>CM075938.1:39806766-41060666 GCA_038030265.1 Corythucha ciliata | reverse complement strand
TGACAACTGCAAAAAGAAACATTCATTTTTGGGGCGCCAAAACAGTTCGCCTCCACGTGGAGCACCCTGGGTAACTCTGAACGAACTGTGAAAAATGCAAATTCACGGTGTAGGTAATATAAATATGAGCTCATTAGAAAGTGAAGTAGTATGGGTCAGCAAGTAGTATAGGTGCAAGAGGCTAAGCATATTGTGAAAAATGTTCTTCCTTAGAAATATCGTTTCGATTTACGTTCATATCTCGTGTAAAGTGATTGAATTTCCCCAGCTCTCATTTTTCGTAGGCGAATTATTGGTTCCAGCAAAACATTATTGTGCACACTGTCTACTGACGACCCCCAGCCGTTGGTTGGCCAGACCACCTTGAGCGTTTTTTGCTAGGGGCGGTTCAACATGGGGGTGGCCTTATTTCGGCGTTTTTCCTAAGTTTCTTATTTTCCTCGGCCAAACTGTTTATGGGGACTCACCAATTCGAGTTGGATGATCAACTACAGGTGTCTACTGACCACTCCCAGCCGTTGCTTGGCCAGCCCCCCTTGAGCGTTTTTTGCTAGGGGCGACTCAATTTAATGTTTTATTTATGTTTAAGTTGTGTTATTTTATAGGCTGGCTTTGCTTCTATCCAGCAATAGCCCGGGAAATAACCTTTTTGAAAAAGCCAAACTGACAACATTTGGTTTTACCCAAAAACTGACGATTTTACCCCAAGACTGATTTCCTCACCCCATAACCCGATATTTTACTCCAAAACAGACAATTACGGAGCATAACTTGTGTTTTCCACTAAGTCTTACATTTTCCCCAAAACGGACGATTTCACGCCGGATCTGCGACGACTCTGACTTGAAAACTGACGATTTCATCCCAACAGTGACGATTTCACTCCAAAACCGTCGATTTCACGCCCATGCAGACGTGTTGCACCAAAACCGAAGATTTTGCTACAAAACTGGTTGTTTCACCAGATGACTCAATATTTCTTCCTAAAACGGCCGGAGATCTCTGGAACTCCCATTCCTTAACATCCCGACTGCTGCAACTTTGTTGTGCATCGAAAAGTCGGCATGAAATAAAGATGTATTCGTCAATAAGTAAGATTTCATTGGTCGACACCGGTTTTCCTGGCATCTCTGACTCTGGTATCTCTACCGACTTCTCGAATCTTAAGCTCTGAAACATTTAAACATATAGTCAATTAAAAGGAGGCAGTAACGGAGATTTCCGTCATTACACTACCCAAGCCTCATAGTATCATTTTATTCTCAAGTTGTCAACTTGTCAGGTGGAATTGTGTCCTCGACTTGTTAAGATACTTTTTTTCCCCCTCCGACTGTGAAAGCCCTCTCCAGTTTTCCTCGGACAGACCTTCGGAAAGAGTAACAGGGTCGAGGACGTGGAAGCTCTTGTTCTCTTTTTTGTTTAACTCAAAGGTCTTCTCTGAGATCGACGATTGCTGGAAAGTGGCTTCTGCCAGTTTGCACTTTCCACTAAGATTTTTGAAGTGTGTGAACTAGAGGTGGGTTAAATAACGGTTAACTTTTATGGCGCAACAGTTAACAATGAAATAACTAACGACCAGTTAATCACGTTAAAAGATAACCGTTGAAAAATAACTGGTCAATTCAACCAGTTTCTTCTCAACGCTCGGAGATGGCGTTATCTGGCGTACATCTGGTTGGGGAAGCCCCAGATGTTGGTCGACAGCTCATCTGTGGTGAGTTGGCGCCACGAGCGGCGCTTCTCTCTTCGAACGATTTTCTTGTACTCCCGTCGTTGCCGCACAAACAGTGCGTGCTCCCTGTCTTGATCCCCATTCCCCACTCGGCCGCGATGGTATGCGTCGCTTGAGCTGTCGCGTTAATGCGCGCGGGGTTTGTGTTTCAGGCGTCCACCAAGGGACCGATGGTCTGGTGGGGTTGGTGGCCTTGGGGGTGCTCCGAGTGGCTGCTTTGAGTACTATTGCCGTGAAGTCCACGATTTTTTGATTGAGGGAGTCGTCGGCCGGAGGGGGATCAAGGTGGACTATGCCACGGTCGATGAGGATACGGAAAAGGGGCCAGTTAGCTTTGGCGTAGTCTAGTCGCGGGTGGCAGGGAACCGAGCATCTCATGAGCCGGTGGTCCGATGTGGCAATGTCGTCGGACACTTAACACGTCACTGGGATGTGTCCCGCTGTAATAGTGAGGTCGATGAAGGATTCCTCGTGCGATCCCACGAACGTGGCGCCCTGGCTTGGGTCGTTATGCAGACGGGCGTTGTACGTGTCAATTAAATTGAGGATGTGTGGACCTCTACACAGAGTTGACCCGGGTTGACCCCCATTCCGTCGCCCAGGCGTTGAAGTCACCGAGGATGATGATGTTAGGGAAGGTGCGTAGTAGTTCTACCACATGGGCGAGTATGTCGCGTTCAAGCGTTGGTAGTAGCGGGATGTAAACTGATGCGACAGTGTAAGTGCCGATTTGTGCCTTGGTGACGTGAGAAGTTGAGTGGCGTGGGATGAAGACTGCGTCGATATTAGGACTGATGACTACCAGCCCAGTTTTCCGTTCGGCGTCAAACGAAGGGGGTGCCACTCGGATGTTGTTGCTCAAGTTATGGGTGGGAGGGCGGGGTACTTCTTGTAGAGCCAACAGGTCGATGTTAAGAGAGAGAAGGGTTTCGCGTAGTTCATCCCACGGCCACTTTACCAATATTTAGGCCAGTTTCCAGGCTATATTGTCATTTTCCAGGCCGCTTTTACAGTTTTCAGGCCACTTTGTCAGTTTCCAGGCCTATTTTGCCTGTTTTTAAGAGGTCCATTAACTTGTTCTGCGACCATGAGATATTTTCAAAAACGAAAAGATTCAGTTGGGACTTAGCTTGTACCGTATTGTACCGCCACCAGAACCGTTTGGTACGCAATGTATACCTGGTTTTCCGAAATTTAAATTTCGCAGTACAAGTTAATGGAAAATTTTGCAGGGTGGTTAAATTTCATGAAACACCATAATTCATGACTAATGGACTTTGTACCGTCAAAACATCATTTTGGAACACCCAGGAACCCAGGAACAGGGCAAAAATGGGAGTTTTCAAAGGTTTTGAGAGAGTGTGGGGTGTCAATTTTCATGTAACTTCAAGCCGGATCTGGCTACATATGCATGAATAATAAACCCAAGTGTAAAATTTGCAGCGTTTTTTTAAATGATTCAGATTGATTCTATAGACTAGACCAGCTATAAACTGACCCAGACGCGGAGGTTTCGGTTTAAAGGGAGCGGGCGATCTGTTCAACTTTATGTTCTACAAACGAAAACTAGGCGTATGTATACCCATTTACAGCGTAATTGCTCCCGTGATTCAATTAAATTTGGCATTATGTATTTTTTCCAGGTTAATTAATTACTCGAAAACAAAAAGAGATACGTCACTATCCGAATATGACTTTTTTATCCTATTTTCGGTGTATTATCACTCAACATATAATGGTACTCAAAATCGACCACCCTGTAGAGACCTTGGGCCACGCCAACTAGTAATTATTTTCGGATACCTCGCATTTTGACTAGGGGGGGGGGGATTCTTTATAATTTTTCTTCTTTCATGAGTGGAATGGGCAATAAGGGGGAAGCTAATATATTCGACTTAACTCAAGGGTTGGCAATGTGGACAGTCGATAATTCCTAACGCCTCGATAGCCAGTCTAACCCCCTATCCTCTGTCCTTTAAAAATAACAATAATAATAATAATTTTATTGCCAGCATAAATGAATTTATAAGGCATTGTCAAAATATAATAGAGTAACAACTCATTTGGAGCGTAGAGCAAGGTCAAACTCTGCGATCGAGTAAGGCTCAAGATCAAGGATACGGTGGCGAACCCGAGTCTTGAATTTAGCCAGTGAGATGCTGCGGTCCTTGAGGTGGGAAGGGAGGGCATTATAAAGACTCACGCCCACGGAGCTCGGTTTCAACCTGGCAGAAGCAGCTAGGCGCACAAATGGTGCAGAAAGGTCGTCAGCACGTCGCGTCGAGTAATTGTGAGAGGCAGAGTTGAGAGGAAACTCGGTCAAGTGTGACCGCACAAAGAGCAGAATGCTGAGTATGTAAGCACCATAGAAGGTCAACACACTCAGCTTCCTGAACGACCCACGGCACGACTGGCGTGGATGCAGTCCGCAAAGTACACGAATAGCGGCCTTTTGGAAGCGGAAGATTTTCACTGCTCCCGAAGAATTCCCCCAGGCAAGAATACCGTAAGTCATACGGGAATAGAAGAGCCCGAATAAAACCAGTCGCAGCGCCTCAGCTGACACGACCTTTTTCAAGCGGCGAAGCACGAAGGTGGCCCTTGATAGGTGGGGCGAAGGTGTTCGATGTGACTGTCCCAGGACATACGGGAATCGATGAAGAGACCAAGGAACTTGACAAACTTATGGGGCCCTTTGAGATCATAAACTAAGTCTTGAGTTTTATTGTCGTTAAGAACGAGACGATTGGCCAAACACCATGATTCCATTAGCGAAGTTGCCGCTTCCAGCTCATTAAAAGCTCGGCCTCAGAATCACCCGTGCAGAGTACCGTCGTATCATCGGCGTAAAGAAAGATCTCGGACGAGGGAAGGGACGAGGACGCTAAGCATAAATCGTTAACATAAAGAAGAAATAGGAGGGGACCGAGGATAGAGCCCTGCCTAACTCCAAGGTCAAGAGCCGGAGTAGGGTCCGATCTGACTCCCTCGTACGCCACGCACTGTAGCCAGCCGACGAGGTATGAATGTAGAAAACTGACGGAACGCTCATCGAAACCATAATAACGAAGTTTCTCAGATAGGATCCCGACGTCAATGGCTCCAAAAGCCCGAGAGAGGTCGAAAAGTCTGACACCCACCTTTGAGCCAAACTCAAGCCCGGACATTACCGATTGCAATAAACGAATAGCGGCGATGGAAGTAGAACGGCCCCTCCTAAAACCATGTTGATTTTCGGCGAGAATCTTATTCTGTTCTAGGAAGTCCAGTAACTGATTAAGGGGGAGTTGTACCTACATGTGTTTCCTCGACCCCCCTCCAATCATACCTCGCCTACTCCGCGTTACGGAAATTACCGCCGTATTTCTGCACCAATCGTGGACTTCAAGGGCTCATTTAAATATTCAGGAAATTCCGCACAAGCGCACGATCTTGCTTTCCTAAATAAGTCGTCGAAAGAGTGTGAATTTTCAAGGTAAAAGTTTATGTGCGTTTTACAGTTATTTTAGGGATGAAATATGAAAAAGGAAGATCGTACGCTTGTGCGTAATTTCCTGAAGATTTAAATGAGCCCTTGAAGTTCACGACTGGTGCAGAAATACGGCGGTAATTTCCATAACGCGGAGTAGGCGAGGTATGATTGGAGGGGGGTCGAGGAAACACATGTGCAACTCCCCCTTAAGGACGAGACGCTCGACTACGCGTGTGAAAACTGGGATGATAGAGATTGGCCGAAAGTCACAATAAACTTGGTTGCCCTTTTTCGGTACCAACTTTTCGGTACCAATCGGTCACAACTGATATTTTCAGGCACTCAGGTAAAGAGCCGGTCTCCGAATCCGTTTGACTAACCCCCCTGTCGCATGAATGCACAGCTTGGAGACTTTTTCAGCTTTGAACAGCTGTTCGACAACTCTGATTTGTTCGGTACTCCAACATAATTATTGTTTTATATAGGCATTGTATGGTGCCATATATTTGGCGGAGGCTATAGAGTCGAGTGGATTTGTCGCAACTCTCGATTTGTTTTGGGCTATACATTTAGCTGCTCTGAGAACGTTCAGTGAAGGAACATGACTTGGCTCCGGATCACCAAACTTCATAATTTTTTGAGCTTCTTCTTCACGGACTACGCAAGCCGGAAATCGATCACGAATCATGTTTGAGAAAGCTCGTTCTCTCGCTGACCCCGAAGGTTGCCTTTTTTGAATCGGATGTTCTTGTTTGTATCGACCAGTGAACGAGGACATCATATACACTCTGTTTCCATCTTGGGAGGTTTCTTCCACAGTTCCATGATGAACGGCACGACACAAATCGCCTTAATTTTCACGTTCGATGATCGAACGTCGCTCGATGATTCCTGCGACCTTATTTCCCCTCCGCGCCATGCAGCACGGAGCTCGAGTGTGGTAAAAAAAAATGGGAATTTATCACATGAGTCCACACGTGTCCTTTTTAGAGTGGTATACACCCTTTTGACCTTTCGTCCATCTTTTGACCTATAGGTTCTGGTGACACTTTCAGATCCCATCGACTTCCACTCCTCGGGACTGAACGTGAAAGTGAAATTCGTCTTATAGACCTTGAGGTCACCTGACCTTTCCATATCTATGGGGTTTTCGTCTAACTGCTCATCGTAACCGTCACTGCACGGTGTGTCATCGTCTTCGCTTGAGCTTTCACTTGACTTGCACGGGGATATGACTGTTTTATCCTCTGCTTCAGGAGCTTCTAGAACCGCTCCTATTATTTTTCGAAATCCGTAACGGTTTTGGTGAACTAGGCTATATAAATAGCTAGGATTCGTTTCGTTAACTCCTGCTTCAAGCAACGCCGAGCTGAGACGACGCCAAACAGGGCGCAATTTTGCCATTCCACAATTAATGGCTTCTCTCTCTTCGATAACAAAAGGCGTGGCTTCCTCAACGGGAAATTCCTTTCTTTTTTTCAAGGAGAACGTTTTCTCCTAGTGAAAAAAAAAGAAAAAGCATATTATTGAACAATTCAGAAACGTTCAAAAGCTTAAGGCCTCATCCAACGTGAGCGGGAATCGTGTGATTTCAGCGTTTAGCATTTTCAGTGAAAACGCTCGTAGAGTTCCATCTGTGCGTTTTCGATGAGTATCGCGCACTCCGCTCTAAACGCTAAAATCGCGTGGATCCCGCCTTACATAGGACAGGGGGTTAGACAAACAGTCACTGGCTTCCAAGTACTGGAATCGATGTTTTTTCTCCTTCTGATTTTAAATGCGTCTCCTTTTTCTCAAGAAATTCCATGATCCACGGGGGCCCAGCAATTTTCGTTAAGTCTTCGCTGACAGCGCGCGAGATTACGCCGCTGACCCAGTTTTCAGTTGAAGGAGTACTCGAGGTCTCTGCCGTGCGGTTGGCCGCACCTGACTTAGTAACATGCTGCATTTAACGGCCTCCTAGCTCACAATTTCACTTTTTTCTCGAGCTCTTCGACGCCTTTCCGATCAAGGCTTTTTCGTATTCCGCTCCTCTTGTGTTGGCGGGCGATTTCAATATTGACTTCGATGAGGATTCTAGTAACTGCTTGGCCTTCAGAGACGTTATCACCTCGTTTGGTTTGTCATTGACTATCACCGGGCCCACAAGAACTCACTATACCGGTAAAGGCTCCTGCCTCGATAATTTCATAACGAACTTCTCGTCTTCTTCGTTTTTCTCTGGCCACAGTTCACTCCACCTTTCAGACCACCGTGCTCAGGAATTTTCGATTCAGCTCCACAATTTCCTCGACTCTCCTGGATCCAGAATTTCGCGTCTCATTTCTCCGGAGAGTCTTCTTGCTCTGAGGCACTTTCTCTCCGCATATAACGGGCTCTGGTTCTCCACTTATTCCGAAGAATGTCCTAAATTGAGGGCTGATGCATATAAACACACATTCCTTTCGGCCGTGGACCTTGCGGTGCCGCTTCAGAGTGTCAAAATTCCTAGCTCCCAGAGGAGGCGGAACCCCTGGTTTACCGAAGAACTTCGGCTGAAGAAGCGACGCTGTGAGGATCTTTCCGCTCTCCGAACTTCTTTTTCAACATACGCCCCGTCAGTTATTGCGCCTCTCCTTCGTTCCGATCGCAAGGACTTCCGAACAAGCGTACTTGAAGCGAAAAAGGCATATAACGATTCCTTGATAATAAATAATACCAGCCATTTCAATAAAACAGTATGGAACGTGGTCAAGGGCGAACTGCCGTTGAGTGCTCGGGGCTCGTCTGGACCTGTCAGTGGTCTTGATGCCGATGGATTTAACAATTTCTTTATTAATGCGGCCGCCACTGGTGTCGACTCGCTGCCCGATTTCTTGCGCCCGGATTTCAGCTCCTCCTTCTCCCTTAAGAGTGTCTCGGTCGAGGATGTTTTTAGCGCTATCGCCAGTTTGAAGAACTCTACATCGTACGACTACTACTGGTTAAACGTCGATATTGTAAAGTCGTCAGCTGACCTCATTGCAGAACCACTTTCTTCTGTCATCAACAGCTTTTTTGAGACCGGCTCTTTACCTGAGTGCCTGAAAATATCAGTTGTGACCGATTGGTACCGAAAAGTTGGTACCGAAAAAGGGCAACCAAGTTTATTGTGACTTTCGGCCAATCTCTATCATCCCAGTTTTCACACGCGTAGTCGAGCGTCTCGTCCTTAAGGGGGAGTTGCACATGTGTTTCCTCGACCCCCCTCCAATCATACCTCGCCTACTCCGCGTTATGGAAATTACCGCCGTATTTCTGCACCAGTCGTGAACTTCAAGGGCTCATTTAAATCTTCAGGAAATTACGCACAAGCGTACGATCTTCCTTTTTCATATTTCATCCCTAAAATAACTGTAAAACGCACATAAACTTTTACCTTGAAAATTCACACTCTTTCGACGACTTATTTAGGAAAGCAAGATCGTGCGCTTGTGCGGAATTTCCTGAATATTTAAATGAGCCCTTGAAGTCCACGATTGGTGCAGAAATACGGCGGTAATTTCCGTAACGCGGAGTAGGCGAGGTATATAATTACTAGTTGGCGTGGCCCAAGGTCTATACAGGGTGGTCGATTTTGAGTAGCATTATATGTTGTGTGATAATACACCGAAAATGGGATAAAAAAGTCCTATTCGGATAGTGACGTATCTCTTTTTGTTTTCGAGTAATTATTTAACCTGGAAAAAATACATAATGCCAAATTTAATTGAATCACGGGAGCAATTACGCTGTAAATGGGTATACATACGCCTAGTTTTCGTTTGTAGAACATAAAGTTGAACAGATCACCCGCTCCCTTTAAACCGAAACCTCCGCGTCTGGGTCAGTTTATAGCTGGTCTAGTCTATAGAATCAATCTGAACCATTTAAAAAAACGCTGCAAATTTTACACTTGGGTTTATTATTCATGCATATGTAGCCAGATCCGGCTTGAAGTTACATGAAAATTGACACCCCACACTCTCTCAAAACCTTTGAAAACTCCCATTTTCGCCCTGTTCCTGAGTGTTCCAAAATGATGTTTTGACGGTACAAAGTCCATTAGTCATGAATTATGGTGTTTCATGAAATTTAACCACCCTGCAAAATTTTCCATTAACTTGTACTGCAAAATTTTATATTGCGTTCCAAACGGTTCTGGTGGCGGTACAATACGGTACAAGCTAAGTCCCAACTGAATCTTTTTCGTTTTTGAAAATATCTCATGGTCGCAGAACAAGTTAATGGACCTCTTAAGAACAGGCAAAATAGGCCTGGAAACTGACAAAAGTGGCCTGAAAACTGTAAAAGCGGCCTGGAAAGTGACAATATGGCCTGGAAAGTGACAATATGGCCTGGAAACTGGCCTGAATATTGGTAAAGTGGCCGTGGGATGAACTACATGAAACCTTCCCTCTCTTAACATCGACATCTTGGCTCTACAAGAAGTACCGCGCCCTCCCTCCCATAACTTGGGCAACAACATCCGAGTGGCACCCCCTTCGTTTGACGCCGAACAGAAAACTGGGCTGGTAGTCACCAATCCTAATATCAACGCAGTCTTCATCCCACGCCACTCAACATCTCACGTCACCACGGCACAAATTGGCACTTACACTGTCGCATCAGTTTACATCCCGCTACTACCAACGCTGGAACGCGACATACTCGCCCATGTGGTAGAACTACTACGCACCTTCCCTAACATCATCATCCTCGGTGACTTTAACGCCTGGGCGACGGAATGGGGGTCAACCCGGGTCAACTCTGTGTAGAGGTCTACACATCCTCAATTTAATTGACACGTACAACGCCCGTCTGCATAACGACCCAAGCCAGGGCGCCACGTTCGTGGGATCGCACGAGGAATCCTTCATCGACCTCACTATTACAGCGGGACACATCCCAGTGACGTGTTAAGTGTCCGACGACATTGCCACATCGGACCACCGGCTCATGAGATGCTCGGTTCCCTGCCACCCGCGACTAGACTACGCCAAAGCTAACTGGCCCCTTTTCCGTATCCTCATCGACCGTGGCATAGTCCACCTTGATCCCCCTCCGGCCGACGACTCCCTCAATCAAAAAATCGCGGACTTCACGGCAATAGTACTCAAAGCAGCCACTCGGAGCACCCCCAAGGCCACCAACCCCACCAGACCATCGGTCCCTTGGTGGACGCCTGAAACACAAACCCCGCGCGCATTAACGCGACAGCTCAAGTGACGCATACCATCGCGGCCGAGTGGGGAATGGGGATCAAGACAGGGAGAACGCACTGTTTGTGCGGCAACGACGGGAGTACAAGAAAATCGTTCGAAGAGAGAAGCGCCGCTCGTGGCGCCAACTCACCACAGATGAGCTGTCGACCAACATCTGGAGCTTCCCCAACCAGATGTACAAATGTAGATGCTGCCTAAAAGCGCTTCTAACGGCTACATTGCAAGCGACAGTTGTCTATATGACCCTCCGCACCCTACTCGCGGGGCTCTTCCCCGTGGACGACCCCACCCGTGATACAGACGAGGACCAACAGATTCGCGCGGTGATCGACCAACCACCAGCGACGCCTGACGCCCCACCATGGACAAAGGACGAGGTAGCTGCAGTCATTGCGACTAGCCCCCTGAAGAAGGCCCCAGGTCCCTCCAGATTGACCGCAAGGATGTTCCGAAACTCAGCGATTGATATCTTCACCACCATCTTCAACGAATACCTCCAAACCACATGCTTCCCGTCGACGTGGAAAGATGAAACTTTGAGCCTTATCTTCAAGGATACTGACCGCGATAGAGCCGACCCGTTCAGCTATCGGCCCATCACCCTGCTCTCTATGGAAGCCAAAGCTATTGAAAAGCTTATAGTCAACCGACTCCCACCCACTGTCTACGACCACTGCCACCGATGGCAATTCAGAGGAATCCCCGGACGGTCAACTGATCAAGCCATCCTCAATCTTCGTGGTCAAATAGAAGACGCGCCCCACCATATCACTGCCGTCGTCTGCTACGACGTAGTCGGCGCCTTCAACGCCGTATGGTGACCATCCATACTCGCCGAAATCCGCGCGGCTTCCATCCCGCGAAACATTTACCTGCTCCTCCGGAGCTATCTCAGCGACCTCCACGTTAGGCTCAGCCACGGCGGTATCACGGCCGAACGGGAAATCACATGTTGGTGCCCGCAGGGAGCGGTTCCATCGTGCTTCCTTTGGGCCCTGGGCTTTGCCCCTCTCCTCCGTGACCTCGAGGTGGCAGGGTTGGCAGCCACCACTTTCGTTCACGACTTGGCCATAGTCGTCTCTGCCCCGGACCATCACCTTGGTGCGACACCCGTCGCTTATAAACTACGCCAAGTCGTCAACCACCATCTTCCGCGGAACTCAGCTCTTCCCAGCACAACGTCATCTAATCACGCTTCGTAACCAAACGATGCCGATGACAACCTCCATGTGATACCTAGGAGTGAACATCATGCGCTTAGGACTGCCAACCCTGCACATCGCTAACCTGGTTAACACCACGATGCCCACCTGCGACTTCCTTCGAGGAGTCTCCGGCTGTGGATAGGGGCCCACATTCCGGAAGAGTCTCCTCTACTACAAAGCAGCGGGCACGTCGAGCCCAGCGAAAATAAATACGCAGCATTCAACGTCGCTTCCTCATTGCCGCTCTCCACGCTTATTCCACAACGGCACATTTATCGCTCCACGTCCTCACTGGAGTTCTCCCATTGGACGTTGAGCTTGACGTGCTGGCGGCCATACGCGGCCGAAGGCTCGGTATACACCACCCTCTTCCATCATGGCTACAGCCCATCCCGGCAACGCTCACAGACGTGGACTACCACAAGGCCTGCCATCACGCCACCACCCAGGAATGGCAACGCGAATGGTCCACTGCAACAACAGGACGTCACACGTACGAAATAATCCCGGACGTACGGGAGCGCCTGCGGTGAAAGTGGAGCTTCTTGGGTTACCCCGCTGTCCAACTCCTCTCGGGACACGGCTCCTTCAACGGGAAGCTTCACGTCCACTGACGTCGAGTCAGCCCTGACTGCCCTTGCGGGGGCGAGGCCGAAACGTTGGAGTACGTTATCCTCCGCTGCCCGTTTTATACTCGTCAACAAGATCGGTGGCGAATCCTCACCGACCTCAAAAACCTCATCGCATGTAAGTCGTCAGCTCGCCGTTTTCTGAGCTTCGCCAACCCGTGGTGCAGTCGGAGAGGAAATGGCCCAAACATCGGCCAACCGCAAGGGGCACTGGATACCCAGAGCACCGACGAGTAGACCTTCGAGACCAGCCATTACCACCGCCGCTTTCAATCGTCACGTCAACAGCGCCCCCCTCCCCCCAACGTCTACAGCAGCAGCTCGCCGGTAGCACCGTCCGCTCATTGCACGGGGGGAAGAAGGCATAATCCTGGTAAAGTGGCCTGGAAGCTGTCAAGTGACCTGAAAACGGAAAAAGCAGCCTAGAAACTGTAAAAGCGGCCTTGAAAATAAAAAAAAACCGACCTGAAAACTGATAAAATGACTTGAAACTGTAAAAGCGGCCTGAAAACTGTAAAAGTGACCATGAAACTTACAAAGTCAACTGAAAACTGAAAAATTTACTTGGCAATTTTGACAAAGCAATTTGATAACTGACTAATATGCCAATAAGTGACTTGGAAACTGACAAAGTGACCTGGAAACAGTAAAAGCGGCCTGAAAGGTGACAAAGTGGCTAGGATACTAACGAACTGGTCTGGAAACTGAATTTTTCGGATCTAATTTGTTTATTTCTTTACTAGAAACTGCAAACTTGCGTTTTTCGAACAAAAGTCTGGAAAAGCCCCCAGAATCTTATTGTTTCTGCTATAAAACGCGTATTTCAGCTTTGATACCATAAAATTGGGTCTACTAGTGACTCTTTTACTCAATATAGTAAATCGTAATCATCATTTTTTACCTTAAGCAATTGAATCAAATTTTAAAAAGAACGACTAGAGTTCGGAGAAGGGGAGGGCCGATCGCCCCAAATTACCTCTCCTTGTATGTGCTTGTGGCTGTAAAGGTCAAATGGTGTAAGACTGTATTAAGGACTAGTGTTTTACCTCTGTGGCTCAGGGTGAGAACGGACTGACGAGATGGAAGTTACTTTGCCTGTAACTTTTATCAAAGTAACGACATCGTTTGATCGTTAACAAAAATTGTAACTTGTAACGAGTAGTCGCCCGGCTATCTATGATCTTAACGCGATTCAGGGCAGAGAAGCTTCATTCCGCAGTTGACCAGGAAACAGCGAGGACAGAATAACAATTTGTGAAGCGTTTTGAACTCGGAGAAAACGTTTGTAGGATTCCCTGCGATTCAAAGTCAGGGGGTACGAATGCGTAAGCTGCATTTGTATCGTATTCGTATTGTATCCCTGGGCTCAAATCGGTCGGTGATTCTTTTTCCTGGGTTCTGCTACACCTCACTGAAATCGTTCCGGCGCCACTGGTCAGTAGTACAGTTATATTCGGCCTGGAACTGCTATCTTTCCTTTTAGGGAGAAGACCGCTACTCACTGGCGTAAGCTAAAAACCGGTTCTGCCAAAACAATAAACATGTCTTGAACATTTGTTGACGACAAATTGGCGCTTGAGAATCGTATTTATTTTATATCAAAAAGCGATTCACCACAACGCATGCCAATAAACAAAAAATTCAGTTTATGCGGGGTGAACTGCTAAAGTGTGGTATAAAATTATATTCTCAAGATCGAAGGACAGATTTCATATTCGAAACCATTAGTTACAGTGCCACCGCGAGCTTCATTCCCGCACCCTGACGATGATGAAGAGGAAAGAGGCAAAGCCTCGTTTTCCCCGCCGGGCATCCTGAGCAGACTTCAGTTTTTGCTCGTTAGTCTATCCCACTAAAGCCCCGTGTTTAACGAGTGATCAATTTCATTCCACCCCCCTACCCCACCGCCATGTCTACAATCCCAGTTACCCCTCACAGTGTCATTTCATTCGCGGGACTTCAAACCCCTTCGGCACAAGAGGGCTCCTCTAGTGCTGGCAAAAGGCAAACCCCCCCCCCCATTTCTGTGCATTCGAGGGGGGAAAAACTAGGCCAAAAGAAAGGGAGGTGGACTATAATCCATCCAGCTTCTTCAAGTGTCCTTTGCAAAAGCTAACAATCTGCGCGATATAATAAATTAGGGAACAACTTCGTTCTTCTAAAAACGACCGTCACTTTTCTTCGTCTGCCGCATTCTTGAATAATAGGAACCCGTATCTCATTATTATATTTGCCCTCGTTATTTTATTTTTCTTTAAGCGAGAACGTAAAAGACTCTGTCACCGCTAAAAATTTTGTAGCTCGCTTCAAGTTATTTTGGAAGGAAAAAGGGGTATGTGTAACCCCTCTGAGTGAAAACGGCTTAATTCGCAAGTGTATAAATTATGTTTTTTATTGTTTTTCATCCACATTTTTTTTCGCCCGACAATTTAACTTGTATAATCAAATAAGGCGCAGTAATGCTCTTCAAGTTCGGACACTAACAAAATTTTAAACGTCAAAAATAGGGTCTAAAATAAATTATTAAAAAAAATAATGAAGAGAATAGGATAAAAAAAACACCCCTCGCTCCCCTTCACGCCATTGTCTCAGTCAGAAACTTGTTAGAATAATGGCAAGCTAATTCTTTCCAAGCAGAAAGATCTGGTGGAGGATGAAGGGGCACGAGACCAAAAAAAAAAAAAAAACAGTCAGAAAAGAGAAAAACATTGAGAGGAAAAAAATTGAAGTTCACAGTATCAATAGGAAGGGTGCTTATGTTTCAAGCGCATAATAATAATAAAAAAAGTGTCGGAAAGACGCGGGGCCATGTTTTCTTTTGAGCAGATGAGGGCCCAAAGCTTCAAGTTGCACCTCGTGTGACGTAACATTATTTTTTTTGAACAGTAACCAATAACTTTTCCTCTAAAGCAGATTGCTATGCGGTCCAAAACCGTCTGTGGGTGGTAAAACCGAATGTATTATAATCATTCATACATCTTTATAATACCCATCACTTCTTCCCCATGTGTCTCTTCCATAATTAATTAACTTCTAATATTGTTTAATTGTAAATAAAGTTCATTTTTGGTAATTGAATTATGACTATTTGAATATTTCAAAGGTGACATCGGACGAACAAAACGTGGCGTTATTAGCGATGTTGCGATCGCAGCACATCTCTATAGACTATCGACTACGGGTTTTATCGAGGAACCATTCGATGAGGATGCAGAAACTTTCAGCGCCTACATACAACGTCTGGACAATTATTTCGATCTCGCTGGCTTGAACGGAGATGAAGACGCAAAATGGATACAAAATGCCTTCAAGTACTTATTTAATTGTTTAGCTCCTAAGCACTTCCAGTTGTTGGTCGATCTCGTTGCACCTGAGAAACCCTCCACGAAATCCTACAATGGAATATTAATGCTTTTAAAAGAGCACCTTGATCCCACTCCAAATGAATTGATGGAACAAAATAAATTTAATCTGAAGTACAGAATAGTTGCTGTACTAACGTACAGAAGGGGCACTCTCAATAATTGTTGGTGGGTATATGTGATGCCAAATGGATAGGTTTCTTCTCGATGGGGGCGGTTATCATTGAGTCAGGTTATGTTAGGACACCCCACCCTTCTTGGCAATACTATCTTTCCCTTCCACAGCCCCTTTATAATTTCGGGTTTTTCTTTATTTTTGCATTTTACATTCCTAGTACTTTGGCTTCCGAGCATAGTAACCTTGAATACTCGCTCCATTTTTGTAGCCAAAAAATTTTACAAAATGGCCAGAAAAAGTAAGGTAATAGGCGAGAAAAAAAAAAAAATCTCATAAAAAGTCTCCAAGTACTTATTGAAAATAAGTCGACGTCTATTGGCGAATGAATCTATCACTAGCTGCGCTAGTGTTCTTGATAGCGTAAAGGTGCGTTTATACTGAAGTGTCGCGCTAATACACTCATTGCTTGAAATTTAGTGTCAGGCACAAATTTCCTTGGTGTATACACAAACTTCCAGAAATTTTCATTAGAATTTGTACAGTCAATATACAGGGTGTTCGGTAATTGGATGCTCAGAGAAAATATGGCGATAGTACACGTCATTTGCGATCAAGTTCACTATTTGACGTTTTTCGAAATTCAGCTTTGCTTCCGAGATATAACTCATTTTGTGTATTTTCTACCAACCCCTATGTTTTTCCGATAAATGCCCTCCTCACGCTCATCAACAGGTGCTAGACTAAAAGTAAATAGCTCATTGGAAAGAGCACAAAATTTCCTTTGAAATGAGCTATAAAATGGATAAAATGATCCGAGATCGACAGTGGTAGGGCAGCCGATTTCCGAAGGAAACTTGTTATTCGTATTTTCACACATTTTTCTTAGGCGATTTTCACCTTTCCGTCAAATAAAATTATTTTTTTCCATTCATGGGAAAAACTTCCTCATTTGGTGAGCTTTCAAATGACGTGCAACAATTGCTTATTTCTTGAATTTCCCGAGGAGAAATGACGAATAAACTAAAAAAACACAGACACGGAAGTCAAATTCATCGACTGTTTTCACTACTTCTTTTTCTCAAAAACTGCTCTCAGCCTGCTGATTTTCTGCTTCATGGAGGCGGGTTAACTGAAACCAGATCCTTTCATTTTCCAGCAGTTAATGAAAGACAATAAAATTGGAATTAGATGGATCTATAGCGCCCAGTAGCGACACTGGAAGACCTTTCAGAAGAAATTTTCATCCTCCAGTGCAGCATTCGCTTATCATATCAGTCATTTTTACGCTTGTTATCTGATATCCATCGTTTTGAACTCTGCTGACTGGCACCGGTAACTTGAATCGTCTAAACGGACTGGCGCAAATCGACAGGCTCCAATAACTGGTGCCTTTAGAAGCTTTTAGGCTCCAATAACAAGTGCCAGTCGTTTGGCTCGCTTACTGGCATCGTGTAAACCAGCCGTTACTGTTTAAGATAATCAAGATTCTAGTTTCAGTTAACCCGCCTCCATGAAGCAGAAAATCAGCAGGCTGAGAGCAGTTTCTGAGAAAAAGAAGTAGTGAAAACAGTCGATGAATTTGACTTCCGTGTCTGTGTTTTTTTAGTTTATTCGTCATTTCTCCTCGGGAAATTCAAGAAATAAGCAATTGTTGCACGTCATTTGAAAGCTCACCAAATGAGGAAGTTTTTCCCATGAATGGAAAAAAATAATTTTATTTGACGGAAAGGTGAAAATCGCCTAGGAAAAATGTGTGAAAATACGAATAACAAGTTTCCTTCGGAAATCGGCTGCCCTTACCACTGTCGATCTTGGATCATTTTATTCATTTTATAGCTCATTTCAAAGGACATTTCGTGTTCTTTCCAATGAGCTATTTACTTTTAGCCTAGCACCTGTTGACGATGAGCGCGAGGAGGGCATTTATCGAAAAAACATAGGGGTTAGTAGAAAATACGCAAAATGAGTTATATCTCGGAAGCTAAGCCGAATTTCGAAAAACGTCAAATAGTGAACTTGATCGCAAATGACGTGTACTATCACCATATTTTCTCTGAGCATCTAATTTCCGAACACCCTGTATATGTATATACAGGGTGTTTCAGGAGGAATGATCAGGACTTTAACCAGTCGTAGTACTAACGAGGATGAACCAAAATCACCATATGAACATAGGGTCGCAAACGCTTCATTTCTGAGTTAGAGGTATTTTTGTCATTTTTCGGCCAAACCCGTTCTTCTTGTCATTTCATCTCTTTCCGTTCTTCTTGTCATCATTTCTAGCGTCCTAGCCATTCGTAACAGAGCAATACCGATTACATTTCTGAAAAGAGCAGACATTTTGGGTTTAAGAAACGCTGTTGCAACTAACCGAACTAATGTTTAAGTATTTTATTTTATTTATTGAAAGAGCGAAAAAGTGCAAATTTGATTTTTACCGTTTCCTTCAAAGACGAATCTTCCGAAGTCTTTGGTGGTAAACGTACAGGTAAATTATTGGAAAAACATGCCAGTGTTGTAAGCAACAAAATAGCTTTTTAAAATTTAAAATCGACGCATTTGTGACTGAGATACCACAGCAAACGTTCAGAAATTCCAGATCAGATCGTCAAACTTAGCCACATTTCACCAAGCATAAAAAATTGAAAACAGCTATTTCCGTGTCAATGTTTGAATTTGCTCACAGAAATAATTTCATACTACGAATACCTCATGTTTTTTCCAAACAACTAATTTATCCTCTCCTCCACAGCCAATCACCTCCACCTCAATAATAACCAAAATCTTCCCGATATGATGGAAAATGTGTAATTTACCCATCATAATACATCATGTTATTTTGTCAAATTATTATTCCCTCCCATCCCTCCTCCCCACTTACCCATCAGCATATCCAAAATCATCGAAAAGTTGTACTATTGTTGATGGGTAGTTGAGGCCGAATTTAGTGATGCACGAGACCGAGATCGAGTCGAGACTTGAGTGGTCTCGGTCTCGCTCATGAAAAGTCGGTCTCGATCATGAAAAGTCGGTCTCGTCTCGGTCTCATTCTCGAAAGTCTCGGTCTCGTCTCGAAAAGTTAAAGGCGCGAATTCAAAGTATGTGTGATATTAGTGACGAGTGATCATATTCTCGCCTCAATGATTACAGACGACGACGATAGATGAATTTATACTTTGCTTTCCTTCCTTGGTGGCTCGTGGCACGAAAGGAGATAAGTGATACACTACCCAAGCAGCATGATAATGTTTTCTGAACATTCAGAAAATATTCGATTATTCAGACAATATTCAGAATCTCAAAAAAATATTTTAGGAATATTAATTTTTCATTCATCGTTAATATTCGTATCATAATATTGTTTAATATGAAAATAATAATATTGAACGAACATTTTCAAACGAACCTGATTATAATATTTTTGAAATACTCTTTTTTGGTGTAGGCGGAAATATTTTCTGATATAACATCGTAGAATATTATGTAAATATACTTTTATGAGCATTACCTAAATATTTTTCAATATTATTTAATGCATATTTTTGCTAATTCCACCAAAAAATTAACCATTCATTGGAGAGCTTGAACTTTTCAGAATGATAAAATACAACCCCTGCGTTTGCAGATTATGGCTGATTATAGTTATTTATGCTCAGTTATTGGCGATTGTAGCTAAGGGATACGATGTCTGGCGGCGTTTGAGAGAAACATTGAGTCCGGTACTCCATGTGATTTGTTGTTGTCGTTTGACAACAAACTACAACAAAGTTTTCTTCAATAAGAAAGTTCATGTATCAAAAATGTTGGCCAATGACACTTTTTTACTGTGAACTTCGGCTAAATTATCCAACGGTGAAGAGGAGGCCTCGATATTGTACCTTTGGCATCACCGAATCAAGAAAACAAGACGGTTATGCGGGTACACGGTACACCCGTACAGAAACTTTCGCTGTCGGCTATTTGTTAGAACAGGAAAACTCGAAAACCCCGATTCAAAAACGTTTTCGACCGTTTTACTGAACCCGTGCCGTTCTCTGAGCACTAAAACGAAACGGTGAGCTGGTGAGCACCAATGTAGGCTCGTGGCGCAAAAGGCGCTCGTGGGATGTCTCAAAAAGGTGAATCCAGAGAAAACTGCTGTGTCTTCGGTTGCTCTTGCCGTCGTAGCCGAGACATAACGTTGTCATTTCATTGTTTCCCAAAAATTTAGGTTTCAATGGTGTCAGTTATCAATTAGGCCAGTGTTGGGAGAAAATCGACCGCCGAAAGACTTGGGTGCTTGCTTGACGTTTGAGTATAAATGTATCATAAACCATGTTCTTCTGTTCTTGTCACTTTAGGCCAACTGACTACTTTTTTCCCGGTATGTTACGGACGTTGACCACGAAAAAACACTTTAAAAAAACGCAAAACTCGTTATCATTTAACATATGTGGGGAGTAAAGTCATATGGAAAACCAAGTCCTCAGACTCGAGGAAAAAAATGTTTTTTATTTTGGGTTGGGATTTTTGCTCCCGTTAAGAATAAAAAAGGAGAAAACCCGCCCAATACAAAAATTATTATATTTATTTTCGGTTTGAAGTTGTAGCGTGATATCTATCTTGATACCATATGTTTTTTTCAACACTCAACTTTTGTATAATTTTTGAATTTAGCGGGTAATCTACTTTCATAGTAGAGCAGCGCAACGTATCGGGAGCAAAAATCCCAACCCACGAACAGCTTCATTTTTTTTAACATACAAATAATACAAAGTTTAATGACTTGGTTTTCCATATGACTTTGGTGGGGAGTACCGGTTTCATTATCACACGACACTAGCGCCGCTAGTGATAGCTACAATCGCCAATAGTTAGTTAGTTATTTATAGTTATTTTTTAGTTTATTTAGTTATAGTTTTATAGTTAAACTTCTTTCCTTACGGGCCCCGTCTTTCTGGACATGGTAGTAAAAAACCTAATTTTTGAGAAATATAATTTATATTGGTACCAAGCAAATCATTTTTGTTTAATGAGCGCTGTGAATTCTCAATTAAGAAGTGACTTTATCAGAGAAGTATGAATCGTTCAATAATGAACGACAAGAATTACGTATCATACTTGACCACCCGGTACAAACAAATACGCGGTAAGAAAACTTGCAGAGGTTGAGAGAACAATTGAGGTGAACCGCTACAATTTTTATTACTTATTCACCCCACCCCTCCTCAATAATATTATTCCAAAAATAACCTTCAAATTTGGCCCCCTTATGAATTAATTCAAAATAAGCAGCGGATCTAAAGAGGGGGGGGGAGGTGGACAGCAGAATCCCCCCCTCCCCTGGAGCTGGGCAAATTGCTCTTAACATAATGGAGGAGTGCTGAAGGGAGGGAGATGGTTGAGAGAGGTCCCTCGTCAAAGCCAGATCGGTTCTTGAGCCTACGGTTCAACGTCTTCCACATGCGGGCCGTGTTCAAAAGAAGAAGGGGTTTTAGAGAAAGAAGGACTCGAGGGTGGCTGGTTGATTCGCTGACTGCCGTTTTTCAGCTTTGTATCTCCCGTTTGTAACGCCCTTCCATCTTCTCCATTCTTCAAGCTGGCTTTTTCGCATTTCCCTTTCGAGAAGGGGTGTCAAAAGTTCTTCAGATCATGTGGTTTTTCGTTTACAGTAATTTTAGTCGACATCACACATCACCACTGAGTCCCTCATCCAAGTTAGCGGACATGGGTAAGTACAATTTAATTACAACTTGATTAAGCTAAGGAAGAAAAATTAAACGTATACTGGATACATGACACCTCATTTTATTCGAAAGTAGTTTATTTGTTAACAGGATATTGAAAGAACTCATTTAAAACTCAATAATAAGGCAAAAAATTAGTCAGCCTCGTTAATTTCCTTGGTGTTGCGCGGGCAATATTGGGGTAAAACCGAGAAATATGATTACTGAGCAATACTTAATACGTACTAAAATTCCCGGAATGTTCCTCTATCACCAGTATGCACCATTTGTTCAAAAATCGCATCGTGTGATCCGGGTTTTATATAATATTCTACTCATGAGATGAATAGCAATTTTTTCTACCTGGTAACATTAAAAAAAACCATTCTGTTGTAGGATTAAACCTGGATCCGACACAAAATCAACGCACATGTCAACATCAAGGTACTAGCTATAGAGTATAATTTTTGTGCGATGTAAGCTTTTTGAGTTAACCTATTTTATTAACGTGTTCGATTTTTTTTTTTTTTTTTTTTTGGCAGATTTCTTGCCAACGATATCCAACGAGGAGCAACTCACCACCCTGGAAGGGCTCCTCACAAATGATACATCTTTCGAGGACTTGGTAAATAAAGTAATGATTTTCATCTTGTTCACTTGAACTTTCACACATAAATCTCAAAGGTTTCAAGCTGTCAGTGCTTGGTGGCGCAAAAACGCCCGGACCAATTTTTAAAAAAATGATAGACCACGTGATCACTATGTGGATAATGGGGAACTTGCATGAATCTCAGATTGGGTAGAAAAGCATACCGGTGATTTGACCCGTGAACTGAAGGATAACAACGGAAGTTGCAACCCGATTGGTGCGTTTTAAGATTTTTAAAAAAGGTTCAAAGTTCTTCAGAAGAGGATGGATGTTGCGAGGGGAAATGACGTAAATACTTACTTGTGAAGCATTTGAGGGAACTCTAAAATTGTTTGTTTACAAATAACATGAAAAACGTCCCCCCATTAAACTCGTCTAACCCCCTCTTCCCCGCATCATCCATTTCAATAAGTAAGTTTTTACGTAATCGAACCCCCACTCAAAATTTTTAAAAATTCCCTAAAAAAACATCCTTGACTTATTTCAAAGTTTAATGTGAGCAATAGACTTGTGGAAGAGCCCTCTTTAAGCAACACCAACTTTTGAAAAATGTGCAAGTTCCCCATTAGAAAAAAACTTACAACTGGCGGATTGTAAAGAGAAAAAGCCCTTCGAGCACTTGAGTTTGGCTCGTGCTCTGATCGGTAAGAAAAAAATTCCTTCTGCCAAATTGTTTTATTCATTTTCTAATGTTTTCTCTCTTACAGAGGTCACGCGCAGAGTTTGTGATCGACTCACAATCATGGATGCAGAGATGGACTTAAGCCAAGCCGGATCAAAGCGACTGGCCTCCTTTTATGGATTTAAAAAAAAAATAATATTTTGACGAAAACCTTCATTAAAAATATACAACTAATATTCCTAAAAAATGGTTGGTGAATACTTCGAAAAAATATTATTCAAATATTTCAGAAGAATATTTTGGGAATACTTCGAGAAAATATTTTTGAAACTTACTTAGGGAATAATTTGTAAATACTTGAAGAAAATATTTTTGAATATTATTTCAAGAATATTTTGCGAATGATTTTCTCTGAATATTTTATAACCACCCAAAAAAGCGGAAATTCGAAATATTATTTGAATAGTCGAAAAAAATATTCAAACAATATGTTTTAAATGAACTTTGCTACTTGGGTACTGATTAATGACCAAAGAGCTTTGTAATTGCCCAAAAATAGAATCGTGCCTTTAAAAAAATCGTCACACTGAGAACGTGAAAGGGGAACATCAGTTGGGAATTCAACGAGATCAACTCAAAATCACGCACATGCCAACTCATTTAGATCAAGCAAGAGACTTCCCTTCCCAGGCACGACGAGGCAGAGGTGCACAACCCCCCCCCCTCATACATCAGACCCTCCTTCGACTGGCAATGTTAGTTTAAAAAAAAAAAAAAAAAAAAATTGAAAGCGGTGTCGAGTTTGATGATAGTGGCCCAGGGAAGTTTCCAACGCAAAATTAGGGTTACCTTGCACTAAGCAGCCTGGCTGCTGTGCAGTTGGGCTTGTCCTAGTGGCTGCCCCAGCCTGGAAATCTTTGCTGCCTAGTGCGCGGGCAACCATAGGTTGCATTATATTTCACCGGCTCGACCCGGGAACCCTAACCCATTTTTTTATTACGATACCTAGGCATGAATGAGCTTTTAGCTCATCTTTTCAAGTAAAACTCAACTTCCCTGTTAAGGTACCTGGTGGACGGGAAGTATCACTTCCCTCCATGATCCTGCGAATACCATCATGTATTATTCGTGAAAGAAGAAGAAATATGCGTGTTTCCAACGATAATGATACAAAAAGCAAATTTTTCCCCATTATTTTATGTCATTTTTTTGCGTTCGGGCGGGGGGATATGTCCACCCCTTGGATCCCCACATCCCGGAAAACGTGAACGTCCAAGACAAGCAAGTGGGTTGGAATAAAGAAAACGTCTCGTTCACAGTGTTTACTAATCCGAAAAGGGTTTTCAACTATTAATAGTCATCATCAGGGATGTACGTCATTTAAAGGGAACCACTATGTGGAATGGTATTTGAATTTGTTTAACGACAAGGGCTTCCCTTTAAATAACGTACATTCCTGATGATGACTATTAATAGTTTAAAAACCGGTTCGGATTAATAAACACTGAGAACGAGACGTTTTCTTTAATCCAACCAACTTGCTTATACCGCTTACACTATCGGTATCACTCACTAGTTCCTCTATGACCAGCAGAGAGCGTCTTCCTTAGCGAAAATCGCCAATGCACACATGAGGTTTTCCTACTCGCGGCACCGCTTTTAAATATGTACAGTGGAACCTCAATAACTCGAACCTCAGTAACTCGAATTCCTCGATAAACCGAATTTTCTTGAATCCCTTTGACTTTCCTTACAATTTGCCTTCATTTTTACCTTTATAAGTCGAACTGAAACCTTGATAAGACGAATTTTCTTAGGCTCGTGGACCGAAAAATCCTCCTTAAGATCCTCTTGAGTCCTCCTTTTACCTCTATAAGTCGAAGTTTTGAGTACTTCACCTCTATAACTCCAAGTTATCACATCGAAGAGGGGATTCAGAAGAGGTCTTCTCACTTGGGACCTCTATAACTCGAAATCGGTTATTCTTCGCTCCGATAACTCGAACCCCGGTTAGTCGAAGTTCTCGATAACTCGAATTTTTTCATTTACCCGTGAGGTTCGAGTTATCGAGGTTCCACTGTTGTAGTTGGAGGGAACTCGAATTTCAAAATTTATATCCAACCGGTTGAAGCTCTTTACACTTTTTAGAGATGAATTGGTGCGTATAGCCAAAGTTATATATTTTGTGATATATCAGTCCTTATAATATTGTCAATTAGTAAGTGATTAGGACCTTTGTTCGGGTCAAAAGTGGTTTAAAAGGTACAAAGATTCATCAGAGTTTCACACTTCGTGTGTTAAAAGAGGCCTCTGTGTTGCATTTTTCAATGCCATGTATTGATGTTGCTAGGCAAAATATGCTGAAAATCGACCGTCGCCGCGGCAGCACCGCAGCTTAAAAAAACGCAAGTCTGCATCGGGCCTAAGTAATCAATCAGAACTCACTGACAGAATGAGCAGGACGTCGTTGAACGGAAAAGTTTCCGATGTGGACAAATTTATCATTTAGCGAATGAGTGTCGCTTCGTCAACGTGACTTGCCATAAATGAAATGTAAGAAAAAGGTGCATTTAGCCACTGTTTGCAAACCGTCCAAAAGTTTCAAGGTTAAAGTTGACTGAGCATCCGACGACAGAAAAAACTTACAGTCATAATGTAATTAAGGAAGCTACCGCAGTATACTGGGGTGTTACGAAATTTTTCCAATACTGCTATGGTCGAGAATTCACGCTAGTCACTGATTACAAACCTTTAGTTTCCATTTTCAACCCTTTAAAAGCTCTCCCACCACTCACGGCTACGAGAATGTTGCACCACTGTGCTCTTTACCTATCGGGATTTAATCACAAAGTGAGTTACCGCAAAGCTTCCGATCACGTCAACGAAATTTACTTCTCACGAAAACCACTTCCTGATTTGCATAGCAAAACGTTTACTGAATTGCCCATTTTACAAAATAAATTCAACTCGACAGTCTTCCAGTTACTGCCTCAGACATAGCCGAAGCCACCACGAAGGATCCAGATCTACAAAAGCTACTGAAGACTTTATAGAAAGGACTTCCTATTACGGAGCCCGAAGCTTTGAAAGGGACTGAGAAAGAATTAACCGCTGAAAGAGGGCGTATCTTGAGAGTTTTGTTACAAGAATTACAAACAGCACACACAGGCGTCACGAAAATGAAGGAGTGTACCGCCGTATGGGTCTGGGTTCAGAGAGTCGACAAATTCAAAGAGGTTCTTTTACCCCGTGATGTACACGCTAATTATTTACAGTCTGACTCACCTTTCCCCAGGCCCGACGGCTTGCGGTAGCGTGTACACGAGCTGGCGTGTGGGCTGGTCGCGAGGCTCGCCCCCCCCCCCATGCACGGATGTGCGTCCCTGACTCTGTGGACTGCCGACTGTAGCTGTGAACTCGACTCTGTCCCCCGGATTTTATACTAAAACCCCGAGGTAATGGTTGTAAAACCCTAAGTGTTCAGGATAACAAGCAGTTTCCTCAAGGATTTTTTTTTATTATGGGCTCCCCAGCTCGTACCTGAGCTCACCTGGTTCACTCACCGAGTGGCGAATAATACCCCGGATCGAGCTCCTTTTCTCCTTATCACTCTCGATCAACGTTACAGGAGTTAGCCCGACAACACTGTTGCTGGCCTTCAATTGACAAATATATTAAAAATATGGCAGCCTCTTGTAAATCTTGTAATGTCAGTGCCAATAATCCACCGAAAACTCAACAGTCATGGATCACATCCGAATTCTGAGAAAGGCTACACGTTGACCACGCTGGTCCATTCATGAACCGGTACTTACTCATTGTGGTTGACTCTTACTCTAAGTGGTTTGAAGTCATCATTCAAAAACGAATTACTAGCTCATCGACCATTGAAAATCTTCGAGAAATCTATTTGCTCGGTTCGGACTGCCGAAGGTATTAGGCCCGTATTCATAGTCGCTACTTAAGTTTAAATTTTCCCAAGTAAAAGTTTTTAACCATATTCCCCATATTAGCCGGCGGATGCTGTTTTCAACTCTTCAAATGCGTAGCATTTAGAATTCGTGGACTCTTGATATGATAGTGCTGGTGATGGGCATTCGATAACCATACCGGCATCTTTCGAATTATTCTCTAGTCTAGATACATTATTACCCACGAGTAAATTGTAGAAGGCATGCACCATCAGATTTTCGGCGAGATCCTTTATTTACCGTGCCAAATGTCCGAACAAATGTCAAGTTCACCACGCGTGGACTCTGCTATAAACGAAATTATACTGCCAAAGGGAATTTTTGCATTGCCAAAATTCAGGACTGGCCAAGATATCTTGAACGTCCACTTTTCTGCTATTTTACCTACCTGCATTCATTTTGTTCCATTGAAATTTTCCCTTCAAAGATGCCCTACATTTCCTCCTCCATGAGTTATTAAACTCCATGAGTTATTAAGTTATTTAACGAATACTCGTGTTTCCCAAAGCGAATAAATCGCGTATTTTTGCTGGATTTTGACGAACACCGATTATTAGGACGGAGCCATAGGCTCCTACTGTTGTATACTTGTGACGTCACTACATTAAGTTCAATAACTATTAATTAGCCCAAATGTTGGTCATACTGTAAAGCCCTCCCCCCTTCAGCCAAGATGGCATTCGAGTATGTCGGTCCAGAGAAGACCTTAATAAAAAAAGTCTTGTCGCCAAAACGTCTTACTAATTATTCGATTAATAGACCCCAAATATAAAACATGGTGTCAGAAGTAAAAGTTAAAGCCATTTTCGGTATTAGTTCGGTGAAAAGCTAGTCGCGAAAGTCTCGTCGTCGCCGTAAACTTTGTCTTCTGTTAGCGCCACGTGGAACCTGAAAAACGAAAAAACTCGAAATAATGGACCAGGATGCAAGAACCGGTCAAGAGCCACCTCCACCACAAGCCCAACAACAAACGTCGTCAACTTCAATGACCGTGGTAAAGCCTGCTCATACACCCACCTTAAATTTAAGCACGGCGTCCGTCCCCCCGATGGTCTTCGACGGGAACCTGTCTGTCGCCTGGACGAGGTGGTTACAGTCGTTCGAGTTATTCCTCACGGCAAGCGGTATGTCAACGTAGCCCGAAAACCGGTTAGTTGCGCTTCTCTTACATTTAATTGGCCCACGAGGTGTCGAAATTTTCAACTCTTTCAATCTGACTCTGTCGAACGTCACGTATA
Source organism: Corythucha ciliata (assembly GCA_038030265.1). NCBI lineage: Eukaryota > Metazoa > Arthropoda > Insecta > Hemiptera > Tingidae > Corythucha > Corythucha ciliata. Next base: position 41,032,741 of record CM075938.1, on the reverse strand, counting down.
AAATATTAGTCAACAAGTTTGAAAACCATTTCGTACCTCGGAAAAATCTTACAATGGCACGTCATAAACTCCTTACTCGCCAGCAGAGGGACGAGGATGTCGATTCATTTTTGACTGACCTCCATCTTTTGAGCCATGAGTGTGAATTGGGCCCACTCAGAGAGTCTCTCGTTATGGACTTATTCATTTGCAATATGAGTCGTCGCCACACTATAATAAAAGAAAGATTATTGCAAGAGCCAGACCTATCACTAGAGAAGGCGGTCACCATTACAAAAGCCATGATCGCCTCTCAACATGGCATCGAAAGGCTTCAGGGTGACTCGACTGTCAACACAATCCGTCAATCTCGCCGACAGTCTCGATCTCCAAGCCGATTTTCACGTCGCTCATCAACACCGTCGTCCGACGGAAAACTATCGTTATTCTTCAAGAGAGCGAGCACCGTCGTCTTCAAGAACGTCAACTTGCGGAAACTGCGGTCAAGTTCACCGTTTTAAATGCCCAGCTCAAGGTGTCCAATGTCGCCACTGTCGGAAAATTGGTCATTATGCGAAGGTTTGCAGATCGTCGTCAATAAAATCGATCGCCGCCGAAACAGCCGTCGTGTCCCCGTCGAATCCTCCGTCTCATCAAGACTATTTTGTCGGAACTCTTTCAACTGACACAGTGAGTTCATCATGGTTTGCAGACCTAAGCATAAATAATGTCAAATTTTCAGTTTTATTAGATACGGGTGCAATGGTTAATGTCATGTCATACAATACCTTCAAAAAAATTGGTCTTTCGCATTCATTAATCACACCATTTGAAGGTAGGTTATTAAACTTCACGCGGGATAACATACCCGTTCGCGGTAAAATCACTGTCAAGGTCATGCATAATTCAAAAGAATACGGAATGACGTTCGTCATAACTCCGATAACTTGTCATAACGTTTTAAGCAAAAGCACTTGCGAACAATTAGGTCTTATTTATCGGGTTAACGCTAATGAAATTTAAAAAGCCAACAGGAACGCGGAATTGAACGCTCTTCTCACGCAAAATGCACGAGTGTTCCAAGGTCTTGGATGTCTTCCTCAGGTTTGTCATCTGTCTGTTGACCCGTCTGTCACGCCTGTCATTGACCCTCCTCGCAAAGTACCATTTCAACTATACGACCGTTTGAAACACGAACTAGACGACATGGAACAACAACAAGTCATAGCCAAAGTCACGAAACCAACAAAATGGGTAAATTCCTTAGTAGTAGTCGAAAAGAAAACGGGCAAATTGAGAATTTGTCTAGACCCCGAAATTTGAATCGTGCAATTCTTCGTTCACATTACCCTTTGCCGACACTGGACCATGTTCGTTCTAAACTAAAAGAAGCTTAAGTTTTCTCTCATTTAGATGCTTTCTCAAGATTTTGGATGGTTAAATTAGACGAGGAAAGTTCAGACCTTTGTACTTTTCAGACTCCTTTTGGTCGTTACCAATTTTTACGTCTTCCATACGGAATTTCTGCTGCCCCAGAATTGTTTTTTCGTATCATGTCTGTCGTCTTCTCTGACTTAGAAGGTGTTTTAGTCTTTGCCGACGACATACTCGTGTACGGTCCAAACGTCCATACCCACAACGTACGCCTACAAAAGGTACTCCAACGTGCGCAAGAAGTAAATTTAAAATTTTAAAGATAAATGTTCATTTGGCCTGTCAGAAGTAAATTATCTAGGACACATATTCAGGCATGAGACCGGACCTGAATAAGGTCAAAGCTATACTAGAAATGCAAAGTCCGACAAATAAAAAAGATGTACAACGTTTCCTAGGAATGATCAATTACTTGGGAGCCTATATTCCAAATTTAGCCAAAGAGACTGAACTATTACGCCAACTAATTAGAAAAGATACTCCTTTCATATGGGACTCAAATTACGTAGATTCATTCAAACGCCTAAAAAAATTAGTTACTTCCGCTCCAGTCTTAGCCCACTATGATACTAAGGGCGATGTTACCCTTTCAGTCGACGCGTCACAAAGCGCAGTCGGAGCAGTTCTTATCCAAAATAGTCATCCAGTCGCTTACTCCTCAAAAACTTTAACGCCTGTCCAAGAACGATATGCACAAATAGAGAAAGAGTTATTTGCTATCCTTTTCGGCTGTCAAAAATTCCACCAATTCATCTACGGAAAACCCGTGAAAGTAGAGACAGACCACAAGCCCCTAGTCACATTGTTCAAAAAACCGTTAGCCGATGTCCCCATTCGTCTTCAACGAATGATGTTGTCTCTACAAATTTACCATTTAGTTGTAATCTACGTCCCGGGCAATAAAATGTTCATATCGGACACTTTGTCACGAGCACACATACCTGTTTAACTACCCTTTTGGGGAACCGTCATGGGACCTCTTCGTGGGGAAGTGCAAACCACGTACACCATTTATCGCAGAATTACCTGTAACGTGTGACACCTGTCTTCGTTTTTCTTTACATTCCACCTTTTCATACACAGGACCGTCATGTGACAATATTAGTGGGGAACATGTTCCCCAAGAATGTGGGTCATGACGGTTTAGAAGCTTGGGGAACTGGACTTAGCTTGATTTCTGCTTACACAATTTCCTAGCAGGAATTGTACTTCGGTCCACCCGCTACTACATTACCGATAAATGAAGTTCTTTTGCAAAGGCAGGGTGCGCTATACAGGTCATTGCTGCAATATGTCCAAATGTTGCTCATAAAAAATACACTAATTCTAATTCATCTTATCAAGTAATCACGAAAACGTTCAACGATCGACTTGCCTCCCGACTCCTCACGATGCCACCCCTTTCAATTACCCGTCATTAGTAATTGGTCGCGATATGAGTAGACTTGGGAACTTCTGTCCTCACGCGGAACTTTTCGGTTCCCGGAAAGCAATTTAATGAAAAATGGTCTATTCTGGGTTTATTGGAAATTAGCTTCTCCTGAAATCTAGCGAGGGGGTGAGCCGATTTCCCCCCACCGCTATTATTCAGTTAAATTGCTCAATTTTTGCTCGAATTGCTGAATGTTGAACTTCTTAGTATTTTTTATAAATAAAAAAAAAATGTTTAGCACAATGGGCTGCGTAAGTTTTCCTATACTTTCTGGGAACTACGCCGTCATACGACAAGCCTCCTGGGAACTTCTGTTTGAAGTAGTTCCGATTCTCCCTTCAAAGCATTTTAGAGGAGCATTTAAGGGCATGTTGGTGGGGGTTCCCCCTCCTACAAGTTACGTATTAGTTTAGATATAGGCGATAAATAAACCGATCAAATGTGAGGCCGGTTTACAATAAGTGAGCATTTGGCGTTGGTCCACTCAACCCGTTATACATATAATAATAAAAATCTGAATCAAAATTTGATTTACGCGCAGGGACCTCTTCTTGAGAGCACCGCTCAAGCACAAATTTGCTACATTTGTGCCAAATTTGCTGCACTTTTCCGAGTTCTTAAGCAGCCAGACGAATTTTCCACGCTTAGGTCGAAACAAAGTTTGCGATTCCAGCCATGCGCCTAATAGTTGAATTTTGGTGACGAAATTAATAGCTTTGACTAACTGTTTAAATGATATCGGAGTTTTAAATCCAAAAGACGAGCAGTTTTGACTTAGTGAGGGTTGAAACCAACATTTCACCCTACTTTAATTTTTCCACTTGATCTTAATAGGTGATGTAATAATAGTCGTCCTGCTCCTAGACTACTAGGTTTCCTACATTTATCTTACCCAAGGCAGCAAGCTAAAATTTGTTAAAATAAAATGAGTAGCGTGAAAAGTGCGTTGGAGGGAGAGGGGTTTGGAGATTTGACGTAAGCATAATCATATTAAAAGTAGTAACAACAAAATAATGCGTGGATTTCGTAGGAAGGGAGAGTTAAGAGAATGACCTTGAGTTTATTCCGTCCTTTTTTTTTGGTCTCGCCTTTACAGAAAAAACTGTGAACACAGTGAAGTGGAAGTGGACCGCGCTTGAAAAAAAAAAATGCAGGGGTGGTGGCCGCCTCATTAAGGGTATCTGGCGGAGGTTGTGTTGATGAAGAAGGGTAGAGGGTGAGTGACCTCCTTTGCGGTATGCCACGTGCGATTTCCCGCGCGCGGTTTTTTCCCGCGCCCGGTTTTTTCCCGCGCCCAGATTTTCCCCCCCAAGCCACTTTATATTTTTATTGAGAGGCGATCTCGATATTTTCTTGCGCTTGTCAGCCGAATTTTTAAAAATTGCGGAAATTAAATAAGAAAAGGTGAGAATCTTAAGGTTTCGTTTCAATTTTTGGAGAGGCTACTCCACCGCTCCACAGTCGAGAGGTAATGATGAAGTTTCACATTTTCCAAATGGACCACGGCACCTACCTCGTATTGTATAGTCACATCAAGTATACAACCAACCACTAATAATCACTGAAGTCCGGGATATGACCGGTCCTGACCAGACCGGACCGGACCAATACTGATTAATTATAAAGTGTGGCACCATTTTGAACTCGTACGATTTTTGTGAATTTTTTGACGTAATAAAAATGGGGGGTTATCGGTCAACTTTCCCTCCATCACAAGGTACTTTCGGCCATTTTTTAAAATTAGGCTATTGACAAAAAGTTGGTGAGGGGCAAGCTTTCTGTGTCTGTCTCGTGAAAATGCATCTGGTCAAATTTTTTCATCCCAATCTGACTACTTTTTCCCCCCTTCACCCAGTTTTTTCACTTCCCGAAAAAGCAAAGTGAATCAACGTAGTACAAGATGCCTCTTGATCGGTGAACAGCGTATCTTTTGCGAAAATTCAAACGAAACCTTGAAAATCGTCACCCAAATAGCCTAGAGACGTGGAATTCGTAGCTGGAGGAACATCGAAAGCTCGGTCACCGGTCAAATGACCGAACGGTCACAAACCACAGCTACTTTGACCGGACGTCACCGAAATGGACCACGGCACCTACCTCGTATTGTATAGTCACATCAAGTATACAATCAACCACTAAAAATCACTAAAGTCCGGAATATGACCGGTCCTGACCAGACCGACCGACCAATACTGAATAATTATGAAGTGTGGCACCATTTTGAACTCGTACGATTTTTGTGAATTTTTTGACGTAATAAAAATGGGGGGTTATCGGTCAACTTCCCTCCCTCACATGGTAATTTCGGCCATTTTTTAAAATTAGGCTATTGACAAAAAGTTGGTGAGGGGCCAGCTTTCTGTGTCTGTCTCGTCAAAATGCATCCGGTCAAATTTTTTCATCGCAATCTGACCACTTTTTCCCCCCTTCACCCAGTTTTTTCACTTTCCGAAAAAGCAAAGTGAATCAACGTAGTACAAGATGCCTCTTGATCGATGAGCAGCGTATCTTTTGAAAAAATTCAAACAAAACCTTGAAAATCGTCACCCAAATAGCCTAGAGACGTGGAATTCGTAGCTGGAGGAACATCGAAAGCTCGGTCACCGGTCAAATGACCGAACGGTCACAAACCACAGCTATTTTGACCGGACGTCACCGAAATGGACCACGGCACCTACCTCGTATTGTATAGTCACATCAAGTATACAACCAACCACTAATAATCACTAAAGTCCGGAATATGACCGGTCCTGACCAGACCGGACCGGACCAATACTGATTAATTATAAAGTGTGGCACCATTTTGAACTCGTACGATTTTTGTGAATTTTTTGACGTAATAAAAATGGGGGGTTATCGGTCAACTTCCCCTCCATCACAAGGTACTTTCGGCCATTTTTTAAAATTAGGCTATTGACAAAAAGTTGGTGAGGGGCCAGCTTTCTGTGTCTGTCTCGTCAAAACGCATCCGGTCAAATTTTTTCATCGCAATCTGACCACTTTTTCCCCCCTTCACCCAGTTTTTTCACTTTCCGAAAAAGCAAAGTGAATCAACGTAGTACAAGATGCCTCTTGATCGGTGAGCAGCGTATCTTTTGAAAAAATTCAAACAAAACCTTGAAAATCGTCACCCAAATAGCCTAGAGACGTGGAATTCGTAGCTGGAGGAACATCGAAAGCTCGGTCACCGGTCAAATGACCGAACGGTCACAAACCACAGCTACTTTGACCGGACGTCACCGAAATGGACCACGGCACCTACCTCGTATTGTATAGTCACATCAAGTATACAACCAACCACTAATAATCACTAAAGTCGGAATATGACCGGTCCTGACCAGACCGGACCGACCAATACTGATTAATTATAAAGTGTGGCACCATTTTGAACTCGTTACGATTTTTGTGAATTTTTTGACGTAATAAAAATGGGGGGTTATCAGTCAACTTCCCTCCCTCACATGGTAATTTCGGCCATTTTTTAAAATTAGGCTATTGACAAAAAGTTGGTGAGGGGCCAGCTTTCTGTGTCTGTCTCGTCAAAATGCATCCGGTCAAATTTTTTCATCGCAATCTGACCACTTTTTCCCCCCTTCACCCAGTTTTTTCACTTTCCGAAAAAGCAAAGTGAATCAACGTAGTACAAGATGCCTCTTGATCGGTGAGCAGCGTATCTTTTGAAAAAATTCAAACAAAACCTTGAAAATCGTCACCCAAATAGCCTAGAGACGTGGAATTCGTAGCTGGAGGAACATCGAAAGCTCGGTCACCGGTCAAATGACCGAACGGTCACAAACCACAGCTATTCTGACCGGACGTCACCGAAATGGACCACGGCACCTACCTCGTATTGTATAGTCACATCAAGTATACAACCAACGACTAATAATCACTAAAGTCCGGAATATGACCGGTCCTGACCAGACCGTACCGGACCAATACTGATTAATTATAAAGTGTGGCACCATTTTGAACTCGTACGATTTTTGTGAATTTTTTGACGTAATAAAAATGGGGGGTTATCGGTCAACTTCCCCTCCCTCACATGGTAATTTCTGCCATTTTTTAAAATTAGGCTATTGACAAAAAGTTGGTGAGGGGCCAGCTTTCTGTGTCCGTCTCGTCAAAATGCATCCGGTCAAATTTTTTCTCCGCAATCTGACCACTTTTTCCCCCCTTCACCCAGTTTTTTCACTTTCCGAAAAAGCAAAGTGAATCAACGTAGTACAAGATGCCTCTTGATCGGTGAGCAGCGTATCTTTTGAAAAAATTCAAACAAAACCTTGAAAATCGTCACCCAAATAGCCTAGAGACGTGGAATTCGTAGCTGGAGGAACATCGAAAGCTCGGTCACCGGTCAAATGACCGAACGGTCACAAACCACAGCTATTTTGACCGGACGTCACCGAAATGGACCACGGCACCTACCTCGTATTGTATAGTCACATCAAGTATACAACCAACCACTAATAATCACTAAAGTCCGGAATATGACCGGTCCTGACCAGACCGGACCGGACCAATACTGATTAATTACAAAGTGTGGCACCATTTTGAACTCGTACGATTTTTTGAGAATTTTTTTACGTAATAAAAATGGGGGGTTATCGGTCAACTTCCCTCCATCACAAGGTACTTTCGGCCATTTTTTAAAATTAGGCTATTGACAAAAAGTTGGTGAGGGGCCAGCTTTCTGTGTCTGTCTCGTCAAAATGCATCCGGTCAAATTTTTTCATCGCAATCTGACCACTTTTTCCCCCCTTCACCCAGTTTTTTCACTTTCCGAAAAAGCAAAGTGAATCAACGTAGTACAAGATGCCTCTTGATCGGTGAGCAGCGTATCTTTTGAAAAAATTCAAACAAAACCTTGAAAATCGTCACCCAAATAGCCTAGAGACGTGGAATTCGTAGCTGGAGGAACATCGAAAGCTCGGTCACCGGTCAAATGACCGAACGGTCACAAACCACAGCTACTTTGACCGGACGTCACCGAAATGGACCACGGCACCTACCTCGTATTGTATAGTCACATCAAGTATACAACCAACCACTAATAATCACTAAAGTCCGGAATATGACCGGTCCTGACCAGACCGGACCGGACCAATACTGATAAATTATGAAGTGTGGCACCATTTTGAACTCGTACGATTTTTGTGAATTTTTTGACGTAATAAAAATGGGGGGTTATCGGTCAACTTCCCCTCCATCACAAGGTACTTTCGGCCATTTTTTAAAATTAGGCTATTGACAAAAAGTTGGTGAGGGGCCAGCTTTCTGTGTCTGTCTCGTCAAAATGCATCCGGTCAAATTTTTTCATCGCAATCTGACCACTTTTTCCCCCCTTCACCCAGTTTTTTCACTTTCCCGAAAAAGCAAAGTGAATCAACGTAGTACAAGATGCCTCTTGATCGGTGAGCAGCGTATCTTTTGAAAAAATTCAAACAAAACCTTGAAAATCGTCACCCAAATAGCCTAGAGACGTGGAATTCGTAGCTGGAGGAACATCGAAAGCTCGGTCACCGGTCAAATGACCGAACGGTCACAAACCACAGCTATTCTGACCGGACGTCACCGAAATGGACCACGGCACCTACCTCGTATTGTATAGTCACATCAAGTATACAACCAACCACTAATAATCACTAAAGTCCGGAATATGACCGGTCCTGACCAGACCGACCGGACCAATACTGATTAATTATAAAGTGTGGCACCATTTTGAACTCGTACGATTTTTGTGAATTTTTTGACGTAATAAAAATGGGGGGTTATCGGTCAACTTCCCCTCCATCACAAGGTACTTTCGGCCATTTTTTAAAATTAGGCTATTGACAAAAAGTTGGTGAGGGGCCAGCTTTCTGTGTCTGTCTCGTCAAAATGCATCCGGTCAAATTTTTTCATCGCAATCTGACCACTTTTTCCCCCCTTCACCCAGTTTTTTCACTTTCCGAAAAAGCAAAGTGAATCAACGTAGTACAAGATGCCTCTTGATCGGTGAGCAGCGTATCTTTTGAAAAAATTCAAACAAAACCTTGAAAATCGTCACCCAAATAGCCTAGAGACGTGGAATTCGTAGCTGGAGGAACATCGAAAGCTCGGTCACCGGTCAAATGACCGAACGGTCACAAACCACAGCTATTTTGACCGGACGTCACCGAAATGGACCACGGCACCTACCTCGTATTGTATAGTCACATCAAGTATACAACCAACCACTAATAATCACTAAAGTCCGGAATATGACCGGTCCTGACCAGACCGGACCGGACCAATACTGATTAATTATAAAGTGTGGCACCATTTTGAACTCGTACGATTTTTGTGAATTTTTTGACGTAATAAAAATGGGGGGTTATCGGTCAACTTCCCCTCCATCACAAGGTACTTTCGGCCATTTTTTAAAATTAGGCTATTGACAAAAAGTTGGTGAGGGGCCAGCTTTCTGTGTCTGTCTCGTCAAAATGCATCCGGTCAAATTTTTTCATCGCAATCTGACCACTTTTTCCCCCCTTCACCCAGTTTTTTCACTTCCGAAAAAGCAAAGTGAATCAACGTAGTACAAGATGCCTCTTGATCGGTGAGCAGCGTATCTTTTGAAAAAATTCAAACAAAACCTTGAAAATCGTCACCCAAATAGCCTAGAGACGTGGAATTCGTAGCTGGAGGAACATCGAAGCTCGGTCACCGGTCAAATGACCGAACGGTCACAAACCACAGCTACTTTGACCGGACGTCACCGAAATGGACCACGGCACCTACCTCGTGAAGCATAGTCACATCAAGTATACAACCAACCACTAGGAATCACTAAAGTCGGAATGTGACCGGTCCTGACCAGACCGAACCGAACCAATGCTGAATACATATGAAGTGTGGCACCATTTTGAACTCGTACGATTTTTGTGAATTTTTTGACGTAATAAAAATGGGGGGTTATCAGTCAACTTCCCTCCCTCACATGGTAATTTCGGCCATTTTTTAAAATTAGGCTATTGACAAAAAGTTGGTGAGGGGCCAGCTTTCTGTGTCTGTCTCGTCAAAATGCATCGGTCAAATTTTTTCATCGCAATCTGACCACTTTTTCCCCCCTTCACCCAGTTTTTTCACTTTCCGAAAAAGCAAAGTGAATCAACGTAGTACAAGATGCCTCTTGATCGGTGAGCAGCGTATCTTTTGAAAAAATTCAAACAAAACCTTGAAAATCGTCACCCAAATAGCCTAGAGACGTGGAATTCGTAGCTGGAGGAACATCGAAGCTCGGTCACCGGTCAAATGACCGAACGGTCACAAACCACAGCTACTTTGACCGGACGTCACCGAAATGGACCACGGCACCTACCTCGTATGTATAGTCACATCAAGTATACAACCAACCACTAGAATCACTAAAGTCGGAATGTGACCGGTCCTGACCAGACCGAACCGAACCAATGCTGAATACATATGAAGTGTGGCACCATTTTGAACTCGTACGATTTTTGTGAATTTTTTGACGTAATAAAAATGGGGGGTTATCAGGTCAACTTCCCTCCCTCACATGGTACTTTCGGCCATTTTTTAAAATTAGGCTATTGACAAAAAGTTGGTGAGGGGCCAGCTTTCTGTGTCTGTCTCGTGAAAATGCATCCGGTCAAATTTTTTCATCGCAATCTGACCACTTTTTCCCCCCTTCACCCAGTTTTTTCACTTCCGAAAAAGCAAAGTGAATCAACGTAGTACAAGATGCCTCTTGATCGGTGAGCAGCGTATCTTTTGAAAAAATTCAAACAAAACCTTGAAAATCGTCACCCAATAGCCTAGAGACGTGGAATTCGTAGCTGGAGGAACATCGAAAGCTCGGTCACCGGTCAAATGACCGAACGGTCACAAACCACAGCTACTTTGACCGGACGTCACCGAAATGGACCACGGCACCTACCTCGTATTGTATAGTCACATCAAGTATACAACCAACCACTAGAATCACTAAAGTCGGAATGTGACCGGTCCTGACCAGACCGACCGAACCAATGCTGAATACATATGAAGTGTGGCACCATTTTGAACTCGTACGATTTTTGTGAATTTTTTGACGTAATAAAAATGGGGGGTTATCAGTCAACTTCCCCTCCCTCACATGGTACTTTCGGCCATTTTTTAAAATTAGGCTATTGACAAAAAGTTGGTGAGGGGCCAGCTTTCTGTGTCTGTCTCGTCAAAATGCATCCGGTCAAATTTTTTCATCGCAATCTGACCACTTTTTCCCCCCTTCACCCAGTTTTTTCACTTTCCGAAAAAGCAAAGTGAATCAACGTAGTACAAGATGCCTCTTGATCGGTGAGCAGCGTATCTTTTGAAAAAATTCAAACAAAACCTTGAAAATCGTCACCCAAATAGCCTAGAGACGTGGAATTCGTAGCTGGAGGAACATCGAAAGCTCGGTCACCGGTCAAATGACCGAACGGTCACAAACCACAGCTACTTTGACCGGACGTCACCGAAATGGACCACGGCACCTACCTCGTATTGTATAGTCACATCAAGTATACAACCAACCACTAATAATCACTAAAGTCCGGAATATGACCGGTCCTGACCAGACCGACCGACCAATACTGATTAATTATGAAGTGTGGCACCATTTTGAACTCGTACGATTTTTGTGAATTTTTTGACGTAATAAAAATGGGGGGTTATCATTCAACTTCCTCTCCATCACAAGGTAATTTCGGCCATTTTTTAAAATTAGGCTATTGACAAAAAGTTGGTGAGGGGCCAGCTTTCTGTGTCTGTCTCGTCAAAACGCATCCGGTCAAATTTTTTCATCGCAATCTGACCACTTTTTCCCCCCTTCACCCAGTTTTTTCACTTTCCGAAAAAGCAAAGTGAATCAACGTAGTACAAGATGCCTCTTGATCGGTGAGCAGCGTATCTTTTGAAAAAATTCAAACAAAACCTTGAAAATCGTCACCCAAATAGCCTAGAGACGTGGAATTCGTAGCTGGAGGAACATCGAAAGTTCGGTCACCGGTCAAATGACCGAACGGTCACAAACCACAGCTATTTGACCGGACGTCACCGAAATGGACCACGGCACCTACCTCGTATTGTATAGTCACATCAAGTATACAACCAACCACTAATAATCACTAAAGTTGGGAATGTGACCGGTCCTGACCAGACCGAACCGAACCAATGCTGAATACATATGAAGTGTGGCACCATTTTGAACTCGTTAGATTTTTGTGAATTTTTTCAAGTAATAAAAATGGGGGGTTATCAGTCAACTTTCCCTCCCCCACATGGTAATTTCGGCCATTTTTTAAAATTAGGCTATTGACAAAAAGTTGGTGAGGGGCAAGCTTTCTGTGTCTGTCTCGTGGAAATGCATCTGGTCAAATTTTTTCATCCCAATCTGACTACTTTTTCCCCCCTTCACCCAGTTTTTTCACTTTCCGAAAAAGCAAAGTGAATCAACGTAGTACAAGATGCCTCTTGATCGGTGAGCAGCGTATCTTTTGAAAAAATTCAAACAAAACCTTGAAAATCGTCACCCAAATAGCCTAGAGACGTGGAATTCGTAGCTGGAGGAACATCGAAAGCTCGGTCACCGGTCAAATGACCGAACGGTCACAAACCACAGCTACTTTGACCGGACGTCACCGAAATGGACCACGGCACCTACCTCGTATTGTATAGTCACATCAAGTATACAACCAACCACTAATAATCACTAAAGTCCGGAATATGACCGGTCCTGACCAGACCGGACCGGACCAATACTGATTAATTATAAAGTGTGGCACCATTTTGAACTCGTACGATTTTTGTGACTTTTTTGACGTAATAAAAATGGGGGGTTATCGGTCAACTTCCCCTCCATCACAAGGTACTTTCGGCCATTTTTTAAAATTAGGCTATTGACAAAAAGTTGGTGAGGGGCCAGCTTTCTGTGTCTGTCTCGTCAAAACGCATCCGGTCAAATTTTTTCATCGCAATCTGACCACTTTTTCCCCCCTTCACCCAGTTTTTTCACTTCCCGAAAAAGCAAAGTGAATCAACGTAGTACAAGATGCCTCTTGATCGGTGAACAGCGTATCTTTTGAAAAAATTCAAACGAAACCTTGAAAATCGTCTCCCAAGTAGCCTTGAGACGTGGAATTCACAGCTGGAGGAACATGGAAGGCTCGGTCACCGGTCAAATGACCGAACGGTCACAAACCACAGCTACTTTGACCGGACGTCACCGAAATGGACCACAGCACCTACCTCGTGAAGCATAGTCACATCAAGTATACAACCAACCACTAGGAATCACTAAAGTTCGGAATGTGACCGGTCCTGACCAGACCGAACCGAACCAATGCTGAATACATATGAAGTGTGGCACCATTTTGAACTCGTTAGATTTTTGTGAATTTTTTCACGTAATAAAAATGGGGGGTTATCAGTCAACTTTCCCTCCCCCACATGGTAATTTCGGCCATTTTTTAAAATTAGGCTATTGACAAAAAGTTGGTGAGGGGCAAGCTTTCTGTGTCTGTCTCGTGAAAATGCATCTGGTCAAATTTTTTCATCCCAATCTGACTACTTTTTCCCCCCTTCACCCAGTTTTTTCACTTCCCGAAAAAGCAAAGTGAATCAACGTAGTACAAGATGCCTCTTGATCGGTGAACAGCGTATCTTTTGAAAAAATTCAAACGAAACCTTGAAAATCGTCTCCCAAGTAGCCTTGAGACGTGGAATTCACAGCTGGAGGAACATGGAAGGCTCGGTCACCGGTCAAATGACCGAACGGTCACAAACCACAGCTACTTTGACCGGACGTCACCGAAATGGACCACAGCACCTACCTCGTGAAGCATAGTCACATCAAGTATACAACCAACCACTAGGAATCACTAAAGTTCGGAATGTGACCGGTCCTGACCAGACCGAACCGAACCAATGCTGAATAATTATAAAGTGTGGCACCATTTTGAACTCGTACGATTTTTGTGAATTTTTTGACGTAATAAAAATGGGGGGTTATCAGTCAACTTCCCTCCCTCACAAGGTACTTTCGGCCATTTTTTAAAATTAGGCTATTGACAAAAAGTTGGTGAGGGGCCAGCTTTCTGTGTCTGTCTCGTGAAATGCATCTGGTCAAATTTTTTCATCGCAATCTGACCACTTTTTCCCCCCTTCACCCAGTTTTTTCACTTCCCGAAAAAGCAAAGTGAATCAACGTAGTACAAGATGCCTCTTGATCGGTGAGCAGCGTATCTTTTGAAAAAATTCAAACAAAACCTTGAAAATCGTCTCCCAAGTAGGCTAGAGACGTGGAATTCGTAGCTGGAGGAACATCGAAGGCTCGGTCACCGGTCAAATGACCGAACGGTCACAAACCACAGCTACTTTGACCGGACGTCACCGAAATGGACCACAGCACCTACCTCGTGAAGCATAGTCACATCAAGTATACAACCAACCACTAGGAATCACTAAAGTTCGGAATGTGACCGGTCCTGACCAGACCGGACCGAACCAATGCTGAATACATATGAAGTGTGGCACCATTTTGAACTCGTTAGATTTTTGTGAATTTTTTCACGTAATAAAAATGGGGGGTTATCGGTCAACTTTCCCTCCCCCACATGGTAATTTCGGCCATTTTTTAAAATTAGGCTATTGACAAAAAGTTGGTGAGGGGTAAGCTTTCTGTGTCTGTCTCGTGAAAATGCATCTGCTCAAATTTTTTCATTCCAATCTGACTACTTTTTCCCCCCTTCACCCAGTTTTTTCACTTCCCGAAAAAGCAAAGTGAATCAACGTAGTACAAGATGCCTCTTGATCGGTGAACAGCGTATCTTTTGAAAAAATTCAAACAAAACCTTGAAAATCGTCACCCAAATAGCCTAGAGACGTGGAATTCGTAGCTGGAGGAACATCGAAAGCTCGGTCACCGGTCAAATGACCGAACGGTCACAAACCACAGCTATTTTGACCGGACGTCACCGAAATGGACCACGGCACCTACCTCGTGAAGCATAGTCACATCAAGTATACAACCAACCACTAGGAATCACCAAAGTTGGGAATGTGACCGGTCCTGACCGGACCGAACCGAACCAATGCTGAATACATATGAAGTGTGGCACCATTTTGAACTCGATAGATTTTTGTGAATTTTTTGACGTAATAAAAATGGGGGGTTATCAGTCAACTTTCCCTCCCCTACATGGTAATTTCGGCCATTTTTTAAAATTAGGCTATTGACAAAAAGTTGGTGAGGGGCAAGCTTTCTGTGTCTGTCTCGTGAAAATGCATCTGGTCAAATTTTTTCATCCAAATTGGACCTATGTAGGTCGTTGCACGTGTGTATATCCGAGATTTTCAAAAAATCGGCTGTCTTTCGTGAAAAAAAGTTGGCGCGGTGCTAGGTCCGTGTGTCATCGTGGCCACTTTGACGGAAATTAGGCCAGATTTGACTGTTTCGGATTGCATTTTCTTAATTTTTATCGCGAATTAGCGTTTTGTTGCCTAATTTATTGAATAGTTGCAAAGAATTAACGAGGTTTCCCCATTTTATCCACAAACCAGCGCTTTTCCTGAATTTTACTTAGAAATGAAAGTTATTCAAAATGGCTGTGGTTTGTGACCAAGTGACCATTGGTCATTTGACCAGTGCCCGAGCATTTGATGTTTCTCTAGCAGTGAATTCCACGTCTCAAGGCTATTTAGGAGACAATTTTCAAGGTTTTGTTTGAATTTTTTCAAAAGTTACGCTGCTCCTCGATCAAGAGCTAACTTGTGATATGTTGGCTAGCTTGGGTTTTTGAGAAAGTAAAAAAAAACTGGGTGATGGTGGGAAAAATTAGTCGGATTGCGATGGAAAAATTTGACCGGATGCACTTCTACGAGACAGACACAGGTAGCTTGCCCCTCGCCAACTTTTTGTCTATAGCCTAAGTATAAAAAATGGCGGTAGGCCGTTCGTGAGGCGGGGGAAATTGACCGACGACCTCCTTTTTTTTATTGCGTGAAAAAATTCACAAAAATCGTAGGAGTTCAAAATGGTGCCGCGCATTGTAATTCATCAGCATTGGTTAGGTCCGCTCCGGTCAAGACCGGTCATATTCAGAATTTTAGTGATTCCTAGAGGTTGGCTGTACACCTCATGCGACTCGGCAATCCGAGGTAGTTGTATCGGTCCATTTCGGTCACGTCCGGTCAAAATGGCTTTGGTTTCGGACCATTCGGTCATTTGACCAGTGACCGAGCATTTGATGTTGCTTCTGCAGTGAAAACAACGGCCCGTATGCTAAGTCGTTCCTCGAAATTTCTTCGACTCCAACCTACCTCACAAACTGTAGAATCAGATGCTAATATATAATTTTTCCAGTTTGTGAGGGAGCTTTGAGGTTGAGGAAAATTCGATGAACGACTTGGTATACGGGCCTACGTCTCAAGGCTATTTGGGAGACGATTTTTATTTTATTTTATTGTTTATTTGGGAGTCGTACTTTAATAACATTTGTAAGTAGGGTGACCACACGTCCTCTTTTTTGAGGACATATTCTCTTTTTCAGACCCGGCGTCCGGTATCTTCTTCGAAAAAAGAAATGAATATCCTCTTTTTTAGATGCGTCCTCTTTTTCAAATTTTTTATTTGGTCAATTACCAATCTACGAGTTTTTAGCGTCTAAGAACACGTCTTTATTCAAATTACCTAACGTCATAACAGGAATGGGTGGCTTATTTTCTTGAATATACTGAGAATGGAACAATAGAACTTCAAAAATATGTCAATTCTTTTGCATCCCCTCCCCACAAGGAAAATTGGTATAGAATGAAGGGCATAACAGCCGCCCTGTTCATTAGACTTTCTGTTTGTTGAGATGTACAAAATGTTGCGAAAAATAATGCTTCTATAAAGAAAATTTCTTGTCGAGAAAAATGCGTTAAATATAATTTATATTCCATTGATTTATTATTATTCACTTTAAAATATTTTTTTGAATATTTTTTTTGGAAAAATATAATTTTGAGTTTGAATTTCCTTTACGAATTTTAACTACAAATATTTGAGATGAAATGTGATTCATTCAGTTGTAGAGAATGAACACCCCCCCCCCCCGCCACCAAATTCCAGCACTGTGTTTGGGGAAACGATGTATCTTCGAATAGTGATTGGGCGGGAGGGGGGTAAAGTGTCTTATTTTTCAGCACGGTACACCTGGTCACCCTAGAGCAAGTGCTGCCGTTTCCTCCTGGAACACCTTGTATATTCTATTATTATTTGTATGATGTGAGAAGTTAACTTCACAAACAAGCTTCCGATAAAACAAAAACCTTGCATTCAGAAAATACATTTTTTTTTCGCATTTCAACTATTGTTCGGCACATGCGGGTTGATTGAAAGGGACAGTTCGAAAAAAAAAAAAAAAAGCGAGAATTCATCGTCGTTGCATAAATCTTTGGTGGTTGTTGAATTTAAGTTTTGAATTGAAGGGTATGAGTATGACTTGTCGGGGAAGAGGAGGATTCAAGGTCGTTTTATATTTTGTATAATAGAAAAGAAATAATAAAAGATAATGGAAAAAAACGGCAGAAGTAAGAAGAAGCTGAAGATGAAGAAGGAGGGTGTAAAAGGCTAGCTCAGCTCCGCAAGATTGAACGGGTAGGAGGGGTGGTACTTGTGAAGAGCGGCCGACAAAGAGATGAGCGTGCAGCGTCAGCGTACCCGTGCTTGCACAACCCCCCTTTATGATCAGGACCTTTTTCACTTTGAACTTTTGAGTGGTCGTGGTCAGTGCTTGTGCTTCCCATCATTCTGTTTTTCGATTTGCCATTAGCTTGTTGTGTTCTGTGTTGGTGTCAGTGTCAATTCTAGTTCAAGCGTCCTAGCCGTATCAGACGTGTAGCCTGATATAGGCGTTTGTTGCCATCGCGCTTCGTTTGCTACATAAAAACAACAGCAGTGGTAAGTAATAACTGTTAAAATATCTATTTTGTACCTAAAGCTAACTTGTTTCATGTCGTTGAAAGTATTCCTGGCCCAAGCACTATTCCCACTATGTCGAAATGTTCAGTTAAACAGTCGTCACAAATGACGTTTTTAAAAAATGGGCCTAACGCGGGCTGCTGATTCATAAATTTTTAAAGCAAATGATCAATATCGGAATGGGGAACTTGCATGAATGCCCGAGTCCGGTGGTTTTAAAATAAATTCGGAACTTATTCAGGAATGGATGGAAAGTGTGAGGGTAATGAAGTTATTGTGACTTGTCAATCTTTTTACGGGTACTCCAAAATTATTTGCTGACAGATGAAAGAAAAATTGTTCCCATTCCGTTAAATAAGTTTTTTCGCCAAAAAATAAGTCCTCGATTGATGATAACGTTTTAATAAGCATTGGTCTCGTGGAACTGAAAGAACCCACTTGAAGAAAACGTATTTTTTGAAAATACAACGTGCAAGACCCCATTTGCCCTCCTCTCCCCCCTGCACATTCTCCTTTTTTCATGGTACATAGCGTTGGCGAATTTTTTTTGGCCCGTCAAAAAAGGTTAAATGCCCAGAAAATTTCGCACGACATAAAATAGTAATCCAAATGGAAAATCCAACGTCAAAAAATCAAACCCACACGACAAAAAAGTAATTCGCATGGTAGATAAAGAGTAGGGGTGGGGGTATTAAAGTCACATCGCCAAATCTCAGTCGTTTATCCTAGTGTAATCAGCTGGGGGGGGGGGGGTGTTGCAATAGGTCTTTCAGCAAGGTGTTTGGAACATGTTCATGGGATCAAATAATAGCAATATAAAATAATAGGGGTATTCATTAAAAATTTGAGGGCAACTCTTCTCCAAACATGTTCCAAACACCTTGTTTTAACAGACCTAATACATATTGCGTTCTATCGTCATATAAATCTTCGGAAAAATACAAGGGGTGTTGAGGGGGGGGGTGATCATTGAAGGTTTTAATTACGGAAAATCTTTAAATATGTGCGACTAATTTCCCCAAGAGGTTTAGAAGTCGGTACAGAAAGTTATTTCAATTACCTATGAACTTCAATTCAATTAAATTCGGCTCAAAAAAATTAATTCAATCGAGGGTTAAAAAAACCTCTATTGCTATCCAGATGTCTCAAAAAATTCCATAGACGAGGGGGGGGGGAAATAGGGGATGCAATTTTTAAAAAATCTCTATTTCTGGCCGTTTCTTGTTGGCACGATAACTCGAAGAAATTAATTTAGCGGGACGAGCTTTTACCCAAAAATCAGTAGGTAGTCATAATACCTCGGTCGGTATTCATTTGGGCCAAATGGGTCGAGGTGGAGGGGGGGAAAATGGGGGTTAAAATGATAAAAAAATCACTACAATTCACCAGTTCAGGTGGATCATATTCGCTACGAATATTCCATGTTAAAGTTACCTTTGATTCCCATTTTTAGTTTTAGAAAAAGTCATGCGTGAGGGGGTGGTCCCCCCTTGGGTGGAAGTTTAAAAATAGCGTTGAACTTCACTAGTTCATCTTAGCTCTCCAAAATTCGACTCAATAATCTAATTTAACAAAAGCCCTGGATTCCATTGAGATTTCTCGATTGAAGTGGGGGGGTTAAAAATAGGGGATGCAATTTTTAAAAAATCGCTCAAATTCACACGTCTATCCTAACATTCGGCGCAAAAATTTAATATAACAGCCCTTTGAAAACTACCGAAACTTTTCGAAATTGTTGATGAGAGGGGGTGCAAATAGGGAAAGAAGTTCGGCTTAAGGAAACAAATTATGGTATCAAAATTATTACTTCTGAGACGGCTTAGCCCTTTGATGACCGTACTTTTTTGGGTGACTTTTTCACTCCGACTGTTTCATTTTCACGGCAAAGGACCTCCTAGAAGATGTCCTAGCCGAAAATAAAAAAAATCCCGTGATTAGTTTTCCCGGAAAAGCAGGGACAAATGTGTCCCATTCATCCTGAAAGGTAAAAGTACCGTTTTACATAAAATCATCAAATTTATGTAATAAATGGTTGTTGTGCACTTAAAAAACTCTTACTAGAGTCTCCTAGCGAGAAAATGTCGTCCAGCCTGGAAACTTGGCTCAAAATGTCCGATGATTCCCGATCTTTGGGAGGGGGGGGGCGTGGTTGCAAAGTGGTGGGAAGTTTGGAGAAATGCCTAAATTTGAGATTTTTGAAATACATTGGAACAATGGTGTTTCATGACGTAAATGTTAACGCTGCATCGAATGAGACCAAAGCCAGGTTGCCAGCACCAATAGTTTCCGAGTTATGATCGAATTTGTACCAAAAAAAAAAACATGGTTTTTGGGAGTGAAATCACAATTTCGGTCTTGTGACGTGCCAAAAACATAATAAATTCTTGGGAGAAGTTAGCGAAACGGCCACATATACAACTGGTGAATTATATGGAACATGCTCCTGGTCGCTATCATTGATACTTTTCGATTTATGCCATAGTTGGTTCCCGTGAACGACACTGCCCATATTTTTGCTTTCATGTACCTGGAGAAAAAGGAATTATGGTGTTGTATTATATATGTCGAACATGGGAGAGAGAGAGCTATCAATTTCGGTCCTTGTTGAGGTTCCAGCTTGTTTCCTTGAAGCCAGGACCTTTCTTTTTGGGGAAATGTGGGTATTGTTCATGTCAGAACTTGCATCTAAGACTGGTATAACTTTTACCGGTGAATTGGCGGTTTTTCTCAAAACCATTTTTCACTATTTGATCGATTTTTCACTATTTTATCCGTGAATTAGCGTTTTGCGTAATTTTAAACGCAAATTACTGTTTTTGCACATTATTCGCGATTTTAGAGCTTTTTCTCAATTTCAGCCGTGAAGTAACGTTTTACCTCGCGAATTAGCTATGTATTTTTCTTAACGTTATCCGTTTTTTAGCACTGTTTCTCACTTCTCTCCGTGAATCAGTTATTTTTCTCAATAATTTCAGCCGTGAATTAGCCATTTATCTCAATTTCAACCCAAAACAAGCGTTATTTTCAATTTCGGTCTGGATTAAGTGGCACTTATAGCGGGGGATTAGTCGCCCACGAGGAGGTGCGTTTTGTATACAGTATACTTAGCGTTTTCCATTTTCCCAAAATCCGAGTGGCGCCAAAATTCAACATTATACATGGTAATTTACCGTAATATCCCTTGTATTCTGTGTCCTTTTCATGCCTCTTAATAGCTAATCTGTTTATCCTCCATTATTTTAGTATTGGAGAGCTCTAGTAGAAAACAATGAAAAGAAACACAACAAACCTCTCCCCGACAGGAACGTTAGAGGTGATTTTTTTTCGGAAAGCACTGATGACAGACACTAACGTGCTAGCTGTGGCGTGTTTGAAATGACCCCTACATAAACTTTGAAAAATGAATTTATGAATAAGTTCTGACCCATGAAAATTCCTCATTATAATCATTGAAACCGAATAAAACCAGTCCTAGGTCTGACATCACCAAAATATAAAACTCCGTTTTATTTCTAAACGCGTTTAAGGCCCGTTTTCACCAACTTCTTTAACCAAGATCGACAAACAAAAATGTAAACAATTTCATTAATGGTGGATTTCACCACCGAGAGTTAAGGTTTGAGTTACGTTAACTCAGAATTAACTGAAAAAAGGCGTCACTATTTATGTAAACAATTTTAGAGTAAGGTTACTCCAACCTAACTCCCGGTGGTGAAATTGGCCCTAAGGGCCGTATTCAGAAACCCTCCTTTACGAAGCCTTAACTAAAGGAGTTGAAAAATGTGGTGGTTTATAAAAATATGTCATCTGTTTTGAAGCGCTTGAAGGAGATGTAAAGGTTAAGGTTGGTTTCTGAATACGGCCCTAAGTCACGTTCACAAGCTCTATATTTGCGTTGTGTGAAGTCTATGGAACCAAACAAATATATTCCCTCGAAAATGAAGCAATTTGGTAGGTTGCATAGAAACCACTCAACGAAAACAAAGAAGCTTGTGAACGGTCCTTTAAAATTCATGTGAGTCACTATTGGCAACTGATCACGATGAACTTTAACCATGGTCAATTTTCTTGATGAGGATGGGCCTAATAAGCCCAATTTTCACCAACAAAATTGATCACAGTTGAAATTGATTGTGATTAGCGATCAATATGAATTCTGATATAGCTGTTTACATTGTAACCATGATTACTCGTTGAAAGTGGTTGGAGAAGTTGGTCAAAACAGGCCCCAATTAAAAAAATGTCGCTCCCGCAGCTGGCAGTCGGAAAGGGTGCAATTCATTTAGAATAAGGATACCCTAAGCCGTCCCGGAAGTAATAATTTTGATACCATAATTTGTTTCATTAATTTTGACCCTCCCTCATACTGTTTGCTGCCGGGTTTGTTTGAGCTGAACTTCTTCCCTTATTGTCACCCCCCCCCCCTCTCATCTGAATTTCGATAAGTTTCGATGGTTTTCGAAGGGATTTGTTATATTACATTTTTGCGCCGAACTTTATTTATATCTATATTGGGCGTGTTCCTATATTAATCGATGGACCCATCGATGGATTGTTTCCATAGTGATTGATCTTTGCTTCATATTTATCATGTGTTAGTTCTGTACCATAATCCATAGATGGATCCATCGATGAATACGGGAACACGCCCATTTTAGAATAAACAGGTGAATTTTGGCAAATTCCATCCCCTATTGTAACCCCCCCCCCCATCAACTGACTTTTTCGAGAAATTTAGGTGATAGTCAAAGGCATTTGATACATTCAATTTTTGATCTGAATTTTGAAGCTCTGGGATAACCGAGTGCCGTTTCGCGATTTTTCAAAATGGCACCCCCAATTATTCCCCTCCCTGACTTTTTGATACATATCTATAGTAATTTATGGTGTTTGTTGCATTAAATTTTGATGTGGTAGGATAAACGTATGAATTTGAACGATTTTAAAAAAATGGCATCCCCTATTTTTACCCCCTCTCCCATAGAATTTTTCGAGAAATCTGGATAGCAATCGAGGGTTTTTTTTTTAATTAAATTTTTGAGCCGAATTAGGGAGCGCCTAGGATGTACTAATAGAGTTCAACGCTATTTTTACACTTCCACCCCGGGAGGACCACCTCTTCCCCTTGACTTTTTCAAAAATTTCAAATGGGAATCAAAGGCTACTTTAACATGTAATATTCATACCAAATTTGATGCTTCTGAAATCAATTGGTGAATTGTATTGCTTTTTTAATCAGTTCAAGCCCTAAGCCCCTCCACCTCGTCGGATTTTGCCCAAATGCCGGAATACCGACCGAGATCTTATTACAGATGACCAGAAAGGGCAATTAATTAGAAAATTAATTCAATTAATTAATTTAAAAATTAATTCCTTGGGTACCTATCTGAAAAGAGCACAATATTTTCAATCACAATAGTTTCGGCTTTTCAGACCGGAATTTGTGTTACTTCTCCCCTCAAGTGCATCTTTGATGTCGTCTGCCACCAGTTTCGAGGCAGACAATTTTTCCCCCTACTAGGGAATTACTCTTGATTTTATGCGCTGGGCAAGAAAATTATTCAAATGGTTGCACTTTTTACGTCGCTGGCTCTCGAACTATGAGGCCGTATTTATGATCGTTCTATGAAGCTTCATTGAGTCAAGGAACTGTTGAAAACAGTTTTCATCAAGTTTCATCAGTTTTCATCATGAAAACATCTGTTACAACGATTTTCAAGGGTTCCTTAGTGCCAAGGAATGTTCCCAAATATGGGCCTTAGTTTTTGCTATTAACAAGAATAACGAGCTAATGAATGGGAATACCCAAACACTTTGGGGATTGTCTATATTTTCTGGTTGTTAACGATGATAAACGTGATCGGATTATAAAATATCCGATGTAGTATCCGCTACCAGAATTTAAGTGTGAATGAGTGCCTTTACTGTGGTGTATTTTTAGTATCCTCGATACGAGAATAGGTTACCGGTATCTTTAGTGTGAAAACGGTTATACTCTTATTTTAATTTTGCAAGTAATTTTTCAATTTATTTCTTTTAGCAATGGCGCATACAGTCGTAAGATTTTTGGAAGACTTGGTTGTGGCCATGTGTCATACCAGTAAAATCAAAAACGAAGGATCTATTGTATCCGCACCTTATAAAGGCTCATACTACCGAGCGATGATTCTACAATCCGGAAGTCAGTATTAGCATTAATAATATTTTTAGCAGGCATGGTGCGTCAAGCGCTCAACGCCCTATGATTTATTTATTGCAGACAGAGAAGACATGTGCCAGTTTATTCAGAGGATGAAAAAGAGTGATGAGCTCTGCGGAATCTTTGATGTGACAACGACGAAAATTTCGGCTTACACCCAAACTAACCGTGTGGACGTATTAGATTCATGTACGACAACGGAATCAGTAGTGTTGGCGACAAAAATGGTTCAAGTGTCGATTGAGCAGTGTGAAACTGCCGCACAAACGAGCCCCCGTGAAGACATCGAGACAAAATCGGTTCAAATGTCGATTGAGCAGTGTGAAACTGCCACACAAACGAGCCCCCGTGAAGACACCGAGAAGAAGGGAAATTCGCCCTTTTTTCCTGGTAATTTCATATGCATTCATTCAATTCTAAAACATTTATCTTGTTTCAGTTGCTGAGCAATCGCGGGCTGCCCAGTCATAACAGCTCTAAAAATGCGATAATTCACAAATTGTTGTTGAAGACGTTGCTTGTCAACTCCAAAATTTTGTGTTTATAGGTGATCAGCGCCTTGGACCAAAAAGATCTCTTTTTCATGAGAAATCTGTTGAGAACAATAGACTATCCCCAGAGCCCCCAATTGCCGATGAAAGTCGAAGTAAGTTCATCCATAATTATGCTCTTGAGTAATTCGCTCATTTTACGCCGTTTGAATTATCAGAATTCCAGAGACCGTCTCAAGAAAAAAATCTTTTCGAGAAATCATCGCCGGAAAACCCTCGAATTATCCCGGAAATCGAGATAAGCCCAAGTACGTTCATTACAAATTCTAGGAAAAAGATAATTCACTTATTTCATTTCTATTCGTATTTTCAGGACTTTCGAGGCCTGGCCCGAGTAGATCTCTTTTCGAGGATTCATCGCCGGAAAATTATTTAATTTCCCCGGAGACCGAGGAAAGCCCAAGTAAATTCATTAAAAAGCGTGTCCAGAAGATAATTCACTAATTTCAATGCAATTTGTATTCTCCTCAGGAGTTCAGAGGCGTGCCCGAAAAAGAGTTCTTTTTGAGGATTCATCGCCGGAAAATTCTCGAATTTCCCCGGAGGTCGAGGAAAGCCCAAGTAAATTCATTAAAAAGCGTGTCCAGAAGATAATTCACTAATTTCAATGCAATTTGTATTCTCCTCAGGAGTTCAGAGGCGTGCCCGAAAAAGAGTTCTTTTTGAGGATTCATCGCCGGAAAATTCTCGAATTTCCCCGGAGGTCGAGGAAAGCCCAAGTAAATTCATTAAAAAGCGTGTCCAGAAGATAATTCACTAATTTCAATGCAATTTGTATTCTCCTCAGGAGTTCAGAGGCGTGCCCGAAAAAGAGTTCTTTTTGAGGATTCATCGCCGGAAAATTCTCGAATTTCCCCGGAGGTCGAGGAAAGCCCAAGTAAATTCATTAAAAAGCGTGTCCAGAAGATAATTCATTTACTTAAACATAATTGGTATTCTCAGTAGTTCGGAGGCCTGGCCCGAGAAGATCTCTTTTCGAGGACTCATCGCCGGAAAATTCTAGAATTTCCCCGGAGACCGAGAAAAGCCCAAGTAAATTCATTAAAAAGCGTGTCCAGAAGATAATTCACTAATTTCAATGCAATTTGTATTCTCCTCAGGAGTTCAGAGGAGTGCCCGAAAAAGAGTTCTTTTTGAGGATTCATCGCCGGAAAATTCGCAAATTTCCTCGGATGCCGAGAAAAGCCCAAGTAAAAATGCATTCATAAGTATGAGCCGATGAGAGCGTTCTGATTGTTATTGTGTTTGACTTACCAGGAGCGGAACAGTGTAGGCAGCTTCCGAGGCGTTCATCTACCGAGCCCGAGCCTAAAACGAAATTGACTACCTCGACGAGACGCCATTCCTGCTTTTTTTGTTACAAGATAGTTAGCAAAATCAGCAAACACTTGCTAAACGCCCATAAAAATGAAATGAAAGTGGCTGAAATTTCAAGTTTGCCGCTAAAAGACCCGGTGCGCCGAAACAAGCTTATTAATTTAACTCGGCTTGGCGACTACAACTACAATATGGAGGTGCTGGTGTCTAAAAAGGGGGATTTGATTCTGGCCAGGAATGACCCCAATGCCCGACCAGAGGACTTCGCTCCTTGCCCAGACTGCTTCGGCTTCTTCAAAAAAAAAAATTTAAGCAAACACGCCGCGGCCTGCTCAATGAGTATGCCGGGAAATTCTCGACGGTATATGCAGTCAGAAAGCGCCGCAATGATTCTATCATATGCTCGACCTGGTCTGGATGAAAATTTTTCGAGGTGCTGCCTCAGACCGTTACGGTTTGACGACGTGGGGTCGCTAATCAGGCAGGACGAATCCATTCAAAAGTTTGGGTTTGCGTTATACCAAAAGTACGGAGAGATCCAGGCGGAAATGATAAGGCAATACATGCGCCAGTTAGCCCGGCTAACAATTATTTTGAGAAAATCATTTGGCGACAACAACGACAAATTACAAGACTTCTTGATTCCTTCAAAATTCGATGATGTCATTGAAGGAATTAAAATCGTTTGTGTAGAAGAAACAGGATCTTCGTCTTCGAGAGCCGGCTTCAACAAACCTGCGCTGGCACTAAAACTGGGCTACAATTTGAGGAAGTGCGCCTCCTTTATTAGATGCGACGCGATTAAAACTGGGGATCAAGATTTAGGGAAACAAATTAAAAAATTTATGTACCTCTTTGACACCCAGTTCAAAAATCAGGTGTCTTCGAACGCGTTAATTTCTTTAAAAATCAAAAAAATGAATTCGACTGATTTCCTGCCGCTTACGGAGGACCTCCTCAATATAAACAGGACCGTTGCGGGCACAATGAGCAATCTACAAAAAGAAGTGCTCAAAGACCCCACTGCAGAAAATTGGCGATCTCTGGCTGAGTTCACACTAACGAAAATCATACTCTTCAACAAGAAACGATCGGGAGAGGCTTCGAGAATTAAAATGACCGAATTCGCAAAAAGAAGAGACTGGACTTCAGCCAACAAATCGGCAGAAATTGAAAAATCTCTTACGGCGCTTGAGCTTCAAGTGGCGAAATCTATGACACTAGTAGAAATTGTGGGCAAGAGATCACAAATTGTACCAGTGCTATTAACGTCCAATGTCTTGTCATGTATGGAGTTACTGGCATCAACACGGAACCAAGTTGGCATTCCCTCTTCCAACCTGTTTTTCTTCGCAATTCCTGGGACTCAAGGCTACATACGGGGTCACGTCGCAATGAAAAATTGCATAACAACTGTTCCTCTTAAAAAACCAGAACTAATAACATCCACTAATCTGAGGAAGTACATCGCAACAGTGTCGCAAATTCTCGAATTGCCTGAAAACGAAACTGATTGGCTGGCTCGTCATCTTGGGCACGACATCAGAGTGCACCGTCAATTTTATCGGTTGCACACTTCTACAATAGAGATGGCTAAAGTCAGCCGCCTATTAATAGCAGTTGACGAAGGAAAAGTAAATGAATTTTCCGGTAAGAGTATCAACGAGATCGACATCAACACTATGCCGGTAATTGAAGACGACGATGCTTCTCAGAGCGGTGGGAAAGACACCGACGAGGAAAGGAGCATCGATGGGAGGAGTGACGAGGACGTCGAGGGCTCTGCATCACCTCAGCCACAACCAAGTGGTTCAAAAAAAGTTAAGAAGGTCGGGAAAAGAAACTTGACAGCGAGGAAGATGTGGTCGCAGGAAGAAAAAAGTTGTGTCCTGGAGCACTTTCGCAGTCCGTTAAAACGGAACGTCCTTCCCGGCAAGTTGGCGATTGAGGAGTGCCTCAAGAAAAACGCCGCCGACTTGACCGGAAGAGACTGGCGGAAAGTCAAAGACTTCCTCAGGAACCACCTCCGAACCCGTTTTCCGTCCCCTCAAAAAAGGGCGCGAATTCTTGAGTGGAGGAGGAAAAATAATAAATAAATTATTATTATACGTATTAAATATATCTATATTACTTAGTATCTTACATACTTACTAATAGCAAAATCGCACTCATTATTATTATTACATCGTTTTTTCATCTTAATTAAAATACTTATGTTGCTGTTCCTCTTGAGAATCCTGCCCTCATTCTTTTTTTTTTTCTGCAGTCACGTCACAAAAAACCATATTTGAGGTGAACCAGATTATCTCGTCTTCCGAAGACTTTTCGTCATTTATTAATTTCAAGAGCCAGTGAGAAAAATGGATGTATTGGTTCATCAACCTTGTTCACGGCGGGTCAACTGGTGGTCGTTTCTGACCGGCCTCGTGTCTGTGGGACCAATCAGAAAGCATGACTCGAAGAATGAATCAAAGTTGTCCAGCGACCGTTACTCAACACGAATTTTTGTGTGCCCTAACTCTCCGATCTTCAAACGGTCATTCAACAGATGACCGAACCCCGATGATGGCACCAGTCTCAAATTTTCCGAAACTATAGATCGACAAGTTTCTTGTGGACCGAAATAAGTGGAAAATTCAGTTAACTTTCTAAACACATGTTCCTAGAACCATCTGAAAATTTGGGCCCTCAGGGTCCATTAGAAACTTGTCGAGCTGTAACAAAGAAAATGATCCGCCCCCTTTAACCATTATGAGGGTTTCGATTCTCGCCTCCCCACCAATCGTCCCTCGTCTACTACTCGGCACCCGTTTTCTCGCCTTATTTATGCACCAACCCAAACACCCCCTTAACGTTCCTTCTAATTTATCTCATTATTCTATTTTCTCACATATTTAAATGCTTATGCCCGTAATGACGCGTAAACGTCTTTAAAATGGCTAGACAGAGTTTCCGACAGAGTTTCAGAATGGTGCAAGTGAAACGCTCAAATATCTCAGGCAGTATTGGTGACACCAGAATGAGATTTTGCTAGAATACTATGGTAGTGGAGCCAAAAAAATCATTCATAAAAAAATGCTCTTATGTTTCATCCCCCCTCCTGGGGGCCACATAAATGTGACTGTTGAAAAAAAGTTGGGTATCATATGAAAGACCACAACGCAAGGACTTCAAATAGATTTTATTTTATTTTATTTATTTATTTTATTTTATTTTTTTTAATTTAATTTTAGCCGAAAGCTGTACATGCAATTTCCAGAAATGTCGGAAAAATTACCGTCCCCCCTCCCTTAACTCCGAAGATACAAATGATAAAATTTTGGGGAAAATGTGCTGAGTTAGGTACAAGGGTCTAGTTTGAAGGAAAATTATAGCGAACATCGACATGACCGTATATTGGATGGTATACAAAAAAACAGCCAGTACACTCCGTTATCAACAGGCTCTTGTAGCGAAAGTTCGATTCTCCCCACTGATCTGTTTTATAAATACATAATTGACACTTTTCCAACGTCCTAATAGGTGAAATATTCCTAGTTTAACCTAAAAGACAGAACGAATACGTTTACACGTAAGCTTCGGTAGTATCATTTAAAAATACTACCCTGACAATTGTTATGAACGTTCCTTGACGTTAAAGAACCCTTTAAATTCGTTAGAGATGGTTCGATTGTGATCAAAACTGTTCTCAATGATTAACCTCAAGGAAGTTTCATGAATATGGCCTACATTTCCTTTCAGCATTCAAATTAGAAAGTTAGTATGCTAAGCAGATAGTTTGTACCTGGGACCTTTCTGAGCGGGTGGGGGTCCGAAATCCCACCCCCTCCCCCGGAAGGACAACGCCACCTGCCACTCCATCATTATTGTTTAAGCAATAACCAATTCTGGCTTGGCTGGAATAATCAATTCCAGCCAGGTTCAACCAGCTTCAAGATACAAATAAAAATTCAATTTCCCAAGCTAAAATCAATAAAAGTGGTGAAAATAGAGCAATTTACGTTAATTGGCTATCCGGAAAACAGAAAGTTTCCTGAAAGAACAGAAGTTCCCAGGAGGCTGGTCGCGTGACGGCGCAGTTCCCCAAAAGTATAGGAAAACGTGTTCAGCCCACACTGAGCGTATATTTTTTGTCTTTAAAAAAGACTAAAAAGTTTTAAAATTTACCTCACACCTTTAACTCCTAAAAAATTGATACTATTATCAACGAAATGATCATTTTTTTAAAAAAATTGTTTTTATTTTTTCTGAAACTAACAACAAAATCAATTAATGGGGTCAACCAATATGCTTCCCGGTTCCTAGGAAATGCACATAAAACATTTCTTTTTCCTAAACTGAAATTGATCAAATTAGTGAAAATATACCATTTTACGTTAAATGGCTTTCCAGGAACCAAAAAGTTCCCTGAAAGAACAGAAGATCCCCGGAGGCTTGTCGTATGACGGCGTAGTTCCCAGAAAGTATAGGAAAACGTACTCAGCCCATTGTGCTGAACATTTCTTTTTTATTTAAAAAAAAATACCAAGAAGTTCAACATTCAGCAATTTGAGCAAAAATTGAGCAATTTAACTGAATCATAGCGGTAGGGGGAAAACGGCTCACCCCCTCGCTAGATTCCACGAGAAGCTAATTTCTAATAAATCCAGAAGAGAGCACTACAGATCAGACGGCGATACACTCTCCTTCGGGGAACCAAGGTCCTTTCCAGCCACCAAGTTCCTCGGAAGAACACACACACACAAATTTTTGACCTAAGTTAAAAATGATTAAATTGATGAAAATAGACCATTTTTCATTAAATTGCTTTCCGGGAACCGAAAAGTTCCCCGTGAGGACAGAAGTTCCCGGGAGGCTGGGCGTATGACGGCGCAGTTCCCCGAAAGTATAGGAAGGTCTACTCACCTGCCAGCATTAAGTGGCAGGCTTCAGCTATAGTTGCTTGACCGTCTGGAAAAAGAACAATTGACGCCACCTACAAAAAAGAATTAATCGACGATGAAACATTTAACCGAGAGGATCGGTTATACTATGACCATGATTTTATCGATAAGCTTCTTAGGGAGAGAAAAGACTTCAAAACTCCGATATACAAACATTCGACATCGACAAGCCTGACGCGAGTGACAGGGAATGATGGCGCAAATTTTATAGTAATGCCTTATACTGGAACCATGTCTTCAAGGTTAGCACGGATTTTGAGGAATTAAGGATCTCTCCCGATGCCTTTTAAAAAAACGCCTCTTTGAAAATGATGACCTCCTATCTTACCTTCACTCGAAAAGAGTGGGGTTGCAGCTGCTATAAAGTTTACGTCGACCTTACGGAATGAAAGTTGATCACACGAGTAACAGAACTTCTCTCTCAATCAACAAAGAGTGCCACAATATTTAAGATCACTTTCGCTTCTCGGGCCATTTCTTCGATGAGTTGTAGTGAGAGGGCCTGAGGGGTGTTATATTGCCCCACTATTTAGTGAAGTGTCGTGTTTTAGATTGAATGGAGAAATTTAAAATAAGCAAGTGCATCAATGACAAAAGACTTACACGCATTAATTTATACAAAAAACATTTAATTTCATATACATAATAATGTAGAGACGCAAATAGAGAGAGGGACGAGAAGTGGAAAAAGGGATGCTGAATGGAAATTTGGAAAAGTATGACTGAGCGTCAAGGGAATCTGCATTATACGTATAGTTCAAGTCACATCGATCAAATAAGAAGTTGTTGTCAATGTCAAGCTCACAACATAATGTGTTGCAGGAACGTTCTTCCAGGTGGTCGAGGATTCGACGTGCGCCCTTAAAAGATCGAAACGGAATTAATTTAATTTAAGTCTGTCAAATTTGTTTAATTCCGAAGGGGTTTGACAAAACATGCTGCGCTCTTCGTTTTTATAAATTACGGAGCAGTATTGCTGAGAATTAATTATGGTGACGGAGTGAAAAGACGATGGATTGTCATTTACTTTATGTGATGAAGAACACTTCAGCTTTGACACTTTCATAAAATAATGAAGTGTTTAGACCTGAAAACACGAATATTCATCTCTAAAATTACAAAAGGCGATACGAAATAACGGAACTGTCGCGTTTCACTCTTGCCATCCCTGAATTTCACGCTTTTCTCTTATTCTTACTGTCTCCTTTCTACCTTTGTAGCTTGTTATTTCCGTTCAGTTTTTCCGCCTTACCAGCTTCCCTGCACCCTTCCCACCAACCCACTCCCGTTCCTTTCCCTCCTGTTGTTCTTGTATTTCTTACACTTTCTCCAATTTTAGGACGGTGTAATAATGTTGGTTAGATTGGACGTCGAGGTGACCCGAGAGACTTAAAAGTCCACCGTACCTTGAGCCCTGTAATTTCGCTATTTCTCTGCTTTGCTTTACTTGTACCGTTGGGAGGACGTCACTTCCGCCATTTCACGCACAAAGGTGCGTTATGCTGTATGTGTCCTATTCTCCGATGCTGACGGTAGATGAAGGCGATATTACTTCTTCCTGGGCGTTAATTATTTTAAATTCGTTGACTTTTCTCAAAAAAGAGGTATTGCCGTCGTTAATGCGGAAGGTATCAAATAGATTTTCGTCGCCATCCAGCCTCCAGCGTATTTTTCACGTTCATTGTGAACAAAAAACATCCACCGTGACCGATAAAAACCTTTGGTGAACAGTTCATTACCTTCATCAGTTCAACGCCCGCTTCATTCAAAGCGGTGCCGCTCTCTTGGCAACTATTGGCTTGATTTCGAAGGTGACGTTTTATACCGCAATATTACGGCACACAGACGATTCTGCCAAATATGGAGCAGGGCTTTTGTCGGATTCGCTTAATGTGCTCCCCGCTATCCCCGACGTTCATCACACGATCGTAGAAAATATTAATTAGAAGAGGAAAATATTTATTACCTATAGTTCGCGTCTACTTTCATTTTGTTATTACAGTATAATAAAGGGGATTTGTCCACTCTCATTTAAATTAAACCTGGTTTGAACTCGGAACATACGAGAATATATGTTTCCGAAATTGAAATGAGTACCCGGGTGAATCAATAGTTGCTCTACGATTATGAAAGATTTAGTCCTCTTCACGAATTATTATTTTTTTTTTTTAGGCGGAACTAGTTTTCGACCTTCGAGGCCATTTTCAACGCCTTCTTTGACTCCAGTGTCACATCTACAATAATTTAACAACAAATAAACTAGCCAAATTATAATGAAATAAAATAAAATTAAATAGAATAAATAAATAAATACACATCTTACCACTAGGTGGGGCGTTAAAGTTGAAGTCTAATAGTCCTAATAAATATTAATTTACGGGTCTATTCTAGTAGTTATATCGCTCACGTTTGTGATCACAAAGCTGACTAGAATCGGTTACTTTATTTTAAAATATACCTTATGCTATATCTTTTAGAACCTTGATTTGGGTGAAGGTGCTCAAGGACTGAGTAGAGGGGGGAGGCCCCTCCCTCACTTCTATCATTTAGGCAATGTGGATTACTCTCCAGTTCTTTACTTATTACTATTTTTTCCAGGCACTCCAAGCGTCTGCCGTAAGGTTCAGTTACTAACATTTGGGCTTGGTGATCTCCCATCTCTCCGCAGCCGTTATATGATTGTAAAAGGCCGAGTCGGACCTAGTGAGGTGCTCCCTGAAGCGCGTCCGGAACTTGCGTCCGGTGCAGCCGCAGTACGTTGCTTCTCCACACCCACCACACAGAAGCCTGTAGACCCCGCTTTTTTCCTGGGGTTTAGTGGCATCCTTTCCTTTACTCAGGATGCTCTTGAGGCTGTTGTCGCTCTTAAACGCCACTTCATAACCTCGGTTTTTAAGGAGGCGCTCCAAAGCCAATGAAGCTGCTCCAAAATATGGTAGACGAACCCATGCATTCCCGGCGGTTTCCTTTCTTGACTCCGTAAAGATGCGTTTCAAGACGAACCTCTTCTTCTTGTCCTGAATCAATTTATCTATGACCGTTGTTTCGTAGCCGTTGACCGCAGCAATGTGATAAATTGCATGCACTTCTTTTTCAAACGCTTCCCTTCCGAGTGGAAGCGACATCAATCTATGAACAAGGCTTCTGAACGCTGCCAACTTGTGCCGAGGGTGGTGGTGTGAATCGGCGTGAATGGCCTGATCTGTCATCGAGCTCTTTCTGAAAATTTCATACTTGAAACCAGTCTGCTCACGTTCGATTGTAAGGTCCAGGTAGTTCAGTTTCTTGTCCATCTTAAATCAAGGTTCTAAAAGATATAGCATAAGGTCTATTTTAAAATAAAGTAACCGATTCTAGTCAGCTTTGTGATCACAAACGTGAGCGATATAACTACTAGAATAGACCCGTATATTAATATTAATTAGGACTATTAGACTTCAACTTTAACGCCCCACCTAGTGGTAAGATGTGTATTTATTTATTTATTCTATTTTATTTTATTTCATTGTAATTTGGCTAGTTTATTTGTTGTTAAGTTATTGTAGATGTGACACTGGATTCAAAGAAGGCGTTGAAAATGGCCTCGAAGGTCGAAAACTAGTTCCGCCGAAAAAAAAAAAAATAATAATAATAATAATAATAATAATAATTCGTGAAGAGGACTAAATCTTTCATATTAGTATAGATCAACCTTCACAACGTCGCCATCACCAATAAAATGCAATAGTAGCTCAGTCAAATTAGCCAAAAAAATTTTGATTGAGGGGTGAAAACAAGTTGAATTCCTGATGAATTTTGGTATAGGTTGTTGTTCCTTGAAGCCTAGGGCACAACTTCTACTGAGAGTCTCTGAGGCTGGAGCCGTCGTCAGCTAGCCGCAGGTAAGCCTCTACTGTTCTATTGCTCGAGCGACTCCATTATTGGACGGATTATAGACGGAATGCCTCCGTATCTTGGTCAGAGGTAATCATTGCGTTAGTACAGTATTCTAAATGTTGAGAGTTGGTAACACTGTAAGATGTTATCTTTGTCGTAAAAAGATACGAAGTCGGGAAGTCATGAGTTTGGTCTGAAAAAAAGTTTTTTGTTT
Source organism: Corythucha ciliata (assembly GCA_038030265.1). Taxonomy (NCBI): domain Eukaryota; kingdom Metazoa; phylum Arthropoda; class Insecta; order Hemiptera; family Tingidae; genus Corythucha; species Corythucha ciliata. The sequence continues at coordinate 40,997,828 of CM075938.1, read as the reverse complement.
TCCTGAAGTTCTTGTTTATCCGCAACACTAAAAACGTCGCTTCAGTGGTGACTTCCCTATTTTGCGGTGGTAAACACCTGGTCCAAGTAAAATAAATAGCTGGCTTCCGGAACTTGCCTTTCGCAGACAACCCCTCCGCGCCGGTGCGGTGTCCCTGCGGCCGTCACGCAGTCCGCGAATCGGATTTTTACGAGGCTGACTTATCCAATCGCGTGTAGACTCGGTCAAACCCAAATCCACACACTTTTGCCTTCTCCCTTTTGATGTTGGATTTGGAGGCGCTTCTTTTCACGAGCTGCCATCTTTAATAGTGGATTTCACCACCTCGGCTTAAGGTTCGGCTACACTTGTAGCCTTGTTCACATAAAATTCAATGAATTTTTTCCCCTTAAGTCCGACTTATCTTTAAGCCGAGGTGGTGGTCCTCCATAAGCACTTCAAATAACGACGGGGGGACGGGTAGGGTGACCAAATGTAGAAATGGTTCTTAAGGATCTCAAGAGGTGTCACCCCCAAAAATCATATTAAATCATCTTTGTGTCTGTCACATCTGCTGGTCTAGTATGTTTCGTTTTTTGGTCCAAGGGGAATTTATCAGGGAAGCAACTTTTTCAATGTGAGCATTATGCCCACGTTGCGCTACTTTCCTCAGCTCGTCAGCTTCGTACTGTTCTAGGGTCCCACAGTGCTGGAAAACACCTGACCATAAAATGTCGATGGTGCCGTTTACTTCGTGTCGCACAATGGGACTTGAACGCAACAAACTCTTTTATAGCCACCCACTCCAAAAAAAGTTTGAAGTCGTCTGTATAGAAAAACAGGAGAACACCGACCGATTAATTCAACCATTCATCGATTTCATGTCTTGTTCCGCTGTAACTTTGAAAAACTATAGTTGAAAAAAAAAAAGAAATATCCAAAAAATAGTTTTCGAGAAAAGCGCAAAATTTCGCCTCGCCTTGATCGAAGAAGTAAAATGTTTTCAACTTCGGTGATCTTTATATTTTTACTTGCCCTCAAATCATCTCTTTCGTATAATCATTGTTTTTTTATTACTTTTTGGTTTCACTAACAAATTCCTCAGTATGTTCGTGAATAATAATATTATTTTTTTCGACAATGTCATGTTGTGTGTGTGTGTGTGAGTGGCTTTACGGTTTCTTGACAATAATCTAATCCTATTTGTTATGTGATTGCTGAAACTTTCAGTATTTTCATCTTCATGGGCGAATTCGTGGGGAAATGGAGGTTTCCAGTTAAATATATTATGGAATTAAAGAACTCTCTCTTCCTTCTCTTCGGTAGCCCTCCTATAGCAAATATTGATTTCGTTAGAAGCTGACGTGATTCCTCCTATTTTTTTTTTTCGAGGAAAAAAGAGTCTGTAATCGAGTAGTGTAGCCGAGAGTGAGAAAACAAAAACTCTTGTTGAGAGTCCAGAAAGGAAAAATGACACCACGTTAATTGGGTTATACACTTTGTCCCCTCTCTTCTCCACTATAAGTGAGCATAGTGATTAGTATTTTAAAGGTTTAAGTTGGAGAGAGTAAAATAATGATTAAGAATTGCTAGCCTTCCCCTCCCCATCCACAATCGCCACTCAATCATTAAAAGGCAAATGATATTGTTTCTGTAGATTAATTACTATTATCTTCTATCTCAGGCTTGATAAATTATTACCGAGGATAAGGAATAGAGGGCTGAGAGTTTCTAATTATGATTTCCCAACCCACGCCGCTCTACTGTCATCAGGCGCTGGGATTTAAATAGGTAACACATTTCGCAGAGCAGTTCAAGGAGAGAAACGTTCCATATACTGCCACAGGATCATTGTTTGAAAACGTGTTTTTAAGCAAATAAAGCGACAAAATTAATATTGAGTGAAATGTTATTAAAATGAGAAAGCATTCTTGGACAAAAACTTGAATTAAAGCGAAGGAAGCTTAATAATAAATAAACTCTCTCGAGTATAATTCATCTCTTTCCGTTCTGCATGTTATACGTATTGGTCTAGCAAAGTACCTTTTCGTGAAACGGCAGAGCCTCATTTAATACACAATGGAGCAACGATTTATTCCAAAGTTGGCGTAACACGTCCACCTAGTCTATCGCCTATCACGCCGCCCTCTGCATCCAATCATGGTGAGAGTAAACCTCGAGGGAATGTGAGGATTGTACTCCCGGTGAAGGGAGATGGTGATAATATACCGTCGACACTGAGGGAACGCTTTTATTGTTATCGTGTTTTCATGAAATGTGCTTGGTGCTGCCGCACAATGTCCCAATACATTTTTTACTCTTCTCTAACTCTTTCAAAGAGATAGTTATACACTTACTTAACTAACTGCCTAACTCTGCGGTTCCTTAATTATTATTGAATGGAGTTAAATTTCTGATCCCTACAATTGAAACGATTTACTTGGGGGACGATGTGTCTTACCTACTTCTCTCTGATTCCCTGATTTAAGTATTTTCCTACTTGAGCCCCAGGCAGAAGATTATTGCAATTGGAATGGGTGGAAAAAAAAGAAGAAATCAAACGTTTGAAGTCTGTCCTTCCTCGAGTAAAATTCAGTATAGACCTTCTTTATCTTATACGTACACAAACTCAAGAAATAGCAAGATCGATATTTTCACAAACTTCAAAAGTCAATGTGCTTAGGGCAAAAACAAGAGCTTTGTCAGAACTGAAACATGAAGGAGGAGGAGAATCTTGTTAAGTACTTGATTATTAACGCGTAACTCTATAAAAACAAGCCCAGTTCACAAGTTCTCAAGCTTTATGGTTAATTTATAGCTCTATTGAGTATAGATTTTTGTATTTTTTTTCTTAAAGCATTAGTTATTGCTTTATTAGCTTTTAGCTTATATTTATTCGCAGGCTTAATGCTATTCGTCTGTGGAGCCTATACAATATGCAACCCAAACAAATTAATTCCCTTGAAAAATCAATCTAACAATCGATCATGAATTGATCTTTCAAACATTTTTCTTAAACATCGATCTTTCTCAAACATTCAATTGGGAGGGGGAGGGTCCGTTATCGGTCGTGGTCAGGTTGCAAGGAGGTTACACTGGTTGGTGGGAAAACAAAACCCCCTCCACCACCTTCACCCAGTCACCATGACGACGACAACAACTGAACAGTGGTGGTTGAACTCAACGAGACTAAACTCTTCTATAGGTGCCGCAGATTTCCCCTCAGCCCATCGGTCAGGAGGGGTGGGAACTGACGTCACTAGCAGTCCTTTATTACCTATTGCTCACCCCACAGCATGCGCAAGTTAATTTTGAGATTGAAGTTTATGAATTCTCAAAAATCACAACCCAATAACAATTAATAATGAAACTGGGCCCAGCGCAAAGGTGGTTGGGACTGCTCGTGACGTAGTGAAGGACAGTAATGGCCGAATATCTGCGGCTCCCTCAGTGATTGAACTACAAAACTTTATTGCAACTTGCAAGTTTGTTTGCCCACCAACCAACCGAAAGCGAAACCGACGCGAAAGCGACGAACTTTTGTTCCGTATTATGTCTTACGTACGACAAATTATTGCATCGGAATCAGTTCAAAAATTGAATCTGCTCATCTCCGCCAGCCTTCCCACTCTTTCCTAATTCTCACCTGTGGATTTTATCCTAAAAATTACGTCTCTCTACATGTAATTTCCAAGGATTGGGACCCATTTCGATTTCAATGAGTTGTTGAAATATTTTGACTTCTCCTTCACGATTTCTTGTGTGCGTATAGTTCTGGGGCCCATACGTATTACACTAACGTACCTAAACGTATACGACATTGTGGAAAATGTTATGAGAACAAGATAGGATAATCACCCTTGCCTCAATCGTAACAACAACAACCTAAAACATTTTGGATCTGGCCCTAGGTGGGAGCATCATGTGAATTTAAATACTAATACTACAGTAGATCAACAATCATACAGTTCAGAAACTCAAACAAACAAAAAATTGTCAAAATTTCTAGTGAGCAACTTTGACTTGGGCTTTTCAAAATTCAATGTTTAAAAATGTCGTCTTCACGGATTTTGGACAATGCCGTCAAAATTACGATAAAAACGCGGGAAGGGCCAAGATTGGAGCTGATGAAATGCAGAAATAAACTTGCTATGCATCTGAGACGACCCAGCAGGTTTGATAATCACTCATCCAGAATGTGTTGGCAATTTTAAAGAAATTTACCCCTAATTCATAGACAAAAATGCCGGTCGCGACGCAAAAGTAGTAGAAGCCGTCGCCGAAGAAGTATGAGCAGATGCCGAAGAAGTATGAGTAAACGCCGAAGAAGCAAGAGTAGACGGCAAGGAAGTAGAAGCCGGTGCCGAAAAAGTATGAGGCGTCGAAAAAGAAGTATGAGTCGTCGTCGAAGTAAGCGTCGTTCGTCCTGTAAAAGTAGAAAGCGTCGCTCGTCGGTTGGAGCGAGGCGAGGTCGTTGCTCTTCAAAGCGACGCGCTCGCTCGTCAGTCAAACGAAGTCGTTCATGCAAGCGCCGCGCTCGATCGTCAGTCAGACGAAGTCGTTCGTGCAAGCGGCGCGCTAGATCTGCGATTGGAAAAAGCCGACGTCGTCGTTCTATGAGTAAAAGACGAGCTCGCTCGTGTACACCACGCGGGAGAAGTTCTGGGTCACGCAAGAGTTTGAACTGTTCTCCAAATACTGTTGGCAAAGCGATAGGGACAGACATCGCGAGCTTTCTGCCGTGGAGCAGATTTTTCAAGTGATACGACACGCTTTGAGTAATAAACGCTTTCGATCATTTCTTTCCCCACTATCTGCACAGCAGGTGCATGAACGTGGGATGCGTATGTGACCCATAATCTGTTCATAATTGATTCAATCTAAATTTCCAGTTTTTTTTTGTTTATTGCAATTTTTTTCAATTTTTTTTTTCATTCATTTGGACCCGTCGAAATGATGTTACTGTTCAAAGGTGTTCTGGGGGGCAGGTATTGATGGTGGAATATACTAAGATAACACCGAGGGGAATTTAATTTAAATAATGAACGAAAAAAATTAATTTATTTTTCATGAAACGCGTTGAAACACTCGACGTGCAAATTCACACCACATTTTTCGCAGAAGTAGATTGTTTGCGAGGAACACTGCCTACACCTCTTCCTTCTGGTGGCTTCCTTTCGTAATACGTGGTTCACTCCATCCCGCCTCAAGTCATCTGGTAGAGAATTTTTCGACGGTCTACCTTTCGATGAAGCGGGGACAGCTATCTGAGGACGCTCAGAGGGGCAGCTGCCCATAGAAGGCACTGGTCCAACGGGGGTTTTCATGAAACTCCTGGTAACGTACGACTTGAAATCAATTTGTCTCATGGAAGAATCGGTTACCATGCGGTAGAATTTCCAGGCGTTTACCATTGCAGCGTCCACACCGTTTATAAATAATGACCACCACCACTTTTTCCCTCTAATTCGGATTCTATAATTAGAGATGGCGTTGTCATGAAGGTCAACGCCTCCCATACCTTCGTTGTACTCACCGATGATGTATGGCTGAGGGATTGATTCAGATTTATGCAATTTGCGGTTGTATCGGTTGACTTTTCCAACCGGTTCAGCCCCGCAGTAGTTCGACATAGTGGTAACAACGGAGTTTTCGTGCCACCTCAGAACGGCTATGGCATTTGTCGTTTCGAAAACGGAATCAAATTCGCCCTTCGAAGCCTTAGCGGTTTCTTTTACGCTTTTGATGCTTTTACAGCCCGCCAATCGATTCTCCCTCACCGTCCCTGTAGCGAAAAATCCCTTTTCCGTCAGTTTTTCCATCAGCCCAAAAGACGTGAAAAAATTGTCGAAATAAACCTTGTGATTTTCAGGAGTAGAAACGTTGTTCAGAAGTCCCAAGACAACTCTTTCTCCAAGTCCGAGACCATCACTTTCTATCGATTTGTTTGCCCCGGCATAGGGATGAAGATTGAACAAATAACCGCCGGATGAAGCCATGCACCAATTTTTAAAGCCGAACCGTATCGGCTTACCACGAATGAACATTTTGGCTGAGTGGCGGCCAAAATAAGGAACCATTTGTTCATCGATTGAAAGTTTGTGCGAAAACACGCCGAATTTCATAAAATTTGAGTTCAAGCGGTCGAAAAATGGTTTCAGTTTCGCAAATTTATCATTTTTGTCGAGCGCGTCGTTGTCGGACAAATGCAAATATTTTTTTATTTCTTGGAATCGGTTTCGAGACATCGTTTCACGTACCAATGTCACGCCTTTGTCATCATCCTTGCTCCAGTACATTTTCAGCTGAGGAAGGGTATGGTAGCCGGTCAAAAGCAAAATCCCGATAAACTGCCTTATTTCTGTTTTGGTAGTCGAAAAATTGTGGTCATTTTTGTCCTTGGCATATTTCAAAGAAAACTTCACGATGTCCGATAAAAGTTCACGGTCGATAAACAATTCCGCGATTTCCGTAGGAGAACAGCCACCATAAAGATTCTTCAATTTTTCCACGAGCTCCTTTTCCTTGTCAACCGGAGATTTCTGAAAGTTTGGCTTGTTTGAAGACCACATGGGGACCGACGAATGGGATTTTTTCATTTTTTTGTTTTTTGGAATGTCCGTAGTTGGAGTTTTCTCACTGCTGGAATGTTCTTCACCGTTTCCTGATGAATGCACTTCAAATGTGCCAACAATGTCCGGCATGCGGTTATCTGAATCCATATTCAAGACCACCTACAAGAATGAAAATAATAGAAATAGGGACCAGAGAAGGGAAAACAGCAAAAATACGTAACCAGCTCGAATTCTACTTACAGCATCTTCATCGAAATTTTCCTCGTCAGTTAATTGATCTACTTCGGGAGGTATTATCACCGCATCAATTATTCCGTCTTCTTCGAGAGCAAGCTCTTCGAGAACGGCAAGCACCTCCTCCGTGGTCTTATAACGTCGCACGTTAGACATAATATTTGACAACGAAACACTTGTGGAAATATAGAACACGCGATTTCAGTATGAAAGGATCAAAGAAGACTGAAAGCACCCAAGGGGTTGAATGAAGTGGGAAGAAGCAAGCTTCAAGCGACACGTTCGAGCACGATCCAACGTGAAAATCAGGATCAGCTAGTGTACTGAGCTGTTCCCAAAGTTGCGTTCACGCAACATTATTTTTCCAGGACTATACATCCCGATCAAGTAAAACTGAGCTTTTCACGAACACTCATAATCATTTATTATGTTCAATACAGTAACATGATGATGATTAGCAGAATGGTTCAATAAAAAGAGGGGGGATACAGTGACCTGAAAAATAACGTTTTACAAGCCCTAAATCTCGCTCAACTTAAAAATATTTTAAAAATCACAATTGTATGACAGAGGGTAGAAAAAATTCACGTTGCCAAAAAGTATGTCTGGAAGGAGATTATCTAGCAATAAAAGAATAAAATATGTTTTAGAAGACGAAAAAAAATCGTGAAAATAATGTTGCGTTCACGCAACTCACGCAACTTTGGGACTAAATGGGTTAAAATGGAAATGTCCAGGGAATTGAATCATTTTTAAGAGGAATTTCACGTGCTGGGTGTTTTTGAAAACAAAATTTCTCAAAAATCAATTTCATGGGATTGGCTCGCCCAAAAATACATTTCGCAGGAAAAGCCAAAAAATGACAAGTTTAAATTTTTTTCTGATTTGGCTCATTCATATTTTGTTGTTCTAGCTCTTTAAGAATAACGAAATTTGTGGGGATTGGTCATTAAACAACTTAGCGGGACCGGCTCACTAAAAGGAGCAATTTCGCTGCATCAAAAACTAAGCTGTTGACATATTCATAAAGCAATTTTCTTGAGGTTAATAGTTCATTCAAATAACCATTTTGGCGGAGTTGACTTACTCAAATGACCAGTTTCACTAGCTTGGCTCATTGATAAAACTGCCCTAAGAAAGCACTGAAACTGTGTTTGACAACCGGTGTCGCGAACTCCCTTTGCTCTCCCTAAGATACGGCCCTATTTCAAGAGTCCAAATCATAGACGTAGGAACAAGTGGAGGGAGCAAAAGGCTTTTAAAAAGTAGACTCGTGTGAAGCCAATGTCCGCCATAACACACCTACCTAAAAATAAGGAATTTTAGGGAAATTTTTTTACTGAGCAAGCAAGGTGGCTAACTTCTTCTTTAGGTGCCGCAGATTTCCCCCTGCCAATCTGGAGGGGACTGACGTCAGAAACAGTCCTTTACTCCCGATTGCTCACCCTAGAGCAGTGGTTCTCAACCTTCTCACGGTCACGCCCCCCTTGGACCATGAAAATTTGTTGCGTCCCCCCCCCCATTACAGACATGTTAAAGACCCGAAACCACGAAAATCTTCGATTTTGGTCAAACAAAGAAGGGACGCACCCGTTTTTGATCACTTGCACACTTTTCAGAATGTATAAAAAAAGTAGAAAACTCGTAAGTGCAATGAAGAGCCTCCACGCCCTTGGACTACGGTTGACCGCCTTGGAGTCGAGAAAATTGACCACTTTTAACCATTTATGACCACTTTCAATGGCAATGACAGCCCACTTTGGCGCATTTTGATCGGGACCTTAATACCACAGGACCGTGGAGATAATATTTTAGCTCAGGTCGGAACTCAATGAGGCCCATTCACCTGGGTGAAAGCTTCCCTTGCTTCTTTCTCGAAAGTCCTACATAAAATCACAGTAAAGCTCCGATCGGAGCCAAACTACAAAACCCCGAAGGCCCCAACCCCAAGACAGTACAATGACCCCCTAAGGCCCAACCAAAGCCATGGTTCGACCCCACCGAAGCTGTAATTACAGTAGGACCTTCAACAACAGCAACATCTTAAGTACAATGAGAGGCCCAGCCACAGCCAAGCTCAAACCACAGCAAACGTCCAACCACAGCCAAGCTCAAACCACAGCAAACGTCCAACCTCAGCCAAGCTCAAACCACAGCGAAGGTTCCCTTTTTTCTTCCTTTTCTTGATTTTTGAAATCCGGGCCCCCCACCCCACATAAACCGGGCCCGGGGATAAGGATCCATCCCCCCCTTCTGGGCAGGCCTGCCGACTGCATTTCTCAACTGAGTATGGGCTGAGGGACTCAAGGGCAACGTAAAAAAACAAAAATGTGACGTTCCTGAAGTTTCCGATATTTGTATGGTTGGCCTCAACCTTAAAAGGGCATGGGGACAAGTTCACGCCCCCCCCCCATTCTTGGGAATCGCTTGCGCCCCCCAGGGTGAGAATCACTGCAGAGCAAGTACATTTTGAAATTGAAGTTTATAAATCCTCAAAAATCACAATCCAATAACAATTAATACCTAATGTACTGGGTCCAGCGCAAAGGCGGAATTTTTTCACTGGTAACGCGAAAATGTCCTTTATCACACACCCATGCGATATGAATTCATATCGCACGGCAGTGTGTTAGGAGAACAGCTGATTACTCCAAATTTTTACCTATTTTTGTTAGCGATATGAATTCATATCGCACGGCAGTGTGTTAGGAGAACAGCTGATTACTCCAAATTTTTACCTATTTTTGTTAGCACTGAATGATTTTTGCTAATAAAACTTTGACGCGAGCGCCCTCTAGAGTGGAGCCTAGAAGATAAACATGTATGCAATCGCTTCTCGCCTAGTTGAGGAAAGTTCTATTAATGACCTTCGAATAAATTATTTCTGCGGGATGAGTGGTGAAATTATTCCAAGGGGTCAACCATGAGCTAGCGTAAAAATCCCGTCAATCGCGTGATAAAGCGTCCTGCTTAGTTACCGCTTGCGTTAGTTTTTAACACTAGCTCATGGTTGGCCCCCGGCTTGTCTTTTCCGTTTTGTAGTGTGAAAAAGTCGTTCATGACTCGTCGGAAAGTATAATTATCATGTGCTCGAGTAATAGACTCACTCTACCAAACAACAGTGACATGGTGCTTTATCACTCGACTACGTCTCGTTCGCCCAACAACTCTCACATGATATTGCACACTTTCCGCAATTGTTATAAAGTGCACTATTCCGCGTGTTCGAGGTCACCTGATTATCGCAAATCCAAAGCGGCCCAGTAGGTCTCACGGGACTCCTCAAAAATGGCGGGATCATTTTGTCTATAACTGACTGGTTATTTGCTCAGTAAAGATCAATAGGCTCTAACAGCCCTTAAGCCCCTTAAAAACTAACGAAAAATTGCTTATTAGCCCTTCCCCCTCAACACATCATAACACCAAGCGTGATACCAGAGGAGTTTAAGCGGTGTTTGGTTTCACTTTACTTTTGTCACTCGGCACTTTAATCAGATTTTGCTAGTGGTAAGTGATGCCTTCGAACACTTTCAAAGCGATCTTTCTCAAGAATTCGTGGAGAAGGCTGATGGGAATCGGCTGGAATGAGTGCAGTGCGTATTACACGCTTCGTCAGGTAAGGTTTCAAGCGTGCTGTACATTAACACTTCGCTATGTATGAGGCAGTTACGAACTGACAAGGCGTACTAATGTTCGCCACCAGGGAGTTCCAGGTGAAACTCAGCTGTGGCAGGGGTTGATATTTTAGCAGGACAACAGATGAAGTTTTTAACAAAACGGTATGAATAATAGAGACTTTTAGCAACACCCCCGCTATAACGCTAACGCAAACGATAAATCGGTCGTTTCTTGGTTACGAAACATCAGATTGGTTGAAATTTGAAAATAAAGTTTCCGGAGTATTTAACGGGAGAGTGCTAAAACTCACTAATGAGAGATTTTCTTCGGTAATTCCATGGAGGTAGGAGCAAGTGGAGAGAGAGAAAGGCTTTTTTAATGTAGAACCATGTGAAGCCGGTTTTTCCGCCATTAAGGCCCGTTCACAAGCTCTATGTTTGCGTTGTGTGGAGTCTATGCAACCAAACAAATTTATTCCCTCGAAAAATGAAGCATTTACCACACAACGAAAGCATAGAGCTTCGGAACGGGGTCTTACACACCCACTGTTTTCATTCACATAGAGAGGACGGGAGGGGAATTTATAATTTTTTCATTGATCAAGTATCAAATTGTCAATTTTTTTGTTGGGTGAGACCTCATTAAGGAACCTTTAAAGACGAGTAGACGCATACGGCGCCATGTTCGTTCTTATCAGTTTAATAAGAATGGTTGGCGGTGGTTTGTTGACATCCACAATACATCAACAAAAGGTGTATTTTACAAGACTGATAATTGATAAGAGCGTCTGTGATTTTACCTGTCTGATTATAGGTTCTCTAACCTGATAAGTGATAACAGATGGTATGTAGTAATGGCGACCGGCTTCACGAAAAATGCGTTTCACTCCCTCCACTTGTTCCTACCTCCATGGGTAATTCCCTTCATGTTCGTTTTACCATGAAAGGTACGAATGTGACGCGTGAACTACCCAAAGTGCGGGGGAAATGAATGAATATTGCATAAAATGTAGGTCCCTAATAATAACGGTGTGCGTGAAAAATCCGAACGCTAGAGCGGTTTGAAAGTGAAGTGGCTCTACAAAAAATGGAGTATTGGTGAAGGAGGCAACCACGAGAGTGGGGGCTTCCCGTGTGTCAGACCGATAAATGGAACGCTTGTGTTCATGTTTTGTATGTCGCTTAAAACACACCTCGTGGTTCTTGCAACTTTTCATGATGATTTTTAAATTAGTTTATGATGACATGGGCAGGTATATTATGATGCCAGATCCAAATGACCCTGAAACAAAAAAATAAAATAAAAGTAAAATTTCTTAGGTATTTCTTTTTTTTGCTCAATTATCGTTTGTTCTATTGTTGTTCTGATAAGCCCTGGGCATAAATAACGTAATCAAAACTTTTGAATTATAGAAATTCCTCTATTCGATGGTTCACTTCTCACTCTCTTTTATCAGAAGGATGGACCAAAAGAGTCACGCTGCACCACCACGCAGACCAAGCATGCATCAAGAACCTTCGGAATACGACGAGCAGTTCAGCTGCTCTTCTTCCCCCATAAAATATTTTGTTTACATTTCTATAATATGTATCTCTTCTGTTGCCCCTGCTCCCTTGTAGCTATTTTCAGAAAACCACATTTTTCTTTCTAAACCTTTTCCGTTGTTAATTTTTCAGATAAGCATGCAATTCCGAAACATGGGACTGAATCGGCTTGACAATCTCGAAATTCTAAATATCGAGTGAGTATACAATATCCGGTCACACTCGTCCTATAACACTCACTCCGTTTTCATAGATCGTGAATATTTTAAATTCCTACAAGCCCCTTGGGTAAAACTCGAAGGTATCCTTAAGATGTCCGTTCCGTATAGTAGTGCTTAATACACTGCAAAATTAGAGGAAATACCGAAATGGCACAAAAGCAGAATTTTCTTCGTTGCAATATATCTGAACGGCTCATTACACAAGAAGAACGGTGTCTGCACGGAAGTAGCGTAATAAGACATTTGTCTTTTCACACTACTCCAAGGAGAATTGCTTTGGTGGGAGAGGGAGTATTCGCAAATATTCTTTTCATTCCTTTCTACGGGACAGTTCAAATATGTCAAGCCTCAATAGCCCCCTCCCCCACTTTATAACCCTGCAACCTCACTCGTTCTTTCTTTTTGTTCTACTTTTTGTTATACATTTATATTGCAGCTATAATATATTTGTATATTTTTCCAGTGAAAACGGTCGAGTGATTTTGCATTTTTTCGGAAGAGAGCGGGACCTAATTCGCATCAGTGAGGCAAGAGTCAAGCTGCTCGAAAAAGGACGTATTGGAGCACGCATCGGAGAAATGACTCTCCTTCCCAGTGAAGATATATTTCTAGGCGAGCCCGTTCCTCAACTCAAAGTAAGTTAAAACGGGAATGGGTGGGGGCGTAATAACATGCTAACTGAAATTTTTATTAGAGGCACGTTGAAATTGGATGTGTGTTGAGATGGTGGGGGGACGCAGTTCACTGTATATAGTTGCTTACTGGTACAAGATAATCAGTTTTTATGTACTCTTTTATACGAAGAAAATAGCTCGTTCAGCAAGAGAATCTTTAAAATAACTACGGAAATACCCCACTTTTGCTGTTACGGTTTTCCGTATGTAAGAATTGACTATGAAATAGCGCGATTGAAATCAGCTGCTATAGCTATAGCCCGTCAAGTTTAACGTGGACCTCACCCTCCTGTGACGTCTAGCTATTTTTCCTTACCCCCTCCAAGAAACTCCGGCTTGATAATTGCGCTCATCTTTGAAAAAAGTGTGACAACCAATTCGGTATCGTTAACCGAGTAGAGGGAGAGTAGAAGTTGCAACTAATCGAATGAGAGAGCGCTGGCTGCGGGTTCATGTTCTCCTTGACGGGCCATATCAACTCAGAACACTGTAGAACACAATCGTTCCTATGTTTAAGGCTAAAGTCCGCATTGGTTTGCTATGATTCTGAGTCAACAGATCGCGCCACTTTCGCCCCTAAATTGCGGCATCTCTCTCGGCTTGCAAAATTGACCGATTTTAGTTTTTTCAACGGATTCTTACTTGTTAAAAGCATAGAAAATTCGGAAATTAGGTCTGTGATTTTTAAATTGAGTGTAAATGTAAAATGTGGAATTTAAATTTTTTTGGGCAAAACTGCCTTATACCAAGAAGCAGCAGAATATTCGGGAAATAAATCATTTTGGATTTTTGATTTTCCTCCATGAACATCGCCCGAAAGAGAAAAGTACGACTTCAAAGAGAAAAGCCGCCTCAATAGCAAGAGTCTCTGGGGGAAGCGAGAGGAATCACCCACCCACTCACGCTCAACACAGGTTCAATGGGAGCTACGTGCTTTTTTTTTTTTTTAATGTTACTTAGACCCTCCTACCTTTTACCTACCTACCTTTTATATTGTGAATATTATGTTTGTGGGTACTGTGACATTTGTAATAAGCCATTGCTCCAAACCCAAGCTATTCATATCTTATTTTTTGTGGGTTAGGCAACGAACCAGTGGCGAATGCTGGTTCGAAAGGCAGGGCAAGAGGTAAAGGACCAAAATCGGGCTTCCAAAGAAACAAAAATGACGTTTCAAAATATGTTACCTGAACTTTTTCCCAATGAGTTAAGATTAGGCGTTCAACAAGATGTGTGTCAATACGAAAATCAGTGAAAACATGTCCAGAAGATTAACCAAATCAATTTTCAGACTTGAAAATTAGTGAACTGCATTGATAACAAATATGGTAATTTGAATACCAGTGACCTGTAGAGAAAGGGTGAGTTGAAAGAGTGAGTGAACCATTTGTTTTAACGCGAAAATTTACCAGACCAAATTTGAAGAGCACAGTTTTGCACAAGAAACTTCCGCACCACTTTTTTCCTTTCCTTCGCCTTTTAGTTGAAGCAGAAGCAGGAAAGTAAAAGCTGACGGAAAATTGACCGAAGCTTGCAAGCTGGAAAAACTGATTAATGTTTGGTGCAATCTCTTTCTGACCCGCCTCCTTCCACTGTGCGAAAAATCTCCGAAGATTTCACGTAGCGTCGATTTAGACTGTAGCGTCTCTTTTAGGAGGTCGGGGGGGGGGGGGGGTTGAAATTCAGATTCAGGACGGCGTGGTGTAAAAACCAAAAATAACACTGAATTTTAAAAGGCAACCAAATTTCGGCATCTTGCCAGGGTTGTATCGTTGGGCAAAGTTGAAATTCGGATTCAGCACACCTGAAAACATTAAAATCAGTCATCAAACTTAGTCCCGAAGTTTTTTCCTCACAGACTGCCCTCTTTCTGGACTATTATTTTAGTTCGAGAGATGGCGACAGTCCTACTCAACCGGAAGAACATAGTCACGAAAGGTGTGCAAAATGATGGCATATGACCCCTCCATTTACGAGTCCGGGAGTAGGCCGAGCTGTATCTAGTGTTGAATCGATGCCAATAAAGTATCGATACTTTACTCATTAGTAGGTATCGGAAGAAAAGTACCGATACTCATATAACTTGTTTATGGCATCGTATAAAAAGTATCGATATGTACTCCAAGTACATATGTACCAAAAGTACTTGGTATTGATTCAAAAGTAACGATACTTTAGTGGTATCGATTCAACTCGCTTGTAAGAAAACCCCTCCACCACCACTCAACAAAAGCACTACCATCTCTAATGATTTTTCGTGTCGTCAATCACTACTCCCTTATACAAATAAAGACTCATTTCAATCGAAACACAATGACTACTTAAGCTCGATGCACACTATGCAACTTTTGAAATAGGATTGCCTACCAGTTTTAAAAAATATCCGGTCACTACCGGGGACCATATATTTTCTTTCGACCTGCAAACAAATAGTAAACGTGCTACGAAAAATGCATAGTGTGCACCGAGCTTATGACTCTCTTACTTAACCGATACTTTTACGATACCGAATGAATGCACCCGACACCGAATATCTACTCATTTGAATCAATACCTATTCAATAACAAGTAAAAGTACCGATTTGAAACGATACTGAATCAATACCCGTTCGATACCGAGTATTTACTCGTTTGAATCAATACCCATTCGATACAGAGTAAAAGTACTCATTTTAATCAATACCCTCATTTTAATCGATACCGTATCGTTTCAAATGAGTACTTTTACTTGGCATCGAATGGATAATGATTCAAACGAGTAAATACTCGGTATCGAATGGGTATTGATTCGTTATCGTACTAGTTTGAATCAATACCCATTCGATACCAATTAAAGTACTCATTTCAAACGGTACGTTTCGGATGCCGGGAGTTTACTTGTTCAAATTAATTTAAAAAATAAGAAATACTCGGTAGTGATTAAAAAGTATCGAATCGTACTCAGTATCGAATGATAAGTATGGATTCCTGAAGTACTGATTTCCCGGTATCGAATCAAAGTATCTAAATAGTACTTGGTATCGAAAAAAGTGTCGATACCAAAACTACTGAGTATCGATACTTTACTATAATTACTAGTATCGATTCAACACTAGCTGTACCTGGGGCCTAAGGATTTTATAGTTAATTAAAGTCCTTAATAGAACATGAATTTAACCGAGAACATAGTCCTGAAACGAAAAGTCGAAAAAAGATATGTCTCTCCACTTCGTGAACAGTTTTTATTTATTCAGACCGGTTTCGAAGCATCAGTGCCTCATCATCAGTGATAGTTTCATTAAATGTCAAAATGAAGGTTGTTACACCCTGTCCACTCCGAGTGGACTTATAGACGACAGGGTGTAACAACCTTCATTTTGACATTTAATGAAACTATCACTGATGATGAGGCACTGATGCTTCGAAACCGGTCTGAATAAATAAAAACTGTTCACGAAGTGGAGAGACATATCTTTTTTCGACTTTTCGTATTACGTAACTCCACAATATCGTCCTAAAAAATCAAAGATAGTCCTGAAACTGGTTTCCTTCGAAAGGTGTTACGGAGCTGATTACGAATATGTTCGTCTTCCGGTGTCTGCCAGGGGCATTTGCCCTCTGTGGCTCGTCAAACTCACGAAATTTGGGAAATTGAAATTAACCGGAAAAACGAAGTCCAGAAAATGGTCTTATGCAACAGGTGTAAATTGTAATCATCCCCATAAAACCTATCGGATAAGACCAATTTCAGGACTATGTTCTTCCTGTAACGCCCTAAAAAGGGCGTTATGTTAAGCGATAGAGAAAAGGAGCTCGGTCCGGGAAATTGTTCACCGCTCGGTGAATGGACCCGGTGAGCTCAGGGACGAGCGGGAGAGAATGACCCGATAGCGTCAACAAATCCTTGAGGAAACTGCTTGTTATCCACAACACTTAGGGTTTTAAAAACATGTCCTCGGGGGTTTAGTATAAAAACCCAGGGGGGACGGAGGCGAGTTGACTGCTAGAGTCGGGGGACAGCTTAAAGTCAGGGACGCACATCCGTGCAGGGGGGGGGGGCGAAGCCTCGCGACCAGCCCTCGCGCCAGCTCGTGTACACGCTACCGCAGGCCGTCAGGCCTGGGGAAAGGTGAGTCAGACTGTAAATAATAAACGTACATCACGGGGTAAAGGTACCTCTTTGTTACTCTTTGTCGACTCCCTGAACCCAGACCCATACGACGGTACATTGGTGGCAGCGGCGGTCCGTTGGTCCAGGTTTCGTCCCCCCCCCCCCAACTGTTAGGGTACATTGGTTTCGTTCCATTGGGTTTTCATTGGTTGTTGGTTGGACCGAGCGGTCGGTCCATCTTTACGTTGTTGTTTGGGTTGCTTTGTCGTTTTTTTGTGGTTGCGATTTTTGTGTGTATCTAGACTAGGGTGAGTTCTGTTTACTTTGTTGTTTTTTTTCCTTGTTCGTTTTTGTTTTTTTTGTAGGCATCCGCTTCACTCGACGTGATTCATTCATTCATTGAAACCCGACCCGTGTTGGAGTGGATTAATAAAATTTTCTCGTAGGAACTGTGCAGTTGACTGGTGGAAGTGTTTGAGTTCCCCCCCCCCCCTCCGAAGTGTTGAGAAACCCAGACCCATGCGGCGGTACATACCGGTTAAATTCATGTCCCAAATCAAGGACTTTAATTAGCTATTAATAAGTTTACATATAATAAAATCCTTAGGCCCCAGATACGACATGACAGACTCCCGAACTCGTAAATAGGTGATCAAAGTTATCATTATGCACAGCCTAAAACACGCGAACTACAATTTTCAAGTAGATTAAATTCGCTACAATTTGAGACATGGCCCCGCTCTATAGGGCAGATAGTAGCCAGAATACAGCTCTTCAAAATTGGTAATTTGTTGTTTTTCAAAGAAGTTTTAAGTTTATAAAAAGTTGAAAAGCTCCCTTTAAAACTTCGTTAGGCGCTGTTAGCGTACGATTTGTGATAGAACATTGCTCAGTGGTAGGTTTCACACAAAACAAAGCCAAAAATTTCATCATTTTGGCAAAACAAATTACCAATTTTGAAGCGCTGTATCTTGCCTACTGTCTAATCTACAGAGCTGCATCAGGTTTCAAATTTTAGCAAATTCAATATACTTGAAAAACGTAGTTGAGTAGCGTTTTTTGGTCAAAAAAGTGAAATTCTTTTGCTTTGTTCTGAGTGAAACCAAACACTGATCGTGAGACATTTTTATATGCCCATTCGAGAACCAGAGCCTGAAGAATAGTAGAGTTATGATTACGGATAAAAACGCTGCAAATTTTACACATGGGTTTATTATTCATAACTGTAGCCAAATCCGGCTTGAAATTACACGAAAATCGACACCCCACACCCCTATTATTTCAAAACCTTTGAAAACCCCCATTTTGAACTGATCAGCTGTTAGGACCAACTAGATCCCAAGTGGAGTTTATGTGCGAATGAACGAGTTTTTTCGAGCAATCCTAGGGGAAGATATGGCCCGGACGGAGTACGGCGGGCGGACATTGCAGAAATCGAATCTAGACATGTTGAAACGTACACAGAAAATTTTGTAAATTTTCATTTTGTAAATTGTACACAGAAAAAGTTTGAGGGTGGGTTGTAAAAATTTTGTTCTGACCGAAAACATAGGTGTTTTATTCATAATGAATATAATAAACCAAAATTTTCAACGGCTGTATCTTAAAAAAGTCAACTACGTTCAGAATGAATGATAAACCAAAATATTATAATTCCTTGGAACTCACCTAAAGCCACACACGATCAAACATCCTTGACAAGCAGGTTTGATCGTGTGTGGAGTCATGTTTGAAGGTTTGACATCACATTTGGCGGTTTTCAGTGACTGCCAGAAAATTTGCTCGCAAACATGAGGTTTGGCAAACAGATTTGATCGCGTGTGTGTGTTTCAATCCAACAAACCTTCAAACCATCGAGAAAAAAGGGTATTGGGACACTGCTGAAGCTTGGGTGCGCGTTTGAAGTTGAAGCTTGACGGCAAGTTTGACCGTGTGGGTGTGGCGTCAAACGTCAAACATGCTTGATAAGCGCAACTGATAAAACCATGCCCCCTTAATGATATAACGTGATTTTCAGATCGATAAAAAATAGCGAGCGAGAGCGGACTTTTCGAAAAAATAAAATAATTCCTAAAACTTTTGAACCTCGTTATGAAACGCCCTTCCTCAATATGCTACTGATTTAGTTCTGATGGCTCGTGCCAGTGGTCACAATGCGCGGAATTTCTTTACCTACACCGCGTATAGTAAGTCAAAAGGATTAAAAAAAACGATTAAAAAAAACCCTAGTTCACTCAAGGTCATTTTTTGGAAGATAATTCGCCCAGGGGGACACTACAGAATGGTGGGTGTATCGGCCACCCTCTTGAGTGAGCGGGTGATCCCTCTCGCTTCAGCCTGCAAGAGTCCTCTCTCTCACTCTTAGCTCTTGAGGCGGCTTTTCTCTTTGAAGTCGTACTTTTCTCTTTCGGGCGATGTTTATGGAGGAAAATCAAAAACCCAAAATTATTTGGTTCCCGAATATTCTGCTGCTTCTTGGTATAAGGCAGTTTTGTCCAAAAAAATATTTCAAAAAAATTTAAATTCCAAATTTCACATTTACACTCAATTTAAAAATCACAGACCTAATTTCCGAATTTTCTAGGCTTTCAACTAGTAAGAATCCGTTGAAAAAACTAAAATCGGTCAATTTTTCAAGCCGTGAGAGGTGCCGCAAATATGACTGTATTCTGTCTCTCTCGCACACTTGTCGTCCACTTTAGCCTTAACCAGGAAAAAAAAAAAAAAAAAAAATGTTTGTTTTGACTTAATTCTCAGACATTATTCAGAAGAGTTCATTTTCAAACTCAGGGACCTTGCGTTATAGTTCTTTTCCGGCTTCGTTCAAGTCACAAGAGTGTAAGATGTACATTTAAATTTTATAGTCGCATTTGAAAATAAACAGCAAGTGTGCAACTATAATATATTCTATAAGAAAATAATCAGCGGCGCGGCGCGGCGTGGCGTGCACTGCGGGCAAAGTTGCAGAATAGGAAAGCCTCAGAAGTACTTGAAAATACTGCACTTAATAATTCTTATGGGGACCAAACAGAGGACCAAAGGAGGGAGAGACCAAACATGGCATGTATTTTCGTACTCCGTGTTGTGTATTAAAGGCCCGTGCACAAGCTCCAAGGTAAATAGACTTAAAGAGGTATGCTCGTAACTAAGGAAAATTTTGTCAAAATTGACGTCACGGGAGTAAAAAAATAAAATAATGAGGGACCAAACTTCACATAATTATGAAGCTTCCCCTCCCATGGTTTCTCCCTCGGAATTTCTTTGTAGATCAAGCAAAAAATTAATGAAAAACCAAAATAAGTGCCTGGATTTTTTTTTTAAAGCGGTATAATTTGGCGGAGTTGTTCCTTAGTCCTTAAGTGCCGTTTTAAGGCCCAGTTAATTGGCACGTACCACGTGAAGCCCCGTGTATTCAGTACAGACAGCACTCGGCCCAGTGACGGGCGAGTTTATTATGAGTTTCAGTGAGAAACGACCAATAGGCTTCATGAGGGAGCAAGGAAGGGCTTCCCTGCTGCCCGCGACAATCACGCTCACGAGCATTTCTTAGATAGGATAAAGCTGAAGTTTAAAAGTGTTCCCTGCCATGTACAAAATTAGATGTGATTTAGTATTTTAATATTAATCGTGTCCTTCGACCAGAATCCCGGCCTCCAACCTAGCCGTATTCAATCACTGTCGTTATCGAATTTGTTTGCCTCATCTGGGGCCTTGGTACAAACTCGTACGAAAATGCCGCTAGACGTGATTACTATGGCGGGATAATGTTATTTCTTATTTGGCGTCATTGGATCCCGCTTGCGGCTTTTCCCGTGACCGTTCGTACTAAGACCCCAGGGGGTCAACCATGAGCTAGCGTTAAAAAATTAACGCAAGCGGTAACTAAGGACGCTCTATCTCAAATAATGTTATAACGCCATAGATACCGCGTTTAGACGGTATTTTTACGCTAGCTCATGGTTGACCCGGCCTTATTCCGAGTTGTCGGGAAAAACTCACGTGAGGTGGTTGCTATGGCGAGATAATACTATTTCTGATTAAGCGCCCTTGGATACCGCTTGCGGGATTATTTCCCGACAACTCTAACTAGGGCCCCTGGCCGCATACCCAGGAGGGAGTTGGGCAATTCACACCCTCACCATACGAGCGTATTGGTCGATGTGCGGTTTGTTGTACAAACACCGCCGAGAACCCTTAATACGAAGCCAAGTGTTTCGGGGCGCTTATATTATTGTTAATTGGAACGGTGGCGAGGTCTCTACGTTGATGAGTGTCACGAAAACTTATTGTTTTACGAAAAAATTGCTGAACTTTCTTTTTTTTGTCAGGGGCGCCGGGCTTTGAACCCGGCAGGCGCCTAAGCTTCCCTTGGGCTCCTAAGCCATACCCAGATCTAATTGTGCACTTCACACCCGTACTACGCGGGTTTTTCGGTCGGTGCGCGGTTTGTTGAACGCACATCGCCGGGAACGCCCACACGAAGCCGGGTGTGCCGTGTCACAGCTCGCCGCAGCCTTATAGTGTAATGGGCAATGGCTGGTTTCGAACCCAGGCCCGCTGGGTTGCGAAGCGAGCATTGTGTCCATTACACCATCGAGGCGCGAATTTCTAAAAGTTTCACAACTGAGATGATACCCTGCACCTGCAGCAGTTTTCTTTGCTCCAACCATTACACTTGAGGTCCCTGCAACCATTTCTTTCACAGGAATATTGTCCTGCAGGCAATAATGCGTAGTTCTCCCGATTTAAAAAGTGGCCCCAGGGGGCCTCTTCTCTAACAACAAGCAATATTTTTTTCGCCAGCCATATGTCTATTTCATTCATTTGTTTGAAGAAAATTAATGAAATAAACATATGACTGCGAAAAAGCTGTTGCTTCGGAGTTAGAGAATAGGCCCCCAGAAATGTTGGTAATTTTGTTTTATTGAAAACAGTCCTACCTGTTAATTTTTTAAAAATTTGTCATTCCATTGGCACAAACAATAATATTTGGTTGAAAATTAAGAGCATACCTCTTTGGTCTATTTACCTAGCACAAGCTCTATGTTTTTGTTGATGGTGTCTATCTAGCAACCTATCAAAATGCTACATTTTTCGAGGGAATAAATTTGTCTGGTTGCATGGACTCCACACAACGCAAACATGCAAACATAGAGCTTGCGAACGGACCTTAAAGGCCAGGTCACACCTATCATGCACGCTTCCGATCCGACACCGATCATGCATGTCGGATCGGAGACTGTGGAAACCCTCGTAACGGTTAGACTATATTTGGGTTGGAAAGGCAATTTGAGAGGGCTGAGAAGCGTAATAGCCGTGAATTATTCGGTATTAACGCCTATTACGGTCCCCACACCTATCAAAAAATGCATGATCGGTGTCGGATCGGAAGCGTGCATGATAGGTGTGACCTGGCCTTAATGCGTTAGTTGAGTCCACTTGTGACTGCATTAAAACAGCAGGCTATAATAAACTGATCATTAATCAGTAATTTTCTGTTAAAATAACAAATATAAGGCCGTGTCCAACGTGAGGGAGTGAGCGGCCATTTTTTTTTCCAGAACCCAGTTTTTCCATGGAGATTCAAAGTCTGGATTTGAAAAAATTAACGCCTATCCGCCCGTGTTACTAAGTCGCTATAAAGGCCCGTTCACAAGCTCTATGTTTTCGTTGTGTGGTGTCTACGCAACCTATCAAAATGCTTCAATTTTCGAGGGAATAAATTTGTTTGGTTGCATAGACTTCACACAACGCAACCATAGAGCTTGTGAACGCGCCTTAAAACCCGAGTACTGCAACACACAAATCGGCGGCATACTTGGTCCCTCATATATGTATAGCCGGATACACACATGCGGTACTTGCCAAGTAACGAGCAACACATTTTTGAAATTCTCAGCTGGTTGGTTTGTAGACAATGGGGAACTTGCACATTTTTCAAAAGTTGGTGTTGCTTAAAGAGGGCTCTTCCACAAGTCTATTGCTCACATTAAACTTCAAAATCAGTCAAGGATGCTTTTTTAGTAAATTTTTAAAAATTTTGAGTGGGGGTTCGATTACGTAAAAACTTACTTATTGAAATTGATGATGCGGGGAAGAGGGGGTTAGATACGTTTACTGGGAATAGAGTTTTCATGTTATTTGTAAACAAACAATTTTAGAGTTCCCTCAAATGCTTCAAAAGTAAGTATTAACGTCATTTCTCCTCTCACCATCCATCCCGTTCTGAAGAACTTTGAACCTTTTTGAAAAATCTTAAAACGCACCAATCGGGTTGCAACTTCCAGTGTTATCCTTCAGTTCACGGGTCAAATCACCGGTATGCTTTTCTCCCCAATCTGAGATTCATGCAAGTTCCCCATTGCTAGAAATTGATTGAATATTTGGCAAGTACCGCATGTGTGTATCCGGCTTATGATTATAATTATCACCTGATCTCATTGACAAGAAAGATATTTTTATTTATTTCGCCGCGTTCCGCGTTTGTTTGTTGTCGATGACAATTTTTTCATTCATGATATTGTGTTCACCCTAACGACTAGGGACCAAATATGGCGCTGAAATCCGTGTTGCAGAGTACCTACCTGTGTTTTAAAGGTTCTCTAGTGTTAGCCGCTCACGTGGGACACTGGGTATATATAATGGTACTTCATTCACCATAGGATTGAAGCACAGCTTACCGTCAAACCGCGAAAAATATTGAATTGGTCGTCTCCGCAACGCGTGTCCAACGGGTAGCGCGGGAGAGGGTGTTTTTTTTTTTCAAACCCCGTATTTTCATGGGTGGTGAAATTCTCATCAGGCCTTTTCGTGTGCCATTCTGAACTGTTCCAACCTACGTGGAGAGTGCCCCAAAAGCGTTCTTTTGTGATGTCAATCCTGAAAACTGCTCCATCAGACCCGTCTTACCTGCTCTGAACGACAAACGAACAGACTTACTGATGGGTTTGGTGTAGCCCCTTATTGCTTATAGGACACCCTTGAAACCCTTTACAGTATAGCATTTTGACATTAATTTTAAAAACGAGATGGATATTGATCCATGGACATGGATAGTGATGAGATGGCACTCACTTTCAAGGTAACTCAAATTTTTTTTAGGGTCTCAAACCGCGCTGAACCGAGCGTCGAGAGAAATCAGGATTTGAAATGGAAATTTAATCTGCGGTTTACCTCTGACGCTCGGCTCAACCATTTTTTGCGGCAAATTTGGCCGTAAAGAATCAGTAAGGCTAACCGTGAAAAGTGGAAGCACGTACCGAGAAAGTCGGTGACAAATTACCGTTTGTACCACAGTAGAAACGGTATATATTCTACCGTATGCCGACGGTAGTATATACCGTTATTTCACGGTTGACACCAGACTCAAGACGGTACCTCTTAACCGAGGTGAGACACCTGCTTTAACTGTGATATAACGGTATATTCCACCGTATGCCAACGGTAGCATGTACCGTTATGTCACGGTTGACACCAGACTCAAGACGGCGTTTCTTAACCGAGTAGAGATACCTGTTTTACCGTTGAGTAACCGTTGATGCAACCGTCATGACAGTAGAATTTTACCGTTTTTTTTCTGCTGATGCTACCGTATAATATCAAAAATTCGGTTCGCCACTACCGTAAACACACTGTTGGACTAACCGCCTGACACGGCTGTGATTACCGAGTATACGGTCAGCTTTGACCGATGTTAGACAGTTGCTGTAACAGACAAGGGAGTTGTCGGTCGGAAGAATCTACCGTAAAGTAACGGTCAGAGTTAACCGTCTAGTGACGGTTCATTCAACAGATATGTCTCAACTGACTGGGATCATGTGTTTAACCGTGTTTGTGGCTTGACCGTCAGACTCGGTTGCAAACATTTTACCGACAATATGCGCTAACCGAGTGCATTTAACCGTATCAAGCTTGTCGGTAGACTTTACCAACTCATGACGGTTGCAAACATTTTACCGACAACATGCGTTAACCGAGTCAAGACGTGCATTCAACCGTAACACGCTTGTCGGTTGACATTACAGACTCGTGACGGTTGCAAACATTTTACCGAGATTTCTCGGTTAAAATTAACCGAGAAAGTGCCTCTTTTTTTTCCCAGTGTGTCAATTTTCGCCCCAGATTTTATAATCCGACCCGGGCGCTTACGGGCCGCGTAGAACGTGATAAATTTACAGCGAATAATGTCTAGATTTATACATACATATATGTATAACGGCGAGGAAAGCCCAGAAGAAACTATCTTCTACCAACTCGACCTGTAAGATCTATTGTGGTGTCCGCTCAGGTTGCCCTGAATGTTTAGAATTAACTCAGTGGCATCTTGAAAGCTCGTAAAAATCTTTATGTTGATAATCACTTATTTCACTCAACATTGTCAAAAGAAGAACGAGAGTAGGTAATTTTCGTGCTTAGAGCCACCGGACAATCGTGAGATTGCACCGTGGATTTACCGTTTCGGCCTTAGGACCTTCAGCTGCCAGAGCTACTTGGTTCCGGTCTATCTGAAGCAGTCCATCAGCTCCGTATTTGGCTCAATTGGCGAGCTCCTCTCATCTCTTTATACGGTCAAAATTGCCCGGTACGCACACCCGAGTTGTAACTGCCTAACGGTTTAACAAAACCAGCAGTGTATATATGGACGAACATCCTTATTCCTCACGGTTAACTGAACCAACCGTTTGGTTAACCAACTCAGAAGCCCTAGACGGTCAGCTCAGGACTGGTTACGGGACAACAAACGTATAACGCTAACCTGCATCGATGCCTCCCTATTCACAAACTCTTCACAAAACTTCTTCAATGTGTCCGTTTCAAAACTACTCATGAACATTTCTTTAAGTAATTAGAGATTTTTCGGCAGAAATGACATTTTTTTTTTAGAAAAAAAAACGATTTTTCTATTCAAAATCGCGTGTTTTGACCTGTAAATTCAAGCAATCCTTGCGAATTTCTACGTGATAAGAATCATTACTGATGTGAACGCTCACCTAAGCATCAAATCATGTCGCTTCGGCAACTGGCGGTCGTCGCTGACGAATAGAGTGCATTTCAGTAAATTAGCGATTATTTGACAGAAATTGTTAAGTAGATAGTCGCACCAAGTGGGAATTTTTGTCGCATAATCCCAAATTAACTGAAAACGTCGAACTTCATAGAAGGGAAATGCACTTTATTGGACAGCCAGCTGCCGGAGCGACATTTTTTGATACTCTGGTAAAAGTTCAGTCAGTTACATTCAATGGACCACTTCAGGTGTGGTTTTCATGGAACTGATCATGTTGAAATTCGCAAGGATTGTTTGAAACTTGCAGGTGAAAACAATCGTTTTTGAAATGGTTGTCATTTCGGCCGAAAAATCGCCAATTAATGAAACCAACGCTCATGGGACACTTTGAAGAAGTTTTCCATGGGAAGTCGATAAGCGCAGACAAGTGGTTAGTATGGACAAGTGGTGGTTGAATTTTATTGCAAAATAAAAAATCTCTGTTTCGTACAACTTGAAGGAGCTGCCGAGGACACAGAAAATAGTTGTTTTTTGACTATAGTAGCTATACCTGGCAGAAAAAGAGTGTGCTCTAATCAAATCCATCGTCATATTTGCAGAAAGTTAACTGGGAAGCGAGTTACTAGCATTCAGTAAAGGAAAAAGATGTTTAAAAAATCATATCTCGAAGGGTTTTGATTTTTAGACCATGGTGTATGGGGGGTGTTTTCGATCGCAAATGAGGTATAATTTTACTCAATTTTTCTCTTCACACTTACACCCTCACTTATACCCTGTATAAATTATTGAGTTCAGTGTAATTTCTCAGCTTATTAAGACTTTCAATTTTCGGTATTGTGAATTTTCTAGCGCTCTTGATTATTAAGTTACAGAGTTGTGTCCCCTGGGAAAATATCACTCGACGTCAAATATAACAATGCGACTGCTTCCGGCTGGCTTTCGACATCCTGACCAAATTCTCCTTCCTTTTCCACCCTATTCTACTCCTGTTTTCTACCTGTGCACTACCTTTCTCCTTTTCACCCTTTTCATTTTCGGAGGGTAACCCATTCTGTAAATCATTGATGTGTTGCTCGCTTTATCAGCAGTGGTGGTGAGCAGTCCCTTTTACTTACACTTTAGCGTTTTCAATTTATACAAAATTCTGTACGCGGGAAATTTTTTCACTCGTCCTCGAGATAATAATTATTGTCTTGGGATCATTGTGAAAAGGATGGGGCTATACACACACACACGTCTTTCTCTCCTCTCGGAGCGGAATAATCCCTCGCCCTACAAACAAAACAACACGCGCTCTTTGAAAGCGCTTATACATAGTAAACGCCTTTCATGAGTTCCTATGCTTTTCCGTTCCAGTGTACCATCCCCTTTTATCCACACGGAGCACGATTTCTTGTCGCGTCGTTGTTTGCTCTAGTATGTCTTACCGGAGAAAAAAAAAAAAAATAATTTGGGCACAATATCCTACAATTGTTTTTTGGGGGCATGCGGGATAGGAAACATTTTATTTCCTCTGGCTGTTGTTTTTCGAAATTGTCGAGCCCCGGCATTTGATGATTTACTATCACTTCAGTCATTCGTAATTACGGGCCGTATATTCAGGGACCTTTTCTATAATAAAAAGGAAGATCTCTGAATATGGCTCAATAAGCTTCAAGTACGTACTACGTAATTGAGTTAAAGTTAGTCGGGAGAAAGGAACTTTGAACGAGGGAGTTGTGTTATTTCAAGTATCGACGTCACTTCTAATTCCGCACACGTTTAAAAGGGAGGAGCCTTTTGCTCAATTTCCAAGGGATGGAGCGAGATAAATAAAAATCGTAGATTTCTTCGGGAGGCTCTTAAGCCTGTATTCATAGTCGTATTTCAAGAAGCTGAGTATTTGCTCAAACAGATTCAAATCGGTCGTTATATTTTGGGAATTATCAGTTTTGAATGGAAATAAGCAAATATTCAACTTGAGTACCAACTAAACAGATTTTACCAACAAAACTAATCACGGTTAAAGTGACTCTCACGCCGTCGGGAAAATAATGTAACGCCCTAAAGGGCGTTATGTTAAGCGATAGAGAAAAGGAGCTCGGTCCGGGAAATTGTTCACCGCTCGGTGAATGAACCCGGCGAGCTCAGGGACGAGCGGGAGAGAATGACCCGATAGCGTCAACAAATCCTTGAGGAAACTGCTTGTTATCCACAACACTTAGGGTTTTACAAACATGTCCTCGGGGGTTTAGTATAAAAACCCAGGGGGGACAGAGTCGAGTGGACAGCTTAGAGTCAGGGACGCACATCCGTGCAGGGGGGGCCGAAGCCTCGCGACCAGCCCTCGCGCCAGCTCGTGTACACGCTACCGCAGGCCGTCGGGCCTGGGGAAAGGTGAGTCAGACTGTAAATAATAAATGTACATCACGGGGTAAAGGTACCTCTTTGTTACTCTTTGTCGACTCCCTGAACCCAGACCCATACGGTGGTACAATAATCACGAAGCGAATACACGGCTGAAAATTTCGTCTCAGTCCATTCTCAGAGCCACACAACTTTCTTCTGCACAGTGCATACAAACAAGTGAATTCGGAGCCACGGTACAAGCCAAAGAATTTCGGGTCATAGTCATACATACTTAATTTTCGACCCAGAATCGAGCAATATCCTTCAAGTAATTAGAGAGATATCGCGATTTTTCACTTTTTACCTTATGTCTGCTTATCCACTTGACATCAGATTCTGCTCAAAATTGGAGAGTCTATTTTTTCAATCAATTTCGGCGATTTTTTTTTATTCTGTGGGGGGAAAAATCACGTAACGAGTAACGAAATGTCTTTTTCCAACTCAATTACTGCTGGAATTAGGCAAGTGTGTGTTTCAATGACCTGGAGTTCTAAAACGGCCCGAATAGCCCCTACAATCGACTTCTGTGTGAGGCTTGGAATCCTATACAGCGCAACGTCTTTTGTTGATTCCAGATCTTTCCGCCTCTGGATAAAAGAAAAAAAAAAGAAAAGAAGAAGAACTAAAAGGATCCAAGATTTCTCTGTTGAGACTGTGGGTGGAGGGAAATGGATCAAATCATGTTTATTGAAAATGTTGGCTACTAAAGATTTATTTTGTAAAGCCTTCATGATTCAGTCATTTGTATTGTATTTTTTTTTATCCTTGCAAACACTTTAATCCATTTTAATCTTATTAGACAGATAACAGCATTTCCCGTCGCTTTTGACAATGAGCAATTTATCCCATTCATCGGGATTGGCTAATGAGTTCAGAGCTCCAGCCCTCATCCCACAAGCTCATCAAAGCGAAAAACGACTCAAGTGTTCTGTACGCATTATTTTCCTTCTTTCTCGCTTCTCCACCACTGAGGGTTGCCAGATAGCTCCTATATGTATTTGATATAAGAGTGCCTACATAACAACCCAATCTCATATAATTATATGAAATATGGGGCAATTTCGGGGAAATTCCATTATCAATGGGAAAACAACATTTCGAAAACAAATACCAACAATTCCCGTTATCCGTATCTCTCTTATCTCATTGGTGGGCTTCCGTATGAGGTGTACCGATTCCTCCGGGAGTACAGTACAATAGAAAAGCAGAGCATTGGTAGGTCATTCGGGGCTAAAGTTACCGTGTATCATTTCTTAGTGCATTTCATTCAAAAAATGCACTATTTGTCTCGCCCTGATGGTCGCACATATGGGTTGTGATACTTTTTTTTCACATTTCAGAACCCCTAGAACACGAATCCAAGGTCGGTTCGATTTGGCATATATATATTTATGGCCCCTCGCTTGTTAGCACGATCACGGTCGCAATTTTTGACTTAGGGCAACAAAATTTGGTCTAAAAATCAATAGCGTGAATATCTCGGACGAGTTCGTGATCCAGATGAATCGGTCTACGGGAACGGTGTGAAAGAGGGGTTTGAATTAGTTGAAAATTCGCTACCACACGGCTGTTGCTGCAATTGCCCCCAAAATTGACACGAGTAATGAGAAATGAACGCGCTTTCGTATGAGACCCTTGTGAACCAAATCCGTTGATATGGCAGGGGAGTTCTCGGCGGAGGGGAGCTATTAAATTAACCCTATGCCTTACTGGACCACCCAATTACCAAAAAATTTCATTGACACTGAATTTTGAGCCGTCTCTTTTATTTGATTTGCCTACAGCCTAATAAATATTGAGTAAAAAATCCTGAGGTGGGCCAAAAAGGGAGGAACAAAAAAAAATTTTTAAAAAATTGTTTCGGATTCGAACCCAGGCACTCCGCATTGCGCAATCGTGAAATTGTGACATGCCATTTAACCTAATTTAACTGATCTGAAAATTAACGTAACCTGAAAAAAGTTTTGTTCCGACAGCAGCCTGTCGGGAAAAGTGCATTTCATTCATGCGACAATCGAGTCAAACCTCATAAGTTAGAACGATATCAATCAATTGTGAATGAAATTTAGGCCGGGATAAAGATTTTAATTGCAAATAACTCCTCTAAGAAGAGTCCACCTTCCCATATCGTATAGGCAACCAAACCGACTCTGTTTCATTTTCATCATTTTGTTCCCCCTCAGTTGGTGCCAAAAAAGGGGCCTGCGGTAAAAAGAAACACGATTTTATGATTTTGACTTTCTATACCACGGCCTAAATGTCATTCATAGTTGATTGATATCGTTCTAACTTATGTATGAGGTTTGACTCGATTGTCGCATGAATGAAATGCACTTTTCCCGACAGGCTGCTGTCGGAACTTTTTTTAAAATTATAGTCCGGGAGTCCACCGTATGAAAAATCCTGGTCATTTGATCGTGTCTGGTATAGCTGCGCAGGACGTTTTCTATGGTCTAGGAGATGACACTTCTGAGATCGCCTGAAATTGTCCGTGGGACAGGGGCTCACAGCAGAGCTAGCTGTTGACAAACACACCTTTGAGTGCTTTGAAAATGACTGGCGGGAGTAAAAAGTCGTTTCCCATGTCCAATACGTTAAGAAATCACCAACGTCATCCAATTTGACTGTAGATGACGCCGTGAGCAGCTTTAGAAAATATGAAATTTCGAGGCTCACTAGTAGCCAGGGTTTCATTCGAAATTGGATGGCGATCGTAGTTTTCTGGTTTATTGTTTGAGAAGAACCTATTTTTACACTTGCCAGCCGTTTTCAAGCAGCCCAAAGGTGTGTACGCCAACAGCTAGCTCTGCTGTGAGCCCCTGTCCCACGGAAAATTTCTGGCGATCTCAGAAGTGTCATCTCCTAGACCATAGAAAACGTCCTGCGCAGGTACCAGACACGATCAAATGACCCGGATTTTTCATACGGTGGGCTCCCAGACTATTAGTCAGGGTGGAACAGGATAAGTGTGACAAAAAAAATTGGGTGAAAGTAGGCCTCATTTTTGATCGAAAACACCCTTTGTACCATGGTCCGAAAATCAAAACCCTACGAGATATGATTTTTCTAACGTTTATTATGACTCACGTCACTTTTCTTAACTAAATGGGAATAACTCAGTTTCCAGCTGACATTTTGCAACTTTTGATGACAGATTCGGAAACAGCACATTTTTTTCTGTCAGGATTAGCCATTTACGATAAAATTCAACCATTTTCTGGGGGCTGTTGAGCTGCTCAAAGTTTTGCAAATCGAGGATTTCTAATTTTTCAAAAAAGTCAACCCCCGCTTTTCTTTTCGAAATTTGAGCGCACCGACATCCCATGGGTCGGAAAAACTTCCCCAATGTGTCCTTTTTGAAATTACTCATGAACGTATTTTTAGTTAATCAGTGATTTTTCGGCAGAAATGACCATTTCTTAGAAAAAAGAATGGTTTTTCTCTTCAAAATCGCTTGTTTCGACCTACAACATTTGAACGAGCTTTGTGTTTTTTAGCATGATTGACGTCATTAAAGCATCATCCAAAGTTTTCCCTTGAACGGGGCGGACTGTGTACGCCTGTCAAAGTTCAAAAAATGTCGCTCCCGCAGCTAGCTGTCGGGTAGAGTGCATTTCTCTACTGCGAATTTCGAATTCGTATTCGAATCGGAAATTGGTAGCAACAAGTAGAGTCATTAAGTGCACTAATTTCGTCGAATAACAGCTAAACACGCCGAAATTCGCAGTAGTGAAATGCACCCTTGCCGACAGCCAGCTGCCGGAGCGACAGTTTTTGATATTTTGGTAGGAGTGCGCATTCCATTCGGTTCGAAGGAAAACTTTGGGTAAGGCTTTAATGAGTTTTAGCATGTTTTGAATCACAAAGCTCGTTCAAATTGGGTTGGTCAAAACAAGCGATTTTTAAGAGAAAAATCATTCTTTTTTTCCAAGAAATGGCCTTTCTGCCGAAAACTCGCTGAAGAACTAAAAAAACGTTCATGAGTAATTTTAAAAAGGACAAATTGAAGAAGTTTTTCCGACCCATGGGATGTCGATACGCTTAGATTTAGTGTAGAGAAGTGGAGGCTGAATTTTTTGAAAAATTAGAGATCCACGATTTGCAAAACTTTGAGCATTTCTCAAGCCCACAGAAAATAGTTGAATTTTATCGAAAATGGCTATTCCTGTCAGAAAAAAGTGTGCTCTTTCCAAACCCACCGTCAAAAGTTGCAAATGTCAGCTGTAAACTGATCTATTCGCATTTAGTTAAGAAAAGTGATGCAAGCCTCAAAAAAACGTTTAAAAAATCATATCTCGTAGGATTTTGATTTTCGGACCATGGTTTATTGGGTGTTTTCGATCGCAAATGAGGCCTATTTTCACCCAATTTTTTTTGTCACACTTATCCTGTTCCACCCGGTATATTATCTTTTTCTCAGAATTATCAGTAAATTTCTGTTTTTGTTTTTTTCTATTTTTAATTTTTTAATTTTTTTATTTTATGTATTGCACCTCGGCACGGAATCCTAGGTGGAACTGTGCCTCCCTTGCGTCTGGAGATCTAGTCCAGGATCCTCTTCACTGTTTTTGTCCCTCCAGTCTTTGCTCTTTGGCAGCGTATAGCCGCCTGGGCGCTAACTCATCTGCGGCTATCGATATCCTAAAGGCCGATGGCGAGACGTCGTGTGCCGATTCTGGACCATTTCAGGTGCTGCTCAATCCTTTCGTTGGCAAGGGAATCCACCTCCTCGTTCCCGAGGATATATACCCTTGTGCCCCGGTTTTGAAGGCTTGCCTTGTTCTCTTGGGCCTGTAGACAAAGGCTTTGGTGGCAGTCCAATACGAACCTTGGACTCTATACCGGTGCCTTGATAACAGCCTGGCTATATTCGAGAGGATGCGGATATGGGCATTTTGTTAACAGAATGTCCAATTGCCCATATCGAATTCGTCCCTCTGTAGATTCTCAGCAATAGAGTTGCCAATTTGACGGCTTTCCCGTCAGTTCTAATGGATTTTTGAAACGGCTAGCGGGAAAAACTCCGTCTAACGGATGACGGTTTTTTAAAACTGAATTTAGAAATCGGCCAACGATCTTTATAATTCTTTAACTTGATTGGACAGGGAAAAGTGTACGAAGACGAGGGAAAACACTCCCCCCTCATTCGGCGCTTTTCCACTTGACGAAAAGTAAAACAGGCTACCAAAAGATTATAAGTTCTCATTTATAGGTTAAACAGCACATTTTCACCGGTGCGTGCGTGTTTGTGTAAATGTATTATTCAATGCCAACCTTTACCGTATTCTTCTCACATTAATTTTATAGCGCATCAATTATTCGAACTGTCGACGTAATCGTTCCGTTCCTGCCATTTTAATGATATACGCGTTCAGAGGCACCTATTTAACGTTTTCTCCGTTTTAGCCGAAAGTTAGGAATTTTCTTCACTTATACGCATAAATTTGCGCCATTTCTCGATTTTGGCCGAATTTGTCTCCGTAAATTGGTACTTTTTATCAATTTTAGGTGTTAATTAGGCCTGTTTATCAATTCTAGGCAGGAAGTATGTAGCGCCTTTTCTCAAAACAATTTGAAAGCGAATCGCCATTTTACTCAGTTTCCCCTTCTATTTTTAATCTTTCTCATGTCAAAGTTGCCTCCTGAACCCTGAATTGGCGTTTTTCTCACTTTTAACCGTGAATCGGCCATTTTAAAGGTGATGGCGACGTTGAGAACTTTGATCTATACTAATACGAATGATTTTGTTCTCTTCACGAAATTATTTATTGGCGGAACTAGTTTTCGGTCTTCAAGACCGAAGTGAATCGGCCGTTTTACAATTGTAGTCGCGCATAAGGTTATATACTTTTAAATTATAGTCATGAATTAGCAGTTTTTCTACATTTGTCTCGCTTTCTGCATGAAATTAGCAGATTTTTCACTTTTAAGCGTTATTTGTTCACAGATACCGAGAACTAGCAGCGGAGTTCCGCTACTAGCGGAGGACCGCGAATTACCGTTTTTCTTAATTTTGGCAGTGAATTTGCGATGAAACCTTTTATTCACCTTATTTTCCTTACCCTTACTTATTTACCTTAATTTCTTCCTTCAAATTTTAGGCTCAATTGTTTCCGGGAACAGCTAATTTACCTTTTTCCAATTTTAGTCGTGAATTAACGTTTTCTTCAATTGTAGTAGTGAATTAGCACCTTGTCTTACTTCTATCTGCGAATTAGCGATGTTTCTCTATTTTAGCCGCTAATTAGCGTTTATAAGCGCGTTTTAGCTTATAACTACCGTTTATTCTCAATTTTTGCCGCTTAGCTCCCTTCTCCCTTCTATTCGCGAATTTACGAGTTTGCTCAATTTCTTCCGTGATTGAACCTTTTCCCCCAATCATCGCCCTGAGTTAGCGTTTTTTTTTTTTCTATTTTAGCCGCCAAGATTAACGCTATTTCTCTTTTAGGCTGGGACCTCGCTTAAGAGCAGCCCAGCATTTTTTTTCTCAATTTTACTGCAAATTAACGTGCAAAATCTCTCTCTCTTGACTTTGACGGGAAAAACAAAATGCAGTGAGGGTATTTTTGACCCTCACTTGTTGTCCCGGTCTCTCGTGCCATTAGACCACTGAGCAATATGTTATATGTGGTATGATGGGGGGTAACCCTGAACATAGAACCCCTTATCAGTCAACCGCACCAATAACAAATTAGCAATGTACCATGCCCGAGGGGGATTGTCTGGGATGACTGCCTCCCAGTGGACTGGTCCATGTTGACAGCCCCAACGGTCTCTTTCAGTCACTTTCGTGCCCTCATGAGGGTACCGTCTACATTCTTTGAGGGGAGGTTCTCCCGGCCTCCTCCTCCTCTGTATTTGTTTTGTTTTTCTTTATAAAAAAGGTTCTATTTGAAGCGCACTCTGCGCCATGCAGCCCATAGGCACGGACCGCGTACCGTATAGTCTCGAGGGAAGATAAGGAGAGCAAAGGAGCGATTCAGACGAATACGAGGTATATTCCTCAGGCGTAAAACTCGAGGCGGTATTTCTCATTAGTCATTATGATCTCGGGTGACTACTGTCCTCGGGAACAACCTGTCTACCTCGATCGTGTAGTGCTAGAGTATAAAATACCGGCCCTGTATTTCTTCTTGGGCTTGGGTTATTAGCCGTTATGGATTTTTCCTTTCATCCTTTTTATAAAACATGTTCATCACCTCCTTCCCCAAAACCACCAAAATCAATATTTTATTACCAAGAAGACCTGTTGAAGCGTTATGGTTTTCAATAAAGTTACCTTTGTGAGACTTAATTATATTACATAAAGGTTCCTCTTTTTTCTAATGCTTCAGAAATATTTCCGCGTGAAATCATTTCGATTACTTAATGAGATCCGTGTGGTCAAAAACTCTTTTCAGCTTGAAGCATATACAATCACACAAATTTTTCACACAAATGAATGATTTAGGGTTGCACTGGAAGGGATTTTGCTCGAAAAACGCAATTCGGAAGCCTAAAAACTGCACGTGCAGTGCAAAATCTGAAATATTAACATTAAAGCAGAGATATTGACACTGGATTCGAGGGGGGCGGGAATCCCAATAGCAAATGGACGCCACAAATAACTTTTAAGTGATTTGCAAATTCCTAGACCACGGGTCGGAGCTAGATGGGAGCAACGGGTGCAAGTGCACCCGGGCGGCAGCTTTCATGGGCCATGCTCGCCCATACTCGCTGCAATGTTTTTGAAACATGGTGAATTTGCGATGAAACCTTTTATTCACCTTATTATGGGGCATGAAGTGTCCTGTTGGCGTCCTGCGTGCGTAAAAAAAGGGGGGGAGGTCGTGCAGGGAAGGGTTGATGAGTCGAGGAATAAAATCGATGGCCTGGGGGAACAATCCTCAGGCATTTTAGCGTTATACTATTTTTTCCTCCTACTAAAACGGCCGAACTGACAAAATCAAACTCATAACTTTGGGTCAAACCTTTAAGGAAAGACGGGGGTCAGAAATTTTCCCAAACACTCTGCTGAAGCGTTGATGCCACTCATCATGCACCAGGAAAACCAAGTTGCTCATGTAGCTGGAAGTAACTTAAGTAGCTCTTGATTATTGATGAATTTGATGCTAACGCTCTGACGAAAAGCAAAGTTTTGCCCATCGACATCGTCCCTTTTTGTTCAAGTACATACTATGATCCACCTGTAACGAACTGTGCTAAGTAACAAGCGTTTTCACCCCTTGCCCTCAACGAACAATCATTTCTTGGGCCCATCATTTTTGTTCAGCTATAGACATTTAAAACTCTCGGCAAAACTTTTATACTTTTTCATTTTACCCGAGAAACTTGCTGTTCATGATTTCAAGGGACCTACAATCAAAACAATGTAATCCCTTTCCCTTTCATTCGATTTCTACAGCATAGTTCGTCTTTATCTCGATGGTTTTTTTTCTCAAAAAACCTGTTGGCTTTCATCTAATTGAAGAAATGCTTTATGACTTTCCCCTCGAAAGTTAATTTTGTTTACAGAAAACCCCTTTTAACTCTTTGTATACTTTTTGTAGAAAGCAAAGGATCATTCTAATTTTCGAGCTCTCTCCCCCACGCTCTCAGCACTCAGTAGAAGTCCACTGAGTTTGCCGAGAGTGAAAATTTAGTACAGTCAAGAACTTTCCAAGACTCCCCCCCCCTTCTCCAAACCATTACTTAGCGTTAAAGTAGCAACAAAAGGCCGTGCAGCTTGAGCTGGTGAAGGTTTGAACACTTCCCAATTTAAAACTGACTGAGTCGAGAGAGTTATGTACGACGCGAAGCTGTGCAGTGCAAAGGGACCCCCCCTCCCTAGCCACACCCTTCACTATCCATCCAAACAATGCCCAGCACCATGGAAGAACTTTATGCCCCTCGCGAGTCTAAGTAATGTGTTGTGTT
Organism: Corythucha ciliata; assembly: GCA_038030265.1. Taxonomy (NCBI): domain Eukaryota; kingdom Metazoa; phylum Arthropoda; class Insecta; order Hemiptera; family Tingidae; genus Corythucha; species Corythucha ciliata. Next base: position 40,960,582 of record CM075938.1, on the reverse strand, counting down.
AAGATTGAGCTACTTCGTTGCACAAGTTTATTGATCTCGAGGGGTTTGTATAAAGATAAAAGATCCTGCAGTTTGCCGGAGACTGAGAGGAGTATAAAGCATTAAAGCAAATGAGAGCCAAAAGATGGATTATGCGGGAAGTTGACGGAAAAAATACTTCTAAAAATGAGATTAGAGTTACTAAGCGAGCTTTCTAAGGAAATAATATCAAGCCATTTTGGAAAAAAAGGAGATTCTGAGATGAAGATTTCATTAAAAGTCTGTTCGTTATCATTCGTGACTGTACAGCATAGGGAAAGTCATGCAGTTCAAAATGGTGTCACTTCCTTGAAACTGTGTTCGTATTCGAATCGTGAAATTCGCACAATGTTCTATAGTAAGGCACCTCCCAAGTTTACATTACGTTATTATTGACAACATTTTAGATTCTCTAACAGTGAAGTTTCAAAATATCCAAAGAAAAATATCAATACTTGAACTTCGTTTATAGTTGATGCTTATAATTTACTTTCCATTTTTGACCTTTGTCTATAACGAGACGGAAAGTAAGAAGTCCGTGAATCTTTTCGTTCTCTGAGGGTGAAATAAAAAGAAAATTACTCAATTTGAATTTTTATGTATTGTTAAATTGCGAGAAAAATTCCTTCCCAATTCTTCTTCGAAATTAGAATTTCAGAATTCAATTGGTCTTCGAGGCGTGCAAAAGTTTCAGACTTATTGTAAGTGTAGCATGGTTGTTAACGACGAGTGAAAAGAAGGTTAGGTACATTTTCCAGGAAAAATAAGAAGGTGTAGTATATGAAAAGAAAAATCTTGTTCTGAGAAAGCACGTTCGGTTATTTTAATATCTTCCCTCGCGTCTTCGGGGAAAATACGGAGGGCGTAATGATAATGACTAGTTGAAAGGCTGAAAAGAAATCCGTAAATCCATTTTTTTTCCGTCTACTTTCAAAACATCAGTTGAAGTTGATGTAATACAAAATTTTTCTCCTGTAGCTGTCAACCAAAAATAATAAATTTGTGCAGCGTACTACGCTCATCGGGATGAAAAATTTTCGTATATCGATGAACGTGGTGCCACTGTGATAATCTCGTGAAATATAACGATTTTTCTACTAGTTAAACCCTTATTTTACACTCTCCTAGTCTCCTCATCGACCATCATAGACCTAACTGTGATAACTATGCGGTTTTCATAGTACGCGTAATTTTCGAGGCCGTAAACCATATTGCAATGAAGTTTATGGTTTTAAAAGTGTAAATTAATTAATGTGTGCTATCCCTTACCCCGTGTTATCTTGATGCGTCCGTGTTCGCTTCATTCCAGTTTCCCAACTGTTTGCTTACCACAATACACTTCATCTTAATGAGTACGTCCTCAAGTTTGTATGTAAATATAAATTGTTAGATGGATATGATGAATAATTCTGTCACCGGTATTTATATTAATAAATTAATTAAACTGATGTTATACGGACGACGATGGAAGGGCATAGCCCAACACGATTCGAGTTTCGAGAAAAAATGGCTCCCCGGCGGGATTTGAACCCGCAACTTCTGGATTAACAGTCCAGCATGCTGCCAATTGCGCCACGGAGACGTCTTTGGGAGACGTACTCCGAGGGATAAGCTAAGCCGAACCCCACCCAGGTCCATTGTTTCTCGAAACTCGAATCGTGTTGGGCTATGCCTTTCCATCGTCGTCCGGATAACATCAGGTTTAATTAATTTATTTATTAATTATGTCGGGTTCGGCTTAGCTTATCCCTCGGAGTAGGTCTCCTAAAGGCGTCTCCGTGGCGCAATTGGCAGCGTGCTGGACTGGTAATCCAGAGGTTGCGGGTTCAAATCCCGCTGGGGAGACATTTTTTCTCAAACTCGAATCGTGTTGGGCTATGCCCTTCCATCGTCGTCCGGACATCATCAGTTTAATTAATTTATTAATTAAATTGTTAGCATTGGAAAATCCTGTACTAACTGGGATAACCACACTGCATTCAGTTCCAATGAGGAACCCACAACAGCCATCACATGGAAGGGACTATGTGGAATGGCTGGAAGTTTCAACGCACTTCACCTCAATTCAAGTGTGATTGAGTTTTTCAACCTCTTACATATTTTAGTGTAACCGTGTACTGATTGATATTTTCGATCGGAAAGTGTTTATGTATTTCAAAACGAGTGAGGAAAGCGTCACTTTACGCGTGAGTTGTGTTTAGCGAACGAAGCAACGCCGAGTTTGTTAATTACTAACACTGAGCGTGCTAGTGCGTGAAAGAGTTCAGAAGCCGAAATAGTGTCGGCACCCTCAGAGGGGTGACAGTTAAGTAAAGCCACGAACAAACAGTTAGCAACAACATAGCGAAATTTTGTTTGGAATACAGCACAAACCTGCTAAATTGACCTTTTTTAAGCGAACCATGCACGTGTAGTTCCGCGAATAATCTTCTTTTGGGAGCCAGATCCTTGAGGTCGGTCGTCCACTGGAAGCGTTTTCGAGTGGCGCCACAACGCGCTACAACAAGCGACAACAAGTGTTCATACAAAAAGACATAAATTTAATTCACTGCTGCTGAGCCTGCAGTGGACGATGTTACGTTCAATTCAAGGCTTCGGGATGTACGCTCGTTGTATCGCCGCTCAAAAACGCTTCCAGTCAACGAGCGTAAATCCCAGAGCCTCAAATTGAGTGTGACATCGTCCACTGCAGGCTTAGCAGCAGTGAATTCAATTTAAGTAGTTTTGCATGTACGCTCGATGTCGCTCGTTGTAACGCGCTGTAGCGCCGCTCGAAAGCGCTTCCAGTGGACGACCGGCCTAATACTCACGAATTTGACGTCGAGATGAAATCGAGCGGCGATTTTCCCTCAATTGTTGCCGTGAATTAGCGGTTTTTCTATATTTTAGCCGAAAATTTGCGTTTCTCTCAGTTTTAGCCGCAAATCAGCGAATTTTTTTCTTTAAGCTATAAAATAGCGCATTGCCTCAGGCTCAGCTCTAACTTTCCTCCAGAATCTATGGATTAGCGTTTTATTAATTTTCGAAGTGAATTAGCGTTTTTCTTCAATTCACCCGTGAATTAGCACATTTTCTCATTTCTACCGCGAATTAGCGTTTGTAAGTTTATCAGCAAATTAGCGATTTGTTTCACAATTAGCTATGAATTAGGGGTTTTCACAATTTTTACCGTGAAGTTCGAGCTTACAGAAATTGCGAATTGGCGGCGTTTTCTCTATTTTTAGCCACAAATTATCGTTTTTCTCAATTTTCTGCGTGAATTAGCGCTTTTCCTCTTATCACCGAACTTGTCTCAAGAACATCACACAAGAGGTTTTTCTTTATTTCAGCCGTAAAAGAGCCTCCACTGCGAATTAGTGACGTTTTCTCAACTTTGGCGTGCGGAAGTGGCATCGATTAACCTCGAGTCAGCGCGTTTTTTTAACTTTAGCTACGATTGAGATTTTTTTTCTTCTTCTTCTTCTTCTTATTATTATTGTTATTGTTTTTTTTTTTTTTTTTTTTTTTTTTTTTGGGGGGGAGCAGGGAGGTGGAAATGCCTTTACGCACAGAGTGCCGGACTCCTGCCGAATGGCAGACTACCGGCTAAAACCACCCCCCCCCCCTTTTCCGGGCATCGACTGCTGAGGTCATTAGCCCTCCTACTTTGTTTTTCTAAAAGCTTGCAAAGATTGAGGCTGGTTACTAAAATGACTGGTTATTAATATGACTGGGGTATTATGTGGCTATTGTTTTGAGAGTAATTAATTATTGTGATCTAGCAGAAGGATTTGTTTTTTTTAAATTTGATAGAAGTAATTAATCTCGCGTAGGTAGTTAAACAAGGCTCTTTGGATCTGGGTGTCCTTCGATCGGAGCAACTCAACATAAGAAAAATGGTGCAGCCCGTGCTTTTCACGAGTGTTTGCCCATTGGGGACACTCAAGTACAATGTGTACTGGGGTTAAGTGTACATCGCAGCTTTCACATGTTGGTCGGTAGCGGCTTACAAGGTGGTAACTATGTGTGGCTCTAGTATGACCAATTCTAAGGCGGTTGAGGATAATTTCCTCTTTTCTATTGGTTTCTGGTAAGAAGATGTTTTTTAGATTGGACAATTCAGGGAAAATGAGGCTCAACGAGGAGGAACTTATTTCCCATTTTTCTTGTTGTTGCTTCCAGAGCGTTTGGGTGATATGGTTATTATAATCAGTTACCGGAAGGGGAGGGATAAGGAGGCTGGATGGATTGACAGTCGAGGAGGCGTCGTTTGCAAGGCGGTCTACGACCTCGTTGCCAGGGATTTGGAAATGACTAGGGACCCACTTGAAACGTATAATTTTGCCGGCTGTAATTAATGACTGAAGGTCATCATACATTTTTTTAATAAGGGGATGGGTTGAAAATTTGTCTTCCAAGGCTGTAAGAGCGCTTGCAGAGTCTGAAATTATGTAAAATTTTGAGGATACACTGGTTTCGAGACAAAAAAGGATAGCATAACTTATGGCCTGGAGTTCGGCTGTAAATATAGTTGTTATAGGATTTAGCGGGAATTTTTTTGATAACAGTCCCTCCACGTAATATGCACAGCCAACCCCACGGTCGCTTTTTGAAGCATCCGTGTAGATCAGCCCAAAATCACGGGAGGATGATTTGAAGGAGAGAAATTGTTGTCGGATTTCGGTAGGATTTAAATTTTGTTTTGTATCTGAATGGAGAGAGAGGTCTATGTGTAAGTTGGGTGATCGCCATGGATAGCAGGAATAGTGGTCTGTGGGTAGTAGTCTGGGGAGTTCAAGCTGTAATTGGGTGAGGTGTTCGTGGAAACGGATAGGGAAAGGCCTTGTTCGCGATAAGCATAAGAAGAACTGTGGGTCATAGTCACTGAGAACGGGATGAAGGAAATGGGTGGTTTTCGATTGCAGGGACACCCCATACTTAAAAGTAGCTGTTTTCGGCGTTGGCTTAGTGGTAATTGGGAGGATAACGTATAGAGCGAGTCCACCGGGCTCGTGCGGAATGCCCCTAGTGCAGTGCGCAGGCCCTGGTTGTAGACACGCTCCACCGGTAAGAGCCACGATTTACGGGCGGAACCATATACGACGCTAGCGAAGTCTATTTTAGAACGGATAATGGCTTCAAAGATTTTGAGGATCATTGCGGTACTACTCGCTGCGCGATGTCCCGCAATGGTTTGTATGACTCTCATGTCTGAATGGCATCTATTGTATAAGTCTTGGAGATGATGTTTCCAAGCGAGATTTTCGTCAAAGATTAGGCCCAGAAATTTGTGATGTGGTACATATGATATTGGCGAGTTGTTGATGTAAAGTTGCGGTGGAGTGTGAGGGCGGCGTAAGTGACAGAAGTGTATTGCAACAGTTTTTTCTGCTGAAAAGGTGAGGCCACGGCTGGCAGCATTTTGTGTTAAGGTGTTGATGGCTTCTTGAAAACTGCAGAGATCTTCACTAGTGGGGTCTGCAGGATAGGATTTGTATAGCGCTATGTCGTCAGCATAAAAAGAAATTTGGAAGTCACGAGGAGTGTTATTCGTTAGATCATTAACGGCCGCCTGGAATAGTGGTATGCTCAGAACGGAGCCCTGAGGCACACCGTTATCCTGCGGGTAGGTCTGGGAGAGGGAGGAACCGACACGAACTCGAAGAGAGCGTTGCTCCAGAAAGTCTTGAAGAACCAAAGGTAGTCGGCCCCGAAGGCCCCATTTGTAGATTTGGTTTAGCGCTCCGTATCTCCAAACGCGATCAAACGCTTGTGTGATATCGAAACAAATCGCGTTGGTGTGATTTCGATTAATAAAGGAATTTTGAATTGTGTTCTCCAGGTTAACTAGGTTATCCAAGACGGAGTGGTTGGAGCGAAAGCCTGTTTGGAAAGAGTACAGAAGGTTATGTTTTTGAATATAGTAGTTTAGTCGGAAAAAAATTAGGGTTTCATAAATTTTGGCCATACAGGATGTTAAGGATATTGGCCTATAACTAGAGACTTGCTGGGGGTTTTTCCCAGGTTTTGGGACAGGAATTATCAAAGAACACTTCCAAACAGGGTAGACTCCTTGGGACCAAAGTTGGTTATAGAGGTTTAGTAAGAGACCTCTATTTGTAGCGGATAGATTTTTAAAAAATTCGTTGGGAAGGTCGTCTAGGCCAGGAGATTTGTGATTTTTGAGTTTCTGCAAAACACGGTTAAGTTCATCGATAATGAAAGGTTCATTGTTATCAAGGGTGTTATTTGTCGAAAAATTCAGAGGCGAGTTATTTTCTATTTCACGTTTGAGGGTCTGAAAGTGAGACGAATAGTTGGTGGTAGCACATTGTTCAGAGTAATGTTTGGAGAAGCACTCCGCGATCTTTCCCGGGTCAACTACTTTGCTACCATCACTTGTACAGATGAATGGGGGTACGGTGTTAATGGGTTTACCTTTAAGACATCTTATCCTAGTCCAGACCTCGCGCGCAGAGACGGAGGTAGAAATTTGGGAAAGTTACTCGTTCCAAGATCGCTTTTTGGCGTCTTGTTTGGCACGACGTTCTTGGGCTCGTAACTTTTTGAACGCTATCAAATGCTCCAGGGAGTAAGTTCTTTTTAGTCGGTTGAGTGCAGATTTTTTTTGTTTATTGATTGCATGAATTTCACGATTCCACCAGGGCACCGAGGGCCGGTTAGGAGGATGTCGTGATTTTTTTATACAGCTAAGAGCAGCTTCGTGGAGAGCGTTAGTGCATGCAATTACATCTTGGCAGGAGTTATTAGTTAGTGGGGGAAAATTTATGAAGGAGTTGAATACGCCCCAGTCGACATTTGATAGCTTCCATTTCGGTGGCGACTGAGAGATATTGTAAGAGGAACGGAGTTGAATTAATATGGGAAAGTGATCCGAGTGGTCTTCAGTAACCTGCCATGAAAAGAAGGTTACCAAAGAAGGGGAGGTGAGGCTAACGTCTATGGAACTGAAATTTCCCGAGCTGGCTATGAAGTGAGTAGGAGTGCCATCGTTCAATGGGACAAGGGGTATCCCCTCAATAATCGAATGGAAATCGTTTCCTCGAGGAGACGTGTGTCGAGAACCCCAGGCTGGGTGGTGGACGTTGATATCGGCAAGTAGAAGTATGGGCCTGGGCAAGGAACGAAGTAGGTTCGCAACCTCCTCGTTCGCCCAATTAGTATCTGGGAGGTAAAGAGAGCAGAGAGTGATTTTGAAAGGAAAGTTAATTGTGGCGGCTACTGCTTGAAGATTAGTTTGCAAAATTATAGGTTTGGGGGCGAAAAAACTTTTTATGTAGAGTGCCACTCCTCCATGACGCCGTCGAGCGCCAGGATTACGTGGTTCTTTGTGAAATAAAGTGTAGTTTGGGATTGTATACGGTTGATTTTGGGCAAAATGTGTTTCTTGGATGGCTATAGACAGGGGGTCGTTTGACTTTACAAGGTCCCGGAGTTCATCAACATGAGCAAAAAGCCCTCGAATGTTCCATTGTATGATATTATGGTTTGCCGAACAGTCGATTGTATTGTGAGGGGATTGTGGGTTTATATTCATAATTCTTTGTGTGTTGTGTCGGAGTGCTTACGTGGCTTGCCCTTTGGCCAGCCTTTTTTCTTTTTTTTTTTGCTTTGGGTATCTTTATCCGTCCAGTAGGTTTTGTCGGAGTCGCCGCTTAGTTCGCCGGACTCGGGGTCGTACTCCATTGAGGAGCACGGATCATGAGTCCCACGGAGACCCGTAGTTGTTGTTGAGGGGGAGGGTTGAGTGCGAAGGGGTTTAGTTGCAGGATTGAGACTGCTGGTAGTCTTTCGGAAAGGTGATTGACGGGGGGTGTCAGATTGTTGTGGGGGTGGCATTGGAGTGGGGAGGGATGTTTGGGGTCTTGGGGTTATGGATTTTAATTTTGAGGAGTATGTGATGTCTGGTCTGACGGTGGATGGATTGGAAGCCATTGCGCGAGCTTCTCGCCATGAAACCTTTTGGGTCACCTGTAGGCGACGTACTTCTTTTTCTTTTAGGAATACGGGGCATTGACGGTTAGTAGATTTATGTGATCCTCCGCAGTTCACGCAGGAGGGGGAAGCGGAGCATTAGTTTTCATGTGGGTCTGCGCCGCAGGTGCATTTGGCTGCAGTTCGGCAGCGGGCTGCGGTGTGGCCAAATCGTTGGCAGTGAGAACAACGCATCGGGTCGGGTATGTACGGGCGGACCTTAAGCTTGTAAAAGGCTCCATTTATGGACGAGGGGAGTTCAGCGAGGTAAAAAGTGAGTACGAAGAGACCTGTACTTTCTCGTTCATCTCTGCCCGGGACTCGGCGGGTAATGCGGCGGATTTTAATAACTTTTTCTTCAGCTAAGCCGTTAAGGATAGTTTCGTCCGTGGAATTAATAAAATCTCGACAGAATTATGATGGAATCCACCTCCTTATATCGGTTGTCCCTCTGCGAATGCTCCTCTTCAAACTTTTGGAACTAACTACAACCAATTACTTTAGCAGTCTCTTTTGATTGTCGAATGCATTTCGGGCACAACTGTGACCCCTCATCAGCAACTGACACCTTCTACTGCAAGTAACGCTCTCTGAGTTGCGTTACTTGCAGTAGAAGGTGTCAGTTGCTGATGAGGGGTCACAGTTGTGCCCGAAATGCATTCGACAATTAAAAGAGACTGCTAAAGTAATTGGTTGTAGTTAGTTCCAAAAGTTTGAAGAGGAGCATTCTCGACAGAATATTACTCCTTCCACTGTGTTGAGGCGGATATTGGGGCTGGCTTTTACTGGGATCTCACCTAAGGTAGTGAGGTTTTCGACCTTTTTTGCTTGATGAGGATCATTTACTTGAATACTTAGCCGGCCATTGTACATTTTCGAAACAGATTTCAGATTTCCAAGTGCTGCGCGTAGGTTTTTGTGAAGGGCAAAAGGGCATGTGTTGGTAAAGTTGACATCACCTGTGGGTTCTACTACCCAAAATCTCGAAAATGATTCGGCTGAGTTGGGTACGACTGGTGGTTGCCATTGAGTGCGCGTGGGGCGCTGGTAATTTGAGGAAGACGATTTTACTGTAGGCGGGTCGATTTCGAGGTCCATGAGATTGGCAGGTTGGGCAGTAGATGAGTTAGTTTCAGTAGCGCGTTTCCCGGGGGGTAGGTTTTCTGCTGTTTCTCTACTTAGAGGTCGTTTGTTTAACGGAGTGGTCGCTGCTGGAGCCTTGTCCAAAGCAGGAAGTTGGGGTGCGTTGACGGGGTTGTTTGTTTGGTCTGTGGAAGTTGGTGTCGGTTTCGCTTGAGGGTCGGGAGTACCCGCGGGGGAAGAAGTTTTGGGACCTGATCCAAGTTTTTTTGTGCTTGAATTCATGTTTATTGAGGTTTGTTAAGAGAGAGGAAAGAAAGGAATAGCAGACGCAACGCAGCCCAAGAGGCGCCGGGACGTACCCAAGCGCGAGCCAACCCCCCGAGGGAGTCCCCAAGCGCATCCGTGGCCTCGGCGCAGCCTCCCCCCCCCAACGTGCAGCAGGGTCCCGTCCGGTCGCCATCCGGCACTACTACACGCTGGGGGATTATTCGCTGGTGGTTCAGGGCAGCCTCCCCCAAGGCTAATAGGAGGTTCGGGCCCCACCCACCGACTCCCACACCCACCCTAAGACATGACTAGGTCAGGGTGCGGGGGCATTGTAGCGGCACCGGGAGAAGGTCCCATCAACTCCCAGACATACGCTGTACCCTCGAACACGCCGAAGACGCCCCCCACGGAGCAACACAGCACAAGGAGCCCCACCGCCCCCGAAGATGCGCCACGCCGCCTAGGAAAGGATAAGGTTAGAGGGAAGGGTTCGACCTAGACCTGAGGAATTTGGGTTAGTCTGAGGCCAGCTAGGCACCCCGGGCTTGCCACGCCCGTAGCATCTCGGACAGGTCACTTGAGCCTTCGTCTGTTACGACAAAAATGACCAAAATTCCTATTCAAAGAAATCCGTATCGTGGGCTAGATTGAATATTCTTTCACAGAAACTGCTGAGCACCTGCAGCGTCCTATTCTCGTTGACAGAAATTATAATCATTAAGGGTTAGGTCGACAATGTCCGTTGCTAAGGGTTTAAACGATTTTGTATTCAAAATAATAATTTCTGATTGAGGTTTAAACTCTAAATCTCAGCTTAGTGTTAAGCGGAACTTTAAACCCATGTGGTCGACCCGGGCCTCTATAAAGGGTGAGATATTTAAAATTGGGGAAAATGTTTGAAATTGTTTAAATTACAGCGTGTTTTGGTTTTTTACCTCCTCACTGATTTAAAGAAGACTACTTTGGCTGTTTTACAGAGATTTGAGGGTCAAGATTTTATCTACAAATGAACACGATGGGTACACAGCCGTATTGGCAATAGAACACGTCACATCAATGGAGGAAGGTCTTTACTCCTGCATCATTTCTTACTGGGGAATGCAGGACTGTAAATCAACTTATGTTGAAGTCATTCCAACTCCGCGAATCGTCGTCGAGCCGATGAGCGTCGCCATTAAAAAAGTTAGAGATAAAGTTATTATAATTATTTCAATTATTCTGTTTAAAAATTATATTTCTGTTCACAGGGTGACGACCTTATTTTAAAATGCATGTTGTCAAATAAGCGCTGGACGCCCCACTACTATCAGATTGGATATACTTGGACAAGGGATAAAACTCTTTTTCCATTGAGTCCTGGAAAGGAAGCTTGGGAAGATCTGAAGCCTACCGGCAGCATTTTGAGGCTTACTAATGTCCAGGTACGAATGCTATAATGGGACAAAAGAAATGAATATGGCCAAACTATTAATGCCATACTGTTGGAGGTACTTTTTTCATTTCTTATTTTTTTCCATGAAATTATCAATAAAAAAGTGTTCCCTTATTTTTTGAAGTTCGAAAGTAATCCCCTTCCCCCTTGTCATTCATAGTCAATTCCATTATGAATTATTTGTTTTGTGTATACAATTATTACTCTCACTCTCACGTGCTCCATCGTTCTATTTGTATAGAAATCGACGACCTATACATGCAAGGCACACTCAACTGCGGCCAACCTCGAACAAAGTGTCCGGATAGATGTCATCAATCCTACAGCAATGGCAATGTGTAAACGAGAGGATTACCTCAGCGTCAAATGGAGCACAACGGCCGCGGGAAGCGCTTCGCTGGCCAAGTGCCCTTCGAGGTATGGAAATATACACAGGCGTATTGCAATTTTAATCTCCGGCATTTTGCGCCCCCTGTGAAATAAATTGAGTGCACCGTATACGGGAAGCGTATTCGATGCTTTTGTGATAGACGGGGGAAAGAGTCAATCGTGAATCATTCAGCGTGAAACTTTGTCACCAGATATAGTATTTTAGAGATATTTTTCAAGAACCTTCTATTCAAATACAAAAGTTGTATTTACTATCATAAAAAGATGGAGGGCGGGTATCCGTAGGAAGATATTGACAAAAAGAGTCTCGCTCGCGTTTTCCATCTGCTTTGTCTGGAGTTTTGTAATAGTGAAGGAAAAGACGGGTAGCCCTTTTTTCTTTTACCTTTTTTTGCTGTCCATGACCTCTACTTACCACTCATTAGAACGCCTCATTTTCGACAAATCATTTCACGTTTGAAAGTAAATCCACTGAACTTCCTTTCCTCCTTGTCGCTGTAATCCCTTTCATCCAAGGCACGTCCATGAAATTCGAAAAGAAACTTTTTATCCCTTGAAGCTTTTTACAACCGCTCGATGCTTTGTCGTATACCAGGCCCCAAAAGAGTGGTTGATCACGTTTACTGGGAAAGAGCAGTTCTCAACGCATTCTGGTTGATTAGCAACGCCGCTTAAAACTTGAGGTTGACTTAGAAAGTACAGCGAAGAAAACAGTCTGGTTTCAAATTCAAATATGAAATTGAATTAGGGGGTTCATTATAACAAGGTCACACTTACAGGCTAACTGTTTCTTTGGTAGCGAAGCTCTCGCATAATTTATTGCTCGAAATTCTGCCTCGTGGCTCTTGAGTGACATAAAAAATGCTTTTGCATGATGCGTGGGAATGGACTTTCGAACAGACAATAACCCCACAAAAAAAAGTAGTTTCCAACGAAAATACCGTCGTTGGGAATGGAAAAAGCTTTTCCCAAGTTCTCCGTTGGTGTTTTTATAACTGGGTGGGCCGCGTTCTTCGTGGAAAAATATCATTATTTATACCGTACAAGAAATTATTATTCCACATCGGAAGTATATTGTCAAAAACCGTTGGCAGGTCACGGGAATCTAAAAGTGACAACAACAAAACACCAAAAGCACCGGGGCAGAAGGGAAAGGTGAAAAAATGCCGTGAGTATGATTTTAGGGGAAGAGAGATAAAGGTAAATTTGACACCTGTAGTCGTGATAAAGTGAGAGAATGGGAAGGAGGGCGTGGCGCAGAGGATGACGGTAATGTTTGAAGAACGGGAACGTGAGTTGAAAACGAAGTCTTGATCCCTTTTTACCTCCTTTCGCCTACCAACCAATCCAAACAATAAAATTTCAAGCTTCATATCACTTGAATATTTTTACTCTTAGCATTTCTTCTACTCTCTCTTTTTTGCCAGCTCCTTCTACCGGAATTCATTGAGATTTATTTCTGACGTAATAACATTCGGAAGGAAAGAGAGTTACCCTCCAGCTTCCTTTAGCCTTACCTTTTGCCCTCTCTACCAAAAATTATAGATTATGAAGATTATTACTCAATATTTTAACTCGGTTTTAAACGACTACGAAAAAGAAAGTAGGTTCTCTATTATATTGGATGTGTACGGGTATTTTCTTTGGATGACCACTTTGCCCAGCCGCATTGAACGACTTTGGATACCAATACTGTTGTCGTGTAGTGCCGCACTGCCGTAAAGCGGAGGTTCCCCAAATTTGGACGGCGTAGCTAATTCTTAGCTATAAAGAAGTGATGTATAACGATATCCTCACATCCCACCATACTAATGAGACTACCTATAGCCTCCTCTCGTTTTGAGAAATTGAAACGACAATCGAAGGCAGTTTTCTCACTATAGGTACCTTTACACGCTGCGATAAATAGTTAAGATTTATCGTAACGATCAAATTGTATCGTGGGCATTACAGAGATTTATTGGAACTAGATTAGTTGGTTGATACTGGACGGCACCAATTTCTGCTGAGCGTGACGAACGTGTGAGGTCACAACAAAATGATCCGGAGCACTGCAAAAGGAGTTGAGAAGGCAAGGTGGGTGGGTGGCAAAATAATTATACTGGCCCAATTAAATTTGAAGTTTCTTCTATATGTATTTTTATAGTGTTTTCCATTTACATAAAATTCTGCTCTAAAACAGTTCATTTCCAGTCGTCCTCCCTGAATTAACATAATGTTCATGGAGAAGACAGACGGAGCTGAATTTTATATAAATGGAAAACGCTATTACATTAAAGGTGAATCTATAACTTACGAGTCACCACGACCTGCGACTTGGAGAGAGGAAATCGCGCAGCGTGAGATAGAACAGAATCAGAACCAGAGCGAGAGTGAGTCCCCTACAGAGATCGCTCTCTTCGTCCGAATGCGGTGCATCCGTTTATTCAGAGTGGAGGATTTAAGTGATCTCCTCACACAAGTTGGAAAAATTGGAATTTTTAAGCTTCATGTTTGTGGGTGTTAAAACGTGAATATCTGTATCCGGCTGGACGGCTCTTATCTATGATTTTCAATTCTGCGACTCGGAGAATTGGACGTTCAGGTGCTCGGCAATTCCTGGGGCTGAAATCGATGCAGCCCATGAATGATTTCGATTCCCGGACCAAATTTCGGGCCATTTCTCCTAGTCCCAGGCAAAAGGCCTCTATAAGGGATCATCAGCGCCGAAAATTACCCATTTTGCCATGTTAATTACAGCTCTAGATGATTTTATCGATGCTGATCCCTATTGTTTCTGTTGGTCTGTAGTAATGGTATTGAAGCTAATAATAGCTATAGTAAAGTCTAATAGTAAAGCGCTACTTCACGGCAAAAATTGAGAAAAAGCGCCAAATTTGTGGGTCTAATTGGGAAAAAGCCGTAATTCGCAGCAAAAATTACAAAACATGCTGATTTGCAGCTCTAATGGTGAAAAATGGATAAATAATGAAATTGAGAAAATCGTAAATTCTGAGGATTGAGTGTACTAAAAGCGCTGTTCCAAAGTCTAATAGTAAAGCGCTATTTCACGACTGAAGTTGAGAAAAAGCGCTCTAAACTTGCGGATCTAATTGGAAAAATGCTGTAATTCACGACCAAAATTACAAAACACGCTAATTCGCTGCTAAAATGGTGAAAAATCGTTACAACTTTCGCCATTTAAGTCAAGAAAAAGCGCTAATTCAAGGATGTAATGGAGGGAAATCGCTCACTAGCGGCTACGAACTGGAAAAACACGAACTCACAGCTAGAATTGAGCAAAATTGCAAATTCGCGGGTTATATGGGGAAAAATCGCTAAACCACGGCTGAAATGGATAAAAATCGATAATTCTAAATAGCTATAAATCATGACATTGAGAAGAATCGCTTAGTGTGGAAAAACGCTAATTTGCAATAAAAAGGAGAAAATGCCAATTCCCAACTTCGTGGATGAAAGTGAACAAAGTAGCTAATCCACGGCAAAATAGGAAAAAGCTCTAATTCGCGGATAAGGTCAAGAAAGAGCGCCAGTGGAAAAAGTGAAGTTTAGAACAATTCCTAATTCACAGAAAGGAGGGAAGTGGTGGTTTCTGGACGAAACTTTGTGGCTAACATTGGGAAAAAGCGCTAAGTCATGGCCAAAATTTATTGTTAATATAAAAAGTGAAAAATTGAGACAAACCGCTGATTCGCGGCTAGAATAGGAAAAATTTCTAATTTGGGGATTTAATTAAGATAAACCCATAATTCAATGATACGTAAAAGTCACGTTTATTTAGGGACTGTTTATGAGGCCTCGAGGAGATTTCCTTCCCGGTCCCCGACAGTATAGGTCCGCCACTGCTTACTGTCATTCTTTCTCGTTCGATTCTCCTTGCCCATATGAGCTACTATCGGTATTTCTCCCTGGGTGCCGCGCTTCATACCCAGCTGGTGACAGAGCAGATTATGGGATTGTACGGCGTATCCCGATCATGATCTAGCTGTGCACTTCGCAATGCTTGTTCACGTGTGACAAAGAAACCACCGTGGAGCGGGAATCGAACCCACAACGCCGAATCTCCAGTCCGGAGCCCGAACCGGTCTGGACCACCGCGGCATTGCTTGAACGACTATTCTACTCCGAGTGATCTCTTTTCCCCACGACTTGTCTTTCTGGTTGGTCCACCATGCTTGGGGCCGAATACTCACCAACCACATTTTACTTCGAGACGGGAGAATTCTCCCCCTGACCAAAAAGCCAGTTTACCTTGGCGTAATCCTAGACCGCCGTTTCACAGCTTTGCCACATTTCCAACTGTTACGGGAGCGAGTTCTACCGCTTCGTAGTTTCCTTCGTGGACTTTCAGGCCCAGGACGGGGGGCATCTCTATCCTCAAGACTCGTATATTACCAGCAGGTACTGGTTCCACGCATCCTTTATGGGTGTATTGCATGGTGGCCCCGTGCTAGAAACAAGTTTCTCACGATTCAGCGTCTGATACTACTGCAGGTGCTTAAAGCATACGCTATCACAGCGCACTCAAGCTGCCATGTTCTGGCTGGGGTCCCCCCAATAGACCTTGTTCTCGATGAGAGCCTTGCGATCCAACTTAAACGCCTGAATTCAGATCTTCCACGGCCAGACTGGGTTATGGCAGTTCCTGATGAGCAGAATTTTACCTCGTACCATCGGGCTGTAAGGCGTGTCTTGATTGCAGAGTGGCAACAACGATGGGACCAGAACAACACCGGACGTCATCTACATAATATCATTCCCTCGATTCAGCAGCGCATGCGTATGCCTCACCTACGTCTACTATCCTACCCTGCGATCCAGCTCCTCACTGGACACGGTAGCTTTAACGGTAAACTCCACTTCTATCGGAGAAGAGACTCGCCGGATTGCCCATGTGGCCACCGAGAGGAGACCGCAGCCCATGTCCTCTGGAGCTGTCCAAATTACACGGATCTCCGCGTCATCTGGAATCAACCTCGATTACCACACCATTTAATCACCTCTCGAGCAGCTGTTGAGCGGTTCAGCGGTTGAACGGATTTGCTAGGGGATGGTACCATCAAAGAGGGCTCGGGGCAACCATGGCCCACACAAATATGTATCCCGCTTGCATCAACTTCCTAATTCGGCCGTCTATGCCGAGTTGGATTGATGTTGCGGGTAAACCACGAGCAATTTCTGATCCCTCTGACCCCACTGATATCTTTCTGACCTCCCCGGCACATTCGTCCCAATCCCCTACACACCTGACTGCTCCAGTTCACTGTCAACTTCCCGGCTGGTCCCTATGTCCGACCGGATTGATGGTGCTGGTGAATCCCCGCAGCCAAGCGGATGCACCCCGTACTTCATGGCACTTGCACCTGCATGGCTCCCCACCGCCACTCGGTCTCAACCGGGACGTGCCCATTTTGGCCGGTGGGTGTGGCTGACGGGGAGTTGAAGTACGGGCTAACAGACACTGCACGTGTCGGGCCACTTCCCGATCGTACAAATAGTATGGCTAGGCAATAAACTCCAAGGAGTTTTAGTCAGACCCGAGAAGAAGACACATGTCTGTAGTCCACCATGCTTCCTCCCCTCCAACCGTCAGTCGCTAAAATGCCAACGACGGAAAGGGTGGAGGAAAAAGGACCGAGGAGAAAGATAATGGCGATGAGTCGTGGGGAAAAGAGATCACCCGAAGTAGAATAGTCGTTCAAGCAATGCCGCGGTGGCCCAGATGATTCGGCGTCGTGGGTTCGATTCCCGCACCACGGTGGTTCCTTTTTCACACGGTAACAAACATCGCCATTATACTTATTAATTAAAAATTAAATAAAAGGGAGCGTATCCTGCAACCCCCCCCCCCACATATAGAATGCACTTCGCAAGTTCACACGAGTAAAACTACGCGGGTGCTTAGGTCGGTGCGTGGTTTTTCATACGCACATTGCCGGAAACTCCTATATGAAACAGATTGATTGCGCCGTGTCACAACTCCCCAATAGCGGGATTTGAACCCAGGTCAGCTAGTCAGCATGGTTTTTGAAGCGCGAATTGTATCCATTCCCCCTGAGGCGCACTGCCCAATAACCTTAGATGATCACGGGTTTCAAAGCCAGGGCTGACACTCTCATAACGTTTGAAATGGCTTTAGCTACGATTATAACGTTTTCTGCCATTTTATCTATATGAGTAGACTGTAGGGGGGGGGGGTAAAATATTCGTCCGGAGACGCCAAGTATTCAAGACCCGCACTGTCCCTGAGTGAAGTAAGTCCGCCCGAAACCGCAAGTATGCTCCTATTATCATTTGTTGCCCTTACTCTAGAAGGTGCGAACGACAATTTTTAGCGGGCCGTAGTTCAACGTGAAGCCTTTCTTTTTTTCGTTTCCTCAAACTCTGAAATGGGGGAGCGCCGCTCCCTAGACCAGACCCATTGGGGAAGCAATACCTCAGCCTGAACCCAGCCACTGCACTTGGATAGGAAATCGCTGTTATTCAAGTTATTATATAAATTGATATGTGTTTCTGCCCATTTGAAGATTTTCACCTCTCACCTCACATAACATCAATAGGCGGGGTCCTAATATAGTTTGATGTATACGGTGACATATTATTATAAACCTATAATAATATACCTATAATAATAATAATAACCTATAATAGTATTATTATATTATTATAAACCACTTTTTATAGCACTGCACTTTTAATTAGGTTTGAATTGGCGTGAAAGAAACGTAATTAATTCATTGAATTCGGAAAGAAGTGGTTGGTATTGGTTCTAACTCTGATTGTCAGAGCCCCCCCCCCCCTGCCTAATACAGGAAAGCCCCAATTCCACCGATCACCGAGCAGACTCACCTTGTATAGTTTCTCGATATAAGTCCCGATTACTCAAGTGTGAGACAGGATTGTTGACATTAATGTGATGACTTTCCTTCCCCTTTCGCAACCCCATTGATTTCCCTCTTCCTATGCAGAAGCGAGAACCCTCTCACCGTTTTCTAGATCTGGTCAGCTAAAGATATTGGAACTGAATGTATTTTCTATAAATTGAGAAAGTTTGATGCGCAAGGGGCATTCTGAATTGTGCCAAGAGAATTCGCTCAACTTCTCGCATCGTTGCCACCCACACAAAGCACAGGTCTTCACCCGTTACCGATTTTCACACCTGGGTTGCACTTACCCCACTAGATTGCATGAATTGGTTTGTTTCGTAAATTGATTCAAGTTAAGTGGACTTGTTGGACGGTGGGCTCTTGTGTCGTTGCCAAATGAAACGACGGCCCTTTCCTGAGAAGATGCTATATTATGCAACTCGAGTAGTTTCTTAGTTAATTTTCTCCCAAATCCCAGTCAATGGAATGGGAAAATAAGAAGGAGGCGGTAGTTTTCTTAAAGTTCCTTGCAAAGGAACTTAAAGGTCCTTAAAGTTCTAAAAATAAAAAATAAAAAAATATTATTACTCGCCTTTGTTGATTTCCAGGTATTCTGGGATAGCGAAAAGACAGTGCCTGTCAGAACCGGGTAAGATCTACTGGAACGAGCCAGATTTTTCTAATTGTATTTTTGATGAACTTGAAGACTTGATTGGATGTGTACGTATACCCATCTTCTTAAACCTAATAATATATACTATTTTTTAATTAGTTAAAAAAGAGCTCGAAAGCATTCGTTCTATTTTACAGTTCCGTCTGACAGCACGAGGTTTCTCTCAGTACTCTGTTAAAACGATACTGGAACGAGTTGTTCATCTATTGGAATCAAAATTGCATCTCTACCCAGGCGGGGCAGAGCCTGTCGTCGAACTTCTTCAAGATGTCCTTGTCGTCGTAAATCGAACTTCAGCATGGGAAGACTTTAATAACGTTACGGCAAATTTTTACAGTTCCGTCAATTATATACTGAGTCATCAACATTCTTTGATCAGTGAAGTGGTAAGTTTCAACGCCCCCTCCCCCACCAAGTTTTATCCTATTTCTTTTCTCTCTCTCTCTCTCTCTCTGACTGCTTAGAAATTGAGAGATCTTCAAGTCCTAATGAATCGATGGTCTCTGTTGTGGGCGGAAAAGTGTCGTCCATCCTCGAGCCACTTCGTTTTTGATAATTTTACTGTTGACATTATTAAAGTGGAAAATTCCACCTTGATGAGTTACTACATTCCAAATTTGTCCACAACGTGAGTGTTTTATTAGTTATCCTTTATTATTCTGTGCCGGATTTTTCCGTTCATTTTATTTATTTATTTTAGATATCCACAGTGGTACGGGGCCAAGGTGGCTGTACACGTAACAAATGACGTGGCCGGTGCTAATAATAGGAATAATGATTACATAGTTGTCGTCAATTTTAGGAATTTATCGTCGTACTTTCCTCAAAGATCCACCCAAAAAATGCTGTAAGATACTCATTAATGGGAATCGAGCTGTTTTTCAGCGATTTTCATTTATTTCTGCGTAGTAACGGCGGGGAAATGACTTACGAAATGCAATCCGGTCTGATCAGTATCTCAGTCACGAACTATTTGAAAGTTCACGTCGATATCGAAATCCCTCGTAAAAGACCATGGAGGGACGACTGGAATTCAACTTGTGCTGTTGCTCCGTCTCTTGATTCAACCTGGGACTTTTCGACGTGCAATCGAGCGTCAAAACAGTTGAATGTGACACATTGCGTTTGCCAGTGGCCGGGAGTATATTCCTCCATGATGACTCATATATCATCGGTACCTACCTATTCGATAACCTTTGAGTAAACACGAATACAAATTGTGATTTATTATAATTATTATACTTCTGTAGAACGTCCAGTGGAATCACAAGAATCAAAAACCGCCCGTTGTGGTTCTCATTGTCTGCATTTGGTGTTTTGTCCAGTCGTTTCTTGCTTTGCTCATTCTTTTGAGAAAATGGCTCAATAGAAAGACGACCATGGTTTTCTTAAAGATGCAATTTTGCGCCTCAGTCGCCGGTTCCATGTGCATTTTTATCTACGCGTCACATGTCCCGCCGTCAAAAGTAAGTAATCATGTGGGTTCAAGAGGGTAAAGTGCGATTCCCTGGCATTTTCTTCGTGTTGCGCAGGACGCTTTCTCAACCTTGAACGTGTTGATGGAAATCTTGATTTTCTTCGGTTTAACTTCCCAACTGAGCAAGCTTCTTGTCATTTACACCGAAGTTGTGCCTCTTCCCAACGTTAAAAACTTCAAGAAACTTATTTTTGGGATCACAACTGGTAAATATCCACAATTTTTAATCAATACCGATCACGCTAACCCACTTTTTCTCATCTTAGGAGTAACGCTTTTAGAAGTACTCATAAGTATTTTGGCGCATCACTTGTCTGGGGAAGAGCTCAAAACGTGGTGGCTTCCATATGGCTCTGCCATGTTCTGTACAGCCGTTACATGCGAGATTCTCGTTGTAGGGATGTTCGTTTTTCTTGTTACCAACTTATTCAATCGTTTGAAAAGTCTGCTCACCGTTCAGTGCAATAAAACGTCGCATATTTTGCGAAGAAGGTAAGAGTACAGTCTTAATTTATTTCGAGAGGTTCATTCAATAACTGGTGTGTTAACCTTCCGCTAGAGTAAAGCTTTTGAAGAGATGTTCTATTCTCTTCCTTTGTTTGGTGTCGTTCACTGTGTTCAGCGTAGCCCACGTTAATTCCCCGACTGATCAAAACTATTACATTTTCAGCACGTTATGTTTACTACTGGTAACTCATATACCCACTTTCTTGATTTCTATGTACTTTAAATGCCTTGTATACCTATTTATGTAGTACACAATATTTCAGGGCACCTCGATTTTTTTATGCTACATCATCCTCAGCGAGTCGTCCGTCGGCAGTAAGGTTTTGGATAACTTCAAACCGAAAGCCCCCTCTGAAATGGATCATAGTTCCAGTTCAGATATCAACCTTTTCAGTCGTGAGCATTCCCTCGAATGACACATTTGACGATATTTTAGATTAATATATTGGGAGGGGGTGTAGTTTTCCACAAACAAGATGCAGTAGTTGAGTCGGAGAGTTCACCGCCTGATGGACCCAGCTCGACTCAGGTTGAAATGAAAATGTTCGATCTTCAAATCAATGAACGTCTTGATCCGAGTACGTTACTCACGAATTACATTATAATTATTTTTAAAATAATATAATAATTAATACAAATAGGCACTGACGTCACTGATGATTGGCAGGACATCGATCTTGAAATATACCCTAATAGCCCTAAAAAATACTCCGATTCGGCTACACCTCCAGAAGACCAGCTGCCACCTCTTGACATCACCGTTAACCAGCGCCCCTCGCCGCTTCCCGACGTTCTGACAGCGTTAACTGACGACGGCTACGTTGATATGAACTGTTCCAGCTCGTTGAAACGCCCGTCTAGCTCACTGACGACAATCGTGGAAGCGGATGACACGGAGGAAAAAGACGTACTCGACCGGATAACTCACGATTTAAATTATCTTTTGAGTAGCGCGACAGAAGTGGACGATTTGGAGAGACACCAGAGTGATAAAACTTAAATTTGAACTGCAATTGAAAGTCAACTGTTTTGTGATAATCTGATACGTCCTTATAGTTTATTTACGCGTAAAGCGTTGTTTAATTGTTCCTATTATTTGTAAACGAATAATGTTATGTTCGTGTTAAAGAGACTGACAACGTCATTCAAAACAATTTTTGAATTTAAATGTTCCATTATTTTTCGTGTTATTGGCTCAAAAGGCAGGAAAGAATCAAATGCAGATTCTTCGTCTTCACTAATGTTTAAGACATCAAAAGACTGATATTTTTATATGTTGGATCCCAACCGAAAGAAGCTCATTCTCTAGCCAAGTTTTTGTTGTTGTCAATAAGTGCCTTTCTTGTAAATAAAAATGTGAACCCGTTCAAGCCGAGTAATTGATAAAATAATGAGCACGCATCCTCTGTAATATGGTCTCGGTTTCTCGGTAAAACATTTGTATATTTTTCCAAAATGCACGTTTTTTTTTACTGGTGTGAGAAAATTAAGGGTTCTGTACCTGTCACGTTAAGGCAACACCAAACAAGCGGCGATACCCAATTTGATTGAGTAACGGGTGTAAGAATTTCTTCTGTAACCAACCTGTCGATTTTTGCTGTTCTTGTTTGTGGATGGCAGGCAGAAACCCCGTGGCACCATAGTCTCTTTTGGGCTCATACGTCAAACCCTGATCAGCTGTGTATCTCGTCCCCACATCTCGCGGACGTGTTTTTGGTCGATGCGTTGTTATACTATACACACATCGCTGGGAACGCGCAAACATAAAGCTTAGAACGCCTTGTACTGGGAGATATCCACGGGTCTCGTGCTGAGGGGTGGTCCTCATCTCCGAAATTGCTTCGTTTCAACCGATCACGGTGAGCATTGAGAATATATACGCCTTGAAAGCGTCTTCACAAGGTACGCCGTCTGAATCAACATTTCTACCACGCGAGCTAGCTGCCACTTAGCTCAGCTGCTGGGCAAGTGCACGAGACCGTGACTTGCGCATCTCGGTCTCGATCATTAGGAAGATGATCTCGGTTTCGTACTTAAAAAGTGGGTCTCGGTCTCGTCTCAAAAGTCTCGGTTGGAGGGGGGGGGGCAAACAAAACCCATCTTCCTCACACAGTACACCCCACCACCAACCCAAGCATATGCTTAGAGTGATTTTGCCAGGTCCCCTGTTGCCCATCCCCTAGATCCGCCTACGTCCAAGTACAATAATTATAATCAAAACAAGCATTGTTAAAGGAACAGAAAGCGATTAAATGAAAAGTGGAGAGGAGAGGAGGCTACTTTCATATGAATCATTATCATTAAAAAGCGATTGGTCACGCATCACAACAAATGAACAATTAAGTTCATTTTGTTGGGCATCTGGAATTCACTGTCTTGTCTGATTCGCTCCGGCAGCTGGCGGTTGGCTATGGAGAATTTAATTTATGACCCCCCCCCCCCTCACACAAGTGGATTCGATTCTTTCAAGCGATTCTATCAAGCAATTGAAGTTTTTCTCGCTCGTTGAAGTTAATTTAATGTCATTTAGTATTACCCCCTACTTTTGTGGACAGTGTACTTCACTCATTTTGGGCGGTTTGTAATCGGCGTCTGGTAGCCGGAGAAGAGGTGAAATCGATTCGGTCCGGTCTTTCGGTAATGACCGAACCGGAAATAATAATAACATTCACGAAATAATGATTTTTACGGTTATCGTGACGTCGCAACATAACCGTAACCTTCAAGCGCTTATGCAATAACTCCCTAATAATTCGAAACGAAGTATAAGTACAAAAATAATAATCCCACAAGCTCTATTAGTCCAGTAAAATAAGAACTAAAAAGGGGGGTCAGGTTGCATTAATTAGGGTAGATGATATTTTTTTTTATACGTGTTCAAATTGTTGTAACCTCGAAAGACATCGGGATCATCCTGGAATTCTCGGAAAACCACAAAAATATGGGACTTTTTGGGGGTTTTGGCTCTTTCACGCTAAACTAGCCATTTTGCGGTTGTGGCTTCGAAGTAACTTTTCAAAGTAGAGAAAATTTCTGAGAAAACCAGTCTAAAGCGGGTTCTAAATGTATTATCGTTTCCAAGGTACAGCTCGTCAAATTTAGGCAAATTTTTCAACAGACCGAAATGCTGTCTATGGTTTCGTTTTCGTTAGCTGTGACATTGTAGAAACCTTTAATGATCATGATAGTACTAATTATTTTGCTAGACTAGACTGAATCTTCAAAAATGAGGCCAAACGACTTGTTATCCCCAATGTTTTGATAGTAGTTGGGTTTGATAGTGGTTCTCAACCAATGGGTGGCGGGCTTTTCCTGCGGCTGAGTCTCCGTCCGTTATCCTCACAGACCCATAATTTTGTCCTGAATGGCCGTGCCCTCCCCACTATTTTATGTTTTACTACCGTTTTCTTTATTCACCTTAGGCTGCACAGTTCAAGTTTATTATTTCATTCACCCATTTAAAATTTCAGAGAGAGCGTGAAACAGTGCTCTCAGGCAAAAAGTTAAATCAAGACGGGAAAGTCAATCCTAAAATCCCCAGGCACCCTGCTTTCGAACATCTAATTTGGTCCGAGGGACTAATGTGTCGTATAATCGTGAGATACATATAATCACAGAATTTGTGGCGTATATCTTAATAAAACGGCATGACTCGATGCGACGCCTTTTGTGGAGCCTGCCACATGCTGAAAGACTTGCAGCATATTTTTATGCACTGCTCTTAATACGCCTCCGATACGGATTTTCGATCATCTGAGTGAGACAGATCATGCTGGACCAACTACAATTATAGCGATTTCCATTCAACACACTACACAAGTGTAGTGCCGCATCCTCTCCATAAACATATGTTTCAATTCAGAGAGGACAGGTGGAAAACCTTGCACCACACTAGTGTATTGCATTGAATGGAAAACGCCATTAGTGTGTACTAATTGAAAGCCCAGTAAATTCCGTACAGCGTTCAAGTGTCGCCCATAAGTTGAGTATCTAAATAGTGCCTGCTGATTTCCGCGTGTACCCAAAATATTTGTATTGATAGATGATGCAAAAATAACATCCACCACTTAAAGCCCACCTCGGCTTTCGACAGTTATATTGTTCTCTGCTACGGTGAATGTGACAGTCACAGTTGAGTTGGGGCTTTCGGTGTAGGATTCGGGCTTTCACAGTAACGTGTATAGTCACTAAAAGCCCAAATGCCCCCCCCCCCACTAACAAAACCTAAATAGTATGTTATGCACATGGGTTGCGAAGAAATTAATTATTGCCGAATTTAGAGGGTCGCGAGCCGCAAAAGGTTGAAAACCGCTGCTTTATAGGACATAATACGTATAGCAAAATACTCCCGTGGTGGGGTCCATAATCTCCTTATTTTCTATGTAATTTCGAGATTTTTCATATCTCCTGTCACCGGATCTATTTCAGGTTCAAAAATGGTTGGGAAACGAAAAGAGCCCACTGAAATTGAGATGGGTCCAATCATTTCGAAAAACATGTCTAATGATCATGCTCCCTCCCATTGGTGCTACAGAAGTCGTCCTGGTCTAATTTTGTGAAAACGACCATTAAACGAATCCTACATGGTCACGAATAACGAAAACCGATAACATTTATTACAGCCTTTTACGAGTAATGGCCGTACCAATTGTAATTAGGAAGTACTTCTATCAACAATGCATTATTGATCAATGTAGTTACGGAGCTTCTTGGGCGACAGTTATCGTTGTGCCTTCTCTTTATTGGTACGTTTAGCCTAAATCAGAAGGCCGTGTACCATTTTGACCACTAAAATGATTCTACATGGTTGCAGATGATGAAGACATGGAAACATCAACATCATTTGTCACTTTTGAAAAGTTATCCTACATTTGACGATCTCTATCTTAGGTACTGTGATACCTCCAGATCCCGCTTTGGACTAGTTTTGTCGGAAATTTTGTCTGCTTTGAAATGTTTCACTTTTCTATTACAACCCCCCTGGTGTTGCTCTCCTATTGAAATCAGACTTACAATATATCACTCTGAAACATCTGCATGAGATCGAAGGTTTGATGTCTTTAGGAGTGACGATACGTTCAATTAATAGGGGTAACATACATATTGTATCCATATATATAAGCCCATTAAATGACATTTCACAATCCAATGGGAGCGTTTTTTCGCCTCAATCTCACACCCTTGTATAATTGTTGGTGACTATAATTGCCATCACACAGCATTTGGAGATAGTTTCACCCAAAGAAAAGGGATTCACCTGCTTAATGCTGCGGATTCGTCAGACCTAGTTTACTTGAACAATGGCGCGCCTACATACTTTCACCCCACCAACCCTTCTCTTGCATCAGTCTTGAATGTCTCCTTCTACTACGACTAGCCCCCCATTTAAACTGGCGGGTGCTATTGGACCCCCTAGGCTCTGATCACTTCCCGATTCTAATCCAATCACCTTCCATTAACTTCAATATTAACCGTATGTCAACCACGAGAAAATGGCAAACAAGCAACGCCGATTGGGAAAAGTTCCAAGACTCCCTTAATGTTTCTAACCTAGCAATCTCTGACCCCTCCCAGCATCAATATTTCATTACAGAAATTACTAATTCCTGCGAGCAATGCATACCGATATGTAGGGAAAAATCGGGCAGGTCGACGAGAAACTTAACGATATGGTGGAACAGTCAATGTGCCACAGCTGACAATATTGAAAAACAGGCTTTCCTGAACTACAAAAACCAACCAACTCTTGATAATTTTTTTTTTTTTCGGGGGCACCGGGCTTTGAACCCAGCAGGCGTCTAAGCCTCCCTTGGGCTTGCGCCCATACCCAGATCTAACTGTGCACTTCACACCCGTACTACGCGGGCGTTTCGGTCGGTGCGCGGTTTGTTGAACGCACATCGCCGGGAACGCCCACACGAAGCCGGGTGTGCCGTGTCATAGCTCGCCGCAGCCTTATAGTGTAATAGGCAATAGCTGGATTCGAACCCAGGCCCGCTGGGTTGCGAAGCGAGCATTACACTTCCTCACGTATAAAAAACAAACCGCGGCCGCCAAATTAATATTCAGTAACACAAAAAAAACCTCCTGGGACTTTTGTGAAAATCTCAGTCGTAATACTCCTATTAAAGATATATGGAAACAATTTAAAAAATTAAGTAAATACAAAAGAATCTCAGAACTTCGTCCTGGTCTGACGACTGGGTCATGGAATTTCTGGATAAATTATCCCCTCCTTCAGTTTATATTACGATCACATCACCTCCAATTACAAATTGTATAGAGCCCCATTTTCTGACAAACCAGATCAGTTACAAAGAACTGAACGATGTCCAGCCCAGAACAACTAACACTTCACCCGGACTGGACGGAAAAGATTACTCCATAATAGACCATTTACCAGATAATTTCAAGACCCACTTACTCGATATTTACAACAAAATTTTCGAATCGGGCGAAATGCCATATAATATGAATGGAAGCGTTATCGTGTTTTCCCTGTGCCAAAACCGGGGAAACCACCCAACAATTGTGATTCTTATCGGCCCATTTCACTGTCATCCTGCTTACTAAGAAATTTTGAGCGAATATTAAAAAACAAGATTAGAATACTGGGTGGAAAAGAACAATATTTTACCAACAAATCAGTATGGTTTTCGAAAAGGACGATCCTGTCTCGATGGTTTAGCGCAATTAGAGACGGACATACAGACTGGGTTCTCAGAAAATAAAACCACACTGGCAATCATGCTAGATAGAACTGGAGTATTCGACAATGTCAATATCAGCATTCTTAAGACAAAAATGGAAAATTTAAATATACCTTGCCAATTCATTTAAATCATTTCTGCAATTGTTGAAGAACGAGTAATTTATTTAAGACATGGAGAGGACCTGATTGGGCCTCGGTTGGTCCGGCAGGGTTTACCTCAAGGAGGAATTTTGATTCCTACTCTTCACGCTATTTACAACCATGATATAAAACGCGAGTTAAATTAATGGTCGGCCACTTTAGGTTTTTAAAAAGTTTTTATTTCACAAACCAATTTTAACAGTTACTACACGACAAAAAGAACTTTTATTAACCGCACTTAACAACTTAATCACTCTGTCAAGACTGAAACTGAACTGAACTACTCAATAAAGGTGGAGGGAGTATTTAAAAGCTTTCCTTGGGAAAAGTCTAGAATTTTATTAAAGAGGAAAACAATTCCTAGAAACTGTACAAGACTTGAGAAAGATCTGGAAGTTTTGTGACCATATATGGTAATATAATGGATTTTTCTCTATATAACTCCTCCCTCCTTAAGTTTGGCATGTCCTCATGTCAACAGGTGGTATACTATTAGCAAACAATTGACTGATTGATGAAGGGTTGATCACATTTTCGTTGGGTTGAGGATTTGGAGATTTTATACAATCATAAATGGCTTTTCTGAATTTAAATATAAAGTGAAAGAATACAAAACAAAGGGCCAAAATAGTGAGCGAATACAATATTGGTACATGATTTACAGAGTCGGAATTTTCTAAACTTTGGTCCGGCAGGGTTTACCTCAAGGAGGAATTTTGATTCCTACTCTTCACGCTATTTACAACCATGATATAAAACGCGAGTTAAATTAATGGTCGGCCACTTTAGGTTTTTAAAAAGTTTTTATTTCACAAACCAATTTTAACAGTTACTACACGACAAAAAGAACTTTTATTAACCGCACTTAACAACTTAATCACTCTGTCAAGACTGAAACTGAACTGAACTACTCAATAAAGGTGGAGGGAGTACTTAAAAGCTTTCCTTGGGAAAAGTCTAGAATTTTATTAAAGAGGAAAACAATTCCTAGAAACTGTACAAGACTTGAGAAAGATCTGGGAGTTTTGTGACCATATATGGTAATATAATGGATTTTTCTCTATATAACTCGCGTATTACCTGAAAACGTAAGTATTGTACAATACGCTGACGACATTTGCCCGTACACCCAACACTCAGATGTCACGTTGGCAACCGAAACCCTTAGCAAAAGTTTGGCAGCTATCGACTATCGGCTATCGAAACTACTTGACTAACCACGGACTAAGCATTTCTCTTACTAAATCAATTGTTTGTCCGTTCACTAGGAAAATAAATATTTTTCCTTCAAATGACATTGTAATAGGCAATAAGCGCTATCCGATCAAATACGAGACAACTTATTTAGGCATTCGCCTCGATAGTAAATTAAATTGGGTTTCACACATTAACTATGTTTCAAGTAAATCCCAAAAGTACTTTAACATAATGAAAGTTGTATGTCACCACCGCTAGGGTGCCGATCCTAATATTGCCCTTAAATTCTATCGTGCTACTATTCGATCGGTGCTAGAAAACGGCTGCGTATTCTATAGCCAAGCAGCACAAACACACTTAAGGAAACTGGAAGTCTTACACCACAACAACTTACGGCTAAGTCTGGGACTATTAAAGTCCACCGCTATAATCGCTTTGTTAAACGAAACGGGAGAATGTCCCTTGGCAATTCGTAGAGAAATATTATCAGATAGGCACCTACTCAATATCAAAGCCTTCTATCCCCTCCTATTTCAAAAAATTGTGCATCTTAACACCCTGAACTTAACGTCTCAATACTGGATTAAAAAAAAAGTCACCCCTGCTCACTGAAAGCTTCTTGAGGCTGCACAAGTATAGTGACCAAATCATATTTCACGAAAAAAATCCTTTATTCAATCTCAATACATAAATATATTCGATATTCCTATAGCGACTTTATATCCCTATTTACTACTTCCACAACTTATCCAACTGTCTACTCACCAATAATAACAACTTGACCCTTACGTACTTATTGAGAACCAAATTCCCAGCATGGTGTCCACTGTTCACCGACGCTTTCAAAACCAATGACAACGTTGGATGTGCTGTTTATGATCCATCCCATAAAATAGAGCTACAATTTATCCTTAATCCACTCACAACCATAATTATATGAAGGTGAACTTTATGAAACCAACAAACTGTTAATTCTAACAGATAGCAAAAGTGCAGCCACTGCCTTACAAAGTATCAGGATATCAGCAAAGATTAGCAAAGTCATAATAGACATAATAGAAATCACTGCTCAGCTCACATGCCAGCAAAATCAGTAGCAATACTGCGGATACCATCGCAATCGGTAACGACCGGGCTGGCATGATGAAGAAAAATTCCTGCAATACATCCATGTCTAGATGTGTCGTCCAAAATCACTCATACTTCGACCTTAATAACATCATTGCATTACAACATCGTAAGGCATGGGACTGCCAGTATTCTGCTTCACCCACAGGTACGTTTTACAAAAGCTACAATCCATGCACCTCTAGAATCCCTGGTTCCCCGGGAATTACGTTCACAAGGACTTCATCAGAACACTTAGTCGCCATCGTGTCAATCGTGGACTATGTCATCCAGCTCCTACACAATATGGGACTGTCATCGTCACCACAATGTCCCCAGTGCGAAATATCTGAAACGCTGCAACACATCATAATGGAGTGCCCGAGACACTCCAACGAAAGACTTCCATTGTTCAGAATCCTGCAAAACCATTTAGAAAACCTCTTCGACTATATTAGTATTCTGTCCACTAACACACCCTAAGTATAATAGGCCATATATAATTTTATAGTAAATATCCCATGGAGAATTTAAATTGAACCTACCAAGCGAGTTATCCCCCCCCCCAATAACCATTAAATTTTCTTCCAGCTACAATGTATAATTATTTTCCATTTAATCCTAAAAGTAAATATATTAACGAAATTTCAAAGCAATCAAGCAAATCCTTTTCACTGTTGATCAATCCCATATTACTGTAAACCCAATAAACCTAATATAGTATTCATCCCCCCCAATTTTAAAAATTCAGCTCCATAATGCCCCCTCCCGCAACACAAACTCCAACACTGTAAATGTAACTATGTAACTGCAAGCCATCTACCCCCCGCCCCCCGAACAATGTGATCGCAATCTATCTCCCCCCACACCCCAGTAACCGGAATTTACCCAATAAAAAAATCCCATATCATACAGTATACCCAATGTACCTGATATAGTATTCGCCCCTCCACCAACATGAGCCCCAGCACTGTTACTGTAACTGTAAGTCATCTCCCCCCCCCTAGCTGTTATCTCAATCTATCTCCCCCCCCCACACCCCGGCAACCAAAAAGTATCTCCCCAAATAACTATTATACATATATACAATTATTGCTGTAGTTTATCATTAATATTATAATACTAGTTAAATCCACTTTTTACAACATAATTATTGTCCATAGCTTACCTTTCTATTTTCCCCTAAATTAACCGATATTGTATAATGCTTACATCTACCATTCCTTGTTTGATATATATTATTTTACACTTATAGTTCACTAACATTAACCTTATTTATTGATATGTCTGTATAGTGCAAAGCTAATGCAAAAAAAAAAAAAAAAAAAAAAAAAAAAAAAAAATTGCACGATGACCTTATTTGGAACATGAGATATCCTCACAAGTCAGTCAGTAAGCCACAGCAAAATTCGTATGCTGTAGCTCCTACGTAAATCGAATATACATGTTATTACGCTTCTTTAATAAAAAAAAATTTCGCTCCGGCAGCTGGCGGTCGGAAAGAGTGCATTTCATTTTGTATTCGGATACCCTAAGCCGTCCCAGAGGTAGTAATGTTGAGAACATCATTTGTTTCGTTAATGTTTGACCCTCCCTCGTACTGTTTGCTGCCGGGTTTGTTTAAGCTGAACTTAATGGGAATCAAAGGCTATTTCAAAATGGAATCATCATACCGAATATAATGCTTCTGGAATCAACTGGTGATTTGTAGTGATTTTTTTCCATTTCAACCCCTATTTTCCCCCCTCCACCTTGACCGATTTGGCCCGAATGCAATACCGACCGGGCCCTTATGACTACTGATTTTTGTGCCAAAGCGCGTTCCGCTAAATTAATTTCTACGAGAGTTATCGTGCTAACAAGGCCTCACACTTACTTCCACCTCGGGGACATCACCCCCTCCCCCTCGACTTTTTCAAAAAATTAAAATTGGAATCAAAGGCTACTTTAACAAGGAGTATACGTACTGAATATGATGCTTCTAGAATCAACTGGTGACTTGTAGTGATTTTTTGACGACTTCAAGCCCTATTTTTCCCCCCACCACCTTGACCGATTTGGCCCAAATGCAATACCTACCGGTGTCTTATGACTACTGATTTTTTTAGATAAAGCTCGTTCCGCTAAATTAATTTCTACGAGAGTTATCGTGCTAACAAGACCACACAATTACTTCCACCCCGGAGGCACCACCCTCTCACCATCGACTTTTTCAAAAAATTAAAATGGGAATCAAAGGCTAGTCTAACATGGAGTATACGTACCGAATATCATGCTTCTAGAATCAACTGGTGATTTTTGGTGATTTTTTTACCATTTCAAGCCCTATTTTCCCCCCCACCACCTTGACCGATTTGGCCCAAATGCAATACCGACCTGGGTCTTATGACTACTGATTTTTTTGCCAAAGCGCGTTCCGCTAAATTAATTTGTACGAAAGTTATCGTGCTAACGTGACCACACACTTATTTCCACCCCGAGGGCACCACCCCCTCCCCCTTGACTTTTTCAAAAAATTAAAATGGGAATCAAAGGCTAGTCTAACATGGAGTATACGTACCGAATATGATGCTTCTAGAATCAACTGGTGATTTGTAGTGATTTTTTGACGACTTCAAGCCCGATTTTCCCCCCCTCCACCTTGACCGATTTGGCCCAAATGCAATACCGACCGGTGTCTTATGGCTACTGATTTTTGTGCCAAAGCGCGTTCCGCTAAATTAACTTCTACGAGAGTTATCGTGCTAACAAGGAAACAGCCATAAATATATATACAGGGTGGTCGGTTTTGAGATGCAAAAAAAAAATTGGGTAATAGTACACCAAAAATGGGATAAAAAAGTCCTATTCCGATAGTGGCCTATCTCTTTTTCCTTTCGAGTAATGATTTGTTTAGTGATTTTTAGGCGCAACTGTATTTTTCGCCGAAAAACTGTTATTTCTCAGCTTCTACTTCACGTTTTTCCAAAAGTGATGGCAGTTTTGTAATCTACGGAAAATTTTCTACGGGATGAACGCAAAATCAATATTCTAAATTGTCATAAACGCCTAAAAACGTAACGTTTTCGTTGCGTTAATGCAAAAAAACCAAGAATTTGACTTCACAAAACAATTTACTGTGTCACCAAAAATGTCTTCACACGTTGTCAAAAGACATAAAAACTTCTCCGTTTTCCCAGCTTTCCAACGGTGTACTCGAAAGTGGAATTATCTCCCTCCTTCGACGAGAAAATTCGAAAAGAAGCGAAAAAGTCATACATTTTGGGCTAAAAATGTGAATAATAAGAGGTGCAAAAATTCATTTGTTTGGCTCTCTTTCTTGAGAAATCCAAGCTCTGGCACTATAAAAATTAAAATGTATTGCATTTGAAGAATAAACAACAAACAAACAAATTAATAAAATTGACGAAGAGGTGGGCGAATTTAGGGCGTCTGCTGGTTTTTTATGGGTCGGAGAGACCGATTAATAGGCCCACATTTCTTTGAAGGAACGGGGCAAGGCTACCTGCATTTCCTGCAAGTCGAATTGCCACGTCTTCTTGACGGAATGGACCCAGAGCTGAGGGAACAAATTATTTTCCAGCAAGACTGTGATTTCGGTCTCCGACGATCCCAGCCCAGACCCCATAAAAATCCAACAGACGCCCTAAATTCGCACACCTCTTCGTCCATTTTATTAATTTGTTTGTTTGTTGTTTATTCTTCAAATGCAATACATTTTAATTTTTATAGTGCCAGAGCTTGGATTTCTCAAGAAAGAGAGCCAAACAATTGAATTTTCGCACCTGTTATTATTGACATTTTTAGCCCAAAATGTATGACTTTTTCGCTTCTTTTCGAATTTTCTCGTCGAAGGAGGGAGATAATTCCACTTTCGAGTACACCGTTGGAAAGCTGGGAAAACGGAGAAGTTTTCATGTCGTTTGACAACGTGTGAAGACATTTTTGGTGACACAGTAAATTGTTTTGTGAAGTCAAATTCTTGGTTTTTTTGCATTAACGCAACGAAAACGTTACGTTTTTAGGCGTTTATGACAATTTAGAATATTGATTTTGCGTTCATCCCGTAGAAAATTTTCCGTAGATTACAAAACTGCCATCACTTTTGGAAAAACGTGAAGTAGAAGCTGAGAAATAACAGTTTTTCGGCGAAAAATACAGTTGCGCCTAAAAATCATTACTCGAAAGGAAAAAGAGATAGGCCACTATCGGAATAGGACTTTTTTATCCCATTTTTGGTGTACTATTACCCAATTTTTTTTTTGCATCTCAAAACCGACCACCCTGTATATACAGGGTGTTTGGTAAGTCGACAGCAATAATGCAGGGGGTTCTTCTAGGTCCAAAATGGACCAAAAAAGTCCATATAAACATAGGTCCGATTTCCAACCGTTTTCGAGATAATCGATATTTCAGTATTTTTAGCCATAACGTTAATTTTATTGGATTCAGCGCTTATAAGTCGAGAACAGTTACACGTACATTAAATCTGAGGGCACTACCGAAAAGAGCAGACATTTTTCAGTGGGAATTGGTCCAGTTATCCCCGAAAGTAGTCGCACTTTTCAAGTAACCAGTCAGATTGTGGAGATTTGTACCGATTTTAGGCAGTTTAGTCGTAACTTGAATGCATGATAGCGAATCTTGAAATGCTATCCAGGTTTGGCAAATTTCACAAAAACTTGCCTGATTAGTGAGGATGAAAACACCAAACCCACATCATCGCACCCCTTCGTAAAAGTTTGGAAAAATGAACACATTTCGAGCTAAAAGTGCTTTTTTGGGTGTTCTTTGCAATAGGCCTTTGTTAATAAATGAAAGTGAAAAATGGAATCAAGCACACTATTATTTCTCCTAAAATGATAATAAAGCTTCTTAGGTCTAATCGTGGTCAGCGATGCAAAATAAAAACATTTCGTAGCGTTTATTGCACCAATTCACAACAATTAGTAAATAAAATAACAAATAAATTACCTAAAACTTCTTTTTTTACAATACATTTTCAAAATGTCCTCTTCAAAATGCCTCAAAATAGGCAGGCTCTTGCCCTTTTTCTTGTGGCACCCACTGTCACGCGAGGAGAAATGTCGGCTCGAAGGGCCTCAAAAGCTCCTGTAATGCAGCTCCTCTCCTCTTCGAAGCTCCTCTTGATGCAGTAAACACGGTCTTTTACCAAATCCCAGACGTGGAAATCCATGGGCGCCATGTCCGGCGATCGAAGTGGTAGTGGAATTGAACCCCCTCGTCATATCCACATATCATAACTTCTATCCAAATACTGGCGAAATTCGATCAATTATGGGGGAGGGGGCACGATCATGTTAAGAATAAGGCTTCGACGAACATCTTCCCCCAGATTTTGCATTGAATGAGGCAAATCGTTCTGAATAAAGTTCAAATACACTACGGGAAGTTTTATTTTGCATCGCTGACCTTGATTAAGGCCTGAAAAAAGTTTTATTTTCATTTTAAATAAGAAGTCAATTTTTTCCCCTTCATTTCTTCGAAAAGGCTTATTGCAAAGAACACCCAAACAAGCACTTTTCGCTGGATACGTGTTCATTTCTTCAAACTTCTACAAAGAGGTACGATAATCTGAGTTTGGTACTTTGATCCTCACTAATGAGGCAAGTTTTTGTGAAATTTGCCAAACCTGGATGGCATTTCAAGATTCGCTATCATGCAATCAAGTTACGGCTAAACTGCCTAAAATCGGTACAAATCTCCACAATCTGACTGGTTACTGGAAAAGTGCGACTACTTTTGGGGATAACTGGACCAATTCCCACTGAAAAATGTCTGCTCTTTTCGGTAGTGCCCTCAGATTTAATGTACGTGTAACTGTTCTCGACTTATAAGCGCTGAATCCAATAAAATTACCGCTATGGCTAAAAATACCAAAATATCGATTATCTCGAAAATGGTTGGAAATCGGACTTATGTTTATATGGACTTTTTTAATCCATTTTGGACCTAGAAAAATCCCCTGCATTATTGCCGTCGACTTACCAAACACCCTGTATATATATATACGAGGTGGATCCGTATAAGTGTGACAAAACTTTTTGGGTAAAACTACGTTAAAAGTGGAGTAAAATGGTACCTTCGGAAGTGTCCTACGTTGATCCGTTCCGGAGTTATGATTTTTTTTGTGTTTAAAAAAGTAACCAATGCTTGCTTCAAAAAATCCGCAATTTCTCAGCTTATATCGCACCAAATCCAAAAAGTGATGCCATTTTCAGAAACTACGGAACATTTCCTTTAGGATTGAGGCCATTTTATTGCTTGAAATAATCGTCAACACCCAGAAATCTGGCATTTTTTCCATAAATTTACGTGTTCTCTAAAATTTGTCCGTTTTACGAAAAGTCGCTGTACCCAAACAGCTTTCTCAATAGATTTTCGGTGTATCACAAAAAGTTCCCCGTCTTCTAAGCTTCCTTTTGGCGTGTTCACATTTCATGTTACCACTGACGTTTCTCACAAAAACGTCACGAGAATGCACAAAAACCGTGTTTTTACGAAACATAGGCCATTGGCTACGGTATTCGTGAAGGGTGCGGGGAGACCGGCACTATGTGAGAACAGGATATCTTACCATGGAGAATATACCGCAGGCAAGAGACATTCAATTTGACACCCCCCTCCCACCATTTCTGCCGATCTCTGAGCACCCTTCACGAATATTGTTGGCACCAGGCACATAGGCAATTGCCTATATTTTTCTGTCAAAATACTGTTTTAGAAAGGGAGGACAGAATATTTTAGGAAAGAGAAGATATCGTAGGCAAACGGCATTCAATTAAACCCCCCCCCCCCTGAATGGCGACAATTTAATGAATCACATGTGGGGGAAGGGGTCAAATTGAATGCCTCTTGCCTTCTCCATGGTAAGATATACTGTTCTCACTTACCGCCGATCTCCCTGCACCCTTCTCGAATACCGTAGACAATGGTCCATGCTTCGTAAAAACACCGTTTTTGTGCATTCTCGTGACGTTTTTGTGAGAAACGTCAGTAGTAACATGAAATGTGAACACGCCAAAAGGAAGCTTAGAAGACGGGGAAGTTTTTGTGATACACCGAAAATCTGTTGAGAAAGCTGTTTGGGTACAGCGACTTTTCGTAAAACGGACAAATTTTAGAGAACACGTAAATTTATGGAAAAAATGCCAGATTTCTGGGTGTTGACGATTATTTCAAGCAATAAAATGGCCTCTATCCTAAAGGAAATGTTCCGTAGTTTCTGAAAATGGCATCACTTTTTGGATTTCGTGCGATATAAGCCGAGAAATTGCGGATTTTTTGAAGCAAGCATTGGTTACTTTTTTAAACACAAAAAAAATCATAACTCCGGAACGGATCGACGTAGGATACTTCCGAAGGTACCATTTTACTCCACTTTTAACGTAGTTTTACCCAAAAATTTTTGTCACACTTATACGGATCCACCCTGTATATATATGAATTCCGGAGACCACTGAATTCGTGTTCTAGAGGTTCTGAAACGTGAAAAAAACATGACATGACCCATGTTTGCCACCATCACGACGAGACCAATAGTGCATTTTCAGAATGAAATGCACTAAAAGGGATTTAAATTATACAATTTTCAATTTGCATACCCGATGACGCGTTGTTTATTAGCGATTGTAGCTAAGGGATACGATATCTGGCGGCGTTTCAGAGAAACATTGAGTCCAGTACTCCATGTGATTTGTTGTTGCCGTTTGACAACAAACTAAAACAAAGGTTTTCTACAATGAGGAAGTTCATGTATAAAAATGTTGGTCAGTGACACTTTTTTACTGTGAACTACGGTTAAATAATCCGACGGTGACGAGGAGGCCTCGATATTGTACCTTTGGCATCACCGAATCAAGAAAACAAGGCAGTTATGCGGGTGCGCACTACACCCGTATACAGAAACTTTCACTGTCGGTAATTTGTTGGCAAGAAAACTCTAAAACACCGATTCAAAATTGTTTTCGACCATTTTGTTGAACCCGCGCCGTTCTCTGAGCACTAAAACGAAACGTTGAGCTGGCGAGTACCAATAAAGAAATGATAAGGCGCTCGTGGGATGTCTCTCAAGGGTGAATCCAGAGAAAACTGCCGTGTATTTTCCCGTCGTAACCGAGACACCACATTGTCATTTCATTGTTTCCCAAAAATTGAGGGTTCAACGGTGTCAGCTATCAATTAGCCTAGTGTTGGGAGAAAGAATTTTTTTTTTTTACACATATATATTTCTTGCTTTTTACATGTTTAAAGCCCTGTTCACACGATGCAATGTCTAAGCTATATTGCATGCTGGTTTTTGAAAAAAACATCCGGTCACTACCAAGGAACATATGTTTTTAAAAAACCAGCATGCAACAGGGCTATGTTAGTATGATCATAAGCATTTCAACAACTCTTGCGCTATAATTTTTGTTTGTTCGACGTGAGAAACCATTAGATAAATCATCTAATGTCTGCAGTTACGTGAAACTTATCGTAACCGACAATGTTAATTTTTTACCTCTCTGGGCTGGGGTATTGAACTAAAGAAATAGACCAAAAGAAACGAAAGTCTCTTTCTTTTGCTATTTCTTTTGTATGTTCCTTACGGAAATGATGTATGGCGTTCGAGAAAAAAAAATTGAGTCCGAGCTGACTTATTAATTTTATCAAAGTAACGACATCGTTTATCCGTAACCGAAAAGTGTAACTCCATTAGGAACTGAGTACCGAGTAACTACTTAGCTCTATTTATTTTGTAATTTATGCATTATGTTGCACATATACGCCGCTAGGGGCCCCGCAGAAAGCTCTCGTCTAGGGGCCCCACGTGCGGCCTAGATACTTTATCCGTGATAAGACGGAGCTGCAGCGCAGCCAAATTTGGGTACGAAAACTAACTACTCGCTTTTGTAAAAACCAAACAAAAATATCTTTCTGCTCTCACCTTTCACCGTTTACACCAAATTACTCAAAGATCCAACCTACCCTGCTCTACACAACATGACACTATCCCTTACACTGTCCTTGAACAGACCTTTTATAACTCTTCGACCTCACCCTATCACATCCAAGCTCTCACTGTCGCATAAATCCCTTGAGATCGCCCTATCTTCCGCCCTACTGACGGCAAGAATCCCTAATTTATTTTCCACATGCTGAAGATGTTTTTATTAGGTATTTTGTTCCCCTCCCAAACGCTTGGAAATATTGAACTCGATAAAAAAGCAAAACGGCACCGCAGTGTTATTCAATTCTATCGATTCAACCTGAATACGTGTATGCATGAGAAAGAAATATGCGTTCAATGAACGGAGAGAGGGAATATTCCCATCTGGAGGGGCTCAGAAGCATTACAGGTGATTTGAATGCATGAAAACTCATTCATTTATATACGTATCCGTATCAATCTCTTGGGTATGACATCACAGAGACATAATTTGATTATTAGAAGACAGTTCCTCACTCATTCTCCCTACTCGTTTCAATATCCTAACGTTAGCCCTAAGTCTAACACAACTGCCTTCCTCCCATCCAGGATAACTAGCGTGTACCTTCTATAGGGCACTCCCCTTCTCCCTGCCAGCCAATACTCTATTTATCTTTGATGGTAGAGCTTTGTGTTAACAGGGATGAGAAACCGATTGATTAATGACCTCAAGAGAGAATGTAGGCGCTGCAGAATAATATTACAAGGTGATGGAGGATGGAGGGTGTGATAGGGATATTGTGAGGGTTGAGGGATGGTGAAAAGTATGATTACGGGAATATTATTCTTCCCTATGGGTAACTGCATACACCTATGCTGCTTAGGAGAAGTAAACGACTTAACAAGCGAACAAGAACAATTACTAATCTGCAAGGGTTCTGCGGGGGAAGCATAATATTTCTTCTTTTCGTAGAAGAGTATCATATTTCCAATTAAATGATGCCTTACTTTCCCTTCCTTAACTTACTGTTCCCTATGGAAGTATCCAAAGGAACATGAAAACTTGTGTTGGAGAGAGGATTTGTTGCCGTTGCCAGCGTGCGAAAATGGCTATTCCATCTCAGGCAATTTGTCATTCAATCTTCATAGTACTCCTGGTGGCATATTTATTAGAAAATAGCTATTTTGACTGGCGAAGAGGATTCAACACCTTGTAGAAACAACGACCTGTCGGTCCCTTGAATTTCATCAGAAATATCGACTCCACGATTCAGTGCTGAATATCGTGATAATGATAACGGTGATATTGATTCGAATCTTCCTGATGACAGTTGGGGTAAGTGTGGCACCGTGAAAATTCGAAACGTTCGTTACAGGGCTCTCTTTGGTGGCTTCTAGCTTTTCAAAGCCGAAAAATTGTAACCACAATCGGAATTTTATAACTGCTCACCCCGCGAAATTTG
This sequence comes from Corythucha ciliata, assembly GCA_038030265.1. NCBI lineage: Eukaryota > Metazoa > Arthropoda > Insecta > Hemiptera > Tingidae > Corythucha > Corythucha ciliata. The sequence continues at coordinate 40,920,343 of CM075938.1, read as the reverse complement.
ACTTTTCAGTGATTCTGTTCTGGCGGTTCTGCGATTATTACCTATCAGACGCGGATCTTAGCATCTGGGGCTAAAGCGGAAGCTTCACATTTTTCAAAATATTTTTTTCTGCTCGAACGTAATTATATGTATAGTAAATATACGAATATAAAAAGTTCCGACAGCAGCCTGTCGGGAGAAGTGCATTTCATTCATGCGACAATCGAGTCGAACCTCATAAGTTAGAACGATATCAATCGATTATGAATGACATTTAGGCCGTGGTATAGAAAGTCAAAATCATAAAATCGTGTTTCTTTTTTGGCACCAACTGAGGGGAAACAAAGTGATGAAAATGAAAAATGTAAATATAATAAATATACCATACAACGGTGAACAGAGTTAATGAAACAGAGTCGGTTTGGTTGCCTATACGATATGGGAAGGCGGACTCTTGTTAGAGGAGTTATTTGCAATTAAAATCTTTATTCCGGCCTAAATTTCATTCATAATTGATTGATATCGTTCTAACTTATGAGGTTTGACTCGATTGTCGCATGAATGAAATGCACTTCTCCCGACAGGCTGCTGTCGGAACAAAACTTTTTTCAGATTACGTTAATTTTCAGATCAGTTACATTAGGTTAAATGGTATGTCACAATTTCACCATTGTGGAATGCGGAGTGCCTGGGTTCGAATCCGAAACAATTTTTTTTAAATTTTTTTTTTGTTCCTCCCTTTTTGGCCCACCTCGGAATTTTTTACTCAATATTTATTAGGCTGTAGGCAAATAAAATAAAAGAGACGGCTCAAAATACAATGTCAATGAATTTTTTTGGTAATTGGGTGGTCCAGTAAGGCATAGCGTTAATTTAATAGCTCCCCTCCGCCGAGAACTCCCCTGCCATATCAACGGATTTGGTTCACTAGGGTCTCATACGAAAGCGCGTTCATTTTTCATTACTCGAGTCAATTTTGGGGGCAATTGCAGCAACAGCCGTGCGGTAGCGAATTTTCAACTAATTCAAACCCCTCTTTTACACCGTTCCCGTGGACCGATTCATCTGGATCACGAACTCGTCCGAGATATTCACGCTATTGATTTTTAGACCAAATTTGGTTGCCCTAAGTCAAAAATTGCGACCGTGATCGTGCTAACAAAAAAAGGCCATATATATATATATCAAATCGAACCGACCTCGGATTCGTGTTCTAGGGGTTCTGGAACGTGAAAAAAAAGTATCACAACCCATATGTGCGACCATCAGGGCGAGACCAATAGTGCATTTTTTGAATGAAATGCACTAACATGTAAAAAGCAAGAAATATGTGTTAAAAAAAATAGCACATTTTTGTTATGTTGTTGTTAGTAATATCGCTTAAGCTACAGTTTAAGCAATCGTATACGTAATGCATGCGGCCACCGTCCAGGGGCAGCTTTTTTACGTTTGTCACGGTTTCAGCAACAAATTTGCAGTTTTCTTCACTTTCAGGCACGTGGCTTTTCTCTTTTTGCCGAATTAGTCTCCTTAAAACATCGAATTGGTGCGTTTTCTCCATTTGAGCCACAAAGTCGCACTATCGTTCATCAAATTTAACCACGAAGTAGCGCTTTTAATTTGTTTCAAAAAAATTTGAACGCGTATCACGGTTTTACTCAATTTTAGCGGGGGAATTACGAAATGTTCCTCCTTCTCAGAGGCGGATCTACAGAGGGGGGTAACTACCCTCCCTCCAGGATTTCAGAAAAGTTGATTTTTAACCCTAGAAAGCTAACCACCCGTCAAAAAGGCGGAAACAAAAATTTAAGTCCTCCCACCACCGCAAATTGATTAGTGAGGAAACGGGGCTTTAGGAGTGCTTCTGCCATATCGGCAGTGTGCCAGGCCTACAGTTTTTCCCGGAGATTTTGCAGTTTTTTTCGATGATCCCTAGCTGTACAGGTGTTTTTGTGGACTTCTACAGTATTTCCGATGTCCCCCGAATTAGCAGAAAACACAAAATAGATCGTAAATTGACGACGCTGTGTGACATGTGAGGTGCCGATTGGCGGTGAACACCGAAAGAAGCATTGGTTGAAATGTTAGAAAATAATTTGACGCCGAATACCCACTGTGTGTGATATTTTTCTAGTATTTGTTGTGTTCCTCTGAAATGGATATTTAAGACTGAAAATTGAGACTTATCTTAGATCATTCAAGCCAAATAATAGGTACTACTACTAATAATAATAGTAGATAACTCCGTTATGTGAAATTAAGATTACAAATTAAATTGAAATCGCTGAAAAACAAGTCCCCGTCATTTTGTCGGTTATTAGGAAAACCAGTCAAAATTCTAAGGTTAGCTTTCTAGGGTTAAATAAAGACAGAGAGAACATCACGACGATTTCCTGAGGACAAGCGGTGGTTGGCAATCGTATTTGTCGATTTTCTCATACAAAGGCTACCCCCTCCCACGCAATGCCAATTTCGTAGCCTCACCTTTTCTTAAAGTGAGTCTTTATGTATGAAATCGTGCAGAAGTGTTTCATGTTGAGAAATGTATCATTAATGTAAAGAGCTGCACCTTATCGGTACCTATTGGACCGATGAATAGGGTTCGTCCTGTTTTCGAAGAAAATGAAAAGCACCTTGGTTTTTTGCAGGGTAGATTACCTCTCCAAGATGTTTCCACCGTGAAATTTAGGTGGAAAACACATGAGCCATCCTTATAGACCCTGAATCAACACCCCAAAATGTCATTAACTTTGGAATTGTGTCACTGACAATATACCAGACTGCTGGTCTATAAATTTAGATGGTTGTTTGAATTCTAAAGAAAACTCAGTGCTTTACAACGTCTTAAGCTAGATTTTCCTAGCTGCGCAAAACGCTCAGCGCAGCGTCATTTAAATTGTTTTCCAGTCGAAAAGTGAACATATATGTAGTAACTAGGAATAAATGTAAAATGCGCTGCGCTCGCTAACCAGTTTGCTCCGCTATGGGAAAACCCAGTTTTACCGGAAATTTCCATAGAATCGTACTACTTTTCGAGTTACAAGCAAAAAAACTCGGGTTTCCGGCCTTTCTGGTGGGGAAATTTTTTGTTTTGGTGGAAAACTCATGAAAATAACTCATTTTCTTTTATAGCATTTTAAAAAATAATAATTAGCGATTTTTTTTGGCAGAAATGACCATTTTTGGGGGAAAAGAGTGCTCATTGTTTTTTGAGGGCGAGATAGTGGAGGTTGCAGATCTTCAGTGAAATGATCGAAAATTGTTTGTCTCTCCACAGCTTTATTTTTAGGTGCAGGACCGGTTTCGGCCTCCCTGTATCAGGCCATTTTCAACTGCAAACTTCTACACTGCTCAAATTCCATTAAGGGGTGGAAACCCACGTCAATATTAATAAATGTTTAAATCGTTAATCACTCGTCAAGCGTCTATAAACTTCTATAAAAGTTGAAAATGGCCTGATACAGGGAGGCCGGAACCGGCCCTGTACCTAAAAATAAAGCTGTGGAGAGACAAACAATTTTCGATCATTTCACTGAAGAAAAGAGTGCTCTTTAAAAGCAGCGGTTTAACCAGCAAAATTCAAACGATCCTTGCGATTTTCAGCATGCTAAAAATCATAAGACCCCGTTCACAAGCTCTATGCTTTCGTTGTGAGGTGCCCATGCAACCTATCAAAATGCTTCATTTTTCGAGGGAATAAATTTGTTTATAGTTGCATAGACCCCACACAATGCAACTATAGAGCTTGTGTACGGGCCTTAAAGCCTCGTGTGAAGCGGTTCTTTGGATAGAACTGGGGCCTTAGTACGAAAGTTCGGGAAAAAATGCCGCAAATCCTGGAGACCACTGAATTCGTGTTCTAGAGGTTCTGAAACGTGAAAAAAACATGACATGACCCATGTTTGCCACCATCACGACGAGACCAATAGTGCATTTTTCAGAATAAAACGTTCTAAAAACGTTCTAACGTAACTAAAACGTTCATCGCCACCGTCACGATGGAAGCGGTGCCGCTGTCTGTTTACCGCTCTCTAGGCAACTATAGTATGATTTAAAAGGGAAATTTTCTACCGTAATATTACGGCACCGCTTTTCTAGGAAACCAAAGCTTTAGTTAGGGAAAGAGATGTTATCCTAAAAATATGTTAGAAAAATCATATCTCGATGGATTTTGATTTTCGTACCACATGGTGTATTTAGCGTTTTCGAAACGCAAATGAGGTCTAATTTCATCACATTTTTTTCCACACTTATTCGCATCCAACCTGTATGTATAAGTAGAAAGTTTTCGACAGAAAAAATTGATACTCTGAAACGCTAGGCACAACTTTTGTAGCCCGAAAACCGCGATTTTTTGGTAATTTCATCAGTTTTTGGTTTATTATTCATTCTGCATAATTCACCAATGTCTTAGGTCAGGAAAAAATGTGTACAACCCACCCTTAATCTTTTTCTGTGTACATTTTAACATGTCTAGATTCCATTTGTGGAATGTTCGTCCGCCGTACGCTGTGTCCGGGCCATATCTTGCCCTATAGGATTGCTCGAAAAAAGTCGTTCTTTCGCACATAAACTCCGTTTGGGATCTAGTTGTCCTAACATCTGATCAGTTTGATCAACTAACTCCCTGGGTTTAAAGCGCCGAAAGCGGGTCCAAAATGGGTATTTTCAAAGGCTTTGAGATCATAAGGGTGAGGGGTGTCGATTTTAATGTAAATTTCAAGCTGGATTTGGCTATGTTCATGAATAATAAACCCATGCGTAAAATTTGCAGCGTTCTTCTATAAATATCCCCTAAGCGAGAGGCTTTATAGAGGAAACCCTTCTCGTTCAAAACACTAGGGTCATTAAATTTCCCACACCAATACATGAATAAGTACATTGGTTTCCACGTCCAATGCGGAGCGCGCTACAACCTTACGGGCCTTTTTTTCTAAAATGGTTGAAAGTCTTAGGCCCGATTTCACCAACTTCTTAAACCAAGATCAACAACTAATCACGATTAACAATGTAAACACTTGTATCCAAATTCATATGGGTCGCTATTGGCAACTAATCACGATCAACTTTAAACGAGATCAATTTTGTTGGTGAAAATGGGCCTTAAAATCACCTGTTTCCGACCAATCTACGCTTCGTGAGCTTGATTTGAGCCTACCCAACTTTTTCAAGCCCCTCCGCCTCGGTTTTGAAGCCTTCTGTAGCGAAGCGACACAACAACAACATGTGTTGCCAAAAAAATAATTAGTCGTTCTTTTTCCTGAACCCCAACAATTTTCAACGTGACTTTCAAAGTCATATGGAAAACCAAGTTATTCAGCTCTCTAGTGATGAAGTTGAAACCAATCCGGGGTAGGGAAAATTTATCACGCTAGATAACACCTCCACATGTAGAAGCTATATCAGTAAAAAGTTAAGCTTGCTGTTGCTAAGGTAACTTACAAGGGTTATTGTTTTGATATTTTTATTGTCACTTGTACTCATAAACGCCAGTGAAACCCAAAATTAGAGAGAATTTAGAGCATTTTGTACTGCAGGAACTTCAATTTCTTAACTGCCTCCGACTATACGCCAATATTATGCCGGATATTCAGCTTGAGAGGCCCAGCTAAGATAGTAATTAACGAAAACAGTAAGTTGCTGAGGACAACATTTGAAAATCAGTGGCTAAAGTATCATTAACTATGGCAAAAATGTCGGTTTTTGACATGAGAAGGATACACCTGTAGTTCACGATTAAAGGCGAGTTTTCTTGGATGGATAATTGCCCTTTCTATACGCCCAATGTTCAGTTCCCGTCCTGAGGTGAAATTGCGGATTTCCTCGAGGAGTTTGAAGTTAGTATTTTACTGCTAAATTGGTATATTCGACTACATTGACGTATTATTAATTATGTATAAAGGAACACGATCTGTTAATTCCTGTGAAATTTCCAGAAGCCTGTGGAAGAACTTACAATGAGAGTGAGTGTATAAATTCCACACTTTAAGTAATCAGAAGGTGACGAACGTTTCAGGATTTGTTATCGTCGATGAATGTCGGCTGTGGGTTACTCCATTATGCGTTCGCTGGAAAGCAACTGCCCACCCGTGTCCTCTCATGCTGCGCCCCTGGACGTTTGTGTGACGAACCTCCTCTCCAGTCAAATATCGTTCCGCATGTAAAATTTAAATCACTATAGCATTCATTTTTAAAATCGTTTCTTAATGCAATTCCTATCGTCCTACGTCCTGAAATCAAAATTAATTCCGCGTCATTACCCGTCTACGTAAGAATGCCGATGTACTCGACTTTGGATAGAGAGAGCGAGAGCCTCAACTCAAGCAAATCGCAGCCACGGAAAACTCAAAGGATCTGCGTTTTAGGCAGTACCCCCCCCCCCCAACTAGGCACCAATTTTTCGTACGAAGTTTTCACCAATTTAGAATAAAAGTTGTATTACCTAATTTTTTTTGCAGACCAGTTTCAATAATGCGTCCCATTTTCAATGCAGTTCAGTCCTATTTAGTATTTAATCAGTTTACAGCACCTACAAACGCGTACACGGCTTAGCTGAAAACATCTACTCCTTCACTGCTAATACTCATCCCTCTAGCGAAATTCTTGGAGTTATTTTTTTACCGAGCAAACAAACCTCTTCGGACAAACGCCACCTAAACTGTTCAGGATCTGTTCTGTTCGGGTTTCGCTTGAAGGGATGAGTAGAAGGTGAAAAGTGAAGGAGAATAAATATGCATTCGGCTAAGCCGTGTACGCGTTTGTTGATTCTACATATCATCTATTTGAGTACAACTAGATCAAATTGAAAATGGGATGCAACAAGAACAATAAAATCGCAATTAAAAAGCTGGTTCTGATTTTTTGATATGTTGTTAGGACCAATATTAGTAGTCTAAATCCAAGTTTGCAGCTTCGAAAGACCTGTGCTACTTTCATAGCACTCGAAACACCGCGGAATATTTGCACTTTTTCCAGTGCTTTTACTATATCTCCTAAACTATGCATTCTTCGTTAATAAACGCGAACTACAATTTTCAAGTATATTAAATTCGCTACAATTTGCGACATAGCCCAGCTCTGTGGGGCAGATATAGTAGCCAAGATACAGCTCTTCAAAATTAATAATTTATTGTTTTTTAAAGAGATTTTAAGTATATAAAAAGTTGAAAATCTCCCTCTAAAACTTCATTTGGCGCTGTTAGCGTTCAATTTGTGATAGAACATTGCTCAGTGGTAAGTTTCACACAAAACAAAGCCAAAAATTCCATCATTTTGGCAAAACAAATTACCAATTTTGAAGCGCTGTATCTTGGCTACTATCTATTCTACAGATCTGGGCCAGGTCTCAAATTAAAGCAAATTCAATATACTTATTTTTTTTTTTTTAAAGACATGTTTAAGATACAGCCGTTAAGAATTGGTATTTTTTTGCAACCAAAAAAGTGATATTGTTTTGAGTGAAACCAACCTCTGACAAATTTTCTATTACAAATTCGAGGGCTCACAGTTCCGCACAAGGTTTTGGAGAGAACGTTAGAAATGTCCAACTTGTTGCTTCCATATACTTGGGAACTCTTTTTGTGAAAACAAATTACCAATTTTGAAGAGCTGCATCTTGGCTAACGTCTGACCTACAGAGCTGGATCAGGTTTCAAATTGTAGCGTATTTAATATACCTACTTGAAAAACGTAGTTCACGTGTATTGTCGAAGAAAGCGTAGTTTAGGAAAGGTAATAAAAGAAAAACGAGAAGAGTGCTAATATTCCGCGGTTTTTCGACTGCTACGAAAGTAGCACAGGTTTTTCGATGCTGCAAACTTGGATATACACTACTGGTACTGGTACAACAAACTAAAAAATCATAACTAGTCGCTTAATTGTTATTTTAGCTATTTTTAGTGTTCTTTTTGACTGGCCTAAAATAATAATTAATTGGCCCAGAATCCCTTGAATCGTATATCAATATTGTCCCATTAAGTAAAGAGTGTGACCGCCTCTCACACGGAAGAATCACACGGAAGCGACGGTTGGACATTAGCCCTGGACCATCGGAGGCCTTTTCAAACTCACAGACCCAATCAACACAAGTCCACGGTCGACGGACCCCTCAGCTCATCCTGCCTACAATGCCGTAATGATTTTGCTACTGAAATACTGTAATAATAATAATAATAATAAAATTGAAGAAATCATCATAAACCTAATTAATATTAATATAATTCTTCCAGTTTCAAATATTCATTGCCTCAATTCGTTGAAAGAAGAAAAATTGTAAAGTCAATCTCATTCGTTCTGAAGCTGTCAATTGGAAAACTACGAATCTCCGGTTGACGACCGCTGATCTTGATCATACATCCAAAATAGATACAGGAAAATAAATACAAAAAAGGCTATACTAACCACATCGAAACTTCATGAGGAAAATTAGTCAAGGGCCTATTCATTTTGAGACGGCTACAAAACTCTCTGTGGAATCACCAACTCTTCGAACCGCATACTTCGCTTATCTTCGTTGCCACCTATCGTACAAAAGATCTGTGGCAGTTCTGTGTGGGTATTGGGTAAAGATAATCTTCGTATTACTGAAATGTACACTTGTTGGGCTGGTGTGTGGTCTTAAGCCGAGGCAATCGTGTAAAAGTGCCATCATCGAACAGGATATTTTGACGGTCCTGGGACTTTTCGTGATTCAGTGCGATCAATACGTCGTGGAGTCCTCGTTCTCTACACTGAGTCAGCAGCGCTCTTATCCCACGAGAGGTAAAAACAATTTAGTGCTGCAACGGTTTAGGCTGACGAAGACATGTATAAGCTTCTTTTGTGTTAACAAAAAGCTGTATACTCGTATTCCCGAGAGAATCCACATCCTGGACATGGGACCTTTTACAAAACGACTCCATGCAAGCAACTTTAACTGGCGCGGCCGTGTACAAAGTGCAAGACTTATATAAAATACATTTTGACTAACAAGTCGTACATTAAATTCAATTTTGAAGGTGTAATGCCACAATGTTTGATCCTGCAATAAAGTATAATGCATAATAATAATAATAACATTAATTATTAGGAGAGGGCTAATAACCAAGATGTTGGTGCCCGAAAAAAAATAATAATAATAATAATAAGTACGCGCAAGTGGGGGTTGCAACAACAGGCCAAGTCCCTCCGTTTTTATAAACATATTCCGCCTTTTGAGTGTTTATTCCCTAATAAAACCTCCGAAAGGAAGTAATGTTTCTGGGGGAGAGACCGTAGCGTCACTCATATCTTGGACGGACGACACGTCTGCGGTGAAGGACAGGAAATCGCACGTGGATTTCACGCTAGACCGAATTCTGGAAAATTCAAGTTTGTGCAAAGCGTTCTATGACGGTTTAATTTCTGTTCTGTACAACCTATCTTTCTCACATGTAGTCGAATATGACGTTAGCGCTGAATTCGTGCAGTACACGGACGCTGTCGAATACTTCGCCGGATACGTGGCGAAGCGCGCAAAAAATTTCATAGAATGCCCGGAATGCAAAAATACATTGACGGATGACCACGTAGCAAGCGAATATTTTCAAGCACGAGACGTCCATTCGGTGCTCATGAAACCGAGTCTCTCACTGATTCGTTTGCTTCGTCATCTTGAAAGCCAAATTGAAGCAACAAAAGCTGACCCCTTGAACGCGGACACTTTCATGCACATTCTATACAGGCTTCAAGACTGGAATGTCAATGTTCCATACATTGGTTGTGACGAGAGTGATCACAAATTTTGTTTTACGAAACAAGTGATACTTTTTTATGTATCAACGCGGCTGCATTTTATATGTAAATTTGCGAATAGGCAAAGAAAAAGTAATATTGAGGCTAAAAATTTGAGCAAGATGTCGAAATTAAAATAAACGTTTTTCAAATATTCGGTCAACTCACCTATTGAGGCCAAAAAAACGTGATAATACATGTTCGTCATGCCTATTTTTAAAAAATATGTTGGTCGTATAATTGCATATTTCAAAAAAATAATTAATTGTCCCAGCCTCCCTTGAATCGCATATCAATAATGTCTAATCAATCAAAGCGTGTGGCCGCCCCTTTTTACTTAATAATCATACGGAAGAGACGGCTGAACGTTAGCATAGTATCTGGACCAGAGGTAGCCTTTTCAAACTCACATAACCAATGAACACAAGTACACGGTCGACGGACCCCCTCAGCTCATCCTACACCCACTCAGCTCATCCTACCTTCGTTGCCGTAATGAAATTGCCGTAATGATTTTGCGACTGAAATACTGTAATAATAATAAAAATGAAGAAATCATCGTAAATCTAATTTTCTCCACTAATTAATATTAATGTAATTCTTCCAGTTTCAAATATTTATTGCCACAATTCGTTGAAAGAAGAAAAATTTTAAAGTCAATCTCATTCGTTCTGAAGCTGTCAATTGGAAAACTACGAATCTCCGGTTGACGACCGCTGATCTTGATCATGCATCCGAAATACATACAGGAAAATAAACACAAAAAAGGCTCTACTAGTGTTTTGCTTTAGAAGGGTTTAGAGTGTGATTTGTGAGCTGCAATAGTGGAAAAAAGTCGATTAAAATTGATCAGAATAATACCCTGACACTTTTAATCAACAGACAGTTTGGGAGTCCGTGAGGCATTGCCTCGATCCGAACGGCCCTCCCGGTGGGTGAAGTCGGCCCAATCGTTAAAAAATAAAAACTCCCATTTTCGGACAATTTAAAGGGGGGTTGAAGATACTCAGTAGGGTTATGGCGGAAACCGGCCGCATTGGCTTGCGGATAGTGTGGCCCGGACTCATAAACCGCAGCCAGGTAAAATTGTACAACAAGCTGCCGACAAGAGCGATGCTTCTGGGAGTGTGAACGTTCAAGAAGTGGCTGAAGAACTTTTTAATGGTCAACGCGTTTTACTCAGTTGATGAATTTTTGCCGTGGACTTCACGTCTGAGTTCGACTAGGCAGTTTTTACTTATTGATTTAATAATCCTGTGACGAAGCCATACAACAATTGTTGGAACGTGCTAATAAATTATTATTATTACTATTATTATTATACATTTCTCACTGTTGATAGGTGACTTTTCTATCGACCAGCGTAACGGTGACGTACCGAGTTGCTGTAAAGAAATAAACGGGCACTTGATTATGATCAAGCTTTCGATCTAATTTGAAATCTTCTTAACACTAGAAAGGCCAGGAATTAAGACTACCAAGAAAGGCCGCTAGGGGTCATTCTGACCCCTGACTTTTTTCTTCGCAAAGATTACGTTTAATTGATTTTACAATAAATGGACACATTATAGTATTTCCTGAAGAATAAATATTTCACGAATCAAGAAACAATTGGTTTGTATCTGTGCATCTGCAGGTCTTGCATACATGAACTTCCTGTCCTATACAACTGCCGCAGACAACTTTATAACACTGTGAGCAATTTGTCGATGATTTGTTTCCTCGGCAATCAGTTTTTATTTGACATTTTTTTCTTTTGTTAGAAATTGGCTCAGAATTTCGGGTACTTTCTGCAAGGCGAACAGACGCTGTTGGATTTGATAGCCGAGATGCAACGTAATTTTGTCGTAACTCCTCGCAGAGTTTGAGTATGAAGGAATGCCTTGAAATCTTGCTTTGGGTGCATTCGTTATAGATTATCCAGGAGTTTACAGCTGCCAAGTCCAAAATATTATAAAAAATATGAACTGGCCACCGACGAGTAGCCGATCTTGTGGAATATTGACGGGCCATTTGGTCTACAGAATCCACCCCAGATTTAGTTGAGTTGTAGAACTTCACGGTTTCAGGTAATTTTTCCCCGACCTCACTTATTTGAACGCTAGGATGCATCGTGCTCAGGACCAAAACATTTTTTGATGGTTTACTTTGGTACACCGTCAAAGTGGCATCGCCACACTTCAAAACTGACGTCGAGTGTAACTCGGCTTTACTTTTCTTGACGACTTGAGGGATCTCCCGGCGCGACCGGTTCACTGTTCCAACCAAACTCGTATTTTTGTCTTTCAAATTCTTGGCTAGTTTTAGCGTTGTGAAGAAGTTGTCCGTCGTTATATTTCGTCCTTGGTTGAAGAAGGGCTTACCGAGTGTGAGTACAACATGCTCACCGAGGAATTCTCCTTGAGGTCGCGAGTCGTCCTTCCCTAAGTAAGGAGCAGCATTGCACATATATTTGGATTCAGCATCGACTAGCATCCAAAATTTGATGCCAAACTTGTCAGGTTTATTTGGCATGTATTGGGTAAACCGACACCTGCATTTTGAAGGAAACAACTTCTTATCTACGGTAAGAAAAGAACCGGGACGGTAGCATGCCAAACAGTTGTCGATGAAGCTGTTCCAGAGAAATGAAACTAAAGCAAACTTATCTGTCTGAAGCCTTTGCGAACGCTCTGCACGGATATCGAAGCGAAGGTACCTCATTATTTCACGAAATAATGCACAAACACACAATTCGCCACTTATTTGCTGATCTCCACGTGATTGATAAGGTTCTCAACTCCTTAGTCTGTTTAGTAAAACGAATCTTGCATTAGACTCATCAGCGATAGCGTTCGGATCAACGGAAACTTGATACAAACGCTACGGTGTCAAACTGACCCCCTACGGCCTTTCAAGTTATAGGTATCCTTATTTCAGTTAAAAACGCTGGAAATGAGTTGTGGCTCATAACTAACTCTAATAAAGTAATTTTGTGAAAAGTCGTGAAAGGGGACATTGCTAGGACCAAGTGTAATAAATCTACGAGTAGTTTTATTACGCGCAGGGGTCAAAATGACCCCTTCGGCCTTTCTAGTGTTAAAGACCTGATTGGCATAGATGAACAACTATAAAATAAAAACTATAAAGTAAATTAAAAAAGCAAGCGATATGAGTGCATACCTGGTCGATAATTCCAAATGAACGAATATAACAACATAATAAGTGTCCTCCTACGTCGCAAATTAAAAACTAGATACCCTTGGTCCACTCACGCCAAAGAACCAGATACACGGAATGCACAAAACAGGTCGGATGAGTGAAGGTTGGGTGTGTCGTGAAAGAGAGAAGGGGATCTGACCACAAGTGCTCAGTGTTTTTCTTACACATCGGATTAACCGCCGATGTGCCGAGTAATGTCATCCATCGCAATCACGCATCGCATTTTCACTTCATTCTAGCTAAAAAAGCAAGCCTTAGTCAGCCAATCAAGGCATGTTTAGACTTGGCATCTACTTACCCGGTTCACTTTGAGTTAGGTGCCTGGGAGCTTCAAGTTCGACGATTTCAGTACAACTGAAGAATCTTCGAACAATCGTATTCGATTTACCAGAGACTTATCCTTATAATTGGAGACAAAGATTTATTAGGCGATCAGGGTCCTATGGGACCTTATTACGGTGTGACTCACAGTTGACGCTGTCATGCTACGGTTTTCTTGCACTTCTATACATTTTCTGGGGCAGTGGGGTCATGCGATTTGTCCCAGTCTTTTTCGTTATGGGCTAGGAACCGGCTGTTTTAGACAGGCATAAGTCACGCTCGTGCCTCGTATTAGGTACTTTGATAAAATTATCCAAAACTTCGTGAAGTATGACCGGTATAAATTCATGAGATGAGATTTGAAAAGGCGTTTTGATGACTTTTTGCGAATGTGACGTCTTCTCCTTGAGGAGGGCTACATGGCCTCTGCACCACTCATTCCAGATATGCGCCCTTATATTTCATAATATCCATATCCAATCATGGTATGGGACGACTGAAGAACGCAGTATCAGGGGGAATAAGTTTCTGATGAGAACGGGAAACCAGACATGCACAGCTGCTGCACTCCATACAGTGTGAAAGGCTGAAAGCGAAGAGAAAGAGAAAACGGAACATATAATTAACCCCGCCACCCTTTCATGTTACTAACGACTCCGTCATGCGCAGAGAAAACGATTGCTACGAGACTTCGTGTGGTCATGGTCACTTCCTTCAGCTTTTGTCCCCCTTTGTCATTACGTTCAAGTTTGATGTTTCATCAAACCGTTATGAAGAATTATGGAGCCATCGGACAGAGCACAATTACGTTCGCCCTGCATTATATAGACTTGTGAGGCCTTTTGAGCCCAGTGGACAAAATAATTGTTGAGTCTCATCTCACCTCAGTACGACGATTAATTGCCAGAAAAAAGTTGAAGTAGGTGGTGACCGAAATGCCGTTTCTCACTGAATATGGCCACAGTTTAAGTCACGTGAAATTATTTTCAAGTTGCGTGGATTAGAAAATTGATTAAAATTCATTTCACTTCGTCACCTCACAAAAAAAATTAACTATGACTTGATAAATTGATAACAGACAACTGTAAACAACAAAAAAGCGGTTCGCATATGGATAGTGATATAGCTCATAGTAATAGTGGTGCTATCTGTAGTGAGCAATTATCCCAACCCCAGATTGGTTACGCGTTATCACCACGAGCTGAATGACTTGGTTTTCCATATGACTTTGGTGACTTTAAAAAAATAAAAATTAAGTTCATATTTTTAGTTTTGCGTTAACAGTTCGATTGTGTCTCCCACAAATTGGTGACCTCGACGTGATCTTGATCTGTACAACAGGCTCGAACTCTTTCATTTTCACTAAATTCCGCGTCGGAATTTCCTCCGAGCTTCGATTCCTTCGACCTCAGCTACCGATCCCCATTCGGCTCCTTCTCCCCATTGTGACTCTGTTTCAGTCAAACACCCAAAATTCTGGAGTCTGGAACGCGGAACCAGATATCTGGTTTTTAAACGTGGAAGCACAATTCGAACTTGCACGCATAACTTCGCCGCAGACTAAGCTCAATCATTTAATTTCGGTAATCGAACCGGAACATCTTCGGGAAATCGCAGACGTTCTACGCTCAGAAACGCGTACGTACTCAAACGTAAAAACCGCTATTCTCAAACGCTTCGGCCAGTCCGACGAATGCAAATTAAATAAACTACTTGGCCCGATAGAGTTAGGAGACCGTACGCCCTCGCAATTACTTCATGAAATTCAGCACCTGGCCTGCACTGGTTTCCCTCCTAATGTCATAAAAGGCCTATAGCTCAAACGTCTGCCCAAACAAACTCAGAAAATCTTACACGTGCTGACACAATTTCTTCCCTCGAGGCACAAGTTCGAAAACTCACCGAACAGGTGGCCAGTTGACTCGCTCCCGATCCCGTTCTCGCGGCCGAAGCTCATTATCCGCCGCTGCTCATCATTCCACTAACCCACTTTGTTGGTATGGCGCTAAGTTCTCAGGAAAAGCTAAGAAATGCGTCTCAACTTGTTCTTACACTCAAAAGCAATCGGAAAACTCCCTCGCCAGTCTCAATTAACGGCGATTGGGAGTGGACAACAACAAAGCCGTCTTCTCGTCAAAGATTCAAACTCAAATTTTAATTTTCTCGTCGACACTGGCTCTGAACTGTCAGTCATTCCGCCCCGCATTTCTGACCGTCTTCTCGTGTCATCTCTATTCTTATACGCAGCGAATAACTCCCCCATCAGAACATACGGCCAGCGAGTCATGCATCTCAATTTCGGCCTCCGTCGGAATTTTACTTTCGTCTTTACCATTGCCGATGTCACCCGTCCTATTCTTGGAGCCGACTTTCTTTCTAAATTCGGACTTCTCGTCGACATCAAACATCAACGCATCGTTGATTCCCACACATCGCTGACTACTTCAGGTTTCTTGGTCCATGGCAACCCCCCCTCAGTTTCAACCAGTTCATTCCCCAGTCCCAACCAGTCACAACCAGTTCCCCAGTTTCATTCGAACAGTGCAAATCTATCCTACAATCGGACATCACACTATCATTCCCCGATCCTGCCCTTCCTCTGTCGATCATGACCGATGCCTCTAGCGTGGCCCTCGGCGGAGCTCTTCACCAACTTCAAGATGGCAACTTCCGGTCTCTCGCATTCTTTTTCGTAAGCTCTCCCCTGCTGAGCAGAAGTACTCGACTTACGACCGCGAAATTCTCGCCGTATATGCCACAATTCGCCGTTTCTCGTTCATGTTAGAAGGCCGCGTCTTTACCATCTTCACGCACCATCAACCTCTCGTCCACGCATTCACGAATTATTCGGACAAATTGGCACCTAGACAATTGCGATACCTTTCCTACATCAGCCAGTTCTCGACTGATATTCAATTCATGAAAGGCCTAGAGAATAGTCCTGCTGATGCTCTTTCGCGGATCGAAGCGATCATCAAACGACAACATTTCTCACTCTGATATCGCCGCCGCCCAAGCAACCGACGCTCAGCTACAAAAACTGTTCACTGAACCCTCCTCTCACAGTCTTCAGCTGCGACACCTCGAAATCGAGAACGTCAAGCTCATTTGTGACACCTCGACGGACCGTATTCGCCCCTACGTTCCTGAATCATTGCAGTACACAATCTTCAAACATTTTCACGCAATATCGCACCCTGGAAAACGATCCACTGCTCGTTTCATCTCTGACCGTTTCGTGTGGCTTGGTATGCAGCGTGATATTTCCAATTGGGTTCGACAATGCCATCAGTGCCAAATAAGTAAAGTTTACCGTCACGAAAAGACACCTCTCGTCAAATTCTTAAAACCCGACGAACGTTTCGCCAATATTCACATCGATATTGTTGGACCGTTCCCTCCGTCTCGAAGCCATTACCTTTTGACTTGCATCGACAGGTTCACTCGTTGGTTCGAAGCATTCCCAATGCCCGACCAAACAGCTGAAACAGTAGCTAGGACTTTCTTCGAAGGTTGGATTTCTCGATTTGGTGCACCGGTCTCTCTCGTAACCGACCAAGGACGTCAGTTCACCTCGTCGACATTCTTAAAAATGGCCACCAGCTTAGACATCCAACTACGTAGGACAACAGCCTACCATCCCCAGTCCAACGGATTGGTTGAGAGACAACAAAAGCGCCATTATTTGTCGAGCCTCAGACCACTCAAATTGGCTTGATGAACTACCAGTCGTACTTCTAGGTCTTCACCTGACGTTCATGCATCATCAGCTCAGTTGGTTTATGGCACTCCTCTTCGTCCTCCAGGCGAAATGTTCGACAATTCGCTCACGTCCTCTTCTCTACCTTCCTCCACGTATTTAAATCGCCTTCAACGAATATTTTCACAAGTTCGTCCTATAACAGGTTCTTCACACGGAGCATTCAACATTTTTCAAAATCCTGCTTTGGAAACATGTTCCCACGTGTACCTTCGTTGCGATGCGGTAAAAACATCGCTCCAACGACCATATTCTGGTCCCTACAAAGTCGTTCGCAGAGACAGCAAAACCTTCGACATCCTTCTCCGAGGACAGAGAACTACGGTTTCCCGCGATCGATTGAAGCCAGCGTTCACTGCTGAACCATCCACCACTCCACAAGCTCCCACGTTGTCAACGATCATCAAAACTCGACCTGAGCGACAAGTGGTATTCGCGCACTCAACTAAGGAGGGGAGTGGTGTACCGAAGCGACACAACAACAACATGTGTTGCCAAAAAAATAATTAGTCGTTCTTTTTCCTGAACCCCAACAATTTTCAACGTGATTTTAAAAAAATAAAAATAAAGTTCATATTTAGTTTTGCGTTAACAGTTCGATTGTGTCTCCCACACTTCTATTCTAGATTTTATTAAAAAAAAACTGACGATTTTTCCTCCAGAAAACGATAATTTATGCGTTAAACTTGGTGTTTTGATGTTCTGAGACTCCTTAGGTCCCTAGCGTCGGTAACCGGTAATTTGCAGGGGAAAAGAATAATGTGGCAGGACTTATTCGTCATAGGTAATATACATCCTTATTTGTCTTGAAACATCACCCCAAAATTTTATGAATTTAGGAAGCGACGAATTGATGTAACGTGAGGGTATTTGATGTAAAGGGAGGGGGGGAGTCATCGGCATTAATTTGATCTTCATCATGTCGAAGTTGCCTAAAACGGGCGGGTGGACGGACCCGTTAGCCTGGTAAGGTAGCCGTCTAATGGAGCACACCCTTACAGAAAAGCCGGGAGCCGGGTTTCGTCCGCCACAGGCGACCCGAACCTCACAGGGTGGCGTCACGACTCCACGACGGGCATGGCAACCCCGGGGCTTCTGTAGCCTAGGTGTAGGGTCACTTCCCAGCCGTTCACCTATCTCCAAGGCCTTTGACTTCCTACCCAAATGCTCCCTATTCCCGTTCTTCCCATCTCTTATCCTGCCCCCTTTCCCATCTCCTTATTTCTTTCCCCTTAATCCACCGATTGAACATACTATTGCTGACCGGATAGATTGACCTTTCTTTGACCTTCAGGGGAAAAACGTTAAAAAAGCCGGATTGACCACTAGGAACCCAGGGGAGAGTCAGGCTCACCTGGGAGACAATGGCATGGACACGGACCTCTTAGGAATAGGCATTGAAGGGAGCAGAAGTGATCTGGGTGCCTCTGACCTCCAGAGTCAAACACAACCTAACTTGGCAAGGTTAGTCGAGGATCCTTTGAGACACAACGAAGGCCCCACAAGGAACGATTTCTGTGGAAGAACTCGAAACATTTATGAACGCGCAGAGCACATGAGACCACAGTGGAAATGTGAGCACCAATCTGAAGGTGAGAAGAGAGTAATTCCCAAAACTCAAGTGAGTCACTCAAAACTCAAAAGTAGGAGCTGATACAAATGTCGACTCTCTCAGCAGCTCCTCTTCTGTAAAAAAAAAATAAATGAACGACCGAACTGCAGAATGCGCTGGTTTAAATAAGAAGGAAAATAATGCGCAAAACGGTGACATAGGAGCCGAGACTCAATACACCTGCCAGCCGTACAGCCCGTATGATACATTTCCGGGTACGAGAAGAGCAAAAAAGAAAAATAGGAAGTCACCAAATATTTTGAGTTTTTGGGTTTTTTAGATTCTATGGCACGTACATGTACATAAAACAACAACAAAATGAGCCAAAATTGGGTTAAAACTATTTTTTTTAGCTTTGAAATTTGGACGGGAAAACGTAAGCGCCATCAAAAACATCGTATCCACCCTCTCAGCCAAACGTAAACGACATGAGACTTCCGCTTGGGATCGTATGCGCCAAATTACTGTCGCTTACGATTAATTTCGTGGCGTTTACAATTTCCCTCAAAAATGACGTTTTATCGTTTTTTCGATATGAAATAGCTTTCTCTTGGTGCTATGACGTCAGTGCTTCGGAAGAAGATAGTGAGGGCCTTGAGTTCCGGTCAAAAAAACGCCAGGTTCATGCGTTCCTCAGCCCAAACGCAGACTTCTTGTGGTCGTTCTGGCCGGAGGTGCCATGTTTTTTCATCCTTATTTCCCAGTTAGGTGTATTTTGGTCTTATTTTCTGTGTTAGCCGTGGCTTCCATGTCCTCAAAAGGGAAAAAAAAAAAAAAAAAAAAAAAAGCAAGCCGCATTGGCCAACGTCCCAAAAACTCTCCTCGGCGAGGAACTGACCAAGACTCGGCCAATACCGAAGTGGTACCTAAGTTTCCACCTTTCCTCAAATAAGGTGTACAGTGGCTTCTAAGCGATCAATCAGATGTCAGTTATCATCAATCATTTCGTCGGAGTTCCTCAAATGCATAATAATCCATCTCGATTGTTGGCCCACGATTATGAATATGGCGCCGAGTGAAGTGAGTGAAGTGATGCTGTGTTTTCCTACTTTGGGGGCACGTCGTATTAGGAATTTGAATTAATAACAAATAAATTCTCCCCTGTCGTACTAGATTAAAGAGTCCTCATTTTTTAATTGTCAAAACTTAATTAAATGTCTCTTCTTCAACCCTCACTTTTTCTGGACGTCAAATTCATAGTGGCTTCTCACACATTTATTTTCCCTTTAAATCTTTAAAACCAACCATGGAATGACATTACTACATTTTTCTAACGCCTTATCTTGCGTTAGAAAAACGCTCGTGTGCACCGAGCCACGATAGTCAAAAAACGTTTTTATGAAAGGCTCCAAGCGGGTAAAACTCGTCCAGCCCGGAGACTTGGTTCAAAAATTTCATATTAAAGTAGAATACTAGATCCGACGAGTGCCGAGTATTGCAGAGAAGGGGAGAATTTGTAAAAATGCCTAAATTTGAGATGTTTGATAGAAATAGAATGGTGGTTCCTGACGTATTTGTGAATGCTGGTGATTGATTTGATCGAATGAAAGCAAAGTCAAGTCGATAGAGGGCCAATAATTTCCGCGTCATGTGAATTATAACTTGACAAGTTTCTAATTGCCCAAATTAGGCCCCCAAGGCCCAAATTTCCAGATGGTTCTAGGAACATCTCTTTAGAAAGTTAACTGAATTTACCACTTCTTTCTGTCCATAAGAAACTTGTCGATCTATAGTACTAAAAATACTTGTTTTCACCCATAAAGTAGCGACAGTTTTAAATTTGATGAAAATTTCAATGGTAGACCGACGTTACTGTCATTTCTTACGTATTTTTCAACGTGGAATCTCACAAATCTCACTATAGTCTTCTTGAGTTAAGACCAAAAGTGAAGTATAAAACCTGGTTTTTGGGACTGGAATAGCAAGTACTATCTTTAGGCGCTTGAAAAACATGTAAATTCTTGGATGAGACCAATGAAACTCATTCTGTCCACGTATTTATACAACAAAAATGCAACCAACACCAGGTCGCTATCATTGATAGCTTTCGATGCACGCCAAAATTGGTGACTTCACTGTTGTCATTCTTAAAATAGGGCGTGTAATGCGTTCAATTATGTTTTGTTTTTATGACTTGCCATAGTCAACATAACAACCAAACGACTATTTGTTTAAATTTTTAAATGAATTTAACCCTCCACGGGAAAACCGGGGAAAACGTAAGCGACAGTGAGCTGATTCAGTAAACGTAACCGCCTAACGTTTGAATGGAAAAAACCTTTGAATTCTTTTGATCAATCAATGTGTTAAAAGGAAAAGATAATAGCTTTTTTGAAGTTTCCATCATATAAATAGCCAAAGAAATCAACAAGCTTGTAGGGTCTGAGTTGAAACTATTACAGAAATTGCGTAATGGTACAATATTAATTGAGGTAAAAGGCGAAGCCCAATAAGCAACCTCAGTAAAAAAAATTGCCACGATAGCAGGCATTGTCGTAACAACGGACACTCCGTCACTCCGAAGAGGCTGAACGCCTTTAAAGGGGTTGTCAGCCATCCTGAAATAAAGCACGTCGAGGAAAGCGAAATGTGTTAGAACTTTAGAGAGCAGGGCGTTGTCGAAGCTCGCATGTTTAAGTGAAAGGATCCTGAAAAAAGTGTAGTGTTTGACACAAGAACTGCTTTACAAGCAGCTTACAAAGCTTACAAAGCAGACAAAATCCCTGATAGAATAAATTTGGTCCACATAAGCCTGAAAGTAAGGTCTTTTATTGGAACACCGCTCCACTGCCAGAAATGTAAAAAGTTCGGACGTACCTCAGCCAAGTGTCGAGCGGAACGCGAACCTGTATGTCTTTCGCATACCGAAAAAAGTTAAAAACTTAATTTCACGAATTTTTGCTATTTCATATCTCAATTGCGAGTACCTTATGGCGACGCCAATGTCACTTCATCATCTTCCGTCTCCCTTATGATTTCAGAGGAATGGACATTGAAGTATAGAATTGCTTGCTGGATTAAAATGTAAGCTGAATCTTCTCCACCCCACTGGATCATCTATACATTGGATTTAACCCTGGTCTTAAGTATATTGTTACCTCTTCATTGAATTTATTTTCCGAAACTGTACTAAATTAAGAACAGAAGTTAGGGAGCTTTGCCAAATTTGATTACTTTTTCCCTTTTCTTATGGAGCCAACGAAACGTCCCACTCTTGATTAAACCCCCCCCCCCCTCACCCACATTGCCCACACTTCTCAAACCCTATCGTTTCACTTATACCCTCTTCAATCTTTTTTTAATTCGATTAATGATGGCCATTGATTGGGGTGATAAATAAAACGGTTCGATAAAGGACGGTCAGAATAGGTTTTCTTTCGCCTTCGCGTGCGAAGCTGGGGAAACTGAAATAAACAAGTATTTATAGTCCGGGAAGCAGGTTAACAAAAGGGACAGTTACAGGAAAAAAAAAACAACTCCGGGACTAAGTTTGATGACTGATTTTAATGTTTTCAGGCCTGCTGAATCTGAATTTAAACTTTGCCCAACGTTACAACCCTGGCAACACGCCGAAATTTGAGTGGATTTTTAAATATCGCGTTTTTGGGGGTTTTCACCACGCCATCGCTTGTAATAATTTAAAAAACATATTTTTCTTGCCCTTCTCCTTAATGGGAATTTCAACCCCCCAAAACCTATAACAAGAGACGCTACAGCCTATAAATAAAAAAAAACTGCAAAAACCCCAATTTCAAAATCCCATGTATGCATGTAAAGTCGAAATTGGCGTAGTTCACATTAGTTTTCCATGTTTTAAGGTAATCTGAATCCGAACATCAAATTTCCCGCCCTCTGTACTACGGCAAGTATCAACAAATATTCAAGGATACACAAAAAAACCTGACATTTCAGCACTGATGTTTTGCTGTTTTTAGTCAAGTTCCAATTTTTTATGGTCCCGAATGTCGTTTCTCAGACCCATCAGAGTCAAAGTGACATAAGTATGGCACAAATATTGAAAACATCCTCATACAAGAACATTTCTTCATTTTCAAGTGAGATTTTATACCTGTATTTCTGTTCGTTTCTACCCGTGTTACTGGTGGAACCATGCTAGTGAAGTAGAATAGATTCTTAACTAAAGAAAGCAGTGCAAACAGTGAAAAACTCATGAAGTACAGCACTTTGGGACCTGGTGATAGGTGCGTAACAGGTGTTGATGGGCAGCAGCTTCTTGGGGAAAGTGCGTCAATGTTGCTGCTCCCTTTGAAGGCGGATTTTACGCAATTCTCGTACCTTATAACTTCACATAGTCTCCTTCATACAGAGCAATTAGATACGTCTCCTCTACTTCAGCAGGCACATTCGTCGTAGATTGGGGGTCTCTGTGAGGAGTTCACGGTCGTTGAACACTTTCATGATGGTCCGGGTTCTTGGAATAGGTCTTAAGACACTTAAACTGCCCCTGATGTTGGATCACACCCCTGACTATATTATGTAGATGAAGGATCAGTATCACATCTCCTACATCTTCATCTGTACAGCAGCGGTTGGATAGTACAATGGTGTTAATTAGGGGTTATTAAGACAATTAATTGAATTTCGGATTCAGCAAACCAGAAACACGAGAAGAAACAGCCAGAAAACAGGAGAAATCACGACGTATAATGACAAAGTTTAAATGTTTCAATGAGGTTTTTTCTATTCGTTGACATATTAATATCGCTGGTTAGAGGCTTGCTATATATAAATTCAACATGCACATTGAATTGTTCCTAGGATCATGAATCAGCGCTTTACAAGAGCTTCGCCCCCCCCCCCTCAAACCAAAAGATATGTACCCCTCAGTTTTTGACTATTGAGTGTGACTTGGCCTCAGATAGTGGATTTAATGAGACCTTTTGCCCCGGGTCTTTCCTTCAGCAAAATACATCATGTGGGCAAATTTTACTTTTTCAATTCGTTTTATACTATTCATAAAGCGCCTTGAATAGAGAAACAACGGACAAGAAAAGATCCCATTGTACAGCGTAAAAATGGTATGTCCTCGTGGTCGTATCGACAAAAGAATTAAGTTCAACAACCCGCAGATTTCCGAGCCATTGAACGAGAGACTAATGAAAGCATGGGAGAAAGTAGCCCAAGAGGGTGAAAACAATAAGAACAAATTGATCAGAGAAATGCATCAGACGGTGTCCGAAATCGAGTCATTTGTTCAAGTTATAGAGGAAGAAGCTAAAATAAGGAAGTTTCGTAGAAGTAAGTAGGGAGCACCAGCCTTCCCGATTCAACCTCACCGGGATGAAAGATTCAGAAGACGGGTTTAAACTTTCCTCTGAAAACAGAGACGTACGGTAACGGAGAATGGGTGAGCTATAAAATGAAAGAAAAAGAATTTGTGGACGCTTTAAAATTCGGGAAGGAATTGATCGACAAATTGCTCCGAGCAATTTCACCACGCGAGAATCCGTTACTGAGAGGTCCACAAGACGTTGACAGTCAAAGTACGAAAAATCAAAATTATTTTTATTGTGTGTTCTTCCCAGGATTTCTCGCTAAGGACAAAAAGCCCTTGAATAACCTTGAAGGTTAGGTATAGCTACCAATATTTCCTGTAACACATTTTTTCGTTTGCCATTCTGGACTGTTCTGAACTGCCTGGAGTAGCCCGAACAACGTTCTTTAAAACATTGCCCCCGCTGTAAAACTAAAGAAATTGCTCAGCACTTGATGAGGTTTTGTTTTCAACACATAAGAGGTTAGGATTAAATGTAATTAATGGTGTTATAATTTCCTAACGAGCAGAGTGTTGTAATTAAAAACATCTGACTATGTGAGGATGACATCAATCCTGAACTGCTACACTTGATGCTCCGCAACTTGCCTGCTCTGGACGACCAATGAACAGACCTATGAATTACAATTTATGTATAGGTAAATAGTTATAGCAACAGTTTCCTTGTTCCTCAGGGGAGCGTTCAAGGCCCTCTTTTATATCTGGTGTACGGCCATGATTATCCGGCCGACGAATCACTAACAATGGCCCATTTCGCCGATGAACAGTCCCTGGCTAACATTCGATGCCTCGGCGATTGCATCGAGGATTGGTGTGCTCGATGGAGAGTTAAAGTGAACCGGCTAAATCATGCTAAGTGCAATGCACATATCGCACCAAAGTTTCCTTCCCTCGGCTAACCTTATGTGGTGCTACCGTACCATACTCAAGCGAAACTAGGTATCTTGGATTAGTGCTTGACTCAAGGCTAACGTGGCGAGCCCATATATCGTCAGCGGTTCAGAAAACCAGGGCCCGTATGCACATGCTCAAACAACTTCTTATTAGCCCAGGTATTACCCTACACACCAAAAGACTATTGTATCTCTTACTAATCCAGCCCATCTGGCAATACGGTTGTGTCATGTGGTCATCCGATTCCGACTCGCAAATCAAAATAATTCAAACTGTTACAAAATAGAATACTCCGACTGATGACGGGTGCTCCGTGGTTTGTGAGAAACAATACCCTGCACAAGGACTGGAAGATCCCCCTTGTTCACGACACCCTCCGCCATATATACGCACGCCACCAGGCTTCAGGACCACCCCAATCAGCTTCTCAGCACGTTATTTTATAACATTCCTCCCGAAAGGCCCCTTAGGAGACTGAAGCGCAAGCGTCCCTCAGACTTGCTTAACTGAAGTTGTCACCAGTTAACCCTTTTGTTTTTGCTTGACCTATCACTGGATAGTGTCATTGCATCACGTTTCGCCTGCTTTTTCTTCTTTTTTTTTTTAAATTGGCTCGCACAACTGTAAAGTACAATAAACGTACAATAAAGTTGATAAAAAAAAACAAAAAAAAACACAGTTTCTTGAATGTTAGCTCTTCAAACTCAATAAGACCCTCTTTTCCTAAAATTGCTTGACATAATTTGTGTTTTCGGCTTCGGGTCCAACTTGGACTATAGTATAAGTATGCTAAAAATGCTAAAGTACGCTGAAAATCTAAATTAAGGGAGAGGTAATAACTTTGTTTCCCTCTAGGATTATACATTTTTCCACTGGCACTGGCATCTCTTATTCCTTCCCCCAATCTTGTCTTCATGGTGGAGAACACAAAAGAAACGTGACGACAGAAAAGTTTATTAAAGCAGGATCTTAGGTGATATCCTATATTTAACCCTTCTTTTTACCTTCGTCGCCGAAAATTTCTTCCTTCCCCTCTTCACCGCAAGAATAAAAAGATGCTGCCAAGAGGAGGGGGAATTCGCAATCATTCCTTTGACACAAGCCTGATTGGGAGGGGAGAGACCTTTGTGTTAGCTGACAAAAGGAGAGTGAACGTTATTTTCTTCCTTATGTTTACTCTCTTTCTGCACAGTTTTACAAATAAAAGGAAATGGAAATATCTACGCCTTCTTCTTTTCCCTTGCCAAGGACAGTATTTCTTTGTTAAAATTCATTGAAAAACGTCGGTATTGTTACTTTGAGCGTTCTTTACTGTCAATAGAATGGGTTATTTTTTACGGGTATGGCCAACTGAGGAACCGGAGAGTTTCGTAAAATGGAAAATGATGCAGAAAATTGCCCGCACTGGTGATTTATCATCTACTGGACTTATTTTTATCATGATGTGAGAATCTTTGAACGGAGTAGTTCATTATAATTGTTGTTCAACATAACAGGACTAATTTCCCTGGGAGTCCAAAAAATTTGCTAAAACCCAATTTTATAGTTCACCTCAAATTACCCTTCGACGGCAGCTTGAAACATAAAAGTTCCATAACATGATACTGACTCATTCCCACCTTTGTGGGTTCAAGGAAAAACTTGTGTATTGGGGTAGGAAGGAGAATGTTACCGCTCTATCAGTCTAACGATCTTGAAGCTGCACAGCATTGTGAATGGGAGGAGGAAAGGAGTCAAGAGTTGAAAGTTAGTTCTTTACGATGGGCGTGTTTTCCCTTAATATTCTGATCAACGCGTCCTGATTCCCTCCTCCTTCTCCTTCATTTACTTTTCAGGTACAGCAGCGGTGTGAAATTTATTACCGACTCGCACATATTATCTCTGTGTTAACTTCCGGCTAGAGCGTTCGAGATATTGTTTCGGAAAACATTATGTCGTGCCCATAATTTGTAATTTTTCTACACCCTTTGGTGAAAATTGCCGGAGGGCGCGGGCATCTGATGTGAAAAAATGTTTGAGGCAAAGACTGGTTCTCAGCTAACCGTTTGCCTGACGGCGAAAATACAGTATTCTTGGATTTCGGAAATAAGGACGTTGAGAGTTCCTTTGTGAGTTTTCTGGGAATCTGTGTCAATAACAGGTCAGTGTGGAATCGACATTGTTTTTTGTTTGCAAAGAACTTGTCTGAGGTAATTTTCCTTATTAGATGCTCAAAACAAATTTGATCTCAAGAAAGTTTATCTGAGTGATGCCGACGAGGTGCTTATAGCACTTTCCCGAGATTTTTCCATTTTAGATTTTCCCGTAGCGCAAAAAAAAAAAAAAAAATCCTTTTTAAAAGCCCATTCACAAGCTCTATGTTTGCGTTGTGTGGAGTCGATGCAGCCAAACAAATGTATTCCCTCGAAAGATGAAGCATTTTGATAGGTGTCATAGACTCCACACAACGGAAACATTGAGCTTGTGAATGGGTCTTAAGACAAAGCTAAATTACAATATGGTTGCATAATATAATTTCCTTGAAAATAATTAATTGTATATTTTAGTAGGTACTAATTTTTTTCTTGACTTGGAAGGATAATTATATTAAATTAATTAAAGAAATAATCGTGTTAAATCAACCAATTTACATGGGCTCGGATTTCCCAATTGCGTGAGTTAAGAATTATACACATGCTGAACATGAAGCTTTCTACATTCCTGAAAGATCCTCGAGAGCTTCCTAATGAGATAGCCCCTCCCCCAGCATCACAACTTCTACACAAATTTTATCCGTCTTTTGTGGGAAGACAGGCAAAGACCCTGGGAATGAGCTTACATCTAAAGGGGAAGTACCTCAATCCCTCTCACCCACACCCCTTCTTTATTACACGCGTGGACGGATTTGAGATTTTGCCTAGACACAGAATTCAGCGCCAGGAAACAGTATGTGGATAGGGGGCGGAGTGGGGGGGAAGCTTGTTCAAGTCAACGCTCCAACCATCCCATTACAACAGGGCAAGACACGCTAATTGTGTGCTCTTCTCCTCCCTTTATAAATAGATAATTAGTGGGAAGCAAATCTGAGTTAGAAAGGACATGCCTTCCTTTACAAGACCAACGGAACTCCACACTAGTCAATGGAGAAGAGATGGCCAATCTCGTCTTCATTCCTGCCTCATTCTCAACTCTCCCCTCACATTTAACAGGATTAGAGGCCTTGTCAAAAACGCTTGTCTAAAATGCTTTTAGGACAAGCCCCTACACTCCCAACAGACCCTATCACGACTCCAACAAATTCAGGACCTTTGTTGACATTGTTAGGGCATTTCAGCAAGGGTCTCATGAAACTTGAGAAGCCCTGATAGAAGATAAAATATTTTGACACTTTTGGAATTATAAAAATCGTAAAGAACGTGTAAATGCGGTAGACCTTCCGGCACTAGAATGAACGTGTAATAAAAACCGTTTAGAGTTTGGCTTTAAGGGCGTTAAGATTGCTTATTACATGATTAGCGGCTTCGAGATAGGCCCAAATTGCTTTCATTCATTCAACAAACCGCACGATTGAATATACTTAGAACTAATTTCTAAAAAGCTTCCCATGCAGCGAGTCTTACAGGCACTATTAATATTTCGGAATTTAGGGGCTGTACAATACAATTGAACCCAAGCATTGTGTAAATACATGTATTGAACGTATTGCGCCAATGTTAAAATATTGCGCAATAATATTGTGCGTGTACGCTGTATGGGCCCCTTATCCTGTACAGGTAGAAGTATGGGTGGACTGGAAGTACACCAAAAATGGAGTAACAAATTCCTTCTCGGATAATTACCTATCTGCTTTGCTTTGGAGTTATGATTTTTAAAGTGTTTAGGCAAAAGCCGCTAATTACTGAATTTTCTATGCGCCGGTTAAAATAGAAAGAATACGCTGTCCCCAGTTTCTTATGGTACTTAAGAGGATAAAATTGAGAAGGCGCACTATAATGTGCTGTTTTTGGTTAAAGTACGCGGCAAAATGTTTGGAAAAATCGCCAATAATCGTGGCTAAAACTGCGGAAAAGCGCTCATGCGTGGTTGAACGATGCAACTCCCACACCAATATTGAGGGAAAATCGCTGATTTATGGTGTATAAAGGCCAGTTTACGGTCAAAAATGACAATTTAGAAAATACGCTTATGTGCTTTTCTGGGCCAATCGCGCGGCTGAAAATAGAAAAAAAAAAACATGCTAACGCGGGGCTAAAATTTAGAAAAATGGCGAAATTGCGAAAAAAAATCCGCGGATAAAAAGAGAAAAAACACGAAGGTTAAATTTGCGTAAAACACTAATTCGCGGAAAAAATTGAGAAAACTGATCCGTAGTTCTAATTGAGAAAACGTGGTAATTGTTAGTAAAAAGTGAAAACAATGCTAGAGTGGGGCCAAACTGTAAAATCAAAAACAATAATTTCCGGGTAATATTGAGTTAGGCATTATTATTTCTTGTTTTTACAAACTTATTCAAGTTCCTGTTCTATGAATTGCTAAATAAAAGTATAAAATATTATTATTATTGTTGTTAACCAACTATATCCACTGTGATTTACATTTTTATTGCACCTCTCATCACCCCGCCCTCCAGGGACACCCAGCCGCCCCCCCCCCCTCATAGGCCGGCTACTTAATGCATGTAACATTTTAGAGAATAAGGTCTCTGATGCTTCTTTTCATGTCTTTTAAACAACAACAACAAAATGTTAGTAATGAAACCTACTAACAGTTCGTTTAAATTTTTCAGATCCAGTTAAAGACATTGGTGCAGTTTCCGAAAAACTCGTCGAACGATTTGCCAGGATACTTGAGGATGAAGGAATATCTCACAACTACCCCGTGGCACCAATCATTCGAAGTATTTTTATTGTTTTGTTTCACTAATTTCTATCCAATTTCCTATTTCTAACTTGTTTTATATTTAATAGTTTGACTTTTCATTTGTGGCCCATTACTTATAAAAACCCGCCTCACAAACTGGAAAAATTAGAAAATAACACGTGATTGTACAGTTGAGAGGCAGATTGAAGTTATGGAAAGCATACGTACCTTTCTCGTGTAAAAGGGGCTATAGGCTGTATACATGTATGATTTTCAAACAATTTGAGTTATAAGACTTTGGTTGGAAAGATATCTGAAAACGGACATCAACACCCGCCGGGGACCCAACGCTTTCCTATTTTTTTCAACAAAAAATAATCAACAACTTTTTTGTTTAAAAAGAAACAAAAAAAATATAACAAAAAACAAACCCAAAAATAAAAACACCCAGGGTACTCTTCCATGTATTGTGGTTTATCGCTAGGGCAAAAAACTTCGCTTACAAATGAAGAGATGTAACACCGAGACTAAGTTATGCAACAGCAATTAGGGTTGGTCGATCTCTGTGCCAGCCTCCTATTTATTATACGACAATCCCGTCCCATCTGCCCTTACTATGTATTTTTATCTGTGTCATGGTGGCTTGACCATCCTTCACATCAAAATTACGATACTAAATCATATTTTTTCTTTCGTAGGGCTCTTCCTTTCAGGATTGGGAGGGTCAATCCTGAAAAAAATAGTGTTGCCGCCACCATTCATTAGAAAAACGAGAGAGTACGACGCATTTGAGCATTGAGATTGCGCTTAAGATCTACTATCAGAATTCAGGGAAAAAAAAAAAAAAAAAAAAAGAACTTGCGTTGTGACCAACATGACGCATACTAAGATGAAGCTTCGATTTCTGGGGAACTCCTTTTTGTTATTTTTAATTGAACCGATAAGACAAATTTCTTTGATTAGAATTAACTATTTGCATCAGTTTTCGTGAAGATATATCGCTTCCGTCAACTGTCTTGCTCATTTTACTTCTATTTTTTTTTTTACTATATGAGGATTCCACAGAATTTCGGAGCAGACATCTACTTATTACATACCGTTCAATCACAACATTTGCCGGGCGTCACCCAAATCTGTCAGGCGAATCTTTCTCCATGGGTGATGTATTTTCCCTTTTCAGCCGCAGGGGTTCTCTCTCGGCGGAAAAATCAACCCCTTCATTAATAACAACATTAATAAAATAACAAAAAAAAATTATGTATAACCGTGTGTGGAACCATCCGTAATTAATATTCAACTTTTATACAGAGCAAAAGACATTCAGAAAAATTTCAATTAGAGATAAAATCTGGTCGGACAAGTTGATGTCGTCCCTCAAGGCCTACGGAAGCCGTAACACGCTTCCAAGGAAAACGTCAGAAGACCGCCTTAACGTTTCTGTGAGCATTATGTTGCACTTTATATGTATGACATAACCAATTTTTATCAGTATTGGTTCTGTGTGCTTTCATGACAGAGGTACATACACTTTTGTCCTCTCTTGCAATCTTCTTTATCCTTCTACCCAATGCATCGATTTCGTTATCATTTATTTTTGTTCAGTCTCATAGTTTAGAAAGCGGTTTGTTATCATCACCTGAAGCCTTTCTTCGCGAATATGCCAGAAGAGAAAATCTTGATCTCGAATTCAAAGAGATCTCCGCTGTAAAAAACACGTGGATTCAGGAATACATTTACAGTTGCCGGCTTCACAATATCACAAGTATTTCCCTTTTTCTTTCACTATCGTTCTATCTCTTTTTCCCTCTCTTGCTCTCTCCAACAAAATGCGGTTCAAGTATAAGGAGAAGTTGAAAATAGGGTGGAGAGTGCTTTGCATTTGAAAACGACAAGCTAAAGTGGATTCCTTGTTCGTTTGTTGTTTGATGTACGGTGGGAATGGATAGCTCATCAGGGGGCTGATGGAGCAGTATTATTGTACAGCAGGATTGCAGTTCGGGAGGGCGTCACATCAATGGTACATTGAAGCTAACGAGTTTCTTCAGAGTTTTCATTTATAGCGTTTTCCACACGCATAAAATTCTGCAGTGGGACAGTTCATTTCCACCCGTCTTCTCCATTAACATATTTAAGATTTAATTCAGAGAGAACTGGTGGAATGGTAATGAACTGCCTCGTGACAGATTTTTTGTGAAAACGGAAAACGCTATTAAATTCGAATTGAATTCCTAGACCATAAAATGTACATGCAGCACTCGCTTTAATTAATTTTTTTAGTCTTTCTCGCTTTCTTCGTTCTTTCCATCCACCTTCTTAAAACGTCAACTCAAAGGGAATTCACCTTGGAAACACTGGAAGGATGAGAGCTTGGAGAGAGATTGAGCTTTTCATGGGGACTGTCTCTATTTTTGGGTTACAGAATATTCAGTAGCTTATGCAAATTTGATGAATTAGAGGGAATGAGTGGTGGTTAGAGTGGAGAGTCAAGCCAAGAGAGTGAAGGAAAGAAAAAGGAATGTTATTTTTCCCGCGTGGAACGAGCCCTGGTGGGTGAGCCGTTTTGCCATTGTGAGAATCGTGCCTCTTGTAGGCAAAAACTCTGCCCTAGTTGTGCTCGTTGTTACGACATTAAAAAATAACATTTTTTTCTTCTAGCTGATGGCTACGGTAAACGTCGCAATATTTCTAAACAAGATTCAGCCGCTCAGATGCTTCGAATTATCATAAACAGGCAAAAGAGAGATTCACTTCCTCCTGAAATGACTCCACTCACTGAGGCGGAGTAAGTTAATTGTACATAGCTGGAGAACCTTTTTTTTGAATTAACTATGAAAGCACGATTCGACACATCTGGGACCACCAGAAAGTTTAAAATAACGTCAGATAACCATAACCACTGAGGGTGCGTTTAACAATGCACTTATTCGTCTGATAAAGCTAGGATAAGTATGGTTGGCTCAAGGGCCTAATTGCAAACATCAATATAATGTTATACGAGAGATTGCTATTCCATGAGATATCCAGCGATTGATAAACCCACCTTTATAGTCGTGTAAAAGAGCCTTTATAACCTTGGATTTTAACAACATTAAATGTATTTAAATTAATTTTAGAATCACTACCGCACTCCTAGCATCTTGCGAACTAATCGAATACGGTGACATTCTGAGGCAAGTCTGTTCGGAAGAGAATGCGAGGTATCCCATTTATTCACCCGCTCATCAGCCAGACCATCCTGTTGCGATTCGATGCAAGGCCTTGGGCTACAACGCAGTTGGTAGTGTTTTGTGATTCTCCCTTCGAATCATTCCCCATGGCAAAATGTTCGATTTCTTCTTATACTTTCTCTGGTTTAAAAGGTTTCGGTAGGAATAAAGACATTGCGAGAAGAATGTCGGCCAAAATGGTTTTGGATCAAATAATGCAAGAAAGGATGAGAGAGTGTCGCGCGAAAACCCCCACAACGGTGTCGAGTAGAGACGATCGTTTCTAAAATTATAAATTGGTTCCATCGGAAGTATAACGTCTGTCTAAAATTCTTCTCACCTATCAGTCATTAGAATATTAATACTCAACGATAACTTCAGTTTTTAAACTGATTCTAATGTACGAACTCAGGTTCATATTAACGAACCTTTAAAAAAACCCTAAAACAAAGATAAAACTTCATACCTAAAACCTACACCAGTCAAGGTGATTATACTTTCTATAGCTGTCGCAGATCTTCGGCCATTAATGTCCTTCACATATGTCACGAACAGTCCCAACCGCCTTCGCGCTGGGCCCAGTACATTATCAATTGTTAATGGGTTGTGATTTTTGAGAATTCGTTAACTTCAATTTCAAAATTAACTTGCTCTGCTGCTCTAGGGTAAGCAATCAGGAGTAAACGACTGCTGGTGACGTCAGTCCCCACCCCTCCTAACTGATGAACAGGGGGAAATCTGCGGCACCTATAGAAGAGTTTAGTCACCTAGTCACCTTGTATACCATCTTTTCACTAAAACCTATCTACCCCCCCCCCCCCTATCTCTTCTATTTAGTAAAATTTGTTGTATTTGAATATTAGGTTCTATTAACTATACCTACGCACCAAATTGTCTGAAAAAAGGTAATTTCTGAAGCTATGTATTGCGGAGAAGGTGGACTTCAAAGCCTGGTCAGCACGGGTAATAATAAAAACTATTTCGAGTTTTTGCCTGATTTTCTCGCATTGTGAGCGGGAGGGACTCAAGAAAAGTGCACTAAACGTCACCATTAGCGTACCATGGTAATGGCGAGGGGGGCGGACCGCCCCGCGGGCCCCCTGTCAGACGGGGCCCCGAAAAGCGTATAATAAGGATGAAACAATGACGATTTCCAAGTTCTATGTTCATGGATGTATAGGTAAAGTGACATGGAGTTTTAGTACACGGTTTGACAGCGATTTGGCTCCTTTCGACGATTTTCAGTCCATCTGATTTGGAGAATAAAACGTGCAATGAGCAAGGAGTGTGGCTGTGAATACTCGATTGAGCCCACGAAAAGCGTTATTCTGAAGGCTCGATTGACAACATTTGTGACTTCTGGAATCTGGAGGTAACTTCGCAGCTAAAATTGAGAAAACACGCCGACTCACTGAGTATTGGGTCAAGCACGCGGCTAAAATGGAGAAAAACGCTAATTCAAGGACACCAAAGTGGATAAAGAAACGCTCTTAAACTTGAAAAAAAATAATAATAATAATAATAATAACAAAAATTATAATAATTTGGGAATGAAATTGAGAAAAATAGCAAACTTGCCACTGCCGACGCGGCAAAAACGTTTGGAAAAAGCGCTAATAAGCGTGGCTATAACTGCGAAAAAGCGCTGATTCGTGGCCTTACCGTCTTACAATGCAGCTTCCAGACCAAAATTAAGAAATAATCTCTGATTCACGGTGTATACATAGAAGCATCATTCTACAGCTAAAATGTAGATATCGGCGCAACCATGTTGTTTTTGGGCCAAGGCCACGGCTAAAATTGAGAATCACGCTACTTATTCAATACAGTACAAGTCGCAAGTGGTAATATTGATATAAACAACGCTAATTCCGGTTAAAATTGGGCAAAAAAGGTATTCACAACTGAAATTGCAAACAATTTTCTAGAAAACGCTAATACGCTTCTGAAATTAGGAAAATTCGCGGCAAAAATTGAGGAAAATCACTAATTCACGGTTAAAAATAATAAAATTTCAATTTTTAAATAAAATTTCAATTAAAAATAAGCAAATTCGTGGCTTCTGAAGGCAACGTTGAGGCTAAAATTGAGAAAAAGTGCCAATTTATGGATATAGGTTGAAACCTATATCCTATAGAGCAAAGTTCGAGGCTAAAATAAGGAAAGGCCGTAGCTTAAAGCTGGGATGAGCGTTTGGTAAACAAAAAAATTGCTCATTTGCGCCAACATTTCAGGAAAAACCTCCATTTCGCTGCTAATATTCCGGGAAAAAAAGTAATTTTTAGCTCAAACTTGTAAAAGTGCAATTCCCTGCCAAAAAAAGCCCTGGTGATTTACAGCTGAAATTTAAGAAAATGCCAACTCGTGGAAAATTAAGAAAAACGCTAATTCACGGGATAAAATCGCTGCTTTACTGCTAAGAAAAAGAGGAAATTCATGGCTATATTTGTGACGGAGGCAAAACAGCGAATCCGAGGTTGAAATTGGGGAAAACCGTTACTTGCGGTCAAAATTTGAGATAATCGATATAATGTGCGGGTTATGTTGTCAAAAAGCACTCATTCATTCGTGGCTAAAATTGAGAAATTCGCGGCCTAAACTGGGCATAAGCGCTAATCAGCGGATAAGGTGTGGAAAAAAGAGCAAAGTTCGAGGCTATAATAAGGAAAAGGCCGTAGCTTAACGCTACGTAAAAATTAAATTTCTTGTTTACATAGGGCGTTTTCCATTGCAATTCCTCGATGAGTGTCACTATCTAATCTGCAGATGTCGACTTACAATTTCTTTCTCTTGAATATTTGACCCTGTGTGCGTCAATATATGAGAGATGGCGTGCTTCACAATTTCATCGATCATCCACACCAAAAATGTCAAGAATGAGCATATCCTTAGCAACCTTTGTCATGAACAATAATATGTTGCTTTCGGGGCTGGGAACCAGCAAACTCAAACAATTTTCTATTACATTATATTTATTTTTTTTTTAAATTGCGTCTTCAATCCCCGATCGAAAGTACCCCGTTCACAATTCACGACTTCGCATGATGAGATTCACACGGCATCACTATAGGTAAAAGGCAATCAAGTAGCCTTCAAGGCGATTTTACTTTTTCTTGAAAAAATTCTTAGTTCAGTGAACATGGATTTAGTCAAAAGAAAGTCGGAGGAAAACAGTCTGTTCATAATGGCAGGATGGTATGGAAGGGGACTTTTAATACTGGGAAAAATGGGCGACCTTATTAAATACTCTACCGCGAATATAGCGGAGAACATGAGTGGTTGGAGTATAGTGTGAGGGGATAGGGGAACTGGTTTCAAAGTTACATTGTTTATTAAGTTTTTCATGTGAGAGACGCGAGGTTTGGACCTCTTCA
Source organism: Corythucha ciliata (assembly GCA_038030265.1). Classification (NCBI taxonomy): domain Eukaryota; kingdom Metazoa; phylum Arthropoda; class Insecta; order Hemiptera; family Tingidae; genus Corythucha; species Corythucha ciliata. The sequence continues at coordinate 40,884,111 of CM075938.1, read as the reverse complement.
CTCCCTAGTTTTACTTTTCTATTCATCTCTTTTTCTTTTTCTCGCTGACAGATTCTTCACCCCCAGGAAAACTTTCTCTCTCTTTTCACTCCCACATGGTAAAGAAAAAACTTGAAATTTGTTTAAACCGCATTTTTCCTGCTCGTGAAGATAACTTTCTGAGCGGATTGAGGAGGGTGAATAAGATTAAATTCGCTCGGTTATCTTCGTGAATATTACTGACTTTCACGTCACCGCACCACTGCGCCCTGCCGTCATATAACTGCCAAAAGGAAGTACATAAATGTGGTATTGCTGGGTTATTGTTGTGTATTTATCTCATAATGAGAAAATATTAGTTTTTGAATTATCAATAAAAAAAGGATTTTTTTAGTTCTCGTATTCTCGCGTGCTTAATACATAAAAGTTATGAAAAAAAAAGAAGAAAAAATGACATGCACTTTTAAAAATGACCGAATTAAAACAGTGTAATAATATATGAATTATTTCATGTTTTACAATACAGGGTCGGAACCCAGGGCCATTTGGGGAGACGTTTTGGTTTGTATTAAAATACCCGAATAAAGCCCCCTAACTACGGACCTGGCTGGCAGTAACTGGAGAGGCATATACCTAGGGTAACGGATAACGGCATTGTTGAAAAGAATCCACCTGAAGCTTGCAGCAAACCGTCGTCGATAACCGTCTCTCAAGGTTGCACAAAGGCGCCTATAGCTCGTCCAGTTAAACATGGGCCTCACCCTCGCGAGATGTGCCCTTCTGGCTACTTTCCCTTACCTTTCCCACGGGATCAAGGCTTAAAAAATACACCTTGATAAATTGATCTGTGAAACCACTTTGTTTACGGAAGTAGAGGGAGCAGGAGTTTCAACTAATCGAATGTGAGAGCGCTATCCACGGGATTATGTTCTTCTTGACGGGAAATACACGTGTAAGCTAAGCTTAACTTTCAGCTGTAGCGAATTAAAGAGTAACATAATCAAGGGATTCATATCACGGAGCTTGAACGTTGGCGCAGTTCACATCATCTAATCATTTCCAATTGTTTGGATTCGGGGAGCCCGTAGGCTGCCGTGCAGTCCACCGAGGCATAAATCTTGGCTAAGAGAAAAAATCGCAATATTAAAGCTCTGATTTTCTATTTTATAACAAAGATGTGAGGCGCGTCAATCACTTCTCTCCTTGTTTGATGCCACTATAAATGCCTACTCGACCAGTATTATTTACAGTGGTGTATTCTTGGTGGTATCATTAGAAAAAATCAAGAGCTCTACGATTCTTTTCTTTTCTTCCATGGATAATATTTTCATCAAGAAATAGGGCTTCAAAAATAAGACTGTCCAAACTAGAAGAATTGGAAGAAAAATAATAAAAAGGGATTGAAAAGGGCTCCCCATGGGCTGACTTTTTGATTCCTTGGCCGTTTAGAGCTTCCTCCCTTCCACCAACCACCACCATTCAGAACTTCTCCCAAATAATACCACGGCTCAGGCATGAACAACTTAAAAACAAAAGATAAAATTCTCAACTCAGACTAGTTTCATTTCCACGCTCAGGTGGATGGTAGATGGGGTTTTGGAGGACGGAAGCAAGTTTGTTGAATCAGCCTCTTTTAGACCTCTATACTTCTAAATCCCCCCCCCCCCCAATTCAATATTTACTACTTCGTCATTCCTAACTACAAATACTAGTGTATTTTAAGTCTAACCCTTGAAGATTTATTTGGGGATAATCGCAATTGACGCAGGACGGGGAGTTCAATACACGCTTTTTCACAATGCTATAGGATTCCATGAGTTTCCCAGTAAATCGATTGGGAAATTCAATTGGGTAAGTCACGTGTACTACCGAGAATGCATCACGTATATTAATGAAGTTGTTATATCGCTTTCGAGGGCATAAACCTGGAATAATAGACCAACTTCTCTGCGATAATTTTCATTTTAAACTCAAAAGCATGAAAGTAATTTGCGAGTACGCCTCTGAATTTAGTCGTAATTCCCTTCAACCCCTCCACCTTGCAATCATACGACTGGAATCTACACACTTGTATAAAACCATAATTGCTAAAATTAAAAAAGAGAGAGAGAGAAGAGCATTTCTCATGTATAAGCTTTGCCTTCCATTTAAGTTATTTTTTTAATAACAGTTATTATCTTGATAACATTCTAATTTCGTTTATTTAAACTCTCTGGATCCCCCTCCACAAACTCTTTAAACAAAACAGGCCTCCCCCAATGGACTACAATCCATTTAACTTTCGAGAAACTTTATTGTTTGCCCTCAAGAATCTAGATTCAATGCAATCACAGAAACTGCAGAGCTAACTTCCTGGTATGCCTGAGTCCCCTCGTGCAAGGGACGCTCTCTATTATTTCCAGATATTTTTGCCTCTTCAACTGAACTTATTTAATAAGCTTGTTCAGCACAAATTGAGATGTAAATCTTTCGATGGGTCATTGTGTTGGGGCGGGGGCCTGGGTCCGCTCTGAATCGGGCATTGAATCCTGGAGCAATAGAGAGAGAGAGAGAGAGAGAGAGAGAGAGAGAGACAGACAGAGAGAGGTGTGATTTGCTGACACTTCACAGACAATTATCCTGGTGCTGACTGGAAAATGTGTCATCTGTCTGTAATTGCTTCCTTTTCAAAGGAATAGCGCTGTAGCCGAGAATTGATGTGGGTGAGAATGAGAGAAAGAGCGCACGCGAGTGAGAGAGCTTGATAGAGAGGGAGTGAAAGAGCGCGCGAGAGAGAAATAGAGTGATGAAAAACGAGTGAATGATTCAAATGAAATGAAAAGAAAAGTTTTATAAAAAAGGACAAAGGTTTGTCTTTTCCTTAAGAGAATAGACGCTTTTCTTCTTTCATGAAGAAAACACTGTCCTTTTACTGGGATCCCATCAATAAGATCAAAGTTATTATTGCTTTACGAAACGATGATTTAAATGCGATGATTCTGATGATGATACTCTATCTTTATCCCTTCCCAATTTTTCTAAACGGTCCCATTAAAGACCTACTCTGAACAATGTGAGCTGCCGTACAAACGACCACAAAGAAGCACATTAACATCATCAAACGTATTTATTTCCTCTGGGATTTAAAGATATTTTCTTCCTGAAGAACGAGAAAAAAGACAAAAAACAAAAACAGTATTATACAAGATAACATTCCTTCGGACATGAGTTATTATTGTTGGTGACAAGAGTGAAATATAAGAGAAAAAATCGTTTTCTTCTTGTCCAGGAAAGCACGTCAACCCAACATGGTGGCCGCATTGTGGAGAAAAAACAAAAAAAATCAGATTTTCAGTTTATTTGGTTGAAGGGCAATGACAAAAGAAAAAGAACAAAACCAGAAAATCCAGTTTTCTAAATTGATGTGAATGGTTTGAGGAGAAGTCACGGGGGGGGGGGGCAACATACATTCTCATCATTTTGTAAAGCATGTATTTTGTATTTAAAATATTCCATTTCATTTTATAATTCAAAATAATCGTAAAAATGCAAATACCCGGATCATGTTTCCAATTTGTATATTATTCGATTCATCCTCTTGGTATCACACAAGGCAACGTGATAGTTGAATTTGAGAGAACTGGTGGCCTGCGTGAAATAAAACAATAGTCAATCCCCTGATCTCATTCAAATTTGTCGAGTTAATAAATCAAAACGAATACGACTTACTATGTAAGTCACACTTTTTCCGACGAAAGTTTCACGTCAGAACACCCATACGGGATAAACATTCTAAAAACCGTCCCCAATTTTCAAGTCGTCGATTTATTCGAAATACACACCGTTTCAGTGACACTGAACGCAATACCTCAGCAATTTGAAATCAATTCTGGCGCTAAGCTCACCCGAATTTCTGAGCGGGATTTCAAGCGTCTCAAGCTGAATGCACCAGTCATGGAGGTAAATAACTGGAGAAAGCCTGAGTATGCTGGGGGGTGGGTAGAAGAGTTGTCACAAATATGGCAGCCCAAGTAACCCATCAGGATCTTGAATTTACCTTTACATCGTCAGGTTATCAATAAAAATGTTCACCTCCCCCGAGAGATTAATGAAAAATTTCAAAAAAAGAGCCCGAGTTAGAATGAACAAGGGGTATTTCGGGGAATTTGTCTGTGAAACTAAATCAAACTCGTTAACACTCTCGTTCTCAAAGCGAGGACGTCTTGATGTTCGTACGATTTCATTGTAAATGTCATCGTCCGTGGCAAGTAGCCGTGTTTTCAAGTGTATTTTGGTGTTTATTTTCTAAAATAAGTCGCCCTGATCGCGTTCCATCAACATACTAAGAAAAATATTACATGGGCGAGACAGTCACGAGTTCAGAAAGAGCCGCTTCATCTCTTGAGGACTGCGAAACAAGGATTTGAACAAATGTCGCCATACTCATGCGGTTCTCGCTGTGCTCGAATCCAGGGTCTTCTCATTCGTAGTGCCGGTACAAATAATGTTTCTGCTTGAGAGCGATTATCATGTGAAATAAACGTTCACGATTTCTTAGCCCTGTTTTTCTCTCAAATAGCAGAGGATCGACCCCTGAAGAAACACACAACACATCAGTAATAGACAAGTTATCTTGAACTCCGAAACATGACGTAGGTATTCCATAAAAAACATGAGTGACGGATTTCCTGGTAGCTTCTGTCGTGATTTCCGGAAGAGGATCGGAGCTACTTGCGCACGTTGAAATATCCGGAAATGAAGTCCAACAACTCGCGCATGGTCGACCGTTCAAAATAAAGGTTTTCAGGAGCATAGTTGTGGGTTATTCACTTTATTAATGTCCTGTGAAACAATCTAAAAACTCATAGTGACAATTTATTCACATACTTAGAGGAAAAAAGATCAAAACTAGAAATTCAAAGTGGACATGTAAAAGAACAACTTGTCTTGAGTTTACTTTTTGGTTCACAAGATCAGTCATTTCAACATCATCAAACTCTACAGTCATTTTGAAGATAATTGTGCGCTCTTTCGAATGACCCAATTAGTTTTGGGCTAGAATTGATTCTAGAGCGGCCGGGAGCAAGTATTTCAAAAAAAATATAGCCCCGCGAAAAAATTAAAGATGGCTGGAATAACTCGAAAACCAAGCTGAATTCCGAAAAAGTGAATTGAGTGATTTCGACCACAAATCAGCTGTACTATGACCAGTTTTCGGCTGAGCATCGAATTTTCGAACACCCTATACACCTGTCTCACTATTCAAAAAATCTGTATTCTCGTCTCCAATAGGAAAAACGTATCAAAATAGTCTAACGTTTTCCGTGCGATTTAATGTTTCAGTTTTTTTTCAATCATTCAAGTTTCTCTAGAAAATTCACAATGACAAGGCATGTTGATTTTGCTTTCGAGGATTGTGTAGGTATAAAGGAAAACTGGTATTTAGCCACTTCTTGAAATGCTTAGGTTCTCCTCGAGCTAATGTGGACTCAATTTTGTGTCCTACAAGTATGACACTGGGCTAATCGACGTTGGTTTGCTAAATACAATTTTCTTGTGAATTACAGAAACTACAGAAGAAAATACAGAAACTTGTGCGTTAACGGGTTAAAAAAGTCAATTTCGGACGAACCGAAGTTTTTGACATTCCTAGTCCCCGTTCTACCCATGTCATCCTTTCAAACGAGTCTTCCAGTCCAGATATCCCTTCTTCTCCAGCTGTATACCTCCCACCGATCGATATTCACCATCGGTGAACTATCGATTTTCTCCTGATCGCTCTCCAGCATCTGCCTGTGCTCGCTCTTCTTTTGAAAATCAAAATCAATCGGAAGCTTAGCGCGATTGCCCTCGTTGGAACATTGGGAAAGGACACGGCAGGTTACGATCGAGTTGGCATCACTGAGAAAAATTTCGATATATTTTCCGGTCAGAAATGAATTTAATGGACTGTCAATTAGACGCCACCGTCCTTTTAATTCATTTTAAGAACCGGTCAGGGGAACAAAACTGGACGGTGATCCAAATAACCGTCCCATAAATTATAGACATTTGCCGTCCCTCAAAAGCCATGTATGACAGAGTCATTAAAGATGGCAGGTCTACCGAAAGACCGGTGGGCCTTATTATTCCACCGGTCATTTTGACAGTACTTTTCTTCATAAAATGGACGGTAGGATATTCAGTAACGGTAAACTTTCCAGGTCTTTAATTTATAAATAGACGGTCAATTTTCACAGGCCGTTTATTTAAAAAATGGCAGTGGAAGAATTATGGGTTCGGTTATTTCAACCGTCTTCCCAAAATTTTTTAGGACGATGCTCAAGAATTGTGATCACGGTGAGACATACCACGTGGTGACGCCTGAACCATGCCTGCACTTCGTAGTCTTATTTATATCTATTGACAGAAAAAACAAACAATAAAAACCAATAACAATTACAAGAGTCGACGTCGTCAGAAGGTGGTTTTAAAGCGCGTACTTACCCACTTGAAGGTATTTTTCTACCACAAAGTCGGAGAGCCATGATTTGATGCGCCACGCCCGAAAGGTTTTGAGATCAAGGCAGAGCTCCTTCTCTCTGGGGAAGAGAAGGTACTGAAGACGCCTTCAACCTCGGGGCTCATAACTAGACGTTCTTTCGCAAAACATGCAGCGACTGAGATTTAAGATTTGAAATTACCCACGAATTAAATAATTTGTCACCTCCTTAATTACTTATACATACCAACTTTTATTTTTTCTTTGCTTCCCATGCCTCCCATTTGTCTTCGTCTTATATCACCTTCCTTACACGCCATCATATTTATAGTTTAGCCAACAAAATTATCGTCTTGACTGTTCCACAGCCACAGGGCTGTTTGATTTTGAATTTACATAGCCTATAAAATCATAAGACATCCTCTGTGAAAAAGGGTTAATGAAGGAACCTATACAAAAAGTATTGCATACATATTATACCTGTATCTGAAACGCTGAAACTTTGCAATGAAGGGGCGCGCTTGTAATTGTGAAATTAGACTCGGGAGGTTACGCTTGACGAGGTATCAATACCAGCGATAGCGACCGTCTAGTAAAATACTTTTTTTTCGGTTTTCAAACAGTTTTGAGGTCCTTAGAGGTACGCCGTGGAAAGTTTTGGAGGCGGACTACGTGCTCTCATTCATTTTTTTGTGCGGGACCGTCGGAACGTTGAGGGAAAGTGAGGTGAAAGTTTGGTGAGCGTGAGTGGGCTGGGGGGGCATGGAGGATAAGCCCCATGATAGCGGAAGTTTAGAGGTTTCGGCCTCTAAACTGAAGCTTAAAGACTCGGGGGACGAAAATCCGTCCTTAAGCAAAACCCCGAGCGCTAAGGCGGGGGCAGGAATCGTTTCAGCGACCCGCCCAAACTTAGGTAAAATTAATGAGGGGAATGATTTCCGTAGCAGACCGAGCACCAGCTCAATGGCAGGGACCGCTTTAGCGACCCGCCCAATGTTAGGTAGAGTAAGGCCGGTGGGAGAGACCTCGGATAATGAGGGTCCATTCGAAGAGCCACGTCGCCACCGACAAGGAAGAGAGTCGAGGAGAAATATGAGAAAGGCGGCGAAAGCCAGGAAGGCAATGGAGGAGAGAGAGAAGGGGAAACTCCTAACCAGCTTCCAATCCCGTTTTCAAAATCGACGGGCTGAGCTGGAACAACGAGCACACCAGGAGAGACAGGTAAATGCACAAATTAATAAACGGCAGAGGTCGGTGTCACAGCCAACGCCCCCGGATACCAAGGCTCCAGTAAAGAAGCCTAGGGGGGAGGGGGCGGTGACCGATACTAGGGTCACGAAACTAAAAGAATCGGCTAGGGCAAAAGTGTGTGTGGTCAAAGAGGCCAGAGAACCTTTTGAGGTCGAGGAGGTTTTAGAGATTAGAAAGTGGATTTGCACGAGGCAAATAGAGAAGAAATGTAGGGCCGCCATGGTCAACACAGGTCTGGTACATGACAGTAAGATCTTTGTACTCACCTGTGAAACGGCCGAGGAGGCGGGGAGGATCGTGGAGCTATTACAGGAGGAGGGGAAAACCCGGAATTTGGTGATTTGTAGGCTACCGGACCTACCGATTCCTAGCCGAATAAGGGCGATGGTATCGGGCTTAGTGATGTCCAAGGAGTCCGTGATCCCCCATATGGAGCTCACCAACTGGAAGAGGGGATTTTCGTTCGAGGAGTGGAAGATGGTGGGTTTTGAGCAAAACCCCACGGATGAGAGGGTGCAAATCACCTTCGAGGTACCTAAGAAGGACGCCGAGGAAATTAAGAAGGAGCCCATGGTGGGTATTGAACTGGTTAACTGTTATGGCGCAACAGTTAACAATAAAATAACTAACGACCAGTTAATCACGTTAAAAAATAACCGTTGAAAAATAACTGGTCAATTCAACCAGTTTCTTCTCAACGCTCGGAGATGGCGTTACCTATCAACGATTTAACACTTTCAACAGTTGCGGGAGAAGAACTGTTGTCCCTAGCGGGAACGAAACAAAACAGACCATCCAGTTAATTTTTAACGGTTATTTCGTAACAGTTATTTTTCGTCAACGAACGTTAATTAAGGTTTACGAAAAATAACGATAACGCCCATCTCTAGTGTGTTATCTTAGAAATAAGGATTATAAGATTTTTTATACTGAGGGAGACCTGGCTCCGAGAGCATGTGTGGCTGTGTTGGCGAATTTTAACCCGATACAGTTGCGCCCCTTCGGAACCAGGGATCTCATTGTGGTCAGTTTCAGGGCAACCCTGCGAAATCAAGAGGTAAAAGAGGTCGTCGTGGTACAGAGCGATGGAGGAGGATGGCGTACCAGCGGAGCTTGAGAATCTCTGCTCCCACTGCCGGACAACAGGGAAGCTGCTAGTGGTCGGAGCCGACGCAAATGCCCACCACCTAGCGTGGGGGTCGTCGAACGTAAACCGACCCGGGGAGCAGCTAATGGAGGATTTGGTAAGAATGGGTCTTTTTGTGGAGAATAGGGGGGAGGAGCCCACCTTTGTAGTTAGGAACAGGCAAGAGGTCATTGACGTGACCCTGAGCCTGGGGAGTATGGGTAGGCTAATTAGTAACTGGAGAGTGCAAGAGGGGGTGATAACGTCGGACCACCGACCTATTATGTTCACAGTAGGAGCCGAAGGAGACAAAGCGGAACCCGAACGAAACCCCAGACATACAGACTGGGATAGATTCGAGCGGGAGGTAGGAAGAATGGTGGAGACCGGGGGGTTATCCATTGACGAAGAGGAAAGAGAGGTAAGGGAAATACTAACAGAAGCGTTTCAGGTGGCCTCCCCAGAGCGAAGGAGGAAGCCCAAAAAATCCCCTTCGTGGGGCCTGGGGCTCCGCTTGCTCAAAAGGGCGACCAGAGCGGCTGCGGAAACCGCGAAGGCAACAGGGAACGACGAGGACTGGGAGGCCTACCACGCGGCTAGGAAAGCATACAAGACTGGAATTCGCCGCGCTAAGAAAGATACATGGAGGACCTATTGCGAAGGAATTGAGGAAACAGGAGAGGCGGCGAGACTCGTTCGTATCGTACGGTCAGAACCGAATGGTAATGTAGGATCACTAACGCTTCCGGACGGTGGTTGATGGATTAGGTATCGCGACACACTTGCTAAATACTCACTTTCCAGGGTGCAGGAGCGAGGAGGTCGTGCCACTGAGGGGCGGAACAGAGGACGAAGAGGAGTGCAATAGATGCGACGTGGTGATCTCAAGGGAGCGATTCAACTGGGCACTCAGCTCCATGGAACCCTACAAGGCAGCAGGATTGGACGGAATACGGCTTCAGGAGAGACTAAGACGACTCTCCGTCAGGTGCCTGGCAGCCAGGAAAGTACCCACGGCCTGGAAACGGGTGAGAGTTGTTTTTATTCCTAAAGGTGGCAGGAAGCATGCCGAAGCGAAGGATTTTAGGCCCATTAGTGTAAGCAGTGTACTTTTAAGACTGATGGAAAGGATAATTGAATTATACATGAGGGAATCATTGGCTACTGGGGGAGTGATCCACCAGAACCAGCATGCGTACACGGCGGGGAAGTCGACCGACTCGGCCCTCCACGACTTACTGGGGAGGGTGGAGGGGTCGGTGGCCCAGAAAGAGTACGCGTAGGCTCTTTTTTTGGATATTGAAGGGGCTTTTAATAGGGTACTCTTAATAGGGGTTGTGGCAACTCTAGAGCACTTTGGGGTGGAGACGAGGCTGATTCAATGGATAGACTACTCGCTGAGTCATAGGTGGGTGGTCGCTAAGGTGGGCGGCGATAGGGTGGAAAAACAAGCCAGTAGGGGGGTGCCCCAAGGCTCAAGTCTCTCGCCTCTTCTCTGGATACTTGTGGTAGATAGTCTTATAAGGAAATTAGAGGAAAAGGGCTATTATGCGCAATTTTTTGCGGATGACGGAGCCATAGTGGTTAGGGGGGAAAGACTAATCCACACTGTGTTCTCTCATGAGGGGGGCGGTGGGGATAGTCGAGGCATGGTGTAGGCCTAGGGGTCTCACAATAAACCCTAGTAAGATGAAAATGGTGTTGTTCACTCACAAGAGAAAAAGGGAGGGATGGCAATCAATCCACTTTCGGGGAGAGGCCATCGCTCTCTCAAAACAGGTTAAATACTTAGGAGTCATATTGGATGAGAAGTTAAGGTGGAAGGAACACGTAGACAGCGTTTATAAGAAAGCTGTAGTGGCCTTTCACCAATGTAGACAAATCGTGGGGAAGACCTGGGGCCTGAAACCACGGGTCATGAAGTGGATATACACGGGAATCATCCTGCACGGGGCGGTCGCATGGTGGAGGGGGATAGTGATGAGAGGGGGGGGGCGCATAGGCTCGCAAAAATACAAAGGCTTGCTTGCCTGGCGATTTTGGGGCCATTCCGGACAACCCCTACGAGGGCCATGGAAAGATTACTAGGCCTGAAGCCCTTGGACATTGAAGTCAGGGGTCGGGCACTTGAAGTTGCCTACAGGTTGGGATGCCAGGGAGGCCTAAAGCGGGCCAGGCTAGGCCAATGGGACTGGGAAGGGGAACTAAACAGAGTATCTGTGACGTAGGTGACTGTTATGATTAAGAAAAGGCTACAGTATGGTTACAAGAAGTAATGTAGAAAAATGATATATGATGACCTGGTTCTGACTTGTAAAAATAAAGCTACTCTTGTAAGTTTACAAAGTTAATAAATCACTACCTAATTAAACATGGCGCGGTTGAAATTAATGAGTGATACATGCTAATACGGACAGTTGTAGTGGTGCTAGTGATAGAGTAGTCATCATAGTCATCGACCGTCTAACTGCGAACCAGAGATGGAGTTCAACAAGCCTAAGCTCCTTGATCTGTCGACAAACGTTGCGGATAATTTCTGCGTTTTCAAAGAAGAGGTCACAATTTACTTCGAGGCCACGGAAACGTTTTCGAAGAAAATCGGGGTCCAAGTGGCTCGGTTGAAAAACCTTCTGGGCGCAGATGCCCTCCGAGTCTACAAGAATATCTCAACTTTGGAAGCTGAAGAAGAAACCTTTGGTAAAATCATCGAAGTATTAGAAGAATATTGTATACCCAAGAAGAATGAAATAGTGGAAATGTATCGGTTCTTCAGTCGCAAACAAATGGCAAAGGAGCCGTTTGACCACTTTTACACCGACCTACGATGTCTCGTTAAATCTTGTGGGTTCGAAGAACAAGAAGACAAATTACTTCGAGCTCAAATTGTGTTGGGACTGTCGTCCAAAGACCTGCAAGAAAAACTTTTGAGGGAAGATCAGCCGCTGGAGACATTGGTATCCTTCTGCAGAGCTGTGGAGCTGGCGGAGAAAAACGCCAAGCTCATCTCGGAACCATCACTCGACGACGGAGTGAAGGAAGTCTACGACGTGAAACATCGTCCAACATCTGGAAGAGACGCCGCCGACGGAAAGAAGCAGTTTAGATCAGATAAGCTCACTTTTCCTAGTAAAAACGTAAGAAATTGTTATCGGTGTGGAACCAGTCACGGCGTTAGAGAGTGTCCAGCATATGGTAAAACTTGTTTTGTTTGCAATAAAGAAAACCATTTCGCGAGTGTTTGTAGGATGAAAAGTAAAGTTCTTAGCCAAATAAATAAATCAGCCAATGTTGTGCAGCTCTCGAACGGCAGTGACGATGAAGACGGGGGGTTCCAAGTTTCCTCGATTGGGTTGCCCCAGAAAATTGATTGTGCTAAGACTGAATGGTTTACTGACGTGAACGTGGGTGGTCATAAAATTAGCATGAAAGTGGACACGGGAGCAGAAATAAATACGCTTCCCATCGAAGTAGTTGAAAGAATGAATCTCTTGAGTAACATAAAAAATTCCAACGTGAAAATAATATCATACGGGGGGTTTGAAACACGGCCAGTGGGGAAAATTACCTCCACATGTGGGAAAAATGGCCTTAACGTGGTGGCTGAGTTTGTGATTTTGAGAGGCGAAAAATATGTTCCCATATTGGGGTTAAAAACTCTCAGACAGTTGGGTATCATCAATCAGATAGACGCTTTGGGGAGGTCAGAGAAAAATAAGTTTATTAAAGATCACAGCAGCCAGTTCGAGGGGTTGGGATGCTTTCCTGATAAATGTCACATAAAGTTGAAGGAAGGAGCCCAAGGAAAAATTAATTTGGCTCGAAGAGTACCACTTAGCGTGAAAGATAAGTTGAAGGCGACATTAGATGATCTGGTGAAGCAAGATGTCATTACACCCGTGAATGAACCGTGTGAATGGGTACATAACTTGGTAATTGTACAGAAACCTGACAAAACTCTTCGACTTTGTCTTGATCCAGTTGAATTAAATAAATGGGTGATTAGAGAACCATTTCAAGTCCCCACACTAGAGGAAATAACACCGAAATTGTCAAATAAAAAGTTTTTTACAGTACTCGATTTGAAAGACGGGTTTTGGCAGATACCTCTCGATGAAGAATCCAGTAAGCTGTGCGCTTTCAGTTCTCCGTTCGGGAATTTTCGTTTCAATCGACTTGCTTTCGGATTATCTTTGGCTCCCGAGGTATTTATGAAATTCAATTCCAAATACTTCGGAGACATTAAAGGAGTCACCATATATTTCGATGACATTCTCATTGCTGCGGCGACGAAAGCCGAGCATGACCAAATATTATCTGAAGTAATGAGACGGGCAAAACGTTTCAACGTAAAGTTCAATCAGAAAAAAATGCAATACTGCCAAAACGAAATAAAATTTGTAGGCTTTCGGTTTAATGAAAAAGGTATGTTTCCCGATGAAACTAGAGTCAGGGCTATTAACGAATTGAAAGAACCAACCAACCGGGTGGAATTGCAACGCGTTTTGGGGGCGATTAATTATTTAAGAAGCTTTATTCCTAATATGTCGGAAATAATCACCCCCCTGCGTCTGCTTTTAAAAAAAGAGTCCGAATTCGTGTGGACAGATCACCATGCTAACGCGTTTCAGTCATTAAAACAACTGGTAAGTGAAGCTACAGCTCTGGTTAGCTATGACCCTAGCAAACCAATTGAGATACAGTGTGATGCTTCCAAGGATGCGCTTGGTTGCTGTTTACTACAAGACGGAAAACCAGTCCATTTCGGATCTCGAAGCCTGAATGAGGCGGAAACACATTACGCCCAGGTAGAGAAAGAATTTCTAGCAATTTGCTTTGCTTGTTCAAAATATCATAACTATATTTTTGGATCTTCAAACGTTAAAGTTGTAACTGATCATAAGCCCTTGTTGTCCATAATTGATAAAGATATTTCCAAAATCGTGAACAATAAACTTCGACGGATGAAGTTGAAAATAATGCCATATCATCTAAATGTGACATACCGGCCTGGCAAAGAAATGTACATTGCGGACTTATTATCAAGGAATTTCATTAGACGTCCGTCAGTAGAAGATGAAGAGATGGGGGATTTTGTTCATTGTATGAGTAGTGAATTGACGTTCACTGAGGAAAAACTGAAACAGTATCAGGCAGAAACAGCAAAAGATAGTGATTTGAGTTTAATACTAACATATTTGAAACAAGGATGGCCCGAAACACGTAGTGGGTACATTCCGAGCGGTGAGGTGAGGCATTTCTCAAAAATGAAAAATGACATTCTCGAGGAAAATGGACTGCTTTTCTGGGGAACGCGTTTGTTGGTTCCGAAAGTATTAAGGCGACCCCTCTTGAAACTCCTCCATGAAACACATTTAGGGGCATCAAAAACCAAAGCTAGAGCAAAAACATTTTTTTATTGGCCCGGAATTAATGCTGAAATCGAGAACATGGTGTCGTCCTGTGCTGTGTGCAACAAATATGCGCGTCAAAATAAAAAAGACCCACTCCATTCTCACGAAATTCCGAACATCCCATTTTACAAAATAGGAGTCGACGTGGCTCACCATAACGGTACAGACTATTTGATCGTCAATGATTATTTTTCTCGTTGGCTTGAGATCATTCCCATTTCATTGAAAACTGCCGCAGTAATAATAAAAGAATTAAAGAATCTTTTCTGTCCTGTCCTGTGTGCCCTGGGATTCCTGGGATCATTGTGGGAGATAATGTTCCCTTCAGTTCTTACGAGTTCAACCGATTTGCTGAAGAATGGAAATTCTCGGTTAAAAATTCAAGCCCTCTTTACCCCCAATCAAACGGGCTGGCTGAAAGAAGTGTGGGAATAGCTAAAAACATCATCAAAAAAACAGAGGAAACTGGTGGGGATTTGCAATTGTATCTGCTAAACTATAGAAATTCTCCTGTCGCCGGCCTTGATAAATCACCAGCTCAGTTGCTGCAATCTAGAATTTTGAACTCCAAACTCCCAATCAAAACAAGTCTCCTAAAACCAACTCTAGTAGACAATACAGCCATCCAAAAAATGATAAAAATCAAGAGATTCAGGCGAACAATTACAATAAGACCGCTCGAAAACAGGAAATCCGTTTCGAATTTAATGAAAAAGCGTGGGTTCACGAGCCGAAAAAAAATGAATGGCTAAAAGCTGTAATTCTAAAACCAACCGAACACCCCAGATCTTACATTGTACAAATTGGGCAAAAGTTCTACAGACGTAACTCAAAATTTCTCAAGATCAGACGAGATCCCTTCGGCCATACAAACAATGTGTCTACCCCTGTAAACGACATGCCAAATAATGTGAGACAAGATAGTAATAATAAGAATCACGACGACAATAATTCCAGTAGTAGTCAAAAAGTGTCAAGATATGGGCGCATCATTAAACCTGTTAAACGTTTCGACATGTAAGTTAATAAAAAAAAAATAAAATAAAAAAAAATAAAAAAAATAAAATAAAATAAAAAAAAATAAATAAAAAATAAATAAAAAAAACAAAAAACAAAAAACAAAAAAAAACAATAATAGAAACAATAATGAATCATTAAAGAGCAGCAACAAAGAGACTAACAAGTATAAAGGGTAAGCCCCGTTGTGGGGGATGCAAGGTTGTTAATTGCATTATTAAAGCAGTACATTGTAAAATAAAAATAAAATTAAAAAGGGGGAGATGTGACGTAGGTGACTGTTATGATTAAGAAAAGGCTACAGTATGGTTACAAGAAGTAATGTAGAAAAATGATATATGATGACCTGGTTCTGACTTGTAAAAATAAAGCTACTCTTGTAAGTTTACAAAGTTAATAAATCACTACCTAATTAAACAGTATCCCCGTCCTCGGCACTCAGGCCGGATTACGTGGTTAAAAGGAATGACTTCTCGACCAAAATCAAACAGAGAGTCATCAGGGGAGCTGGTGTGTTATACGGACGGCTCCAAGAAGGGTCAGGAAGGGCCGACCGGAGCTGGGGGTGGAAATAAGTATCCCGCTAGGGGGACACACCACAGTTTTCCAGGTCGAGGTGGTAGCGATCGATGCTTGTATTCGGGAGCTACTGAAGCGGAAAGTGACAGGTAGGGCGACCGGTATCTACTCTGATAGCAGGGCGGCGCTGGGGGTGATCACCAAACCTGTGGTGGACTCAGCGGCCGTGGCGAGTTGAAGAGTAGGGATACGGGACCTCCAGGGTGAAGGGAACTCCCTAACGTTGGGATGGATCCCGGGTCATAAAGGATGGCAGGGAAATGAAAAAGCAGACGAGCTGGCCAAGAGTGGCGCGGACCAGCCGGTAATAGGACCTGAACCATCGGTGGGCATTGCCCGCAGGGTGGTCTTGAGGGAGATAAGGGCCTGGGCCAGGGACCAAGCTCTGAGGAGATAGATGGTGGACTGAACCCGGGTGCCGGCAAGCAAAACTGGGAATCAATGAGGAAGACCAGGAAGCTTCGGCATGGTTGCTGGGACTAACACGGGTTAAGCTTAGGCGGATAGTAGGGATGTATACAGGGCATTACGCCCTTAATAGGCATTTGTCAATCATGGGGGCAGTAGGGGAGCCCGACTGCGAAAGGTGTGGGGAGGCTGAAGAAACCGCGGAGCACGTCGTATGCGAGTGTGACGGCTACGCGGCGGCCAGATACACCATTTTTGGTGACGATAGGATACCCTTCCCCAGCTTCTCAAAGGAGAATGGTACCCGTCTCCTGAGTTTGCTGGAAAGGATAAATAGGTTTTAGGAGCTGTACTAGGCTCTCCCGAGTCCGGGCCCCAAGTGGGTATGGTGTATGGGCCGAAAGGCTTTTGGCACCTTCGGAGTCGGAAGACCGTCCGAGCCCTCAAAAAAAAAAAAAAAAAAAAAAAAATTTTGAAATTACCCTTAAATTCCACGGTTGGCTGATGAGTCTCCTATGTCGCACTTTGTATCGAATTGAACTGAATCCACCTTACAAAACACGAACTGGCAACTGTGGTATAGAACTCGGAGACATAATATCTTACTCAGCGGAGCTTCGTCAACGAAATGACCGTCAGATCCCTGATGCACCGTCACTTCAAACGGTTGCGCCGTCTTCTAAATTGTGTCCACCGTCATTTAAAATATTCCCACCGTTCACGTCTCTACTTTTCCTGCATGAACCCGTCGTCGCACCTCTTCGCCTACAAACTCTTAGTCAACATATTCCAACCCTCCTTCAAATTATATCCACCGCCTTTTATTGAGTTCACCGTCTTTAGATTGAACCCACCGGCTTTTGAATCATTACAACCCACTAAATAAACTCAACCGTCCTTATAAGAGTAATTCACTCGCTTCTACAGCACGCAGTGTCTCACTGTTGCCCAAAAACTGCAAGAATAATCCAGGCGATGGTACTGCCTCTCAAATATTTTTGCCCACTCAGTATTCTAATATTTGTCATGAAGTGTATTGAAAATCCTCCTTTATGTCTACTCACGATTTTTTGGGCAAGAATAATTCTTCTGGCTCGATGAAAAACAATAAATTATTATACTTTCCATGCACGGCTGGATTAAATGCGGACCGGTTACATTTACAAGATCTAGGGAATAAAGTTTAAGAAACGGTCCTTGACTCATACAATAAGAACGGTGGAGTTATAATTCCGACGGTCATTGTGTACATGGGTTCGCAGAGCTTAGTACGAGCCGGCTAGTTTCATTTTAGGCATCGGCTAAATTTTATGTTGACGGTGACATGCATCACAGCGGTTGAACTTTGACCAGCACCGTTTTTTTTTCTCACCGTTCTTTTTAAAAAGTGACAGGAAATATACCATTTTTGACCGTGGAATTAATCCGACCGTCCCTTTAATTTTTTGCTTTTTCTCAGTGCATTGCATTCTTATCTATTCCTGGTTGCCCCGTTCATGTAAATTCTACATTGGAAGCTTGTTGCAAATCGTTTTTTTTTTTTTTTTAATAACTCAGTCTTGATGGCTTTGTAGGCATCAAAATTACGTAAAATGGAACTTAAGTGACTACGCTGAGGGATTATAAATAGAAAATAAATCGGTGCCGGTCCTTCCTCGTGAGTATCCAATCACTCAACATTTGAATCTTGTCATCAATAAAAATCGGGCAATTTATTTCAATCATAGTATCCTTTCTAGTACAAAGATTCATTAGTGGCCCGTCATTTCCCGGTGATATCGAGCTTGGGTAATGTAAATTACCTCGTTGACGTGGTGAGTGCATTCACACAAGAGGAATTTCGCGATTTGAAATCACTTGAACCGCAACACGTCGACAGAAGTGATTTAGTTAGAGAACCTATAATCAGACAGGTGAAATCACAGAAGCATGTTCGCTCTTATCAATGATCAATCTTGTAAAATCAACCCAACGATGTATAAAAGAACTGGATTGCTCATCACTGCTGATAAAAGCCATCAAATAAGCTCCCAAGTGGATAATAGGGGTAAAGTTCCAAAGTAAATACCGGAAGAGAGTTGTGTTGCCATAGCTACACATGCGGAGGGATCGGGTGATTGTTTATCAGGGGACGACCTGCCCCCTCCACAACCCCTCCAGTCCGCTGTGAGCAATCCAGGTTTATATATCATTGAATCCACCTTTTGTTGATGTTTCGTGGATGTCAAAAAACCACCCCCCAACCATTCATATTAAACTGATAAGAACGAACATGGCGCCTATGCGTCTACTCGTCTTTATAGGTTCCTTAGTTCAGTTATTACTCGAAAATCGATAGTTCACCGATGGCGAATATCGATCGGTGGGAGGCTTACAGCTGGAGAAGAAGGGATATCTGGACTGGAAGATTCGTTTGAAAGGATGACATGGATAGAACGGGGTCTAAGAATGTCAAAAACTTCGGTTCGGATCGGAAATTGACTTTTTTAACAAGTGTCGACTTCAACCGATGCACGTGACGCTTGATCCATTCTTCCAGAATCGAGAAGAATGAGGTGATGGCGAGTGACCATCTTTGTCCTTATTTCGCCGATTACGCAAGTGGCTTTTATTGATTGCGAGATGAATCGAACTTGGAATCTGTGCCCCTTGTGAACCACAAAGTAAGCTCAAGTCAAGTTGTTTTTTTTTTACGTGTCCACTTTAAATTTCTAGTTTTGTTCTTTTTTCCTCTAGTATGTCAAGAAATTATCACTGTGGGTTTTTAGATTAATAATTAAATAAAGTGGGCATTAATAAAGTGAATAACCCACAACTATACTCCGGAGAATCTTTATTTTAAACGATCGACCATGCGCGAGTTGTTGGACTTCTTTTCCGGATATTTCAACGTGCGCAAGTAGCTCCGATCCTCTTCCGGGAATCACGACAGAAGCTACCGGGAAATTCGTCACTTATGTTTTTTATGGAATACCTACGTCATGTTTCTGAGTTCAAGATAACTTGTTTATTACTGATATGTTGTGTATGTTTCTTCAGGGGTCGATCCTCTGCTAGTCAAGAGAAAAACAGGGCTAAGAAATCGTGAACGTTTATTTCACATGATAATCGCTCTCAAGCAGAAACATTATTTGTACCGGCACTATGAATGAGAAGACCCTTGGTTCGAGAATGTGCGACCGTCAGGGCGAGACCAATAGTGCATTTTTTAATGAAATGCACTAAAAACTTGCGTATCAAATAGTAAGCTTTCTATAATGGTACCTCAACTTTTTGAATTAGTTGTCCGTGTGGGGTAGATGAGTTAATCCACAGAGCGAGTCATGGCTTTATTCAACAACCGAACTACATCGTCCATATCAATTGAATTTTTTAAACAACAAGGTAGGATTCAGGTGAGATGTGAGAATTACCCAGGGCCGATCACAGGTTTTTTGGGCAGTGTCTTTTCTCAAGTCGTACTTTTATCAAATCGTATGAGATAACGAAATTTCTTTGATGCGGTGGAAGGAGAGTCTGAAATAGGGAGGAGACCCTTTTGACTTTTTGAGTCACGTGAAGTAATAAAATCCTATCCTTTAGTAAAAAAATCAGGGACGTATTCATGTTATTAAGGCTGTAGCAATGATATTATTGCGAGAGAATAATAGCAATAAGTTGCAGAATAACTTGCTCGCGTATAAACTGAGGCAATACGTTCTCTAACATTCTCCCTATGAGACTAGTATGAGCACTACTAACATTAATACGCAATGTCCTACTACAAAAGCGTCACAAAAAACGTTTAACTGCTTCGAGCGAAGGCCTGCAAAAGCCCTCCTACCCTAAAAAGAAATCAAGTGTCAAACACTCATTGCGCAACGCATGAAAAGTGACAGCTTTCTCAGGTGTGATTACAAGTAACTTGGATCAAATTTGTTTGCTCGTGTTAAAGAGCCTTCATGCGAACATAATTATACGGCCCACTGCTATAGCGATGAAAATAAATTTCAGTAAAAAATTACTGAAACATTTTTAAAAGTTGAGTTTCCCTTTTGAGGAAGTTTACAGCCCCTGAAGTTGTAAACAAGAAATCGATGTATTATTCTGAAAATAAGGGTTGACCCCCTCGGTAACACGCGTCTACCTTGCTTCTCACATGCCTTATGTGCCACCGATCTGAATCCTACTGTAATGTCGTCACACGAATCTGAGGCGTATATATGATGAGGTGATATGAACTGTGGGATCTTCACTAATCTCTTCAGTCGAACTGGCTGTGGTTTTAACGGCTATACGAAACTGCCGACAAAACAATAATTTTCAATAAGGTAGTCTTTTTCCCGCTTAACTTTATCTGTCTTGCAACACTGGCCTACACTAGTAAATAGGAGTGTGCACAGTGTACTTGAATGTTTTTAGCTTGTTTGCAGACGTCTCAAAACAACCACTAGGACAGTAGAACTGGGTCAAGGCTCCCACAATCTTTTATACTAAGACAGAAGTCAGATGAGAACCACTGGTCAGTTTTTTTCCATTTCATTTTATTTATTTTCACTGTCTTCCCTGAAATCATTACTTTTCTGTTAGACGAGAAGAAACAGATTGTTTCTAGCATGTGGCACCTATGAAAGGGAAGAGAGAGGTTTCGAGTTCAGGGAGTAATAAAATCGCTTTTTCCTCAAAAAAAAAAAAAAAAAAAAAAAAAAATCCAATAGGTTGTAAGTTAATGATAAATTATTCCTTTAAGGCCCGTTCACAAGCTCTATGTTTACGTCCCGTGGAGTCTATGCAACCAAACAAATTTATTGTAGCGAAAAATTAAGCATTTCGATAGGTTGCATAGACACCACACAATTCAAGGATGACACGTCTTCTACATAAATAGAGAAGGCGAAAACATACTCTTCTAAGGTGTTCAGTAAAAGCTGCATTTTTGTTTTCTTCTTCATCATCTTCTTCCTAATTTCCAGTACCACGATTGACCCCCATGTTGAAAAAACCAAGATAAGCCCAATTGAAAAAAAAAATCGCGAGTTTCAGTTGAGACTAAGAACGCTGAAGATGGCAGTCATCCGAAATCGGTACGTTAAAGACGCACCCCAACCCAACGAGCGAAAACTGACATCGTAGGATCTAGGCTACGATTTCTTGCATACTTTCCTTGAAATAAAATACTTTAAATTAATCATTGGTCATTTTACGATGTGATTTCAACCAATCCACATTTGTTGAGATGATAATAACTTGCAAATCAATGGAAGTTTTCCACATAGTCACACGAAAAAGTAATGAGAGTTATTGTCCTGGTGTCATTAGCATTTCTTTTTCTGTCCCAATTGACACGATAGAGGGCCGTGACGTAGAAAAATAATAGTTTTTGAAAGCCCGATTTATACAGCTGTTAAAAACAACGTCCTAAAGTCCAGCGTATAGGGAAAGACATTATGGAATGATTACGGTACAAAGCGATTGGAAACTTACCTGCTGCCATCACGATGACCTGAGGGGGAGGGGGGGGGTAAATACGATAGGAATGAAGGAATAAATCCGTTATTAACCTTACAAGTAAATTACTTTTATTGTTATTATTTTTACAGAAATGTTTGTAGAGAAGAGGCGGGTTCCTCAATCCGGGACTTAAGTCTATATCAGAGAAGTTTACGGATAAAAAATATATTTCAGTTCCCTGCAAATTATATACACAAGTAATTAAAAAAATATTTTTGATCAGTTTTAACGACTATACATTCATCAATAAATTTGTATTAGTATTATAAAAGTACATACAGCAATATTAATTTTGAAATTATAGAAACTGTTAACAAAAAATGTCTACTTTGCTTCAATTAATGTTATGAAAGAGTCGTCCTTATATTTTATGTTTTATTCTATTATTTACAAGTGAAATCCATCCGTATAAAACGATTTTCTACAAGGTATAGCATTACCTTAATTCGCTATAATGTTTGCTTAACTGTAGAACAATAATTGCAATTCAAGTCATGTGAGGGACTTTCGTATTCCCAAGAAAATAACAGTTGAATTTAATTATCTATGAGAAGTGAATACCAGTTTCTGCCGGTATTATTCCGATTAACGTTTCACTCAGTCCAAGTAGCTTGATGAATCCAAGGCAATTCAACAGTTACTTTCCCCGCATTCTTAAAACTTTAAATCTATTAAAGTAAAAGAAAGCTTTTTATCGTTTTTTGTTTGTTTTTTGTATTTATATAAGATATGAGTTCTGTAATATCATTTGGTTCACTCGGACCAAAAATCCCGAGGAAATTAAATTTTGTAATAATTTGATAATTATACATTTACTTTTATAAGAACTAATAAGTCATTCTCTAGAGTTACACCTGGTGTCTGGGGCTAGGATGGAGAGAAAGGAAATGAGATTGTCAATAACAAGGTATGAGTATTAGGAAGGTACTCGGAACATACAAAATAAAAAAAGGGGAAATGCAAACCAAGAATCCAGGGGAAGTATAAAAAAAATCCTATGCCAGGATTTTGAGCAATAATTTTAAAGATTTCTTCGTTAAAAAATATAAAACACACGCCTCTTGAAATTACTCGCTTCTCGAGCCTATCCTTCCTCGAACTTGCTTTCATCAAACCTACTAACATCTCATCTTATTCGCGGGGAGGAAGCATCCAAAGATCGCTGTCGTAGCGTTGAATCCACCGCAGCGCGAAAGTATGGTGTCAAACTGTAGTCTCGAGAGCGACCACGTCCTGTCAACAAAGACTGTCTTTGCCGTCCATGTAGAGATCCTCGGCCATTGTGGGGTATCGAGTTCCCGTCACACCGTGACTTCGCCCACCACTACCGGCGCTCCCGCTAGCCTTTTTCCGTTTGTTACGACGAGCCTGGCGACACTTGAAACAGGCCGTTGTGGCGATGAGAAGCGTGAGAACGACTAAAGCACCGCCACCGATGGCGACGTAGAGCACAGGGACGCCAAACTGAAAGGCGCAGTTGGACTCCTCTTCGTCGAATCCCGAGGGACAGTGTTTGGAACCGTCGCACCAGAGAGCCGAGCTAATGCAGGCATTCAACTCGGGACACCTGAAAACATAGGAAGTTTTCATGAGTTCAAGTCAAACTCATCGCATAATGTGACCAATCCCCATACAGCAATGAAATGAATGCTCAATATAAAAGCAAATTCGACGCATCACACATCTGCATTGCAACTGATCATGACGCGTTCGTGCATCAAAGTCCTAAAGGCCCGTTCACAAGCTCTATGTTTACGTTCAGTGGAGTCCATGCAACCAAACTAATTTATTCCCTCGAAAAATGAAGCATTTTATAGGTTGCATGAACACCACACAACACAAACATAGAGCTTGTGAAGAGCCCTTAAAAATTATCGTGAATAACCATAATAATTTCTCTGTGACAGTAGCACGTAATAATGAGAACATGTGTGATCAATACCCAAATACCAGTTTTGGATCACCCCCCGCCCCTTAAGCGTGTCACCCTTGGTCCCTTTCAAACTATATCTATTCTAGTTTTTAATAGCTATAATTACCTGTACGGGCAATCGATGGTGGATGATGTCATAACAAAGGACGAGGTGGCGGTGAGAAAAGGTCTTTTTGAAACTTCCATCCATGAAATCGAGTAGATCCCAGGTTCGTGATCCAAGAACTCGACCACAAAGGACCTTGTGCTTGGATTCAGAATGGATAACGATGTACTGTAATTCCATCCATCCGAAAATACTTCGACGATGTGATGTGAATTGAGCGGTGGACCCTCCTGCGGACAGACCACTTTTGGCTCTCTCGTTTCAATCCCCGAGTAGACGATTATTCGATTCGTCGTTGGACAGTGGAAACTATCGCTTCGCCAGCGGTTTGAGGGTAATTCATAGCCACGGATTTTGAGGTAGAGAAAATTGTTTGAGTGATCGTTCGGCTCCACAAGCCAAGGGTGAAACTCGCAAGCAGTTGTATCGGCTGTTTGAGCGTCGAGTTCATTGGTGCTGAGCTTTTCTGCGCTTATATCATTCACTTCGAACATATTTGGCAAGTTAAGTGAGCTTCTTAGAATTATGTCGCCGGATGATCCTCTGAGTCTTCGTTCCGATTTGTATTTGATGCAGTTCTCAATAGCTTCGTCAGATACGCTGTTAATAAACTGGTACTCACCTTCGAAATTGAAGTGGTTGAAATCCTGGGTGATGTTCATTAGAGTCACAGTGAAATTGACTTCAACTATCGATGACGTCAACGAAGTAATAAGTAGAGATTCGGTTAATTTCGAGCAAAGACAATGCTTAGGGATTTGAACTCCAGGCCAAGGATACTCAGAAATCCACAGTTCAGCAGTTCCCACACCTGGGATATTTGGACTGCGAAAAGACTGAACGCACCGCCACCGACCGGTGCGAGCATCCTGTTGTGACGTACACGGCCGCACACCAAATTTTGCTCTTGTCAACTTCAGTTGGACTTTTTCCCCGAGGGCAGGCTCAAATCTCATGACGCAACTCAAATTGTGGGCTCCACCTCGCCCATAGTAGAAAACACTGCGGGGTGACTGAAAATGACCGCTTGATGGTGAGGTGATGGAGGATGAAAATACGCGATCACACGGATTGTCCGACCCTTTGACGTGGGAGCCTTCGAGGAGAGTGTCGACAAATTCATAGCGAACCATAAAGTCGAGAGGAAAGAGAACTGAGCCGTGTTTGAGGGTCTGCTCTAGTGTCAGTTCGGATCCAGAAGAAACATAACTTTCAGATGGTGAACAGGGACGAGTGAATCGGGAGCTGTTGCTCAGAAGAGTATGGTCGCAGAGTCGAGGAACTTCGTCTTTGCAGAAGTCTCCAAGCAGGCTCACGTTATCCTGAAACATTATTGGTTTTCGTACATCATTAAAAGTGACGAATTTTTGTTGTTAAAAAAATCCCAAAGTACGCACCCAATTTTTATGAAATGTCTATTCAAGTCATTCAACACACATTATTACTCAAAAAAAGGAGAGAGAAAGTTTTGAAAAAAGTAATATCACCAAAAAAGATTTATGGTCAGCGTGCCCATCGCTTTTCTTCCCCCCAATAGAGGAGAGGGGTTGCTCAATAACACTTCAGTGACGGGTAACTTTCTAGGATAAAAAAAGCGTTAGCCTGTTCTTCTCCCTCCAAGCCACAATCAGGGAATATACAAACATGAAAAACAAACAACAAAAAACAAAAACAACGCAACAATAAAACGAATATGAAATGTGAAAAAATAGTGCCTAATCGTTGCAGTGAAAACCTTAATTCAACTGATAATTGCTAAAAACCAATAACAACTAACAGTTCTACATATTCATCTAAAGCACGCACAATAGAGGCTTTTGTGATAGCTGTATGCAGGGACGCAACGGTTTCATCGTTCCAGTATAGAAGGGGTGTAGAATCCGCTCTCCCACCTCTCTTGACAACTGGTGTAGCTATAACAATCCATTTGACTTATTCGACAGTTTCCTGGGTTATTAACCGCATGGAGGATTGAAGTGGTAGCTCCATTGCAAAGCCCGTTTATCGGTCTATCTATCTTGTTAGTCAGGGAAGAGGATTATTTTGAGGTAGTGAACCTTTAGTCACTTGATTTAATCCACGCGTTTACTACTTGTAAATTCCCCTACCGTTGAAACCCCCTACCGTCATGAAGCGAGCTTTCAATTTGTACATAATATTTCCTCTTTCAAGCTCTCTCGTTCCACCCAATACCCGTCGGATTTGTAAGACCATAATTAAGAGTGGCTTAAAATTCGATGATGATAATATTATAATCGGCTCTATTTCTTACGAATTAGGCCTATATACTCTACCCAGCTGAGCTACTCATCAACTGTCACCCGAAGAAATTTTATTTGTTTAGTTTTGCCGATTTGCTCAATTATTATAATATATAAGCTATTATGAATCATATGAATGTTGAACTATGAAAAAAAAAAAGAAAAATGCAGAGCCCCCTTTCCCGAAAAATGAGCACGTCCGACCATTCGATCACTCCTATCGCCAAAAAATTATGATCAAAATCTTTGAGTTACATTTGGGAACTTATTTTGGTCAGTAATAATTAGGATGCATGCTGCGTGTTTTATAGTATGAATACAGAGAATTTGGAAAAATTGTAGGTAAAGGATGGGGGTGAGCAAGTCACTTCAACGATCGGCGCTGTGCGCCAAATTTTCTTTTAAAAAATGTCATCTAGGAAAGCCCCTGTTGAGGATAAATCTGACTTCAAATTCTGGGCAACGATGAACATAATGTTGAGTTTGCAGCTGAATTCCTCAGCACATACGAACGAAATTGAGTTAAAAAACACGAAGTTTAATGGAAAAAAGTCTGCCCTTTCCAATGGTGGCATTGAATTTGACGTGAGAGCTCTTTTTTCCAAGCTAAGAGCGATTTTATCCATAAAAACGCGGCTGATTACAAAAATGCTTATTTCCTAAATATCTCGGAAACTATTAGGAATCGAACTATGGTCAATACGTCAAATTTTTACGTATTTTGGACGTACCTACATTCTCCGAGCAAAATATTGACATTCATTTTTAAAACACCCTGTATAATAAACAACTCATTTTAATTCTGTGAATATCTGGAAAGAAAATATTGCGCAAACTAGTTTGTGCAATAATATTGTACGTCTATGGGCCCCTATAAACTATGTATCACGTTTTCATGAGACAAAGAAGAGATAAACCTCGTTCTTCAGACATTGATTCATGGTTGTGTGTGAATTTGTGTTTTGCCAATACCCGCCACTTCACATTCGAATGTCCCTGGTTCCTGACAAGTGCCATTGACAATGGCCAGTGAATTAAAAATACTAATTTTCAGAAATATTCAGAAAGGAAATTCGTTCACCCCCCCCCCTGTTGTTTTCAAGAACGAGCGAGAGAGTGTGTGGGAGTGTGAGTTTTTGGGAGAGAAATAGTTAGGGAAGGGGTAAAAATGGGTTGTCGGAGCCACCCTGCATGTAGCACAGGACCAGAGGATTCCCTAACCAACGGTGCTCACTGTAGGATACGGGTGTAGCGGAAAACAAAAGGCCGGACGGGACGAACACAGAAGAGGAGGTGGAGGAACGCGGAAAAAGAGGGAGGCTAATAAATGAACGCTATGCGCGTCAATGTGGGCGTGCATAAATTGGGGGCTCAGTGGAAATCAGATATGTAAATTCCGGGTATATTTTATACCAGTAAAATAAAAGAAAAGGGTGGTATCTGACATGGAGAAAAAAAAATAAAGTGAATTCCGCAGCAGGGATTCGTCGATTCATGAACAAAACTTTCAGCACTGGCCCTCGACTTTAGCGGGAGAATGATGACGTCACTTATTGGCTATTACTCACAGCGCCCTATAATTCTTTCGCGATTGGAAATTC
Organism: Corythucha ciliata; assembly: GCA_038030265.1. Taxonomy (NCBI): domain Eukaryota; kingdom Metazoa; phylum Arthropoda; class Insecta; order Hemiptera; family Tingidae; genus Corythucha; species Corythucha ciliata. The sequence continues at coordinate 40,856,489 of CM075938.1, read as the reverse complement.
TCTGAAAAATTCTATTCAAAACTCTCAGAAAACAATTATAATTCCGTGAAAGAAAGATAAATCTGAAGATATATAAATACATAAAACCAAAACGGATCTACAGGGGTACATTTTCGACTCACGCGCTTGTTAATTTTTCATGTTTGTAGGATATAATTGCTTTATTAAAAATAAAAAAAAACTCCTCGCGCAATTTCATCGAAATAGTTAATTTTACAGTCCATAGAACATGGAGAGCAAGACCTGGGGCCTTATTCTCTAACGAAATATAATCCTTGCTTTGGTAGAAACATTGAAATTTCATTCATGAAATTAAGAAAACCGAACGGAAGCATATGATTTTTGAAAAAAGCGATGATGAAAAAAGTTAGTGAATAAGGCTCCTGGGGCCGTATTCCGAAGCCATGTGAAAATGCCGCAAAAAGCGGTTGCTATGGCGGGAAAACGAGCGATAAAACGGTCGTTTCTACGGCTAGCCCGAGAAAGTAGTTTCGAAAAGAGTCCATCAGTAGCATTCCGAGCAGTGATTCTCCGAACTGCACTTCATAATGACAAAAAAGTAAAAAACAAAATCATCCAAAGGAGTTTTTGAACATCTGTGAAAATCGGGAGACAACTGCCGAGAGGGTCCTGAGCTACGTCATAACCCAACCTTCTATATTCAGACCCCAGGGGGTCTCTTATCTTTCGGAAGGCATTCGTGTTATCAGTTCAGTGTTTTCTCTGTGAGAAGTGGAATACATTTTAAGTTTTTCTCGCGTTTTCTAGGAACAAGGTAATTTTGAAATCGTATACTTTTATGGTTCATTGTATGCTAGTTGTAGAATTAAATTAACACATTTTTAACTTCTAGATGATAGTTGAAGTGAAGGAGAGGCTAGGAGAGCTGTGGGCCCTCGTCGGAGGGTTCGACCCAAGTTCAGCCGTGGACTCGGAATTCTCCCATGATGTGCCTCAGCTTTCAAAATTACCTTGTTCGTAGAAAAAGCAAGAAAAACTTAAAATGTATTCCACTTCTCACAGAGAAAACACTGAACTGATAACACGAATGCCTTCCGAAAGATAAGAGACGCACGCTTCTAATTGTCCGTGGACATGGTCACCGAAACTCAATTAATTAATTAATTGTCGGACGCATAAAAAAAAGAAAATAAACGCTAATTCGCGGCAAAAATCGAGAAAATTACAATACGTGGTTTATGGTGGCAACTTCGTGGCTGTATAGGTGGGGAAAAGCTCCAATTCAAGGCTTAAAGTGAGAAAATGCATGAATCCGCGGCTAAAATTAAGAATAACAACGCTAATTCATTGTTAAAATTGATGTAAAGCACTTTTTCACGGTTTAAATAAAAAAAAAGTTTTGCACATAAATTGACATTATGCGCAGATTCTCTCGGTTGAAATAAAGCGCTCAACGCAATTAGTTTTTTTTTCAAGACTAGCAAGTTCATTGATAAAATTGAGGAAAAAATGTACTAATTCGAGGTTAGTAGAATCAATTTCATGACCGAGATCGAGAAGAAGCTCCAATTTTGCGACTAAAATCAAAAAGTGTCGTTACACGGCTAAAATTGAATTGTCCATGCATGCGAAAGCAAGGGAACAGGTTGGTTCCCATGATAGCAAATTCAGTCCTGAAGTTGCATTTCTATCCAATGTTGTAATATGAATGAGTTACCTCTCATTTATTTTAACCACGAACACTTTTTCCCTTTCAGTTTTGTTCAAATTTATTAAATAAAATACACTATGATATTAATAAAAATAATTGAGCGATGTCAACATTCCGTTAGAAATAATTGTATCCCGTCAGCAACTTTCCAAATCCGTCAAATTGGCAACGATGGTCATCATGACTTACTTACAAATAGTTCAAGTGCGCCTGCAGGCACCGAAATTAAAAATAGAACAAGAACCGAATTTAACAATAGAAAAAGAGGCAATCCGAGTTTTTTTTCGCGGAATTCACAAAAATCCACTATAGATCAACAAGTTTCTTATGAAAGATAGTCCAGTCAATAGGGGATTTGGCCGGGACAAACGTATAGAAGTAGTTTTGTTAACAGATCTACATGTTTCTTGGGGTGCTGAATCCGAATCTGAACTTTTGCCAACAAAAAATCGGTCGGCTTCACGTCGAAAATCCCAAAAAAACTGGAAATTTTCTGATTTTTGCTACTCAATTTATTATATCTCGATCCGTATATTTATTATATTCGATGGTGGCGCTCCTTATTGCATTTTTGAAATGCACTAAATTTTTGACAATTTAAGCCTGATTGCAGTTCCGCACGACTAGTAGTTCCTGAGATCCGTCAAAAATTGACGAGTGCGCGGGAAACCCAGTTTCTCGTCCAAAGTATCGTGAGAGTCTGGGTGCGTGTGCACACAAAGCGAGTCATTTTAGTACGAGCATTGAGAGCGTGATAGTCGCCACATGGGTGCCAGCCGCTGCCAGTTTTATTTGCCACGATGTGGAGAGGAGGGCACGTTCGAATGGCGTGCCGTTTCTTCCTCAAGCACTGCTTTGAATTAATTTTTAGCTACATCCAAGCGTTCTCCAGTTAGGCGACGAGAAATGACAATTAATGAGACAACCGGATGTTGTATTTATAAAACGTTTTGTCGTATGTTTGGCTTTGCGGAGGTAGGCCCTGTTTTCGAGGAAACAGATAATTCATTCCTCAAATGGGTGTGAGCTGTCACGCTGTCAGTCGCTTTGGCGATTTCGGATGAGAGGTCATGGACCTTATAGTATTGATGAATGACGCTGTCCATCAGAGGCTGAACTCTGAGGGTATTTACCAACTCTCGCATCGTACCAAGAGAGGCGCTAGAAGTATAATGGGCTTGCAGAATGTTGATACACTACAAAGCACCTTATTCAGGCCGCTTCGTATAACCTCCTGTACCCTATTAAATCCCCCTGAACCCCTGTACACAAGGGTTAATTTCTAACTTTCTATAGTTGCACGTTACAATTTAGGCATAATTTTTATCCAACAGCAGCCCGCCGACGAGAAATGTTCATTTTATTAATGCAACCCACTCAAACCTCCTGATGCGGAGAAAACTGGTTAGATCATCAAACAGATCCCAGTAGAGTAAAACACATCACAGACCGTTTCTGTCTGGAACTCCCACACAGTAAAAGAGACGAAGAGTACACAGAATTCAATTTCTCGAGAAAATTGCCCTCCTAACGTGCCAGTGAAAAGAGCTTCTTCATAATGGCAGATTTTCCCCAGAATTTTCTCTCTTTACTCATCGTGGAGTGTGTATAACGGTGATTATTTAACTCCCAACTTCAGCGACCTGTCATTTTGCTGAATAAGGGCACTGGAACGCCGGGACGAGTAATAATTTTTTTCGAATCAATCAATCGAATCTAAATCATAGCTCCTTAGTAGTTCCTCATTTAAAACTAGTTAAATGAGCGAAAATTGCGTGATAGGAAAGCCAATTTTTTCCCCCGTCGAAACTGAGTTATACGGTCTGGAACGGCTTTGCGTTCCAAGAGACACCGACAACGGCCAGATGCTCAAAGGAATACGGGCAGCAAATTTTCATACGTCTTTCACGACTCGTAAAAAATCGTCAACAATGAGGGGAAAGTTAAATTTTAATGAAATAGGTCGAGGCAGACTTTATTTCTCCCGCAACAATGAGGATGCAATGAACTTAACCCATTATCTCTCAACGAAATTAGGCCTAATAATGTAATTTTCATTTTAAATCGATGATCAGACTTGTGGGAAGACGGATCCTTTTTTTCTTATTTATTTATTTAAAGGGACGGCTCTCTCTAGCAATTTCTGATGGAAAGATTTCTGTAACCTGGTGGGCGAGGTAGTCATGATGTACAGTGGCTTCATAAAGACAGTGCGGACATTCGGGAGGCACCGTCATCTTGTTTCAAGATTTCCGTACCCCTATGGGGGAAATTTATATGAAACAGTGGCTTTGTTCATATTTCCATTTTTTATATTTTTTTAAACGCGTTTTTGGCCAGATAATTATTTTTCCACATTTGCTAACTCAATCAAAGAATTTAAAAAAAAAAAAAAAATAGATTCTCCTTAAATAAAAGGCTTGTTAAGAATTAGTGAATTTTTCAAGTGACAGTTAGCTGGTAACGCTCACTTTGTACAATCCGAATTGATTCAACTTTTGTTTTCCTCTAAAGGCTAACTTAATTTATCAGCTTTAATCTTAAAAATCAAGCCATTTTCGTGACTCTAAGTTCCTCAATAATGAATAATTGAAAAAAAACACTTAAAATCGTAGAATGCACTGTTGCTCGTACTTTGGGCGTTGGTGAGGTGGATTTAATGCGGGATCGGGGAAAGAAAAGTCGAAAAGTTTCCTGTTAAAGCAGGATTTTTCAATTCATTATTATTAAATACAAAATAATATTCAGGGTGGAAGAGCATAAACTTTTGGATAATTTTTGATGTCAGATTCAAAAAGAGCGCATTTTTGCGGTCAGCGGTTTCTGTTTTCGAAAAAATAATTCATTTGTGTCATTGATTGTGTGACCGGGACGGCGGCTCAAAGCTTGGCAAACCAGGGATTTTGAATTTTTTTAGGCCTGATTTTAGCACATGGGCTTCAAGGGGTCCACATACGTACAATAATTATTGCGCAATAAATTTGTACAATATTTCGTTTCCAGTTAAAAAAATGGGTTGTTCATTATATTCCGCAACCCATCAATACAACCCTCAAACGTACAATTTTATTGTACAATCCTTAGTTTGCGCAATATTTATTGTACGTGTATGGGCCGCTTTAAACGTAGTTGATTAAATCTGATAGTTTCCCATTTCCATAAAATTCTGTAACAGGGCAATTCCTTTTGCACCGTCCTTCTTCATTAACATATGATTTAATTCAGAGAGTACAGGTGGAAATGAATTGCCCTGTTGCAGAATTTTACGCAAATGTGAAACGCTCTGGGTTAAGATACGAGTGGGGGGGGGTGATTCTCTAAGTAGTTGAGGTACCTGCCTAATTTCCCATCGTAAGTCACCTGATAAATAGAGATCAAGCAACAAGTGATACTGAGTAGCTCATTCCGAGCTCCACTAAATTATCTTTCCTGAGGGATGAGAATCATTTCTGGTGACACTTCGTATCTCAATAAGTGCAAATCACTACACAATACGAACTTAGGGTATTTAGAGTATTTTAAAAATTAATTAAGGCACGTAAATCGGCCAAAACCACTCCTCTCTATGCAATCTTAGTAGAAGTTGATAAAGAACTTGAAACAAGATGGAGCAGCCAATCAGAAAGAATCACCGAGTGGCCGCACTGTACCTTATGAAGCCACTTTATCATGATGGTCAGTAGGGTGGTGGCTGGCGGAGCATGGAGGAAGGATTGAGTCAGTCTCATGAATCCACCAATTCCAACTTGCCTCAGCGTTGAGCCACAGTACTTCGGGGTCTTTTTTTATGCCGCAAGTAAATTAGCAATAGCTAATTATTAAAAACGAATTTGTTATAACAATTCAACGTGTTCATACAAGTGCGTAATGCGTTAATAATTACGATTGCAGTCTCTACCTATAAAGTTCCTGTATGAAATATTTCGTTACCTAGGATGGGGGTCACACGTGAAGGACCTGGGCGCCAGAGCGTGTGTGTGGAACAGACTTTTACATCATGACATTAGATGAGGTAGGCATGCAACTTAAACTGATGTATGAAGACTTCAAAGTGACTTCTATGTGCTTGGAGGTTGACCTGGATGGGAAATCCTTTCCGTGTAAACGTATACCCTTAAGGATTCATTTGTCAATTGCAAGGCGTTTGGCAATTTTTGTGAAGACATCTCGGTGACAGGCTAAAAAAGTCAAGAACCGAAGCTCAAGCTACCGTCAACAGTGAGGACTTTAGGCCCGAAATAAGTAACTTTTCAAAAATCATTTATTCGCCAGTTTTTTCCGGGGTTAGTCCATTTTCATGAATTTTTGCCAAGACTAATTGCCAGTTTGTTCAATCACGCATAGGTATTAAAAAGGCTTAAAAAAGGAGTATCGCTAAAAGTATACTTATCACCTCACAATCATCTAATATTATACTTTCGAAAGTCGATGGTTAATGTTGGGGTTGAAAGTAAGGCGACTTTTCCACAGCGGTCTATTTCCTGTGTGGCGAGAGATGCAGGTTGGATTGCAATGGTAACAAGTACAGAAACGTTCTTTAAGGAGGTTTGGAATGGAAGAGGTGTGGCAAGGCGGAGTTTACGGCCGGAGTGGAGTTCGTAGACTGGAGCCTCTCTTTCTCGTTTTGCCACTTGGTTGATGCTCTCTTTTCAGATCACGTACGCTTTATTGGCTGTTATACTTTTCCTGCTGGGGCTTTCTCTTTTTTCTCGAATAATGCTAAAAACTTTTGCTTTTATCTCCTAGAGAAATCATTATTTTAAAAGAAGGTGGTAAAGCTAAGTGTTCAAGAGAGCAGTACAGAAACGGCCTCAAATCTGTACAACTGCCGTATTTCTGGGACGTCTTTGATTTCGTCGTACCCATCCGCCTTATTGATTATAGGTCCAAGCACAATAATGAATATACTAGGTATATATATTTCTCTCTGTTCCCTCTCTAATTCCCATTAATAATTGATTAAAAGCCACGCTCATACGTGTATTCAGCGAACACTTCCTTGATTGTAACGATGTTGTTGCTTTACAGAAATGGAACCAGGTAAAACACTTAACAAGAGCTAAAAGAAAATATCCTTTTGCACTTCTCTAGGGGGATTTTCGCCTTTATCGTACATTCCCCTCACGTCGGATGGCCGGTAGCTCCCATGAAGCAGAAAATCCTTCGTATTTTCTTACTTTCTTGTGTCAGCGATATTGGAAGATAGTTCCAATTCGCTGAACTATACAGAAGAAAAAATCTTGTTCAAAGCATAATATTATTAAACTTGAACACGTGAACTATAATTATAACTATGGTCGTTCTGGAAGAAAGGTGGGGGGGGGGGAGTCTCACTGCAGGATCTATATCTGTAATGCAGTTTAGTGAGAGTTTCTTCGAGGTGGAAGAAATACATGAAAGTATGGGAGAAAACTCGCGATTGATGGATGAGCTTTCAGACATTTTCCCTTGATCTTTTTTCTAAGCCCATTAAGAAGACTGGCTTATTGATAGCAACTCTCTTTCCCACTACGGTTATCATAACTCATCCTTTCTCTTCATGAGGGTTCCTATTGAATGAAATGAAAAACTAGACCTTCAGGAGGCTCGCATCGACGCACGAAAAAGTGAAAGGTTCGGGGAAATAATATAACGAAAATAAAGCCGGGTTCCGAGAAAAACGTGGATCCGACATGAGAACCTTCACTTTGAGCTTTAGAAACTTGATGAAAACGTCAATTCCCATTTTTAAAAAGTCCGGGATCACACACAGAAAAGCAGGTGCTAGAAGCCAGAAGAAATAGCTTTCATTCACCCCATGAGTGAAAACAAGACTTGCCCCCTTATTCTGTAACTCTTAACGCATGCGTTAGCGTAATGAACAAGGTGAATAATTGAAAGTAATCAGCTGAGAAATCTTGCTAACGCACGCGTTACTAGAGAACCTATAAAACACAGGTACCGCAACACGGACATAGAGATAATATAACATGGAGGGAGTCTTGCTCCAATAGGGCGGCATATGAATAGGTTATAATATGACAGTCCATATATAAATAAATTAAAAAATGAAAACCTCCATTTCTGGTCAGTGAGTGAATACGCACGAATATCACAGATTTTACGGAATTAATTAAGCCAACGGGAATGATTACAAATAAAAGATTACAAGTTAGTTTTTTAGGAAGTTTACGTTGTGCAGGTTAAAAAAAATAAGGGACACCCCGCACTACTGCACTTCATCTATGTGATCCATATGAACCCCCCCAACAACCCTTCACCAACAAGGTTCCCTCCATGTATTTTACCTCTATGAACACGGATTTCAGTGCCATATTTGATCCCTCAGTCGTTAGGATAAACACAGTATCGTGAATGAAAAAAACAGGAAGTCTCGTGGGTCAGAACTTATATATATTTTTATTTTTTAAGGTTTATTTATGCTAAAGTAGAGCATAAATCGTGATCCGTTCATAAAATAATTTAACAGTTAATAAATACGCGATTTTTGAAGTTTTAGGTCATTTAAAACACGCCAGCTAGCATGTTTGTGTCATATGCGCCTTCCAAAAAAAAAAAAAAAAAAACACCTGTAGCTGTCGGAGAGCGGTTTGTTGTGTTTCTTTGCCTTATTTTCTACTAGAGCCAGCGAGCACAGATAAATAATAGAGGGAGCGTAAACAAAAAAATGGGCACACTTCCGTTTCTCTAGTAAGGCCAAATAATGGGGTGAGAAAACTATTGGAAACAATCATACAAGTCAAAGCATTGAAGTCTGGAAACGAATTTAAATAAAAAACTGCTGCGTTTGCTGAACAGTAAAACGGAATTGACAGCTGAAAGTTTCATCTGCGGAAGATTAGCTTCAAATTAGTAAAAACAAATTCATGGGAAACCTCGCATCTAACACTTTTTTTTCTCCCTAAACTGGGCACTATGAGAGGGGGAAATGAGACATTCCCTCTATTTCTTATCTGTGCTCGCTGACTAGAGTAAGGCACTATAAAACAGGAGTACTGCAAAACGCAAATCGGCGCCATACTTGGTCCCTCATATGATTACAATTATCACCTGATCTCATTGACAAGTTGGATATTTTTATTTATTTCGACCGCGTTCCGCGTTTGTTTGCGGTTACGATGACAATTTTTTCATTCAAAATATTGTGTTTACCCTAACTACTGTGGGACCAAATATGGCGATGAAATCCGTGTTGCAGTACCTGTGTTTTAAAGGTTCTCCAACTAGAGCTCTCCAATAATAAAATAATGGAGAATAAACAGATGAGATATTTAGAGGCATGAAAAGGACAGAGAATACAAAGGATATTACGATGCGGAAAATGTTCGTTTTGGCGGGATTTTAAATATACCAACTTTTGTTAAGAAATATAAAATATTTCTGAAGGGTTTTAAATTTGTATTTATTTATTTACGTGGAAGGATTGATATGTATCGTCGAAAAAAAATATTTTTTGAACATGTGAAACTTCCTCATTGTCATCGTAACAGCAAACAAATGAGGAATGCGGTCGAAATAAATAAAAATATAATTATCTTACTTGTCAATGAGACCAGGTGATAATTTAATCATATGAGGGACCAAGTATGGCGCCAATTTGCGTATTGCAGCACTTGTGTTTTATAGTGCTGTGGCGTCATTTTTATTTGTGGCTTCATCCCCCACTCTGGGAGTCACATGAATTTCACTGATTTTAAAACTTTAGGCCCGATTTCACCCGATCACGACTACAATGTAAACACTTATATCAGAATTCATATGAGTCGTCATTGGCAACTAATCGCGATCAACTTTAAACGAGATCAATTTTGTTGGTGAAAATGGGCCTTAGTATTTCGGGAAACTTGAATAAAATAATTTCTCTCTGAAAGCGATTTAATAAACCCGATAGTGCCTCAGCGTTACGAGTTACATAGAATAGGGGGCAGCGGGCCTATTCTGTAACTCATAACGCGTGAGTTAGCAAAATTTTCAGCTGATTACTTTCAAATATTCACCTTGTTTATTTCGCTAATACACGCGTTAAGAGTTACAGATTAGGGGGAGGGGCAGAAAACATCCTCATAATTAATATAAAACCCGAAAGAGGGAACAATGTTCAGCATGAAAGCACGTGAAAACACGCTCTTGACCAGGAATTGGTAGAACAGTTCTGTAACGGCTTCTATTAAAAGTTTTCAATATGTTGGAACGCATCGTCGGTGAATCGTTCTGTTACAGTTCTTGGTCGGGTTGGAACTCGCTTTTGCTTTTGCGCATGTCAGAACGATTCCAGAATGGTTCTCAGGGTGGGTTGGAACAATCCTAGTGTACGATCGAAAATGAGAGAGATGTGGTCCACCCTCAGAAACGAATTTTATTATTAGGCAGAGCGCTTTCGGCTTACGCCATTCTCAATGCTAAAACAACCACACGAATAGGACAGTGAATACAAAAACGTAAAATAAATAAACAAAATGAAAAAATTAAGGCAATACAAATGAAAATAAGGATCACATAAGGAACACTTCAAAGGTTTCATCCCACGCCTGAGAAAGAAGAAGAAATACGGACATCGTCTCGCTATAGGTGGTATCAACATGACGTCACGCTTCCCCACCGGCCGCCATCTTACCATTTTTTTCCATCAGATAAATGTTTGTGTTAATAGTTTTTAGGGCATTTCATTGTGTTTGTGCAAAGGTCCTGTTTAATTTCTGGTCCGTGACGTTGCGGACTCTCTAACTGGGTTCGCTACTTCAAATTGTGCCATTCATAATTGTTCGTCCGAGTGAAAAAAGGCCACAAGTGTGAGACTTTTCGGACTTCCTTCTAAAGCCCTGATCAAACGATGAAGCTATAAAAAATGAAAAATTATGTTGTTATGTTGTTATTCTAAAATAATATGTATGCTCCTTGGTAGTGAAGTGATCGGATGTTTTTGAAAAACCAGCATGCAATGTAGCTTCAAACATTGCATCGTATGAACAAAGGGCTTAATGCCAGTTCAGGAATTGAGGAACAGAGTGTTAGACGTCAAGCTTTGTGGCTGTTGCTGATTTGTACCATCGTTAACTGGCCAGCACATCAAGTTTTCTCGCAATTCGGTGCAGTACAAGCTGAGAAATGACAGTTTTTCGGGGGGAAAAGCGAATGTTCCTTAAATTCACTAAAAAAATAATCACTCAAAAACTGAAAGAGACAGGCCACTATCCGAATAGGTCTTTTTTATCCCATTTCTGATGTACTATCACCCAGTTTTCTTTTTTGCTACTCAAAATCGACCCCCATGTATATATTCTTTTATCTTATTTTTTTGCCCCAATTCAACAATCTAGTGATAATAAACAAAACATAAAAAATTCAATTACCTGTTGTCCAGGAATCGAAGTTATCCTCCCGTCCCATATCCTCAGACGAGCGTTACACTCTGAACTAAGTTGATAGGCCGCAGGATCAGAGGGTGCTGCGTGGTATTTGATAAACGACACCCACACAGTCTCGTGACGACGACCCTGAAAGTGATACCTACACGTAGTATTAGGCGGAAGAGAATGACGAGGATTCTCCAGAATGCCGAAAGCCGAATCGAAGCTTGTCAAAAGTATTTCACAGTGGTGAACGTCTCGAACGTAATGATGAGACCGAGCGTCAACCGTTAACACCTAGGAAAAAAAACAAAACGGCATTTTTGTTTGAGACGGGAATGATATTATGCAATAAAATAGCTAACCTGAACTTCAAGTTCAAATCCCGGCAGGAAGCTAAGTGGGACCGGATGAAAAGGGTTGTCGAACGGGGAAGTGTGAAATTCGAGAAGCATGTTGTTTCCTGATGAAACAATGTCCGGGACAGCGTCTCCTCCACACAGTCTGACTAGAACAGGGTCGGTTGTCGATCCACCGTCATAAACAGTCAGATAGTCTTGAACAACGTTGCATTGATCCCATACTCTGAAAAAATAAACATACAACAGAAATATAATCCAACAGAAGCGCTCAAAAACACTGTTGTTAGTCAAATAAAATTTGCATGTTGAAAGATTTCTATTAAAGTAGAAGCTATAACCAAAACGCTGCAAAACCCAAGCTATAGAACATCACTGGGAAATAACCTTCTAGTAGTTTTTCCTCATGTTGTATGGCTAATTATCAGCCTTCGCCGATTTGCTGAAGTTGTCACGCTTAACAGCCGTTTTGCTAATGACACGATTTGGCAGAGTGTACAGCAGACTATAGAGAAGGTAAAATCCAAAATGACGTTCCTTGTTTTTCTAAGGAATCCATTCGACGGTGAGATTTTTTTTTATCCATGAGCGACCCGGTTTAATTACTCTTCTCACGTGTGTAGGGTCCCTTAAGAGTAGCTATAGCTGCGCCGAAATAATACGCCCACCGATTGGACTTTACTCAACGACTACTTAGACTTACGCCGTGATTGTTAAAGAATTTATACCAGGGGACAAACGATGCCACAGCTAGTATTTCGTTTGATTTATATTATTATCTGCTTCCCCCCCCCCACCAATGGTCTACTTGCGTATTTTCCAACAAGATTGTTTTCTGGTATACAACATTTAATATTTTATTGTCACGCCCATTTTTACACCCCAAACTAGGTTGTCGGCGATTTATCATATTACCCCCCCCCCCACCATTATTGTTAGAAATATTAGACGCTCTACCTATTTTATTTAGTATAAGAATGCCGCTTTTTGAGCTGTTCGGAACAGTACATGATGAACAAAGAAAAAACCTGTATAATACAGACCTCTCTTTTCTAAATAAACAATCTGAAGAGCGTGAAACTTCAAAAATATTCCGGAGGCCGCTGCGCGTCGTAAAAAATAATTTCGTTAAAAAATGACGTTCAACAGTCAAGTCTATTCCCATTAAGAGCCGTTTTCACCAAGTCTGGTTAACATTTTTGAACTCTGATTAGTGACTCTTACCGGCGTTAGCAGTCAAATCGGATTTCACCAGCATTTTTGAACGAGATCAAGCCTTGATCTCAGTTCAAAAAACTGAACGCCCGAATTTGGCTGGTTAGAACATTAACTGGTGGATTATCTCTTATCAGTTGCTCACTTCTCCATTTCTCTTTCGAGAATCGCTATTTTTCGTCGTGTATGTTGTTATTTGTTGCTTAAAAACTAATAATTTTCCGTACTGAGGTGACTGTTCCACACGTCATGAATACACTCGGTCCCGTATTCAGAAGCCAACCTTAACCTTTAGGGTCTTTTCACACGAGGAGAAAAAAGACGCCGACGTGCGAGTCAACGTCTTTTTTTCAGGGGAGAGACAACTCTTGCGAACGCGTTCAATGTGAAAGGCCCCATAGATTTTTATGTGTTTTTACTGACTGCGAGGATCGGACGCTGACGCGCGCGTCTGCGACTTTTTTCTCCCAGTGTGAGAGGGGCCTTACGCCTCTTTTAAGCGCTTCAAAATAGATGACACATTTTTATAAACCATCACATTCTTCAAAGGTGGTAAAGGTGGTTTTCTGAATACGGCCCTTGGTGTTCGAAGGAAATGTTTTCAAGTGGGCGTCGACTCGTTGAACTGGCTTTGGACGGCTTCGAGGATGATGAGTATGAGCCACGTCGGTTTCGGGAAATGCCTGCCATTCGTGACAGGAATTGGGTAGACGAGCTTGTTCCTCTTTCGAGGCGTGGAAGAAGATTGTTAGTGGCAAGCAAGGTGGATACGGGAACGAGAGAATTCCACCCCAAAAAAGCATTTCAGTAGGTCGAGTAGGGTCACTCACGTACCGTTCCCGAAAGGGAAGACGTGCAACGATTGCAGTTCTGCGAACCCTTCGTTTGTGCCTTACTTCATCGTTTAGGAATAAGGGAAATCGCTACCGCAGCCGCGGCTGTTTTGTTTCGCATAGATGAACTAAAGGAATGAGACAATATGAATGTGTTTGGTTTTTTTCTCCTCTCTCCCATTTCCTGAAGTAGGCATTTTAGTGCATTTCATTTTGTTTTTTTTTTCTTCTTCTTCTTCTTCTCCACTTTTTTTAGTGCATTTCATTCTGAAAATGCACTATTGGTCTCGTCGTGATGGTGGCAAACATGAGTCATGTCATGTTTTTTTCACGTTTCAGATCCTCTAGAACACGAATTCAGTGGTCTCCAGGATTCATTTTATATTATAAGCTTATGGCCGTTTTCTTGTTAGCACGATAACTCTCGAAGAAATCAATTTAGCGGAACGCGCTTTGGCACAAAAATCAGAAGTCGGTATTGCATTTGGGCCAAATCGGTCGAGGTGGAGGGGGGGAATAGGGGTTGAAATGGTCAAAAAATCACTATAAATCGCCAGTTGCTTGTAGATGCTTCATATTCAGTGCGAATACTCCACTTTAGAGTAGCCTTTGATTACCATTTTAATTTTTCGAAAAAGTCAAGGTGGTGGGGGTGGTCCTCCCGGTGTGGAAGTGTAAAATAATAGCGTTGAACTTCACTAGTTCATCTTAGCGCTCTAAAATTCGACTCAAAAATGTAATGTAACCAAAGCCCTGGGTTCCATTGAGATTTATCGAAAACTTTGATGGAGGGGGGTGAAATGGGGGATGAAATTTCAAAAAAATCGCTTAACACGTTTAGGTATTATAAAATACGGCACAAAACTTCAATACAGGGTGTTTGGTAAGTCGACGGCAATAATGCAGGGGGTTCTTCTAGGTCCAAAATGAACCAAAAAAGCCCATATAAACATAGGTCCGATTTCCAACCATTTTCGAGATAATCGATATTTTAGTATTTTTAGCCGTAACGTTAATTTTATTGGATTCAGCGCTTATAAGTCGAGGACAGTTACACGTACATTAAATCTGAGGGCACTACCGAAAAGAGCAGACATTTTTCAGTGGGAATTGGTCCAGTTATCCCCGAAAGTAGTCGCACTTTTCCAGTAACCAGTCAGATTGTGGAGATTTGTACAGATTTTAGGCAGTTTAGCCGTAACTTGAATGCATGATAGCGAATCTTGAAATGCTATCCAGGTTTGGCAAATTTCACAAAAACATGCCTGATTAGTGAGGATGAAAATACCAAACCCACATCATCGCACCCCTTCGTAAACGTTTGGAAAAATGAACACATTTCGAGCTAAAAGTGCTTTTTTGGGTGTTCTTTGCAATAGGCCTTTGTAAATAAATGAAAGTGAAAAATGGAATCAAGCACACTATTATTTCACCTAAAATGAAAATAAAGCTTCTTGTAGGTCTAATCGTGGTCAGCGATGCAAAATACAAACATTTCGTAGCGTTTATTGCTCCAATTCATAACAATTAGTAAATAAAATAACAAATAAATTACCTAAAACTTCTTTTTTTACAATAAATTTTCAAAATGTCCTCCTCTGTTCCGAAGACAGGCTCTTTCCCTTTTTCTCGTGGCACCCACTGTCACGCGAGGAATAATGTCGGCTCGAAGGGCCTCAAAAGCTCCTGTAATCTTTCTTCGAAGCTCCTCTTGATGCAGTAAACACGGTCTTTTACCAAACCCCAGACGTGGAAATCCTTGGGCGCCATGTCCGGCGATCGAAGTGGTAGTGGAATTGAACCCCCTCGTCATATCCACATATCATAACTTCTATCCAAATACTGGCGAAATTCGATCAATTAGGGGGGAGGGGGTACGATCATATTAAGAATAAGGCTTCGACGAACATCTTCCCCCAGATTTTGCATTGAATGAGGCAAATCGTTCTGAATAAAGTTCAAATACACTACGGGAAGTTTTTATTTCGCATCACTGACCTTGATTAAGGCCTAAAAAAAGTTTTATTTTCATTTTAAATAAGAAGTAGTGTGTTTAATTTTTTCCCCTTCATTTCTTCGAAAAGGCCTATTGCAAAGAACACCCAAAGAAGCACTTTTCGCTGGAAACGTGTTCATTTCTTCAAACTTCTACAAAGAGGTGCGATAATCTGATTTTGGTACTTTGATCATCACTAATGAGGTAAGTTTTTGTGAAATTTGCCAAACCTGGTTGGCATTTCAAGATTCGCTATCATGCAATCAAGTTACGGCTAAACTGCCTAAAATCGGTACTGGAAAAGTGCGACTACTTTTGGGGATAACTGGACCATTTCCCACTGAAAAATGTCTGCTCTTTTCGGTAGTGCCCTCAGATTTAATGTACGTGTAACTGTCCTCGACTTATAAGCGCTGAATCCAATAAAATTAACGTTACGGCTAAAAATACTAAAATATCGATTATCTCGAAAATGGTTGGAAATCGGACCTATGTTTATATGGACTTTTTTGGTCCATTTTGGACCTAGAAAAATCCCCTGCATTATTGCCGTCGACTTACCAAACACCCTGTATAACAAAGCCTTTGGAAAAATAACGAAACTTTTCGACATTTTTGAAAGAGGGTGGTGAAAATAGAGAAAGAAGTTCGGCTTAATGAATCAAATTATGGTATCAAAATTATTACTTCTGGGACGGCTTAGGGTATCCGTATACGGAATGAAATGCACTCTTTCCCGCCGCCAGCTGCCGGGGCGAAATTTTTTTGTGTTTGTGAACAAAAACACTGAGGATGCCTCCAAAAAGCGAAAAGCTTTTGTTTTAATAATAAATACTATTATTCGCTGGGAGACAACAACATTCAAAAATTTGTCCCAAGAGAAGTCTCTCCTACTGAATGCGCAAATCTGAGATCAATTGACGGAAGTTAGAACTGAATTTTATTTATAAACGGCAGTCAGGAGAAATGGTTTTCACCACCGTGAAATCGAGTTCAACTAACGTCGTTCAACTAACCAGATGACCTGGAAATTGACCCGTTCATTAAACTCAAGATCTTTTTGCTGATCAGTTAATCACAGGTTATGGAGGTGTAACCAGTTAAGGGGGAGCTGCAGTGATCCCCCCAATCGACCCCCTCCAATCCTCCGTCGTCTTGCCTTATTTCTGCACCAATACATATCCACCAATGCATATGCGGTAGCATCAATTTTTCAAACTTTGTCCCGGAAGTGACTTTAGACCACGTTGAAGTTTTACCTTAAAATTTCATATGCTCTTCCTTCGACTTATTTGAAAAAAGGAGTACTACTGCATATGCTGAATTCCCTGGGGATTGAAACGAGTTTTAAAAACCAAGGTTGGTGCAGAAATTAGGAAGGAAAACGTATGCCGAGTAGTAGACGAGGGCTTATTGGAGGGCGTGTGCTACCTCGCCTCCTGGGCGTTACGTAAATTTTCGCCGTATTTCTGCACCAATCCTGGATTTCAAAGTGTTATTTGTATCTCCATGAAATTCCGCTCGCGCGTACGCGATCTTCTTTTTTTGCCTAGCTCCTGTTGTAGCCACAGAGATATTATAACTAGAGCTTGAATGGCCCTTTGCGCAGCGGGACCATCATTGACGACACCCTCAGCTAGAAGCGGGTCCAAAAATATCTTGGTTGAGAATGTTTTGGCGGGGTTTTCGATGGGTGAAGGGGTTTTCCTGCTCACGCCGTTTTTTGAGACAGCCAATGTGAAGAGACCTCTGGTCCCGTAATTACGTCAATCCACGCCCCATTTTCTAGTTTTTTGCGCATCCAGTGGTAGAGATCTCTCTTGGGAGTTGGGAGGTTCAGATCGGATGGACCGTTTGTCTGACCAACTTTTTCCCAGTTTCCTCGGTTCCTGCACACATTTTTTTTTTGAAAAATTACGTCCTTTTTATTATTTGAAGCATTTGTAGCTTAATACTGTCTTACAATTGGTTTTCAACGGTAGTAATTGTCGTGGTCGAATAAAAACAAGCTGTTTTACGATTCGAATGATTTCGATTTGTAGGTACTTAATTTCCTCAGAAATTTACTACAAATTGTTCAGATACTTTGAACCTTGTTCAGATACTTTTATCCGTGACCCTAGTGAGCCAACTCGACCTACTGAAATGCTTTTTTGGGGTGGAATTCTCTCATTCCCGTATCCACCTTGCTTGCCGCACGTCACGGCTACACACCCCGCCGTCCGAAGCCAATAACAATCCTCTTCCGCGCCTCCAAAGAGGAACAAGCCCATCTACCCAAACCCTCTGTCATTCATTACAGAGATTTCCCGAAACCGACTTGGCTCATACTCATCATCATCGAAGCCATCCAAAGCAAGTTCAACGAGTCAACGCCCACTTGAAAACATTTCCTTCGAACACCAAGAGCCGTATTCAGAAATCCACCTTTACGAAGCAAAGAGTTGAAAAATGTGATGGTTTATAAAAATGTGTCATCTATTTTATTATTATTATTATTATTATTATTATTATTTATTTATTATTTAATATTAAATAAATAATAATAATAATAGTGTCATCTATTTTGAAGCGCTTTAAAGGAGGCGTAAGGGCCCTTTCATATTAGGAGAAAAAAAACACTGACGTGCGATTGGGCGTATTTTTTTTTCGGGGAAGAGACGACTTGCGAACGCTTCCAATGTGGAAGGCCCCATAGAGTTCTGCGTGATTTTACTGACGCGCGCGTCAGCGTCCGACTCTTGCAGTCAGTAAAATCAAAAAAACTTTGACTCGCGAGTCGGCGTCTTTTTTCTCCTATAGCGTGAAATGAAATGGCCCTAAAGGTTAAGGTTGGTTTCTGAATTCTACGGGCTAAAGTGTATTTACGACATATGGAACAGCACCTCAGTACGGAAAATTATTACTTTTTAAGGAACAAACAACAATAAACACGACGAAAAATAGCGATTTTTTAAAGAGAAATAGAGAAGTGTGCAAGTGATAAGAGATAATGCACCAGTTAACGTTCTAACCAGCCAAATTCGGGCGTTCAGTTTTTTGAACTGAGATCAAGCTTGATCTCGTTCAAAATTGCTGGTGAAATCCGATTTGACTGCTAACGCCGGTTAGAGTCGAAAGAGTTAACCAGAGTTCAAAAATGTTAACCAGACTTGTTGAAAACGGCTCGGTTACAGGACCGGAGCTCTCTTCACATTGGCTGTCTCAAAAATCGGTATGAGCAGGAAATCCCCTTCACCTTCATCTTCAGTCAAGGGATTTTTGGACCCGTTACAAGCTCTGGGTGACGTCAATGATGGTACCGATGCGCAACGGACCCTTCGAGCTCTGGTTATAATATCTCTGTGGCTACAACAGCAGCTAGGCTAAACAAGATTGTACGCTCGTGCGGAATTCCCTGGGGATTGAAACGAGTCCTAAAGGGGGAGTTGCACGGGTGATTCCTCGACCCCCTTCTAATCAACCTTCGTCTACTACTCGGCATACATGTTCTCACCTTATTTCTGCACCAATCCTGGTTTTTAAGGACTCGTTTTAATCTTCAGGAAATTCCGCATATGCAGTAGTTTTCCTTTTTTTCAAATTTCATCCCAGAAGTTAGTTTAAATTCGACTTGAACTTTTACCTTGTAATTTCACGTTTTTTTTCGACTTATTTGAAAAAATGAAAAGCACTGCATATGCGGACTTTCCTGAAGATTAAAACGAGTCCTTAAAAAACCAGGATTGGTGCAGAAATTAGGCGGGAAAATGTATGCCGAGTATTAGACGTGGAATGATTTAGCGGGGGGGGGGTCAAGGAATCATCACTGCAGCTCCCCCTAAACTGGTTTCACCTCCCAACTGTAGCAAAAAGTGCGTAGCAAAAACGTCTTGATTTTAATGAACGGGTCAATTTTCGGGTCATCTGATGGTTCGTTGAACGACGTTAGTTGAACTCGTTTTCGCGGTGGTGAAAACCATTTCTCTTGACTGCCGTTAAGAAATCGCGTTCAGTTCTAACCTCCGTCAATTGATCTCAGATCACAGAAAACTTGGTGAAAACGGCTCTAAATCTCACATAGTATAAATAAGGGCGATGGAAGATTCGGCCCAGACCCCTAATCCCTGTAGAAGATTCGGCCCAAGCGGATTAGAGACCCTCCGGTCAGTGGAAAATTCGGCTCAAACAAAATATTACCTGAGTTTTAGGAATTGGGGAGTGGAAAATTCGGCCCAAAGGAACTGTTAATGTTTATACGAATATTTAGAGATCGACATAGGAACATATTATAATTGTCACAGTCAAGTTTTCTTAATACTGACATTCGGCGCATAATGGTGGCTTACTCTGGCCACAAAACCAAAGGGTGTAAGGGCTCCTGCGAGGTATTTGTCGAGTTGCCCTGATAGGAACTCCTGTTTTTTTCCATGAGAGTTTTTTGTACGTGGGGTATTTGAGCAACTATTTATTTTTATTAAAACTTCATTTTAGTACTCAAGAAGTTGAAGAGTAAAGCTGAATATGTGCGGATGAGGACTAGGGAGCTCCATTGCTACCTGGCTTGCTACTGAGAATCATGGGTCGAGTTTTCCATACGGCTTGTCGCCCGACTCGAGAAAGGGGAAGTTGTTTACCTGCGAGAATCCGAGGAGTAATTATCTCTTCGGACTTGGGCCGAATCTTCCACCGCCCATAAATAATGCATAATAGGGAATTATTGCATAAGCGTTTGACGCTTAACTTACCGGTTATGTGACGTCACAATAAGCGTAAAATTCAAAATTTGAGTTCAAGCGTAAACCACACACGTTTAAATACCCGTATGGAGAGGTGTTTTATGAATTCACTTGAATAAATTAAGACATGGACATCTATGCTCTTTAGTGCCACTCTTATAATTACAATAACTCTTTTTCCGTCGGCACAACCCGTTACGCTTATGGCGACGTCACACAAACGTAGATGTTAAGCGCCAGACGGTTCTACCATAACTCCCTAATTATGTTCATTTTCCTCTTGTATAAGGCCGGTCGTCCGCTGGAAGCGTTTTCGAGCGGCGGTACAACGAGTGACATCGAGCTTACATACAAAAAGACATAAATTGAGTTCACTGCTGCTAAGCCTGCAGTGGACGATGTCACATTCAAATTGAGGCTTTACGATGTACAGTCGCGCGTTGTAGCACCACTTGAAAACGCTTCCAGTGGGCGACAGAGCTAACAGAGAATCCTTACATGGTCAAGATATGGTATGGCACAGTTTTTCTGGGGGGTGCAAAGAAACAAATGCGCGCGATATGCTGTACTTTGGTTGAGTTGGGTAAGAGTGAAACGAGGGTTTGTAAGAGACAACAAAATAAAATTGTGTAACCCACTACGGTTCCAAAGTCAGTTTAATGCCCATTTTACATTCGATTTTTAAAATGTAGATTATATTATGTTGGGAAATACAACAAAAATTTCACGGGGGAAATAAAGATCCCTTATCTCGCTGTATTGAAAGCTCGAAGGTATGCAGGAACGCTTTCTCATTCTCAGCGCTGCTCTGGGCATTCTCTTTAGGTTTTAGGTCATGCATAAAACATTCACACTACACAAAGCACAACAGCAGCTTCAATCCCCACTCCATCCGCCAACACCCCACCACCACATCCCTTCGAATGGTTTGTTGACTAGCTTCCTTATCCAGAGAGAGTTCTGCGTTTTTAACTCTCTACCTTTTCTCTTCAAGAGTAGCCCTTAACATTAACTTTGTATTAGAGAAGTGCCTCCCTCTCTCCCGTAGCTTGGAGTATAAATGTTTCAGTTTTACGTCCCCATTATCAGCTTGCCTCGTAGTAGAAAAAAAGGGGATATATTTAACTGCTCGGTCAAAAAAGATGTTTTCCTGGAGGAGAATCCCCATGCTAAAACATGGAAGAAAAAATTGACATTACGGTAAAACTACTCCTGTTTACACTGACAAAACTCACGCTCCATGAGAATCGAGCAAAGTAGCGCCCACATGTACGATTAATAAATGCTATTCTACGTGTGTGTGCACGTGTTTGGAGCTATGCTGTGGTTGGGCCATTTTCTGTGACTAAAGCACCCTGGTTTGGGCTTTGCTCTAATTCAGGTAGCTGTGGTGTGTCGTTGTATGGACATCGTGCGCTGGACAATTATGCTGGACAATTGGGCTCTTTATGTAAACGTGTTAAAAAAGTGGCATCACAGTTAGAACCCCTTCAACGGCTCGTATGGATTTTCGGATTTCCTGTGTCGGGATCGAATTCTCTAAATACGCAGTTCTGTCCATTTTTAAATTTTTATCATTTTTGCCAAACATTAACCAGGGGTGGACCGGACGATTATCGGGCTTTATTTTTTTCAAAATGTTTCGATTTGAGCCACCATGTCCAGTTCGTCTACTGCTGGCTTGAGTTCACTTTATTCGGAACGTGGAATATTTTTGCTAGACAGTTAGTTCACGTCCAATTTTTGTTTTTACGCTTTTCCGGGGCGTTTGGGGGTTCCTTCATTTTTTCGATATTTCAATGTTGAGAGATTCAGAGCCACTTTGCCACAGAAACTGTGTGGTGTGGTGTAGATAGTTGTGGTGGCAGGAAGGGGTCGTGGCCCCCTCCTTCAGCCGACTCTGGATCCGCTTCTGCTGATTCTCGTGTCATCTTCATCAGTCTTGGTTATGTCGATAGCTAGAATACAAGGATTCAACCTTCTTAAACCCTTTCACGAATTCGGCACTAGGCATTGATTTCGTGGGTATGGCCCTTTCAAACCAAAAATTTTGCGGAACAGGCACTTATGACCTATAATTTTTCGCAATAAGCTTAATAATAACTTAATAAGCAAATTTCGCTGGATTGACTCACTAACAATCCAACTGCCGTGAGTTTGAACAATTCAAAAATTCAATTTTATAGGATTGAGTCAATCAAAAATCAGTTTCACCGATTTTAAGCCTTGTTGTCACGTCGCGCGTGACTTGACATCACTGTTCCAGGAATAATGCGTTAAACAAATCGTGTATTGAATAACAAACCCCGCACCGTCTGTGTTTGTCTGTTCATACTTGTCTTATGTCGCGCTATAGAAATGTTTTTGGTGAAGTTCTTTGTACTCAGTACACTTGGTTGTGATAATTGAAAAACAGCGTAGAAACAAGTCCACCAAAATTTGACTATAGTAATCTGTCAAGCCTCGTCGTGGAAACAAAGCTCTGAAGTACGCGACACGAAATAAGGCGGGTGTGACTCATCGACAAAAAACGTTGCGCATTATAGTCCCAAAGATGCGATGAAAAGCTCAAGTCTACACCAATAGCTGGCAACGTTGCGCTCCCATCGTTGTCACTTTGGAGAGCTGTGAGCCGGTGAGCATTCGTAAAACCCCACGCCACATCACCGCCCACAACGCACGGAGTGGCAACAGGGCATGGGAGGGCCGATGAGTCACACCCGCCTTATTTCGTGTCGCGTACTTTAGCCTCTTTGGGGCGGGTCTGGCTCCTTGAAACAAGAAATTTCGCGGGTTTGGCTCACGCGGGACCCATTCTGCTGCTATCCATGAGTGGAAGAGAAAAAAGGCGCCATGAGAAGAAGCTACAACTGCGTCACTGCCGCCGGAATAAGGCCCTATAACTGCTTGGATCAAATACGTCACATGTTATAAATGCTAGCCCACAACATAGAAATTCCTACGCGTGAAGCTTATATCTGTGTGGAATAGGTACATTGGACGAATTTTATTTCAGGAGTGAATGAATCTGGTGAGTCTCTGAACCAGACTTCCTTTCACCCCTCCCCCCTGTTTCATCATGGTTCAACAACATTTAGGCAGGGTTAACGCTTCATTCAACTTTTCGAGTCAGAAAATGAGTATATTTCAAAACGAATGACAAAAGCGTCACTTTACGTGTGAGATATATATGTGTTTAGCGAACGAGGCGACGCCGGTGGCGAACGCTATGTTTCGCTTTCGGTTGACCGTCCAAGTACTTTGTCACTTCCCCTTGAACAGCGTTGACTCAATTCGAACACGTCACTCCTAAAAATGACAGAATGTTCTTTAAATCACCCCTAGCAGTGAAGTAAAGTACCTTAGTTCAGTGGCTTCTATCAGGGGGGGGGGGGTTCGGAGGCGACTTGCCTCCAATTGACGCTGCAGGGGGGAAAAGATGATTTTTGGTAACATTCGGTGGAAGGGGGATCCCCTCTGATGACTGCGCGCGGACTTTGGCGTAATGAGAGAGTCAGAGCGGAGATTTCATAACTTTTCCATATCGGAAAGACATGTGATTTCATTCATTTTATTTAAAAATCAAGGAAATCAGATGACTTTTCGATAGAAAATCCGATGCGGAAAAGTTAAAGAATAGTCCCCCAGATCTGGAATGATGCGTTAAACGAATCATGTATTGAATAACTATAGCATGTTGTACCTCGTCCCCCAATTTAACATTCTACCTCAAAGTTTAATTAAGATGCATTAAAATGATAATGCATGGATTACATCTCTCTCTCCCCTCCACCACCTATTGCCAATTAGTGCTCATTCCTCGTCAATACTCCCCTTGTACCTATCCACCAGCTCTATATCGCAATCCAAAATGTGGGAAATCCGACAAGAAGATTTATCTTGTAGTCGATATTTCAACCTCTCTGCGTGAATGGGAAATCCAGCAAGGTAGGCTTATCAGACCAGGCGTAATGGTGGGGGCGAGGCTCACTAAACAAACATCAAGCGCACAGACGATCGCCGTACTGGGGGGATGAAATTTCACAGTTCAAAGTTTTCAAAACATTTTTGATGGCTCAGAATCAGCAGAGCGAAAAAATAAAAATCTAAATTTAGATGTTTCCAAAAGAGATAATCCTTTATACATACATTTTCAAACTAAATAAATTAGTTGCGCTTCATCATATTAAAAGAAGGATTTACCCCCGCCCCGTTTCAACGCTTCACGTCTCACCCACCAGCACTTTATCGGGGACTCAACATCATCAACCTATTAACTTTCAATTAGGATTTAAAATTCATTTTACGAGCTGCAGCGTTGAAGGAAAACAGCCTTCCAATTCTAGATTTGTAGAGGTTTATTTTTCGGGGGGGAAAAAAAATAAATAAAAGAAATAGAATCCTCCCCTTTTCACTCTCTAGAATTGAGCGAGGATGAAGGTTGAGTGAGGCGCGTGCTTTCGACTTACTAAAGCTGCTTGCATGATGAATAGAGGATTGGGTTTGAGCCAGAATACGCCTCATTTAACAACGCTTAAAACGGATTTTTATATATATTTCTCTTTCTCTTCCTCACTCTTGGGTAAATTGCGTTTTGGCAGATGCTTCGATCTTTAAAAACTGGGATGTGTGTTGAAGAAGAAATAGGTAGGCTCCATTCCAAAAAATTCTAAAATATTTACTATAAGAAGAATAAATTTTACATTATCACAGATAAGAATGTTCTCGAGATTATGATTTTCAGTAATGTGTTAACAAACAAGAAGATTTATATTAGGTAATGTGTATACTGTTCATAACTATAACATCTTCATAGAAATACATGCATTTGAGAATGGTAAAATATAATTCTTGCATACCTACTCTGTGAAATTTTTGAATAGACATACGAGAGAGGGAGTGAGTGCGTCAGAGTGAGAGAGAGGGAGAGAACAAGAAAGAAAGACAAAGCTAGATAGGTACGATTGGAAATGGAAACGCAAACGCCTCTAGCTATACGTGTATGACAGATGAGTTGTATTGTATGTATAGCTTAGAGATGGGGTTAGCAAAAAGGATGCTCGAGGAAAATAAGATGCTCGAGTTGCATAGTTTCACTCATTATTTTATAGAGTGCTCGAGACACTTATTATTAATGAGAAGAACGAACGCTTCAAGGTAGGCAGTCGATCGGTGAGGTTTGGGTTTCACAAACTATTGAGCGTCACGGATTGATGAGTGATGACATAATAGGCGAGAAGGTTTCGATTGATAGTCATACGCACGGGATAGATATAATTGACGAAAGATGAATGGCGTGTATTTATTGGATAAATAAAGCGCTCAGCACTCTATACACATAACGAAGATGTGCCACTCCTTTTGCTCACCTATACCCGATTACTATTCCCGAATATAAAATAGTGCAGCTAGAAACAAAATGTTCTTAGAATTAGCCCCACCCCTCTTAAATACCATTCTCAAGCCTATCTTCTTTGCATGTTTCTTCAGCTTCTGCTGAGCGTTTTTTCTCAGCCATGAGGAGACTCAAGACCTATTTAAGAAGCACAATGCTCAAGGCTACCCATCCCCACCTAGTGGAATCCCCCCCCCTTTGATCATACTGAACGGAAAAGCAATGCCGCGAGTCATCCATCAAACATCACAGATCCACAAAGCTTGGGGATTGAAAGAACTAAAACCGCGAATTTGATCACGCTGTCCCTCTCCATGTGTAGTTATGGCAACACGGTTCTTATTTTAAACCTCCACCCCTCTCATCCACTTGGGAACTTACTGATTGCCATTCTTCATCAGCAGTGATGAGCAATCCACTTCTTTTATTATATTGTTGCTCAATCCTTCCACCAAAATGATCACTGACTACGTTTATTTTCGTAGATAATTTGAATTCCGTACCTGGAGGTTCCACTACCCCCTCACCCTACTTTGCTCCTTACCGCACAGTGTGCGTAAAGACCTAATTTACGCACAGCGTGCGATAAAGTAGGCCTTTACGCACGCTGAACATCTACTTAATCCCTTCTTTACGAACGATCGCTGGAAAACTTTTTTTTTTTTTTTTTTTTACAGCAGGCCCTTTTTTTTGGCACTTTTTGGCACTAACTGGGCGGGATGAAAATGATAAGTCTGCACAATACCACGGTGAACAGAGTCGGTTGGGTTGCCTATACGATTGGAAGGGGGTCTCTTGTAAGAGGAGTTGTTTGCAATTCAAATCTTTATAGCAGCTTAAATTGCATTCATAATTTATAGATATCATTCAAACTTATGAGGTTTAAGTCGATTGTCGCATGAATGACATGCACTTTTCCCGACAGGCTGCTGTCTGGTCCCATGGCAAATCTGCTCCGAACATTTTCCAAACACCTTGCTGGAACAGACCTATTGACACATGTGCGGCCCTGCCCACCAACTCACGTTTTTCACTCATGTAAAGCCGGGTATAGCAGTGCAAAACGCTCAGGCTAGCGTGTTTTAAACTGAATTCTAGGTACCAAATGTTTACTTCTCAACTGGGAAACAATTTAAAACCTGCTGCTGCGCGTTTTGCGGTGCTAGGAATACCCGGCTTAAACTGGGAACACGTGAAATGATGCGTGCCAGAGCATTGTGAATGTGAAAAAACAAGCTTGTGCTGGAATTTATATCACACGTGGGACTGCGGCACTGCTTGTTCCCACGTCACGGCCGAATAGTCGGTTCTGTAATGACCTTTATGCATCGCATTATTCTTATGATTATAATAAAGTAGAATTATTGATTCCCAACAATTGAAATTAATTAGGCAGAGCAATACCGAAAAAAGAGATTCTCTCTCAATTACCTTGTCCAATTATTTTCGAAAATGTGCGTAGCTGATTATTCCCCAACTCGAAGAGACGAATCCCCCCGGAGTGGAAAAACGACACCTTACAAACGCTGCCTTATGTACCTATACCAACGAACCACCAATAAAATTGGATTCTTTCGAGGAAATTGACATCTCAGGATACATGAGAGGATGGAAATTATAATAAAAAAAATAAATAAAAAATATTTTAAAAAAGCGAAAAACAGCAGGCACCGATTTTCCTTCCTTGATTCGAGGCTTGACATGAAATATACAGCAGTATACGTATACAATTGTACAAACCAAACCTCCAAAGCAGCGAGTCAATAATGAAGAGTAAAATGTAATAGTTTAGTCTCTCACCTTAGAACTCGTTGACTCCGGTCGTATTTTACTATTTGATCCTTGATATGAACCTTGTGACTGTTCCTCTGTCGTACCGAGAGAAGAACGTGCTTCCCGCGTTGAAGTTGCCGGTGTTCCACCCGGTAGTAGCACGTAATGTTTCTCTGGTAGACGCCCGGGTAGTTGGGCGACTGGATGCGGCAGGGCCTTAAGTCGCAACCCTCCAGGATCCGATCGCAGTAACTCCCTGGGACAAGATCCCCTCGCCAACTGGCCACAGAGCGATTCCCGTAGCGCAGATGAGCCTCTCCTCTTTTCAAAAATTTGTAGGCGAGCTTAAAATCAAAGTTATAACCTATACCCTGAGGACACATAAAACAAACAAAAATATCAATTATTTAAATATAGGGTAGACTTCAGAAAACAGGATCAGACACATCTTTTGATAAACAGAAATAGCGCCTATAGTTGTCTAGTTGCATACATATAGGGCACAGGTTTGATAATCCATACTGGGCCTCCCAAGTCGGGCAGAATCACCGGTGAGGGGAGAATGGTATTTGGGACGACGAAGGGTTTTTGGTACCCGTGCGTGGAATTCGGAATACTCACCGAGCCACAAAAAAAAAAAAAAAAAAAAAAAAAGCAAGGGGAGATTTTTGGATGGTTGGGGAGGGGAAAGAATCATCTGTTATCTTTAGAACAATTTATCACAGTTCTATCTTTCTTGAAAAGTTCAAGTGAGTATACGTATTATAGGGGCTTTAAATCGCTCGCGAACTGGAATATGTTCACTGATATTGGGTGACAACTTGCATTATTTTCATTGTGTTTCCAAAATCACTCGAATTCAATGGAATTATATCCAACGTCAAAGTGAAAACCTGCATCACCAGCAGCGTAAATGTGCTGATGGGAGTACACAATTTGAAATCAATTTAATACATGAGTGAGTAAACGCCTACCTGTTCTGAAAGACGATCCAATTGTAGCGTGAGGTTGATGGATCTTGTTTCACTGTAGTAAACCGTGTACCCCCAGGCGCTCCCACACCACTGGCCTCCGGTTATCGGCCTTTCTGACTCTTGGATTGACATGTGGCCGTCGGGGCAGCCGTCAGTGGTAAATGAAATGAACTTTCCAACGGTGAACGTGTCGAAAGTTAACTGTGAAAACAGATTGAGAAGAGGTGTTATAGGAAAACATCTTACAACTTACAAGGTGTATAATGTTTGCTTATAGCGTTCCCCATTTGCACAAAATTCTGCAACGAGGCTATTCATTTCCACCCGTCTTCTCCACCAACATATGATTTAATTCAGTGAAGACGGGTGGAAATGAACTGCCCAAATGCAGAATTTTGTGCAAATGGGGAACGCTATAAGTCAAAATGTAATTATACGGAAGAAGAGGGAATAGGATGGGAATGAATCTCCTTTTTTTTCTTTTTTTGAAAAACTAACAGTTGGAATTTAGTCAGGCAGATTCAGAATTAATTGATTTCTACTGCTACGCTGTACTGTTTACTTTGATTTATTTACAGCAATCGAACCACTTAATTTCCACTATAGCCTTTTGCCTTGTTGACGCTCGCTCGTGAACGAAGAGGCACCAGAACTCGAAATGCAAGGACTGCGTATAATGATTATTTATTTTTCTACATGTCACAGTTGAAATTTGGTTCATGGCCGAACAACCCGGTTCGACATTATAACAGACAGGACGTGGATTTTACGCAGGTGTTTATTTATTATGAGCAAGCGAACAGCAAATACAGCTCAGATCATGATCATTGAAGCCACAATAGAAGCATGATGGAGCAATAGCTCGATTAAGTTCCAGAACTAACGTTACTATTTATTTCATTGCGATACAATCAATAATACGCTTGACACGCGAAACTTGGAAATGAAAGATGCTGAATACGTGATAGCCATGGAAATGGTTGCTAAATTTTGTGGCTTTAAGGCCTCTTTAACAATCGTTAATTAAAGAGCTGACTAAAAACTTTATCTGTTTCATGACCAAATATTTCGTCGTGGCTCACAGATGATTGTTCTAAATCAGTTCTTTAAATTTCTTAAATTGACAAAGCTGGCCTAAGTGGTTTAGATGACATTGTAAGTGCAGATACTCAGTTTAGGCCAAAATTGATCAATTTTACGTCAAAATTTCAACCACCAGGTCTTGAAAGATGAATTTTAATTTTGGGTCAAATTAACGTAATTAATTAATTAACATAAATTTCACGCTGATTCAAAAACGTATTTGAAAAGCTCCGTGTCCATCATAGTCATATTCCACTATTTCCATGTTATGAACGAATAACTGCAGTTTTGGGCAACATTGTACATTTATGTTCAGGTTGACACTTTTTCTAACCATTAAGTGGTTCTTTTTCTAATCATTAAGTGGTTCAGTGGTGGGGGGAAACTATAGTGTAAATTTTCTTGTTTTAACAAAAAATTTTTGGTTATATGTCGAGGAAGCCCGTCTGCCAAGGGCCAACGTTTTAAGTTCGTGAACAAAAACATGTTCTGTCCTTAATTCTCCCACTTGACCGCATTCGTCCAACAAGGGCGTTTGGAGCCAGCTTTCCATTCTAGTGATGTATTGGATCCACTAGTTGTCTAGTTCTAGAAATAGGTACTAATGCCTTCGATGGAGTAAAATAGCTTTAAAATTACAGCGAGGAGAGCCGTCGAGACTGAAGTTTAAGAATGCCTCTTTATTCCTAATTCTATTCGGTGGGAAAGTCGAAAGCATCTTTCTTCCTAAACGGACCGCAGCCAATTGCAAGAAACTGAAGATAAAACGAATTTAGTGGGAGGCTTGGAACGCCGTATTTCACTTTACCTACTTTGTGAAGGACAGACTTGGGAGGGGAATGAAATCCAATTTCCATTTTGTCCGACGCGCTTTTTGCAAGATTGCTACACCTCTTTGCGTTTTCGCCCTTCACTCAACTTCCACTCACACTTTTTTCCCCCTTAGGTGACGAGAAATTATTCGCTATCTGTTTCAGCTAAGTAGCCCCTTCCCCACACCATCCACAACATAGCTAATTTTATTATGAATGTGGAGAGGTTGGTGGAGTCTTGAAAGAACAAATTAATTACTTCAGGAACATTGCTCTGATCGAGCTTTCAACTAAATAAACTGAGTTACATGGTTATTTCGTTAGCATATTATAGGTTTAACTTTCTCTTTCTCCTTGCCAATATGAAATATTCAGTCTACATTTCGATTTATTCATTTTTTACTATAAAATGTACGGGGTTGAACAAGTTTGAAACAGTTTTTATTTTGTTTGAAAAATTACATCGAGGATCCGGTTTTTTCGAACGTATTAATTTATATTTGTAATTTACACCTTTGAGTACGATTTTAACCGTTTGCTGAAGCAGTGCCTATACAGTCGTCCACGGAGAAGCAAAAACCAACGCAATATTGCATTCAAGAAACGGCAGAAATGTTTATAAGTAAAGCTAACTCAAATAATGAAATAATAATGTCCATTGCTCCGATGTGATTAGGGTGGAGAGCCACTCCAACCTGTTAATCAATTGATTAGCTCCTAACAGTTCTGCCCGAGTTGAATAATGCGCTTACAGTTCTAGCGCTGTTCAGTGATTCATTTCAATAGTTAATGCATTGAGTCCTGCAAAACTAATTTGAAGAGAGGAAACTAATTTAATTGATTTCTACCGGAAAGCAGAATATCTGGCTGACCTTTCGGCCTATACTGTAGACTTTTAAGACTATGGACCCACTAAGTCTAGAATGTATGGTCATCGAATGGGATTTAGTATAGTTTTGTTCTTCTCATGCGCCAAGAGAGGACTGTAAGGATTGATTAAAGTGTTTACTAGAGATACTATAAATGATTACCCGTTGGGGGAAGGGGGGGGGAGAACAATCCCGTCCCTATACCGTCAGTTTAATGTGTGTTGATGTTTTAGTATAAAAGTAGTGACGACAGGTGTAACAACCTTTAAGTGTTTTTAAGGTAGGTCTTTTTTACTGTTAAGTTTCAATTGAAGAAAACTAATGTAGTGTGATGGTTGATCATGTTAATAGAGCTCACTGATGATGATGTAAAACCATCGAAACCGATATGAGTAAACGTAAAGTCGTGGAGAGACAGCTTGTTTTTTCCATATTTTTTTGAGAGGACTATAATTGCTTTGATTTTAATAGTCAACTAACGGAGCAGTTGATTATTTTCGGGCAGTTCTCACCTACTAATCCTTATTGCATTTGCACGTCACACCATGCTTTCCAGAAAACTGAAGATATAAGACTATACGTCGATTAAAAGAGCAAATAACGAGAGAGTTGTTGCGGGGATTAAACCCCTCAAACAAACTTGCAATTTAGCGGATATTTCTACAAAAAACTTGCGAATTCATTTATAGTTCGGGAGCCCACCGTATGAAAAATCCGTATCATCTGATCGTGCTTGAAACCATCATCACGACGTTACATGGTCACTAGCAAATTTTTAACGGAACAAGGCCGAGCAGGGCGTCTTGCCGCTTGCATAAAAAAAAAAAAAAAAAAAAAAAAGAGTTTTTCGGATCATCAGATCGTGTCTGGCGTTCGTAAAGGCTTATCATACACCTAGAGAGGTTTCCTTAGTAACAATCGTCAGACAATTTCAATGGGACATAGAGGGACGACAGTGTTCGAAGTTTGCAAAATTTGCGCCCCGACATTGGGTCATCTGAACATGCCTGGTGTGGGTCATTATTGACGTGGTTCATTGATGCTTCCCTATCGGAATACATATCTCTATGCTAGACAAATAGGAAGGGACACTGAGTAGATGTGAAAGGATGAAATTGCAAAAAAAAAATGGGGGGACTTGGATGATTGGAACATACATTTTTCCGAAATAAATGTAATTTTTATCTCAGTGGAATCTGCTTTCGCCAGACATTTTGAGTGGGATAATAGCTAACAAATGAGAGTTTTCAAAATGTCTGGTGAATGCAGATTCTACTGAGCTAGAAATTACATGTATTTCGGAAAAATGTGTGTTCAAATCATCCAAGACCCCCCATTTTTTTTTTTTTTTTTGTTATAAACTCCGAAACCACCTTCTGTTTGGCTACTGAATGAACACGAGGTTCAGACACTGAATAAACACTTTAAGCGCTAAATTTTTTTCGAAAGAAACATTTCAATTACTCGACAAATAACAAGTACCAATAATGGATAGTTGTTAGCGTAAGAAAAATTGACAGCCTATTTGATACGAAACTCCTATTTGTGAATTGTGAAAGTTAGTTTTTCTGGACCGTAGCTCTTATATTATATAGTCAAAGCCATCAGGTGCGCCCCTGGGTCTTTGGCTTCCGACTCGAACTCTACGAACTGCGTGGAAAAATAAGACATTTTATTGGCCGGAGAGTGTTAAGGAAAAATGTAAAACGGGCGCACTCTCTCCCTGATTCTCTGAACACTATGAGCTCCCTCATCATTTCACCTCAAGGGTTACAGTTATAGCGTTTTCCATTAGCACAAAAAGTAGAGCTGGGGCTGCTCCAGGTCTGATCTGATAAGAGTTTCAAGGTTCCATTTGCCAATTGATCCTCAGCAGAGCGACTTTTTATTCGTTCCATTCATCCCTACGCTCCTCCATGGATCAGAGCTAGAGCAACTTCAACTGCTCCGTCAAAATCGACGGAGCGGTAAACCTCTCTTGGAAGGTTCATTGTGATAAGCATCGTTTTGAGTTCATATTTTGTTTTTCGTCGCGGATGAAGCCAACGATTTGTTGAACGAAAGCGGTTTAACAATCATTCAAGTTCTGTTATTCGTAGGTACCATTATCGTCGATTACTCAACAGATCCAGAGAAGTGGTCAGATGAAGCCACTAGGCTCATTTTGAAATGTATGGATAACTCTAGTCTAGAGTCAAGCTCGTCCGACGAAAAATATGAAAATAAGATGACTACGTGGGCTATTATTGCAGCATCAATCAGTAAGGAGAAGACAGAATAACAAAAACCTAGTACCAGTGTTCCAATCGTTACAAAACGGTTCATCCGGATTCTCTACATTAATGAAGTTATCCCTTTATGCATTACATATTTCCCCCAAAGCCCATTCCTTCATTTTTCCTGCCGCCACAAAGCGTGTTTGCTGGCCGAGAATGTCTAAATTCGCAACTTGTTGTTATTAGATATCAATTATGTTCTTGGAAGAACATTATTAATGGAATTGGGCATTGAATTCACGAAGGGATGCGCCCGATTTGTTCACAGTCATGCTAATAACTACATTCTCGCTAATAAAAACAAGTACTCCACACAAAAATATACAAGTGCTTAGCTCATGCACGTAAATAAATATGTACTTCCATTCAATACAAACACAAAAACTACAAAACAGTCATGAGGAGAAAGGTTGTTATTAAAGAGCGCTCTCTTCCACATGTTAAAAGTCGTTCCATTCTAACCCACTCTTAGCCAGATTTTGGTTCGATCCGAGCGGGCTTGTGACGTCACAAGAGCCGCCCCAGAGCATTTTTGAAATGGCAAAAGGAAAACGCTATTAGAGTCGAATTGGGATTGGAAAAAAGCAATATTCAAGTGTTACCAAGATTCAGTTGTAAAATATGCATAATTATTTATCATGAAGCTCTCCTTTCTTTTACCGTCACAAGGATTTGCCATTTTAATCAATAGCAACGACTCCCCTACCCATCAAGTGCCGATGTACGCTATTCAAACAATTCAAATAATACCACAGTATCGAGAATAATTCGAATGCCGACGCTCTGCACTAATGAGAAACGTATACGAGACGTCGTTCCCAATGGACATCAAAGAACTAAATTTGTCACATGTTGGGATTTCACAGATGAGAGCTTCCATGTGCAGGCGTGGAAATAAGAAGGAGTCGTCAAGAAAATACATGGAAATGCCGTTTATTTGATTAAATTGGAATTGTTGTTTCACAAAGTAACATCATGATCACTTCTAATCTATTAGACTAGATCTATTAGAAGTTGAGAAAGGAGAATTGTGGCTCCCGGCTTTCTTCTCGAAAACAGAATATTCAAATCAATGTCTATCCAGCGATTTTGCGGAGGCGTATGAATGTCATGGAATTGAATGAGGAAGTTTCATGGGTCAGAACTTATTCATAAATTTATTTTTTAAGGTTTATTTATGCTAAAATAGAGCATAAATCGTGATCCGTTCGTAGAACAACCCAACAGTTAATAAATACGCAATTTTTGAAGTTTTAGGTCATTTCAAACAAGCCAGCTAGCATGTTTGTGTCATATGCGCCTTCCGAAAAAAATCCGCCTGTAACGTTGCTGTTGGAGAGCGGTTTGTTGTGTTTCTTTGCCTTATTTTCTACTAGAGCTCTCCGATAATAAAATAATGGAGGATAAACAGATGAGCTATTTAGAGGCATGAAAAGGACAGAGAATACAACGGATATTACGTAGCGGAAAATGTTCGTTTTGGCGGGATTTCAAATATGCCAACTTTTGTTAATAAAAAAAAAATATTCCCGAAGGGTTTTAAATTTTCATTTATCTATTTACATGGAAAGATTGATATGGCTAATCGAAAAAAAATATTTTTGGAAAATGTGAAACTTCCTCATTGTATTTTCCGCTTTTTCTATTAATATTTTTAATGCCAAACGCTTTTCGACTGCTTTGAGTTATCATCAGCGGCCTAAGATAACATATTACAGAATAGGCGACACGCAGAATGAGGAGTGAGAGTTGCCGCAACGAACGCATTGAAGCAATTTTAACAGCTCCTGCCCCTTTTCAGACTTTCGTTCTCTCTACCTTTGTAGTTCCTACTTTGATTGATGCCCGTCCTAATTAAGCCATTGAATATTTATGTATATGCGCTTGTATGTTTTTAATTAAAGTGAATTGTAAAAAGAAGCAAGATATTTCTATACCGTGGTATTATGCTTTTGAAATGTAATTACTAATACTTTTAATTTTAAATTAATTTTAATTTAATTATTTATTACCGTCATTACAATGGTAAATAGGACATCTCCAAACTATAATAATCTATCCTAAGCATGATACACTTTTTTTTTTTTTTAATTTGTACTAATCCTTTTCTTGTTCCCAAAGCAATAATTTTGGGATTCGTTTACGTAAAAAAAAATGGTGCACTACACAGGCTGCAAGCTTTAAATTGAAATTCGTGTTTTCAAAAACCTGAATGAATAACAATAACTAGTAAATAATTACGGCTAACTAAGTCAAATTTTTATTTCTTGACTCAACAACTGAATAATTTCTTAGAATATAAAAAGAAGAGTTTTTGTATAAGCTTTCAATGAATCGTAATAAATGAAGTGCGAAATTGTGGAGACCATCGTCCTCGCTCTTCTTGTAATCAGGTATTATAATTGGTCACTGTAGGTCACTTTTGCATTTTGGGCTCTCAATTTGAAAGCAAAATTGGTTGTTCGTTAACTCTGGCTAGTTTGGTAGCGCCGGCGCAGTTTGTGTTGTCTGAAGAGGAGATGAAAACGTACGTCATAGTCTTTCGAGTGTCACTGAATAAGTGCAAAGTACTCGTCAAAGGGTTTTCTCTTCTTGTCACTCCACACAAGGACGGGTTTGATGCGAATTCCAAGGCAATATTGACTGTGAAGAAGTTGCTATGTACTGGGCACCGGGCTTATGGTCGCACTACAAGTATTTACCATCGAGCGAACTGGAAACAGTTATCGGAGGCTTACCACAATCGGCCAACCTTGATTTGATACCCACTTGAAGCCGTTGGAAAGTTCCAAGTGCGTTTCAAGTGATAAATTTTCAAAAATGGCGTCCCATTTGGAGGCAAAATACACGTTGGCACCTCATAATTTACCGAACTGCTTCAGCGATGCAAATTCTAAAAGACCGAAGAGATTCAATCTAAGCAAGATAAATTCTGCGGTAGGCACTAATTTTGACTATAAACACTTTTTTTCTGAGTTTGCCTTTAATTTTATTTTTATGATAGTAGGCGAAATGTGGACGACCATTAACCACCAAATTCCAAGAATTAAAATTCTCTCACCTTCCTCACTTGTCCACAGTAACTAAACTACAAATAAAAAACTATTCATATTCTTTATTGCAGGCTGCGCTAGACTTTGAAACGAGTGCAATAATTTTTTTCAAATCCACTCTCATAAAAGTGAAGCGATTGAGAAATAACAACCGGGCACGCGTTGGATTTATGGGCTATCCGACGTGCTATACTTCCACAAGGGTAATCCGAACAATTCCTGCTCGGAACACTCAAAGAATGACAATTATCGACTACTTGACGTTTTCACTCAATCCCAAGCTCTCTCCCCGACTATGTTTATACCTGATCCTCGCCTCTACGGACCACATACGGAGTGGCCTGATACCGGGGCCGAATGGATTAGACAGAAAGTACTCGAGGCGTCAAGAGAAACGTCCAACCTAGGCTGTGGGTCACTTACAACAACACTAACAAAGCACCAAAGCACAACAACAACAACAACAACAACAACAACAACAACACAACAAAGCACTTATTGCTTAAGGTTGTGGGAATCGGCTGATCAATTGTCAACAAGAGTTCAATGCATGGATTTTCTTCATTACTACAATGAGACGATTAAACAAGCACTCGAATTCGGCCATAAGTGTTCTATGTTGATTCGATCTAAGGCAAAAGTTGATTACAAGTGGAATACCACTTCTCCTCGTCCCTCCTAGATAGAAACTCCTAGGAGTTAGTTAACTGTTCCGATAGAAGAAGTACACATATTATATTCTAAAATAGTCCAGTCAATGAATGATGAAAAACGAGTGTAGACGACATGGTCGGTTTATTCGTTTTTTATTTTCATGCTTTGTTTGGGGTGGTTGGGAGGTAAACGTACTAAATGGGAAGTTTGTTTTTTAATTTGAACACATACAGCCACGTAGTTTTTGAAATGATGCATTTCGGGCCCAATCCTGGTGCCCCTCATCAGTAATCCGGAATTGGGCCCGAAATGCGTCCTTTCGAAAACTACGCGGCTGAGTGTGTTCAAATTAAAAAAAATTTCGCTCCGACAGCTGGCGGTCGGAAAGAGTGCATTTCATTTCGTATACGTATACCCTAAGCCGTCCCAGAGTAATAATGTTGGGACCATAATATGTTTCGTTAACGTTTGACCCTCCCTCATACTGTTTGCTGCCGGGGTTGTTTAAGCTGAACTTAATGGAAATCAAAGGCTACCTCAAAATGACATCATCGTACCGAATGTAATGCTTCTGGAGTCAACTGGTCATTTGTAGTGATTTTTTGACCATTTCAACCCCTATTTTCCCCCCCTCCACCTTGACCGATTTGGCCCAAATGCAATACCGACCGGGATCTTATGACTACTGATTTTTTAGATAAAGCGCGTTCTGTTAAATTAATTTCTACGAGAGTTATCGTGCTAACAAGACCACACACTTACTTCCACCCCGGGGGCACCACCCCCTCCCCCTTGACTTTTTCAAAAAATTAAAATGGGAATCAAAGGCTAGTAAGTAGTAGGAGTATGGAGTATACGTACCGAATATGATGCTTCTAGAATCAACTGGTGATTTTTAGTGATTTTTTGACGACTTCAAGCTCGATTTTCCCCCCCTCCACCTTGACCGATTTGGCCCAAATGCAATACCGACCTGTGTCTTATGACTACTGATTTTTTTGCCAAAGCGCGTTCCGCTAAACTAATTTCTTCGAGAGTTATCGTGCTAACAAGAAAACGGCCATAATATTATATATATATATAAAGGGTGTTTCAGGAGGAATGTGCAATACTTTGCCATGTTGTAGTACGCACCTGGACGCACCAAAAATACCATATGAGCATATGGTCGAAAGTGGTTACCTTAAGAGATATCGGCATTTTCCTGTTTTTCACGCTCTTCGTGACTTTTTTACACAAAGAGCGGGTTCACAGCTCGCAATCCAAGTTTAGACAAAAACTAATGACTGATTCGGAAAGAGCAGAAAATTTCCTTCTCGAATGGGGTTTCGGAGTTAATTTGAACATGTAATCTGCATGAAAACACAGGAAAAATGAAATGCCAAAAATAGCAGGTGAATTTCAAGGTGGCGTACGTCAGCTGTTTTATGGTCTCACGAGTGGCAAAATTGATGAAAACTTCTCCATTCGATGGCCTTTCGAATGGTGTATTACAAACCGTATTTACGTGAATCATGAGGGCAGCAGGCACGCTGGAAACAGAAAAAACGTAGGAAAATGGTCGTATTGGAGCGATAATCACTTGGGATTATGTCCTTAGCGGACCCCTGTAATTTGCAAAATAAGACGGCTATGGGATATGGTGGTATGCTAACTTCATCTAGGGGCGGTGAGACATGAATTCAAATGTGGAGGATAGTTTCTCAGCCCCCACCCCTACGGATGGATCCAATTATTGTTACTTCAACCACTTGTCACCGCCGGCCGTCAAGCCCGGAGGTGGTGGTAGATTCCTTGTCCTTGACTCGGCGTTGATACTAATTTTTACACTTCCCTTGAGAATCACGCCAAGCCTCCCGTTCTTTAATGAAAAGAGCCCAGAGACCCGTCACATAAGAAGCGTGGTCGACTTTTTAAGCATTTCATACCTCCTGTGGACATGAAAAATAATTCTAGCCATCATGAGAGGGGGTTATGATGGCGATGGAAGGTAGCGGGAAAACCACATGGGTCCCAGATTACTACTATCTGCGTGGCTATAGCTATGTATCAAAAATTATTGATTCATTAGAAGGGAGGGGGGGTGAGCACTCTGTTCTCCTTAGTAGAGCACGCCGAGAGGTCATACCGCCGTTGAAATGAAGTTACTCCCATAGACTGAATCGTATTTTGAAAATTAGAGGGTCTGCTAAGGACATAATCCCAAGTGATTATCGCTCCAATACGACCATTTTCCTACGTTTTTTCTGTTTC
This sequence comes from Corythucha ciliata, assembly GCA_038030265.1. Lineage (NCBI taxonomy): Eukaryota > Metazoa > Arthropoda > Insecta > Hemiptera > Tingidae > Corythucha > Corythucha ciliata. The sequence goes on along the minus strand of CM075938.1, from coordinate 40,817,207 downwards.
CAGCGTGCCTGCTGCCCTCATGATTCACGTAAATACGGTTTGTAATACACCATTCGAAAGGCCATCGAATGGAGAAGTTTTCATCAATTTTGCCACTCGTGAGGCGATTAAACAAGCACTCGAATTCGGCCATAAGTGTTCTATGTTGATTCGATCTAAGGCAAAAGTTGTTACAGGTGGAACACCACTTCTCCTCGTCCCTCCTAGATAGAAACTCCTAGGAGTTAGTTAACTGTTCCGATAGAAGAAGTACACATATTATATTATAAAATAGTCCAGTCAATGAATGATGAAAAACGAGTGTAGACGACATGGTCGGTTTATTCGTTTTTTATTTTTATGCTTTGTTTGGGGTGGTTGGGAGGTAAACGTACTAAATGGGAAGTTTGTTTTTAGTGCATTTCATTCAAAAAATGCACTATTGGTCTCGCCCTGATGGTCGCACATATGGGTTGTGATACTTTTTTTTCACGTTTCAGAACCCCTAGAACACGAATCCGAGGTCGGTTCGATTTGCTATATATATATATATATATATATATATATATGGCCCCTCGCTTGTTAGCACGATCACGGTCGCAATTTTTTACTTAGGGCAACCAAATTTGGTCTAAAAATCAATAGCGTGAATATCTCGGACGAGTTCGTGATCCAGATGAATCGGTCCACGGGAACGGTGTGAAAGAGGGGTTTGAATTAGTTGAAAATTCGCTACCGCACGGCTGTTGCTGCAATTGCCCCCAAAATTGACACGAGTAATGAGAAATGAACGCGCTTTCGTATGAGACCCTTGTGAACCAAATCCGTTGATATGGCAGGGGAGTTCTCGGCGGAGGGGAGCTATTAAATTAACGCTATGCCTTACTGGACCACCCAATTACCAAAAAATTTCATTGACACTGAATTTTGAGCCGTCTCTTTTATTTGATTTGCCTACAGCCTAATAAATATTGAGTAAAAAATCCTGAGGTGGGCCAAAAAGGGAGGAACAAAAAAAAATTAAAAAAAAATTGTTTCGGATTCGAACCCAGGCACTCCGCATTGCGCAATGGTGAAATTGTGACATGCCATTTAACCTAATTTAACTGATCTGAAAATTAACGTAACCTGAAAAAAGTTTTGTTCCGACAGCAGCCTGTCGGGAAAAGTGCATTTCATTCATGCGACAATCGAGTCAAACCTCATAAGTTAGAACGATATCAATCAATTATGAATGAAATTTAGGCCGGGATAAAGATTTTAATTGCAAATAACTCCTCTAACAAGAGTCCACCTTCCCATATCGTATAGGCAACCAAACCGACTGTGTTTCATTTTCATCATTTTGTTCCCCCTCAGTTGGTGCCAAAAAAAGGGGCCTGCGGTAAAAAGAAACACGATTTTATGATTTTGACTTTCTATACCACGGCCTAAATGTGATTCATAGTTGATTGATATCGTTCTAACTTATGAGGTTTGACTCGATTGTCGCATGAATGAAATGCACTTTTCCCGACAGGCTGCTGTCGGAACAAAACTTTTTTAATTTGAACACATACAGCCACGTAGTTTTTGAAAGGATGCATTTCGGGCCCAATCCCGGTGCCCCTCATCAGTAATCCGGAATTGGGCCCGAAATGCGTCCTTTCGAAAACTACGCGGCTGTGTGTTCAAATTAAAAAACCAACTCCCCATTACGATTTCAGAACAGCCAAATCAAAAAAACAAAGATAAACGATTAAATGTACTAAAAGTCCCCGGACGTCCGATGTGAGCGGGCTGCTGGTGAACACCGTGAAGGTCACTTGTTTCAGTTTTTCCTAATTATGTTGGACCCCACACTTCGTAGCGCCAGAACGTCTTCTTAGAATTTATTGCCAACAACATCTGCCACAATCTCCCCCCCCCCCCCCAGGAACGTCTTGTTATTACTTGTAGTTCCAACTTGCGTGACTCGGAAATATTGGAAAATTCCAAATATTGGTTTAAAAATGTCATTTCGTGGGAGAAAATTGTGGCAAATGTTATTAGCCATAAATTCTAAGAAGTGACCTTCTCGGTGGTCTCCAGCAGCCAGCTCACATCGGACGTCCGAGGACTTTTAGTATGTTCACCTCCTGACTACCTCAAAAACAGCGGAAAAATAAAAATTTACTACACCGATAATGTAATCTATATCCTCTTATTGACTGGGCAAAAACCACAATATAGTTCGTGGCGCTTTCTCCCAAACTATAATGTGTAAATAAAGTTCTTAGGCGTCCGGTTTTACTATGATGGGGTGGTCGCTGTACCAAGATGATAATCCAGGAACTCGTTTCAAGAGCCGCGTGCAACGTTTCACTTATCTCACTTGTTTGTATTTACATGTATACTATTTGGGCAGCCCTCCAATATATTCACCCTTCATCATTGTAGTCTTTTTCCACCCAAGCCTGTCGTCGGGTTTTTTGTTTTTTCTACTTCTAATCTGAATCCACATCAGGAGGGAACCAAAGGGCAAGACATTTATCGAGCAATATTGTTGCTTATGTGTGCAAGAAGGGAAAGGACTTGGAGATGATTCGGAAACACGTTTTCATGGCCTCAATTTCAAGCCCTAATCGATATAAGAGGATTACTTCACTAAAAGTATTTAATGTAACCGTTGAACTCTTCTTCTCAAAGACAAATTCCGGCAAATGAGCCAGAGATTAAAACCAGATCTCAAGACAAATTGATCCATGAAGCATGTCAAGCGGAATGGGAGGGATGAGGCCAGGAGGAAATGTCGCATAGCCAAGAATAATTCGTTTTCCTTAAACCGAGAATACAGGACCACACAAAGTTGTATAGAGACGCCGGAAAGAGGGTTTTGGAGTTGTCATGTTATTATCTTCAAAGCCGGGGCGATCAAGTTATAAATCACCACTACCCTTTACTACCATCACTATACATTCACTACCCACTATACGTTCAAGTATAGCGAACGCGCCTACTACTTCATCCTTAATTCACGGAAAGAGGGGTTTAAAATTGAATAGCAGAGATATGGAAATGATTTACGACATTTTCAGATAAGAAAAATATGGTATAAATGTGGTCCTTATTTGTAAAATACGTCATCGAGGACGCCAGAATAACTTATTCAATCCAGTTTCGTCAACATCGCCGTAATGTTCAATTCTTGGTCATTAAGCATGTTTTTTTTTTTCCATTTAACGGGACACTCTGACGCATGTAAGCTTTCATTTGTAAGTGCATATAGCATCAACTGACGTACAAGACAAGCTTCTGTCTTGAGCAGTAGCATCTACCCCCCCTGCTGATTTTGGACGTGAAATCCCCCCTTGCGACTGGTGGTTCCCTTCCAGCAGTATTAAAGGGCTGTAGAAGAAAAAATACCTACAGTGAACAACATGTTAATTAATGATAAATATTCATTTTCGCTAGTGAAAGAAAACAGGGAGATTTAATAGTTTTATTTTGTAAAATTGAATGAAATCTGATAATTGTATACACCACTGTAGCACTACTAAAACAAAGGAAAGGGCTTGGCCGTATCAAAGGGGGTGCAAAAGGGTCACGTGCACCTGGTGTTGGATCGATACTAGTAAATAGAGTAAAGTATCGATACTTTTCAATCGATACTCAGTAGTTTTGGTATTAATATTATTTTTTCGATGCCGAGTAGGCGCGCCTCGATGGTGTAATAGATACAATACTCGCTCCGCAACCCAGCGGGCCTGGGTTCGAATCCAGCCATTGCCCATTACACTATAAGGCTGCGGCGAGCTGACACGGCACACTCGGCTTCGTGTGGGCGTTCCCGGCGTTGTGCGTTCAACGAACCGCGCACTGACCGAAACGCCCGTTTCTTTTGTTTGCTTTTCTATTTACTTTTTATTTAAATTTTGTCTTTTTAAAAAAATTCTTTACGGCTGGCCTAAGTACTCTGGAAGGGGTTCTGACCCCCAAAATCCTCCCCACGAGCTCGCCACTGGCCATGGGCATGAAATTGACTTTTGGAGGAGCTAGAGCCACGAAACATTCAAGCTTTTTTTTAAGAGTCAAGGACAACTACATTGAATTATTTAAAATGAGTAAAATCCGCCAGATTGCGTTTCGAAAGAGGCAAAGCCCTGAAATGGGTTGGTTTTTGAAGGGGCCAGACCCGCAAAATAACTTCCTAAGGAGCCCGCACAGCTGTCAAATTCACTTTAGAAGGAGAAACCCCGCAAAATCAGCCCTTTGATCTAGAAAATTTCGCGAATAGCTTCTTTTTTGTTTTGTCGGGAACAGGCACATTTTATTTGGAATCCAAGGTTTCTCGATCACGACCGAGTCTCTCTCACTAGGTTGAAAATGTCTAAGCCTTCTACTCTAAATTTTTTCCCATAAACTAACAGTTTTGCCCCAGAAAATGATTTTTCATGCACTGGCCACGAAATTTTGGTGTCTTAAGCACGCTGGAATTTTAAAAACAAATGTTCCTTGGTAGTGACCGGATGTTTTTAAAAATCCAGCATACAATATAGCTTCAAACATTGCCGTGTGAACAGGGCTTTACTCTCAGCCTGGGACTCCCCAGGCTTGGTAACCAGTATTGGAACTGGGATCATTTCTTCCGTCTATTTTTAAATAGTGATAAGCAAGATGGTCTTGGTTCTTGCAGTCTTGCAAGAATCTTGCAGCAAGAACAAGAACAAGACCAAGACTTGATTGTGGATGCAAGACCTTACCCTGCAAGAACAAGACTTCCTGCAAGACTCCGGGAATGCGTCTTGCGCAAGAACAAGAGTTTTGTGCAAGACTCTTGCAATTCTTGCAAAAAAAGAAAAAAGATCGGAATGATTTTTAGGAAAAGGTAGCCTGTTTGACGGGAAAAGGGAGAGGGCTCTGACGACGCTTATTCGGCAAAAAGCGAACTCACAGACAAAAAAGGTTGTCTCCTTCTCCTCCACTCCTCATCATCTTCTTATTTTTTATTTTTTCTGGTTTCCTCATTTTCCGTACAGAGTTCTTAGCTAATTTGTTCTCTCCGCGTTGCATTCAAGTTTTCGGTGAAGCGTGAAGGTAAAATTAGTGCCAGCAAAGAAGAACCTCCCGCTATTTCATCATCGAGAAGCAAGTTTAAATTAATTTGCTTTGTACTACTTTACTTGTAAGTGAAAGATATGAACAGAAGCGTGGAATCTGTAAACTGTGTTTTTCTCGAGGAAAGAAGTGTAAATGAATGAAAAATCTCAACACTTCGGGCGGGATTCGAAGGGCACATTCTCTTTAGTCATAAAAGCGATTCGCGATCGACATTTCTATCCTTTAAAGGCGGATCTCAAGTAAAATATGGTGGAGAGGAGAGATCACTAGAACCAATTCAAAAAAAAAAAAAAAAAAAAAAAAAAAAAAAAAAAAAAAAAGGTCCGGGCGGGGAGGGTGCTAAAAATCTCCGTACGCCATTCGAATTTCCTGCCGCTTCGGCTCAAGAATTCAAGACAATGCCTTCGATGGGGGAGCTGCTCGGATAATTCCTCGCGAATCCCGTCCACCTGCGTCCAATCAACCCTCGTCACACTTTTTTGCCTTATTTATGCACCAATCCTGGGTTTTAAGGGTTTCAATCTCTTTGTAGGGCGCATCTACCCAGTTTAATCGTGGGATACGAATTTCAAACATTTTGTTAGTCGTTTTTACCATTTTTTGGGTTTTGATAGTCCAACAAGGCATCTTTTTGGAGCGAAAAGTCCGTCAAATCAAACCACTTTTTCGGCGCGAATGGTCAGTTGCCATTTATAGAACGAAAATTGTCGGTATGGCCCTTTTTAGGGCGTGGAATAGTCGATGCGATTTTTTTACGGCATGAATCTTAGAATTGACATTCTAGAGTCCAATGGCGGTCCGTTAGTGGTCAGATTGGTCATTTTTGGAGCCGGAAGTGCCAAGTTAGGTGTCTTTTTAGTGAGAGGAATGGCCAGTTTGGTCATTTTCGAGCACGAACGGTTGGTTTCGACATTTTTCATGGCCTGAGATGCCTGTGTAGGCAATGGGGAACTTGCACATTTTTCAAGCTCTTCCACAATGCTATTGCTCTCATTAAACATTGAAATCATTCAAGGATTTTTTTAGAGCGAATTTTTAAAAATTTTGAGTGGGGATTTGATAACGTCAAAGCCTATTTAATGAAATGGATGGTGTGAGGAAGGGGGGGGGTAAGACACATTTTCAGGGGGACAATTTTTCTTGGTATGTATTTGTAAATAAAAAATTTTAGAGTGCCCTAATCACATGCTTCAAAAGTAGGGATTGACATCATTTTTCCTCGTAACATCTATCCCCTCTTGAAGAACTTTGAATTTACAAACCACAAAATGCACCAATCGGGCAGCATCTACCGTTGATATCCTTCTGTCCATGTGCCAATTCACCGGTATACTTTTCTCCCAAATCGGACATTCATGCAAGTTCCCCATTATGAATACATGGCCTGTATGGGTCTTTTATTTCATGTTTTTGGCTGTTTTGGGTGCACGAATCACAGATTTGGCTGTTTTTCATGTCAAGAACAATCATTTTTGGGCATTGTCACGGCGCCAATCGTTAATTTAGCCATTTTGAAGGCTGCGTTTCAAGGCCGCTAATCTTCAATTTTGCCATTTTCGGCGCGTGAGTGATCGATTTCCCCATTAGCAGGCCAGGAATCATTTTAATTATGCTTCGACTTTTTCAATGCACGTATCGTCATTTTTGCCTTTTTTAAGACGCTCAGTTAGTTTGGCCATGGTCATAGCATGTAGTGTCAGGTTAGCCATTTCCTGATACGAGTCTGACCTCCCATTGATACAGTGAAAATTGCCAGAAAATAAATGTCAGTTTAGCCATTTTCTGAGCTCGAGTAGTCAGACTTAGCATTTTTTTGGGCGCGTATTATAGTCTGTTTATCCATCTTTTCGTTTGGAATAGCTATTTTTAGTAGGTATTGGCTATTTTTTAGCACACATCAATGTCCCAAGTTCCTTGGCTGAACCGGTTGGTCAACGATAATCCTCTACGGGGTGAAATTGAAGGTGTTGGCAACTACGGCTACATCCCTTATGATAGTTTTAATACGTAGGTTATGTATTGCCATGAAATAATGTAAAAAGAAGGGGCAGATATGTTCTAGTGACTCTGCCCGCTTGACCGGTAAAACCTGTGTATACGCCCGTGGTTAGGAAATTGGAAGGTGTGTGGCAGGGGATGGTGGATGATGAAGGGGGCTGATCGTAAGGGGAGGCGTTAACAATTTATTATGTAGGTACATAGATTTTTCTTGCTTCCGTTTTTCTCAAGATTTGAGGGGGGTGGGTCAATATGACCTTTGGATGCACCCTAGATATCGTTGACGATAGCGGCTAAATCCCTCGCACCAAAAAAGTTACTGATTAATTGCCCTTATTTTAGCTTCCGAGAAATAACAAGTAAGTTCATAGTAGTGACTGTCTCCCCCCTCCCCTTCTAGCGTGCAAGAGTCTTGCGAGATTCTGGCGTAGACCAAGAACAAGACTGAGCCTGCGAGACCGAGATCAAGACCAAGATTGGATTGTGAATGAAGAACAAGACGCAATAAGACTCGCTATGCAAGACCAAGACCAAGACTAGAAAGTCTTAATCTTGTTCTTGCTTTTCACATCACTAATTTTGAACGCTGAGTGCCGTTCAATATAGTCGTGGTCATTTTCTGATTTTTCGGCCAATTCCGCATCTCCGCACATTCACACCAAGAAAATGCATACTCGCACTCTCATTTAGGAAGATGTTGTTGGTAAAGCTATCTTCTTCGTCTTCTAGACTTCTTCGTCCTGTTCCTACCTAATGTTAAGGAAAGTCTGCTGGTCGGTGATGTACCCCAGTGTCCTGGAATGTTTTTGGCACTGTCTTGAGAAAAGTGAACGTTTCAGCATTCTGTTGGGACAAGGGGACAGGAAGGTCAAAACGGAAACTGTCCCGTTCAAAAGGGGACGTTTGATCACTCTATACCTCGAAACCTGCATTTCGGGCTAGCACCCCCTCCCCCCAGCTGTAATTTTGTGGTCCTCCTGAGCAATATCTTACAATTTCGAGGCTGTTTATCCATCGAACTCGCAATTTAATTACCACTAATAATTCAAAATCGGAAATTCTGCGGGGTTTGCTGCCAGGGAACATGCAGTTTCGCGCCTAATTATCTGCCAAAATAATCAATTTTGTGGCTATTTGTCGTTAGAAATTTGCAGTTTCTGCCTTTTATCCTCCGAAACTTACAGTGTAGAGGCTTTAGTTACCCCTAAAACTTCAATCTCGCGAATCCAATAATTTTGCGCCTGATTATTATTCACCAAAACTTTCAATTGCGTTGTCTATGAGGCCCTGAAATTTTGGGGCTACTAATCCCCCGAAACTTCAAATAGCATTTCCTTGTATCCCTCGAAACTTTCAATTCACGGCTGCTCCCCTTTCCTTATCACCCCACAACGCTGAGTGGGGAGTTTCTAGGAGGACCCTCCGAAAGCGTCACCGGATAGAAAGTAACATTGGTGTGAATGAAATAGTGCCCCCGCCCTATTATAAGGCGAGTGCTTGACCCCTCGTTACTAGGGGTGGCCATTTATGTGAAACTTGTCCCCCCCCCCCTGAGAAAATCCCTATCCGATGCTTCCCTGTTCCCTATAATACCCTGGATTAAATATTCCCACTCCTTGTGTCCACCTTGCGGACACTCAAATCTAAAACTTTTGGGCAGCATCCCCCCCTCTCTCTTTGACACCTCCCTCACAAATGAATAACTTATGTTATCCCTCTGATGATGTTGAGAGTCAGGTGGACGCCGTCGGTATCCAACCAACCCTCGTGTAGACGCCCCTGATCTCGAACGGTCGCGATCGGTCTTCGGAATAAAAAAAAATTGTGTTGGTTTTCGATTTCAAAAAGTTCGTATACAGTTCCTACGCATGCTATAATGGCTCTGATGTTTGTTTGTCAGTTCTGGACTATACTCCGAGCAGCTCGAGATTTTTGTAACCTCGCGGGTTACCATGCGGAATAACGCGAAGAAATGATGAATGGCTAGTAAGTTCAGGGCTGTTAGTGCAGCTCCGGGCGACAAACGAACAGGGCTAATGTCTTCTGAAAGAGTCAACCGACTTTGAATTGATTATGATACACCTAAGTTAGTTGGTCCCGTTAAAATGTGGGTCAGAACTCTGCTGGGGGAGAGTAGGGAACGAAGTGGAGTTAGAGCATTTCCTCCCAGCGCGCAGAATTATCTCTCAAACCGCAAACTTCGACCTATTTTTCTGATATGTAATTCTAATATATACGAAAGTAAAGCCCCCCGTGATCCGTCAAGGGGAGGAGATACAAATCCCTTATATAATGTTGTACTCAATTGCCGAATTCACCCATTGTCCGAAATATTTGCACGAAGCTCGAAAAGTTCCTTGGAAAATCTCGGTACTTTGAGGGATTTCTTTTCTTTGTTTCTAAAATTATAAGCTATATGGAATAAGCGATTTGTAGACCATAAACGTTTTTGAACCATACAGCCGTGGTGATTTTTAATGAACGCATTTCGGGCCCATTCGCGGTGCCCCTCATCAGCATTATCTATAATTGCATAATTAACAAAAGCACAATAAAATAAAATTAATAAAAACCGGCTAACAAAGAAAAATACTATAAAAAAACAGCATCGATACGCACCACTTCTTTACGAACTTCCTGTTCATTTTTAGGAGTGTCGAAAAATATTGCTTCTTCATCGCGGTCTATGTAGTGCAGAGTAGAAAGCCTGTCATTTCCAAAAAGCGCACAAGGACAGGGAAGCGAAAATTCAACGCTTTAGGTGGGATGTTTTCGAAAATGTTTTGAAAAGAACAAACTATCGACGCTAAATTACCTGTTTCAGTATTTTCGGCCAGTTCAGAAACACCCCGTAATAGAATCACGGAAAGTTTCACTATAAAACATTCTAATATAGATTTCGTACGAAAAACTAAAACTCCAGAAAAGAAAACAAGAAGTTCCCTAGATTCCTACACAGACAAAAGCAACCACGTGTTTCAGACTTGACCTTCCTGGGGAGAGCCCGGCCAGATTCCACCCTAATTTACGGCGTGAATTCAGTTCACATCACAGACCTGCCTTGCGAGGTTCAGATCACGCTTGTGTTTGTGAATAATTTAAAAAAAAAAACCGTGAGAGCTTTCTCATACGATCTGAAAGTAACTCAATTTCATTTCATTGTCGCAATTTATCCATGTTTGTGTGCATTGGAAAACCAAGCAATATTGTTAGTAGCCAAGTAGCAGGGAGATCAGCAAACGAAAACTATTGAATATTAACGCGAACTGCGAACTTTGCTTAATTACCAGTCAATATAAAATATGTACCATGTACCTAACAAGATTTTGAACCTTGGCGCTACCGACAGAGGAAGGAATCACCGATATTTCCTTTATAAAAAAAAATAAATCTGTAAACATGGAAGTAATCTTTTAGTGGTAAAGGCCCGTTCACAAGCTCTATGTTTGCGTTGTTTGGACTCTGTGCAACCAAACAAATTTATTCCCTCGAAAAATGAAGCATTTTGATAGGTTGCATAGACACCACACAACACAAACATAGAGCTTGTGAACGGGCCTTAACACATGGATGTAAATAAATAGTCTAGTCAACGAATGCCAAAAATGGGGTTCTAGACGGAAGTCAAGACGTACAAAAACTAACTGCGGTACGTTGTTTGGTGTGCCTAGAGGTATGACATATTGAAAGACCTTGGCCCTAGTGATAGTGCAAGGGGTGGAGAGGGAGGGGCAATGGTCTCTTATTTTAGTTTGAGGACTTTATCTCGGAAGGGGTTGGTTTTTTACAACATGCATGCGTATACAAAGTTATAGCTCAGACAATTTCATACAAATTTTATTCCTACGGGTATTTACCGTCTGTAACCGTTAGTAAGATATATGAACTCGGAACAAGTGATTTTCGAAAACAAACTTTTTTGCAACACATTTTATGGCAAAATTTTGTGCCATCGTCTCTGATCTTAATTCCATCGAAAATAAAGTTCTGGAGAATTGAATTTCATTTAAAACTTGCCGTGTGCCACCGAAAGGGAAGGCATAACTCTCTAGGAGAAAAATATGGAAAAGTAAATTACTGTAGAAAGAAGAGTGGAGGTCTAAGATGGGGTCTAGTATGGACTCAAAAACAAGTGACTCGGCGTACAGCTTTAGCTGATGCCTAAATGCCTACTAAAAAATAACGCTTTTGAGTATACTTATAGTGGATAGGTAGTCTAATTCATTCATTATTTTTTGGCAGAGACTCCTTTTTTTTTTTTTTTTTTTTTTTTTTTTTTTTAGCATAACTGAAATATTTCTCCTTTCAGCTGTTATTATGGTAATTTTGACGACAAACCCTGAAAGAGGACACTTTTTTCATTGTGGAACGGTCGCACAAATCATCATAGGCCTTCTCAAAAGAGGTTTAAAGTTGCGTTAAATAGCGTTCTTTATATTTTCGCTAAACTATCCACCGACAATTTGGTAGAATAAGTTCGTAACGTAAAGTGCCTATTTTTGCTAAACGTTCTTCTGATGGATGCGGTTAGAATCCCTCCTCCTACTTTTTTTTTTAAGCGTCCCGGATTTCGATGAAATCGTTTTGACATTGAAAAAGTTAGGCACGCCTGTTCAATTTTGCATCTTAATTCACGCGGCTTCCGCTGTACCGCACGTTCGACGAAAAACGTGCATGGGACCTTGAAGTGATGATTAGTCAACACTGATGGTTTTGGAGATATTTCAGTGAAACGAACAAAATTACCCTCAAATCCAAACTCCAGCTCAAAACACCCGACGTGAAATCTTCGGGAAATTTTTACACAATGAAGGGAGGCGGGTCCGAAAGCGATTGCACCAAATATTTATCAGTTTTTCCAGTTTCCAGTCTTCGGTCAATTTTACGTCAGCTTTTAGTTTCCTTCACCTGTTTCTACCAGATGACGAAGGGGAGGGAAAAATTGGTATAGTAGTTTCTTGTGTAAAATTGTGTGCTCTTCAATTTTAGTCTGGAACATTTTTTCGTTAAAACAATTGATTCAAAAATTATTTCGTAAGAACGATCGAAATGAAACTTCTACGAACAGCTGCTCCTTAACCCTATGCGGAATCGTAGGGAATTTTTGTGCTGTGTTAGGAGAAGGGTATCAAACAGTGTGCACCAACCTTTTTCCTGTTCTTTTGGGTGCCTGGGCCAAATCCTAATTTAACTTTTCTATACCTACGTTTATCTTGCTAACGTTTTGAAATGGCCAAAAAACCATAAAATTATAAAAAGTGGAGAATCCTGTGAGCTTAATTTTGTATACGCATAAATGTTTTGAAAGACCAACCCCCACTAAGATACCGCAAAAAACCATAAATAAGGACCTTGGACACTTCCCCCTCCCCTCTTACGCCAACCCTAGGTTCAAGGACTTTTAGAAAGTTATTCCACTACGCATCCCAAACAACGTGGCACAGTCGGTTTTTGTACGTTTTGACTTTCCACCTAGAATCATTCATTGACTGGGCTAAAAAGATGGATTTACGGAATATGACAAAATAGAGTACCTACCTATAGGTCTTACTTTGATATTTCGACAGAAAGAGCAGGGTCCGATTCCCAGCCAACGCGGCACCAGTAAAATAGAAATTATCCATATCTACTTCCAGATAGTGGAAATAGTAACAAACCAGCAACACATACAATCACCTTGAGCTGAGCATTGAGCAAGGTCTCCGTCGGGCCACTCGGCGTCCGAAACTTCGAGACACTTGTTATAAGCACAACATTTCATGGCCAGAAAGCTCAACATACCTAGGTAATCATCACCGTTTATACGTCAAGCCGCTTTTTTCTGGCATGTTTCTTCTCAAACTATGCTATATTGCATCCGCCACAGAACGTCAGGCAGGATATTGGTGCCAAAAATTTGACTTTTTTCTTCTCATACCCTCTCTGCAATGGATTTCAGATTGTTGCTCGCGAGAATATTTAGGGAATAACTGGTCGTAGAGATTGTATGCCGTGATTCTGTTCCAGAAACAGAAATTCTGGGCAGAATCTGTCGCATAACAAAAGTTCTGGCTCAAATGTTTACCCGGCGCTCTGGCAGTCTGGTACACTTTTTTCTTGCATACTCGAGGAAGCATTTGATTGTGCTGCTCAATTTGCGTAGGTGTTTCTCGAATAAATGAATCTCAATTTTTTAGCTTTCGTATTAAGAGGGAATACCATAGGTTATTGCTTTTTCCTGTTTTGCAAGTTCTAAAACCTTGTATGATTCGCTCAACTCGTTATCGAAATTTTTAAAACAAATTGAAAATCATGGAAGCCTGAAAGAACAAACAAAAACATGGAAGTAGAACAGAATGCAAATGAGAATGATATTTTTTCTAAAGATTAGAAAAGAGCCATTAATATACTCCATAAACCAACGAAGAAGTTTTTAGAGGCATTTCCTCCTGCTCGCTCGATTTGTGGTGATAGCACACAAATTTTAATTATGTGTTTTTTTTTGTTTTTGTTTTTTTTTTTTGTTTTTTTTGCACGCACCTCAGGACGTATAATTTTTTTTCCTCTCGCCTCAGTTTTTTTTCATTCCATTTCTAACCCCTCGCCATCACTTGTTTTTCTCCCTCTTCTATACTTGGATCATAAACAACTTTTAAGCCGGCGGTCTAGCACAACAATTAATGACTGAAATTTCACTCTTGCCGGACGAAAAGTTTAAAATACACTTCTCTCTTTTCATATACTTCACATGGAACCGGGGAAAATAGCAGGTACTCAAAACGAAATTGTATGAAACGTGGCATAAAAAAGTGAGGAAGAAAAATGATTGAAATGCTTACTTGGATCAAATCGCCCAAGTCACCGCCGCCTGCGGTGAAGTTGAGGTGACAGATGAAGGGCAGGCGATCCTCTCGAGGACGCCTGATTTCGAGTTCATACGTCCTTCCCACGTCACCAAAAAAGGTTCTGTTGCACGCTGAAATCATTATTTTCCAAACATGAATATGTAACGCTGAAATCATAATAGGAACAGTTGAAAGCGCTTTTAATTAATTTACATAGATGCCTCGTGGGAGGGGATCTCGTATAGGACTGAGTTGGCATATACAGAGGCAGTAATGAATTAATAGAACTAGGGGAGCGCGGGGCACGTTGGCACCGATTTTCGTTTTTTATTTTAAGTTTTTTAGTGAACAGTGATTTCAAAAATCTGGAAAATAGGTTGGCTTCCTTCACATCTAGGCTATAAAACCCTGTTGGTTCCGAATTTTTTTATTAATTTCCAACTTGGGTATTTTTATATTTAAGAAAATAAGTCATGGAATGAGAAACATTGTATTTTTTAACCGAGACCAGAAAGAATACAATCCCACGGAAAAGTCCAAAAACATCTGATCCACTTTTTAAAACAATAATGAGGCAAAGCATGATATTCACAAAATGAAGCCTTAGTTCCCAACATTACTCGTCTCTTTGAAAAGTGACAAGAACTTGTCTACTCTGAAAAACGAAGCCTAATTTGGTCCGAGTGTCTTTTGATCATGTCGTTGTTTTCCTGGAGGAGCCACGTATTTTGGCCCAAACGTTTTCGAATTAGAGCCGGGGACCACTTCTTTACATTTTGGCGGTAGACCCTGATGAATACTTTCTGTCCCTCTGAGAATTCTTTACTTTTCGTTGGTTCGATTTTAGAGCGGTGAACTATTCTCGTTTTGTTCCGAAACGGCAGAATAATGTCTAATCTGGAACGTAATTTTCTGCCTAGAAAACGTTCAGCTGGAGACTCCTTTGTAATGCTGTGTGGCGTCATTCGATACTTAAATAAAAATGACTGCATATGATCGGTAAAAGTTTCTGATGGATGAGAATCCCGCAACTTCTTTAAGGATGCTTTGAAAATGCCCACGTATCTTTCTGCTTGTCCATTGGAACATGGGTGGTACGGTGGAGTAGTAACGTGATTTATCGAGAAATGATTACAGAATTGTTTGAATTTTTCACTCGTGAAAGCACTTCCGTTGTCGGTGACGATGGTTTCGGGAATTCCATAACGTGAAATAAGCCCTTCTAGCACGCGCACTGTGGATTCTGTAGTAATGTTGTTCATTTGTTCGACCTCAACCCACCTTGAGTACGAGTCAACGACGATTAAAAACGATTTATTGTAGAATGGACCAAGGAAATCACAGTGAATTCGACTCCAAGGCTGAGTTGGTTCTGGCCAGGCCGATAAAAAAGCCGCCCTTGGTTCATTTTGAGCGAATAAATTACAGCTGCTGCATTTTTTACAAAATTGCTCGATGTCTCTATCGATTTCAGGCCACCACACTTTATCACGAGCCAAAGACTTCATACGTGTCATTCCGACGTGAGTGTCGTGAAGGAAGTTTAGAATGCTAGTTCGAAATTTACTAGGAATTACGAGGCGAATCCCAAAACAGATGCATTCGTCTTGTAAACTTAACATTTCTCGTCTATCAAAAAATGGTTTGTACGATGGGGATGGACACTTATCAGGCCATCCATTCTTGATAAAGTTGAAAACTTCTCTGAAATTATCGTCTCGTTTACTGGCTTCAGCTACTTGCTTAATGGAATTTGGAAGGTCTTTTACAGCATCTGCATGAATGAGAGATATTATTCGTTGAAACCCGTTATCTTGATTGTCAAATAAGACGTCTTCTCCACAAGGCAATCGACTCAATGCATCTACTTTACTGAATTGTTTCGTCGGAACGTACTCTATTTGGAACGTGTAATTTGACAGAAGTAATGCCCATCGCTGAAGTCTGTTGGCCGTCATTGTAGGAATACCTTTTTTGGATCCGAAAATGCTTACCAATGGCCTGTGGTCAGTCTGCAAAATGAAGTTTCTCCCGAAAATATATTGACGAAATTTCTTGACAGCGAAAATTAGAGCCAATGCTTCTCGCTCAATTTGAGAATAGTTTCGCTCGGACTCAGTCAACGTTTTTGAAGCGAAGGCTATGGGTTTCTCTGAACCGTCTGGAAAACGATGAGAAATACTGCTACCCACTCCCACCGACGATGCATCTGCTGAAACTACGATTGGTAAAGAGTTGTCGAAATGCGTCAAAACCGGCGAAGATAAAAGGGAACTTTGTAGCCTTTTGAAAGCTACCTCGCATTCCTCTGACCATTTCCAAGGAACACCTCTCCGCCGTAGCTGATTTAGGGGGTAAGAAATGGTTGAAAACCCTTTGATGAACTTCGAGTAAAACGTCATCATTCCGATGAAAGATTCCAATTCTTTCACATTTGTCGGTCGAGGAATTTCGGATATGCAACGTACTTTTGAACTGGATGTATGAATTCCTTCCTTCGAAATAGTAAAGCCGAGGTAGTCCACAGAGACTTGGAAAAATTTGCACTTTTTCTTATTTACTCGGAAGCCGTATTGCGAAATCCGTTTGAATACTTCCTCTAAATTTTTTAAGTGTTCTTCGTCGTTTACACCGGTTACAATGACATCGTCTAAAAAACAAGAGACGTTGGGTAAACCTGCTAACATGGAATGCATTGCCTTTTGAAAAATCGAAGGCGCTGGGGCCACGCCAAAACACAACCGGTTGTACCTGTATAGACCTCTGTGCGTGTTTATTACGAGTAAATCCTTTGAAGCATCATCAACAGGAATTGAAAGATAAGCGT
Organism: Corythucha ciliata; assembly: GCA_038030265.1. Classification (NCBI taxonomy): domain Eukaryota; kingdom Metazoa; phylum Arthropoda; class Insecta; order Hemiptera; family Tingidae; genus Corythucha; species Corythucha ciliata. The sequence continues at coordinate 40,800,500 of CM075938.1, read as the reverse complement.
CAGATAGGTCGAGGACTGAGTATTTGTCACCCCCTCTCACTTTAGTAAAAACTTCGTCGGATGTAGGTAGTGGATAAACTTGTGTCTCCAGGTGAGAATTAAGACCAGTCGAAAAATCGCCACAGATGCGGACTGTCCCGTTAGGCTTCCTGACCACGACACATGGTGCGGCCCACGACGAATAGTCAATGAATTCTACAATCCCAGCTGCTGTAAGACGATCAAGTTCTTCATCTACTTTCCTTTGTAGAGCAAAAGGAATAGGTCTCGCCTTTTTAAAAACGGGAACTGAATTTGGCTTTAAAATTAGTTTGGCCGTGAATTTTTTGCAATAAGCAGTTTCTGTATCAAAAACGTGGCTGTATGTATTACAAAGAACGTCGATTGCTGAGCTTTTTAAATTTATTCGACCGTCAGTGTATAAAATGGAATTACTTTGAATCAAATTTTGTAAAGAATCTGAATGGAGATTCAGTTTGTCGATCCAATCGCGACCCAACAGATCTTGCGTTGCGTTTTCAGCGACATAAAGTGTAAGCATCGCCGAAACCTCTTTGAATTTTACGTCAACAGTTTGTTTCCCTGCAAGTTTGATATTATGACCACTGAATGAGGTGAAATTACGTACAACGTTGAATAATGGAAATTTCCCGAGACGATCCCACGTTGTTCGAGAGATGATAGACGCACAACTTCCGGTATCCAGCTGCATCTGGACGCAAATGCCGTTGATTTTGACTGGTACAAAAATGGGAGCGATTGCGTTTATGCTCAGTCCTTTCAACATGAAAACATCATCTTGGTCGCTTGTTTTTTCATCAGTCGAATTAATAATCTTTTTTGACCTGCAAAATCGAGAAATGTGACCCTTTTTATTACATGAATGGCAGACTGCGTCTCTGAACTTACAAGTGGAACGTAAATGTTTACCTCCGCTCGAGTAACGAATCCCAATTTTTGAATCTGATTGCCGCGAATTCTTTGAACTCTCACTTGAATTAGCACAAATCACTTCTCTGTCCATTTGAGTAAGCGGCGTCAAAATACCTTGAATAGATTCCAGAGTACGGCTCAACTCCACAACAGATGAAAACTCGGAGTGATCCTTCTCCAGCAGTTTTGTGCGAATCGAGTGGTTTGTTAAACCCATTATAAATGAAGTAATGAGGGCATCTTGATAAAAAGTATTGGGAAATTCACATGAAGACACTGAATGTTTCAACGAATTGGCAAAATCACATATGGAAAGGTCTCCTTGTTTTTGGCTGAAAAATCGAACTCGTTCGGCAACTTTCAATTTAACGGGCTTGAAGTTCTTTAACAGTATTTCATACAATTCATCATAAGAATGATCGTGAATAGCGGAGGGTTTGCACAAATTTATTAGAAGTTGCAGGGTTGATAATTCTAAACCACTTATAAATAAATTTCGTTTATCGTCCACGTTCGTAATTTGGTTTAACTGAAGTGAAGCCTTAAACTTTACGTTCCATACCTCGATGTCAGATGAACAAGGGTTGAATAACTCCACCTGGATTTTCGGAGGAGGCCGATGAGATACTGTTTCATCTTTTTCTGGAGAAATATCCCTCAGCGAAGAACGATTTTGTCTTGCTTTCGGCATGATTCTTTAATCCTCGTCGCCACTTTTATATTTAAGAAAATAAGTCATGGAATGAGAAACATTGTATTTTTTAACCGAGACCAGAAAGAATACAATCCCACGGAAAAGTCCAAAAACATCTGATCCACTTTTTAAAACAATAATGAGGCAAAGCATGATATTCACAAAATGAAGCCTTAGTTCCCAACAGGTATACATTTTTTTCTCCCCATAGATCACCGGTGCCATCTTACCCCTTCAGTGGGGTAAGTTGGCACCGTTGAAGGGGTAAGTTGGCTTTAGTGTCAACTTCCTGTACCACCACCCATTAGGGGCAATTAGGTAGGGTTTATTTTACAATTTTATTAAAATAATGGTTTCAAGAGTAAAACCTGTGGAAAAAAAATAACAACGCCTCATGATAGTTGTAAAGACCAGCACACCCGGTTACCAAATTTCAAAGAATTCTGCTTTCAAATTGTCATTAAAAAACTGTTGCCACAAAATTGTAGCCTAAATATGGACACTGTAGATCCAAATATTGGAATGGCCTTAACGTTGGACAGGGAAGTTGCATAGACACCTACACGTCTACCAACGAAGCTGTAGCCTCTAACATTAGGCACTTCTTCGGTCTTCTCTTCCTGCCATTTTTTTGCATACGATTCGGCCAGTAGCGTGCCAAGGTTCTCCATGGAATGCTGAACTGATGGGGCGCATCAGTCAAACTGATTTTATGGATGAGATGAACTTTCACAGCACGCTTCCTTATAATGTTATCATCGGGCATGATACCCTTATATCTTTTTTTTTTTTTTTTGTAATGACTTAACGACTAATGTAAGTCGAAAGTAATGTAATGAAACTATTAAAAGCGCAATAACGAAAACAGAGAAGACAGGACTAGTCAGAGGGTAAGTTTGCACTAGTGCCAACGTGCCCCTATTTTGATAGAGCCAACTTATCCCACTACTCCATTTTGAAATAATGAGTCGACTAAAACTTGTGCAAACAGGAAAACGAAAAAACGGCTCGTGGGCTATATACGTTAAGTCCTACTGATTCAAATGGGCCACTGAACTTGGCTCCATCACATTACTCAGGCTAACTAGAAAGAAAAAACAAGGATGAACAATTTTTACTCTCTAGGACAAAAATCAGTTCTTCAAGCCTCTTGTCACCAACCGAACCCCAAACCAACCGAATTTCTTGTCGCAGATAGAGGACCCTCTGAAGGTTACGAACCTGCTCTCTCCTGCTCATTACCACCACAAGAGGAATTTCTAGAACAGTGGTGCCTACTTACCCCTAGTGACAACATGCCCCGCGCTCCCCTACTGTAAACGCTGTATATCTATACTTAATTAAGAAAGGCCACCAACCTCGCAATCGAACTACGTAATAAACAACTAATTCTCTGATGAAAACATACATATAGCATTCAGCTTATGACCTCCAGTTTTTCTTTTTATTAGGTACAGATCGTTCAGAACACTAAAGAGATGTTTAACTTGATTGCTAGGCAGAAGGCAAGAAGGGGCCAAAGAGGGGAGCTTCTTTGAAGGAAAACCCAATTGATTGCTTTCAAGTCTTCGGTTGCCAACTCTACAATAAAGATACGAGTTTCCTAATACACACTCCTTACACTACACACGCCCTTTACCCCTCAACGCCCGCCTCGCCTTCGAACCCTTTTTTTTTCTTTCACTCTTTTCTCTTGCACGCGGCCTCTACAATATTGGAGGCACTTAGAGCAATGGACTTACGTCTTCTATATAAATCTGCTACGAACGGGAGTTGAAGAGAAAAGCGCGAGTGTTGGTGAAGAGATGGTTGAAAACGAGTTGGGGTTTCTGGTTGTGAGGAAAAAAAGAAAAAAAAAAAAAAAAGAGTGGCAGCGCTGGAAATAAATGCTCTATATTCTGCTGGAAGAAGGATATTTCGACGACATTTCCTTCCCACTCTCATTCTCATGATGCCCCACTTCACAATGAACTTCTTCTTTCTTCAATATGGTATCGCAGCAATCTCGATCAAATTTATCATCACCTCCTCACTATCACGACCCCCCCCCCCTTCATAACATCACCTGTATGAAAAGAGAAGTGTGCCTTTCGAAAAAGAAGGGGTGAAGTGGGTTATTAACCGGAAAATTACCTTCATGTATTTTTCTTGTAATAGATTTTCTCGTTTATTTCTTGGATGTGTCCCACAGTGAATATATTGCCTTGTGAGTAGCAACTTAAGCCCCGCTTACGAAGCGATTTTTCAAGAGAAATCACACAACATGACCTTTTCAATATCATAATATGTATATTTTCGAAGGCTTTGGAGGTAATTTTGAACGAACAACTGGTGAGGCACCTTGAGACGTCCGACTTACTCTCCAAATTTCAATATGGAATTCGCTCGGGTCATGGATCGGTGGATGGCGTCGTTAAGATGGTTTCTGAAGCTTCGACACTTCTGGAGGATAAGAAGAGCCCTTGTGCTTCTTTCTTCGATATGTCAAAAGCCTTTGACATGGTCTCCCATAGTCTTTTGGTCTCTAAGCTTGGACGTTACGGTATTTCCCCGTCTTCAGTGCAAGTACTTCGAAGTTATCTTGAAGGTCGTCTTCTGAGTGTCTGGCTTAATAACCGTCTTTCCGGCGCCCGCGAGGTCTGGTCTGGTGTGCCGCAAGGCTCAATTTTGGGGCCGTTACTTTTTCTTATATTCATAAACGACTTGCCCTTTCACCTTAAATTGGACTGTGGTATCAAACCTGTTATTTATGCCGATGATATTTCTATTGTGGTGCCTGATACTTCGTTAAAGGAGGACAGTGAGTCAGCTGTGATGCAATGGGTTGATACCGACAAGCTCCGTTTGAATAAGCAGAAGACGCAGTTCCTTAATTTCTCTTTGAAACGTGAGGCGAAGCCTGTTCGTGAATCTGTGCGAATGCTCGGTGTTATCGTGAACGGATCTCTGGATGACGACGTGAGGCGAAGCCTGTTCGTGAATCTGTGCGAATGCTCGGTGTTATCGTGAACGGATCTCTGGATTGGAAAGCTCACGTCGATCTTCTCATGAAACGGCTCGCGAAGGGATTGTTTATTTTGCGTCGCCTGAAATCTAGTGTCGATTCCGAAGTGCTGCGCCTTGCGTACTTTTCTTTTTTTCATTGCCATCTAACGTACGGCACAATATTGTGGGGTAACTCAGTAAACTCGAGTAAGGTATTCGTCCTACAAAAGCGGGCCATACGCTTACTGTGTGGAATCAAGCCTCGTGACTCCTGCAGAGATGCTTTTAAGAGCTCTAGAGTTATGACCATGCCTGGAGTCTTCATTTATCAATGCCTCTGCCTCGCTTACGAGAGCCGGGGCTTATCGTTTGCCGATGTTCACTCCCACAATACCCGCGGGAAAGGATGTTCGGTTCCCGGAACCTTCAGATTGTCGAAGACGATGAATAGTTTTTTAAATCTTTCGACAAAACTTTTCAATAATTTGCCAGAAGATATCAGAGCATTGCCTCAAACTACGTTTAAGCGTCGTGTGAAGGAGCGTTTGCTGGCGAATCCCTTGTACTCCGTAGAAGAGTTTTACAATTAATTCTTCTAGTTGTATTTTATCTATTTATTTTTGTTTTGAAGTTGTTATGCCTCTTTATGGCGGACGCAATAAATATATATTATTATTTTTTTTTCTTCTTTTTAGGGCATCAACTTCCAATTAGCCCATCTTCCTTGCTGTATTATGAAATAATAATATTGTACTTAATCCTACTTCGTTATTTTGTTCAGGCTAGAGTAATTTATCACTAAGTTGTCTCTCATGCATCTCTGGTCTATCTCATTTTTCATCACAACCCATTTTTATCACATAAATTACATTTTACACAAAAGTTATCACCCGTTTTGATATCACAGTTATTTCATCACACACACTCACATTTCCTATCATTGCTTTTACTTGTCTTAGTGCTATGCAGGTAAGCATTTCATTTCTAACCCCCTTTTACCATAACTTTATTTAACTATATTAATTTAAGTACTTCTACTTTTTCCAGGTAATTCAAAACTTTCTTCTGATTATGTCTGCCCAGCTTAGCAGCTCCTTATTCGAGGGCAAGGGAAAAGGCAAGTACTGTCTTCGTTGGACGTCGTTGGGCATTCCTCTACTATGTGCCTGATAATTACAGGACAATTACATCGATCACACAGCGGCCGCCGACCTCCGGTCAAATAATGGCCATGCGCCAACCTACTGTGCCCCGTTTGAAAACGTACAATTTTGATGGCTTCGCTTCTGTTTAGGTGAGTAACATCTTGCTTTTGTACGACAAGTGGTCGTACGACTTCCTTCAATTGGGTCGTTGCTCCATTCCATTCCATTTGCCATTTGTGCCACACTTTTTTTTTAACCCACTTCCTAGCATCCTCAGTTCGCACCCTCTTTTCACAGGGCCTTGATCCTGCTGCTTCTCTAGCAAGACTATCAGCCTGTTCATTTCCGTAAATTCCTGCACGACTAGGGACCCACATAAAGCAAATTATTTTCCCTTGCTTACTTAGACCATATAATTTTGTCTGGATTTGGTTAACCAGGTCATCGGATGTAAACCTGTTTCTCAGAGCTCTAACAGAACTGAGAGAATCTGTTAGGATCAGCACCTTACTATGGGCCTGGTTGATGCAATAGTTCACTGCATGATCGATTGCGTACAACTCCGCAGTGTACACAGAGGCATACTCCGGCAACGGACTAGAGAAGTAAACGCTATCTGATATAAAACAAGCAAAGGCAACTCCATTATATGTCTTTGACCCGTCGGTGTAAATGTGTTGATACCCCTGATATTTCTCGAGCGCATTCCTCGAGCAATTTCTTCTGCGTCACGTGCAACGTCAGGTCAAAATTTGTTTGAGGGTAGAGCCAGGGATATATTTCATTTTCTCTTTCAATTACAGCGGGCAAACGTATCTCCTTTTCCCCCATGATTTCCTCGAGCTCTATAATCTTGTACCCTATTAGCGTCAAAGACACGTTTTCGCAGAAAATGTCCTGAGTTTCTTTCAAGTCTTAGGGCATATTTCAGCCTTGCCAGGTTACGATGATGTTCGGGTGGCAGACACGACGAAAGGACGAAAAGATCCCATATGGCGGTGGTCCGAAAAGCCCCAACTGCTATTCTAATCCCTTTTTGATACACTCTGTCCAACGGTAACAACCAAGATTTCCTCACATCCCCATACGCCACCGACCCATAATCCATTCTTGGCCGAACTAGGCTATCAAAAAATTTCAACAGAGTGTCTGTGCAGGCTCCCCACTTATGGTTTGAGACAGCTTTCATCATTTTTTTTTTTTTTTTTTGCAAGGGGCATCGACTGCTAGGTCATTAGCCCGCTATTACAGTTACATAGATACCCCGCTAGTTAAATTTCGTCGTACAGTCGAATGTTTTTCATAAAGTTTAGGAGATCGTCTAAGTTAGCCATCTGGAATATCTCGAGTAACGTGTTTTTCAAATTGTGGGATGTTCTTTGTGTTCGGTACATTGGACAATCTAGTATGATATGGGGAAAACTTAGGGGGGTATGGAAGGTCTGACATTGAGGTCTGACTCGGTTAGTAAGGAAATAACTGTGAGTTATGCGGGTGTGACCTGTCTTAAGGCGTAGAATTTTAATTTGGTCTTTACGAGTGTAGTGTGGAATATTTACATTTTTTATATCGTGAACTCTGGGATGAATTGATTGTAGTTGTGACGTTTTTTGATTCCATAAGTCTTGCCATTTATTCCAAAGGATGGTTTTTAGTTTGTGTTTTTCATCACGAAATGGCAGTGGTACAGGAGTGACAGGTAGAAGAGAAGTAGCTAGCTTGGCTTGGGGGTCAACATGTTCATTTCCTGGGATACCGATGTGACTCGGGATCCAAAGGAATGTATAGTTTTACCCAGTGTAGTAATCTCCAGGATTTTTTGGTGAATTTTCGACAAAAGGGGTTCCGGGTCAAATTTATTTTGAAGTGCTTGAAGGGAGCTAAAAGAGTCGATGATTTAGAAGATGGACAATGGCAGATGATGCCAAGGGAGAAAAGGATAGCATAAAGTTCTGCAGTATACACGGATGAGGCTGGCGGTAATGGGTGGACAGAGGAGGTAGTAGGCGGAGCATAAAATGCGCAACCCACTCCCTGTGACGTTTTGGAACCATCGGTATATATTGTTTGAAAGTCTTGATATTTGTTTAGGGTATGAAAGAATTCTTGGCGGATAACACGAGGGGCGTCTGAGTGTTTGGAAAATGTACGGAGAGTGAGGTTAATTTGGGGATCCGGGAGGAGCCATGGGAGAAAAGGACTTACCATGGTTTGGTAGGAGGGTATCAAGAGGCACCCATGTGAAATTAGTAGCAATCCGTGGAGTGGAAATGCTAACATCAACGAAAACTGCTAACTGAGACGAAATGCCCACTCACGTGCAGTTTAGACTGTCAGTTTGAACTGTTCAGTTCGAAGGAGCTGGAACGAGATACGAAATGCGTGGGTTGTCCGTCATTGAGGGTGACGATTGTACACGTACGCGTGTACATAATCTTTCCACGAGTTGTTCGAGAAAGTTATGTCGTACAAGAAATGTTGGGGTCGAGTTTGAATGGTGATAAAACGGTTGATTGTCACAAGGTCTCGTCTAAGATGTGGAGGAAGTTGCTGGGATAATGCATAAAGGGTCTCGCACGGCGTTGTGCGAAAGGCACCAAGGATAATTCGCAGACCTTGATTGTATATTCGGTCCAGGGGACTGAGCCAAGTGCGGCGGATGGAGCCGTATACAGTATAGCCGTATTCAATTTTTGAGTAGAGTAGGGCGTTAAATATTTTCAACAATGAGGAAGAAACATGATTTTTAAAAATTTTTTATTCTGAAAGCGTGTTCAACCATAAACACGATGATATGTATTTCTAACGAATTATTCATCAATAAAACCATTTAAAAAATGTTTGAAAGTAAGTTAATTCGAAATTTTTGTTTTCCCTCCAAGCGATTTTATACTCTGCCCCTCCTGCCTATATCATGTGTAAGGTAATTATTTCAGACTGAGTCCTACTGCGGTAGCTTGTACATTATACTGAAGCAAAATATTACTATCTTTTTTGTTTTGATAGTGATTGATAAAATCAATTTTTTTTTTGTTATACATATAAAAATTAGGTAATTGACAATGAAGTCTGTACTTTTAAGCCCGCCACTCACGTGCAGTTTGAACTGTCAGTTCAAACTGCACAGTTTAAACTGTCAGTTTGGACTGTCCAGTTCAGTCCCCCACACACGTACAGTTCAATTCTTCAGTTAACATAAAGCCCACCACTCACGTGCAGTTTTAACTGACAGTTTGAACTGCTGACAGTCTAAACTGCATGTGAGTGGGCATTTCGTCTGGTGAACTGCACAGTTAAACTGTACAGTTCTCAGTTCAATTGCTAATATCTGAAGATTGTTTCCGCCGTTTCAACCATTCCTTGCACCACTGCCTGCGTCTTTTAGGTTGGTTACTTTACTGATGAATAACTGCACAAATTAAACCGAGAACGGCAATACGGTCCTGCTCGTTCGAATCCATTATGTTAACTGAAGAATTGAACTGCACGTGTGTGGAGGACTGAACTGAACAGTCCAAACTGACAGTTTAAACTGTGAAGTTTGAACTTGTTAGGCCGTTAATGGCTATTAGAAATAAGGTGACGCTATAACGTCTTTTTCGATGCAGTATTTGGGACAGGTGCGAGAGCTACTGTAATGATTTGCAGAGCAGTTGATGCAGGTGGGTGGGTCAGCACAGCGGTGATTCTTATAAAAGGGAAGGCCGCAGAGACACAGACGTTGATTTGTCCGGTAGTGTGTCGCAGTGTGACCGAATCTTTGGCACTGAAAACAGCGCGTTGGATCTGGAATAATACGGGCGCACCTGGAGTCGATGAAAGGCGGCTTTAATGGTTGTTGGGAGTTCAGTCTGGCTAAAGGTGAGGACAAAGAGACCAGTGTCCTCACGGTTCGCGGAGCCCGGTGCACGACGGGATATGCGGCGATTACGCACAACCCGTTCGTGTTCGAGTCCCGCAAGGATGTCATCGTCCGAAGAGTTTAGGAAATCTCTGCAGAAAACAACTCCACAAACTGTGTTAAGTTGTACATGGGGCGTGGTGTTAACGGTCATATCACCTGAGGTAGTAAGGTCCAGGACTTTTTTGGCTTGGGATGCATTCAAGACCTCAACTCGGAGGCGTCCTCTGGACATTCGAGAGACATTTTTAAGGGGTCCCAATGATTCCGTTAGGGCGTGATTACGCTTAAATGGGCACAGCTTACTGAAGTTATCAGTTGATCGCTCGATTGTCCAATGATTGGGATAATGGTCTGGAGTGATTTGGTAGAGTGTTTTTGGATCAATGGTGTGTGGCGAAGAAGGAATTAAGGACATTTGGGAGTCGGTGTTTGAATGGTGGGGGACAGGGGTTGGGATAGATCCTGTTTTCAGTTGTTTGGTTTGGGTGTCTGCAGGGTGAGGATTTTCTTGACTAAATGGTCTTTTTACTTGAGTGGATTATTATTATCATTATTATTATAATTATTATTATTATTATTATTATTAGCTTTTATATATTATTATTATTATTTTCATTATTTATTATTATTATTATTATTAACTTCGGGAGAGCTCACAAACGCAGCAGTGTAGCAAGGGCGTGCGGTAGGGAGCAGCTCATTTTTAAGTTAAGCGAAATTAATACGAACCAAATTTGTCTGTCTCTAACTTGAAAACTATGAGCTGATGCCTGGTGCCCGCACGACATCTTGCTCAGCTTGTGTCTTATGAAGGCATACGCACTAGACCGTGGGAACGATCCATTATGCGTGGTCATTGAGCGGTTTGATTCATGTGGCGAGGGTTCATGCTTTTATTTTCTGTTGAAACGCTGGATGTTTGCGGGCTTCTGAGGGCCACGCCAGGGACATCATGAAAAGGACGCTAGTTCACGGGAGAGGCCAAGCGACCTGGTTTCGCGCTTGTTGAGCGGGCTTTATAGCTTGGCAGTTTACAGGCCGGTGTGAGTTCCTGACAATTGATCCATTCCATTCGTCTCGACGATGGAACTAACGTGGGGCTAAATTAGGTACCGCAGTTTACCGTTTCAGAGGACCAAAATGTATCAAAAGTATCAAATTCTGGGGGGAAATTTGTCTGTTTTTGGACAGAAAACCCGGAATAGAAGGCTCCATACAACAGTTTCCATCAGCAAATTTCAGCACTATGACCATCTAGCACCACCTAAGGCATCTGTAATCAGCAAGACTTATTTAAGGGGCCTATGGAGGACCAGACACATTCCTAAAGAATTACCAGTTTTGCAATAGGATACGTCCGGGACCTTGACTCCTCGAAATTAAATGTCTGAACCAAACTATTCATCTTTCCATGACTATTATGGCATTTTCGAAAGCAAATACTGCACAACATTCATCGTGACGCATGAATTCACCTTGAGTGTTACTCACCCATTCAATATGGAACGACTGTTGTTTCATAAGTCGTTTTGTTGTTCTAACACGGTTAACAAACACAGTTATAGGATGCAGTGACGCATCCTCGCCTTTTTCTCTTTATCGTCGACTTCATCGCAAACCATGGAGTGTCTTTTATTGTGAACAAGAGTGCCGCAGAAATGTTAAAACACAGTCCACACGGACACTTCTTTCTAGTACAACGGGCTCCCATTTTCCTATAGTATGGAGAAATCAATATTACGCAAAAGCAACATCGGGAGGCGGCGATAATTCTTCGACTACGTGGACCAACTGCCAACTCGGGATTCATTTTTTTTTAAGCTTCGAATGATTCCTATAGCGCAAATAAAACATCCCTTAGTATAATTTTATTACAATACCTACCTATATGCCATTACATATTTCTATATGTCATTAATTTCAAACACAGTGCTAGCGTCTTATCGTTAATCCAAAGCTGAAGGGGATTTTCATTGTATCGATTTCGTCTAGACAAAAATTATTTTCAGGAGACAAAAGGAAATCATTATTTTTTCTGAAATGTATAGGCTTCATTTCATGTACAATGGATGAATACTTTCCCCGATTCCTTTTCACCTCATCACAACTCATTCATTCTTCTTGATCATTGATATAGATATCAACTTATTTATTTTTATGGCATCGCAAAACAAGTTTAAACAGACTATATTAAAATAACCGCCGGTTTCTATGCGGAAGCTTCCCATCGCATTACCTGTTAAAAACCCGAGGTAAAACTTTTTCTATTCACTCCTCAAGACTCCCCTGCAGCACTATACTAGCGCCCCCCCCCCCTCGTAGGAAATTGCTTCAATGATTCCACTGAAACGATGCTGCCAAGATGAAGGAGTGAGGGGATGCAAAAAATCACGGAGCATCATATATATTATGTTACTCTCGTGTTTTCTTTCCCTCTATACGCATCACTCTCTTTTCCATTAAATTGAGAAAGACAGAGTAACAAAAAAAATAGGTAGGTATTTCACTTCAAGCTTGTAAACTAATAACTAGCTGAGTGGCTTCGTCACACTTATAAGCTGATTAAAATATTATGAGAGCCAGCTAATATGAAAGAATGATTCATGATGTAGAAAGTTTGCTCCCCTTTCTCTTCCACTATTTGGTTTCCCTGTCATTCCTTCACGATGTGTTTTTACCCTCGCACTCAAAATTATGATCACACACATTTTTATGTGTACAGTGCCGAATCGTTGGTGACTGGATTTCTTTGACTTGAATATTATTTATTCTTCAAATGCGACTGGGTAATGGAAGTACGGTGCTCTAAAAAAAAAAAAAAAAAAAAATCAAGCCCGAGATAACATCATATTCGTGTTACACAATCTCTTTCCTTTGTTTGGTATGAACAGCTTAAAGAGAATGAAACATTCAGTTCTGTGTCAAAACACGTCACGGTTGCATTTGGACCCAAGTTGTATGTTATTGGTCTCCTTTCAGTTTACGCGCCACTCGACCTGATCGGTAAAACGTGATTTGTTGATTTTTTATTTTGTTAATAATTAAAGCTAATTAATTAGTGGCAACGACACTGTAAATCATACCTTTCTATTAGTTTCATTTGGCGAACATTTAAGATATTAGGTGATTGACAGCTGATGTCTAGTGTTTCTGATTTTATACAATTTTTCTTAATATCGAAGGCACGCACTTCCTTGAAGTTTCAGGATATTCTATAGCTTTCTATCAGGGGGGGGGGGGTGAGTGAAATTGCTGACGGCCTAGTTACTTTCTTCTGAGAGAATCAAAATGAGCACGCCGGGTATCTATCTCAGTCACAAAATTTCTCGCTGAACCCTGTGAAACTGTGTCACACCTTCCTCTCATTTCTTATCTCTGAGGTTGGAATGCGCGGCAGAGGGTTGGTGAGGTGAGGCAATCGGATTGCTTTTGGGTTCCGCAGTTTGTGAGGAGGAGAGAGGGAAAAGCTATAGATGGAAAGACAAGTCAATGCGAAACCCTCTGAATGAGATCAGAGAGTAGCCACAGTTTGTCAGTAAGGTGCCAGATAAAAGGTTTCTCCCTATCTCCTCTGTCTCCGAGAGTAACGCATTGCTTTCCAGCTCTATGTTTTTTTCTTCTGCCTTCTCTTCCATTTTCAAGTCTCCAAGGTACAAAATTTATTAGAGAACGCTTTTTCCGTCGGTTTCCACAAGGAAAAGAGGGGAAGAGTAACCTTTTAATGATTGACATTTAAAGGATTATGGCTTACAAAAAGGTGTTCCGGTTTTCAAGAAAACGATGAAAAGATAAAACAAAAGTGAAATATACAGACAACAAAAAGATGAAATTGAAATGAAAAATTCGCTGCAAACGGTCGGGGGATCTGATAGAGAAGTGAAATAAAATGGCTTGAGAAGGAAAAAGGTCCGAAAAAAACGATGTTGGGGGATGGGGACCGTGTGCTTGCCCTTCTTGTTTAGGACTGCTGCTCAGGCTAGCAATCGATTTCCAGGAGTGGACTTGTTAGAAACCTTCAATGGCAGCCGAAAGGGGTGAGGGTGAAAGCAACTGATTTATTGAGGTAGAAGGAAGAAGGGGCAGCAGTTGAGCAGCACTTCACGTTTGTGGTACTGGATGAGTGGGGGGGGGGGTCATAAGAAATAATAATAATTTATGTTCAAACGGAGGCCTGGGGCGTTACAAGAACATGGGCATCTTAGTTTGTAGGCTACAGATGAGGGAGAAGAGAGTTTGGGAAAAGTACCCTTGGGAAATGTCCTGCAAAAGGCATATGTTTCTCTTACATTTTCTCACCTAAAGAAAATCAATGTGATGGTAACGTTGGTGGAGGGGCCTTTATAAAGAGCTGCAAAAGTCCTCATATCCTTTGTACATAATGTATTTTGATTTTCCTACTTTCAGTTGGATATTATAAGACCCCATGAAAAATGAAAATATAGCTCAAAGACTGAATAATGTTACTATACAATATAACTTTTAGTCAATGTCACCACGGCCAAAGGAACGCATAAAATATTAGCACGGTAGTCTAAACTCTAACAAACCAAAAGGGCGGCGGGAAAAATTATGGAATGGATTAAAGTTATAATTAAACTGGGGAAAAAAACAGCAACCTGTACCTTTTTGAATTCAAGGAAGTTTCTATCTCCGGACAAACTTTTTTCCAGTGGCAACCATCTAACAGCTCAGCCTACGTTTCCAACCCAGAACGCAAGTTTGTAAATAATGAAGCATCGCGACATTGGGCTCGTTGTAAAACTATAACACGATTAATTGTGATTAATCCATATTTACATGCTTTGAAAACAAAACCTCACCAAGTGCTGTACAATTTTTTGAGTTTTACAACGGGGCCATTGAGAAAAGTGCCCGATCCATGTTGAATCTATCTCCCCATTTATTATATGTATTTATTTCATACAGACGGTTTATCCAAGTCTCGAGCCGCCGTGAATGTCAATAGTTCGGGAGCCCACCGTATGAAAAATCCGGGTCATTTGATCGTGTCTGGCGCCGGCACAGGACGTTTTTCACGATTCAGGAGATGACACTTCTAAGATCACTGAACATTTTCTGCGGGACAGGGGCCCACACCTGGAGCGGAACCCGTACAAACGGTTGGGATTGTGTAGATGGATATATGATGCCGCTTGCGGAATGACGTCATCCAGCTCGACATCTCGCTAGGATGTAGTAAGAAGCAGTGGGACGTGGGAATCCCGCTAGTCTTCCATCCCACTGGCGAGAATCTCTCGAGGCATAATCACACCGACTTTTTTTTAGTGAGATGAGACCTGCAACACGCGGGATATCCTATCTTGGCTGATAAGACCCATTTTTTAGTGCACTGATGTGTTTTTGAAGCAATATTCTGTCTCCTTCCGCGTTCGCCGCAATTTTTATTTCGACGAAGAGTAAAATAAGGAAAGTGAATTAACGAATAAAGGCTCTTCAAGGCGTGTTTACACGGTTCAATCTCGTTGCTCAATTTCATGAATTCAATGAAATGAAAACGTGACAACGCAAGTATGTATCAGTATTGCATACCGGTTGTACGTAAATATCTTTTCACTTGCTTGCTTCGTTAAACGTTCGATTAAACGTGATGCCAGAGCAATTCGACGAGATGTGTTTCATGATTTGAAAATGCGACTCAGCATCAGCAATGCCTTCAGTGACAATAATGGCTTACTATACTGCAAAAAAAATTGTTTTCATCCCAAAGAATTGGTAACCATCGCTATTTTCTCACTCAACAGGTGATAATTCTGCGTAAAATTCCATACTAATCAAAACCTTCAAGTCAAAAATGACTCGAAAACGTTTTGTTTTCGAGTAATCCAAGAGTAACTTTAATTTTCAGTCAAAGCGAGAAAAATCAATGTGCCAAAAAGACCCCCTTCCTTTTGAAATGGAACGATTAATGGATGCGGATGAAGCTAGATTAGATAGTTTTGGATCCAATGGCAAAGATGATCGAAGTTGTAGTAAAAACCACAATCACAATCGGGGTTTTTTTAAAAAAGAAGAAGGCATTACGCTTAATACAGTCAAATGGTAGGTAAGTGGACGTGGAAAAAAATGGAAACCTCGGGTTTACATTTGACTTTTTTGGAGGTGCTAAATTCGAATCTGAAGTTTTCCAACAAAATTTCGTGTTGCGTTTTGAGATATCGGCGAAAAACGCCGAAATTTTGTTTTTCACTTTTTCATTCATAACTTCTTTCGAGTGCGACTGACGTGAAACCCCACTATGTACATATTGAGACTAAACAAAAATTCCTACAAGTTGACGCGCTATAAAATGCTCTAGGGCCTCAAGTTAAACGTAGACTTGGCCCTCCTGTGACCAGCCTCTCCAGCTATTTTTCCTTACCCCTCAATGGAACTTCGGCTTGATAAAATCTCTTATCTTTAGTAAACAGTAGAGAACCTTTAATCAGAAAGGTAAAATCACAGACACCATGTTCATTCTTATCAATTATCAGTCTTGTTAAATCCACCATTTGTTGATGCTTTGTGAGCTCTGATTAAACTGATAAGAGCGAACATGGCCGCGTGTGCGTCTACTCGTCTTTAAAGGTTCCTCAGCAAACAGTGGAACAATCAATTCAGTAACGAAAGTAGAAGGAAGAGACGTTGCAACTAATCGAAAGAGAGAGCGCTGGCCACGGGTTCATGCTCGGTGAGACGCTCGGGTGCATGCAATGAGAGAGAAGGCGTCTACCGCCACGCATCTCATGCATCCCACTCGCAAGCTACGTGTGATGGATCTCTCTGCATAATCCTGACCGTTCGTACTAGGGCTCCAGAGCTTCAAGAATCACTGGTTCTGTTCTGTAGATTCTGTAAAAATTATTTAGTTCAATTCCGTTCAAAATTCTTAATACTGTAAAATTCAAATATCTATTTCTTGTAAATTCAAATTCTGTAATCCTAACCTAAGTTCTCCTTTTATTTTGAGGTTTTTGTAGAAATTTTCCCTCATACCTGTACATAAATTACAATAAGCCTAGACTAAAATAAAAATTTAGCAGAACAAAATAGTATATTATAATTTACTGGCGTTCTTTACAAATGGAGTAGACTGTTTTCTCCTTTGTGAATAAAAATTATCTATCTATCTCTACTGGTTCTGTTCAGAATACTGTAAGATCTATAAAAAGCAGCTGGTTGCAAATATGTCCTTAGTTTTTCCACGACGGAGGGGACGATGTCTGTACGCTGGTTTTATCCTGAATGAAAAAAAAGAAGCCCTATACTACAAGTAAAGAAACGATGTGAGTGGGCCGGAGAAGAGACCGGCGGCGGCTGTCGTGACGTAGCTTTAGTGGAGGGGTATACTTCCGGACCCGTTAGTATCTCGGTGGCCCCGATTCACCCCTTTTCAAATTTACCAGTGCTAAATGACCTCAACAATGCGTGAGTTTGATGGTCGCAATTACGTTTGTAAGATATACTATACAATCATAACGTTAGTAGCTGTGCGGGTCAAAGTATAACTTATTTGCTGCTTAAAACAGACTTCCTGGAATTAGCCTAGCATGGAGTGTTACCGTCGCCGAACCGTTCTTACGTGAAGTGCATTGGAATGGGCAAAAAAAAAAAAAACACACAAAAAAAAAAAAAAAAAAAACACACACACAAAAAAACGCTGGAAAACAGTTAAATTACGTCAGAAATAGTGAGTATGTTGAGTATTGTCCTTCTCTTTAACCCTTCCCAAGTTTCATATTCAGAATTAATAATATTAATCTACATACGAATTTTTTAAATATTGATGATTCTCATGGACAATGTAATATCAAATATCAAAATCCTAATGTAGCAATGATAACGTCTGGTGTGGATTGCCAAAGACAAGGTGAAACGCGTTACGAATCGACGGTAAATAACCAAAGAGTGGAGTTTTTACTAGCTGATTCCTCCCAAGAGCATCCACATAACGTATGCGTGGATGCAGGGAGAATAAGAAAAAAAAAAAATTTCTAAAAGCTAGGTTAGGTCAACAGTATCAATGTAGCAACTAAGTGTTGTTAAGAGTTTAAACGATCGTGTATTCAAACTGCTAATTTCTGATAGGGGTGTAAGCTCTTAATCTCAGCTTAGTGTTGAACGGAACTTTAAACCCATGTGGTCGACCCGGGTCTACCGGAAGAACTGATTTTTTACTAAAATATTCGATCCACCGCGGTTGCATTGATTGAACTCAAAAGGCATTATGGCACTAGTAATGAATTCCATGGCTGTTTTCATTTTTTTTTTTTTTCGTATGAAATAGTGATACGGAGGCAGAGACAATCGGTAAAAGTTGTATTTGGTGTCCTGCTCGGGCCAATTACAACTATCCGTGCATTTACATTCTCAACTTTATTTTTATTCTTTACGTTAAGGGGCCCATACAAGATCAACCTGGTTGCCAACAGTTTACAACATTGCCGCACTAATCTTCGCACAGTCAGTAAACTTGGTTGTCAACACGGAATGTTGTAAGCTACACAAGTTGACAATCAGTGTATAATATTATTAGGGTGCGAAATTCTGCAGTAAGATCCCTGTTGGTCGGCTGTTACTGTGCGTTGTTGTTAAAATTTTAGGTCGGTTCATTTCCTCGGAATGAACATGTCACTGAAGGAGCCTCCCATGGTAACTCGAAATAGGCGACTTCTCATGGTGAGGGTGGACACAGTGGGGAGTTACTGGCTATGAGTTTTAGCTGCAGGGGGAATGAAATGAGTGACAGCATGAAAATTAAAAACACACGACATTGCCCTTAACAAGTCAAAACAGTGGGGACTAACTCTAATTAAACTGAGCCTTACATGAACGACCAGCTTAAAATCTGAAGAGAAAAGTTTAAGCCCGTGAGGGTTACTATAGGTGGAGTGGAAGTTAAGCCAAAAGGGGTGTTTATCGGAATGGTGAGGCGTGGAGGGCGACCACGAAAGCGTAATGATACCATTAGAGCCTCGGAGAGCTTTTTATGTCACTCATCACGGGAAAAACATATTAGAAGATAGAAAAAAAGACAGCACAGAATGTCCACGCAGAGTTTTCCATCAAGAACTTGGGGAGAGGGTACAATAAAATGTTCGTAGCCCCGTAGCCAAGGAAAATTGTGATACATGGCCTTGTTATGTGGCAAAATAAGAAGGAGGGGGGCGCAGAGTGAAATGAAACGATGGTAAAGAACCGTGATGGATGATGAGGGGAGGGAAGTGAAGTGGCCTTTATTACTCTCAAAGTTTGATCCGGTTATAAATCGGGAGAAAAGCCAGTGGCTGGTAGAGAGGAGAAAAAAGAAAGAATACTCCAGATTTTATGGAAAATATACGTCCAGTACGCATATTAACCCCTCGAGGGGTCAACCTAATCATCAACAAGGCAAGGAACATTCATTCATCAAGGGATCTGAACGCAGTAGGAGGGGTTGTAAAAAGGAAGGCTAAGGTTGGAGCTATAAACAAAGTTTTATGAGATTTATTAGAACGAATGGGCTGTACAAGGGTTGCCCCGACCCACACAAAAACTGGAAGACAGGGACGTAATTTAATTATAAATTTAATTGCAGGGGAATGTGATAGGGCAGTAGGGGTTGCGATAAATTCTTTTTAGGCAAACGACGAAAGAAAGTCATCAACTTCCTGATGATAATGTAATTTATAAGCGTGGAAAATGCAAACTTGTTTTGCCCCGGATTCAAATACGTACCTATTTTATTATTATTTGACGGAAGTTCAGTCACGGCCTATTCCACGGAAAAAGATGCGAAGAAAATGGACGTTCCGTTTCTAGATTGTTCGTGTAGACAAGGTGTATGAGTAATTCAGTCTGTTGAGCCTATGATTCTCACTAATAACCCGAGCACTGTCGAGTACAGACTGGCATGCTACTCGTCTGCTAGTGCCTGCTAGTAATTATACTGGCAAGATATTATTTGCTAGTAAAGCTTTCCCACTGGAGAAGCTTCGGTGGCCAGGTGGGTGTTGGTAAAAAATGTTTAATGCCACGTGGATGCCGCGGGTACTGAAACGTAAAACTTTTTTTTTTACTAAAGAAAGCCTTGGTAAATGTAGTTCGGTGTTTAGAACAAGAACTTTTCAAACTGAGCATTGGGGACAAATGTGGAAAAGGAAGAACTTAAGTTGGATAGACAGGCGACCGAATTTCGGCACGGCAAACATGTTGCTGAAAGAGCTCATGATCGAGGACCCGGAAGAATTCAGAATGTGTCTACGCCTGAGGCCTCAGGAATATGACAGTTCATTGACATGGGTTACTCCTTATTTAACCAAGATGGACATAGCAATGAGAGCCGCTATTCCGCCAATAATAAAGTTGGAAGTAACGCTAAATTTTTTGGTAACTGGAAACAGTGTTCCACTATTTCTTACTGAAACTGTATTATTCGTATTCATAGTCGTGCCATGTCGTTCCTCTCGTTGGCATTGACGGGCTCGTTGTTTGCAATGTCTTCATTCTAAATTCAGTCAGCACTGATAGTACAGCAGACTGAGCTGGCAAAGCCGGGCTGAGCTGCAACTTCTTCAAAGAAAGAGAAACATATCGACCAAATACAACAAATTCGTCCTCTTCATTGTTCTGTAGGCAATCTTTGACTTTAAAAAGTTCTTCCATCAGAGGTTGAGGGGTCAGGGCAGGACTTCTCGGTGACCATACTGGTCCAGGAAGCCCAATCCATTTACGATATTTTAAACTTCACCACCGCCAACTTTCAACTCAACAACATAAATTAGCGTTAGATTTAGCTAGATGACCACTTCGGAGTCCGTAAGTCTTACCCGTTGGAAATAAGTAATTATAGCTGGATTCACCTCATTCAATGGGTCCTCTTTGCGGGTTATTTTTCAGTTTTGGATTCGGTAATTGCTAGCTCTTCGTTGGCTGGTGAAAACTGTAACTATTGCGCGTTATTGGAAAGCTAACGCGCGTAATAAGAAAGTTTTCCATGTTAAACAAAATTTCCTTTGGCGAAATGGGGAAAATAGGTCATGAAAATTGGGCAGAAATGCGAATAACAAGTTTCCTTCGGATATCTATAATGCCCTAGCGGATAGTGCCTTGGTGTAACATTATTGAGTTGAGGATCAATAATGAAGGAAATTGTATGCTCTTTCTGGACAGGGGCTCACAGCATTTCTGGCGATCTCAGAAGTGTCATCTCCTAGACCATAAAAAAACGTCCTGCGAAGGTGCCAGACACGATCAAATGATACGGATTTTTCATACGGTGGGCTCCCGGACTATTAACCGAAAAATTGGTTAAATAAACTAGACTGTTCAATTTTATTGACCGATTCTGCCGTTTTCTTGTTTTCTCCATAACTAGACTGTTCTGATCGCATATTTTTGCCATGAATACGCGCTGAAAGAAACTTGGAGTAGAAAAACGAATCGCCCTACGTACACAGCTGGCAAGGAAGTAGTGGAGAAGTTCTTGAAAAACGTTCGAAAAAACGTTCCTGTGCGAGAAGCCAGCAGAAATCGAGAAGTGAGAGGTTTGCAGAGTACGAGTAATTGGCCAATTACTCGTACACTAGCTCACTAGCTATCCCTAGCTGCCACTAGCTGCCAATTGCTAATAACTCACTAGCAAGGCGAGTAACTGGGACACGTGTTCACACGTTTCGAATGGAAGTCGCCACTCTACTGGCGTCCACCCGCCCTCAGCCTGTACTCGCATGCTCTACTCGACCGTGTGAACTGGGCTTTATAAAGCCTCAAACCTTATGAACTGAGAAAAGTTTATGATTAATTACCACTCCATTTTAATGAAACCAGGAGGTTCACTAAGAGTCTATCTCATACCTCCACTGTTTCCCCCTCCATTGCTATTTTGCTGTGAATAATGAGTGAATCTCGCAGATTAATTAGTTAACTGTTTTTGAGAACAACCTCTCTCCAGGTACTTTCTCCCCACCCCCACCTGTTATTCAAGCCTCACTTATGCTAATGGAATTGTTTTAGCCTCCCTTTTCATGAGATTAGCTTTTGTACGTTCGTCTAAGGAGCGTCAAGAAGCGTGTTGTTTATCGAATTCCATTACAATAGTATTATTAGCAATTTACTCTATACATATAGGGTTTTTCAACAGGTGCGCTGACAAAGTAGAACAGCTGCAGACTTGGTAGAGCATTATTGTCTTTTACATGAAAGAAATGTTCGACCTTTGTAGTGAGAAATTGTATGCGCAAAAACAAAATTTTTCTCTGAATATTGCACTCTCTCGAACTATCCTTCTCGTTCATAAATAAGCACTATTCGAAACGCATCAATTCAATTGTTCTCTCAAGAACTACCTTTCCTATTTTATTATTTTATTCTTTTCTTCCTCATACCACTTCATTCAATCCAGTTCCATTGAATATGAGCCGCTCTTGAAATACAATAGGTACATGTTCTTTGCCTTATTTAAAATGTCGTATCGAGAGTTAAAGTTCATCCTTGACAAACTGAGTCCCCTACCAACACAGCACTTCCACTGGATTGTCCAATAGTAGTACTTCTTTTTAAACAATTCTTGCTCCTAAAAATAATATATAAAAAATCAGCGGAAGTAAAGATTCGGGGAGAGAGTAGGTACTGGAACAGAAACGAATAAATAATGGTCCCACCACCTCTTGATCGTCTTCTTTCAAGTGAAATGTTCTGAGCTATAGAATGAATTTCCAACAGAAAAGGTATGTTTTCCTAGGCGGAGTTTTTTGGGCGGTAGCTATTTGGCAAGGGTTTTAACCAAAAAACCTGCCAATGACAGCCCCCTCTCCCTGCCAAATCCCATCCAACAACCCGTATCAACCCTCTTAAAAGTTATTTTACACTAAAACTGATACACTACGGCTTGAAACTCCGCCACAGCTCTTTTGAAAATCAGGAAACAAACAAAAACACAGATTCTCGTGGTTGCGGCAGAGACGAGTTCACGTGCATTTTTCCAATTTTAAATTCACCGTGAAAGTCATTTAAAAATTAAATAAGCAATAGCACTTGAACAAGGACGTCCTTCAGGATATAAAAATAACAAGAGCTGATGAGAAACTGGAAGAAAATATAAATAAGAAAACTTTATTATTGCATATCGTTTAAGCTGAAACCGGCCACAACTTTCATCCTCTTAAACTTATTCTCTCTCACACTGTCTCTCGAAGCGGTATATACCAAGGAAATGAAGTTAACTCAAAACTTGAGAGAAACTCTTTTTCTTCAAAGCCGCCTACGATACTTATAAGTGATGTCTAGAAAGGGGAAAGCGGGAGAATATCGAAGAACCAATGCCGAGGAGAAAGAGGATTCGAAGAAGCTTAAAATGCTATCTTTTTGGGCTGTATGCTTCAATTGACGTCTATAATGATGTTAGCATGAAAGGCGTGGGATGCAATAAAAGGACTTTTTTTTTTAGAACAAATTTCTTTCCCGAACTCTAATTGTTGAGTACTTCTCCAAAAACTGTTATAACGTTATGGCTCGTAACAAAACGGATCCACAACGTGCAAGGGTATATGAAGCAGTCCACCATTTTAACGTCATACGTTCGTCGTGTGTTCAATGAAATTTTTCAAATTATTCTTTGCCCGCTGGTAACCCATAACTGAGTGAGTACCTCAACAGTTCTTAACAACCCAACCTTGGAAGCCTTGGAAGGGTCCCGCGTAATCAACATGAACCCTTTGCCAGTTGTAGAGGAGCTTTAGGAGGCTGGTTGCTCACTGACGCACATGCAGGGCAGGAACGGACCACCCGCTCGATGCCGGTATCAATAGATTTCCAATAAACGTATCGACGGGCCAATTTTTTCATTTTTGATATTGCGATGTGGGTTCTATGGAGTTCCTGCAGCACTGCTGGTTATAATGAAGATGGAATGACGATACGCTAACCTCTGAACAGAATTCCTTCATCGATTTTTCCCGGAGATCTCAGATTATTTTGGAAATATTTTCAACTTATTACTAAACGAAGCAACTCGTGTGTCAAAGTCAAAGATGAGCTTTGATGTATCACGGCCGAGAATATTTCATTTACTTCTCGATTGATCTGAGTGTTCGTGTGAGTGTTGGTGTTGGGACTGGTAGGGGCTCTAGACAAACAGTTAACGTTTGAGTTTTCCGTTCCTTTCTTAAAAATGACTTCATAGTTGAACCCGGAAAGAAAAGCGGCGTACCGCTGTAATCGAGCAGAAGTCATGGGAGGAATTTTCGAATTTTGATTAAAGATTCTAACGAGGGCATGATTATCGGTGACTAATTTGAAGGGACGAGCAAAATGATAAACATCAACACGAAAAAAATGACAAGGGCTTCTCGATCAATCTGAGAATAGTTCTGCTCAGCCAGAGTTAATGCTCTCGAAGCAAACGCAATGAGACGTTCTTGATTGTTTACGATATGGGACAAAACACCGGATATGCGACAGAGAAGAACAATCCACTGTTTCCCCAAGTGAAATTTCACGCCCTTCATCGAGACATCGAAGACTTCCCAAACACCTGGAAGACTACGTCGTGGGAACGTAAAAACAAGTGTGGGAGATTGTTATGACAAACACACATCGTCGGTCCCACTGCAACACCGGCTAACTGACATTTTGGCGGTTTTGAGGTTGTGATGGATCAAGATTCCATATTTCGCGCCGGATCGAATAGTGAGCTTAGTTTACCACTCAGGAGAACACTGAACTTGTAATCGTGAAAATGGTAACACAGGCTATCAGAAACCTCCCACTAACACGGATTACACTATGTGGCCGAGTCACTCTGTTCATTTCTTGAAATGACTGGACACATGGTGTAATCCTTTCGCATTTCATGAAGTGCCCAGAGGCTGGATGCATTTCATGAAATGACCAAAATTCCTGGTCAGATGGTGTTCTAACCTCACTGTTACATCAAGAGCGCGCACTTTATGAAATGGCTGGTCACTTCATGAAATGCCAAATTACGGCAAGTGACTACGGCATATACACACAGAGACCATTTTACTGCTAAAATTCCCGTGAACATTCTTACCACTCTTCGAAGATTGCATCTTCGGAGTGACAAAAGCCACGCTGTATAGCCCTCTGTCCCAACCCTCGCTTTCTTGCATGCGAGGATATCGCATTCCCGGAGTTAATTGCGAGGCTGTTTGCCCAACTTTAAATCTGAGCTTCCTCGCCGTCTTTAAGACCGCAATGGACGGCTCCGGTCCCATAGAGCCCATTTAGGCTCCTCCTTTTTTTCCGGGAAACAAACAAAAACAGACTGTGATAGAGAGAGACGAGCTCGCGAGGATTGCCAGCTTGTCCGCTCTCTTATTACCTTCAAAATCTCTATGGCCCAGTATCCTCGCTTAACTAACGCTTTTCCCCAGTTTCTGAACCTCTGAAAACAGGATCCCAGCTTGTCCGCTCTCTTATTACCTTCAAAATCTCTATGGCCCAGGATCCTCGCTTAACTAACGCTTTTCCCCAGTTTCTGAACCTCTGAAAACACACGTTGCCAGTCAGTCACCCGGCCTAGTCAACCAATGACTTTAAGGCGGCCTTCAAGGCCGCCTTACTGTCCGTGTACACCTCAACATTTTTTAACCTCACGTACTTCCTCTCGAGCTCCAATAGACAATCCGTGATCGCTGTGACCTCCGCCTTTTTTATCACTCCTCATCCGGGAGAAGGCGTCGCCTGATGCAGCTGAATAGCTATCCTCATAGTTGACCAATCTTCCGCCCTCTGGACAGCAATCTTGCAATAAGCAATAAGGCAATAAGCAATAAGCAGCTAAAAAAGAGGGAAACTATAATAAGGAGGTTTCATGGGTCAGAACTTATTCAATAATATTTTTCAAGGTTATTTATACAAAACTATAAGAGCATAAATCGGGATCCGTTCGTAAAAACCCAACAGTTAATAAATACCTGTTATTTGAAGTTTGTGGAAGTTTGGGAAGTTTTCCACAAGGCTATTGCTCAAATTAAACATTGAATTCAATCAATAAATTGTTATAACGCGAGTTTTTAAAAATTTTGAGTGGGGATGTGATAAAACGTCAAAGATTATTCAATAAAATTTGAAGGTGTGAGGAAGACACGTTTTCAGAGGAAATTTTTTCTTGTTATTTGTAAACTACGCACTACGCACTAATGAACGATTTTTTCCATCTTGTACGAGAATTCGGGATTTTTCTCCAATTTTGCCACGAATCCGCGTTTGAACTCAATGCTAGTCGCGAATGAAAACTTGTTTTCCATTTTAGCCGCCAATGAGTGGTTGTTCTTAATTTTAGCTGCAAATATGTCGTTTTCTCAATTTTATAGCCGTGAATCAACAATTAATCTCAATGCTAGCCGCGAATAAACAATTTTAAACAGTCTTAGCGTGGTAGCAGTGGTAGATGAATGAGCGGTTTATCTAAATCTTTGGAGTGATTTTTATACATTTTCTTTCAAGTTTACTATACAAACGGTGAATTTGAGTGAAGAGCGAATATGTCATTTTTCTTAGGCAATTTAGCTGGCCAATTTATTTTAGCGCTAGAATTAGCATTTTCCTCATTTTCAACCTCGGATTATCATTTTTTCTCACTCTAAGCCACAAATTGTTGCTTTTTCTCACTTTTAACCGCGAATTAGTTCACGGGTTTCAAAATGTCAGCATGAGAACAATAGCGTTTTCCCCAACTTTACAAGTCGAGCTTTTCTCAATTTGTGCCGTGAATCAGCGTTTTACCTCTTAGCGAATGAACACCTCCTATCAATTTTAGCCGTGAACGAACGATTTTTCTTAATTTTAGCCGCAAATGGGGGTTTTCTCATTTTTAGCCGCGAATCAGCGTTTTATCTCAATGCTTATCGTAACTGCGAATTTGCAATGAGCGAATGAACAATTTTGAGTGATTTTTATGCATTTTTTTTTTTTTTTTTTTTTCAAGTTTACAATACAAACTGCGAATTTTAGATTTCAGCAAATATCGAATGATTTAGGTATTTTTCTTAGAGGCTATTGGTCAATTCAGCTGCGGAATTAGCATTTTCCTCAATTTAAACATCGAATTATTAGATCTTTTTTCAGAATTATTAATTTTTTCCCCCTTCAACGCTTTTCTCAATTTTTGCAGAATGTTACCTCTTAAATTTGAGAATGATAGGTGTTTTCTCAGTGTTAGCTGTTAATTAGGGGTTTCATCAATTTCAAACTCGAATGAGTGGGTTTTCTGAATTTTAGCCATGAAATGAGTGATTTTCTCCAACAAGCGATTAATTATCAATACTAGCCGCTAATTATCTTTATATTTTTAACTTTTATTCCGGAATACATGCTTTTTGAAACTTCTAGCCTCGCAGTTATACCGAATGCGGCACACTTACAGACACTGAGGATTAGCGATTATTCTCAATATAAGCCGTCAAGTAGCCTCCAGAAGCCACGAATTGGTTCTTTACTCAATTTCCAGTGACGAACATAGCTTTCAGGGCAAATTACAATTCTTGTCAATTATACCGTGAATTTGGCTGCAGATACCACGAATTGGTGTATTTTCTCATGTAATTTTAGTGGCAAATGAGGGGTTTTTCTTCATCTTAGCTTTAGCTTTAGTAAGGTCCACGAGTCCTGCTCACTTGGTTGCACCTGGGTTTACCACATTGTCAAGGCACGAATTTTTCCCCGAAAGTACACAACTTTGATGTCGACTCGTGGGCTGAATCGAATATTGAGCCATGAAGACAGCTGAGCACACGCAACGTTCTGTTCACCAGGTCAGATGGAATGAAAATCGTTGAAAGGAGCCAAATCACTGTTCAGCTGGATACTAAGATTGCAAAATCTCCTTTTCACGTCATCCATGAACATAATACCTTAAGAATCCCAAGCTCTGTGCTATGCGTCTGTGCAGTTTATTTAACCAAACAATCCTCTTAAAAAATTTAGCTTTGTGAATGTAGCCTAACATCAGCTCCGCTCGCGGTAACGCAAATGCTAGAAACAATCGTTGCTAGGTCATGGGACATGTGATTGGTTCATCGGAACGGATAATCGAAAGTGAAACACGTCCGTATGCTTCAACTTTGATGATAATAACTTTAGTAACTTGAAGCGAATAGTAAAGACATTTTGATTTATTTATTTTTAGCCCACTGAACTAAGCACTTTAAGGTCTAGAGGGTACCGGTTAAAAAATTTAAAAAGTTCCTTTTTTCCAAAAATAGTTCAGGAAAGCGAGAGGAAATAAAATATACTAGGGAAAGGTTCCCAAGTTTATTACGGAATGATTTGTTCCTAACAGGTTCTTCACTTATTTATGTCTAACTTTCCCCATTTGGATCAAAGTATTTTCTCCGGTTAAAAGTCCGTCGTCTTCTTCCTTCGATTAAAACTTCTTTCAAAAAAAGAAGAAGGCAGGAGCGAGTGAGAGAGAAAATTAAAGCGAAAAGTAAACAAACACACTCGGAAGAAAGCTAACAATCTTCAGGGCAAGAGAACAAGAAGTTAAACATTTTGCTTTTTTTGATACCTGGCAGCTTCCCAGTAGATCGCTTTATTTTATGGTAAGAACTTTTTTCCTGCGCGTAATGTCGTACTTAGAATAAGATATTTCCCACGCCGTTTTTCTTCCTGGTGGTGGGGTCGAAAGATATGGACAATATTTTCAGCAAACGTCTTCCAGGAAGACCCGCCTGCGATTGGAGCCCATAAGGCTGGAAAAGAGGCGTCTAGGTGACAAGTGGAGGAGAGGGAAGCGTGAGCTCTGGTGAGACAGCTTGATCCACGAGTATTATTACCTTCCGAGTTTATTCACCATCTATGTATTTCTCGAAACACTCACTCGCACACATCCACAAAAACAATAATACTCCTACGAGGCATCTCTTTGTGAGATGCTACGAGCCAGGGGAACCCGACATCTCTGTCTGGGCTCAGTGTCAGACTGTCACAAAACTCCCGAGTCAAACCCTTCCATCAGCCTGGCCTGGACGGTGGCGGCGTGGATCCTTTGCTTTGGGGTACCGTGAACAATATGTCTGGGAGTTTATGGGGCCTTCTCATAGTACCGTCGCAATGTCTACTTACCCTCACCTAGTAATGTAGTGATTTTTCTCGCTTTTAGCCATGAATAAGAGCTTTTTCTTAACTTTAGCAGCGAATTTTCCCCAAGAACAACTGAACAACACATCGGCACTTTTTCTGAAACCGCGTGAATGGAACGTTTTCCGGAAAAATTAAACATAACCAAAAGGGCGGCGGGAAAAATTATGGAATGGATTAAAGTTATAATTAAACTGGGGAAAAAAACAGCAACCTGTACCTTTTTGAATTCAAGGAAGTTTCTATCTCCGGACAAACTTTTTTCCAGTGGCAACCATCTAACAGCTCAGCCTACGTTTCCAACCCAGAACGCAAGTTTGTAAATAATGAAGCATCGCGACATTGGGCTCGTAAAACTATAACACGATTAATTGTGATTAATCCATATTTACATGCTTTGAAAACAAAACCTCACCAAGTGCTGTACAATTTTTTGAGTTTTACAACGGGGCCATTGAGAAAAGTGCCCGATCCATGTTGAATCTATCTCCCCATTTATTATATGTATTTATTTCATACAGACGGTTTATCCAAGTCT
The DNA here is from genome assembly GCA_038030265.1 of Corythucha ciliata. Classification (NCBI taxonomy): domain Eukaryota; kingdom Metazoa; phylum Arthropoda; class Insecta; order Hemiptera; family Tingidae; genus Corythucha; species Corythucha ciliata. The sequence continues at coordinate 40,771,221 of CM075938.1, read as the reverse complement.
CGAGCCGCCGTGAATGTCAATAGTTCGGGAGCCCACCGTATGAAAAATCCGGGTCATTTGATCGTGTCTGGCGCCGGCACAGGACGTTTTTCACGATTCAGGAGATGACACTTCTAAGATCACTGAACATTTTCTGCGGGACAGGGGCCCACACCTGGAGCGGAACCCGTACAAACGTGTAGATGGATATATGATGCCGCTTGCGGAATGACGTCATCCAGCTCGACATCTCGCTAGGATGTAGTAAGAAGCAGTGGGACGTGGGAATCCCGCTAGTCTTCCATCCCACTGGCGAGAATCTCTCGAGGCATAATCACACCGACTTTTTTTTAGTGAGATGAGACCTGCAACACGCGGGATATCCTATCTTGGCTGATAAGACCCATTTTTTAGTGCACTGATGTGTTTTTGAAGCAATATTCTGTCTCCTTCCGCGTTCGCCGCAATTTTTATTTCGACGAAGAGTAAAATAAGGAAAGTGAATTAACGAATAAAGGCTCTTCAAGGCGTGTTTACACGGTTCAATCTCGTTGCTCAATTTCATGAATTCAATGAAATGAAAACGTGACAACGCAAGTATGTATCAGTATTGCATACCGGTTGTACGTAAATATCTTTTCACTTGCTTGCTTCGTTAAACGTTCGATTAAACGTGATGCCAGAGCAATTCGACGAGATGTGTTTCATGATTTGAAAATGCGACTCAGCATCAGCAATGCCTTCAGTGACAATAATGGCTTACTATACTGCAAAAAAAATTGTTTTCATCCCAAAGAATTGGTAACCATCGCTATTTTCTCACTCAACAGGTGATAATTCTGCGTAAAATTCCATACTAATCAAAACCTTCAAGTCAAAAATGACTCGAAAACGTTTTGTTTTCGAGTAATCCAAGAGTAACTTTAATTTTCAGTCAAAGCGAGAAAAATCAATGTGCCAAAAAGACCCCCTTCCTTTTGAAATGGAACGATTAATGGATGCGGATGAAGCTAGATTAGATAGTTTTGGATCCAATGGCAAAGATGATCGAAGTTGTAGTAAAAACCACATCACAATCGGGGTTTTTTTAAAAAAGAAGAAGGCATTACGCTTAATACAGTCAAATGGTAGGTAAGTGGACGTGGAAAAAAATGGAAACCTCCGGTTTACATTTGACTTTTTTGGAGGTGCTGAATTCGAATCTGAAGTTTTCCAACAAAATTTCGTGTTGCGTTTTGAGATATCGGCGAAAAACGCCGAAATTTTGTGTTTTTTTTGTTTTTCACTTTTTCATTCATAACTTCTTTCGAGTGCGACTGACGTGAAAACCCACTATGTACATATTGAGACTAAACGAAAATTCCTACAAGTTGACGCGCTATAAAATGCTCTAGGGCCTCAAGTTAAACGTAGACCTGGCCCTCCTGTGACCAGCCTCTCCAGCTATTTTTCCTTACCCCTCAATGGAACTTCGGCTTGATAAAATCTCTTATCTTTAGTAAACAGTAGAGAACCTTTAATCAGAAAGGTAAAATCACAGACACCATGTTCGTTCTTATCAATTATCAGTCTTGTCAAATCCACCACTTGTTGATGCTTTGTGAGCTCTGATTAAACTGATAAGAGCGAACATGGCCGCGTGTGCGTCTACTCGTCTTTAAAGGTTCCTCAGCAAACAGTGGAACAATCAATTCAGTAACGAAAGTAGAAGGAAGAGACGTTGCAACTAATCGAAAGAGAGAGCGCTGGCCACGGGTTCATGCTCGGTGAGACGCTCGGGTGCATGCAATGAGAGAGAAGGCGTCTACCGCCACGCATCTCATGCATCCCACTCGCAAGCTACGTGTGATGGATCTCTCTGCATAATCCTGACCGTTCGTACTAGGGCTCCAGAGCTTCAAGAATCACTGGTTCTGTTCTGTAGATTCTGTAAAAATTATTTAGTTCAATTCCGTTCAAAATTCTTAATACTGTAAAATTCAAATATCTATTTCTTGTAAATTCAAATTCTGTAATCCTAACCTAAGTTCTCCTTTTATTTTGAGGTTTTTGTAGAAATTTTCCCTCATACCTGTACATAAATTACAATAAGCCTAGACTAAAATAAAAATTTAGCAGAACAAAATAGTATATTATAATTTACTGGCGTTCTTTACAAATGGAGTAGACTGTTTTCTCCTTTGTGAATAAAAATTATCTATCTATCTCTACTGGTTCTGTTCAGAATACTGTAAGATCTATAAAAAGCAGCTGGTTGCAAATATGTCCTTGGTTTTTCCACGACGGAGGGGACGATGTCTGTACGCTGGTTTTATCCTGAATGAAAAAAAGAAGCCCTATACTACAAGTAAAGAAACGATGTGAGTGGGCCGGAGAAGAGACCGGCGGCGGCTGTCGTGACGTAGCTTTAGTGGAGGGGTATACTTCCGGACCCGTTAGTATCTCGGTGGCCCCGATTCACCCCTTTTCAAATTTACCAGTGCTAAATGACCTCAACAATGCGTGAGTTTGATGGTCGCAATTACGATTGTAAGATATACTATACAATCATAACGTTAGCAGCTGTGCGGGTCAAAGTATAACTTATTTGCTGCTTAAAACAGACTTCCTGGAATTAGCCTAGCATGGAGTGTTACCGTCGCCGAACCGTTCTTACGTGAAGTGCATTGGAATGGGAAAAAAAAAAAAAAAAAAAAAAAAAAAAAAACACACACACACAAAAAACGCTGGAAAACAGTTAAATTACGTCAGAAATAATGAGTATGTTGAGTATTGTCCTTCTCTTTAACCCTTCCCAAGTTTCATATTCAGAATTAATAATATTAATCTACAACGAATTTTTTAAATATTGATGATTCTCATGGACAATGTAATATCAAATATCAAAATCCTAATGTAGCAATGATAACGTCTGGTGTGGATTGCCAAAGACAAGGTGAAACGCGTTACGAATCGACGGTAAATAACCAAAGAGTGGAGTTTTTACTAGCTGATTCCTCCCAAGAGCATCCACATAACGTACGTATGCGTGGATGCAGGGAGAATAAGAAAAAAAAAAAATTTCTAAAAGCTAGGTTAGGTCAACAGTATCAATGTAGCAACTAAGTGTTGTTAAGAGTTTAAACGATCGTGTATTCAAACTGCTAATTTCTGATAGGGGTGTAAGCTCTTAAGCTCAGCTTAGTGTTAAACGGAACTTTAAACCCATGTGGTCGACCCGGGTCTACCGGAAGAACTGATTTTTTACTAAAATATTCGATCCACCGCGGTTGCATTGATTGAACTCAAGAAGGCATTATGGCACTAGTAATGAATTCCATGGCTGTTTTCATTTTTTTTTTTTTTTCGTATGAAATAGTGATACGGAGGCAGAGACAATCGGTAAAAGTTGTATTTGGTGTCCTGCTCGGGCCAATTACAACTATCCGTGCATTTACATTCTCAACTTTATTTTTATTCTTTACGTTAAGGGGCCCATACAAGATCAACCTGGTTGCCAACAGTTTACAACATTGCCGCACTAATCTTCGCACAGTCAGTAAACTTGGTTGTCAACACGGAATGTTGTAAGCTACACAAGTTGACAATCAGTGTATAATATTATTGGGGTGCGAAATTCTGCAGTAAGATCCCTGTTGGTCGGCTGTTACCTGTGCGTTGTTGTTAAAATTTTAGGTCGGTTCATTTCCTCGGAATGAACATGTCACTGAAGGAGCCTCCCATGGTAACTCGAAATAGGCGACTTTCATGGTGAGGGTGGACACAGTGGGGAGTTACTGGCTATGAGTTTTAGCTGCAGGGGGAATGAAATGAGTGACAGCATGAAAATTAAAAACACACGACATTGCCCTTAACAAGTCAAAACAGTGGGGACTAACTCTAATTAAACTGAGCCTTACATGAACGACCAGCTTAAAATCTGAAGAGAAAAGTTTAAGCCCGTGAGGGTTACTATAGGTGGAGTGGAAGTTAAGCCAAAAGGGGTGTTTATCGGAATGGTGAGGCGTGGAGGGCGACCACGAAAGCGTAATGATACCATTAGAGCCTCGGAGAGCTTTTTATGTCACTCATCACGGGAAAAACATATTAGAAGATAGAAAAAAAGACAGCACAGAATGTCCACGCAGAGTTTTCCATCAAGAACTTGGGGAGAGGGTACAATAAAATGTTCGTAGCCCCGTAGCCAAGGAAAATTGTGATACATGGCCTTGTTATGTGGCAAAATAAGAAGGAGGGGGGCGCAGAGTGAAATGAAACGATGGTAAAGAACCGTGATGGATGATGAGGGGAGGGAAGTGAAGTGGCCTTTATTACTCTCAAAGTTTGATCCGGTTATAAATCGGGAGAAAAGCCAGTGGCTGGTAGAGAGGAGAAAAAAGAAAGAATACTCCAGATTTTATGGAAAATATACGTCCAGTACGCATATTAACCCCTCGAGGGGTCAACCTAATCATCAACAAGGCAAGGAACATTCATTCATCAAGGGATCTGAACGCAGTAGGAGGGGTTGTAAAAAGGAAGGCTAAGGTTGGAGCTATAAACAAAGTTTTATGAGATTTATTAGAACGAATGGGCTGTACAAGGGTTGCCCCGACCCACACAAAAACTGGAAGACAGGGACGTAATTTAATTATAAATTTAATTGCAGGGGAATGTGATAGGGCAGTAGGGGTTGCGATAAATTCTTTTTAGGCAAACGACGAAAGAAAGTCATCAACTTCCTGATGATAATGTAATTTATAAGCGTGGAAAATGCAAACTTGTTTTGCCCCGGATTCAAATACGTACCTATTTTATTATTATTTGACGGAAGTTCAGTCACGGCCTATTCCACGGAAAAAGATGCGAAGAAAATGGACGTTCCGTTTCTAGATTGTTCGTGTAGACAAGGTGTATGAGTAATTCAGTCTGTTGAGCCTATGATTCTCACTAATAACCCGAGCACTGTCGAGTACAGACTGGCATGCTACTCGTCTGCTAGTGCCTGCTAGTAATTATACTGGCAAGATATTATTTGCTAGTAAAGCTTTCCCACTGGAGAAGCTTCGGTGGCCAGGTGGGTGTTGCTAAAAAATGTTTAATGCCACGTGGATGCCGCGGGTACTGAAACGTAAAACTTTTTTTTTTTACTAAAGAAAGCCTTGGTAAATGTAGTTCGGTGTTTAGAACAAGAACTTTTCAAACTGAGCATTGGGGACAAATGTGGAAAAGGAAGAACTTAAGTTGGATAGACAGGCGACCGAATTTCGGCACGGCAAACATGTTGCTGAAAGAGCTCAGGATCGAGGACCCGGAAGAATTCAGAATGTGTCTACGCCTGAGGCCTCAGGAATATGACAGTTCATTGACATGGGTTACTCCTTATTTAACCAAGATGGACATAGCAATGAGAGCCGCTATTCCGCCAATAATAAAGTTGGAAGTAACGCTAAATTTTTTGGTAACTGGAAACAGTGTTCCACTATTTCTTACTGAAACTGTATTATTCGTATTCATAGTCGTGCCATGTCGTTCCTCTCGTTGGCATTGACGGGCTCGTTGTTTGCAATGTCTTCATTCTAAATTCAGTCAGCACTGATAGTACAGCAGACTGAGCTGGCAAAGCCGGGCTGAGCTGCAACTTCTTCAAAGAAAGAGAAACATATCGACCAAATACAACAAATTCGTCCTCTTCATTGTTCTTTAGGCAATCTTTGACTTTAAAAAGTTCTTCCATCAGAGGTTGAGGGGTCAGGGCAGGACTTCTCGGTGACCATACTGGTCCACGAAGCCCAATCCATTTACGATATTTTAAACTTCACCACCGCCAACTTTCAACTCAACAACATAAATTAGCGTTAGATTTAGCTAGATGACCACTTCGGAGTCCGTAAGTCTTACCCGTTGGAAATAAGTAATTATAGCTGGATTCACCTCATTCAATGGGTCCTCTTTGCGGGTTATTTTTCAGTTTTGGATTCCGTAATTGCTAGCTCTTCGTTGGCTGGTGAAAACTGTAACTATTGCGCGTTATTGGAAAGCTAACGCGCGTAATAAGAAAGTTTTCCATATTAAACAAAATTTCCTTTGGCGAAATGGGGAAAATAGGTCATGAAAATTGGGCAGAAATGCGAATAACAAGTTTCCTTCGGATATCTATAATGCCCTAGCGGATAGTGCCTTGGTGTAACATTATTGAGTTGAGGATCAATAATGAAGGAAATTGTATGCTCTTTCTGGACAGGGCTCACAGCATTTCTGGCGATCTCAGAAGTGTCATCTCCTAGACCATAAAAAACGTCCTGCGAAGGTGCCAGACACGATCAAATGATACGGATTTTTCATACGGTGGGCTCCCGGACTATTAACCGAAAAATTGGTTAAATAAACTAGACTGTTCAATTTTATTGACCGATTCTGCCGTTTTCTTGTTTTCTCCATAACTAGACTGTTCTGATCGCATATTTTTGCCATGAATACGCGCTGAAAGAAACTTGGAGTAGAAAAACGAATCGCCCTACGTACACAGCTGGCAAGGAAGTAGTGGAGAAGTTCTTGAAAAACGTTCGAAAAAACGTTCCTGTGCGAGAAGCCAGCAGAAATCGAGAAGTGAGAGGTTTGCAGAGTACGAGTAATTGGCCAATTACTCGTACACTAGCTCACTAGCTATCCCTAGCTGCCACTAGCTGCCAATTGCTAATAACTCACTAGCAAGGCGAGTAACTGGGACACGTGTTCACACGTTTCGAATGGAAGTCGCCACTCTACTGGCGTCCACCCGCCCTCAGCCTGTACTCGCATGCTCTACTCGACCGTGTGAACTGGGCTTTATAAAGCCTCAAACCTTATGAACTGAGAAAAGTTTATGATTAATTACCACTCCATTTTAATGAAACCAGGAGGTTCACTAAGAGTCTATCTCATACCTCCACTGTTTCCCCCTCCATTGCTATTTTGCTGTGAATAATGAGTGAATCTCGCAGATTAATTAGTTAACTGTTTTTGAGAACAACCTCTCTCCAGGTACTTTCTCCCCACCCCCACCTGTTATTCAAGCCTCACTTATGCTAATGGAATTGTTTTAGCCTCCCTTTTCATGAGATTAGCTTTTGTACGTTCGTCTAAGGAGCGTCAAGAAGCGTGTTGTTTATCGAATTCTATTACAATAGTATTATTAGCAATCTACTCTATACATATAGGGTTTTTCAACAGGTGCGCTGACAAAGTAGAACAGCTGCAGACTTGGTAGAGCATTATTGTCTTTTACATGAAAGAAATGTTCGACCTTTGTAGTGAGAAATTGTATGCGCAAAAACAAAATTTTTCTCTGAATATTGCACTCTCTCGAACTATCCTTCTCGTTCATAAATAAGCACTATTCGAAACGCATCAATTCAATTGTTCTCTCAAGAACTACCTTTCCTATTTTATTATTTTATTCTTTCTTCCTCATACCACTTCATTCAATCCAGTTCCATTGAATGTGAGCCGCTCTTGAAATACAATAGGTACATGTTCTTTGCCTTATTTAAAATGTCGTATCGAGAGTTAAAGTTCATCCTTGACAAACTGAGTCCCCTACCAACACAGCACTTCCACTGGATTGTCCAATAGTAGTACTTCTTTTTAAACAATTCTTGCTCCTAAAAATAATATATAAAAAATCAGCGGAAGTAAAGATTCGGGGAGAGAAAAAATGTAGGTACTGGAACAGAAACGAATAAATAATGGTCCCACCACCTCTTGATCGTCTTCTTTCAAGTGAAATGTTCTGAGCTATAGAATGAATTTCCAACAGAAAAGGTATGTTTTCCTAGGCGGAGTTTTTTGGGCGGTAGCTATTTGGCAAGGGTTTTAACCAAAAAACCTGCCAATGACAGCCCCCTCTCCCTGCCAAATCCCATCCAACAACCCGTATCAACCCTCTTAAAAGTTATTTTACACTAAAACTGATACACTACGGCTTGAAACTCCGCCACAGCTCTTTTGAAAATCAGGAAACAAACAAAAACACAGATTCTCGTGGTTGCGGCAGAGACGAGTTCACGTGCATTTTTCCAATTTTAAATTCACCGTGAAAGTCATTTAAAAATTAAATAAGCAATAGCACTTGAACAAGGACGTCCTTCAGGATATAAAAATAACAAGAGCTGATGAGAAACTGGAAGAAAATATAAATAAGAAAACTTTATTATTGCATATCGTTTAAGCTGAAACCGGCCACAACTTTCATCCTCTTAAACTTATTCTCTCTCACACTGTCTCTCGAAGCGGTATATACCAAGGAAATGAAGTTAACTCAAAACTTGAGAGAAACTCTTTTTCTTCAAAGCCGCCTACGATACTTATAAGTGATGTCTAGAAAGGGGAAAGCGGGAGAATATCGAAGAACCAATGCCGAGGAGAAAGAGGATTCGAAGAAGCTTAAAATGCTATCTTTTTGGGCTGTATGCTTCAATTGACGTCTATAATGATGTTAGCATGAAAGGCGTGGGATGCAATAAAAGGACTTTTTTTTTTAGAACAAATTTCTTTCCCGAACTCTAATTGTTGAGTACTTCTCCAAAAACTGTTATAACGTTATGGCTCGTAACAAAATGGATCCACAACGTGCAAGGGTATATGAAGCAGACCACCATTTTAACGTCATACGTTCGTCGTGTGTTCAATGAAATTTTTCAAATTATTCTTTGCCCGCTGGTAACCCATAACTGAGTGAGTACCTCAACAGTTCTTAACAACCCAACCTTGGAAGCCTTGGAAGGGTCCCGCGTAATCAACATGAACCCTTTGCCAGTTGTAGAGGAGCTTTAGGAGGCTGGTTGCTCACTGACGCACATGCAGGGCAGGAACGGACCACCCGCTCGATGCCGGTATCAATAGATTTCCAATAAACGTATCGACGGGCCAATTTTTTCATTTTTGATACTGCGATGTGGGTTCTATGGAGTTCCTGCAGCACTGCTGGTTATAATGAAGATGGAATGACGATACGCTAACCTCTGAACAGAATTCCTTCATCGATTTTTCCCGGAGATCTCAGATTATTTTGGAAATATTTTCAACTTATTACTAAACGAAGCAACTCGTGTGTCAAAGTCAAAGATGAGCTTTGATGTATCACGGCCGAGAATATTTCATTTACTTCTCGATTGATCTGAGTGTTCGTGTGAGTGTTGGTGTTGGGACTGGTAGGGGCTCTAGACAAACAGTTAACGTTTGAGTTTTCCGTTCCTTTCTTAAAAATGACTTCATAGTTGAACCCGGAAAGAAAAGCGGCGTACCGCTGTAATCGAGCAGAAGTCATGGGAGGAATTTTCGAATTTTGATTAAAGATTCTAACGAGGGCATGATTATCGGTGACTAATTTGAAGGGACGAGCAAAATGATAAACATCAACACGAAAAAAATGACAAGGGCTTCTCGATCAATCTGAGAATAGTTCTGCTCAGCCAGAGTTAATGCTCTCGAAGCAAACGCAATGAGACGTTCTTGATTGTTTACGATATGGGACAAAACACCGGATATGCGACAGAGAAGAACAATCCACTGTTTCCCCAAGTGAAATTTCACGCCCTTCATCGAGACATCGAAGACTTCCCAAACACCTGGAAGACTACGTCGTGGGAACGTAAAAACAAGTGTGGGAGATTGTTATGACAAACACACATCGTCGGTCCCACTGCAACACCGGCTAACTGACATTTTGGCGGTTTTGAGGTTGTGATGGATCAAGATTCCATATTTCGCGCCGGATCGAATAGTGAGCTTAGTTTACCACTCAGGAGAACACTGAACTTGTAATCGTGAAAATGGTAACACAGGCTATCAGAAACCTCCCACTAACACGGATTACACTATGTGGCCGAGTCACTCTGTTCATTTCTTGAAATGACTGGACACATGGTGTAATCCTTTCGCATTTCATGAAGTGCCCAGAGGCTGGATGCATTTCATGAAATGACCAAAATTCCTGGTCAGATGGTGTTCTAACCTCACTGTTACATCAAGAGCGCGCACTTTATGAAATGGCTGGTCACTTCATGAAATGCCAAATTACGGCAAGTGACTACTGCATATACACACAGAGACCATTTTACTGCTAAAATTCCCGTGAACATTCTTACCACTCTTCGAAGATTGCATCTTCGGAGTGACAAAAGCCACGCTGTATAGCCCTCTGTCCCAACCCTCGCTTTCTTGCATGCGAGGATATCGCATTCCCGGAGTTAATTGCGAGGCTGTTTGCCCAACTTTAAATCTGAGCTTCCTCGCCGTCTTTAAGACCGCAATGGACGGCTCCGGTCCCATAGAGCCCATTTAGGCTCCTCCTTTTTTTCCGGGAAACAAACAAAAACAGACTGTGATAGAGAGAGACGAGCTCGCGAGGATTGCCAGCTTGTCCGCTCTCTTATTACCTTCAAAATCTCTATGGCCCAGTATCCTCGCTTAACTAACGCTTTTCCCCAGTTTCTGAACCTCTGAAAACAGGATCCCAGCTTGTCCGCTCTCTTATTACCTTCAAAATCTCTATGGCCCAGGATCCTCGCTTAACTAACGCTTTTCCCCAGTTTCTGAACCTCTGAAAACACACGTTGCCAGTCAGTCACCCGGCCTAGTCAACCAATGACTTTAAGGCGGCCTTCAAGGCCGCCTTACTGTCCGTGTACACCTCAACATTTTTTAACCTCACGTACCTACGTACCGTGATCGCTGTGACCTCCGCCTTTTTTATCACTCCTCATCCGGGAGAAGGCGTCGCCTGATGCAGCTGAGTAGCTATCCTCATAGTTGACCAATCTTCCGCCCTCTGGACAGCAATCTTGCAATAAGCAATAAGGCAATAAGCAATAAGGCAATAAGCAATAAGCAGCTGAAAAAGAGGGAAACTATAATAAGGAGGTTTCATGGGTCAGAACTTATTCAATAATATTTTTCAAGGTTATTTATACAAAACTATAAGAGCATAAATCGGGATCCGTTCGTAAAAACCCAACAGTTAATAAATACCTGTTATTTGAAGTTTGTGGAAGTTTGGGAAGTTTTCCACAAGGCTATTGCTCAAATTAAACATTGAATTCAATCAATAGGATTGTTATAACGCGAGTTTTTAAAAATTTTGAGTGGGGATGTGATAAAACGTCAAAGATTATTCAATAAAATTTGAAGGTGTGAGGAAGACACGTTTTCAGGGGGAAATTTTTTCTTGTTATTTGTAAACTACGCACTACGCACTAATGAACGATTTTTTCCATCTTGTACGAGAATTCGGGATTTTTCTCCAATTTTGCCACGAATCCGCGTTTGAACTCAATGCTAGCCGCGAATGAAAACTTGTTTTCCATTTTAGCCGCCAATGAGTGGTTGTTCTTAATTTTAGCTGCAAATATGTCGTTTTCTCATTTTTATAGCCGTGAATCAACAATTCATCTCAATGCTAGCCGCGAATAAACAATTTTAAACAGTCTTAGCGTGGTAGCAGTGGTAGGTGAATGAGCGGTTTATCTAAATCTTTGGAGTGATTTTTATACATTTTCTTTCAAGTTTACTATACAAACGGTGAATTTGAGTGAAGAGCGAATATGTCATTTTTCTTAGGCAATTTAGCTGGCCAATTTATTTTAGCCCTAGAATTAGCATTTTCCTCATTTTCAACCTCGGATTATCATTTTTTCTCACTCTAAGCCACAAATTGTTGCTTTTTCTCACTTTTAACCGCGAATTAGTTCACGGGTTTCAAAATGTCAGCATGAGAACAATAGCGTTTTCCCCAACTTTACAAGTCGAGCTTTTCTCAATTTGTGCCGTGAATCAGCGTTTTACCTCTTAGCGAATGAACACCTCCTATCAATTTTAGCCGTGAACGTACGATTTTTCTTAATTTTAGCCGCAAATGGGGGTTTTCTCATTTTTAGCCGCGAATCAGCGTTTTATCTCAATGCTTATCGTAACTGCGAATTTACAATGAGCGAATGAACAATTTTGAGTGATTTTTATCCATTTTTTTTTTTTTTTTTTTTCAAGTTTACAATACAAACTGCGAATTTTAGATTTCAGCAAATATCGAATGATTTAGGTATTTTTCTTAGAGGCTATTGGTCAATTCAGCTGCGGAATTAGCATTTTCCTCAATTTAAACATCGAATTATTAGATCTTTTTTCAGAATTATTAATTTTTTCCCCCTTCAACGCTTTTCTCAATTTTAGCTAGAATGTTACCTCTTAAATTTGAGAATGATAGGTGTTTTCTCAGTGTTAGCTGTTAATTAGGGGTTTCATCAATTTCAAACTCGAATGAGTGGGTTTTCTGAATTTTAGCCATGAAATGAGTGATTTTCTCCAACAAGCGATTAATTATCAATACTAGCCGCTAATTATCTTTATATTTTTAACTTTTATTTCGGAATACATGCTTTTTGAAACTTCTAGCCTCGCAGTTATACCGAATGCGGCACACTTACAGACACTGAGGATTAGCGATTATTCTCAATATAAGCCGTCAAGTAGCCTCCAGAAGCCACGAATTGGTTCTTTACTCAATTTCCAGTGACGAACATAGCTTTCAGGGCAAATTACAATTCTTGTCAATTATACCGTGAATTTGGCTGCAGATACCACGAATTGGTGTATTTTCTCATGTAATTTTAGTGGCAAATGAGGGGTTTTTCTTCATCTTAGCTTTAGCTTTAGTAAGGTCCACGAGTCCTGCTCACTTGGTTGCACCTGGGTTTACCACATTGTCAAGGCACGAATTTTTCCCCGAAAGTACACAACTTTGATGTCGACTCGTGGGCTGAATCGAATATTGAGCCATGAAGACAGCTGAGCACACGCAACGTTCTGTTCACCAGGTCAGATGGAATGAAAATCGTTGAAAGGAGCCAAATCACTGTTCAGCTGGATACTAAGATTGCAAAATCTCCTTTTCACGTCATCCATGAACATAATACCTTAAGAATCCCAAGCTCTGTGCTATGCGTCTGTGCAGTTTATTTAACCAAACAATCCTCTTAAAAAATTTAGCTTTGTGAATGTAGCCTAACATCAGCTCCGCTCACGGTAACGCAAATGCTAGAAACAATCGTTGCTAGGTCATGGGACATGTGATTGGTTCATCGGAACGGATAATCGAAAGTGAAACACGTCCGTATGCTTCAACTTTGATGATAATAACTTTAGTAACTTGAAGCGAATAGTAAAGACATTTTGATTTATTTATTTTTAGCCCACTGAACTAAGCACTTTAAGGTCTAGAGGGTACCGGTTAAAAAATTTAAAAAGTTCCTTTTTTCCAAAAATAGTTCAGGAAAGCGAGAGGAAATAAAATATACTAGGGAAAGGTTCCCAAGTTTATTACGGAATGATTTGTTCCTAACAGGTTCTTCACTTATTTATGTCTAACTTTCCCCATTTGGATCAAAGTATTTTCTCCGGTTAAAAGTCCGTCGTCTTCTTCCTTCGATTAAAACTTCTTTCAAAAAAAGAAGAAGGCAGGAGCGAGTGAGAGAGAAAATTAAAGCGAAAAGTAAACAAACACACTCGGAAGAAAGCTAACAATCTTCAGGGCAAGAGAACAAGAAGTTAAACATTTTGCTTTTTTTGATACCTGGCAGCTTCCCAGTAGATCGCTTTATTTTATGGTAAGAACTTTTTTCCTGCGCGTAATGTCGTACTTAGAATAAGATATTTCCCACACCGTTTTTCTTCCTGGTGGTGGGGTCGAAAGATATGGACAATATTTTCAGCAAACGTCTTCCAGGAAGACCCGCCTGCGATTGGAGCCCATAAGGCTGGAAAAGAGGCGTCTAGGTGACAAGTGGAGGAGAGGGAAGCGTGAGCTCTGGTTAGACAGCTTGATCCACGAGTATTATTACCTTCCGAGTTTATTCACCATCTATGTATTTCTCGAAACACTCACTCGCACACATCCACAAAAACAATAATACTCCTACGAGGCATCTCTTTGTGAGATGCTACGAGCCAGGGGAACCCGACATCTCTGTCTGGGCTCAGTGTCAGACTGTCACAAAACTCCCGAGTCAAACCCTTCCATCAGCCTGGCCTGGACGGTGGCGGCGTGGATCCTTTGCTTTGGGGTACCGTGAACAATATGTCTGGGAGTTTATGGGGCCTTCTCATAGTACCGTCACAATGTCTACTTACCCTCACCTAGTAATGTAGTGATTTTTCTCGCTTTTAGCCATGAATAAGAGCTTTTTCTTAACTTTAGCAGCGAATTTTCCCCAAGAACAACTGAACAACACATCGGCACTTTTTCTGAAACCGCGTGAATGGAACGTTATCCGGAAAAATTAAACATAATTAAAATGCGTGGAAAATGAGTTATTAGGATGAGACAGTCCCAGGCGAACTCTTGACCAACTCAGTAATCCTGAGGAATGACCATTTTATTGACGGAACACTGATGATGGTTTGTCAAACCGAAAACCGGTTCTGTTAATTAAATAGTTAAAACTTTGTGGGAAGACGATCTCGAAAAATTACTTATTAGGATGAAATGATCACGAAAAAACACAAGGTTCTACAAGGTTCCTATATGTTTTTTCATGTTGGAAAATGGTCCATTGTCACGTTTCTCAATTTTACCGACGAATTAGCACTTTTCCCAACTTTAGCCAGCGTTAGCGCTTTTTTCAAAAGTTTTAGCTGTGGACTTGACCTCAGAACAGCACATTAACGCGCTTTCTCAGTTTTAAGGACCCACAGTAACTATGGGGGTTAGAGTATTTAATCAATTTTAGCCTCAAATGTGCCTCAAGAGTCCGGAAGCCGCGAATTAGTATTTTTTTTAATTTAAGCGGGGAACTAGCTTCCTTAATATGAAATTCGCGCCTTTCCCTCGTGATGTTCCCTCCATGTATTAATTAGTGTTTTTTCTCAGTGTCAACAGCCATTTAACGCAAATAGGTTACGTTTACGAAAAGTCGGAATCATCTCATACCTTGCGAGTACCATAGATGCATGTTATTTGAAGAATAGATGGACTTTCAAGGAATAAATTGATTCCAAAATTAAAACTGAACCTTTTGAATTTTCGTTCTTAGTTTTAGATGGTATTATGCACTGAAACTGCATAATACAAAGAGCACAGCTACTTCTCTCAACTTTTCTTTATTCCCCCGGAGAACACTTCAAGTGAAAAAAAGAAAAGAAAAAAAAAAAACTATTTTTTTTACAACGTCTAAAGCCACACACTCAAACAGAAAAGCGGGGCAAAAATGAATTTAAACTTTCATATAAAGGATTTTTTGCGAAGCAGATTCTGCGTGAATTTCATAGAAAAACCTCACACCATATAAGTATGCGAAAACATTCGAGTTCGAGAGCAAGTGACTACTACCTCTTTTTTTCTCCGTTCATTTGAAAAACAAAATATAGTATAGGTAGGTATGTACTCAATGGTTTATAACACGAATAAAATGTAGTCTCTCCACAGGGTTCCCCCCCGTCGTACCTCCAATACATCGCTGGGAAACTATGAATATCCATAGATTATATCGTTTGTTCTCTGGACCACAGTCAGTTTTCATACAATTAGAAAAATCCCAGAGCAAAAATGAGCTTTTGATGATGTTGGTCATTGACGATATTACGGCTGACAAAATATATTGAATTTGTTGAGATTTCTCTCGGGGTTTGCATTATGTGCCATTGTGCCTATTATGTACCTGGTATGAGTGAGCTCCCAACAAATAGAAAGAAGGTTCGTGGGAAGGTAATAGAGGAGGAGGAAAACTGTTACTGGGAAGGATAACAGTGGAGGGGTCTGACCATAGCAGTTGTGGGTGGGTTTGGAGTCCTAAATCCCCTTCCCCCCCGTAACATCTTTACACTCAACCCATTTCCAAACATTGTACACCTGTGCCTAAATCACCTAGTCTATATCAAACGCACCTGCTCGGATGGTTATCTGTTTCCATTACAGTTCCCAAATACCGAGAAAGGGGCTTGAAAGAGAGGGGTCTTTGGAGCCACCATTTTTCAATTTCTCTCCCAGACCAAGAACCCATGTGGAAGGAAGAAAGAGAGGCACGAGAGTACATGGTTGCTGGTTCGACGGAGAAAAAAGGAACGCGATGGAAGTGTTTTCAGTAAGGGGATAAAGGTATAGGGATCACCCTATAAACTGCGAAATAATGCGGAATTTTCTTCAATAATAAATCCGACAAAAATAGTCGTCGATAAAATAAAATTTGCATTTTTAAAGTAATCAAACTTCCGAAGATTATCATAAGCTATAACAGTTTTGTATTCCATATAGTCCCGACCTTATATATCACCTTCTCGTTTGTAAGGAAATCTACGGCTGACTAAATTGTAATTAAAGTCCTTACTAGAACTCTATCGAAAGAGTTGGGGCTGTCAAAACCTCTTATTAAAAAAAAACTGATTAAAACATATCATACAAATCAATTTATGCCATTTATCCCACATCTTATAGTAATATTCTATTTAGCCCCTCCCCCCCTGCATTTTGTTGGCGTTAAGGAATTATGAGAAAGAAGTTTCCGGATCATCTTCTTTTCTCCCGACAAGCACTTTCACGGGCCCACGTTCTCCCAGAATATCAGTATTCAGTTCACGAAGCAAAAAATCCTATAGTACAGCGTAAGAGTCGTTTTCAGCCTTGGCTTTTTCTGTGTCTATAAGAAGAAGATCGCGAAATTCCTTTATCGGAAAAGTTGCGGAGCCTACACTACATTAGCTATAAAAGTGGAACTATACGTGACTAAAAATTCCAATGGACGACCTATACAGATAATTATTGTATTGTATAATATGTATAGTCTTTACGGCCGTTGTCTGAACCGTTTTCATCCACTTCTGAGCCTGACTGGTTTGAAAATCAATCTCCCGAATAATACAACGCTTTCTACGGTAAAGAAATCAAGAAGGTGGTGTCAACATTTGAAAAAGTTTTAAACTTTCTCCGATAGTAGGTGGGAACTGGGAAGGTAAAAAGCGTAAACACTCACGTGTGCAGTATCTTGGCTCGTCGGATTTGTCGGAACAATCGTACGCGCCGTCACAGAATCGATCCAAAGCAAGACACTGGCCCGTGTCGCAGAAGAATTCCGAGACTCGACACATGGGCCTAGCGGGTGGCGAAGTGAGCAATGCCGGTTGCGGTTGTGTCCGTGAAAGAGTGAGAAGAGTCGTGAGCAACCAAAGCGCTGTGCAGGCACGCGTGAGCATGCTTCACAGACAGAACCCTGTTATGGGAAAGACACAAGGTATAATAAAAACTATGATACGGCAGCATAGGGGTTTTCAACAAAAAGAAGATAAATATGCAGTAATGGTTTCTGGGTATCAACGTTAATAACTTGATATTATTGAATGAAGAGATGTGAGATAGGATGAATACACGAGATAATTCATCAACGCAACTCCCGTGCGTGTTTTTCATTCTCCGACAGTATTTTTCGAAAAATTATCTTTCGCAGCATACGTTCCTGCAATTCCTGCCAGCTGCAAGCTGCCAGGGGCCGGGTGTCGTATGGAACTATCACAAATCAATTTTACAATCACTAATACAAATCACACTCACATTGTGAGTTAGCTGTTGTTGTAGCTGAATCTCTCACGCCACCTTGACGTCGCGAAAAGTGTTTTAAACGTTCTCGAGCAGAAAACGTCAACGATATTAGTATGTAAATTGGCTACGACTCCAGCGCAAGTTGACACACGAGGTATTTCCGTCTATAAACTCAAAATCGCGTCATCTCCGTAAAAAAGAGACCCCAGTCGTCTATACATACTATAAACATTTACTATTTGGAGTTATACATAATCGGCAATGGGGGAAAAGGCGCAACTGAGCACGGACCCTTTGCTAGTGTTAATACTAATTGACAAATGGAGCGCCCAAACTCTTATCAGTACAACAACAGTGTGCACAGAGGATCCGTACGAAACATCTTTCCCAGGGCCCCGAACGCAACGTCTGCCCTTTAGGGCCCCAGACAGCCTTAATTAAGCCCTGGTCGGGTTACGTAAAATTGGCCGCATATCCATCTATTTTTTTTTTAATACAAAAAATCAGTGGCGTTTTCTATTCAACGCAATACACTAGTCTGTTGTAAGTTTTTCCACCCGTCCTTTCTGAATTGAAACATTTATGATTATAGAGAGGACGCGGCACTACACTTGTGTAGTGTGTTGAATAGAAATCGATACAAATTTCGAAATGCTAAATAAATTAAAATGTTGGCTAAACAAACGTAAAAGAGTGGAACCGTTTGAGAGGGTTTAACCGTTATTATGGGTCTGCCGCTAACAGCACATTAAGTTTATTGATTTTTGAAGTTCACCACATTTCCAGCTGAAACTTTGTGCTTTTTACTACACACCAATCTTCTCCCAGAGAACAATTTTTGTTCAAAATTGGCCGTTATTCTTCTACCTAGGGATAATTCTTTACTCCAATTTTCTTTCCAACGCTCATCTTGTAGATAATTGGAAAAATCAAAAAGTGCCGCAAGAACCATTGACCAAAAAAGGATTAACTTAAAGTTGAACGTTTATAGTTATTCCAACTCAGAATAGGCTGAATCATCAAGTTCCTTCCTTCATTCGAATCCTTTGACGTGAAATTTGTCGCTCACATTTTTTTCTAATGCCGTTTTGTGAGGTCCTTCAAATTGAGGATTAATTCCTTGATTACTTTCGTCCTCTTCACCACCCTTTTTTCGTTCTGAAATGCTTACTCTGCCGAATGATATAGCCGTGATATAACATTGGATGGTGATCAATATCTTACAGAGAGCTGGATTTCAATCTCACCCCCTCTCCCTCACACTCTTTTTTGGAGAAGAAAAAAACTGTTTGTTTCATCTCGTTTCCCTTCGTGTATACGTTTATTTAATGGAAGGCACCTGTTAAATGGATGACAATTTTCAGGATTTCTTTGCGGGTAAAAAAAAGACTTAATGACATTTCTTACCCGAAACAATTATCTCTTAATGGATTTATTTGTCATTCAAACATTTACCATTGGAGTAATGATTGGTTGTAAAAGGTTTATCCAATATGGAATTTATCCTGAGGAAGTTTGCATTGCAAAATAGTTCATCTCTAAGCAAATGAATACCAATGCACTAGATTCGGGAGGGATACCTTTCAGCTTTCAGAGATGTAACGCCCTATTCTGAAATAAAACACCAAAACTCTGAAGGGGTTTTTTGTCGCTCTTTTTTGGTCTAAATTCATGATGACTGTTTGTTGTGGTAAATGAGGGCTGGAGCGAGGGTGAAGTTTGCATGTGTGAAAGCTTGATGGATGGGAAACGTTTGTCCGTGACAAAGTAAAACCCCTCCAATACTCTTGGGAGGAAGAGGCGTCTTATTTTCGTCTTGCCTGGCGTGCCCCAACCCATGCTAACCAACCACCATCACAGATCTTTCATCACTCTTTTTGAGGGATTCCACAGCTCCGACATGAACATATCCAGTATAACTGTTTCAAGATTTATGACAGTTTTACTTATACTTTTGATGATTACTTCCTTTCATACATATTTGTTCGATTTTTCGTTGTTGAGAGTGAACATAAAAAATTAAAATTCTGTTGAAAAATGTTGTCCGGCCTAAACGAATTTCGCAGACGGTGCTAACCAGCAACATCATCAAAAACAATTGTTGTTAAGTTAAAGTTAGTCCTTCAAACTTTAGTTTGAAAAAGGAACTACTTTAGTCATTCCTTTCAGAATGGACACTTAAGCTGTACATATTTCAAATGTATATTTTATCATTACATTATAGATTATACACCTCACAAGGGATGGATAGGAGAAAGCCGCATCGCTATCAGATCAGAGACCTCATTCAATGAGGGGCTGTTCAGAAAGGTGCTAATAACGAGCTTTCTTTGTGTCTAATAATTTAGCTACCCCTTGGTGCCTATTTGGGGGGGGGGGGGTTCTCAGGGGTTTTTACATTTTTTGGTTCGTTATTTCATTGTTTTATCAACAGTTTTTACAAGTACTTTAGTTGGGGTGTTATTGGCCTTATTTTCCATCCGTTCTCTTGCGCTACTTTCGTCTTTTTTTTCCTTTCCTCATTCTTATTTACCTCGACGTGAATCGCAATATTTGCCCTTCTGCCACACCCGTTCTTTTTCCGGCATCTCATCAATCATGGTGTGTATATATACCATTTTTATTCCAATGGTCTTCTTGAGTCTCGATATTTAATTTTTAAAAACAAATTTTTCCCTTTTAGTTCAGGAGCAGGTTCGAAAATCGTGCACTTTTGAGTCAAGCTTTCAAACTTTGCAGGCGTGTTCTAGATGGCTGATGAGTTGATTTTAGGATTGGAGGCAATCGCGACATCGCATAGGACGGCTGTTATTCAAGATTGCCGTTGGAAATTTCAGTATTTCCGCGGTTTCAGCGCTTTTTTCAAACTCTTTCCGGGTTGAAGCGCTGTTAAGAACTACATTAGACTGCCCTGAGTTCGAAAACAACCATTGGAGAGATCAATTAATCCTGCACGTGGATCATGCAGCAGCTTCTTTTACGCATCTTTACATAAAAAAATGATTTTCCATGCTCACCGAATTCGGATACTAAGGGCATCTCTTTCAAGTCCATTGCATTCCACCCTTGTCTTAGGGTGTCTACAACTGAAATTTTGCATCAAACCCCAAATTGCCCCCTCGCTCGAGGTGATACAAATGTATTCTACGCCCCGTGTTCAACTCCGTTTCAAGGGCTGAGGATTCCCGATTTGCGCAAGATTTTTTCATGAACGTGTCTCTCATATATGAGGGCGTAATTTGTGGTTCAGAGCCGATCCATAAAACCAATATGGCGGCGTAATTCGAGCTGATTTCCAATAATTACAATATTTCATACGTTTCCGACCCATTTCTCGCGCGCGACTAGCGTAAATAAGTGTCTCTAGCCAAAAATTGTCGTCATCGGGCTTCAAGTAAAATTCCTTCATGTATACAATATTGAATTTCTAACGAAAGAATCGAAATAGTTATTGACATCATTCATAAATCAATCCTAAAATCAACTCATCAGCCATCTAGAACACGTCTGCAAAAGAATGCTCGACTCAAAAGTGCACGATTTTGCTATTTTTCTTGAATCTGCTCCTGGACTATTTCCCAAAGAAGCGAAATAAACGTAACTTTCATTGGAATGGTAAAAATTTTAAGGCCCGTCTACATAAGACGCAAGGACGCCGCCGCAAGACGCAACGCAGAACCCAAGGAAGCAACGCGAATTTCAGCCAACTCTCGCGTCCACGGTTGCGTTCAGCCAATCGCATTTATGTTTAGAAGGCAGGGACTGAGTTTGAGGTTCTTTCCACTGCTACATTGATTGTTGACATTTTCAATATCCCAAAATTATCAAAAAGAAATGTTTAATCACATTTTAATACGTATAGGTAATAAGTAATAATAATAAGTAATATACAGGGTGTTCAAAAAATAGAGGGCTATTAATGTTCGTAACTTCGTACCAGAAAGTGAAAAAAATCGCTAATTCGCGGCCAAATTTCAGAAAAAGAGTTAGGTAGTTTGCGGAGAAAATTGGAAGAACTCTTAATTCGTTGATGAAACGTAGAAAAATCCCTAATTAGCTGCTAAGATGATGGAAAATGCTAATTTGCGGCTGAAGTCAAGAAAAATGGGTGTCTATGGCGTTAAATTGAAAACATTTGCTATTTCATAGATTGAATAGAGCAAATGGCAAGTCACGGTTTCTCGAGACAACTTCGTGGCTAAAATTGGAAGATTTAGCGCTCATTAGCGGTTTAAATCAGGGAAAACACAAATTCTTTGCAAGGAAAACCGCTAATGCACGGCTGAAATGGAGATAAATCGCTAATTCACGGCTAAAATGGAGACAAATCGCTAATTCGTCCTAACTTTTTAGGTATCTTATCCATAACTATTCATAAAATGATTAAATTGACTTGAAAGTGTGAAAATGCAATGCTGACTGGGATTAGTGGAGTACGATAACCTAACAATGTCAAAATAAAGTGGTTAGAACTTCTCTTTCACTTTGTAATTTATAGCGTGACATATGATTGGCTCAACGCACGACGGAGCCTTGCATTTATGCAGACATTGAAAAGTGGACTTGCTTCCGGCGTTCTGTGCTGCGTCCTGCGACGGCGTCCTTGCGTCTTATGTAGACGGGGCAACAATAAATGGAGGGCGGCGTTGGTTATTATTTTTTGGTGTAATGTTTTTACATCCCGCACCCAAATACCCGCTACCTTGTCTTGTACCACGAGTTCCCATTAATTAATTAAACATTTTCAGAAGTTTCGTTAAATTGTTTGTTGTTGTTTTGCTTCAGATAATGTCCTGCGCACCATATTTTGTTTCTTGCTTTTAGATGAGACCATAAAAAAAAATTTGGAAAGTTCTCAAGGCTGAAAAAGCATATTTTTAATAACGAGAAGTAATAAGAGGCACTTTTGGGTGAATTAACCATTGGTGGGTGTTACCACCACCAATCGCGATGATAGACGCGAGATATCAAAGATCACATCGCAGTGAAGGTGCTTCACTATAAACAGTCTCATACAATTATTGATGTTTGTTCCTCATCGCGGTTTCATCGGGGCATCGCTCGTCGGGGTGTCGCAGTGAGGTGATTCACTATGAACGCACCCTTACGTTCCACTCGCTTTCTCTTTTTCACCCGCTTTGGACAGAAGCAAAACTGATGGGAGGAACAACTTTGCTCACAGAGTGGGTAGCGTGCAAAGATAGATAGGGCACGACTCATCAATAAATTAGTCTGAGAGTTGTCCAAGCTTCCACACAACGTGTCTCAATAGCCCCTCCTCTTTAATGGATCTCTCACCACCACACGCGCTACGGACTGTGGGTTCCTCATGGAAGGCCCAGTTGGACCTTATTCATCCTAATCTATTAACGAAGAGATGCGGCGGGATATATATATATATTATTTTACCAGGGTAATCGAGAAAACAAATTACTGAAGCAATCTACATTCTAATTTCAAAGGAGATCGTCATCCAACGCCCCTATCTTCCGACTCTTTGTTTTACCACTAACCCACCGTCGAGCGATTAAAAGTATAAATCATACTGTGTATGCTCCTGTCAAGGAAAGGGTGACGGTTGAGATCCAGGGGTGACGGTGAGAGAGTGAGAGTGCGTGAGAGAACACTTTTGTATGATAGTCCCTTCCAAAGCAATAAATTTGAAATAAACGTTAAATAAACTCAAGGCATGATCCTCCTTCTCCTTCACAAAACTATAGCATTAAAGCATAGTTAAAAGTTAATTTGCCGAGTTTTTATGGTGCAAATATTTTTTTAGAATAACTTAGAATAACCCCTTCTTCTATTCACAGCCACCATCATAAATTCCAGATGGATCCGTAAAAATGAAGAGAATAATGACTCTTTTCATGCTATTCAAATTATGAGTACGTTAATAAATTACGAGATGTGGTCTTAAAATTTCATACTCGATTTGCCTTTGGCAAGTTACGTATATTTTTGAAATAAACACACGAAAGGTCAGACCATAATGTATTTTTATTTTAGTTCTTCAACTGACACGAGTTTTTAAAAAATTAAAAATAGGGAGGTATTTTTTAATCTTTGACCGAGTTGAAAATTAGCATATTTTATGAAAATTGCATAAATCATTATTATAAGGTTTTCATTCACAAGCTATGTGCTAATATTTATTGTACTTCTATGGGCCGCTTTAAAATCTAATTTTTCAGTTCCTAAAGGGATCACAGCGTGATCCTAGTGATAGAGTCTGAGCTGATAATATGTGGTCCAAAAACAAGTTTCGGAAGCTATCAATCAGTCAAATTACCGGTCAGAGCGTAAAATTGTCATGAAACTACAAATATTTAAGACTAAATAGCCATCAAATTGCCAGTTCCATGGCTAAATAGCTGCGAAAATGTCAAGCGGTGGCCACAGATGGTGCAAATATTTTTTTAGAATAACTTCCTCGCGCTGACAAAAAAACCCTTCTTCTATTCACAGCCACCATCATAAATTCCAGTTGGATCCAAAGCAAATAAATCTTTTAGAATTAGATTAGGATCTTTTAGGATTAGATTAGAAGAATAAAATAGTCACGAAACTGCAAGCTTTTGGGCTAAAAATTGTTAAAATGCAAGTTTGTTGCCAAACAGTTGAGAAGCTGCGCATGTTCGCAAGAATGATCACAATGATCAGTCGCAAAATTACTATTTTTGGTGGCAAACAGTGAAATTGTAGAGCAATAATTGTGTCATTTCATTGTGCATATATTTGCATGGACTGAATGGGCGGATTAGTCAGTCAATAAGCTAATTTCGTGGACAAAGAGCCGCTGAACAACGGCATTGGACACGAGTCACCTCGAAATAGCTGCATTTGTTGAAAATCTTGCGAAATTGCAAATTTCTGGACTTTGAGTGGAATAGCAAGTTTGTGGTCTTTAACTTTTTTTTTAGAGGGCCCTGAGCTCCGGTCTCCGTTAAGGTTGACGCTCATTATAGCCTGGCAAAACCGAAACTGCATCACTCGGAGCTAAAACTATGTGAAATTGCAAGTTTCAGGTTTCAATATCCATGACGCTGCTATAGTTTCTGGTATTTATGTTCGCGAAATTGCAACTTTCGGGGCCCCTTTCTTTGTGAACGGTAAACTCGGGCTAGCGGGCAGCAACAAATTTCTGCTGAATAGAATGAAAACTGCAACATTTTGGAGCTAACAATCAGGCAAACTTTAGTTTTTCAGGCTAAGTATTCATGAAGTTACAAGTTTCCGGTCTTAATTTTAGCGAAATTGCAAGTTTCAGGACGTTTTTACTTCCATGCTATCTTTTAGCGTGCACATGCGCCGAGCTACCCGGCCTCTGTTAACGCTTATCGCCTGGACAATATCATATCAACGAAATTACGTCACTCGGAGCTAAAAATCGCAACTCTCGATAAGTTCGAATCGTTTTAAGCATTAATAGAACCACCAGAACAAAATAATGGTCGAAATTGCGAAAAAAAAGGACCCCAAAGTCCCTTCGTATCCTAATTTTTAAAATTTTACCCCAAAAAAAAAACCGAGATCAGGCGGAAATTTTTGTTTTGTACGCGGAACCCGGGCCAGTTGGCCTCGACAAAATTCTGACGAATAGCCACAAAATTGCAACATTTTAGAGCCAAATACAAGTTTCCTCGGTGGAATATTCGAGAAATTATAAATTAAACAATTAGTCGAGTAATCACAACATTTTGTGATTACTCGACTAATAGTTTAATTTATAATTAAAACGACACAACAAAAGCAAATGTTAAATCTATTCGTGAAATTTCAAGTTTCATGTTATCATTATCCGCGAAATAACTATAGTATCTAGCCTTTATTTTCGTGAAATTGCAAGTTTTCATTGAACCCGGGCTAGCGGGCCATCAAATTCTCACGAATGGCAGAAAGATTGCATCGCTTTGGAGCTAAATATAAGTGAAAACGGATGTTTCCTGACTGAATATTCGCAAAATTGCAAGTTAGTGAAGTTGTCAATAGCCTGGCTGAATATATGCGAAATTGACGGTTTTTAGGGCTTAATTTCAGTGAAGTTTCAAGATTAGGGTCTTAATTTCAGTGAAGTTGCATTTATGGGCATAGGTTAAAAGGTGTGTGAAGGCGGGGGCTGGAAAAGGTTTTCGAGTGTGCGAAAACCACCACTTTTTTTTTTAGTGCCATTCCCTCCCCGCCCGTTATGCTGGTTTTGAATTGGCCCAACCCAGCGAAATTTTGTTTTCAAAAATTTGCTGGCCCGCAAAATAAATACTTAAAATGAACCAAGTTTTTATTTTAGCAGTCCGTTGATTTTTTCAGGAAGCTGGCGCCGCAAAATTTGTTGTTGTTGTTTGCGCCAAATATGCAAAATTCCGTTTTGAGGCAGCCAATCCTCCCCCCCTCCTATCCAAAGGCGAAATCAGTTACTGGATCTGCCAAGCCCACGTACAATCAGATTCTGTAAGCGTGAAATTCGCGAAATGTTGACTCCACAAAAGCCCAACACATAATTACTTTTTGTAAGGTCCCAAACCCATGAAATTGCTTCTGAAAACCACGAAGCTGGATTCTGCGAGTGTCCTTGGACGACATTTGGACTTCAAAGGTAGCCAACTGGTAAGTGACAGTCAGTGTGCCTCACCCCTCCCACGTGGTGCGGTGTTACGGTGCCGGTGACCTTCCTGCTGAAGCCTATTCATAGCTTAGCTCCAATGAGTGGCTGAGCCCATCCTTCTGTTTGAGCTAGCTAAGCCCATGCCAATGCCTATGCAATCGGAAAATTGGTCTCCCTATCGGTGCATTTAATTTTTTATCCCTCACTTTGGGGGGGGGGGGCGCTATATGAGATGAGAAGGTACAAGTTCTAGTGTGTTAGTGGTCTAGAATGCTATGGTTATGGCTCACGTACATTTTTTGTTGGTCAAGAATAAATATTTAGGTGCCTGAAGAGGACGGGGAACTCCACAGTCGAAACGTTGTAACCTGATAAGAGTGTCATGTTATTTTTGCCCTTCGAAGTCTATAAAGTCTAGAGCTTAATACACTGTACCATTAGTATTACGATCCGTGTTTGACCCATCAGTGAGGAAAGCCCATTCCCCGACTAGCGCATTCATCTGTTTTTATCCATCATTCTTTCCCTCGGGATTATTCTTTTCCTGCTCTTATTTTCCAAGTTTGAAGTAGTGTTAATACAAGTTTTTGGTATCAGCGTGCTACTTCAGATGCTAAACATGTTAGTATGCGTCATTCATTCAGTTTATATAGGGCAACGTGCCTTTCAATTTTTTGCCCCTACCCTTTTTTCCTGGGATATGAAAAAAGTTTGTCTCCGGTGTCATCGAGAAATAATAGAGTAGGTACGAAGCACCGCTAGATGGGTTTAATTATATCAAAGCCCGACGAGAAATGAGTTAGCTCAACCACCGCTCTCATTCTGATAGAAGAGGATTAAAATACATAAATTAATTTCTGAGAGAGGTATACCTCAGTTAGGAAAAACGAGAAAATCAAAAGTGTTTCAGCGATGCGAGCATGAACTGCTTTCTAAGTGAGCATAAAGCAATCTGTTTTCACATTGTGCTCTCTCGCACTTCACGCGTGAGCTTGGATCGCACTCCTCCCTTCCCTTTCTTTCCATTGTGTTCTCTACTTTTGTTCCATTTCATTCCCATTAATTTATTCGATTTGAGCCGAGCCACTTTCCCAGTCTAAGGTGTGAAGGGCATACCGTTAATATTAAGTCAAAGCAAATATTTGTGGATAGGCTAGTGCGAGTCAATTTCACGGAAAGGTGGTTTGAGCTCGAGAAGACGGCTGAAAAGGGCTGTAGTAGGGTGAGGGGGTTGGCTCCAAAAGAGGGAAGGCTTTTCAAACTTATCGCATTGAAAACTACATTTAAGTTAGGTGTAACCTACTGGATGGTTGGAGCATATTAGAATATTAACCCTCTAAGCTCTCACCGTTCCATCCATGTACTGCCTCTCACCCGTCCCATTTCCAACGTCCACAAGCTTTCGAACTACCACCTCCTTTCAGTAACTTCCCAATGAGAATAATTTACAGGTTTTCGAAAGGATGAATAATTACTAGCCCATGCATTGAGCTGAAAGTTTTTCCTTCAAAAACCTATTTTCATTTGGTTCTGAAAGGAGAGGAAAACAAGGGGACAGCGACCTCCTTCCTTCAATAAAAGCCAGGTATAGAATAAGCTTCAACCCTTTTCAAGACAGGGGCACTGCTTATGCAAAGCAATCCCACTGAATTTTTCGTGAACGAAAATCCTTCGATGAATTACGTCGTTCTAAGGAATTCAACGTAATGTGCGTTCCTTAGCCTTAGGTGTCCTTCGAGCCTTTTTCATTCTTCAAAATAATTTATTTCCTTCTCTGACCTCGGTTCTCCGTTAGCCAGGTAGATAAACTTGTCTTTTAAATACTGGAAAAAGTGGAAGTTAAGATGTTGCACTCGAGGGGCATTGCGCTTCGTTAAATCCTCAGGGGCCCCTTTGATGATAAAAACGTGAATTGCTTTAGACTCATATATACCTTTCTCCCTTCCTGAATAAGTTATTAGGGGCTACTCATGGAAGTACAGGGTGGTAAGATCCTCTTTATGGGCTCATCTATTATTCATTTCCCCTCTTCTGTCAAATTCTGAAATTACTTCATGAAGAAGTTATCATGATACTCGAAGATCGTATTCGGATGAAATGGTTGCTTGCCCAGTTTCGGGCTGGGAGCTAGGACCATCAAATCAACCTTCGTAATTATACCGGTTGTACGCTGATACCACAATGTGGTGCGCAGGGTCCACAATGTGGAAGTTCAACTATCCTGGAATATTGAGACCCCATACTACATTTTTTTTTTTTTATAATTATTTCAAGTAGGTAGCTTTTCAATGTATCAAGATGGTTCTGACTTGATCAAAACTGTATGCTAGGGAAATTATGTCTATAGCTGTTCACCTACAGAGAAGTCAGGGACGACGCGACGTGGCTGATGTGCAGGTTTCAGCTAGGGTAGTAACTTGCGCTCCATATAAAGAGTTGAAAAGGCTTAACGATTATTATTGATAGTATGAATGATTCGCGAGCCAGTCTCTTGAAGGCTGGGGGTTTACTCTATTTCTGTCTGCAGACGTAATCATGACGTCACAGTGTGATTTAAGCCCTGTTCACACGATGCAATATTTGAAGCTAAATTGCATGCTGGATTTTTAAAAACATACGTTCCTTGGTAGTGACCGGATGTTTTTAAAAATCCAGCAAGCAATTTAGCTTCAAACATTGCATCGTGTGAACAGGGCTTAAGTTAGGAAAAAAGCCTCGTGATTTATTCAAGATTTGAGCTCGACCAAGACATCTCTTAAAGAATGCTTCACGGTTTCTTCCGTATAGATCGCAGTTTCTTGTAAATCATTGCGAGAGGCTCGTTATTTAGACTATTAATCTTTCCCCACTAACAAGAGGAGCTCGAAATGTCGAAATTCCCATCTCTTCACCCCCAACCAAAACATTTAATATAGCAAAATCTTGACAGACGAATTATCTTTCCTCGTTAAATTAGTTTCCTCACGGATGGCCGCAAAAGTGGAACAATTGTTTCCGCCTGGGGTAATATGTGCCAGCTCTACGGAACAAATGAAGGGTGAGAGGAAAAGGAGAGGGGAGGCGCAGTTTTGAACCGTGCAATTAGTAGAACCGGAGATATAGTCGGGATATAGCGGGTTTGAGGGAGAGAAGTAGAGTGAGCGTGAGGGCGACAACCATCTCTCACTAGACCAACAATTACCACTCTATAATTATTCAACCCCTCCAACCCTCTCTGTATTCTCTTCAGCCAACAGCACTCCTCCAAAACTGGCGCAGCCTCCTATGAAATCCCAAACCCGGAGCTGCAGAGACAACTAAAACTAATTTCGTCGTTCCCGAGTCCTATGCCGCTATAATCCAAACGTTACCTATACTGCTCGGTAAATACATGACGAAAGACTTCTCATCCCCGCAGTTACTTTTTATCGTCGATACAATTTAAGTTTATTGTTGAGTTCATATTTACCGACCATATTGACCGACAGTATGGCGGGAAATTGCGCACATGAAAGTGAAAGGGACGGGATTAACATACACATTGCAATTGAGTATGGAGGTGAAATATATGCGAGATCTTGGGAAAGTGAGGCAGGTAGCCCAGAGAGAGACTTTGTAAGAAAGCGTGAAGTTTCAGCGCCAAGAATTGACAAATATTTTTTTTAATGGTAATTAAATATTTCTATCGAGCTGTTATTAATTATTTTTCACCTAGCAGAGTATCCAAAAAATATAATTTGAAAATTGTGAATTTTCTTCATTTGAAAAGTCCAAATCACACGTTATAATTTTTCGAGCAAGTTTCTTCGCAAGGCGAGAGAAAACATAGGCTCCTCGGTGGTGACCGTAAAATATGTTTTCCTTGAAAAATATTGCACGCAATGTTGCTTCAAATATTGCATAAATGGGATCCCGGTGTGACGCATGCACAGCGTCCGTTTCGACCTTCTTTCTGAATTCCCAAAGTTTCACCAACCAGCTGGCAATAACATAGATCGGAGGATTTCTTATCGTGCTTCCTTCAAGTTACATAAATCGCAAATTGATTCCTCTCCACAAGATGACAAAAAGTGGCCACTAACAATTATGGTTGAAAGGAGTCGAGAATGTCTACAGGAAGAGGGCGGGAGTGGTTAGAAGGCGAGTACGCTTTTAAATCACGAACCGTCCTGGGATATTAGTCGCTGTCTATATCTTTTACCGCATCTCCACTTCAGCCTGCTGTTCTTTACGATAAAAGCAGTTGATGTATTTGGTGCCATTTGCTTTTCACTTCCGCCCTTCTCCGCGCATCTAACGCTATTGCAGGAAGAGGAACCACTAAGGAATTTCTTTCTTTTCCTTGTTGCGATAATTTTTGCATGAGTGAGTGAGGCTTCAACTCATTCCATACTAATCGTAAGGAGTGAAAGAGCATGATGTAGCCAGGGATGACCAATCAAAACGAACACTCCGTTATTTATCACTCAAAGTCACCAAAAACCGTCAATCAATTAATTGATAATAATTTGAGCCCTGATCACAAGACGCTAATTTTTTAAAAACATCCGTTAACTACGAAGGAACATTAAACAATACGTATACAAGGCGTGAAATACATATGTATATGTACACATACAATTGTATTATAGGTCCGTTCCATTGTTTTGCTAGTTTGGTGTCCGGTAGGATGGTGATTAGTGACTGTTGGCGTTGTGGGTGTTGTCATGAGATGATTGGCGCAACATGCTGATTTAAGTCGGCGGAGATTGATAATGGGATATTATGAGCCCGAAACTAGTCTTATGACTAGCAGGAAGCTACTACGTAGTTGCACTAGTAGCGTAATGTCAACACTCAGTAGCGGCTACTATTCAGTAGCAGCTACCGAGATACTAAAAGTGAACATTTTCAACTTTAGTAGCACATTGCCTGTAGTAAGTCATTTTAAAATGTCTAAAAAAGGACTTTACCGTTTACGATTTTTGATCAGTAAGTTACAAAACGGTTTAAATAACTGAGAAGACAGTGAGTTTCATAACAATTTTTAGTAAATTATACTTTTTAGAAAGTTGAAAAACACTTGTGGGAAGCGGTAATCAACATAAACGGTAAAAAAATCTGTTTGTATTGTAATCTCTACTGTTACAATGGTATCAATCACCGCGTAGTGCTCGGTGTATTTGACCGCTCTGCTCGGAAAGGTGAATTTTACTGACGAACGGTAACGGTGAACAGTGAAATAAACCTAAGCATAAGTAAAATCGTAAAAGGTATTTTATTCACTTCCAAAGAGTCGAAAACACTGGGTATTCTGTGTTGATCTTACTCTTCATGTTAAGAACAGTGAATTTAATGTCAAAACAATAAATTTCACTGTGCAAACAAGTTGGTTAATGTCTCAAAAGGTCCTAAACATCTCTCCCACCACCCACCACCTGAAAAATGAAAATAAATGAAAAATATTGCTGGTAAGGTGTAATCAAACGTGAACACAGTGAAGAAGTCAATGCTTACCATAGAAATGGGGTAATAGGATAGGAGTATAGAATAGGTCATGAACCATTTAGTCACTATTCTTTATTTTCTATTGAAACCATGTATTTATGCTCTATTATCGTATATCCACAAAGCATGATTAATAATAATAATAATGATAATAATAATAATAATAATAATAATAATAATAATAATAATAATAATAATAATAATAATAATAATGATTTATTGTTAGCATAACGAAAAGTTGTAAAACAACGTCAGCAAAACAATGGACAATAAATAAATAAATAATACGAACAAATAGAATTGTCAAAACGAGCTGCGGTCCATGGAAGAATTGTACACTTCCACCGAGTACGGCACCACGTCAATTAGAAGCTGCTTAAGCTTCCTTCTAAAGCCCTTTGCTGGCAGATTTTTTAGGCAGGTTGGCAGCTTATTAAACAACTGAGGCCCCACCACATGGGGGTTGAGAGACTCGGAGCGGGCCAAGCGACATCTCACGGGGACCAGCTCACCTCTTTTGCGCGTGGGATATCCATGCTGGTGAGACAGAATTGCGCCCGTGTCAACCGACTCCTTAGTGAGGCAGAGTATTTCCAAAATGAAGGCCGCGTAGATGGTGGGAACTCCAAGCTCCCTGAACAAAGGTCGGCATGTATCCCGGGATTTCACACCGGCAAGCACACGGATGGCCTTCTTCTGCAGTTTAAATACCTTGCAGGTGTGAGCTGAATTTCCCCAAACAGAAATTCCATACGTCATTTTCGAGTGGAAAATGGCAAAATAAACCATCTTCACAACACTTTTAGACAGCGAAGTGGAGAGCCGACGCAAAACGAACAAGGAACTTGACAAATGTCGAGCACGAAGTGATGCACGAGACCGAGACCGAGACGAGACTTGAGTGGTCTCGGTCTCGCTCATGAATAGTCGGTCTCGTCTCGGTCTCGATCATGAAAAATCGGTCTCGTCTCGGTCTCGAAAGTCTCGGTCTCGTCTCGAAAAGTTAAAGGCGCGAATTCCAAGTATGTGTGATATTAGGGACGAGTGATCCTATTCTCGCCCCAATGATTACATATGACGACGATAGATGAATTTATACTTTGCCTTCCTTCCTTGGTGGCTCGTGGCACGAAGGGAGATAAGTGATACACTACTGATTAATGACCAAAGAGCTTTGTAATTGCCCCAAAATAGAATCGTGCCTTTAAAACAATCGTCACACTGAGAAAGTGAAAGGGGAACAGTTGGGAATTCAACGAGATCAACTCAAAATTTCGCACATGCCAACTCATTTAGTTCAAGCAAGAGACTTCCCTTCCCAGACACGACGAGGCAGAGGTGCACAATCCCACCCTCATACATCAGACCCTCCTTCGACTGGCAATGTTAGTTTAAAAAAAAAAAAAAAAAAAAAAAAAAAAAAAAAAAAAAAAAAAAAAAAAAAAAAAAAACGGTGTCGAGTTTGATTATAGTGGCCCAGGGAAGTTTCCAACGCAAAATTAGGGTTCTGCCTAGTGCGTGGGCAACCATAGGTTGCATTGTATTTCACCGGCCCCCCGGGAACCCTAACCCATTTTTTTATTACGATACCAAGGCATGAAGGAGCTTTTAACGAACGAGGCACCATGTTTGTGACACGAGACGAAGTCGAGTGCCATCATCGGTAGAGTTTGTAGTGCGATTATACTCCTCAGGATCGTACGCTTTTTTTACCTTCGATCGTTCAAAGCCTTTTAAAGCCAATTAGGTTCATAATTATTTAATTTAAGGGTTCCGTAAAGTCTCCCATTTGCCACACAACTTCATTCCAGAGAAATAAAAAACAAGAAACAAAAGAAGCGCGTAAGATGAAAGCGGGCTTCCCTGCCTCAACTACCAACTCACCAACATAATCAACTGACTTTGACCTTTTTGGGTTATAATTTTTACGGTTACACTCATCCTTCACCTATCATTCATCGTGCTTAAAGACCTACACACGCCGTGTGGTAAAGAGTTAACTCATTTACCGTGAACTCTTTACCGCACGGTGTGTGTAAAGTAAGTCTTTACGCACGATGGACGTCTGCTCAAACACTTCTTTAAGAATGATCTTAGGAATAATAGATTATACGCCTAGGCAAGAAAGCGATTTTTTTGAGGCTGAAAGAAAAAATTGGACGGGCGAGGCGTAGCCCCCGCCCCCCCCCAAAACCCCAAAATCACTTTTTTGACGCGGTGTGTACAGTATTTTTTTATTAGAACATGGGCTGATTTTTTGGGTCACGGCGATAAAGCGAAAGTTTTATCCCCTAGGCTCTAAAATAATCAGATGTTTTTAAAAAAATAGTATCTTACATACTATAACGAGACACGGAAGTGCCATTTTACTTGCGACTACGTTGTTCGGCTATCGAGGCAAAGCCGAGTCGGCTAAATGAATACGAGCAAGTGAATTGAGGTATGCACGATATTTTTCGCGAGACAAGTGAAATAATAGTATATTTCACAAGTGAGGGAAGTGGAGTCTTACCTGCGAGTTGTGCTTGGCTCACGAGGCGGGGCCGAGTGAACTAAAAACAACTAGCAGAGTGAAAGCTTCTTTCTCACGAGTTGTGGATATTATTTTTCGCACGAACAACAGGTTTAATTGTCTTTCCTGCAAGTGTTCGGAGGCAAGGGTATGCTAATTGAATATACAGAACTTTTTTTCACTTTCCTTTACTAGTGAGTGAAAGCCTTCTTGTTTCCTTCGCTTGCGAGGGAAAATGTGAAATTATTGGCATTCTGCCTTAATTTGCTTCACTAGTGAGTGAAAAAAAAAACTTTTTTCACCTAGCTCATCTTTTCAAGTAATAATCAACTTCCCTGTTGAGGTACCAGGCGAAGGGGAAGTATCACTTCCCTCCGTGATCGTGCGAAAACCATCATGTATAATTGTGAAAGAAGAAGAAATATGCGTGTTTCCAACGATAATGCTTCAAAAAGTAAGATTTTCCCCATTATTTTATGTCATTTTGTGCGTTGGGGGGGAGGGGATATGTCCACACCTTGGATCCACCACATCCCGGAGGCCCATAACACAATAGCCGTCTCGGCATGAAACAAGGTCATTTCATTGTTAAAATGTTCTGTATTCATAAATGAGCCATCATTTTTTTTTTAGTGCATTTCATTCTGAAAATGCACTATAGGTCTCGTCGTGATGGTGGCAAACATGGGTCATGTCATGTTTTTTTCACGTTTCAGAACCTCTAGAACACGAATTCAGTGGTCTCCGGAATTCATATATATATATATATTTCTATTTCTATATATATATCTTTATGGCCGTTTTCTTGTTAGCACGATAACTCTCGTAGAAATTAATTTAGCGGAACGCGCTTTGGCACAAAAATCGGTCAAGGTGGAGGGGGGGAAAATCGGGTTTGAAGTCGTCAAAAAATCACTAAAAATCATCAGTTGATTCTAGAAGCATGATATTCGGTACGTATACTCCATGTTAGACTAGCCTTTGATTCCCATTTTAATTTTTTGAAAAAGTCGAGGGGGAGGGGGCGATGCCCCCGGGGTGGAAGTAAGTGTGAGGCCTTGTTAGCACGATAACTCTCGTAGAAATTAATTTAGCGGAACGCGCTTTGGCACAAAAATCAGTAGTCATAAGGCCCCGGTCGGTATTGCATTTCGGCCAAATCGGTCAAGGTGGAGGGGGGGAAAACAGGGCTTGAATTCGTCAAAAAATCACTAAAAATCACCAGTTGATTCTAGAAGCATCATATTCGGTACGTATACTCCATGTTAGAGTAGCCTTTGATTCCCATTTTAATTTTTTGAAAAAGTCGAAGTGGAGGGGGTGTTGTCCCCGGGGTGGAAGTAAGTGTGTGGTCTTGTTTGCACGATAACTCTAGTAGAAATTAATATAGCGGAACGATATTTGGCACAAAAATCAGTAGTCATAAGACCCCTGTCGGTATTGCATTTGGGCCAAATCGGTTGAGGTGGAGGGGGGGAAATTAGGGGTTGAAATGGTCAAAAAATCACTATAAATCACCAGTTGATTCTAGAAGCATCAAATTCGGTACGTATACTCCATGTTAGAGTAGCCTTTGATTCCCATTTTATTTTTTTGAAAAAGTCGAAGGGGAGGGGGTGTTGCCCCCGGAGTGGAAGTAAGCATGTGGTCTTGTTAGCACGATAACTCTCGAAGAAATCAATTTAGCGGAACGCGCTTTGGCACAAAAATCAGTAGTCATAAGACCCAGGTTAGTATTGCATTTGGGCCAAATCGGTCAAGGTGGAGGGGGGAAGTAGGGGTTAAATTGTCAATAAATCACTGTAATTCACCAGTTGATTCTAGAAGCATTAGATTCGGTACGTATACTCCATGTTAGAGTAGCCTTTGATTCCCATTTTAATTTTTCGAAAAAGTCAAGGTGGTGGGGGTGGTCCTTCCGGTGTGGAAGTGTAAAAATAGCGTTGAACTCTAAAAATAGCGTTCATCTTAGCGCTCTAAAATTCGACTCAATAATTTAATGTAACGAAAGCCCTGGGTCCCATTGAGATTTATCGAAAACTTTGATGGGGGAGGGTGAAATGGGGGATGAAATTTCAAAAAGAAAAAGCTTAAATTCACACGTTTAGGTATTATAAAATACGGCACAAAAATTTAATATTACAAAGCCCTTGGAAAACTACCGAAACTTTTCGACATTTTGAAGAGAGGGTGGTGAAAATAGAGGAAGAAGTTCGGCTTAATGAAACAAATAATGGTATCAAAATTATTACTTCTGGGACGGCTTAGGATATCCGTATACATAATGAAATGCACTCTTTCCGACCGCCAGCTGCCGGAGCGAAATTTTTTTTCTTCATTCTTTTAATTTCGAGACCGAGACCAGTCTCGGTCTCGTCTCGGTCTCGGCTCGAGACCAGAAAACTTGGTCTCGGTCTCGGTCTCGCACCAGAAATGATGGTCTCGTCTCGGTCTCGGTCTCGACGTTCGAGACCGAGACGAGACCGAGACTGAGTCTCACTAAGCACCAACACTGAGCACAAGGCATCAATATGATCTACACCAGACAAACGTGAGTCGATATTTATCCCTAAGAACCTCGTCCGCCATATTTATAACATTATTAAGAAAATAACGCACTTTGAAATTGATGCACCAATAAACTGTGAACGCATACTCAGCACTCCGAAACTGCTTACTCTTAAACAGGATACCGGACTGATCCCATATTTTCATTCCTTCTAAACTGAAAAACTCAACGCAAGCATTTTGGGTGATGGGAGAGATGTGAGCCCTTTGTGTCGATGAAATTGTCTAGCGATCTCAAACGTCTAATCTTCTTGCCTAGAGCATAGAAAACGTCTTAAGCAGATACCATTCGCGTTTTGATAAATAATCTGGAATTTTCATTAAATTCCCAAAATGAAATGCATTCATGCAGAAATGCTCCGGCAGCTGGCGGTCGGAAAGAGTGCATTTCATTCCGTATACGGTTACCCTAAGCCGTCCCAGAAGTAATAATTTGGATACCATAATTTGTATCATTAAGCCGAGCTTCTTCCTCTATTTTCACCACCATCTCTTCAAAAATGTCGAAAAGTTTCGGTAGTTTTCCAAGGGCTTTGTTATATTAAATTTTTGTGACGTATAATAAACGTGTGAATTTAAGCGATTTTTTTTCAATTTCACCCCCCCCCCCCCCGGGTGGGGTGAATAAATCTCAATGGTGGGTTCGATAAATCTCAATGGAACCCAGGGCTTTCGTTACATTAAATTATTGAGTCGAATTTTAGAGCGCTAAGATGAACTTGTGAAGTTCAACGCTATTTTTACACTTCCACACCGGAAGGACCACCTCCACCACCTTGACTTTTTCGAAAAATTAAAATGGGAAACAAAGGCTACTCTAACATGGAGTACTCGTACTGAATATGATAAATCTAGAATCAACTGGTGATTTGTAGTGATTTTTTGACCAATTCAACCCCTATTCCCCCCTCCACCTTGACCGATTTGGACCGGGGTCTTATGACTACTGATTTTTGTGCCATAGCGCGTTCCGCTAAATTGATTTCTTCGAGAGTTATCGTGCTAACATGACCACACACTTACTTCCGCCCCGGGAGCAACACCCCCCCCCCCCTTCGACTTTTTCAAAAAATTAAAATGGGAATCAAAGGCTACTCCAACATGGAGTATACGTACCGAATATGATGCTTATAGAATCAACTGGTGATTTATAGTGATTTTTGACCATTTCAACCCCTATTCCCCCCCTCCATCCACCACGACCGATTTGGCCCAAATGCAATACAAACCGGGGTCTTATGACTTCTGATTTTTGTGCAAAAGCGCGTTCCGCTAAATTAATGTCTTCGAGAGTTATCGTGCTAACAAGAAAACGGCTATAATATTGTAAACTAGCGCGCTCCGCAGAGCTCCGCACGCCAGCCGGGGCTCCGCCCCTGGACCCCGGTGGGTGGGCCTGCGTGTTTCCCCTCGGGGCTGCAACTCGGAGGCGCGCGTAGTGCTCAAGGGTCCAACATTGGGGGAGACGATATATGTATGATACAGCTATGATGATATCTGGGTTTGATGGGATGGATGGGGTGGGTGGGGTGGGTTGGGGGGGGAGAGGTGTGGTGGGTGTGGTGGGCGGTGTGGGGCGAGGATGGGTTTCGGTGGGGTGGGGAGGGGATGTGTGCGGTAGTGATGAAGAGAGGAGGTGTGATGGGTGTTGGAGATGATGAGAGGAGAATAGGAGGAGAGGTTGAGAGGAGGAGAGAATGAGTAAAGGAGAAGATAGAAGAAGAGAGAAGCTGATAGTTGCAATTTGCTGCCCCGAGAATTGGGGTTGATGTTGCTGGGGCCGGGTTGTTGATGTTGACATTCAGATTGGCTGTCGGGAGGGTATGTACACTTGTGTTTGCTGTTGGCAATTATTGAGTTCAAATTTGCTGCTCGCAGATTGTGTGGGTTGGCTGTGTTGCGATCTGTCTGGCTCCCCTCCGGGGGTTAGATCGTCGGGGGGTTAGCTCTGTTGCGATCTCTCTGGTTCCCCTCCGGGGGTTAGATCGTCGGGGGGTTAGCTCTGTTGCGTTCTCTCTGGCTCCCCTCCGGGGGTTAGATCGTCAGGGGGTTAGCTCTGTTGCGTTCTCTCTGGCTCCCCTCCGGGGGTTAGATCGTCGGGGGGTTAGCTCTGTTGCGTTCTCTCTGGCTCCCCTCCGGGGGTTAGATCGTCAGGGGGTTAGCTCTGTTGCGATCTCTCTGGTTCCCCTCCGGGGGTTAGATCGTCGGGGGGTTAGCTCTGTTGCGATCTCTCTGGTCCCCCTCCGGGGGTTAGATCGTCGGGGGGTTAGCTCTGTTGCGTTCTCTCTGGCTCCCCTCCGGGGGTTAGATCGTCGGGGGGTTAGCTCTGTTGCGTTCTCCCTGGCTCCCCTCCGGGGGTTAGATCGTGGGGGGGTTAGCTCTGTTGCGTTCTCTCTGGCTCCCCTCCGGGGGTTAGATCGTCGGAGGGTTAGCTCTGTTGCGTTCTCTCTGGCTCCCCTCCGGGGGTTAGATCGTCAGGGGGTTAGCTGTGTTGCTATCTTCATGGCGGGCCTCCGGCGGTAAGATCGTCGGGGAGGTGACTTCTATTGTCATCTTCCTGGCGGGCCTCCGGCGGTAAGTTCGTCGGGGAGGTGACTTCTGTTGCTATCTTCCTGGCGGGCCTCCGGCGGTAAGATCGTCGGGAAAGTTAGGAGTGTTATTTTCGAAATGATGTAGAAAACCGCCGTTATGTCCGATGGTCGCTCGGCAAGCCTCGCTCCGTGATGTAGAAAATCGCCGTCTCTTATCTAGATGAATGATGTAGAAAACCGCCGTTTTGTACGATTGTCGCTCGGCAAGCCTCGCTCCGTGATGTAGAAAGTCGCCGTCTGTTAGCAAAAGGAAGGATGTAGAAAACCGCCGTTTCGTCTCATGGTCGCTCGGCAAGCCTCGCTCCGTGATGTGGAAAATCGCCGTCTGTTATCTAGATGAATGATGTAGAAAACCGCCGTTTCGTACGATTGTCGCTCGGCAAGCCTCGCTCCGTGATGTAGAAAGTCGCCGTCTGTTAGCAAAAGGAAGGATGTAGAAAACCGCCGTTTTGTGCTATGGTCGCTCGGCAAGCCTCGCTCTGAGATGTAGAAAATCGTTGTTTATTATATAGATGAATGAAGAAGAAAACCGCTGGCCTCCGGCGGTAAGTTCGTCGGGAAGGTAATTTCTGTTGCCATCTTTCTGGCGGGCCTCCGGCGGTAGGATCGTCGGGATTGTTACTTCTGTTGCCATCTTCCTGGACGGCCTCCGGCGGTAAGATCGTCGGGGAGTTAGCTCTGTTGCGATCTCTCTGGTTCCCCTCCGGGGGTTAGATCGTCGGGGGGTTAGCTCTGTTGCGTTCTCTCTGGCTCCCCTCCGGGGGTTAGATCGTCGGGGGGTTAGCTCTGTTGCGTTCTCTCTGGCTCCCCTCCGGGGGTTAGATCGTCAGGGGGTTAGCTGTGTTGCTATCTTCATGGCGGGCCTCCGGCGGTAAGATCGTCGGGGAGGTTACTTCTATTGCCATCTTCCTGGCGGGCCTCCGGCGGTAAGTTCGTCGGGGAGGTGACTTCTGTTGCTATCTTCCTGGCGGGCCTCCTGCGGTAAGATCGTCGGGAAAGTTAGGAGTGTTATTTTCGAAATGATGTAGAAAACCGACGTTATGTCCGATGGTCGCTCGGCAAGCCTCGCTCCGTGATGTAGAAAATCGCCGTCTGTTATCTAGATGAATGATGTAGAAAACCGCCGTTTTGTACGATTGTCGCTCGGCAAGCCTCGCTCCGTGATGTAGAAAGTCGCCGTCTGTTAGCAAAAGGAAGGATGTAGAAAACCGCCGTTTCGTCTCATGGTCGCTCGGCAAGCCTCGCTCCGTGATGTGGAAAATCGCCGTCTGTTATCTAGATGAATGATGTAGAAAACCGCCGTTTTGTGCGATGGTCGCTCGGCAAGCCTCGCTCCGTGATGTAGAAAGTCGCTGTCTGTTATCAAAAGGAAGGATGTAGAAAACCGCCGTTTCGTCTCATGGTCGCTCGGCAAGCCTCGCTCCGTGATGTGGAAAATCGCCGTCTGTTATATAGTTGAATGAAGAAGAATACCGCTGGCCTCCGGCGGTAAGTTCGTCGGGAAGGTAATTTCTGTTGCCATCTTTCTGGCGGGCCTCCGGCGGTAGGATCGTCGGGATTGTTACTTCTGTTGCCATCTTCCTGGACGGCCTCCGGCGGTAAGATCGTCGGGGAGTTAGCTCTGTTGCGATCTCTCTGGTTCCCCTCCGGGGGTTAGATCGTCGGGGGGTTAGCTCTGTTGCGTTCTCTCTGGCTCCCCTCCGGGGGTTAGATCGTCGGGGGGTTAGCTCTGTTGCGTTCTCTCTGGCTCCCCTCCGGGGGTTAGATCGTCAGGGGGTTAGCTGTGTTGCTATCTTCATGGCGGGCCTCCGGCGGTAAGATCGTCGGGGAGGTTACTTCTATTGCCATCTTCCTGGCGGGCCTCCGGCGGTAAGTTCGTCGGGGAGGTGACTTCTGTTGCTATCTTCCTGGCGGGCCTCCTGCGGTAAGATCGTCGGGAAAGTTAGGAGTGTTATTTTCGAAATGATGTAGAAAACCGACGTTATGTCCGATGGTCGCTCGGCAAGCCTCGCTCCGTGATGTAGAAAATCGCCGTCTCTTATCTAGATGAATGATGTAGAAAACCGCCGTTTTGTACGATTGTCGCTCGGCAAGCCTCGCTCCGTGATGTAGAAAGTCGCCGTCTGTTAGCAAAAGGAAGGATGTAGAAAACCGCCGTTTCGTCTCATGGTCGCTCGGCAAGCCTCGCTCCGTGATGTGGAAAATCGCCGTCTGTTATCTAGATGAATGATGTAGAAAACCGCCGTTTTGTGCGATGGTCGCTCGGCAAGCCTCGCTCCGTGATGTAGAAAGTCGCTGTCTGTTATCAAAAGGAAGGATGTAGAAAACCGCCGTTTCGTCTCATGGTCGCTCGGCAAGCCTCGCTCCGTGATGTGGAAAATCGCCGTCTGTTATATTGTTGAATGAAGAAGAATACCGCTGGCCTCCGGCGGTAAGATCGTCGGGAAGATGACTTCTGTTACCATTTTTCTGGCGGGCCTCCGGCGGTAAGATCTTCGGGAAAGTTACTTCTGTTACCATCTTTCTGGCAGGCCTCCGGCGGTAAGATCGTCAGGAAGGTGACTTCTTTCGCTATCTTCATGGCGGGCCTCCGGCGGTAAGATCGTCGGGAAGGTGACTTCTGTTGCTATCTACATGGCGGGCCTCCGGCGGTAAGATCGTCGGGAAGGTGACTTCTGTTGCTATCTTCATGGCGGGCCTCCGGCAGTAAGATCGTCGGGAAGGTTACCGAGCGTCGCTCCATCGTGTAGAAAATCGCCGTTTGTCATTAAGATGAATAAAGTGGAAAATTGCTGCCTCTTTTCTAAAGGAATTGGATAAATTCTTTTTTCGGTTTTATTGATTTTTCCCTGATATTACAATTTTTTAGATTTATCTCTCTATTTTTCTGTTATTGAGTACCTTTGTCTGGAAAAAATGAAACCTCCCCCATTCTTGTATGATCATTTTTAAGGGTGCTATGATTTTTCAACCCTTAAAAAAAACGCCATTTCAGTGCATTTCATTCAAAAAGTGCACTATTTAAATTTTTTTTTTTAACCCCTCTGGGGTGAGGGAAAAATCTGAAAAAATTACCAGGGCTTGTTCTTATAGTGGTCTAGGTTGGCTAAAAATTTCAACCCTCCAAGAATAATAGGGGGTGAGTTATGGCCATTTGTACAATTTTGAGACATTTTCCCAGCGATTGCGGAACCACATTTTCGCTAATATCACAATAACTACCCATCCAATAATTTTTCGACCGTTCGAGGGTGAGTAAGGGATGGTTGTGATAATTTAAAAAAACCACCCCTCGATGCCGTGAAAAATCATCCCCTCCATCTGACCGTATGAAAACTGTAAATTGACCAAAACATCAGGGGGAGAAGTGGGTCGAAAAAAATTTCAATCGCAAAACTGAACTTGGTTCTCTTTTTCTAACTCTGAAAAAACTCTTAGAACCGAATTTGAGGTTATTCTAAAAATATTGAAAAAACAACTTTTTGATACGTCCGGTAAAAGCAGCAATTTTACCGAAAACCCTAGGTGAGAAGTAGGTCGAAAAAATTTTCTATCGCCAAACTGACCCCGGATTTCTTTTTCTATCTCCAAAAAAACTCTTAGAACCGAATTTGAGCCAATTCCAAAAATATCGAAATTTCACGCGAAAAACTCGTCAGGGGGTCCATGGGGATTTTCAAATTGGAAAATTTCTTTTTTCAGTTTTATTAATTTTTTTCATATTTAGAAATTTTTAGAATCTTTCTCCCTATTTTTCCTTCATAGAGTACCTTTTTGTGAAAAAAATGAGACCTCCCCCGCCCTCTTACGACCATTTGTAAGGGAGCTACGATTTTTTAACCCTTTAAAAAAACCGCCATTTTAAAATAATTTTTTCACCCCTTTTGGGGTGCGGGAAAAATCTGAAAAAATTACCAGGGGTGGCTCATATAGTTGTCTAGGTTGGATAAAAATTTCAACCCTCTCAGATTATTAGGGGGTGAGTTATGGCCATTTGTAATATTTTGATAAATTTTCCCGGCGATTCCGGAACCACCCCTAGCCGATATAAAAAGTTCTTGAACCACCATATTTTCGCTAATATCACAAGAACTACCCATCCAATAATTTTTCGACCGTTCGGAAGTGAGTAAGGGATGGTTGTGAGAATTTAAAAAAACCGCCCCTCGATGCCGTGAAAAATCATCCCCTCCACCTGACCGTACTAAAACTGTAAATTGACCAAAAAATCAGGGGGAGAAGTGGGTCGAAAAAAATTTCAATCGCAAAACTGATCTTGGTTCCCTTTTTCTAACCCTGAAAAAACTCTTAGAACCGAATTTGAGCTTATTCTAAAAATATTGAAAAAACAGCTTTTCGATGCGTCCGGTAAAAACAGCAATTTTACCGAAAACCCAAGGGGAGAAGTAGGTCGAAAAAATTTTCTATCGCCAAACTGACCCCGGATTTATTCTTCTATCTCCGAAAAAACTCTTAGAACCGAATTTGAGCCGAATCCGAAAATATCGA
Source organism: Corythucha ciliata (assembly GCA_038030265.1). NCBI lineage: Eukaryota > Metazoa > Arthropoda > Insecta > Hemiptera > Tingidae > Corythucha > Corythucha ciliata. Next base: position 40,727,455 of record CM075938.1, on the reverse strand, counting down.
AATTTCACCCGAAAAACTCGTCAGGGGGTCCATGGGGATTTTCAAATCGGAAAATTTCTTTTTTCAGTTTTATTAATTTTTCCCATATTTATAAATTTTTAGGATTTTTCTCCCCATTTTTCCTTCATAGAGTACCTTTTTGTGAAAAAAATGAGACCTCCCCCACCCTCGTACGACCATTTTTAAGGGAGCTACGATTTTTTAACCCTTAAAAAAAACCGCCATTTTTAAATATTTTTTTCACCCCTTTTGGGGTGAGGGAAAAATCTGAAAAAATTACCAGGGGTGGCTCTTGTAGTTGTCTAGGTTGGCTAAAAATTTCAACCCTCTGACATTAATAGGGGGTGAGTTATTGCCATTAATAATATTTCGATAAATTTTCCCGGCGATTCCGGAACCACCCCTAGCTGATCCTAGGTGAACCCATAGAAAAACCCACTGGAAAAACCACATTTTCGCTAATAACAAAAAAACTGCTCGACCAAAAACTTTTCGACCGTTCGGAGGTGAGTAAGGGTTGGTTGTGACAATAAAAAAAAACCACCCCTCGATGCCGGGAAAAATCACCCCCTCCCCCTGACCATACCCTCTAAAAAAAAATTCGGAACGCGGAAAAGTAAAAATCGGGCGTTTTTTGAGATAAAATCGATTATATCTCGAGAAGGGTTAACTTTTTATAATAAACATATTAGCTCGTTGGAAAGCTTACACTTTGACGGAAATAAGACAAAAGAAGTGCGATTAGCGAGAAACGAATATTTTAGGAGATATAAGGGGTTTTGTCAAGAAAGAAAAGCTCCCAAGTTTAGGGGTGGTTTTCACCCTTAAGGAGTGCGCCGATCGCGCTGGAAAATGCCTTAATAAGGGGTGTAAGACACCTGAGCAACAACTTTTACTTCGAGGAAAAAATCGATTTGTGGGCGGGGTAGGGGTGAAAATGGCGATTTTTCATTTTTCCCCTCTATGAAAAAAACACCCTCAGAAAACCACCCCTATCTCGAGAATGAGGACGTAAATCGAAAATCTGAAAAGAACGATTGAGCGCCAATGTGTCACGGTCATTTTGAGCTATAACGATCGAAAATCGGTTAAAAATTGTAGGAGGAGATACGTTTGGCGCGGAGGGGTAGTTTTACTATGTAAACGGTACTTTTGGGGGTGGTTTTTCGACCCTCACGGGTAGGGTTTTGAGATTTCCGGCATTTCGTTTATAGTTTCTAAAGGATCTCGACGCGGCCGACTCGCTGCCGTCGGCGGATTTCAAATATCTCAACCCGAAGTGCTTCAAAAACACCTAAATACGCCGAAATGACGCTCGAAAAAAAAACAGAGTCCGATTTGAGAGTGGTACGCAGAGGTGGGGGGAAAAGTCGCGGAGGGATGGGAAAAATAAAAATCCGTTTCAACATCCCCGTCCAAGTACCTCGGGCTTGGAGAGGAGGTGTTTTCCCGAAAAACCATTAGAAGTCCGCGAAAAAAGGCGATCTGCCCCGCCGAATTTCAGCCGAGGCGCGCGGGAATTAAGCGCTATAATATATATAGTAGATAAACCTATATACATATATATGAATCCTGGAGACCACTGAATTCGTGTTCTAGAGGTTCTGAAACGTGAAAAAAACATGACATGACCCATGTTTGCCACCATCACGACGGGACCAACAGTGCATTTTCAGAATGAAATGCACTAGAAGGAAAACAAAGAAATAAACAGAATACCACGGCTGCATTATTCAATAAAGTTTTATGGTCTACAAGTTGAATAACAACAGCCAAAAACTAGAAATTGTCTTTAATTTAAATTCCCACTTCGTTTAACTTCTGGACCAACGATATACGTTTAGAAGAACTTGATTGCTCATCACTGCTGATAAAGACCATCTGATAATAGCCATCAAATAAGCTCCCATAGTGGATGAGAGAGGTGGAGTTTCAAAATAAGTGCCATATTGCCATAACTACACAAGGAGAGGGACAGGGTGATAGTTTACCAGGGGACGACCTGCCCCCTCCACGCCCCTTCAGTCCTCTGTGAGCAAACCAGGTTTATATATCGTTGTTCTGGACTAATGCGACGTAAGATTTTTCTTTTCAAATAATCAGACCAATCAGGCAACGTGATGTCCCGTTGCCACGTGTAGGCGAAACTTCGGAAAATTATTTTAAAAAACAAAATTTTTGTTGCCCTGAGATTACTTCAAACTTTGGTTGACATTTTTCAAAAATGTCAATTTCCCTCACGAGAAAAAATTAAGATATTCTTTACATAAGCATAGGAGCAACTGGGTGGAAGCAAAAACTCCCGTTCAGATAAAACCCAAGTCTATGTCCACTTAGTGATGGACTCTCGAACATGTTGCTTCATTTCGATAGTTCGATTTGTTTTCTCCCACCAAAAATATTTAATGAAATTAACAACTGATCAACAAAAAACTTTGTCTACGGGCAAGGTATATAGACTACAGAGGTATGCTCCTAACTTTTTAGCCAATCATAATCATTCGCGCAATGACGTCATGGGGTTAGATCCATTTAAATCAGACGGTAGGTATTTCAATAAAATATCCCCGTCAGTATTCGTTACGAAGAAATCCAAGTTTTACATTTTTAAGTGACTGGAATCACTGCTAAAACTTGGGGGAACAGGCCTCGACATGTGAGCGGACCGACTTTACTCGGAATGACTTCACGTCAAAAATTGTTGTGAACAAGTTTACAAAAAAAAAGTAACGGATGGAACGAGCTTTCATGCGCCCGATCAATCAAATATGAACATGACTTTCGGTCATAAAATAGGTGTGGGAATATTGTAATTGTAAGGTATGCTTCCTTACAATTAAACAATGAAATATTAATTCAACACTTTGAATTACTTACCCCACCGATGAGAGGTGATGTAAATCCAAAGAAATTCCTAACGGTAGTCTGGTTTCGGGTAAAACAACCACAATACTATTAAAAATAGGCTATAACAAAGCTATACAAATGTACTAGGCTGGATGAATGTGATGAACAAGGCAAAAACAAACCAAGCAAGACTAAAAAACACAGTGACAGAAAGGGCCCACGAGTGCGATAACATCACAATTTTAAAAGAAACTCTCGTCTCATCTCACATCTAACCCGGGTGACGTAACGGTTGCCAAGGAGGAGCCCCTAGATACGAGCATACCTCTGTAGTCTATATACCTTGGTCTACGGGCACTATGGTTACATATAGACGCTACACAGTGATCATTTGTTCTAAAATCATTCCCGGTGGGTTATTGTTAGTAGAAGGGGTAAAGGGGAAGCTCATTTCACTAAATTCGGGGGCGGGCGTGAGTGCATCACTAAAGCCCTGTTCACATGATGCAATGTTTGATGCTTAATTGCTTGCAGGATTTTCAAAAACATCCAGTCACTACCAAGGAACATAATATGTTTTTAAAAAACCAGCATGCAATATAACTTCAAACATTGCATCGTGTGAACAGGGGGCTTGTTCTGTAAGAATTTGACTGATCCTAGGAACAGTCAGGTCCTGTTGTGACGTCATGTTTTGGTGTTCTGTATCTCAGTGTTCTCTTGTAGCTGTTCCCCTGACGTCACGACTGGGGGAACACTCTCACTATCCTTTGGGATAGCCAAGTGGTGTTACAAGGATCACTTGAAGAGTATTGTTTATAACCTTTGATCGGCTTTCGGGCTTTTTAAATTTTTCAGTTAGTTTCTTCTCCGGCGTGTATTCCTTTTTTTTTAGTAAATGTTTATGGTTTTTGTTTGCTTTATTTTTGAATTATTAACAGCGTGATATTTATTACGAAATAATAATTTCTAGTCATGGAAAGGTAATGTTTAGGTTATAAAGGAACACTTGGCTGGTTTTACGGAACTCCGGTCAACATCACAGGAATCAGTTCAAATGACAGTTACAAGGAACAGTTGAAAGGACAGGGAACAGTGACAGTGATAGTGGCACTCAACTAAAAGTTACAGAACAGGCCCCCTGGGCTTAAAAGGACAGAATTTAGTAGCAAGCTACCAGCAGTAGAGCTACTATAGTTACACACAGGTAAAGACACAGCCCGCCATATTTGGTCGCCATATGATTTCGAAAAAAAGATTATAGGGTTAACTATAATTAATTATTGTTGATTCGTATCGGATTACGGATATTTAGCTTCTCCTCACTTAATAGCTCAGATATTTCTCCTCACTTAATAGCTTCCTGGTTCGCACTACCATCGTATTCTCCATGGTTAAGGCTGTTGACGGCGAAGCTTTGAAAATCACCCTGAGACAAGAGATGGCGCTGTACATCGCGGGGAAAAAATTAAAATGGGAAATTTTAGTACGAAAACTATACACCAGAATTCGTTTTCCTAACTTCTTACTTGAAGCCCTGATATTGGAACATTTTCGCATCTAGGTATCTTTTTGAGTCAGAAGTCAGAACTGTCAGAAGAAGTGCCCTTGACCCCGCGAGTTTATTACAAGTGAAGTGTGATCTGATAATGATAATGCCTCAGCCAGTGTCTAGTGATGCTCTAAATGAAATCAGAAACGTACCAATTTCTCTTCAAGTTGTAGTGTATACGAAATAGGAGTGCAATAAATAAGATGACATTATTATTGTGTCAGTCATTTTCCCGAGATATAGATTTTAGGCGAAAGCATAACGCCTGGAAAACAAGCCCAAGGAAAAACAATCAAGTTGCCGTCAGAAAGAATTATTTTTCTTTGACTGAGTACAAGTCGGAAAATTAGACTGTCATACCAAACCTGATAATTTTTACGGTAGATGATAATTATTGACTATTCGACAATTGTACTGTTTCTACCGATAAATTCGAAATTTGGGCAGTATACGTCGAATTAGCTAGCGCTGTTAGTGCTTTGGATAATGACTGTAAAAATGACTATTGATCAAAACTATCCCTTGAAACTACGATTACGATTCATTATTTCTCGACTGTGAATGGAAAACTTGCATGAATGCCCGATTTGGCGGAAAAGTATACCGGTGAATTGACACATGCGGACAAGGATATTAACAGTAGTTCCTGACCGATTGGTGCTTCCGGTGATTTTTAAATAAATTTCAAAGTTCCTCACGAGGGGATGGATGGTACGAGGGAAAAATGACGTCAATGTGCAGTTTTGAAGCATTTGAGGAAACTCTAAAATGTTTTGTTTACAAATAACAAGAAAAATTAAACCCATGATTAAACCCCAGAAAACGCGTATTCCCCCCTCTTCCCAACACCATCCATTTCATTAACTGCCCTTTGACGCAATCAAACCCCCCCTCAAAATTTTTAAAAATTCGCCTAAAAAAACCCTTGATTGATTTCAATGTTTAATGTGGGCAATTGTCTTGTTGAAGCGCCCTCTTCAAGAACCAGTGATTGAAAAATGTGCAAGTTCCCCATTGGTGAGATTTATCGGCAGAAGAATATGTATGCGCAGAAAACTACGACTTTCACGCCAAGTCGTGAGAAAAGAGGTCTGTCTCTTTGCTGCACTCTAGAAAAACACATGATTTGATTGATGTGAGACCTATACCGGGTGTACTTGGTCCACGTGGCACAAATAAAGGAGGTGATTCTAGACCATATTTGCGTCAAAAAATGACCAAATACAACCATGGTCCGAATATCAACCGTTTCCGAGAAAAACGCACTTTTCCGCTTTTTCAACGCATCGCTGGTTTTCCTCAAACAAACTGCAATAACTCTCACAATTTTCGTCGCACGTAATATTGTAGCACGCCACTGAAAAGGGCACAAAATTGTCTTTTTATTATGTCTAAATGGTTTTGGAATCAGCTTGAGTTGAAGGCCGTTAATGCTGAGCTGAATTCCCAAGTTGTCCTATTTTACCATCAAACACGTGTTTTCTAACACCTTTAATTTCACTCACAGCACATCGAGCATTCGTTAGGCCCCTTTTACACGATGTTTCCTGCCTCAAATCATCTGGTTGTGATCAGATTGAACATATTTTTGAACAAAAAACTTACTCGTGTAAAACAGGCCTTATGAAACACGAATGATACAAAAAAATAAATAAATAAATAAATCGAAATACCTATTGTGTTTGTGTGGGCCCTATGAGGGGGGGGGGGTGAAGAATTCACTGCATTCGTATTTTTATAATTTTCTGAGACCGATTTAGCGATTTGGATTTAATCATCCACCATTGACCATTTTCTGCCGCTGACGGAAAATTAGCTGGAGCCTGAAGCTTGAAAAACTGATAAATGCTTGGCAATCTCTTTCAGATACACATCCTTCCATTTCCTAAAAAAATCCTGAAGATTCCACGTCGGGTATTGGCACTGCACGATCTAAAATTTGGATTTGAGGGCCCTTTTGTTCGATTTGGTGAAATATCTCTGAGACCATCGGCGTAGACTAATCATGGGCGTAGCCAGCGGTGGGCAGTTGCCCTCCACTAGAATCAAAAGCGCAGATTTCGTGGGGCAGGTGCCCACCCCCCAAATTCCATCAAAAAGTTAAAATTCAACAATTTTTTAATGATTAAAACTTTCGCAGGAATTGCTCAGCATCAGAACCAATTACTCGAATTTCGCCTACTAATGCATACACCAATTTCGCTGTTTTTTTTTATGAAAACCAAATTTTGCACATTACAATCTCTGCCTCACTAAGCAACAGTATCACTGATTTCGACCACTAAGACATCACTTTTACTGACATTTCTTCCTCAAATGTCTTTTATTTCGATCCATAAAACCAATTTTGCGGTTTTTTCTCACTAAAAAAAAACAACACATTTTCGCTTATCTTGATTAATGTTTTTTTGAAAAAAAAAGTTCTCGGACGATGCCTTCAGCAAAAGAAGGCGAAAGCTCAGGAAACGAAGAAGAAGAAGAAAAAAGCCAAAACCCTAAAAACATAACATTAATCAAGTTGTATGGCTTTAAAACTGGTAATATTAATAACCCATTTTCTTCATTTAAGCCGTTAAAATGTCTCAAAAAACCGTGAAATTACGCAATTTTATTTATTATTTCAATTGCGGCCATCACTGGGCCAAATAGCCTAACCGCGAATTGGTGCGTTCGATCTGTCAACTTCAGCCGCAAAAGAACAGTTTTTCCTCAATTTAACCTGTGGATGAACGCAATTTCTCAATTTTAGCCACGACCATTCCATCAATCAACAACAAACGGTGAAAATTTTGCCAATTCGTTTTCCCTCAATTATAGCAGCAAATTAGTGCTTTTCCCCAATTCTGCCTTGAGCAATTTTTTCCCCCTTCAAATTGTAGCAGTGAAAAGGTCCTCATAACCTGCATGTGAGCGAATTTCATTAATTTTGACTTGGACGTTGCATCACGAAACCAATTTCACCTGCGAACAAACAATTTTCCTTAATTTTAGCCGTGAATATAAGCACTTTTTCAAAAATGTACGCGCTCTTTCTCAATTGTACCCGCAAACTGGCCATTTATGTATATGTATGAAAACGGTAAATTAGCACTTTTTTGCAATGTTTACCGAGATGTTTCTTTGAGAAACCACGATCTGGCGCCTTCTCTCAATTTTACCTGCGTGAATAAGCACCATTTCTCAATTTTAGCTGTAAATTGGCGTTTTTCCCCAATTTTAGCCGCAAGTGAGAGATTTTTCTCAATTCTACATTGAAGGGCAATTTATTTTGGCAATTTTAGCTGTGTAAAGAGCTCTATACCCCGTGAATTAGCGCATTTTCTTAATTTCGTCGCGGACTTTGCAACGTATATTTCACGCAACTTCCAATGATAAGGCTTATGAAAATTTCTTCCGTTGGACGCGAGCGTTTCATAATAAAAAAAAGTGTGCTCTTTCAGGGTTTGTCACCTAAATTACCCTAAAATTGTGACGAATGTGCCTGCTGAAGTAGAGGAGACGTACCTAATTGCTCCCTGTATGGAGGTGACTAAGTGAATTGGGTAAATCGGCCTTCAAAGAGAGCAGCAACATGGCCTCTTTTCCCCCTAGAAGCTGCTGCTCATCAACACCTGTTACGCACCTTGCAGGTCCCAAGTGCTATACTTCATGAGTGCTAATATGTCGTTTATTTTCACTATTGCTACTGCCTTCTTTGGTTAAGGATCTACTCTACATCACTAGCATGGTGTTAATTGGCAGTAGTTAGAGTTTTTAGATAAAATTCAGATAGATAGCTAGTTTTTAGAGAAAATTTAGATAAAATTGTTGACGTACAGAAATACAGGTATACAATCTCGTTTGAAAATGAAATGGAAAACTAATGAGAACTACATCAATTTCGACTTTGGATGCATACCACACTGAAAAAAAGCTTGAAATCGGATGTTTTTGCAGTTTTTTCTATTTATAGGCTGCAGCGTCTCTTGTTAGGGTTTGAGGGTTTGAATTTCCGATTAAGGACTTCTAAAAACATAATAAATGAGCGGAAACCATGTTTTAAAACCTATTACAAGCGATGGCGTGGTGAAAACGCCCCAAAAACACGATAGTTAAAAATCCACTCAAATTTCGCCTTGTTGCCGGGGTTGTAACGTTGGGCAGTGTTAAAAATCAGACTCAGCACACCTAAAAACATTAAAATCAGTCATCAAACTTAGCCCCGGAGTTTTTTCCTGTAACAACCCCGATTGGTAACCTGCTTCCTTGACTACAACTTGCTTTAAAAACACCACTCGACATCCCAGAGTTTAATATTTGGAAGCAGAAACGGCGCTCTGTGATTCTGCCTGATGTGAGAATCCCAGAAGTCAGAAAAGCGTCAGGTTTGAGGGTGTGACATTGTTTGAAGACTTTATGACAAGGTGAGGCTAGAAAATTGGCATTGCAGGGAAGGGGTAGCCTTACTTTTATGAGAGAATTGACAAATAAGCTTCTTAACCACCGCTTGTCCTCAGCTAATCGTCGTGATATTCTCTTTATCTTTCTTTAAAAATCAACTTTCCTGAAATCCTGGGGGAGGGGGTAGTTTCCCCCATTACCCCCGCCCATATTGGATCAGCCCCAGCGACGAGTTCTTCGAACGCTAAAAATCAATTGGTTCGTGCGGGGGTTAATAAGTATTAAACTTATTTTATTCTTATTCTGCGAGTTCTGTTTTTTAGGCAAAAAACAAAAAATGAAACAACTCCCGAAGATGGTATATTGTTTCGCCGGCCTAGCCCGGAAAACGATCCTCACGTATTTTTCAGCCCACAAAACTCAAAAGACATGAAAGGAAAAAAAAAAAAAAAACATACTTTCTGTGACCTTGAGGGAGTTGTTAGACAAGTAGGGTAGCTAGACAGTGAAGTTAGAGGGGGGTTCGTAGCAGTTGGTAGCATCTCGAGTCCAACGAATAATTGTATAGAATCCACCTTTTCAAACTAGCCGCAGCACAGCGCCACGAGGTGGAATCCTCATTTCAACGAAAATAAAATTGCTATTAATTAGGAATAAGTTCTTAAAAAAATACGAAAGTGTTGATGAATACGTTTTAAAAAATTGTGACTGTATTCTCAACCTATTTCCTCAAATATTTACGGTGAGAATAAACATTTTTATCGAGGCCACGATTTTTAAAAAATGAAAATTAAAAAAAAAATTGAAATTTGAAAAAAGTGAATCCATAGTGACAATTTGGCAACCTCAAAGATTCGCGAAAAAATAATAAAAAAAAGTATATTGCATTTTTGTCCAAGAAAACGTGTACCGAAGCTTTCGTTGCGAGGGGAACCCCCCCTCAGAATTTTTTTCCCCAAAAAGTGAATCCATACTGACAATTTGATTGGTTAGAAATAGCTATGTGCCAATTTTCATGAAATATCTCGGTTTCACCACAAAGAAATCGTGTACCGAAGTTGAGGAAGCACCGTCAACAGCCTTAAGAAGAAAGGAATAAGAAACAATCCGTTGCTGGCCGCGCTCCTGTGGATACATGACAGACAGCTAGAAAGTCGACAGTCAACAATAAATTCCAGTAACTACAACAACAGATCTGCCCCCCTATTCTGTAACTCATAACGCGTGCGTTAGCAAAATTTCTCAGCTGATTACTTTCAATTATTCACCTTGTTTATTTCGCTAACGCACGCGTTATGAGTTACAGAATAGGGGGGCTGGGGGCCTATTTTTCGCCAGCCATGTGTCTATTTCATTCATTTGTTTGAAGAAACTTAATGAAATAAACATATGACTGCGAAAAAGTTATTGCTTCGGAGTTAGAGAATAGGCCCCCTGAACCTGAGACGCAACGGGTGGAATGATGCCTCTATTGAAACCATCAAGTCATCGTGCAAACCCTGTGCTTTGCTGAATTGAAAAACAGCCTCATTTGACCCACCCATTCTCGGTTAAGGTCGATGCACACACATCAGTGCCATGAACGGGACGTGCCCCGTCCGGCAAATAAAATATTATTCTCGATGGAAATTGAAGGGTCACGTCCCTGAGACGTGTCGGAGATGTGTGGACGAGCCTCTCAATTCCCATATGAGTATAATATTTTACTCGTCGGACGTGCCCCGTCCGTATCTCGGGCGGGGCACGTTCCGTTCACGGCACTGATGTGTGTGAATAGACCTTTATTCAGTCCGTATTCTGTAATGAAAATACAGTATTCACAGTTGAATGACGAACAAATATGTAAAAAAAAACCGTCACGTGGCACCGCGTCTTTTTTCTCGAACATGAGTCGACGTCCGCGCCGTGTGAAAGGGCCCGCACAGAGTTCGATGTGCATATTTTGACTGCAGGAGTTCAGACCCTTCTTCAGAAGGTGTTCAGGCCCCTTGTTCAGTCAGTTTTGGACCAGTATGTCTGGCCCATGAATGGTCGTATATGAAGAAATGGATTGATTTAACAACATTATGGGATGTACACTTATACCTATTGTAAAATAAAAATTCTAATGTTCGGTGAAAAATAGGAACTAAGACAATCATTTCCCTTTTAACAACTAGGAAATAGGAATACTTCACCAAAAAGACAAATTTCCTGGATTTGGTTCCAGTATATGCAGTCTCTTAAAGTGGCAGGACGATAAATCGAGTATAAGATCCCTCTCTCTTTTCACTTTTCTCTTGATAGTCAATTCGACCGTATTGTTCTCGGTCAGCCACATTTCTTGTGAAAGATAAAAAACTGCCCCATTCATTTTAAAAGACCTAAATGCCCCCAAAAAGCAACCCTTAGCAACCAGACGAATAATTTATTTCACTCTTCTCTCTCACCACTTCTTTAACCATTTTCAGTGCATAGTGATGTCTTGGCGAAGCGAATAATTGCTCTTTTCCCCTTAAATTACATTTAATCTCAAGCCGTCCGCCTCTCATTATTTAGGGCGGAATCGAAATGTTTGCGCCAGGGAAAGAAAACAATATTTTTGTATCAGGATAGGATCTGACGCTAATATAATTTTTCGGTTCACGGCTAGAATTTATCCATTTTTCCCCTATCCATCAAACATCTCTTTTTCCTTCCGAAATACCTTTCGTTTCCCATGACAGAATATTAAATTACTGTAGAGGTACAGTATGAAAAAAGAGATCATTCACTTCCGCTCTGTTCATTTCATTAAAATCTATTCGGTCCCTCTCACTTGCACAATCGTCCATTCTTTCACGTAAAGTATCGTTGTTCCAATCGACTAAACAGTTTTCAAATAATTTAAATTTTTATCCCTATCTCTGACTCTAATATAAATTGATTCTTATGTAGAGGGAGACGTTGAGAAAGACCAGAGATTGAAACTCTTGGTTTTCCTCCAGCCTTCTTTCGAATCTTGTTCTTCTAGTGATGATCATTACCTTCGCATACGTCGAAGCTTCTTGAGGCTTTTGCGACAGATAGGAGGCGTTACAACGAAATGGCGAACCTTCCACAGAGGAGGGGTGAGGGTGAATTAATTAAATTACACTCGAAAGCAATTTTGGTTAGTAGAGGTGATCCGTGTAAATTTGCTTGTCTTAGCTTGTTGCCTTTATCTCATACTTGGATGGGAGATAAGCTCATCCTCTTGAAGAGTTGAAATCTTGAAAGGGAAGGCGAGGAGTTGACAAAAGGAGCTGTACTACAATCTAAAGTATGACCTATTGGGGCCGAAGAGATATTGATTTTGTTTGAAAACTTGGTGAAGCATTGAAATCTGTCGTGAATTATTGTTGATGTAGAGAGAAGCTTATAGAAACGAGAGAATGCTGAAATGTTACAAGAAAGACGTGTTTGAAATAGTCAGGAAAACTGATTTTTTGTGCCCGATAAAAGCCTGAAACATCAAGATAAATGAAAACCTATAATGCGTCATTATTTCTATTTCTTGTTCCAAATTGCTTTGTTATTTAATAAAAGGGAGGAACAAAGCATTGAGAAAATAACAAAGGGAAGAATGAGGAAATATGTTTTGGCACCAAGCCCCCTCCTACCGTCTACCACCTATTGTTTATTATAAAAACTATTACAGACAAACACCTTTTAAGGCGTTGCGGAAAGGATTTCTTCCTTTTCCCTTTCCTTTCATTTTTTATTTTTATTAATTTATACTTCATTTTTACAGATAATGGGTGAAAATATCATGATGAGACATTTCACTTCACTTCCAGACTAGCTACATGAAGGTATAGATCATATACAACAAGTGCATGACGTTATTACAGATTGCACACCACTGCTACTTTGAATACTCAAATCTAAATCATTTCCAAAACTAACAGTGGAACATTTTCACTGGGCTGCTGTGAATTTCAGGAGTACTCTGATGGAAAATGTCTGCTCGGTTTTCCTATTTAAGCAATTAGACCGTGACTGAGACCAGAGAGTACAATAGGAAAAAGTTTACCCGAGTTTGTTCCGCCAGCACCTGTTAAAGATGCACAAAAGTTACTTTTCATCCCCCTACTCCTCCCAACAACAACCTTTAGCAAAACTACAGAGAGAACGGCAACCACAGACGTTGATGGTGAGGCAGGTTGGATAGGCATTAAAAAACAAAGTTTTTCCCTTTTTTTCCCCCCTCTATGTTACATAGCTACTACCTATACTAGAAAGTATACGCGGTCAAAAAGCTATAACACTCTTTTTCAGTCCGTTACAGAACTGAGACGCGAGAGCTGCGGGTACATGGAGATGTTACCACAGGACAGCATCTGAGAAAACATTATTCTTTTTGTGTACAGAATGTTAAGCTCAATGCCCCTTTTACACGAGTAGCGTTTTTGTTAAAAAATATGGCCGATCGTCCACTGGCAACGTTTTAGAGCGGCGCTACAACGAGTGTACATCACAAAGGCTGAAGAATGTGACATCGCCCATTGGAGGCTTTGATGCAGTGTATTCAATTTAAGGCTTTGGAATGTACGTCGCTCGTTATAGCGCCGCTGGAAAACGCTTCCAGTGGACGACCGGTCTCAAGCAGGGAACATCTGTTAATTTTTTTCAAAATGGGTACTTTTATCATACAACTAACTCGTGTAAAAGGGGCTTAACATTGCCATTTTGTTATTACATACATCTACATAATAAACATTGGCCGAGCGGTTTGATTTTTTGTACAATCAATCCGGATGTCTGTCACTAATTGTCCAGTATTGCACCACGTAAACCGACCCTGAATCGAAAACAAAATTAATTGATCGACCGTGCTTCAGAGATATTGGAATCGTGCTACACGACCGCCTTATATTTTATACCATCAGACGCTTTTGAGAAGCGCAATACAACGTTGTCGTCTAAGTAGACCCTGAATTTTATTTTAGGTCTGGTATATTCTCATAATATACTATAAATAAATACATTTGTGTCGTTGTTGAAAGTATAATGAAGAAGTCAAGAAAATGTTACGAGCAGAGCGCTCTCCAAACTTTTTATTTCAGAGTGAAATGGTTGGGCGTGCGGGGTTGACATTGAGAAGAACAGTCTTCTGAGAATGTAGACGAGAAGCTTCCCGCATTTAGAGATTTTTCCTTGAGGGACAGACGTCATTGAGTGAGTAACATGTCATTTTTCTCTCTCCATCTTTCACTCACTTTGTCTTATCTCACAGTTGAATACAATTGTATACTAAATCTACTGGCACTTCATTACTACCACAGTTCTCGGTTAAACTTTTAAATTAATTAAAAAGTCACCGTATTTTTTCACTTCAAAATTGGCCAATGTACGTAAATTCCGTCGTCCACTGGAAGCGTTTTCGAGTGGCGCTACAACGCGCGACAACGAGCGAACATCCCAAAGGTTCAAATAAAATGTGACATCGTCACTGCAGGCTTATCTCCAGTAAATTCAATTTAAGCCTTTTTGGATGTTTGCGCGTTGTAGCGCCACTCGAAAGCGCTTCCAGTGGACGACCGGCCTAGAACGTGCATACGTATAACAATATCACAAGGAACGTTCTTCTTGAAGAAAAAACAACTTTATTTTCTTATTTCCGAAAAGTTAACTTCAGCATTCATAATGGGAAGGTTCCCGAGGATAACAAGATTTTTCTTTGGCTCATTCACTCCCAAGGTGACTATGAACTCTTCTATAGGGGCCGCAGATTTCTCCCTGTCCATCAGGTGGGAGGTGTGGGGACGTCACCAGCAGTCCTTTACTCCCGATTGCTGGCCCTAGAGCAGTAGAGCAAGTTAATTTTGATAATTGAGAAATCACAGCCCAATAACAATTAATAATGTACTGGGTCCAGTGCAAAGGTGGCTGGGACTGTTCCGTGACGTAGATGAAGGACAGTAATGGCCGAAGATGCGTGCGGCGCCTATAGAAAGTTTAGTCACCTTGATTCACTCCCATCCTTTCAAACAATCTCTGCCTCTTTCCGACTGTTCTGTAAGTTTGAATTGATTGCTACGTTGAAGCCATTGTTCGGCCACATTAAAACAGAAACATTAAATAAACAGAGATAAATTTGTGTTCGGAAGGGAGGGGGGAGGGCCCCTTCGGCCAAGGTACATAGACTACAGATGTATACTCACAACTTCTTAGCCAATCATAATCATTCGCACGGTGACGTCATAGGGTAAGCTTCGTTTAAATCAGACGGTAGGTATTTCTATAAAATACCCCCATCAGTATTCGTTACCAGGAATAAATCCAAGTTTTACATTTGTAAGTGACTGGAATACTGGAATCACTGCTAAAACTTGGGGGAATAGGCCTCGACGTGTGAGAGGAACGACTTTACACCATTACGTTAAAAATTGTTGGGACCGAGTTTACAAAAAAAGTAGCGGCTGGAACGAGCTTTCATGCGCCAGATCAATCATATATGAACGTGACTTTCGGTCATAACATAGGGGGGAGTGCTATAATTATAAGGTATGCTTCCTTACAATTATTAAACAATGAATTATTAATTCAACACTTTCAATTACTTACTCCACCGATACGAGAAATGTTGTAAATTTATAGAAATTCCTAACGTATTCTGGTTTCGGGTAAAACAAACACAATTATTATTAAATCATGCATAAATCTGTAGCCATAGGAGCCTACATCGTCTGTCTTCCCTCGTGGAGGTTCGTCAAAAACAGACCGGTTTCGGCTGCTCGCCATCTTCAGCGTGGATATGTGCAAATTCCCAACTCAGTTTCAGTTGGAAAACCAAATGCTGAAGATGGCGAGCAGCCGAAACCGGTCTGTTTTTGACGAACCTCAACGAGGGAAGACAGACGATGTAGGCTCCTACGGCTACAGATTTATGCATGATTTAACCACTAACCCTCGTAGTTTAAGCGACTCTACTAACAATTTAAAACAACTATTATTAATAAATAGGCTGCAAAGACAAACAAAGCTGTACAAATATACTAGGCTGGGTGAATGTGATGAACAAGGCAAAAACAAACCAAGCAAGACTAAAAAACACAGTGACAGAAAGGGCCCACGAGTGCTATAACATCACAATTACCTCCTCTCAAGTCTAGCCCGGGTGACGTAACGGTTGCCAAGGAGGAGCATACCTCTGCATACGAACATACTTCTGTAGTCTATATGTATACCTATTCATACATGGTCTATATGTACTCATATATTGGTCGACAATGTCCGTTTGAGCGTAGCTAAGGGCGCTTTCCCACTAGAGATTCCGGTATCCGATTCGCGTATGCGATTCCGGAATCCCATACTTAAAATATCGCGATTCAGTATCGTGGCTACTTTATTTCCCCACTTTTTATCGTCTGAAGATGGCCTGGGGGCTTATTCTGTAAAACATCGAAGCTTTTACACGTTGCCTAGAAAGCAATGTTGCTATGGTAAAACTGTTGAAATCTGTTTGATGCCTTTCCGCATTGCAATTTTTGAGAATACCGATTTAGCAACATTGGAAATCGACTTCGGAATAATAACCATAGAACTATACAGGAGAAGACCAAGCCATTAAATATGCACTGAAAGAAAATAAACTACGCATTTGAACGTCTGTAAATTCAAATTAAAATTGCCTTTATTGCTATCAAATAATAAATTATTTGGAATTGCCAACAGCTTGTTATTCATATCGTTAAGGGAGAGTTCAAAAATGTAAATAAGGCAGCAGTGAGGATCATATCACTACAGCGATGGCGTACTATGAATCCTCACGCCCAAGTAGCCACGAAGAATCAAGCACTAGTAGCTAGAATCTACCCGAGTAATGTGGAAAAACAGTAGCGTGCCTCTTCACGACGATTGAGAGGCGAAGATCGAGGAAAATTCCCGAAGATGAGTGCGAACAATTGATGAGAATGCCATGGATGAAAATGCCGACATGTGGACATGCTGACGTCTAAACCATTCACGACAGGACTAGCTCCTGTCTCGACCACACAACACTCTCATCTGAGACATCGAGCTAGAATACTTCTCGCTGTGGGCTGATCATCCACAAGCTGCTGCGCAGGAAGTCAGAATGGCGAAGATCAGCAGCGCGAGCTGAGATAATAAACTTTCGACGTTCTTATCCCATGACAGACATGAATAAAAAAGCTAGGCCGAGGAAAGTTAAAATTCACAATGATAACGGGGTTTGATAAAGATGAAAGCAACACTGCAATCTAATTTGTCGATATAGCAACAGAGTCTGGTGGTGCATCTATAATAACCTACCTAAACCTACCTAACCTACCTAAAGAAATACTCCTTAGCAACGTTCCTTCAAATTCATTGTTTCTCAAATTGCAGAATGTCGAATAGCAACGTTTCTTTGATGGATAGCAACTTTGCAATCGAAATTTGATTGCTATCGTGTTAGAGAATAAGGCATAGAGATAAAAATGAATGGAGAAAGCTTGGGCTTGAAATTTGTTGACCGTAGTTATGGTGGGAGGTGCACCTTGTGAACCACAAAGTAACCTCAAGTCAAGTTGTTTTTTATTTATACATGTCCACTTTTAATTTCTAGTTTTGTTCTTTTTTAATCTCTGGGGCCTTATTCCAAGTTGTCGGGAAAAACTCACGTGAGGTGGTTGCTATGGCGAGATAATACTATTTCTGATGAAGCGTCCTTGGATACCGCTTATGGGATTATTTCCCGACAACTCTAACTAGGGCCCCAGGGGGGAGGTGAGCATTTTTGTTGATAACCTGACGATGTAGAGGTGAATTCAAGGTTCTGAAGGTGTACTTTGGCGGCCATATTTGTGACAATCCTTCTACCCACCCCCCAATCCATTCAGGCTTTCTCCAGTTATTTACCTCTATGGAATAAGGCCCCAAGTTTGGAGTAGTGACTTGAAAAAGAATAACGTTCACGTAATTTCAAATTTATACAAATCAGCTGTTCCGTATTCTACCAACCATCGAATGTTGACAAATACGTTCATGCTTTTACTTTTTATTAAAATTCCCTAGCCCAAAGCTACGACCCCGGCAACATGCTGAAATTTGATGCAATCGTTTTTAGACCTAACTTGAAAATAAGTGAATCCAGAATTTTTTCAATTTTTTTTTCGAATTCCTCGTGAAATTTCCATGCATCACAATATTGCCGAAAAAATGCAATTTTTTTAAAAGCCAAAATCGTCGTTTTTAGCGCAAAAGGACTAGCAAAAAATGACGGTCGAAATTGCAAAAAATGGCCGCGAGAGCCGCTTTGTATCTTAATTGCAAATATTTTTACCTGAAAAAAACTGAGATTGAGAGAAAATTGTGGGAGGAGTAGAATTTGGCGTGACTACGTCAAGAATTATTTGCCACAGAATTACATAGACATCTAAATCTAGTTGTTTCTTGGCATGAAAAACGCGAATATGACCTTTGTTTTGAAGGTAAATCATTTCCCAGGCATGTTCTCCCCATAGCGGAATAATATTTTCGGTATTAAGTTCGAAAAAATTGGTAATGGAATTCTGTAACTATTTTATCAGGACTTCTCGTACAATTTCTATGCGCATTGACTACAACGTTGTCGAAAACAAACCCCATTTACTTCAATGTTCCATACGGGAATTTTTTGCCATCTTGTATTTATTAGTCCAGTAAAATAAGAACTAAAAAGGGGGGTAAGGTTGCAGTAATTAGGGTAGATGATATTTTTTTTTGTGTTGTCTGGGATGGTGCAGGTATGACGTGTTCGAATTTATGACCGCGAAAGACATCGGGATCACCATGGAATTCTCGAAAAACCACAAAAATTTGGGACTTTTTGGGGGTTTTGGCTCTTTCACGCTAAACTAGCCATTTTTCGGCTGTTGCTTCGAAGTAACTTTTCAAAGTTGAGAAAATTTCTGAGAAAACCAGCCTTAAGCGGGATCTAAATGTATTACCGTTTTCAAGATACAGCTCGCCAACTTTGTCAACAGTCCAAAATGCTGTCTATGGTTATTCGTTTTTGTTAGCTGTGACATTGGAGAAACCTTTAATGATCATGATAGCACTAATTATTTTGCTAGACTAGACTGAATCTTCAAAAATGAGGCCAAACGACTTGTTATCCCCAATGTTTTGATAGTGGTTGGGTTTGATAGTGGTTTTCAACCAACAGGTGGTGGCGGGCTCCCCACTATTTTATGTTTTTCTACCGTTACTTTCTTTATTCACCTGAGGCTGCATAGTTCAAGTTTATTATTTCATTCACTCATTTCAAATTTCAGAGAGAGCGTGAAACAGTACTCTCAAGCAAAAAGTCAAATCGAGACGCGAAAGTTAATCCTAAAATCCCCAGGTACCTGCTTTCGAACGTGTCGTTTATCGTGAGATATAGGCCCGTATTCAGAAACCACACTTAACGCAACCTTAACCTTAATAGACCCTCAGGGAAGCATTTCGTATTCAGAGACCACCCTTATCCATGTCTCTTGAGGGATCCCCTAAGGGGACCCTTAAAGGAAAAAAAAAAACTGTTATTCAGAAAGCAACCTTAACCTGCGTACCCCCTTAAAAAGACGATATTTCATGGTTATCCGCTAAGGGAGCTCGAGACCACCCTTAAGGCCACCTTTAAGTGTTCAATTGTGCAGCATTGATGTGAAAATGTCGGAATTAGAAGAGTTTATTGGTTTCATAGAAGCTGCAGAATTATCGGTGCCAAGAAATATAATAAGGGGATCAGAAAACAAACCTTTTTTCGACTTGAGTGAGGAACAATGTCGAAAAAGGTATCTGGTGCAAAATTATTCCGTAGTTCCATAGATATCGCCTGTATTATTCGTGATTTTGATCAGGGTGTATCAAAGTTATAAGAATTCATCGAGAATCTCTTCCCACTTTTTATTTTTTGCAGCGAGACTGACTGCGTCTGACTTTTTATGTTCGACAATATTCGCGTATTTTAAAATTGTCTCCTTCAAGAACGGCTTCTCCGCGACAGAAAAATTCATCTTTTTCTTTCCCGAATCTTTTACCTTAAAGGGCTGAAGGCTTTGTATAGAATTTTCACTCGTGCACGATCAGCTTGAGTAATTTCAAACTCGGAGAATGAGAACAGATCCCGGGAACCCACCAAACTGGCACTTTTTTGCCACCGTTGCATTCCCCCCCACCCTTACGCATTAGATTTTCATAACTCACGGCTAACCTCTGTTCCGGCGCGCGTAAAAATTATGGAGGGGAATGAATCAAACTAAAACATCAATCAAATAAAACAGCTGTAAGTAGCTAAAAAAACTGTACAGTCACCTCAAAAAACACAATGTTCTTCTCATATCAGCTTAGGGGACCCTTAAGCTTAAGGGTCCCCTTAGGGTTGCGTTAAGTGTGGTTTCTGAATACGGGCCATAATCACAGACTTTGTGGCGTATGTACTAATAAAACGGCAAGGCCCGACGCGACGCCTTTTGTGGAGCCTGCCACATGCTGGAAGAATGCACTGCTTTCGATTCGCCTCCGATACGGATTTTCGATCATCTGAGAGAGATCATGCTGGACCAATTACATTATAGTGTACACAAATTGAAAGCTCAGTAAATTCCGTACAGCGTTCATGCGTGTGTCGCCCATAAGTTGAATATCTAAAGTACGCGACACGAAATAAGGCGGGTGTGACTCATCGGCCCTCCCATGCCCTGTTGCCACTCCGTGCGACGGGTGGTGATGTGGGGTGGGGTTTTACGAACGCTCACCGGCTCACAGCTCTCCAAAGTGACAACGATGGGAGCGCAACGTTGCCAGTTATAGGTGTAGACTTAGGTGTAGTTATAGGTGTTAGGTAGAAAAACGTTGGTTTTTTAGTCGATGAGTCACACCCGCCTTATTTCGTGTCGCGTACTTTAAAGTGTTGATTTCCGTGTATACCCATAATATTTACATATATCGATAGATGATTTAAAAATAACATCTACCACTGAAAGCCCAAATTTCCCCGGCTTTCGACAGCTCTAATTTTCTCTGCTATGGTGAATGTGACAGACACCGTTGAGTTTGGGTTTTCGGTATAGGGTTCGTGCTTTCACAGTAACGTGTATAGTCACTGCAAGCCCAAATGCCCCCCCCCCACACCTAAATACTATATTATGCACATGGGTCGCGAAGAAATTAAAGCAGAATTTAGAGGGTCACGAGCCGCAAAAGATTGAAAACCACTACTTTATAGGACGAAGTGCGTATAGCAAAATACGTACTCCCGTGGTGGGGTCCATAATCTCCTTATTTTCTATATAATTTCGAGATTTTTCTTATCTCCCGTCGCCTGATCTGTTCAATCAGGTTCAAAATGGTTGGGAAACGAGAAGAGCCCATTGAAATTTGGATGGGTTCAATCACTGCAAGGACTCATTCTGAAAAAAATGTCTAATGATCCTGCTCCCTCCCTACTCTTGAAGATGGTTTCCTGCGCCTGTAAGAAGGGTTGTACCAATGCACGTGGGTGCAGAAAAGCCGGCCTCAAGTGTTCTACGCTCTGCATTAATTGCAGTGGCGAGTCATGTGCATTGACTCGTGGATTTTGACTGTGTAGATATAGTAGAAGACCCCACGGATATAGAAGGCGACACGGAAGACATTTCGACATTTCTTATAGACGACGTTATAAGTGTCAAGGAGACGCGTCTTCTGTCAGGCTCTTCCAAGGGATAAAGAGTGGATTGAAATATATTTTTTATTACTTTTGACATTCATGCTATCACTTAGTTGTAATAGTGCACTACTTTTCAGTTTTCAGTCCTAAATTATTCGTTTATCAGACATTTTCAATCACAATTATGCCATTGCCAGATGAGCTACATGCGTTTGTGATCTACTTTCTATAAAGAACGAAATGCTGAAAACTAACTATACCTAATAGTTATCGAAACATTGGTGTTACAGAAGTTGTCCTGGTCTAATTTTGTGAGAACGATTGTTAAACGAATCCTACATGGTCACGAATAACGAAAACCGATAACATTTAATTACAGCCTACTACGAGTAATGGCCGTACCAACTAAAACAATTAGGAAATACTTCTATCAACAATGCATATTGATTAATATGTAGTTACGGAGCTTCTTGGGCGAAGTTATTGTTTTGCCTTCTCTTTGTTGGAACGTTTAGCCTAAATCTGAAGACCGTGTACCATTTTGACCACTAAAATGATTCCACGTGGTTACAGATGATGAAGACCTGGAAACATCAACATCATTTGTCAATTATGAAAAGTTAACGTATCTATGACGATCTCTATCTTAGATGCTGTGAAACCTCCAGATCCCGCTTTGGACTAGTTTTGTCGGAAATTTTGTCTGCTTTGAAATGTTACTTCGCAGTCACAGTCGAGAAATGGCTACTTAAGCAAAAAAAGTGTCTAAACCTGAAAAAAGCAAAAAATTGCGCCGTCTTTCCCGAATTCAAGGATGATCCCGAGGTTTTTCGAGGTCAACAATTTGAACACATCATACGTACACCACCCTCAACAACATGAAACAAAAAAATCATCTACCCTAATTATTGCAACCTTCGATACATTTTACTGGGCTATGTAGGTCAGAAGTGCTCGAGAAAAAAAAAATGCTAACTCTGAAAAACTCGTACAATTTTTTGGCAGCCCAAAAACCGAAATGTATTGGTACTTCTTTTAGTTTCTTATAAATATCCCGAAAATGAGTTACTTTCGAGGAAAACCTTCACTCACAAAACTTGTTGAGCGATAAATTTCCAACAAATTTTGTATGTAAAGTAGTTTTCAACGATGAATATGGAACGGGCTACAGCTTTTCGAAATTGTTGTTCCAAAATGGTTCAAGGTCCTAAAATCGCCTGTTATCGACTAAATACTGCACTTTGGACTGTTATGTATTTTTTGATTTTTTGGTATGAAAGAACGAGGATGAATAATTGAAGGAAGATTTGAAATTGAGTGACGATTGATGGTTATAGTCGTTGATGGATATGGGTCGGTAATTGAAGATTTGTCGATGAGGACTGAGGATTGATTGATTATGGAAATGTCGGTGTTTGAGGAATGAAGACTACGGGATTTTTTGTCATCTTGTATTTATAGGTCAGAAGTGTTCGAGAAAAAAATAACTCTGAAAATGCTACCTCTTCAGAGGTAAATTTTTGGCGGCCCAAAAACCGAAATGTTTTGGCACTTCTTTAAGTTTCTTCTAAATATCCCGAAAGTGAGTTACTTTCGAGGAAAATCTTCACTCACAAAACCTGTTGAGCATCAAATTTTTCAACAACTTTTTTGTCCACGTTAAAAGGAATTGGTGACTTGTGCTGGATCTGAGGTCTTTCAGTTGGGAGATAAACCCGCGAAAAGTCCCCCGCGGACATCTTGGTCCCCACTCGTCGTAGTACAAAGGACTCCGCTTTGAATGAACAGCTGAAAAAATTTGCCACACTATGGTAGTTTGTCACTACGGCAGCTTGCAGGTCACGACAAACCCATGCACTATCACTCTTCAACTATTTTCCTTGTTTCCTTCTTGTTCTCCCTTTAACTGTTTTTTCCATAATAAACGTTCACGCTCCCTAGTGACTGAAAACACAATGAAAAGCTGTCGGTTGTGTTGTACCTACCCTTGTACCGTTGTCGGAGTATTAGTCCAAAAACATTATGCCTCAAAACATGGAATCAACAATTTCAAAGGATTTTTCATTTAAAGTAGCTGTTAAATTGTGTAATTAAAATAGCTAGGCGTTGTTGGAAAGGCTTCCGGCGCAGTTGAGCAGAAATAGTTTATAATAACCGCTTCACTTTTCTTGATTTTCCTCCCGCATATTTCTTAAAATTATGGAATACATGTATACCTACGTACAATATAGATTCATAATATGAATAACTTCAGTAATATTTTGACTCACGAGGCAGCGCTTTTGAATAGGTAAAATAATGTATCTACAGGGGGTCGATGATCCCAGGAGACAGACAAAAAGAATCGCATACGTATCCGATACCGGAATCTTAAGCGTGAACGAGCGCGTTGCCCGCATTGTATTTTTAGAATCCTCGATTCGGGAATCGGATACTGGAATCTCAAGTGTGAAAGCGCCCTAAGGGTTTAAGCGATTTTGTATTCAAAATACTAATTCATGATTGAGATGTAAGCTCGAAAGCTCAGCTTACAATTAGTGTTAAGGGGAACTTTAAAGCCGCCCCTTCACATACAAGCTTTGTTCAAGCAGAGCTGTGGGCATTAACCAATCAAAGCGCTCCGAGTCCACAGCGCGCTGTGACCGCTCGAAGAGAACAGTTCAAAGCCAAAGAACTGGCTTTTTTTATCTTTCAACGCCCAAATCTTGAAGTCGAAAAAAAATAATTGTTTAACGGTGACAGTGTCTTCGCGTGTGATTTTCGTGATAAAATTCATTCGAAAAATACGTTTTGCACGGGTGATTCCTCTATCCCCCTCCAATCATCCTCGACTAATACTCGGCATACACTTTCTCGCCTTATTTCTGCACCAATCCTGGTTTTTAAGGACTCGTTTTAATCTTCAGGAAATTCCACACATATGCAGTGTTTTCCTTTTTTCATATCTCAGAAGTCATTTAAATTCTCCTTTAACTTTTACCTCGTGATTTCACACTCTGTTTTCGACTTATTTACTGAATTGACATTGCTTTAACACACATTCGAATTCTAAAGTGCTTTGGGGTTATTTTAGGGATAAAATTTGAAAAAGCAAGATCTAACGTCGCTGCAGAACTTCCTGAAGATTAAAATTAGACTTTGAAATCGAATATTGGAGCAGAAATGGAGCCAAAATGTATGTGCGAAGCATAGACGAGGGGGAGAGGGAAGGGGTCGAGGAAACCCGCCTGAAACCCCACCTTATAACGAATTCTCCCGCAGTTATTTCTTCGTCCACAAATTTTTCTTCTTATTTCTCATAATAAACAATAGGCCGTTTGTCCTATCGATTGAGCATAATTCTCTTCCTCTGATCAAAGAGAATGTCTCTAGCCCTATACGGTTGAGTGGACTAGTAATTGAAGTCAAAGACTTTGAGTGGTCATGGAGCTGGCATGCTTGGCCACACAAGATTCCTTCTTCGAAACCTTTTGAGGCAGAGAGTTCCACTCTTATCTCCCACCAATGATGGGATCTGCGAGGGACCTTGGGAAGGGTCGAAGCTGTGCAAAGGAGAGAACAATGCTTTCAACTTAATATCAAAGTTATGGTAAGGGAGGGTGTGGAGGGACCCCCTGCAGGAACACAGAAAATGAGTTATTTTATTATGCAAAAAAAATGGAGTTTTCACGAATAATTTTTTCATAATAAAGAAAAATAGAGCGAGAGATGCATAAAATCCCTTGATTGCAATTTCAAGAATTAATCTCTGTAATCAAGCTCTCTTCATTAAAGCGAAACTAATACAACGAAGGGTAGAACTTTCCTATGTACACTGAGCGAGCCAATAAATCCAACAATAACTCCAACAAAATTAAATAACTTGTAAATGTTAAATAACTTCTAATAAAATTTGGAAAAATAAGTACAATTAGGGTAACATTCCGAGCGTGAAAAGAGGAATAAGGTAAATACCCCCTCAAGCAAGAGTGGAAAAAGACCCCAACCCTCAATCTTATAACTTATTTTCCCTTTGTTTTCCTTGACACTCCAAAAGAAATAAGGGAAAGATTGGTACAAAACGAACCGCTGGCAGTCGCAGACGTGCTCGGCTTCTGTAAATTTTCTATCTCGATAGATTCACTATACGTCGCTTATCACTGCTTTCTCTGCTTTCTCGATCCTCCCATTTGCTATCTCTCTCGTCCCTCTTAAAAAGCAAATATAGTCGCTCCCTCAGGATAGGTAGAATATTACGTGAATGTTTTTATGTATGCCGGTGTTGCTGAAGAAAGGGTTTTAGAGGGTAAAAGTCATTTTGTGCTTCTTTTTTCTCCCAATCGTATACTGTCTCATTCTTTCACTGCCTCTCTCAGAGGGTTATTCAATAAAATTACAGGGGAGCTACATACGTGATTTAAACGGTTGGAGAAGTTCTAGAGACTGAAGAAGTATTTATCTGAATGAGGGGGTCTGGCAATTTTGTCAAAGTGAACGGTGCGGGAGCAGGAAAAATCCAATTGATTCAAGTATCATTTCAAATAGTTGGAAGTTACAAACAGGTCTAACGCGCCCCGTTCACAAGTTCTATATGTGTGAGGCCTTAAGTAGCCCACGTCACACACGTAACCAACTAAACTTCTTGGTTACGTATAGAATCCACTTAGCGCATGCAAAAAGCCTGTGAAGTGTAAACTTTTACATGATTAGGGTCTTTTTAGTTTGTAGTAGGTTACTAAACTAGTTTCGTAATTGCGTAGTCAGATGTTTGTTACCAGGGAAATCAAGTTTCGAATGAATGACTTTAAAATATGACCCGAACGAAATGAATTTAAAAAATGATTCCAATAGACGATTTCCGTGGAAAAAGCGAAGGTTTAGAACTGCAGGTTATGGGTTTATTTCTAGTTGCCTAGAGCCTCTTTAACAGTATTTTTTTTTTTACATTACTAGCATTACTACGAGTGTATTTCGGTTTCAAATACTACATGATTTTTGAGTTTTTCGTTTATTTCGAGTCTGCAATTACACTTCCTTCGCGTGCTTCTCATCTAAAGTCAGAAAAATGCGATACTATTGCTGCTTCAGTGACTGTAAGAGTTCTTCCATTCCGGGTCGACCTGGTTTTGACCCAGCTACTACATTTATCCCTTTCCCTCAACCTTACCGGCACTTGACTGAAAACGTCCCAAATTGAGGAAAAAGTGAAGAGAAAGTACATGTGAAGGAGTGTGATAAATGCGCAACTATGATGTGACTTCATGTTGAGGTGCCCCCGGAACGACGAGTTTTCATCGATACGTTTCGTGAGACGGAGGCTGAAGAATAAAATCAGAATTGAATAACTGCAAATGTGGTTTTAGTTTGACGGGAATGAGAGAAAAATAAATTCACTTTACACAGCACAAGACAAGAGTAACCCATAACCTGGCCTAAGCGGGTTGCAAAACTGTTGAAGTAGGACTGGAGAGCGCATGCGTGGAAATCGTCTATTTCGATCCTTAACAACATACCGAAGCAACAATGCAATTACGAAACTACAAACAGTACGAAAGTTTACGTGAATACCCCTAATTTTGTATTTGATATGATCAGAAACGTTGTCAGAAACAGACAACTTCAAGCTGATAATTTTTCCAATCGTTCACGAATTTTCCAGAAGTTGATAAATAATGTACTTCCACCAACCCTCAAGAGGTCATGTTAAGAGTGAGAGAAAAATCAAGGGCTATCAATGAAGACAAGAGACAGCTAGAAGGAAATCCGTGTTCCTGTAGAAACATCAATCTAAAAGAAAAGGCAATGAACGTTGTCCAGGGGAGCGTTGACACGAGATCCCCCTCCTTCGTCTAATTAGAGCAAACTTTTTGACCCTTTCACACTAAATAAAAAAGACGCCGACACGTGCACCGCAGTCTTTTTTCTCGGGGGGGGGGGGAGACGACCCTCGCGTCCCCGCCTAATGTGAAAGGCCCCCACGGTACGTCCGAGTAGTCGGAATTGACCTTTATTGTGTGCTATTACGCCATGAAAAAAAATAGATTGGCATTCCTGCAATCCTTGACAATCAATTTTACCAATTTTCATCATCATTTTTATCAATTTTATTCACCGTTTCTTCCTGTAATTTTGCTCGAAGCATATAAATGTAGAAAAATGTTTGAACAGCTGGTCGCTTAATTAACTGAAAAATATTGATAATTTCAATAATAATATTAATAAGCACATCGTAGGTACATTATATTTTATTCTACAGCTAAAACTGCTTTGAAGAAGCTAAAACTGATTCTTACGGCAGCTAATGTGTCCGAAATGTGTCCCTTTTCTTGTCTTTGACCTCTAGCATATTGTGTGCCTAGCCGAGAAAGTGGGTGTTTGCCCCGGGCCGAGAAACTCGAGGCCGGCAAACCACTTTATCAGCGAAGTGCACATACTATTTTTTTTCATACACGAATCGAAATTAATCAATTTTAAATCAAATCCTAAAAGCAATATGCAAAAAATGGAAGACAGAGGAATGAGAAGTTGAATCTGACGGGGTGGGTGGGTGAGAAGGAAACCGCGAGTGATTTGTTTGTGAGAGTGAGGTAGAATTGTTAGAGTACGAAGGGGGAAAACAAATAAAGCGGCGAAAGTCCGACTGGGAAATAACCAAAAAGTATTAATTTGAATGCATTATTTTGGTCACACGTAGCTTGTTGAAGGTGGTGTGTGATCTTAGGTCCGTTCCATTGTTTCGCGAGTGCTACACTTTTGAATAAAATCATCTAGTTTCATTCAATTTTTCAGAATAAGTCAGTGAAATCACATGGTTTTCTACACTAGTGTAGCACTAGCAAACCAATGGAACGGACCTCTTGTGTCGTGTTCTCTGTTCTGTATGAGTGATGTTGAGGACTGTTTTGGTTTGAGTTGGTAATTCCGTCGATTGTTGTCGCAGACAACAACTGTGAAAGGTAAAAAGATGAGGCGCAGCACGAGTAAAACAAAAAATGTTGTGGCTTCACAACTTGAAGTGTCAAAATTCAGACAGTCGTGTTCATATTCAATTCATGGGGTATCTTATATACTTATCCAATTATTGAAAACAGATTCATTTTTTTAGGCATATCGTTAATAAATTGTACTTTAAAGGCCCGTTCACAAGCTCTATGTTTTCGTTGAGTGGTGTCTATGCAACCTATCAAAATGCTTCATTTTTCTTAAACAAATAAATTTGTTTGGATGTGTAGACTCCACACAACGCAAACGTAGAGCTTGTTAACCCTAGGGAACGCGCAATCAAAAAGTTACGTCAGCGCGCGCAAGGACCTGTGAGGTCTGGTAATCAAAAAATTGATTTCTTAGCCAAAAAACCAAGAGATAATTAACAAGAAGGTGGAAAATATCAATTAAGTTCTCATAATTAAGAGTTTTGTTCGAAAAAATATTGTACAAATTAAAATTATCCACCAATTCAAAATTGTGGCCTAAACAAAAACTGGTACCCAGATGAACATTAGGTCAGTCATTTATGGCATCGAAGGTCAACAAATTGAAAATCTCTGAATTTTTGCGATGCTGTCCAGAGATGGATTCCATTTGTATAGTAAAACCAAGTTAGCATATTCAAAAGACCTGTGCTAACTTTGGGGTGCTCGAAAAACCTCGACATTTTTAGATATTTTTCTGTTTTTTGATTATATCTTCCAAATTATGACGGCTTGCACATTTTAAGTAGACACATTTTCCAACAAGTGGCGTGCAAATGTAGCTGTGTAAGTCAATTAGAAGCTGAAATACAGCGAGTCAAAAATTGCTCATTTCCCGAAAAATAGCCCCGGCTGACTCCCCTGACCCCTATTCGGTGAGATTTTTTTCTTCCCTAAGCCATTTTTGCACTTTGAGGTTGTTCTTAGGTCCACGGCCTAGCACCCCAGAAGCACAAACAAGCACTTAATCAATCAATAAATACAAATGATACACCAACTCTCACAAAAATGTAATTTTGCTCAACAACGCGACAGAACTACCTGAGAACGCCCGGGTCTTTTTGGCTTTGATAATTGGAGGTCTACGCGGAAAACATTAATAAAAAAAATCAAGTAATTAATAGAAGTGTAAGGAAGGCAACGCTGGACCCTCACCGCTCTCAACCAAAAGCGTGAGAAAAGGTGACAAAAAC
This sequence comes from Corythucha ciliata, assembly GCA_038030265.1. Lineage (NCBI taxonomy): Eukaryota > Metazoa > Arthropoda > Insecta > Hemiptera > Tingidae > Corythucha > Corythucha ciliata. Next base: position 40,697,911 of record CM075938.1, on the reverse strand, counting down.
ATTAAAAATGAGCGGACCTCACAGGGCGCGAGTTCCGCAGGGTTAACGGGCCTTTAATAATGCTAACATTTAGGACCGTATGCTGAGTCGCTCCTCGAAATTTCCTCGACTCCAACCTTCCTCACAAACTGTAGAAATACATGTTATTTTATAGTTTTTCCAGTTTGTGAAGGAGCTTTGAGGTTGAGGAATATTCGAGGAACGACTAGGCATACGGGCCTTAATCTTTTTCCCCATTTAATGAAAGTGTTTTAATAACTATTTTATGTACTATATAAGCATTGTACACTCATTTGGGGCGTATTGTTCGGGGGCTTGAGTTGAGATTCAGTAAAAAAAAAAAAAGCACTACTTAAAAAGGGCAACCTCCAGATGATTTAATAAAAACAAGCGAAGAACAAAAAATCGGTACTTTGCCCGCGGGCTAGCCGGGAAAACACCTACTTTCTCGTCCTTTTCAGCCGTCAAGTCGAGCTTTGGAGTAATGTATGAAAAATAGTACATTGTATACCTAGGCATGAAAGGCGTACTTATCCGGGCCGATAAAAAAAGTGGCCAGCCGAGTTGCAGTCGAGGCTGACCATTTTTTGAGGCCCAGAATACGCCTTTCTGCCGAAGCGTACACATGATTTTTTATCCTACGCAAAAAGGGGAAACTGAAAGGTGGAATAAAAAGAAAATGTTTACCTATCTTTACTGGACAAAATACAAAATAAAAGTGCATCTATGTAGACAAACGACAACGCCTCAGTGAGTAGGAGCGACGTCGGTCGGTGTGGAGGAGTGAGGAGAGGTGTGTTGCGTGGCACCGAGAAAAATCCCTACAGGAATAGGAAACAAAATGCAATAGCTGTCCGAAGCGCATCTTGGTGACAAATTTTGGCATAAATTTTCATGCCTAGGCATGAAAATCGTATTTTTTTTTTTACATGACTCCAAAGCTCGACTTTGCGGGCTGAAAAGGAGTGAGAAAGTAGGTGTTTTCACCAATGTCACTTGTTTTTATTAAATCATCTGGAGGTTCTTCCTTTTTCTTCTTCTTCCCATTCTTCTTCTTCCTCCTCTTCTTCTTCTTCCTCTTCTTCTTCCTCCTCTTCTTCTTCCTCCTCTTTTTATTCCTCCTCTTCTTCCTCCTCCTCTTCTTCTTCCTCCTCTTCTTCTTCTTCCTCTTCTTCTTCTTCATCTTTTTTAACTGAAGCCCCCGAACCGAACGCCCCGAATGAGAATACACTGTGATAGAACATCATACAATTTATTATTTTAAAAATTGATTAATTTCGCTTCATGTATGAAAAAAAAATAGTATGAGCACCTCGCTGAAAAAGTTGTTTGCCGGCCTCGTGGTTTGATTTCATTTGATCTATTTCATGATCAAATATTTCGCCATGCTTCACAGATGATTTGTCTAAATCAGTCTGTTCTTTAAATTTCTTAATCGACAATAAATTGATGAAGTGAGCATAAAACTCACGGTGCTTAGGGTGTAAACTAATGTCTACGGACTGTGCCCTGCGTGTGCCTGATGTTTCTGCGGTCTGTGGATATGTGCTTCATGTATTCGCCAGCCCGAGACGGACTTGTTCTGTGTGAAAGTCTATGCATATACAATCCTTTCACGGGGCTCGCAGGGGCAGTTTAGGAAGAGTTTAGGGGCAGGGGCGATGGGAGCGGTCGCCACCCTCGTCAGCTCAGCCACTTTCGGAGAAATGAGTCCGTGGAAGGGGGGGGGGGAGAAAAGACGGGATTTTATCTGGGAATTGGCGCGGGTTTTCTCAGTTTCTGCCGCATATTAGTGGATATTCACAAACACATCCGCGAATTAGCGTTTTTTTTTTCTCAATTTTAGCCGCGTATCATGGCTTTTCATTCATGTTTTTGCCCTGCAAATAAGGCCTTGTGTGAAATCTAGCCACGAATTATTCCTCTGTTTTAAACAAGAATTAGCGCTTTTACTCAATTTTAATTTGTGGGTTTCATAAAATTTTTACGCGAATTAGCGCTTTTCTTCATTTTACCCACAAATTAGCGCTTTTACTCGATTTTAGCCGCTTACTATCGGAGTTCCTAATATTGATCTTAGTGATCTTTGAATTGGTGTTTTTCACTATTTTACCTATACCAATGAGCGCTCGTCCCCAATTTTAGCACTTTAACTCAGTGTTATCCGGAAATTTACTAATTTTTCTCACTCATTTTTCTCCTAGAATTAGCGGTTTTTTTTGTTTTTGTTTTTCCAAATTTTAGCCATGATTCAGAACTCATCTTAAATTTTTCATCGAACTACCGGGTTTTCTCAATTTAGGTCGTGAAGTTGCTCCGAGAAACCATGAGTTGGCGTTTTGTTAATATTATCTGGGCCTGCCAATTTCAATTGCAGTGAATTTGCGTTTTTTCTCAATTATGACCGTGAATGAGCGTTTTTCTCAATTGTTAGCCGCCAATTTGTGATTTTTTCGTGCAAGTTTTACGAGGGGGTAAACTTTACAATTTCCTCCCCCTCGATCGCAGAGTGAAATATTAACCAAGTTTTCGAATAAAAAGTGATTGGGTATTTTTCATTTATTATTGGGAAAAACTATAACAAACTGTGGACCAACACAAAACCTGTACATCTACAGTAAAAACTGTAGGTGTGGCAACGCTGGGTGGGTCCATGACTGACGATTGAAACGAAAGGTTTGCCTTTAAATACTAAGAAAGAAGGCTATAGGACGAGCACGTGAGCGTCCTCGCGTCCTTTGATGTGAAAGGGAAACAATACCGCCGACAAAAAGACGCTCCAAATCGCGCGCGTCGGCTTCAGACAGTCTGACTTCTGTGTAGTCGAAATTCTATCTTCTCATTGGGTGCTATGTGTGAGGGTGAGTTATGTGAGAGCCGTAACGGCTGCCGGCAGAAAAAAACCCGCGTCGGCGTCTTTATTCTCGTACAGTGTGAAAGGGGCCACCTCTTTTCAAAATCCCTTCTCAACTAAAATAATTAATTGTTAGATTCGACGAAGAACAGTACGAGGAGGAACCTTTTAAGCTTCCCTCCACTCACTGTTCATATTCATAGCAATGTTGGTTAAAAGTAAAACATCACGAGAAAATCCTAATTGCAGAGGGAGAAGGAACAACAGTCGTCCAAAAAGCTTTCTGCGTATAGCCTAAAAGCAAACTTAATCCGAAAAGGAGATCCTCCCATAGGCCGCCTTACCCTCTCCATCCTTTCAAATAGTTCCAGCTTTCCTCCAAGTTGTCCCTAAGAGGATAACACATCCCACTACTACTGGAATCACGCCTACTCATGCCCCTTCTCACCTTTTAATCCTATTACAACAACTGATTATTTATTAGATTAACAAAACTGCTCAGACATGATGATGGGAGAGGGGGACTTACCCATATTTACCCCCGCCTTCGTTGGAGCATAATAAAAGTGTCTTCGAGCTCGATCCATACGATAAGTTTCACACATTATTATCTTATTCGGCTCAAAAAGACATTTTGGGGGTGTGTGAAAGGATATGTTATAGCCTCTTTTGGAACCTTGGAATGGGACCCCTACCCCACCCCACATAGAAGTATTTGATTTTGCACAATTTGCATAATTTTAACATAGTGAATCCTTGAGTTTTATTTAGACCGGTTTCCATCTAACTGGCAGTCTACAGGAGTAAAGATGACAATGTTGTCTGCTAATCGGAGAAGCATGACGTGATTGTCCTTTGGTGGCCTAAAAGTTTGATCCCCCAACCACAACCTGTTTCAGCATTGAGAGATCCTCAAAAAATAAATATAAGAATATTTCGTAGCACATGGTCTACAACATCAATACCTAATCCTCAACCGCCTGCTTCAACATGATGAACAATGTCACAATTGCAATTAAAGACGCAGCAATGCTTTCTACTATTGCGTTCGCACCATACTCAATACAATACTAGATAAAGATGTGTTTAGTTGTAAGAACAGGAGATTTCATTCAAATAACAACAATTTGTTCGTTCTATTGTCCAGAAATCATTATCCATTCTTTGCATGTTGATGTCATTCGAACTAATCAGAGTCACCGTGAGCCCTCTCTCCTTCCTGAAAGTTATAAATAAACGCCTGAAGAATAATCTACGTGGAACTCTGCGTACACCATATAAAACCTAATTTTGTGATCTTGAATGGATCATTAAAATCTGCATAATGACTCCATTATTGTAGGGTTAAAATAAATTGTTTCCACTGCGAAACCAGATCGGAGAAGACATTTCTTTAATTAGCTTCATGAGAAAAAAATAGATTTATGTCTGGTGGTGAGGGGTGGGAGACTTTCAGAAGAACTCAACTTTCTGGGCTTTTAATTCAGCGGAAAAAAGAACCAATAACTCTGTTTTTTGTTTTTTTGGCAACTACACTTCGTTAATTGGACCTCCTCCCGCCACCACTTCTAACCCTTCGTATACACCCCAGGAAATTGCCTTCAAGTTCTATTCATGTTGAATGTTAAAGAGGCAACCCCTCTCCACCGTGCAACTCCTGAATACTTCTACAATATCTCTGGCACTTTTTTCCTTTGATCCACAACTCCCGCGCAACTCCTATCATGGCACAAAACCATGGAACCCTTTATTGTTCACATTTCCTTGACTAGTCGAAAAGTCGGGGGGTCTCCCGTTTTTTTCGATTTTTTTTTTTAAATGAGAAAAATAATAGCACTGTAGAGAACAGTCCGTGTTTTTCAAGTGCATAAGTGAAAACAGTGGTGGTACAGTCGACTCTTGTTATAGCGTCTCTTGATACAACGAGAACCTTAGTATAACGAGTTGAAAGCTTGGTCCCCTGAAAAATTCTCGATAGTGCGAGAAAAAACTATGCATTTTTTGACACTCGATACTACGAGACTTTTCTTTCCTTGCTGTGACCTGAACACGCTATACAACGAGGTAAGGCCCCCGTTCGACTTGCTATAGCGAGGTCCCTTCCACTCGAAATAACTATGTTCCGCTGACGATGCTTCTTTTTGGCTTCCTAAACTCCTCTCTAGTTGATCACTCTTGTTAGAATGAATTTTTTTCAGGTTTTTTTGATACAACGAGCTCTTTTTATAGCGAAAACTCGATATTACGAGTAATTCTCACCGTCCCTTGAGAATTGTTATATCGAGAGTCGACTGTAAGTGGTTTTGGGACGACCTCCCAGTTGAACTGTTCAATTATTTCTGCCAAGGTGACGCAATTATACATACAGGTCATTTTTTAAATTACTATTATAAGTTGAGTAAGCTGTTCAAGTACAACACCTAGATAAAAAAAACATTCAAAAGGAAAAGGGCTTGGAGCGGAATGAAGAGAGACAAAAATGTCCTTTACCCACCATGTTATGTGTGTTTCTACCCAAGCATGTTCATTTTTTCAAAACAAAAACGTCGAGAAAGCAGTTCTTTACTTTTCAAATTTATCTCTCTAATTTTCTCTCTGGGAATATCTTGAGACAGTCTAATTAGCCTACTTTCGCTCGTTTACTTTTTCATATTAGAGAAAGCCCCATTAATTATTCCACGTGTACACCTTAATTTTTTTTAGTAAACTGATTTTTTTTTTTTTTTGCTTCGCTGCGCCTGATTTTTCATGGATTACAGCACCGAACTCACCCGAGTTAAGTTAATGTAGTCATAGCAATGGAACGGAGGATTTATTTTTCTGAAAAGGGAACGAAAGGATGCTTAGAGAAGTGAGAAGGGAACATAATCTCTAATGCTAGGCATTGAATATCCACGGAATTGTGGAAATGTAAACGAACTTAAGCTATAAGTAATCGATGGGGCAGTAAAACTTCGTGAATAAAGTTCTTCCAATAAAACCTGTTTCAGAAATTCTGTTTATATTGCGTACAGATAGAATTAATCATCGGTTGATAAATTATTTGGATATAAATTGGTACCCCTCCCAAAATTAAACAAGTTTTAATACAAAATGGGTAGAGGGGGTGAAGCTTACTCGTTCACCTCCGTGTCCCTGGACTCTCCATTGTACAGTGACGAAAGCAGTAGAGAAGATACTGATTTACAGAAATGTCACCAATTAATCTGCGTCTAATTAAAAAGCGTCAATTTTAAAGGCGTTTTTAGGATTCCTACCAGTCGCTGTTTTTCTGTCTTTTTCAAGGCCAAACAATCTCCGCACCCTTTCCTTAAATTCACGGAATGATTTTAAATCAAAACGTTATCCGAGCTTTAGAAATTTACAGTTCCTTCAGCAGGATTCATATGGGCCCGTTCCGTCATGCCTCATTCTAGTTCTGAAGAACGTATGTATAATTGATATTGTTAGTATGAGGAGGTAAGCGGACGGAAACGGACTCGACTTGTTGCGAAGTTGGGACGGCAAGTTCCACAGGCTGGTTGTTTGGGATCGACATTTTTGCGCAAATCACGTCGGGGTCACGTCCAGCACGCTGCCATTTGCGCCTAGAGTTTCGAGAAACAATGGACCTGGGTGGGGTTCGGCTCAGCTTACCCCTCGGAGTACGACTCCCACAGGCGTCTCCGTGGCGCAAATGGCAGCGTGCTGGACTGGTAATCCAGAGGTTGCGGGTTCAAATCCCGCCGGGGAGCCATTTTTTCTCGAAACTCGAATCGTGTTGGGCTATGCCCTTCCATCGTCGTCCGGATAATCTCAGTCTAATTAATTTATTAATTAATCACATTATTTTTTTAACAAATCAAGGCCCTTCGAATGGTGAGAATGTGACAATATACGTCGTGCTTGTTAGCATGTTCGTATACAACGTACAATATAAGGTTGGCATTTGACGGTCTTTTGCCTGGCCATTCATTGCCACCAATAGTGAGAGCTAACATTTGACATCACTTAAGGCACGATACGTGCAAATCTCACGTCTCTTCGAACAGGTATTTTCTCTTGCTGGAAAAATTGATCATTTTTATATGTTATCACACAAAATTAAAGATTGAGAAACCTTATTCAGCAGTTAAATGTTTTATTTATAAAGCCAAAAATAAAATAAATGAAAAAAGTTAAGAATTTCGGTTGATTTCTCAGCTCTCGAGTCTGTAATTGTTTTACATATTGAATGTCCCACCGTGTTATTGTAAGGCTGTCAATATACTACTCTCTCAGCTTAGTCCGAAAATCGGTTCACTTTAGTCTTCAGTTCATTAGGTATTTAGATTGCTTCAGTACCTTATATGAAATAGTTTCTCTCCCGTCAAGAGGATTACTCAGAATTCAGAAATTTCCCCAAAATTACTTCAGTCATCTCGTGCCCTAAAGGATTACGCCAAGAGATCAAATTTACCACAAAATGAGGTCTCCTCTTTCCTCTTCGAACCTTTGAAGGTGAAAGTGGGAGGCGTGATATAGTACACAGTGGACAATATAATATATTTAATGTGATACAGACAGGTATGATTGGATTTGTGAAAAAGTGGAAATTACCCCCCGAATCATTAGTATGAAGTCTCGTGATTTGCAGAGCCTCAAGGTTTACGGTGTATAGTTTTTTTTTTGTTTTTTTTTTTTTAACACTCACTCAGATAAAACCGGGAGCGCGTTGAAGAGAAAAAAAGAAGGATGACGGGAGGAGTGATTGCGAATGACGGTAAGGTCGGTGAATGATGTTGAAGGGGGGAGGGGTGAAAAGACGATAAATTGAACTACACTATGAGAGAATATGACAGACCTAAGATTTATAGGTTTAGTTGAAGGCACAGAGCGGATGTTAACCCGTTTCCCCTCTTTTCTACCCAACTTTTTTCAAACCCATCCCCCTCCTCCACACTTCCAACATGAACAAATCACAGCGTAGCCAGTTGACAGTCGTTGAAAACTTTCAATGATGAAAGCCCATGGTAGAGTCCGCAAAACGGGATTTAATTCAAGAGAACCCGTGAAGGGAAATCCGATTAGATTAATTCGCTGTATTTAATTTCCGCCAGATTATTCAAAGCACAAAGTATAAATGAGAAACAGGCGTGTAATTCCAAAAGATGTTCGGAAAAAATCACGGTTTGGGGGCTGGTGAAGGGAGAAAAGAGATGTTACAGAAGGGATTTGAATCCACATATTCATAACCTTTAAAGAATAAATCACACCCTGTGCCTCGTTTGATGAATAAAAACCCCATAGAAAATATTAATCACCTTCCGATGTTATTTTTTTCTGCGAGGCAACCTTTTTTAATCATAACACAAAAAATCATCAATGAAAATATTTTATTTCTCCATGTGAATACACTTTACTTACTTTCCTTTCACGTGAAATACTTATTCAATCGACTTTAATCCCTATTTGTCATAAATCCCGCCCGCATAAAATAATGGAGTGTGACAGGCTGTTTCATTTGTACGACTGATAACCTGAGTGTTACCACCAAACTTATAGTTATTCACAAAACCCTCCCAAAAAAACATACAAATCAATAGCAAACCGAATTAAATATGTAGAAAATAATAATTTTACTATAAACGTAGTTTAATAGTTAATCCATTGTGTCCCATCGACGTTGTGGAGTTGTGGAGTTCGGTGATGAGAAGAACCATTTGGAAATAAAGCATATACCTTAGGAGCCCTGTAACATGGAAAGGGAATGAGGAAAGCCTGTAATAAATACCTTCGGCATGTCAACCTGCTTCAGAACTGGGCAAGACACGAAAAGAATAAAATAATACCCTGCTCACCACTACAGTAACATTCAGGGCTGCCTTTCAATCGATTTCTTAGGGCAGTGGCTGGTGATTTTCTATTTCGAGGCTTATAATGTCAAGCTTAGGACAATTACCCTCGCAACGAAGTTATTTGTGTGCTTTGCACGAAACATTCGTACAGTCACGAGCGATTGAAAGTTTACACCGCACTTCTAATGATCAGTTCGATATTAGCGTATTACGATACAATGTCGTTATAATCGTATTGTACTCATTATGTGGGCTGAAGTTGCCTTGAAGTAGCGTAAGCCTTAAATTCGTCATTATACGACCATGGGCCTTAGTACAAATGGTCGGGAAAAACTGCCGCAAGCGGGATCCAAGGACGCCGACTAAGAAATAACATTATCCCGCCATAGTAACCGCATCTTGCGGAATTTTTACGCTGGTTCGTAGTAAGGCCCCTGGTGTCGTACCGTACCGTGTTTTTCTACAGTCGTAAATTTTGGGCAATTACGAGAACAACAACTGAAATACTCCCAACAATCTTCGTGATTGATGACAGCGCAGCCCTTAGCGAAATTAATTGAAATTAAATTCCAACGCACAGTATGCAAGCGAATTACACAATCGAAAACTCGAGGCTAATTTTCAAGTAATGGTGTTCGAGTGAGGCGGAGGAAGTTTGAGATATGGACCATATATGTTTAGACATGACATTGCTCACGCTTGGGAGACATTTCTCACGCCAAGGAGCGATAACCGCCGTTTCGTCTTTCCGGGGATGGCATTGGTAGCAAAGTGGTCATTTCGAATAGCTATGTGCGAAAAAAATTTTCAATGTTAACTGTATACATTTATAGGAGTAGCCCGTGCATGAGTGCAGCCAATTCACGGCACAATAAGGGTGGGCGTCAAAAGTAAGGAATTCCGCCTCTGTCGCGGGGGTACTTCATTCGCGAAAATAGTTTCATTGCACCCTCTCATGTTTCCATTGCCCTCTTGACTTTTCTCTTCTTTCCAGCCCTCTACAGGAACTTCAAAGCCGCTTGATGGGCCCATTTGAAGGCCTTGGTACTTCCAGCAGTAGTAGAGGAATATAAGGACCGTTCCATTGTTTTGCTAGTGCTACACCAGTGTAGAAAACCACGTGTTTTCTTTGACTTATTCTGACAAATTGAATAAAACCAGATGAATTTCTTCAAAAGTGTAGCACTCGCGAAACAATAGAACGGATATAGTTATATAGTTTATACATGTATATAATTTTCAGGATATAGTTTTCAATCGTGGATTTTGGAAATTGTCGATAGATTCAGCTGTTCTAAAATCTTATGGAAAGTTGGAAAATGTATTTGAACTGTTTGGCCTTGCAGGCGATGATATTGTTGATTGGGTCTGATTGCGCATTCTTTCCAAAATCAACGTGGCTGGATTGTCAACTGAATTTCCTAACTCACCATCGCATAGTTTTGCACTGTCAATTGCCATAATGTAGGAAGTGCTAAAAGAAAGTTGGTGCCCTCGTGGACTGGTAATTTCTATATTTGTCACTCTCTGGCGAAACTTACGGTGAATGACCACAGTCCTGATCTCCAGTCGAAGTCATACCTAAGAAGAAGGGCCATTCACTTAGCCCTTAGTGGGATGCCATATTTGCTTAATGCTTTAACATGAATGTAGACATGATAATGCATAATTTATTAGAGGGAGCAGTTGATGTATATTTTCAGCCACCTCTCGTGCCTAAACCTTCGAGCTCGGAGATTAATTCGATAATTTGAATACCGAGGTGTGTTAAATGCAATAAAAATCATCCCACTGAAGCTTGCAATAAAACTCCTAGCGCCCCTCCCTATTGTGTGAGCTTTAATTGCCAGCACACGGCCAACTACAGAGGGTGCCCTGCCTATAAAAATTTACAGCTAATAAGGTCCGCTAATCCTCCAGCAACCGAGTGCCCTATATAAATGCGATGGCAGCGTCTAGCGATCTGAAACAATCTTCTACGTTACCTTTACAGCCCGCCGATCACCGAGAAAGGACCAACTCCACAGTAGTTACAGAAAATCAAGAGCCAGCCCTAGAGAGCATGTTCCGCAAAATCGACTCTTTATTATCATTGCTCCAGCCACTGATACAAACATTAGCACAGATTCTTCCGGTTCTTCTACCGCAGAAACCATGAGCTCTACTTCTTCAATCTCCTCGATTAATATTTGCACATGGAATTCCCAAGGTTCAAACAATAACTACCATGACCTAGAGCTCTTCATTAAATGTCATAATTTGGATGTCATACTTATCTTTGAAACCAAGCTCTCCCATAATATACATTCGCACATCCCTGGATATAGTCCAAGAGCCAGTGACATAAAAAGTGCAACCATTTGCATACTTTTCTTACCCAGCGCATAAAATCGTTAATAATTCTCTAATAGTGGGGAAAATGGTCTGCCTCCAATTCGACGTGACGAAACCGCTGGCAGACGCCATCAAAGATACACTTATGGGGAGAAGTAACACAAATTCCGGTCAGACGGCAAAAACGTTTTATTCACGTGATAACGCAAAAATGAAATGAATGTTACGTTTCATGCTATCGGACCCTGTGGCCGCGAGCCAAAGGAAAAGCCGGAAAACCCGAAAACCCCTTTAATTCGAAGTACCGCTTGTCGGTGTCAGGGTACGTGGGGTCTATTAGAAGAAGAGGGACGAAAAATTCCAGTATCGAATCCGTTTTATTTATTCGATTCATTTTTAAATATCCCATCGGCTGCACTATGATTTACGGCGCATGGAAGATGCGTATTATAAATTTCCATATTTCTTGGTGAAAGTAACCATAATTTCACATACGCTGCAGCCTAAAATATTTTTTGGGGTGTGTTCTTATCTGAAGTGATACCGTTTTTCTGTGATAGCATGAAAACCGTTCATCATAGATTTTTAGTTACATTTTTTTTTTTTGGATTTCTCATCCTATTTTCCCCAAGAAAAAATTACCCTGATACCAAAAACCGATACTTCAAATTAGAGGGTTTGAAGCTTTTCCGACTTTTCCATTGACTCGACGCCACAGAACCTGTTAACAATAAATGTAATATTTAATTCCCCATATTTTTCAATGCGTTATCACGTGAATAAAACGTTTTTGCCGTCTGATCGGAATTTGTGTTACTTCTCCCCATAAGTGTATCTTTGATGGCGTCTGCCAGCGGTTTCGTCACGTCTAATTGGAGGCATACAATTTTTCCCACTATTAGGGAATTACTATCGATTTTATGCGCTGGGTAAGAAAAGTATGCAAATGGTTGCACTTTTTACGTCACTGGCTCTTGGTCTAATATAATGTCTACCGCTCAGACCACCCAAGCGGGAGTCGTAAGGAGGCTCAGCTGTGATAATTAATCATAGACTTTTATGCATTACCTAGACGGCTGACTTCCCCTCCCGTTGTCTTTGAAGAGTGAAGTCAGGTTTAAATCCCAGCCGCCATCTTTAAGGAGAGCAAAAGTGCATGAACCTCTCTGTGAAGTGAATGTCAACATTGAGTTAATTTCTTTTGTTTTATCGCGTTTTTAGTTGTACTGTAATTACCCTCGACTTGTCGAACAGTAAGTAAATGATACAAGCTGGAAGCATAGCTATAATTTATTGCGAAACCTTCGTAATCGTAATTATGTGCCATCAGCCTCTAATGCTGAGTGGCAGTGATCCCTTATCTAATTACATCATTTTATTTGTAAATTCAGATGGTAGTCTCGCGCTCTGCGTACGGTTGTACAAATCGGCGGAACCCTGGAGGAAATCTTCAAATCTTCGGGTGAGTTCCGATTTAATTACTTACTAAACGAGTGCTTTGTACACTCGATAAACTCCCTCGAATTGGGTTCATGGCTTGTTTCTTTTCCTCCGTTCAGGTTTCCTCTGAATAAGCCCGATTTATTGAAACGGTGGGTTTCTGCCGTCAAAAGAAAAGGCTTCACTCCCTCGAAGCATTCACGACTTTGCAGCGATCATTTCGTATAAACGGATTATTTGGTGAGGCCTGGAGGATACGTTCTTCACTTAAAAGAGGACGCCGTGCCAACGAACTTTCCGGCATTTTCGTCGTACTACCAGTCAAAGCTGAAGCGAATCCGTAAACCTCCTGCGAAAACTTCTCAAGAGATAAGATGATTCTGCTGCTTGATAATGAAGTTCAGAAACGCCCGTTAAATGGGAAGGGCGAGTGGTTGTCCGTTTGTAGTGCATTATAAAATTTAGTGACAGAGTTTTTGAGGCTAACGATCTTAATACTGAGCTTCAATTTTTCTCCAGGTAATCGAGGCCGGTCCTACCGGTGTACGTCAAGCAGTGGATCCAGCCTCTTCGGTTACCGATGATACCGTTTGCGAGGTGAGAAGGCGTACTTCATATAGTGCAAGATGATTACGTACTCTCATACATACTTTCTTATTTCAGCGTGGTGGTGAGTCTTTCTGCTCGAATGGTTCAAAAGTGGACGACAAGACCTTACTACCTCATTCAGTTCGAATTTTGCAAAAAAAAAAAAAAAAAGTAAAGCTACTGCAGCAAAAAGTTCGCAGACAAAAATCAAAAATCGAGACGTTTCACAGCTTAATTTTTTTTTACCCTCCCTCAAAATTTGTAGTTTTACGTTTCAAAGTGCGTAGAATCCAAATCTGAAATATTAAAAAAATGTCCGCCGTCCGGGCCATATCTAGCCCTAGGATTGCTCGAAAAAACTCGTTCTTTCGCACATAGACTCCATTTGGGGTCTAGTTGGTCCTAATATCTGATCAGTTTGATCAAATAACTCCCTGGGGTTTTATGGGCCAAAAACGGGTCCAAAATGGGGATTTTCAAAGGATTTGGGATCATAGGGGTGTGGGGTGTCGATTTTCATGTAATTTCAAGCCGGATTTGACTACATCCATGAATAATAAACCTATAAACAGTCGAAATAATAAGGCATCGTTCGATAATTCGCAACGTTTTTTTTTTTTTTTTTAGTTTTAAAAAATGGGTGAAGAATCGGAAGTCGATACTGAATTATTCATTCACGAAGTCCAAATTCATCCCTCAATTTGGAATGTGAGGAGTGAATAATAAAAGGATAGAAATTCGGTATTACGGTGTACATACCTATACACGGCAACCGAAAAAATTATTTTCTTCTTCAATAATTGAGCCCTGCGATCCATCTTGTTCAGCGGAAGAGGAAAGACTGTCTAGCAAACGCTCGCAACCACGAAGTGACGTGCGTCAAGTGACGTGCGTTAGTTGTTGCTCGAACGCTCGTGTGCATTGAACCAAAAAGTGACGAGCGTCAATTTACGCTCGTGTGCACCCGGTCTTAACGTCTCAGTACTTCCAAGTTTATAATTACGAATACCTAATTATTTAACTGCACGTGAAGACCAATATTCGCAGTAATTTACACTATTAGTGATGTGATGGCTGTATGCGGATTTTTAAATGAACTGAAATACTTCACCTAATTAAAAACTGACAATAAAGTCTAAAGCGTAGCCTTAGCATACCGAGTCTTTTGCCCTCCTTAAAGATGGCTGCCTCGTTTTCACTTGGCTTCACAACAGAGCACGAGTTGACTGTCTAGGTATTATCATAAAAGTCTAATGTAATCAATAACAAGATCCCACATGACCTGTTACCTCCCATTCAAGACACCGAATCCCAGATTGCGCGAGTTTCAGTACAATTCCAAGGTCGCCAGTTACAGATGGGTGCATTTTATTTCGCTCCGGAAAACAAGATGGTTCAAGCAGATTTCTGGAGTATAGTCCACGCAATGAAGCCTCGCTTTCTTTATTGGGAGGAGACTTCAACGCCAAACATCCTCGGTGGGGATCTCGACTTGCCAGCCCAAGAGGAAGACTTTTGCATGACACCGTGATAGTCCACCAGCTGGAAGTAATTCATCCAGCTGAGCCTACTTACTACCCACCCGACTCTCATTGAGCTCCGGACTTATCAGACTTCTTCATAGGCAAGCACGTCAGTCATCTTTTATATTCTGTCCCAACCGTTACCAAGGAGTTACACTCGGACCATTTTCCAGTAGTAGCAAAGCTCTCGCTCGAGTTAAGCCCATCCCCCAAAGCGGGTCTTACACGCCATCCTTTTAACTGGAAGAAGTATAGAGACATTATGCAGGAAAAAGTAGCCCTAAAAGTGTCTTTAGAAACTCCTAGTGATATGAGCTGCTGTCTCTAGTTTCACCAACATAATTCAGACGGCCGCAAATGAAGCTTCTGCAGCCTACTCAAACTTTCCTCTGGCATTCAAGCCATTTCATATCATCAAACAGCTCTTAACTGTATAGAAGAGAGCTCAAGCGGAGTAGATTAAAACCAAGCACCCTAATGACAAACTGCAATTCAATAAGGCGACTAAGGAATTGACCCAAGCTATCCTAGACGAAAAGAATGCTGCCTCTCATAACGCTATCACTGCTTTGACAGCCAAGGACGGGTCTCTATGGAGAAAAACAAAGATGCTTACTAAGGCGTCAAACGAATCTCCTCCTCCAAGAGTTGGCCAGGCATGGTATGCCACTTCAAGTGAAAAATGCAACATTTTTGCTAATCTTCTCACGGATCAATTTTCCCCACATACTTCTCATGATCCCGAATTCTCAAATTACGTAGAAGACTGCCTGCGAGAACCTCTCATGTTGTCCCCTTTTACTGATCACTTCACCCCTGGTCAGGTGAGGAACGCTATAAATCGATCACCCTCAAAAAAAGCGCCAGGTCACGATGCAATAACGCAGTCTCTTCTTGATGCATTGCCTCGGAAAGGACTAGTGTTTTTAACACAAATATACAACGCTATCCTGAGAACAACCGACTTTCCAAAAGTTTGGAAACATGCACGGATAGTGATAATTAAAAAACCCAATAAAAACACAAATGATCCGTCCAGCTATAGACCAATCAGCCTTCTGCCTATCTTCTCCAAGATATTCGAAAGGCTTCTACTTCATAAGCTCCTGACTCACCTCTCTTGTCTTCTCCCCAATACTCAATTCGGGTTCAGACAACATCCCTCATGCCCTCATCAGCTTCATAGAGTTGTGGAAGAAATTTTGAAAACATACGAGGAAAAGAAGCTGTGCCTCGGCGTATTTTTGGACTCTGAAAAGGCGTTTTACAAAGTGTGGCATTCCGGCCTGCTCTATAAAATGAAGGATAGAGTCCAATGCGGGGAAGCCATATCGTCATCTAAAGTAGAAACCTCGGGAGTGCCGCAAGGGAGCGTACAGGGCTCATTACTATATTTGATTTTCGTACATGACGTACGTACATGATTTCCCGCGTCTTTGCAAAACGTAACAGTAGCTCAGTTTGCCGATGACGGAGCAGGCCTCTGCAAAGCCGAGTCTCTCGATGAAGCCAAAAATCGGATGCAACAGTACGTGAATAAAGTGAGTGAATGGTGCCGGTCCTGGCGGGTACTAATGAACCTCAGTAAGTCGTCGCTAATGACATTTACTCTTCGATGTGTGCCCTCTACATCAATAGTATTGAATTGTAGTACTATTCCCTCTACCGATCAAGTTTCTTTATGAGGGTTCTCCATTATCAAGGACTACTCCCAGCTGTTCTTCATTTCAGACTTCGTAAAGTTCTGAAACGATGAGCTCACCACAACGCCCATCCATCAGTAAAATAATGTTCTTCATTAAGCAAAGAACAAATACGAAGGTTCGTATTTGGAGGTTCTTATTTTATTTGAAATTTGAATAGGTAGTTTTATTTTCCAGTTTACCTCAACTTTTGTCAAAAATTTTACTCGCGAGATACTAAAAATATCAAAATTGACTGACTCGTCTCGAAGAACTTCAAACCACCGTGAATCAAGTTTCCCGACTCTCGAGAGGCTTAATTTTATGAATAATTCAGTGTTGAAATTTTCTTCTCAGCCGCATTTTTCCTTAATTTTTAAGTGCTGAAACATCTTGTGCCCTCAGCCACCGTTATATCGCGGCTCTCAACTTTCCGGTTTCCTTTCCGGGCCTTAATTTTTGGAGACTCATCATCGTGTTTCCCATCAAAATATAAGTGTCAACGCGAAGGAAACGAGGACTCGACGGAATCTGTCAGAGGACGTTATTTTCTCTCGAGAGAGGCAAAAACTTGCAAAAAGGGGCGAGGTTAATTTCAAAAACTCGCAGCCCCTCTTTAAAACTTTTCTTTACAGCGCCATTCTGGACGCTTATACAAAATCTCTTCATCTCCTCACCAGTTCATACCACACCTTTTTAACGCTTCTCACTCTACTGGTATCAATATTTCCGTTTCAAAGTCCAAGATTCCATTACCCTCATCTCCTCATTAAAGTGAAACTTAGTAATTACAAGGAGTCATTACTCTCATTAGTTAGTGACGGTGTTAATTCTAAAATCAATACTTTTAACTTGATTCGATAATTGCGATAAGTTTTACCCGTCCGTACTAAAGTATTATCGCTGAAAATTTCAAGCTCGGGGCGATGAAGAAGAAGAAAAAGTAGAAGAGGTGGAAAAAGAAGAAGGAATGTTATTGCCTTCAAAAATTAAATTCCTTCTCCTTTTTCTTCTTTATGTGACTAAATTGCCAAAGAATGACGCTAAAGTTGAAATCTGGCACCATTCCAAATCGCGATCAATGTATTTGTGAAGTTTAACCAAGTCGCCAGCTTTTATTTTCTGCTTTTTGCCTTATTTGAGGGAAAATATTTCTCTTTTGTCCTCCCTAACACCTTCCATAAACCATTCTTTTTATCTCTCCTGACTTATTTCTGCTCAAGTATAATATCAAACTTCGTATTGCAACACATCTGTAAGGCTACTCGCTCGAAGGAATAATAATGATTCTTTAATGTTACATACAATTTGATATTTCATATTGCCCACGACATTATTTTGGTGAATTGTAAAGGAAGTGGTCCCCCACAAGAAATAGCCTTAAACGATACGACACTCATTAGATACGATACACTGGCGTGTACCTTTAATGTGACATGTAACTGGGCCCTTGAAGGACTTCTGGGTTTTAAATATGGTGGTGGTGACGATAATAAATCACAAACTACGATAAAGTGCCCCAGTACGTACGTTATTCGAAAACACCGTTAAGACCTCCGAAATTTGCATGTAATGAGCTCGTCGAGTACTTATTTGTAAAGTATATAGCACTCTCGTACAAACCTGAAAACAAACATCACTAAGTATTAAATTAACAATCATAATTATCAGTGGCACCGTTATCATTCATTATTATAAGATTTTCCATTTATAGATTATTGGCTCGCTATTGTTTATGATTTCCGATCTCATGCGCTCCCGGGCTGAAGGCATAGTCTGGGGGCCTATTCACTAACTCCGAAGCAATAGCTTTTTCGCAGTCATATGTTTATTTCATTAAGTTTCTTCAAACAAATGAATGAAATAGACACATGGCTGGCGAAAAAAATATTGCTTGTTGTTAGAGAATACGGCCCCAGATTTTTCTTTCTTACTCGAAGACTGGAGGGGTATCGATATTTCAGGTTGATACTAATACCAAAATAGTAACATGTATTAATTATTTTCATCATTATGATACAGTATTGTCATTTTAGAGCCTCCGCACATGGGGCCTCTTACTGGCGCCACTAAGTAGCACCTCTACCGACCGTTTAGTGGCACCACTGAGTGGCGCTTTTATTTTGGTCAAAGTGGTGCTACTGTTTCTATAGTTACTTAAGTTATTGCTGGTTATAATCTATTTGTCAAGTCAACAGACATCTGGAAAAAAAAAATCGCTATGAAGTGGTCGTACTCCTCGTACTCTCTGAGGCGCCACTAAATTAGAAGCGCCTCTAATTGTAAGTAGCCTCGTGTGCGGGGGCTGAAATTGAAGAAGCGCCATTGCTCAAAGGAACACAACAAACCGCTCCCCGTCAGCAACGTTACAGGTGAATTTTTTTTCGGAAGGCGTTTATGACGCAAGAAAGCTAACTGGCGTGTTTGAATTGAAATGACCTAGAAATTCAAAAATTGTGTACCTACTTATCAACTGTTGAATTATTTAACGAACGGATTCCGATTTATGCTCTATTTTAGCATAATTTAACCTTAAAAAATAGATTTATGATAAGTTCTGACCCATGAAACGACGTCCTCATTATATAAAATTAAATAGGCCCATTCGAGATTGTAAGAATAATAAGGAAATATATTTTGGTCATTTTATTCACCAAATTAAGGTCATTTATTGATGACGGGAGAGTCAATTCGGGTGGGAGGGACTCGATCAGTGTTCTGCGGCACCATCCCTTCTCTCCCCCAGGTGAGTTCCTCATGCCCACTAACGCTCCCTACGGCTGTATTTACATAATCCACTCGAAGCTTTAGTCCAACTTGTTATACATAATGCATGTGCGGACCGAGTTCATGAAACGTCCGTCCCGTCGCTTCGTCCTTTACCACTCCTTCGTCCACTCATACGCTCAGTTTATTCCATGGATTCAACCCGATTTGGTGTTATTTTCCCAGCGTGTATGACTCATTTTCCTGGAGAATATTAAATTCAAAAGTAGTTCTGTTGGAGAGGAAAATAGGTGCCTTTTCTTCTTACCATTATTATGACTTGAATGTACAAGCGAGGCGTTCACAGAAACAATTCCTAGCAGAAGATAATTTTAAGATTATTTCCCAGATATGCCAACATTGTGTACAACCTGCAAATTTTGACGAAGTCACGTTTCATTCACGATACTCTCTCGGAGTGCTTCCAAACGTTTGAAGCTTTGAAGTTTGAGCTTCAAACGCCTATAAAAACCCACGCTGATGCTTCCCACGAAGCAGTGATGTAACCAACGGTGATTAGAGGATTCAGAAAATGGCGCAATTCTTATCCTTCCTAACTATAATATAATGGCTGACGTCACGCGGCGACCACTCGCAGGCCCAGTTTGTATAGGCAAATGTTTAAATTGAGCAATGTAAAAGTGACAAAATTATTATTATTATTATAATTAATTTTTAATTTTTTTTTATGGCATCGACTACTGTGGTCATTAGCCATTTACGAGGTCAGTAAAAAAATCCAGTGTTGTGCCTATAATCAACCAATGTACTGAGTCTTATTATTATCATCTCTGTTACGTAAATTCCTACGGCATCAAAAATATCTCTGACTACGCTGTCCAGCATAATATTCTAAGGTAAGTTTAATTTTTTCCAAATTGTTTACAAAATTTTTTCTTTTTTTTTGCTTCAGGTTTTAAATCGACAACATTTGTAACAAACTACATCACAGAGAGGTATCACAGATTTCTAACAAGATCACAGCCTACAGTATTAGTCCAGTCAAATCGTATAAAAAAATACCATACGTGGACAAAAATCTCGTTTTTGATTTTTTCACTTTATTCTATGTTTTTTGGGGTGAGGAACACGAATCTGAAGAGATCCAACACAATTTCCTTGTGCGTTTTGAGAAAATCGCGAAAAACTGATAATTTTTGGCACTTTTTTTAGTTTTTCGCTTGCAACTCCTCAATGACGCATTCTACGGAAAATTGTACCCTGTTCTTTTTTGAAGAGCATCAAGTTCTGCGTCGAATCACTTTTTCTTTTGTCAAAATTGACCCAACCGTTTCGCCGGTATTGATTTTTTTAAACTGGTCATTTTCAGTCGCTTTTGGCAAAAGTGTGTGAAAAAATAAAAGTAGTTCAACTCTCAGTTGAGTGATGTAATCTCTGACGCTACCAATAATACTGGTGATATGTTGAGTTATAACATTTGTGGACAAAGTTAGTGGGCATAGCCACTTTTTTTTTTTTAAACTAAACCTATTTTCCAATTTTCATCGCCCTGAATAGAATATTTTCTGGGCCTTGAAAAATTTGGCAAATATGGTTTCTGACTGTAAATTTCACCAGCTTTCACCGAAAAATAGTGCAATTTTCATTGAAGGCTTCGTTCGATAGTTATGGGCAAAAAAGTTCGGCTGAAGAAAAGTGTTATTGGGAAATTACTCATTTTGCGAATTTCCCACTGCGTTTTATTGTAACTTATCGGCTCTTTATAAAAACGCCCTAGATGGCTCCTTATAGGAAATTTAACGAGCTTTCAGATGAGTTTCTTTAAAGTTTAATCGGATGGATAGTTTTTGAGTTATAGGCCGAAATGTGACAAAAAAGGTTTTTTTGCAGCAAATTTCAAATTGTTTGACGTTATGGCCCAGTCTTATGTTAATCTTCAAATGAAATTTCATATAATAGGTCTGATAGAAAATTCAATCAGCTTTCAGTTCGTTTTTCATAGAAAAAAATTGGACTACTAGTTCTCGAGCTACTGGCAAAAATGTGCAGAAAAACGTGGTTTTTGGGCCGCCTTTTTTCGCGTTTTTTGTCGCCAACTGATACCATTGATTTTTCCTGTAGGTTTCAAGGCTTTTCACTTATGTAAAATTCAATTCTGAAAACTTTGATTTCTTGACATTTTTCGATTGGAACAGTCGTTTTTAAGTTGCAGCTGCCTTAGTCATTTTTATTAATTTTACCAAAAGTGGCTGAAAATGACCATTTCAAAAAATTAATACCGGTGAAACGGCTGGGCCTATTGTGGCAAAAGAACGAACGATTCGACGCAGAATTCAATGCTTTTCAAAAAGTGAGAGGTTAACATTCTCCGTATAATGCGTCATTAAGGAGTTATTAGCAAAAAACTGAAAGAAGTGCGAAAAATGAGCAGTTTTTCGCGATTTTCTCAAAACGCACAGGGAAATTTTGTTGGATCTCTTCAGATTCATGTTCCTCACCCCAAAAAACATAGAATAAAGTTAAAAAATCGAAGACGAGATTTTTGTCCACGTGGAAATACCGTTTGACTGGACTATATTGGTAGTTTCACTACGTATCGTGTCATATCACAGTAAAGTTTCCTATATTAATTCAAAAATACCTATTTTTTTCAAGAATTCCAGTACCTTCTGCTGGTTATCGGCCTGGCTAAGTAATTCTTTATATTCGGGTAAGGGCAAGGGCAGATATTGGCTACGTTGGTCAGCATACTGTGAGCATTCCTCAATAATATGCCTTACTGTCAGACTCATATTGCAATGGTCACACAACGGTCGCCGGGCTCCCGTTAGATGTTGACCATGTGTCAGCCTACTGTGTCCCGTTTGGAGACGAATAATCTTGATAGCCTCCAATCTTGTTAAATTTGTTAGATCCTGTTTTTGTGACAGACATGGGATTATATCTCACAACTGAGAGTTTTTGCCGCTCCATAATTCTTGCCATTTTTCCCATACTTTCTTTTTAAGCCATATTTTCCCGTCATCAAATCGCACTTCAAGGGTTTCTCTCGCAACTCCCTCATCTGCAGCTTCTCTGGCAAGCCGGTCAGCTTCCTCATTGCCAGAATGGCTGGGTACCCACATGAAGCGCACTTCCTTTTCTTGCCTATTTAGTTCGTGCAGTCTAAGGAGAATTCTATTAACTAAATCGTCGGACGTTAGTTTATTCTTCAGGGCGAGTAGGGAGCTAAGCGAGTCCGTGAGGATTAATATTTTGCTGTGAGCTCGGTTGATACAATAGTTAAGCGAATGATGTATTGCATACAACTCGGCTGTGTAGCTCGACGCACTTCTAGATAACGGGCTGGAGTAACTGGCTTCGTTCGATATGTAGCAGCCAAAACCTGTTCCATTATTCGTCTTCGACCCGTCGGTATATACAAAAAGGAAGTCCTCGTACTTTTCGGTCGCTTGTCTGAATAATGCTATGGACTCACCGGTTGACAGTGGTTTCTTTAGACCCACTTGTAGCGTTAAGTCCAGTTTTACTTTTGGGTACATCCAGGAGTAGATTTTGTCCTTCCTCTCGAAAACATTAGGCAGCCCTATTTCCAGTTGCCCAAGAGTTTCTGTTAGTCTCACGGGGTACGGCTTCGTTCTTATCGGCAGCCTAGCATAATCGCTTATTCTCCTTGCCTGCAAGGATTCTGATCAAACTTCGATGGAGCTCGGGGGGCAGCCGTGATGTGAGGACGAAGAGATCGTTCACAGGTGTGGTGCGAAAAGCTCCTATGGATATCCTGAGGCCCAGTTGGTAAATTCTATCCAACTGTAACAGCTACGATTTTCTTGCTCCGCTATATACTACCGATCCATAATCCATTTTCGCCCTTACCAGACTATCAAAAATCTTCAGCAGGATTTCCCTATCAGCACCCCATTTATGATTTGAAATAACTTTCATAACTTTCAGGGCCCTTTCACATTTTGCAGCCGTTTCACTTATGTGTTTCCTCCACCTTAACTTGTTGTCAAAATGTACACCTAGGAACTTGTGGTATTCTCTAAACTCAATTTCTGTGGCCTGGAGATATAGCGGAGGTGTATTGTGTGCTGTACGTAATCGACAGAAATGCACCGCCACTGTTTTTTCTACAGAGAATAACAATCCTGCGAACACAGCGTTCTCAACGAGTTGGTCGATTGTCAATTGCAGGCGATTTTCGTCATTGAAGTTGTGCGAATGTCTATAGAAGATGGCCAGATCATCAGCATATATGTATAGATGCCTGAACATGCCTCGGCAAATTCTGGGTTAGATGGTTTATTGCTATAAGAAATACGGTAACGCTTAGGACAGACCCTTGAGGGACTCCGGTTTCCTGCGTAAATCTGGATGAGAAGGAATTTCCTACTCGGACGACGAAGTCACGTGTTGTCAGAAAGCTTTTAATAGTCTTCGGTAAGCTACCTTTAAATTTCCATCCATCCAGCTGCTTTAGGACAGCAAAACGGAGCACCCTGTCAAAGGCGCTTTTAATATCGAATATAATAATTAATATTATTATTATTATTATTATTATTATTATCTTATATACTTATTAAAACGCTAATTATTATTATTAAACGTCAAAAATGATGGCAACAATAATGATAATATAACTATAAAGAATGTTTTACTTCAGTTAAGAAGAAGATATCGTCTGTGCCCGTGAAAGATTTACCGGATTATAGCTTTTTAAAGTTAAACATGGGCCTCACCCTCCTCTTTTGAGCCCTTCTGGCTACTAAGTCTTAACCTCCTCCATGAAACTTCAGCTTGACGAATTCATTCATCTTTGGTAAACAGCATGAGAGGCAATTGTGTAATGAAAGTGGAAGGAGAAGAAGTTTCAACAAATCGAATGAGAACGGGCTGACGGGCTATACACAATTTTTTTCAACATAATTTTTTTTTCTACTTTAAGCATTTGTTTGAATTTTTCTCAAATGTAAATAATTACCTAATTATTATTTTAATTAATGTTTTGAAAAAAATAATAATAACACAACAACAACAAACATTATTCATAATTTCCGGCAAGTTTAAATATTCGGTTTTTTTAAGTAGGCACTTCAGGGGAAGCTTCCATCCCATCCCGGAAGCATATTACAGTAGACTACGTTTTTTAAAGGAAAACTCCCCGGCCGAGGAATAATATATTTATTACCGGCCTATTCCAATAGCCGATTGTACGCCACCATTGAAGAAACAACGGAACCAAGAAGAACGATTATTTATATTCATGTATTCACTTCAACCTTTGTAAACTTTGTGGTTTCGTAGTTAGGTGTTTGTTACTATAAGTAATAAGTGAAATCGTGGAGGTAAGAAAACGAGCGCAGGAAGCGAAAGGCGCGTTTTTTTTGTATGTTTTTCATGTATACATATTTTATTCACCGTTTTATATTATTCATACTCATGTCTTCAGGAATGTTCATTCCATACCTCAAATTCGATTCCTATAAGTAACTAGGTGTTTTAAAACTATAGGAAATCAGTCAGACACAATTACTGGGCGGGTGTCGAGAAGACGCAAACATCGAGCATGGTAAACGAGGACCATAATAAAATCGCGCGCTCAAAAAATGACCAACAACGCGGACGAACAAGCAATATGAACTTTCCTCGGGAAGGTGAAAAGGGGGTCAGAAAGCAAGAAAACTCTTCTGGCTGAGCAACAAAAATTCCATTTTTACGACGAAAGGCGAGAGCATTTCGCATTTCACTAATTTAAATCCACTTAAAAAGTTGCGGAGAGCAAAAATGCGGGTGAAACATAAAAACTTTCAACAAATTAACTATATTTTTACTGTATTCCGCAAATTAACTCAATTTCATTCGTTGATTTTTTTTTATCTTTAGCAATCAAATAAACAACCCTCACATTTTTTTTTTAAGTTCGCCGAATAAGAATACGGTAAGAGAAAAATAAACGAAAGAATAACACGCAAAAACGTGAATAGCGTCATCAGTACAAGGTGAAGTGTGAATACAACTGAGCGGAAAGGGGGTTGATATAACGAAAGGGTGGGGCATATGATTTAGTTGCGAATTCAACGGACTCGTGACCTGGGCTTCTCTCGACGAATCTATCGCACGACTCGTACGTGTCAGGACTATCTAAACAAGGACAACAAATAAACCGTTGCCTGTGGGGAAAGGGGAAATAGTTGCCCCCCTTTCTCTTCCAACATTGCCTCTTGTTAACTTGTTAGTTTGCCTCACGAGTTAGCTTGTCCAGCAGAACAACTGTGTTGTAAACTCTCCTTTCTGAGAATAACCCTCACCTAGTTCACCCTTGAAAATGTATATCGCAAGCTCCACTGATATTTTGTTTTTCTTCCCACGCCAGCTGGCGGCGAATGCCCCTCTCCACCATGAGAGGTACTCCGCACTTTTCTATGAACATGAAAAAACGACGACGAGGATGTTCGTGGACATCGGTAATTTCAAGCCTCCCGAGTTTGACACAGCCACTTGAAAAATAATTGTTTGAAGTCCTGATTGAAATGTTAGAAGCAACGATAATCTTTAAGCCTTGAAAAGGCGGTCCCGGATCAAATTATTCGTCTAGATGAATTTTCTAAAACAATCAAATCACTTCGTAGTTTAAGTGCGCAGAGTCACTACCCCCTTTTGAAAGGGGAAGAAAAGTTGCTAAAGCCATAGCTTCGAAAACTCATTTATGATTTGGGGATTGAGTATGATTTAGATTGATACCATCAAGATAGAGAGGTAGAAGCGAGTATCTGCAAGGGGGTCGTCATAGAGACGTCGGAGAAGACGAATGATTACCCTCAACCCATTCCAATCGCAGTGTCCCATGTCGATAAAGATGTAAAACACGCAGTCTTGAAATGGCTGTTATTTTTGTTTTTCTTCATGAAAAACAATGTGGTGTCTTACTTGCTTTGGTTCCCGGAAAAAATGCTTGGCTTAAAAACGATTAGTGTTATCACAAAATAAAATCAAAAAAATGACTCAGGAAACAATAATTAATTCTAACTATCATTCTCGTTCAGCTAGTCGTTATTTGGCTAGAAAGTTTGGGAAGTCAGTCATCTCCCCCTCCTCAACAACCATTCCTTCACAATATCCCTTTCCATTAGTATCGTAGTCTGGAAGGATAATGGAACAACATGGAGGAAGAGGTCGGTTGAAGAGGGAAAGCCTGCGATTCTATCCCTCCACCCCTTTCATCCACTAACGTCACAGAATATACACTCCCAGATGAAATATTCCCACCTCTCTCTTTTCTAATGACGACCTGTGAGAGAGATGCTGGAGTAATCGGATGGGAGGGGTGCAGAAAAGGGAGAGGCAGTCTCCACAGCCTCCCCCAATTCTCTTTGCCGCTGTCTTGAACAATAGGGCGAAGAGATCTCTCCTGCTTCACCCTTCTCTCGCCTCTGGCAGATCCACCACAACCATTAGCATCTTATGCTCTACTCTCTCCCCATGGAGGAAGCACCCTCCCCCACCGTCATCTATCCTATAAGAGTCTACTCTTGAAACTGACTGCCTTTATTCGATAACTTGTAATTTTATCCCCTTGTTCATCAACATTTCTGTATCCTAAGAGAATCGTGAGAATTTCGTTGAAGAAAGAGTATTAACAATTCAATGTGATGGTAAAGGAAAGGCTTTACGTCAACTCGCATTTCTTATAGGACTTTCAAGAGGGCAAGAACAAAAAAAAAAAACTGATTGCTTTTATTTTGTTCATGGTATCCTTCTTTTCTTCACAAACGAATCAAATTATTATTGCACAAAACAGCATTGCCGAAGGGGCACAAAACGCCTGAGCAAGCGCTCGTTGTGTTCGAGTCCGAGGCCTCACGTTATAAACTGCCGTGCCACCGCGTGCCATGGCGTGCTGCTGCTGTGTTCTGGAACAATTTGGGCTCGATCCGTAAGAAACTATAGTAAACAGTGTTATCAAATTGAATTTACTCC
Organism: Corythucha ciliata; assembly: GCA_038030265.1. Lineage (NCBI taxonomy): Eukaryota > Metazoa > Arthropoda > Insecta > Hemiptera > Tingidae > Corythucha > Corythucha ciliata. The sequence continues at coordinate 40,670,967 of CM075938.1, read as the reverse complement.
GCCCATGCATCAATTGCCAGTTCAACTATCTGCCTGAAAACCATGAACTGTAGGTAATTTTCCGGCCATAAAACTTTCTAGAAATGTGGCGATTCAGCATCAAAAATTGACTATATCGACAATCACCACAGAGACGCAATACTCGGCCTGAAATATGTGAGTTTAAGATCTCAAAACGTTTGTTTTATGGTGAAAATCGAGACCAGACGCAGAGCCAGGATTTGCTAACGTGTGGGGGTCAATCACTGCCTGAAAAATAGCTAAACCAGCTGAGCTCACCATGAAAAAAGATGAACTGACTGTAATCGCGCCCAGAAATGGCAAAACTTGCCAATCGCGCCTAAGAAAATTGCCGAAGTGACTACTTGCGCCCTGAAATTTACCAAACTGGCCAATGCCCGCTCTAAAAGTAGCCAAACTGACAATCTGACTGCAGCCCTGAAAAGACCATGATTGCTCCCCGGAAATGGCTAAATCAACCATATTCGCACACCTTTGACTTGAAGGACTATTTGCGCCCTTTAAAAAGTCTAAATTGACTATTTGCGCACAAAAAAGGCAATTGGGCTATTCGGCCATAAAAATGACTGAATACTAGTGTTATGTGCTACAAAAATAGCCAAACTGGTGATTCCCGCACTGAAAATGGCCAAACTGGCTACTTGTTGCTCTAAAAACGGACACTACGCGCCTTAAAAATGGCTAAACAGACGCTGCGTGCCCTGAAAATGGTTAAACATGGCCAAACCAGCGATTCCGGATCTAAAAAGGGCAAAGCCGACGTTTGTAACCCTAGAAATGGCCAACTGACAATTCGCACCCTACAAGTGGATTGACAAACTTTTCGAACCATACAAATGGCAAGACTGATTATGTATTTCCGTTCGCAAAATGGTTAATACACGTTTCGCAATTTAAAAATGGTTAAACTGTGTTCGTAGGTACCCTAAACTTGACAAAAATGACTTATTCTAGCCCTGAAAATATCACGCTACTACAGGCGTGGATCGAGAGAGGGAGAGGGCAAACAAGGTGCCTCTTATCACAAAATATAATCAGTAATCACTTTAAAATAGAAAACAAGCAGTAGACACTTCTAAAGCTTGTTGCCCTTCAACGTGTTGGACTACTGTAGCCCTATTCACTATTTTCATGAAAAGGACTGGTGACTGTACGCGTAATGCATCTCCATATTAACAAGTTCGTCACTTTATATAAAAAAAATGGATTAAAGTTAGGCAGATTCCCGCTGAACATCAAGTGTTATGCGTCAGTTGGCCTATCCTTGGCGCCTTTTGGGAAACGCTGGGTGTGTCAACTTCAATCTGTATTGGCCATCGTTGTAACGATTGCTTTCAATACTGTAAGCTATCAAAAGCAACCCATCACGGTTTAATTTATTCATGGTAATCTCCAGCCTAGCCGAAAAATGTGCCCTTGAGTAAGATCTTTCCCTTCCAATAAATCAAATTAAAAAAGTTTCGGAGGGGAATTGTTCCCTCAAACGCTAAACGCCTTTTCTTGGTCCCCGTGACTGCTTCATTTTGCACTTTTTCAGCCTCCCCTCTTTTTTTTATATATAAACGCTCTTTACGAGCACCTGTCATAAAACGGTAAGAAGAGTGTCAACAAAAGAAGAGAAGAAGGCCCATCTAATATTCAAAGACCTTTAGAAGGATGATAATATATCGTAGGTAATAATTTCTTAAAGCTGCCGCTCTAACCTGAACTATTCTCATTAAAGAAGATTTATAACTCTGCAGGGGGCCTTTTCAACTCTCTTCTCGCCGGTTCTTACAATGTTCTTTAAAAAGGTTACGAAAAGAGATACTACCCGTAGGAGGGTATATCCTCTCCGTTTAAATGCATGCATTTGTTTGCTTTACTGCCTGCATATTTAATTCGCCTTGGTCTAATTGCTCCTCTTAAAGAGGATCCTCTCATGTGACCTATGGATGTTTCATTGTGAAGGTGTTGAACAGGGGTGAGGTATCCTCCATTTGTACCAAAGAATTAGATGCTCGAAAAAGACAATTTTAGGAATGATAGCAAAGACAAAAATATTTGTTACTTCGTTTAGCCAAGCAGTTTGTATTTTTTGACAGCAATAAGGATCCCTTGACTGAAAGACTCAGAAAGAGAGTACCCCGAAGACTCGGTAAAAATTTCTCAGAGATTTTGTTTAAAAGAGTAAAATTAAAGGGATCGCGAAAGAGCCATAACATGAACGTTTAAGACACATCTCGGCAGGTCTTTCTGATATAGTGGCAACGGCGAAGAATGAAGGGATGACGGCAAATGAATCGAGGGTAGAAGGGTGGCTTCCAAGCTTTCTGAAGATAATTTGATAGATGAGCGGGAGCCTAACGAAACGCCTGACAAAATGAACAGGGTCTTTCCCCAGCACCCACTTCTCGATGTTTGCCCGGCCAATATTTCAAACCATCCTCTGGTGTGAGTCTCATAGTTCATGGAGCACTCCCTTTTTTGCTTCAGCTTGAAAACAAATGATTTTCAAGGGGTTGATAAGAAAAATCAGGGGGATTTTCCAGACCTAATCACTATCGCGTACCGCAGTTCATTCCCTTTTTAGTTCAATGCAGCTTCTTTCACCAAATTATTGGAAATGGCATCCAACGAGCAGTGGTTTGACTTTTCGTTCAAGGGTGGGATAAATTGGCAGACCGAGCAAAAATCCCCTTTCAGCTTTGTCGTTTCGCAGCCAAATATATTTTTATTTTAATAGGAAATTATTTTTATATTCTGTGGCGTGCAGCTTTTGCTCAGTTGAGTGAAAATTTAACCCTCTTCTTTTTCAACCTCGTCGCCCCTTATTTCCTTACTTCTGAAACCTCTTCTCATCTATTTCCATCAGCTAAAAGTACAACACTCTCTGAAAAGAACTTTGCCAGAGTAGTATACTGGCTTTCCTCATGTACAAATCCTTCTCCATTGTACTTTTCTGTGACTGTTCTTCCCTCTCTTTTGCAATATTTAAATGATTCAACTACTTTGGGGCACGTTAGGTCTACTTTCAAGGAGGGAAGGGGAAGGTTTATTATCGAAAAGTCCGGTATACAATCGTCAAACTTGAAGATCAACTCGAGTTAAAGCTTTTCCACTTTTCAAGGTTACAACACTCGCTGCTATTGTCGAGGTTTTTGGTCAATAAACCTTCTTTTTCCGCCTTTTACATCTGTTGTTACGCCCTTCTTTCTTGTTTTTTTAATGAAAATGCATTACATATACATCAACTTTCAATCTCTCTGAATAATACATAACCTCGAAAATTGATAATTTTATTCATCAATTATTTATAAGTTGTATAGCTATCAACCTGAAATAAGAGACAAACAGTACAAAAAACGCACCATAATGGAGTTGAGTTTATAATAGGAGGAAAAGAATTAAGGAAGAAAGTAAACATCAATTAACTAAAAACGGGTTCATCGAACGCTCGGGGGAGGGATACAGCCTCAATTCAATAGTTAGTAGATGAGGCGGAGTACCCGCCGTAGCTTCATACAATGCTCGGCAATGTGTAAACGCGCTGGTCTTTTTACGTGCCACCTCCTCATTCCTCATTCACGTAGCACTAGGATATTTAGAAAACTGTTTGCCTGGTATCTTAGAGATGCCAGTGAAGAGATATTGTTAAAAAAAAAAAAAAAAAAAAAAAAAAAAAAAAAATATCATTTTAGCGCGTGTTTCAGTCCCCCATCACACTCTCATTGGTTGGTTATTGTGGTTCAACATCCCTTAAGCCCTTCAACATAAGGACGCAGCGCAGAACGCAGGAAGCAAGTCCACTTTTCACTGTCTACATAAAACGCAAGGCTCCGTCCTGCGTTGAGCCAATCATATGTCACGTTATAAAATAAAAAGTCAAAGAGAAGTACTAATCTCTTTATCTTGACATTTTTAGGTTATCGTACTCCACTAATTAGAAGCGTGCGTCTCTTATCTTTCGGAAGGCATTCGTGTTATCAGTTCAGTGTTTAATCTGTGAGAAGTGGAATAAATTTTAAGTTTTTCTTGCTTTTTCTACGAACAAGGTAATTTTGAAAGCTGAGGCATGTCATGGGAGAATTCCGAGTCCACGGCTGAACTTGGGTCAAACCCTCCGACGAGGGCCCACAGCTCTTCGAGCCTCTCCTTCACTTCAACTATCATCTAGAAGTTAAAAATGTGTTAATTTAATTCTACAACTAGCATACAATAAACCATAAAAGTATACGATTTCAAAATTACCTTGTTCCTAGAAAAAGCGAGAAAAACTTAAAATTTATTCCACTTCTCACAGAGAAAACTCTGAACTGATAACACGAATGCCTTCCGAAAGATAAGAGACGCGCGCTTCTAATTCCAGTCAGCATTGTATTTTCACACTTTGAAGTCAATTTAATAATTTTATGGATAAGATAGCTAAAAAGTTAGGACGTTGCCACGTTATTCACCTTCTGTGTTTCGGCGATGGTCTTCAAAATTCGGCTGAGGGAAAAATAAAATAGAAGAAGGGGTCGTCAGTGGTGGCTTCATGCATTAACGAAAGAATGATGTTCGGCTGCTATGAAACATTGAGAATCGCGGACTACGAGCAGTTTTTTGAGTTACGGGGATGTGACCTTCGAAATTCGAGGATCTTCTTGAAAGGGTGACGCCATATTCCATATCTCGAGAAGAAAAGCAACAGAACTCCTTCACCAGTTGCTTTACTATTTGTGTGAATGCTTTCGTAAGTTCACCCTGGTAGCGTATATTGCATATTCATTTACTTGTACTTATAACGATTCGTTTGTAGTTATCGCAGGTGCATGTAAATACGGAAAAAAAAGCAGTCCGTGGACATGGATGTTTCGAGTCGGGTGCTCAACTGCTTATAAAATTACATCCCGGAAGTTTGGAAGGCAATATGGCTTGATTTATTACCAAATATTTTGCCAGTCAAGACAGGGAATGCTTTAAAATTTTCAGATAATTCGGGTAAAATTACACAGATACCCCAGTATTTAACGTAAAAACAAATAGATCCATAATTATAAGGTATACTTACTACCAGGAACTGCTACTATAGTACACACCAAGTTGTGGGGGTGCTACGATCTTGTAGACAATAGGACCTTCCCAACCACTATCCCCCACTATTAGCCGTGTACTGAACAGTACAAAATCATCCAATGCCGACATACACCCTGTATTTTGAGAGAATTAAATACATTCTTCAAACTTGTAGGTACATTTATTTGAGAATCACTAATTAATAAAAAACTAATGTTTCTTACAAGACTAGTATGACATAATAAAAAAAGTTTTTAATTTATGTTTATGGGGAAATCATCACTGCTAGTTCTTCAAGCACCAATGACTCTAATTTTTCCATATTCAGGCACTCTCCCCAAGGCATAATTGAATGATTCAAAGGCAGAGCCCAACGCGTCGTCCCTTCGTCCTCCAAATATTTTCTTGACCTCTTCTGCGGTCTGTCACTTAGTGGTGATACTACCGACTTTCTTTGTCCTTCGTGTTTTTGTGTTGCGATGCCCTCTTTGAGTACAGCCCAGGATTTGTTTTTACCAGAGCAATAAGCTGCCTCACTTCATCGCATCTACCAGCTTCATCTACCACCGAACAATAGACCACTTTTTCATTTTGAAATAATACACTTTTTGATAAATGAACTTTTTAAAACAAAATCTAGAAGGAAATGGCGAGCGGAGTTATTTGATTTTGATAACAGTTGCCGGGTAGAAAGAACCTCCAAACTCATGGAAGAAGAAAAAATATTGGAGATGCCCAAAAATACCTTGAAGTGAGCCGGAAATATCATCTAGTAGGCGGGGCCTATTTCACCGCAGTTGAATTCTATTGGTTCTATTAGTTCAAACTTGACGACGGCTACTCAACATCAAATGCTATTGGCCGAACGCAAGAAGTTGACGCGAGAAGTTGATATTGGTTCAACTCTGCGTTGCGTCCTGCGTTCTGTGCAGCGTCCCACAACACCAACTTAAACGTTCTATATAGACGACAATGAACATTTTTAAATAAAATAATTAACAACTCTAAACTGAAGAAGAAAACAGGGAGCCATGCTAAGGCACTATAAAACCCGAGTACTGCAACACGAAAATCGGCGCCATACTTGGTCCCTCATATGATTATAATTGTCACCTGATATCATTGACAAGTAGGATATTTTTATTTATTTCGACCGCATTCCGCGTTTGTTTGCTGCTAGATGACAATTTTTTCATTCATGATATTAGGTCTATTCGTTTGTCGTCCCGGACTATTCCGAGCAGCACGAAATTTTGCAACCTCGCGGGTTATCATGTGAAATAACGCGAAAAAATAATGAAAGGTTAGTACTTTCAGTGCTAATAGTGCAGCTCCGGACGACAAACGAATAGACCTATTGTGTTTACCCTAACGACTGAGGGACCAAATATGGCGCTGAAATCCGTGTTGCAGTACCTGTGTTTTAAAGGTTCTCTAGCCATGCGAGCGGAGTTCTCTGTGTTTAAAAATGTGATTAAACAATTGTTTTTTGATAATTTTGGGATTTTGAAAACTTCAACAATCAATGTAGCAGTGGAAAGAACCTCAAACCTAGACCCTGCCTTCTAAACTTAAATGCGATTGGCTGAACGCAACCGCGGACGCGAGAGTTGGATGAAATTCGCGTTGCTTCCTGCGTTCTGCGTTGCGTCCTGCGGCGGCGTCCTCGCGTCTTATGTAGACGGGCTTTACAGTTAAAACCCAGAGTAAACAACATATTTTTTTTTCCTTTTTTCATGCCTCCGAATGTTCCAAATAGAAGTGTAATGAGCTAGATCATATCTAGAGACCACACAAAAAGCAAAACAATCAAACCAATCAGCCGGGACTGTTTTGTAACTTTTCCGCATCGGATTTTCTATCGAAAAGTCACCTGCCGTCCTATCCTGTAACTCTTAACAATTATTCGCCTTGTTCATTTCGCTAACGCACGCGTTAAGAGTTACAGAATAGGGGGGCAGGTTTCATTTTTTTTCCGATGGTAAATATAATGTTATGAATGAAAAGCCAAACACCCGTCGACGTCCTCTGCACTGCAACTGCATTGCTAAGCGTTGAACGTGAGGATTTCTTTCATAATATTTAAGCCAAAGCCTAGTTTTTTTTGGTACAATTTACGTCGTAACTCGAAAACTAATCTTCACCCAGACTTGTGGTTGATTTTTATCTTGGCACGGGGCTTGGCACACAAAAATCCTGGAAGAACCCATCAAATGGAATTTTTTAAGCCATTTTAAGTAGAGAACCTTTAAAACACAGGTACTGCAACACGGATTTCAGCGCCATATTTGGTCCCTCAGTCGTTAGGGTAAACACAATATCATGAATTAAAAAATTGTCATCGTAGCAGCAAAAAAACGCGGAATGCGGTCGAAATAAATAAAAATATCCTACTTGTCAATGATATCAGGTGACAATTATAATCATATGAGGGACCAAGTATGGCGCCGATTTTCGTGTTGCAGTACTCGGGTTTTATAGTGCCTTATTTGAAGTTGGTCCTAATTTCGTCGCTATTCTGCCTTTTTTTTAAAGCTTCATTTCCTGTACTAATTGTTCTCTCTACTGTGCAATAATTCCAATGCAATTTTAAGATTCGATTTTGATATTGGTGGAGCTTTTTTAGACTGTGATACCTACGTTTTTCTACTGACAAGACCTTTTCATCGTTTCTTTGTTTGTGTCTCGGACATTTTTTGTTTTTTCCTATTTCTTCTACTCGAACTCCTCACCTCTGTTATATTTCCTGCCATATCAATAATTGTTATTTTCATAGTTATAGTTAAATCATTGTAGTCATTAATTTATTACCGATATATTATTATGATTCGTACCTTAAGAGTTACGTACCTAATTATGCATATTGTGTTGTGTGAGGCCGTAACAACACTTCGGTGTTCAAGTGCACTGTAAGTATGTGGCTCTTGAGCAAAAAAAAAAAAAAAAAAATGCACGGCAGAAATTGCGAAAAACGTTAATTCACGGCTAAAATTGAGATAAACGGCAAAAATTGAGATAAATTGCAAATCGGATATTAAACTGAAGAAAAATTCACCAGTTCTTGAGGCCACACCAGCACGGCAGGATATCTGACGGTAACTTAGCTTTTTTCTTCAGGCCCTTAATATAAGGCTAACATTGAGAAGGCTTGCAAATGTGCTAATATTGTGGGTCAAGTACGTGGCAAAAGGTTTGAGAGGGTGGTAATAACCACGGCCATAATTGAGAAAAAGCGCTAATTCGTGTGGTTGGAAAAGCAACGATAAGTCACTTGGTAGATTCAGACAATTTATTCGTTCAAAACAGCAAATTTCGTCCTCCGAACTATGAAATTCGTCCATCAAACTGTCAATTTCTTCATTGAAAACTTTCAATTTTGTCATTCAAAACTGAGTAAATGGTGTCCTTGGAACTGTCAATTTTGTCATTACAAACTGTCAATTTCGTCTTTAAAACTGTCAATTTCATCCTTGAAACTGTCAATGTCGTTCAAACCCGTCAATTTCGCCATACAAACTGTCAATTTCGTCATTAAAAACTGCCAATTGCGTCCTCTGAATTGTCAAATTTGTCCTTGAAACTATCAATTTCGTCATTCAAAACTGTAAATGTTGTCGTTCAAAACTGTTAATTTAGTCCTGGAAACTATCAATAGATATTTTCCCCGGAGATTGTCTATTTCGATCGACAAACTGTCAATTTCGTCCTCGAAACTTTCAATTTTGTCATACAAACTGTCCATTTTGTTCTTTAAACTGTCAATTTCGTCCCGGAAATGTTCAATAACATTTGTGCCGGAAACCGTTTATTTCGTTCGAGAAACGGTCAATTTCACCCTGGGAACTATCAATTTCATGCTGGAAACTCAATTTCGTCTTTTAAACTGTGAATTTCGTTAGAGAAACTGTAAATTTCGTCCTCGTAACCGTCAATTTTGTCCTTGAAGCTGTCAATTTCGTCGTCGAAACTGTTAATTTGTCCTGGAAACTGCCGAATTAACCCTTGAAATCGTCGATTTCGACGTTTGAAACTGTCGAACCATCAATTCTCTCCTACATGACTGTCAATTCTCTCTTAATATATAGTTTCAAAGTGCCCTGGAAACTAATTATTCCAGTGAAAAAAAGTGGGAATTTAGCCTCTGGAGCCCCTGAATATAGACTTCAATGCTATCACCTCCTCGATTACGGACCACCCTCCCCCTTAGAGAGTTGAAGCTGCTGCTACACCTTGGATATAGTGTCGGCGCTACGAACGACTTAGCATACGGGCCTGAATTTCAAGCAATAAGCGTCGCGAGACACTTCGCTCTAAACGCACCTTCATCTGTATGAAGGAATTGAAGAAATCGAAAAGTGATGTAGCTGAACCAATCTGTAAAAAAAACATAGAATTGTGGCGTTTTACCTCTTTGACGTTTTTCAAGAATTGCCCTCGTCTTCAAGAAAGACAGAGCTCCACTCCATTAGGACTCGCCTACAATATGTAATCAAGACCTACGAATTTTTTGAGCCGTAGCCCGTTCAGTCATTCCACCAGATGCAATTTCTCACGTTTCTGAGCTTTGAACGCGCATCTATTGCCACCTCGGACTCAAGTGCACTATGGAAGTTTTAATGGAATGGGGTTGAATGAAAATGATTTCCTTTCGAATAAGTGAATTGCATTCTTTCCAGCCGCTAGCAACCGGATGTTGTTTTTGTGTGCAATTTTTCCTCTTTTTCTTCCTCTTCTTTTATTGAAAAAGCTGCCCTGTTGGGAGTTCAAGAGATCTCAGATGGTTAGCAAGGATGTGGTGCGGGGAGGGATATTTTACACTCCCAATTTAATATTCCATTTTCCCACCCTTGTAGCCACGCTTGAGCAACCTCGTCCCTAACATCTTTTGTATTTTAAAATTAGTTGTTTTATAATTAGCTACCAGCTTTTTAATAAAGGAGAAATTGATTAGTTTTTTAGACCATTCCCCCTTTTCCTCTACCACTTTCATTTGAGACGAAGGCCTTTTCTCAAGTTTGAAGGTACATACTACCCGCCTGAATTTGTTGGATTTTAACTGTTCATACACAACAATTTCAACTGTTTATAGTTTATACGCTCTTATTTTTATTGCTGTTATTTTGTGAATTTCCCAGGGATTTCACATACACCCCCCACCGATTGCCTTCCACATGAGTGAATTTAAAGCGACAAAGGGGAAACTCGTCTTTAGCTGAAAAGACCAAGAGGATTGAATCCCCCCCCCCCAGTCCCACCAGCGCTTCAATGTATTCTCTCTCTTTTCGAACTGTTTCTGGGTGTGGTCAGTTTAGAAAGTGACAAAATAGTTAGTCCGGCTCTTTGGAAATGTATCTTTTTCAATCTCAGTTCGAGTGCAGCCAAACAACAAAAAAAAAAAAAAAAAAGGAAAGCGAGAAAACATCGGAAAGGATTGAACGAGAGTTAAGGGTTTTTTTTTTTTTTTTTTTACCGCTTAATAGCAAATACAAAACTGTGATAGAGAGGGGATTTAGTAAAGTGGACAAATATTTATGCAGAGTGGAATTCAATTTCACTGCAACTTTGCGAAAAACGACACTTCTGGGCGTAAAGTTTAACTAACAACCATCAGGCGTAGTGTTAAGGGTTTATGTTACCCACTTTTTCAGTGTTAGTGGAAGGTTGGCGCGCCACACCACTTGCACTTTTACGTCACCTTTAATCTTTAAGCAGTTTTCAGGAACAACAAACAATTTATTATCAGTTTAAAACTTGATCCAATTAGTTGAATTCTTGAAATGCAAAATGAGCGGTATAAGAGGACGATGATGGTGGACTTGGATTGGGTTTAAACCAGCATAAATCCTGTGTTATGGATTGCGATTGCCTTTTGCGTTTTGTTTTGAAGAACCCACTTACAACTTGAAATGTGTCATAAATAGAGGTGAGAAGTTTGAATATGAATTATGACGAAGGGATAAGGAATATAATCCGCGCATAATGCTCCTGGATCCTCTTCACTTATAACATTGGACTGGAAAGCTATGGGTATGACATTCCTTAAATGTTCCGGCTTTAGCCTGATGCCTTATTTACCGCGAGAGAATCTCGCCATGAATAAACATGTCTCGAGCCTTTCTACCTAAAAACTTATTTCCCTCTCCCCAACCACCTTCAGCCCCTCTTAGTCAGATTTCAAAACACTATTCAAGTTACAACAAACTAATTTAGTATTCAACTTCGAAGCTAAAGGATGGAGGGGCTGTATTGGTATTAAATTCATTCTATTGTTTCAGATCAAAACTTTAAATAAGCATTTTACAGTTGTCCTGAATAATTTTGCAGAGAAATTCATTTTCAATGAGATATTATTTCCTACATCGCTACAATGAAAGTGGAGTTTTCATAGAGCTTCGTGCGAATCGTTATGGGTGGGAAGAGAGTGACTTCCGGTAGGCTTCTATTTTCGATCTTCTCGTCTGGGCGTGCTGTTGCATTGTCAATTTTCTAGAAAAGCTGACATCAATGGGCCTATCTCTGAACGTTTAACGCCCGCGTATTTTGCCTTCGGTATCTCTTTGAAGCGTTCTAGTTTTGCAGGGTTTTTATTCGGAGAGCATACTTTTACTACTAAAAAAAAAAAAAAAAAAAAAAAAAAAAAAAAAAAAAAAAAAAAGTGAAATACTATTTTATTTTGCTTGCTATTACATATTTATGTATGATACATATACATAAAACATGGACGGTATATGTATAGAGGAAACACTGTGGTCATTTCTAGAAAATTCTAGAAAATTGGAAATTATTTGTTGAAAAGTTGAAAACCTCCTCACCTTCAACATTTCTTTAAAATCGAAACTAACTGCATTAGGAGGAGGCTGCAGTGGAGGCTAGGTTATTAGTTATGAGGCTAACTAGAGGTGTCTAAACAAAAAAAAAAAAAAAAAAATTCAGTACATCCCCAAATTTTGCTCAATACTTTCACACGGTCTTCTATTATTGTTTTAGTTTTCCATAAAATCTAACGGGTGGGATCCATCATAGAAAGGTTGAAATTGTTAATAAATCGTTAAACACCTACTTATTATTACTATACAGAAGCTTCAGAATTGGGGTTGTAAAAAGTTAACTGAAATATTGCCTTCCGTCGCGTCCGGACTCTGAATGATGGCGGTCATAAAAAACAAATAATTTATGTTCAACGAACTTTTAAAAATCAGAAAATACCTAATTTACAAACGGGATTTCTTCTTCAGGCTTCCTGATCGTAAATTTATAATCATTTTGGTTACAACAGGGGGCATGAGAGTATTACCGGTATTATAGGAATATGGTGCGTACTCCCTCGCTTAAACACGCTTGCGTTGGCTCTAGTCTTATTTAGGCAATAACAGGAGGAGTGTTGAAAAAAAGTGACGAAAAAGTTAACGCAGTTACCAATAATTACCTCATCCATCCACAATTATATTTCAAGCCTTCTGGGCAATCCTATTTTGTTTCTTTGTTTTAACGACCATGCCCTCTCCCTCTCCTACTCTTTGTGAAATTTGTTCTAGAGGGTTTAAAAAAGTTTTAGAACTTGAACTTCACCGTACAAAAAAAAAAAAAAAGTTGGAATTTCCTACAAAACTTCAATCTTCTCTCAATCTTTTTCTTCTTTTAATGCAAAATTAATGCTTAAAACTCTCTTTTAAGAAGAAGAATACCTAATTACGACACCTTACAAAACCACCCTAATGGCGTGGATGAGATGAATCCAGCAGGCTGAGTTTTTTTGGTGTGAGAGGCGCGGGCCTAGAGATGTAAATTGCCCCAACTAGAAAGCCGTTCATGAATCACTTTCAACTGATCGAAAATACAATCAAAAAGTTTTCCATACGCGCTACAGATGTGAAAGAAGAGTTTCCCCTGTAAGAAAAACAAGCAAAAATGACATCTGAGCCCTATACTCTTCATTGATCCCCTCTGGCCATCTTTTTGCCCCCCCCCCCTCCAAACACTCTTTTAGAACTGAGATGTTAAGCGTTCCGATTTTTAATAACTCCCAAGAAAGCAGTAAATTCGAATTAATGCGTAAGTGATTTATTTTCAACATGAATACATTTATCTCAATTACGTCTTCCTCTATCGTGGAATATAGGTGCGTCAGCAAAAATTATGCCCTTCTCTGAACCTTTCTTATGTGGTTGTTGATGATGATGATGAAGAGTATTCCATTATAGGAGGGAAGACTAATGACAAGGAGTGGGGCTTTTGTCCTACGGAGGAGAGGAGAGATCGTAAGCTGTGCCTAGCCAAGTTAATGATTGCTAACCATCAACAGTAATTATTGTAGCCTATTACTGAGTGACAATAGCTACTTCCCTTAACCGTTATACCCCTTTCCCTCATCACTTCCTAACCCAAAAGATACGGGAGACTTTCTAACCTCGAGCGAGTTTCAGAAACTCCATTAAATAGCGTTGCAGGGGTAGGTTACCATACATTTCCTCAATTTGGGTTACGTGTTTAAAGAAAGGGCTGCGGGCGAGAAAGCAACAATATAAGAAATCCAAGCTTTTATTTTGCCTAATTTTTTAGTCACTTTTGCATTTTCTCAAAATCTTGGGCAGATCTGGGAAGGTCGAACACCGATTACAGTAAATAAAAACGTAAGTAGGAAAAGAACACAATGTATTTGGAAACCCCTTGTCCAAATTTTTGCCTTCAAAATTTTGCATGTCTGTGCAAACTGTGATTCCATGTTCTATTTTTTTATTTTTTATTTTTTGACTAAGTAATTAAAACCATATCAACGACAAAACTACCTTTTGCAAGGATTTATCCTCTTCTAAACATGTTTTTCTCTTTCAGGGCATAATGCTGCGAAAGGGGTAATGATTAATACAAGAATGGGAGAGGAGAGGCAGTTGGAAGTAAGCTAAAATTAACGACTTATCCCAAGTATCGAAAATACGTGCTTCAGCTTACATTAAAAGAATGTTTTGATTCTGACGATTCCAAGCTTCACTGAGGAATAAGAGGGGAATTCAAGTGCTACCAAAGTACTTTTTAGAATGATATTAAAGGCCATTTTGTCAAATTTATTGGGTCGGGAACTGTACGTGAGAAGAGCTTAAAAGGAGAGGCATAAGTCACAAGGCTCCACCTCCCTCCTCCGTTTGTTCCGTCGTCTAACTGTTTTTCTAGAGCCCCCAACCCCTACCAACCATTCCATCCCTTCTTTTTTCACCCTGCGCTTAATTCCTTATTACAGGTCTCCTTTTTCAGAGCACATTACTGAACGCTTTTCAAAAATGATGATGATGACGGTGAATAAATAATGGTTTGGATAACCATGCTACACTTTCATATTCCCTGATTAATGGATTAAAAAAGTGTGACTTCAAAAAATAGTATTGACTGATGGAGGGATCAAGGGCGCGTGATTCACCCCTACCAATTTGTACGGCCTTCCCATTCTGTAGAGAGAAGGAAAAATGCTCAATAACTTCTCCGTTTGAAGGAAACAAAAAGTGATGCAACCGAACTAAGGCGAGGAGCTTGCGATGAAATTTGGAAGAGTGACGTAGTTACCCGCTTCATCAATCATCATCCCCTCCTCCTAAGCAACAACAGTTGTATGAAGTATGAACAGGCAATTGTTGAAAGTGAATGTTTCTATCAGCAAATCCCCGTGTAACTTAGCTTATAGGTTGTAAAGCGGTCGTAAAAATTGTTCTTTACTGCTTAGAGATATATGGGGGTGAATCACGCCGCACGCGCCCGCATTACCACACTTCTGGAAGTTTTGGAAAGAAGTCACACTTGTTTACTCCATTAAACGGGGATCATTGGCATTGGTGGTTATCCACACTACTATTCATTCATTCATCATCATCAATATTGTTGTATTCTTTTATGCATTTTGGATAATCTGAGCTTGGATTCGTATAGAGGATGGGTTCCATGTCCTCTAGATGGGCTCGTAGTGAGGTATTTGTCAGGAACGGTGTTCACCGCATGATAGGGATGACTCGGCTCGTGCAAGACCGGATAACTGACCGCCCAGCCCGTTAGCAACTGCCGGCTAGCCAAGCCGACAGAACACACCGCGCTGTACACTGTAAGTTGGGCGTTTTACAAGAAGCTGTGCTAGTGACAAGCACAAGTGGGCGGCCGGGGAAGCACCCTGAGAAAGGCGAGTTTTACCTGGTGGCACGGATCATCGCTCCGTTGTTTGGTAATACAAGGTGAATCCCCGAAAGGTGAGAAAGAGGATGGTAGGGAAAGGTTCTCATCATCGGGGGGGGGGGGCGCCAAGATTCTAAATGTTGACGGCGATTCGTCCAAGCCTGCGCAAATGTGGCTAGCCTTCGAGTGTCCTACTGCGTGCACAGTATGACGTTAACCGCTGGAGGGAGGCATTGCGCTGTTCGAACGTCGTCGTAGAGTTGAGACTCCCATCGGGCATAGGGGAGACCCTCATCCATGGACGAAAATGCCGTGCCCGTGCGGTGATGAGGTGGGCAAGCGAATGTGGGATTTCACCAGTTGAGGTCGATTCTGCATTCGATGATGGGAAAGATGCAGCGGGTGACCCGGGCTTGTGGCCCCGCGTTCCAGTGTTGTTGCCAGGCCTGCAGAAATCACTGTTGCAGGATTTCCTTAGCCATATCCGGGTCTGCGAGGACGATTAGCAGGTCACGTAGTTCGTGCAACAGGCCAGTGTAATCCGTGGTGGCATCTTGGCGGACCAGATGTTGGAATACTGAGACATCTAGTTCCAGGTCAATGGGTACTACACCGCAGAGGATCTGAAGAGCTAGATTGGACACCCTGCAGTATGTGGGTCCGATGCAGAGCAGATATTCCCGCTGAAGTGTTCGCACTTGCTCACGGTTTCGTATGGTTGGTTGGCGCCACCATCGGTTCCCTACGAACCTGCGAAGTTGGTTCATGAGGCGTTGCAGTTTAGTGCACAGCGCTTCAATGTGCTGGGATTCTGCTCGGAGGTTCGAGGCAATCCTTACGCCGAGGTACTTGACAGTGGGGCAGAATTGGATCGTGCACAGGACTCCGAACCAACTAACCAACAAACCAAAGCTCCAATCCACGATAAAGCTCCAACCTCAGCAAAAGTCCCACCACAGCAAAGGTCCCACCACAGCAAAGGTCTCACCACAGCAAAGGTCCGACCTCAGCCAAGGTCCAGCCACAGCTGATTCCAGCAGAAATATCCTCATTTTTTTTCCAACAGTTAGAACCTCCAAACACAGTAACGTCCCAACCACAGCAAAGGTCCAACCACAGTTATAATCTCCAACCACAGTTAAGTCCAGGCCTTAGCAAAGCTCAAACCCAAAAAAGGTCTAACCACAGCGAAGATCCATCTGCGCATGAGCCCATCATATTAAAGCTTCAACCTCATTACAGCTTTCCGCTTTTCTCTCTTTACTTCCTTTTGTGATATCCGGGCCGCCAAGGAAGGCCGGGCCCGGGTATAAATGACCCAACGCCTCGGCAGGCCGCGAGACATTCTAAGCGAGCTGCACCATTTCATTCATTCATTCATTCCGTCTTTACATACACGAGACAGGCATTGTCAGAGTGAAAATAAAGCAACTTGCGGTGTTATAATCTCCAACCACAGTTAAGTCCAGACCTTAGCAAAGCTCAAACCATGGTTTGAGCTTGCTTGGGAGGCGGATTTCTACCCTCACTCGTCCCGTTTCCCATTCCCGTCGGCACACCTACCAAAGTGTTCCTTATCGCTCTTCCAGGTTTTGTCCTCCTTTCACGTCCATCTCCTCCAAATTCCTGATCCGTTGCACTACTGCCAGGTGAAGAATTTCCACCATTAGGTGACAGGGTGAGGTCCTCTACTTATCCACACGTAGACGCGTGCATGGATTTCGCCCGATAATCCGAGTTGGTTTTATTATTACCAGAGAACAATATCAGAAACTCACTCGTTTTCTGTTGTCATCTATCGAGTAGTCAGATTTCTGCAACGTAGTAACGCAATTCCTGCGAATTAACTCAAGCTCAGTAGACACGGCACTAAGAATGGAGTGACACACTCCTTCGTATTGTCACGCTCACTTTCACATTGCAGGGTCGACAAGACCAACGAAAACTATATTTCATGCGCTCCATCAGGGCAAAGTCATCGCAATATCCGGTGTACTCAACTACTTTATTACTGCTTTAAAAGCCCTCTAAAGAGCACATACAGAGCTCAAATTGACTATCGGCATCGGCCATCATTCTTTTTTGGTTGTCCCGTGTCCAACTTGGTCGGGCGTTTTTGTTTTTTTTTTTTTTCAGTCGTGGTTTCAGCTCCCCGCAGTTTTATTGTTACCCCGTTTTAGAGCAATGAATAGCTACTGCTCAAGAGAGTACGTTTCATTTCAAAACAAGATCTCGTTTTGTTTGTCATTCTCACCCCGCTAGCAATCATGACGCACCCGCTATTGCAAGACCGCATTGGACGCACAGCATATTTTCCCGCTTCTATAAAGAACGTTAATATTTAAAGCGCCACCCGCATTTTCCGCCCACGCTGGACATGGCTCTTGTCGATCAGTTCATTCGGGCACATAAATTAATGGGAACAGAGCAAGCCCAGAACAAGGAAATAAAACAAAATGTTTAAACATTCAACCGACCGACGCGACGTTCAGACAGGAAAGTTTCCCTCACCATAAAAATCACTCAATTTTTTTTTATCCTTTCCCACAATACAATAAGGGATAGATACGAAAATACACAGGATATTGGTTGAGGAGAGGACTTGCGGGAAATAAATCCGCAAGAGTTCCCGCTGCTGAAGTAACCGAGACTAGGAACAGTGAAGAGAGGGGTTCATGATTATTCACCCAATTTCACTTCCCCGGTAATAATACACTGCAAACGGATTAAATTGGAGTGGCATGTCGGAATAGCCCTGTCACTGAGAGAGTGTGAGAGAAGATAGGACAGAGTGAGGGCGGTATCTCCTCTGTCGTGAATGGAACATTTCTATTGCATTTAAATTCGGACATTTTAAATTAACTCAGCGGTAAAATATTGTCCTAAAAGTGTTGTCATTCATTCCTGGGGGGTATTTCGTGGCTCATCGCTCTTATCAGTTAAAAACGCAGCATTTTAATTCATAATTTTAACTTTTCAAGTTTCATTGTCCCATCTCTCGAGGAAGAAGAACAAAAGCGTGACAAGTTGAGTTTAAAATATATATTTAAAAGGGGAGAAACCTCACGAGGTTCCTAGATTTCAGCTAATTTCAAGGAGTATTAATTAAAAGGGTGGCCGCGCACATGTTTTTTTTTAATAAAAGGGCAACGTGTTTGTCCATATTAGATCCTAATGGCTGCCCCGTCGAGTGCAGCGAAAACCAATCGATCTAGGCATTTGGGAGGATGAGCTACGACTGTATGAACCACGGAGTCGAGAGTGGGATACTACTTGTGTATGATCAGCTAGATGTCGGAGAACACGAACCACTTCTGGATTATACGAAGAGAAAAATTAGGTCACGTAGCATCGATTTTACAATTTTTACGCTTTATCGATTACCTATTCTTTTTCGATACCGATCGATGAAGATGTTGGGTGCAGAACCCACCAAACAATCAAGAACAACTGCACCGAGGGTGCGGTTCAGTCTCCGTTTCGACCTCACGGTTGTCATCAGTCCTGGTGAGCCGGGTCCTCCCTGACTCAGTTTTGCTAGGTCGGAATGAGCGCCAGGGGCGGGGATCGTAATGCAGATGCACCTCCGCTCTCAGCGACGGGCGGACCATCGCCTCCGTACTTGACTCAATGGCCAGGCTGATGAGACCAGGACCGAGTAGCCCTGGTGGCTGAACGTCTGAGGTCGAAATGGAGACTGGACCGCACCCTCGGTGCAGTTGTTCGTTATTCATTTTCGATACGATTAACTGATTTGTTCAAAATTACGTACTTATTGTGTTCGCCAACTTTGCAATGCGTCCCCCTACTTCGTCAATTTTGAAACCTTAGTATAGCCTGTGGGAGAAAGGAGACCCACTTTCCTTCAAAATGAGTTTAAAAGACTTTAATACTATAGTCTGTCCACTTAGTGATGGACTGTTGCTTCATTTCGATAGTTCGATTTGTTCACTCCCACCAAAATATGTGAAGAACCATCAAAGAACTCACAAATAAACTTTTACTACGGGCACTATGGTTACGTATAGAAGCTACACAGTGATCATTTGTTCCCGAGATCTGCGCACCTATAGAAAGTTTAGTGGACAGACTTCGGCCATTACTGTCCTTCACCTACGTCACGAGCAGTCCCAACCGTCTTTGCGCTGGACCCAGTACATTATTAATTCTTATTGGGTGGTGATTTTTGAGAAATCATAAACTTCAATTTCAAAATTAACTTGCTCTGCTGCTCTAGGGTGAGCAATCGGGAGCAAAGGACTGCTGGTGACGTCAGTCTCCACCCCTCCCGTCAGATGGGCAGGGGGAAATCTGCGGCACCTATAGTAAAGTTTAGTCACCTTGATTTGTTCCAAAATTATTCCCAGTGCGTTATTTTTAGGAGAAGGTGCAAAGGGGAGGCTTATTCCACTAAATTCAAGGGCGGGCGAGAGTCCATCCCTTAGTCACTTTTAAGGCCTCACCACACGGAATGGGAACTGCAGCGCAAACTGGTTCACTCGCCAAAAAACCGTGACAACGCATAGCCCTCGCGGAGTTCGCGTCCTGTGTGGCGAGACCGTAAGGCCCCGCTCACATTTAGGAGAAAAAAATGCGCCGACGCGTCCGACTGAGCCACCCGGTCTCTGCTCTCAGATTGGTTTTCGTCGAAAAAAATTGATATTGATGAAGTTGAGGAAAAGATTATGTACACACAAGACTTCGAGTGAATTTTGGGAATATTGCGTTTCGTTAAGAGATTTAAAGGAAAATGCTATTGTTAAAAACTTAACGGAAGAATACTGAAAGCTGCGGAAGCAACAGTTTCAATTCCAGTGAAGATGTACAACAATGGCGACGATAAATTAAAAGAAAAGTTTCTTAGAGGGAAAGAGAAGAAGAAGAGAAAAAAGAAAGTATAAAGTAAATCAAGAGAAATTAGAAGGAAGAAAAGAGCTTGGAGAAGTGAGGAAAGGAAAAAAAAAGAGACAAACTTAGTCTACAGTGAGCAAATTCAAAAGATGACAAGCAGCCCGTGGTGGGGGTAAGAAGGGGGTTAGCACAAACTGAAAGTCCCTTACTTTCTTCGTGGAAGAAGACTTTAAGAATAAGAAGGGCCATGATGTGAGTACAGTGTGAGTATAGTGTGAGGGGGGGGGGGGTCTTGAAGTGAGTATATAGATAAGTATATAAGATTAATAAGTAATAGATTGAACGATCTCAAGTTGAGATTGAACGAGCTCAAACTCTACTCATTATTCATTAAAAAAATTTGAGTTCTTATCTCATTCCTTGTGGAAAATTATGTGCATCTGCTTCCTTCGTCTTTTCCAAACTTCCATTCCAAAACAGCCCTTTGTTGAGCGGCCGATTCTATTATAACGTTTTAAGTGGATTTTGGTAGATTAGAAGTGAATTTATTTTGCAACCCTCTTGTATGTTTGATAAAAGAGAAAAAAAATAAAGAAGAAGAAGTATATTCCGGAGGACCTTGAAAAGAAATGAAATTTATTTGAAGAAACGTTGGATGGATGGATGATGGACTGATTGCTTCTAAGGGCTGATCTTAAAAGAAAATTAATTATTATTATTATTGGAATAAATAGTACACAAATAATTAGCTGCAAGCTAAACTCACTTCAGAGTTGTCTGAATTGGAGCCGCAAATACCGATTCCGTACTGAGACGGTCGAGAAGAAAACGACGATGGCAGATTCACTGGTAGGACGACAACGTGAAAACAAGAGGAAGAAACAACGTCGTGTCGGCTGAACTGGAGCAGCGAAAATGGTGAGATGAGACGAGGAAGAATGCTTCAGTTGACGAACTCGAACTGCGTCGATATTGAATCGTTTGTCGAAGCCAAACGCTTGATTGCGACGAATGGCTGTGTATCTCAGTAATTTTACGACTCGCAAAAGAAAATAAAAAATGAATCAAAAAAGCCACCGCTCTCCTCGAAGACCAAGAGACAAGTGAGAAATTTTAATTTATTTTTTGTTACTTCCGCTTGTCTAGATTGCAACATATGATTTTGAAGCTATTTCTTCCAACAAGAACAATTAATGAAAGTGAAGCTCTGAAGCAGTCCAGACTGAAAGATGAATGAAGAGACAGGCGATGGAAATAGGGATGAGGTTTGAAAACCGAACATCTCTGTTCGGCCCACCCTGAGAAGAGAATGATATGATGATGATTATATGTGCGGTGTGGCCGCAAATATCAGTTATATTGCATCTTGATTGTTCGAGTCACTTCTTTTATTTTAAAAATGCGACAACGATTGTTTCGGTCCTTCAGACCATATTCAAGAAGTCGTGAAGTGGTTTTCAGGGGGGAGTGGGGTTTGGTGTCCCTTTCCTGACCCATAGATTTCAAGGTGCTAGGTATCAGCGTTGCCAATTTGACGGATTTCCCGTCAAATCTGGCGGATTTAGAGAGTGGCTGACAGGGGAAAAATCTGTCTAACGGATAACGGATTTGTTAAACGGAATTTCGGAACCGTATGACCATTGGTACATGCCCTGGTCATTCCTCAGGTCAGTTTCTATAATTTTTTAACGCACATATTTTTAATTGCTGCTGCGAACGGTTTGTTAGGGTGTTGATTGATTTGATGAGTTGTTTCCAATCTAGAAAAAGAAACTAATAGGGGCTGAAAAATGTTTAGGGTGTACCAAAATTTAGTTTTTCAGAAAACCGGCTGGAGGTGTACACAACTTCCCCATACGCTATACCTATACTTTAAGAAGTTACGCTCGTCGATGCGTTGGAAAATTGGTTTATATTTGTCTAGAGTCTAGAGGAATACCTTACGCTCTTATTTTGTATCAAAAGGAAGCAAATATGGGTGGGATGTGAAAGGGAATTGACGGAAGGGGAATGAATAGATTAAGTAAAGTTTCTCTGCGAGGCAAATATAAATAAGTTAACCCAGCCATAAGATTTTCTGCTTAGCGAAGACCTTCACTGCCGAAAACCACCCTTCTTAACCCTTTCACTCGAACCTCATCTTCACTCCTTCTCCACTTTAAGTTCTGAAACGGATTATGCTTGTCTATAGGAAGCTTCCTTTAGAGTTGAAATTTGGATGGGGGAGAGGTCGAATCTTCATCTGCTGATTAATTATACCTAACTTATCTAAACTGAAGAGGATGGAACTTGAACTTTCAAAAAGGAAGCGTGAAAGAGCAATACCTCTACCGCCTCTCCATAGTAACTAGTCTTTTTTTTTGTTAGGTTTGTGTGACAAAAAATAATCATTTACGTGCATACATTCGACTTGTTGTTTACTCTGGGAAGCTCCCTACCTCCTCCTTTCTAGCTCCTTACCGCACGATCATCCCCATAAGTTAAAAACAAAAAACAAAAAAACAAAAAAAAAAAAAAAAAAAAAAAAAGAGACAAACTTAGTCTACAGTGAGCAAATTCAAAAGATGACAAGCAGCCCGTGGTGGGGGTAAGAAGGGGGTTAGCACAAACTGAAAGTCCCTTACTTTCTTCGTGGAAGAAGACTTTAAGAATAAGAAGGGCCATGATGTGAGTACAGTGTGAGTATAGTGTGAGGGGGGGGGGTCTTGAAGTGAGTATATAGATAAGTATATAAGATTAATAAGTAATAGATTGAACGATCTCAAGTTGAGATTGAACGAGCTCAAACTCTACTCATTATTCATTAAAAAAATTTGAGTTCTTATCTCATTCCTTGTGGAAAATTATGTGCATCTGCTTCCTTCGTCTTTTCCAAACTTCCATTCCAAAACAGCCCTTTGTTGAGCGGCCGATTCTATTATAACGTTTTAAGTGGATTTTGGTAGATTAGAAGTGAATTTATTTTGCAACCCTCTTGTATGTTTGATAAAAGAGAAAAAAAATAAAGAAGAAGAAGTATATTCCGGAGGACCTTGAAAAGAAATGAAATTTATTTGAAGAAACGTTGGATGGATGGATGATGGACTGATTGCTTCTAAGGGCTGATCTTAAAAGAAAATTAATTATTATTATTATTGGAATAAATAGTACACAAATAATTAGCTGCAAGCTAAACTCACTTCAGAGTTGTCTGAATTGGAGCCGCAAATACCGATTCCGTACTGAGACGGTCGAGAAGAAAACGACGATGGCAGATTCACTGGTAGGACGACAACGTGAAAACAAGAGGAAGAAACAACGTCGTGTCGGCTGAACTGGAGCAGCGAAAATGGTGAGATGAGACGAGGAAGAATGCTTCAGTTGACGAACTCGAACTGCGTCGATATTGAATCGTTTGTCGAAGCCAAACGCTTGATTGCGACGAATGGCTGTGTATCTCAGTAATTTTACGACTCGCAAAAGAAAATAAAAAATGAATCAAAAAAGCCACCGCTCTCCTCGAAGACCAAGAGACAAGTGAGAAATTTTAATTTATTTTTTGTTACTTCCGCTTGTCTAGATTGCAACATATGATTTTGAAGCTATTTCTTCCAACAAGAACAATTAATGAAAGTGAAGCTCTGAAGCAGTCCAGACTGAAAGATGAATGAAGAGACAGGCGATGGAAATAGGGATGAGGTTTGAAAACCGAACATCTCTGTTCGGCCCACCCTGAGAAGAGAATGATATGATGATGATTATATGTGCGGTGTGGCCGCAAATATCAGTTATATTGCATCTTGATTGTTCGAGTCACTTCTTTTATTTTAAAAATGCGACAACGATTGTTTCGGTCCTTCAGACCATATTCAAGAAGTCGTGAAGTGGTTTTCAGGGGGGAGTGGGGTTTGGTGTCCCTTTCCTGACCCATAGATTTCAAGGTGCTAGGTATCAGCGTTGCCAATTTGACGGATTTCCCGTCAAATCTGGCGGATTTAGAGAGTGGCTGACAGGGGAAAAATCTGTCTAACGGATAACGGATTTGTTAAACGGAATTTCGGAACCGTATGACCATTGGTACATGCCCTGGTCATTCCTCAGGTCAGTTTCTATAATTTTTTAACGCACATATTTTTAATTGCTGCTGCGAACGGTTTGTTAGGGTGTTGATTGATTTGATGAGTTGTTTCCAATCTAGAAAAAGAAACTAATAGGGGCTGAAAAATGTTTAGGGTGTACCAAAATTTAGTTTTTCAGAAAACCGGCTGGAGGTGTACACAACTTCCCCATACGCTATACCTATACTTTAAGAAGTTACGCTCGTCGATGCGTTGGAAAATTGGTTTATATTTGTCTAGAGTCTAGAGGAATACCTTACGCTCTTATTTTGTATCAAAAGGAAGCAAATATGGGTGGGATGTGAAAGGGAATTGACGGAAGGGGAATGAATAGATTAAGTAAAGTTTCTCTGCGAGGCAAATATAAATAAGTTAACCCAGCCATAAGATTTTCTGCTTAGCGAAGACCTTCACTGCCGAAAACCACCCTTCTTAACCCTTTCACTCGAACCTCATCTTCACTCCTTCTCCACTTTAAGTTCTGAAACGGATTATGCTTGTCTATAGGAAGCTTCCTTTAGAGTTGAAATTTGGATGGGGGAGAGGTCGAATCTTCATCTGCTGATTAATTATACCTAACTTATCTAAACTGAAGAGGATGGAACTTGAACTTTCAAAAAGGAAGCGTGAAAGAGCAATACCTCTACCGCTTCTCCATAGTAACAAGTCTTTTTTTTGTTGGGTTTGTGTGACAAAAAATAATCATTTACGTGCATACATTCGACTTGTTGTTTACTCTGGGAAGCTCCCTACCTCCTCCTTTCTAGCTCCTTACCGCACGATCATCCCCATAAGTTAAAAACAAAAAAAAAAAAAACAAAAAAAAAAAACAAAAAAAAAAAAAGAGAGAGAGAAAGGAAGAAAAAACAACACGCAAGTTAGACACTAACCAAGCGCATTGATAGCTCCTCTTACGGCCCGTAGCGGGTAACCTGATGGCTTACACAAACGTATCCCAAGAATAATATCTACATTTTTTTAGGCTTCCTCGCATTCCCCTTCTCACCACCCAAAAATACCAATAAACACAGCAGGCCCCCGTCGTTTTGTACCAGGAAGCTTTTTCCCCTATTCTCCTATACTCTCCCTATTCCCCTATACTCATGGTTTGTGTTTTTTGCATCATTACCCTTTTCTTGCCATCCACCAACCCTCTCTTTCGTTTGCAACGTGACCAACCCGCAGGCAACCACTTCATGTAGGGATTTTGTCTTATTTTTCGCTTCTCTGACGTTAAATAGAGTTTGAACAAAATTATAGCAGTAATAAAACTTTACATCTACCCCCCTACCCACTATTTTCAAGCAGTGAAATTCATGCATGAGGTTTTAGCTTCGAGTGTGATTCAGCTTGCTCAGAAGGAAGACCATTTAATGGTTGGCTTGCTGCACTATTACTCCGTTGTATATTACATAATGACAAATTATTTTTAAAAGTGGGACTGTGGGACTTATCGGTGAATTTGAGATTCGGGGTTTACTGTTCAACAGCCCAAGTGAACAGCCATCAATACCCATTGATCAACGTAACTCAACTTGGACGTTAACTTTTAAATACCTCAGCTTCGAACGCGTAAATCAAAATTGGTGGGTTTCCCTCAGCAGAGCAACTGTCTGGCGGCGAAGCTAGCTGTTGTCCTCTTTCGGAGTCCAAATTTCGCTGATTTGACGGCTTACGGAACCCAATTTCGTGCTTTCAAGAAATAATTTGGTTTGGAACTTTCAAGAAAAAAAATTCGCGAATCTTGCTCGTCAGAAAAACCAATTTCACATCGTTGGCTACCTTTAAAATCCCCAATTTATGGATTTCACCTGTTGGAAAACAAATTCCTAAGGTACTACTGTTGGCTCATTTTAACAAGCAATTTAGCGGATCTTGTTGCCTTCACATCAAAATTCAGTGCGGGCTTGGCAATTTCGAAGTCCAAAGTTTGCGGATTATTGGCAGTCTATAGTACTCACCGTCACAGGACCCAATTTCTCGGCCTTTAGTCCCTCAGAAAAGCCCATTGTGTAGGGTTATCTACCTCTAAAGAGTCAATTCTCGGGTTGAATCTTGCAAAACAACAAAACAGTCCAACAGACGTGTAGGGCGTCCAAGAGACGCGGATTGAGCTCAGGAGTTCAAATTTCGCGGATTTGACTCTAACGAAATCCGATGTCACAGTTTTGGGTAATTCAATAACTAATTTTGGCTTTGGCTTCTAAAAAAATGTCAATTCTTTCGATCGGTTACCGGTCGGTGAAAAAACCAAACTTTGCGAATCTGGCTGGACAGAAAAACTTCTTCGCGGGGTGGGCTCTTTAAAAAAGGCCAACTTCACTGATTTCACGCGGTTAAAATCGAAATTTTCAAAGTGTCCGGCTCAATTTTAAGGAGCGACTGAAAATTTCACGCTGTTGTCTCATTGAAAACCAATATCGCGGATTGGCTCGCCCGAAATATAAGACATTTCCTTGGGTTCGACCCTCACGACATGCCAGTTTAGTGGGTCCCGTTGCTTCATATCGTTTATTTATTTATTTATTTATAACACGGACATAGTCCAAATACAAATGATAGTACAAAAAAAGGAAACAGTTGGTAAGAAGTTGGAGTATATATGTTAAGCTAAAGATGACATCAAACATGAAACTATAGTATGTAGGTAATAACAAATTATAATGAATGTTGTGTATAAAGGATATTTAATTTCTAGTCAAGTAATCAATAACTTTCCCTTTGTAAACAGTAATGGGGTCAAAAAATATATCAGTACCCATTTGCTGTGCAATGAGATTGGCATCCCTGGGCAACCTAAGAAGGGGCCTATTATGCAGATAGTTAGTAGGGGCAAACGGAACATGGAAGGTGATGCAGGACCGGCTAATCACACGAGAAAAACTAAAATTGAAAAGAGATAGAAGATCGAGAGAGTCGATGATATTATTGATGATTTTATAAAGAAGAGACTGGTCGGCAACGATACGACGGTAAGAGAGCGGAGTAATATTACAAGTGTTGAGTAATGAATTGTAGTCGATCTGGTCAAAAGGGACTCTCGTTTTAAAGGCAACATAACGCAGAAAAATGTGTTGTATGCACTCTATCTGGTGGTTGTAAACAGCATAATAAGGTGACCAAACTACTGAAGCGTATTCGAGTTGTGGCCTGACAAGGGAAGTATAAAGAAGGGTGATGGCTTTAATATCAGTAAATTCACGGGTATTACGCTTAACAAAACCCAGTGCTTTACGAGCTTTAGAAGTGATGTAGTCGAAGTGGTCGTGAAATTCCAGCTTACGGTCCAAAATCACCCCCAGGTCTCGTATGGTATGAACGCGGGTCAGAGAAACTCCATTTAAACTATAATTAAAGATAATTGGGTCATCGATACGGTGGAAAGTGAATGTAGAGCACTTGGATATGTTTAGATGTAAACAGTTAGTAGTACACCAAGCTGCGAGGGAATCGAGACTGGATTGCAACTTTGAACAGTCCTCACGAGATGCTACCCTCAAAAAAACCTTGAGATCGTCCGCAAAGAGCAAACACTCAACGTCAGGAAATATTTTTGGGAGGAAACTGCAGAAAATTGAAAAGAGTAAAGGGTCAATATGTGATCCGTGAGGGACACCCGAATGGGCAAGAAACGGTTGTGAAATGCAACCCTTAAGCCTGACCATCATTTCACGATTCGTTAGGTAGTCTGTAATCCAGCTCAAGAAGTCACCGAACACCCCAATAGAACTTAGAAAGGCAATTAAGTGAGGATGAGACAGTTTGTCGAAGGCTTTGGAGAAGTCTGTAGCAATAGAATCCACCTGACAACCGTTCGCAAATGCTCTCATGATATATTCCTCGTAAATAAGCAGGTTAGTCACAGTTGAACGCCCCTTAAAAAAACCGTGCTGCACAGCCGGTATTGTAGAGGCAAAAAGAGGTGTGATTTTTCCATGATTTTGGGAATTACAGAGATGCTAGAGATACCCCTATAGTGACAAACTTCGCTTTTACTCCCACCTTTGTGAATTGGAGTAATATATGATTTTTTCCAAATCGCAGGGAAACTTCCTAATGAAAGGGACCTATTAAATAGTATTGTTAGTGGGGCTGCCAGACTACTCGAACAGTTTTTCAGGAGAATGGGCGGAACTCCATCGGGTCCCATTCCCTTATCGATAACAAGGGCGCTAATTGCGGAAAGGACCTCAGACTCAGAGACTCTCAGACCTCCCAGCTCCACGAGCTCCTCAGGTGGATAATTGGGGGACCGAGACTTCGAAACTTCGAAGACAGACGAAAAATATTTTGCAAAGAGCTCGACTATTTCATTAGGTGTATCTGCCGTCTCCCCCGAATATGTAAGACGCGATGGGATACCGTTACTACCACTATTGTAATTAACATAGTTCCAAAACATTTTTACATCGGTGGAAATACACTGTTGGACATTATTCAAGTATACCTTATACAGGTTTTTAGAAAGTAGCTTGCACTCGCTCCTAAGCTGGGAAAACTCTAGGTAATCATGATGGGACCAAGAGCTTTTGTAACGAGCGTGAGCCAGGTTTTTCAGTTTGACTAGATGAATTAAATCGGAGGAGAACCATTTCGGAAAATTAGAATTAATTATTTTAGTTCTGGGTACAAATCTAGCGATGGCATCATTAATGACCTCATAGAACAGTTCAACAGCCATATCCAACGGTTTGGATAAGCAATAACCCCAATCATACGAGCCCAGATATTCGTTCATGAGTTTGTAATCACCCTTTTTAAAGTTGTAATGAAGCTGCTGAGGAAGATGCAAAGAAACAGGATTCAAAGAAGTTTGAAAATAACATTCAAAGGGAGGATGGGCTACATCAATACTAGTAACGGGTGGACAACTCCTCAATACAAGGGAATCAATATCGCTAAGGCATAAATCCAAAACATTATTGAAAACATTTGGAAGAAAATTAAATTTTTTTAAATGAAAAAGACGAATAGCCTCGATGACAACTTTCGCCCTCGATCCGACAACACGAATCACTTTGTTCCACGAGTCCCATGGAACGTTTGGTATATTATAGTCACCCACAATCAAGACGCTGAATTCCGGGTAAGTTGAGGTTACCAGTTCAAGATCGATGAAGTGTGACTCGAGATGAGGAGGCTGGTACTGGCGAATGTACGCGCAACCAAGGATTATGCGAAGTTCTGGCAGAATTACAAAAACGTGCTCGGCAGAATCGGAAGGGGGAACCCATTTGAAAGATTTGATATTCTTTGATTATCACGAATGAAGCTTCACGGAGCAATTTGGCTCATTAGAAATCCCTTATCGTGTGGCTGCTCCCCCCCCCCCTCAAATAACTAATTTTGACGGGTTGGTTCATTCAAAAAAGACAATTTTGTGAGCCTGGCTCCTTTCAAATAAAAAAAGAAAGCAAGGTCGGCTCCCTCACTGTCAATTTTGCGGGGTCGGACACTTAAAAAATCAAAACTCCCGAAAAACCAATTTCATAGGTGTAGCTCACCCAAAAAGAAAATTTTGCTGCATCAACTTCAAAATTTTGCTATGATGACCGATTCAAAAAGCAATTTGCCCGAACATTACATTTGTCCCTATAATGAGTGAAAGGCTGAGGGAAGTAAGCGCCAAGTAAGGGTGGCTCTCGCCCCTCAGAAAAGTGTCCAGATCTTTTACTGACGTCTTGCGTTCACGATCTCATTGTAAGCCTTTTGCTTCGAATTTATGTTCAAAACAGTCAGAGCTTTTTGTGGTCGAAGCTTTGATGAGGCCGTGCTGTGAGTTTTGAGAAGCAAGTTATTGTGTGCGGCCGTTTCTCATGGTTTTTGGGAACGACAAGGACTTGACTCGATGGTGAATGCGTTGATAATGGGGTGCGTACCCCTAAACTATAGTTAGTGAAAAGATCAAATAAAAATAGAATGTTTCAACTCAGCAAATTCATTTACGGTGGATTTCACCACCGAAAGTTAAGGTTTGAGTTACGTTAACTCAGAATTAACAGGAAAAATGCGTCACAGTTTACGTAAACAATGTTAGAGTTTGGTAACTTCAAACTTACTCCCGGTGGGGAAATTGTCCATTAAACAATACAAAAAATTTACTAAAATACAAAAAACAATTTATAACTAAAGTACAAACTACAAAACTAAAGTACAAACAACAAGTAATTTGATAAATTGTGACTGGAGCTTTGTTGAGGTTGGAGCTTTTACTATGGTTGATCTTTTTGGAGTTGGTTTTCTTTGTGGATACTGTAGCGAGCTACCAAAACATGGGTGGAAGGGGTTGTGAAAGGGACTCGGGTAGTTCCAACTCTATATGAACTGAACATTCTCTCCACGGTCCTGTCCCTACGATAGCCAATTTTGCGGATTTGGCTCATAAAAACAAATTTCGCGGGTCTGGCTTTCACAGCTAACATATAACAAGAACTAACTCCACGGCCTTTCCTTTGCTCCCTCAATCAAATTTTGTGGCATCCTCAAAATTCCCAATTTCACGGGATTCGGCAGCTCATAAAACACAATTTTGAAGTTTTGGCTAACTCATAACACTAATTTCGCGCTGTTGGCTCCCTCAAAAAACAATTCGTCAGACCAGCCTGAACGGGAAATCATCACCGTATGAACACAGCCTGAGCAATAGGAGCTCTAGGGACTGAGGGCTGAGGTTTCCACCTCAGAATGCGCTGATTGCGGAGGGCGGAGGTCGGCTCATAACGCGGGCGGCGGCCCCGCATGAAACATCTGTCCAGGGCCCCACAAAGCCTTAATCTGGCCCTGATACAAGCTATGGTTAAGCTGAGCTGTTGGCGGCGAGTTCCACTTTTGGGCTGTGTCGTGTAGAGCCCTTCACGTTGGGGCAGGGGACGAAGTCGCAATAACACATAAATAAACTGCATAGGTAATTATCCTGTACCGGTTAGCAGGTGAAGGCTGTTGATTGCTATTTTAATCTGAACTGAAGAATTCAGTTAGTCAAGTCAACTCCTCGCAGGGGCGTACCGCGTAACTATAAATCAGCTTATCAGAGCATGCGCGAAACTGGCTTTTACAAAGGGTGCGTATTATTTAGAACATAGGTAGGGGTTGGAACGGATGGCTTTCGCTCCAACAATTAGACACTTGAGAGAAGGGCGAGGGGGTTGTAAATTTTCAAACTCTCCGAAGTCCGGAGGCATATTAGTTACCAGTTTTATGGCCAAAACAAACTCCCAATTCTGGGGATAAATAAAGTTTCGAGAAACAATGGACCTAGGTGGGGTTCGGCTTAGCTTATCCCTCGGAGTACGACTCCCATAGGCGTCTCCGTGGCGCAAATGGCAGCGTGCTGGACTGGTAATCCAGAGGTTGCGGGTTCAAATCCCGCCGGAGAGCCATTTTTTCTCGAAACTCGAATCGTGTTGGGCTATGCCCTTCCATCGTCGTCCGGATAATATCAGTTTAATTAATTTACTAATTAAAATGCCGGCGACAGATTTATTCATTATATCAATAAATAAACAGTTTCTTGGAGAGTATAGAAGTACATACCTATAGGGATAGAGCCGGAAAATGACCGTTTCCTGCCTGTAAAACCAACGACGGGAGTATAATAACCCCTGGGGGCTGTGGAAAATGTTTTGGGACGAACAAATCAAGTTTATGTAGTTTCAAAATTGCGAAACGCTGTATATACGTTATGTGAGGAAGAGTCGTATCTTGTTTTTTCTAACGTTGAAACTACTGCCGAGGAAAATGGCGAACAAATCAGTGAAACAAAAGTTTCGCCTGTCACGGATCATTGATTAATTTGGAAAAAATTACGTGGGTCTAGCTATTAATTATTACACAATATTATTTCTTTCAGTCCCACAAACAATCAAATAACGCGATAAGCGCTTGGGTGGAAAGTGAATGAATCTGAAGGGCACTTCTAATTGGTTTAATAGGTTTGAAAGGATCTGACGACCTTCGTATGATTTTGAAGTAGGGGGCTGTAACCCTACTCAGCGGTGGTAATTGCTAGCCTTTTTATAAGAAGGGTGGAAAGACAAGACCTTTGATGTGACGTGGGAGGGCTTGAACTACTTGTGTTACGCCTATAACTTATTCTTTTCAATCGGTTGGTGAAAGGGGGAAGGGCATCGTTCTGGAGCCTGTTCAACAAGGGTAAATGAAACAGTCTCAAGAGAGAAGACCGAGGGAAAGAAATCCCATGAGAGAAGCCTAGAGGTTTCCCGGAAGAGGGGGGTTCTAACTAAAAAAGATATAACATTTCGCTCTGCCGTAATAAAAATTTTTACTTCTTCTAATAAATGAGAACGTGATCAATTTCTGGAATTGAGGATGACGTTAGAGTGGTGAGAGGGAGGATATGGGAAACTGGGTCGTGAGATGTCTCTAGGGATATTTTTCTTTTTCAAATCGAAACTTAAAATGGATACGTGCCCTTTTATTTTGTTTTATACCAACGAACCAAACCCCGATTTGATAGTAGTACCGATCGAAGTATATTCCGGTGAAATCAAAATCGAATTATTTCCTCAATCCTCCCTGAGCAAGGCATCGAACCAAAAAAGCATCCCATTCCCTCATTTTCTCAAAAACGAGCGAGCGCGAGTGAAAGGGGAAATCGAATAAATTAAGAGCTCCGAAATAGAAAGAAAAACACTGTACACCTAGTCCTTCTCGCTCAACCGGCAAATGGGTGAAAATCAATTTTCGTATCTCGTTTGATACATCCCGGACGAATATTGATTTTACCGAGAGTACTATGGAGGAACAAGTTGGGTGGGAAGGGGAGTAGTTCCAAAGCCAAATTGAAGAAAAAAAATCTGGAGAAAAACTTGTTTCGAGACTTCACATCGTGTTCTTTAATTTGTGTACTCTTCGTGAAAAAATCACTGAGTGGAAAATCAGCTAGGGCCAAGAAAAAGTACAGGAAAATCTTAACGTTATTTGCCAGCTCAAGCCAATTAAATTTTCCTGGGCTAACAGTCAGGTACAGGTTTCTGGTCTTGACTGGCTGATCACTGGAAAGAAGAAGAAAAAAAAAAAAAAAAAAAAAAAAAATGAGAATAGTGCTGAGAGGGATGAGGCGAGGAAACTCAGAAACTGAACACTTTTTCATTCTATCTCACTCTCTCTCTTTCTCCCCGGGTAGGTACACTGGGACGCTGTCTTTATTGATCTCGGTAGTGAGGGAGCCATCTAGGGGAAAAGAGAGTGTGAGAGGAAAACACTTCAGGAAACGTTGGAATACGTAAAAAGAAGTGAGAGAGGGTTATAGGAAGTCTGCACGGTGAAAAAAGTGTGCGAGACAAAATTAACGCAGGAAGTGGAGGGGTTAAAGGACAGAAAACTATATAACTCACCGTTTGCAATTTTCATGAGCCAACTTTACAAGCCTTCACGTCACCAAAATGAGAACTTATTCAAAAACACTCCGTTTAGAGCTTTACCCAATAGACATTGTTGTATTTGTATACTACATCTCCATGCCATACCTGTCAGTGAGGAAGCGTGGGTTACCGAAATGTATAAGCAAGCGCTCTCTTAGTACCACAGTATACATACTGGGATGAAATGCAAATAGTTGGCTGTTTGCTCGAAATGAAAAGCATAAGGCAAGGGAAGCCCTTTTACGTCTCTTTCACAATAACAAGGCTTATATAGAATACATAATTGTTTTAAACTGCACGCAACTTTTTGGTAGGAAACCCTAACAGGAACGAGATATACTAATTTTGTCACTTTTCAGTTACACTATAATGATTTTTCATCTGATTCACAATTAAGTAAAATTGTCTTACATAAAACAATGTTATGACATAAAGATATGCTTTAACTGCGTTCATGCGGGGGGGTCATGGGAAATCTCACAAAACGAACATGCTTTTCTGAAATTGGAGCCATATCAAAGCAAAGGCATTGTGAACTTGGTAAAAATCGTCGCCGAAAGGCACCAAATGAAAGGTGGGAGAGGTTAAATAACAGTTATACAGGTCAGTGATTAATTCTGAGCCTACACAAATACACAACAATGACATCCGATCACCACTTGCCACTTGCAGCACTTGTGCAGTTGGGCATTGTTCACAACGGCGGCTCAGACTTTTGTAACTTTCTGTTTAAACTTCCAAAATTGTCTGACTTTACCAGACAATAAGAACAGTGCCTAGGAATTTTCCAAAATCCCTGGTTTATCAACGTTGCCGGACTGCCGGTAACATAATCATATAAATCCAAACGGACACAATTCGTGATCAAGAGGTCCTAAAACGTATTTGCCAAAATGACGACAGTACCATTATACAAAAAAAAAAACAACAAAATGTGCAGGAAAAAGTCTATTTCAAATGTGTAATTTCCTGAATATCTCGGAAACTGTCAAGAATCGGAAAAGAGTTGATATGAATATGACTACTTACTTAGGGCGCATTTTGGAACTAGAGAGTCACAAGGCGAACTCCAATTTTTTAACGCTCGTTCGTTCATCAAAAAATTGTGTGGGTGTTTAAGAAGGAGAACTAAACGAAAAAAAAAGAAGTGGTCCAAAACGATAAATAAAATGCGTGAAATTAAAACAATAATAAATCTACATTAGCACACAGATTGAATGGAGCTCCGCTGAGGCTAAATGGAATTTTCTCTCTCCCCACAAGACATCTAATTTGATTAGAATGAAAAGGGTGGAGCTCTCGATTCCTCACTCACTCTCTCTCTCTCTCTCTCTCACTCTCTCTCACTCTCTCTCTCTCTTACTCTCTTACTCTCTTCGTAAAACGGCAAGCGAATTAAAACTGAGTTATCCAACTGAGCAGAGGACTGTACGTCGGATCATTAATCAGAATTTCTTTCATTGAAAAGCATCAATCCTCAAAATAAATGAAAGAAATTATGATAACACAAAAAACAGAAAGAAGATAACATAGCGCGGTCTAAATGGAATTTCTCAGGACCTTCGTGCCCAGAAGCATGAGGTGGCCACACGACGTGACAGAGTGGGCGATCTCTCTGAGAGGTTAACCCGAGTGGAGGAATGAGTTGGGCTTGTAGAGGTTTAGAGAGACATGTTGGGGAGCGTTAAGAAGTGATCTTCAAACGATGATTTGAATGTTCTGAATCTTCTCCTCTATCTATATGGCTCAGGATTGTATTTGTTCGGGATATTAGTATAGCCCGTACAAATAAAATTCCCGAAGTATTCCCCCCCCCCCGCAATCGTGATTAACAGATTAATAGACCTGGTACAATAGTGGATCTATAGTCTACTTCAACTTTAGCGCCCCACTTAAGGACATGAGTGGATCTCGAACATTTGATGCGTGGAACTGTGTAGTCGTAAAGGCATTGAAAATGTCCTCAAAGGCTGAAAACTGGTTCCACCAATAAAATAAACAATCACATTCGTGAAGCGGAAATAATTTTTCCGCTAAATTAGGTTTGTTCGGAACTTTTAGAAGTGGACTTAAGCGACACGTCCAGACCATTCTCCTCTGCCACGCTCCTTTTCGGAGTACAAACCGCGTACCCCAAACTATTGACAGACCGTTTGATCAAAAATAGTCCTATAAACCGACAATTTTGCTTAATAGTGACAAATTGGTCCCTGCAATGAAAACGTCATTTCTTCACCTTGAGCCTAAATTATTGAGCTGAAACATACGACTTATGGCCTCCGCATATACATATACGGGGCCAGTTTGAAGTGCCACTGCCGATCACTTAGTGGCCACTACTAGTCCACCTATCGTTAGTGGAAAAAACCCCGCTCGGCGTCCGCCACCTTCGAGCCGTTGTGCTTTTTGAACCGCTTCTAAATGGACTCAGTGTGCGCATCCCCATTCAATTTAATATTCCGCTATTAGCAGTTCTAAGTGCCCCCCCCCCTGTATGGAGGCCCTTTTAGCTCCGTATCTCCAATATATGGTCGTAAACAGCGTATAGTTTAGCCTCATAAACCATTTTTAGATCTCCAATTGTGCTTTAATCGTTAACTGAGGATTTGGGGCGACGAGTAGGTAGTTCACTTGTGCTGAAAATGAGATTTCAGGCCAAAGTTTCTAATTCTTTCTGCCGACTTCTCTCGGCAAAATCACAATTAACACGGACAACGGACAATAAGACCGTTGTTGGCGCACGTCCCCCACCCCCTCTGACCCGGGATGAGCAATCCATGTTTATAATATCGTTGTGACAAACAAAAAATGTTTCCTAACCGAAAACATAGGGATATTATTCATAATGAATAATAATTTAAAATGTCAGTTCCTGGGACGATATTGATAGTTTCGTAAGACGAAATTTGGCAATTCCTAGAACGGAATTGACAGTTTTTGAGGAGGGGGCTTAGAAAATTCATAGTTCTGAACCCGAATTCTCGTCAATGATAGAGTTTACAATTTGTATAGCGTGAATAGTCTGTTTGGTCATCTTCAGAGCACGAACCATCACTTCAGCCATTTCCATGGCATGAATGGTCAATTTGGCCATTTTTGGAGCGTGAATGGTCGTTTTTGTAATTTCAAGGTCACATGACCGGCAGTTTAAGTCTTATCAAGGAGTTAATCTGTCAGTTTAGCTACTTTCAAGGGCCGAAAGTTTCGCCGCGAAACGGGGAGAGGGATGACCAGTTTGACCATTTTTAGAGCGAAAAACTTTGAAGATTGAAATTCTTAGGACGTTCGGGGGTCTGCGGTTGTTTTAGGGCACAAGTAGTCACTTTTGCCATTTTCATTGGTGTGCGGAATAGACTATTTTGACCATTTTGAGGGCGCGAATGCACGGTTTTGCCTTTTTCAGGGTAGAGATCACCAGTTCAAACCTAATTTTAACGACGCGAATCGTCAGTTTAAGTACTTTCAAGGCGCATAAAGTCATTAACAGTCAAAGCGCTGAAACTCCAAATTTATTGTGACGTCACATGAAAGCTTTTGCAATGACTCCCTATTAAGACTAGAAATGCGGCGTCAAACGGGAACTGAAAAACGTGCGGAAAAGTTGCAGTTTTTGGGTTGGAAAACTAGTTCCGGAAGAGCTTCGAGGTGAAAAACTTGACCAAAGTTCTTCCACGGCATCCCAAACATATTAACCTGATCGTCACAACAATGAAAGCGTCCCACAGTGACATGGAGGAGGAGGGTGATCACGAGTTTCATTGAGCTTAGAGCGTTCGGTCACAAAAAGGCCCAACAATTTACCCGAAACTTGCAATTTTTTTCGTAATTGAGGCCCGAAACTTCCTGTTCCGTTTAAAGTAAGTCCCGAATAAAGCATTTTTATATAAATTAGGATCCGAATTGCACGTTACCGTGGATATTCGTCCTTGAAACATCAAGCTTCCAGGGTATTCGTCAGGCTCTGGGCTCTATTAATCTGTTGGATCAGCCACCCCGAAAAGGGCACAAAACGTGCAATTTTGCTCGAACTAAGGCCCTGAACTTGCAAATTCACTCAAATTAGCAACTGAAGCCCCGAATTTTTTAATTTCGCCACAAAACTTGTAATTTTGATCAAATTAGGACCCGACTTTGCAAGCTCAAAAATACATATATTAATCTCTAAATAGTGCAATCACACTATTATTCGTCAAGGTATTAGCAAAGCGTCGGGCCTGGCTAGCCCAGGGTCTGTGGCCTTTTAAAACAAATTGGCCCTGAAACTTCCGGACCGGAAACTTGCAATTTCGCAAACATTGTGCCGGAAAGCTTCCAATTTTGCAGATTTTTGCCTCCAAAATGTTGAGGGGTATGGCCGTATGCGGGCCTCGTCAGCCTACGGCGCAGTCCATCAGTCGTGGCCGTCTAGAGGTCCGAGTTCGCAGAAAACAATAAAATTCCAAACTAGCAATTTCACGGAGACTTAGCACTGAAACTTGCAATTTATCCGAAATTATGACCCAGAACTTGCAATTTTGCTGAAATTAAGACCAGAAACTTCCAATTACGTGGGTAAAATTGGTGCATGCTGGCCTGGGCTCGACCGCTATAAAAATGGCCTTGAAACTACAATTTTACTTTAATTAAGAAACTTGCAGTGTCAGGAAACTTGCAATTTCGCTGGAACGAGGATCCCAATTTGGAAACTCTTTCATAATTTCAATTGCAAATAAATTCTCATTAATTAAAATTAAAATAAAAAATAGATGTGAAACTCAAACGTCACGTGACGTGACGTAACGTGAAATTCAGCCTTCAAATTCCAAGTTCGTGGATATTTGCGTTCAACGTGTCATGTGTCATGGCCGGCTGTCCCGGATTCCGTGCTCGAAATTCCGCGAAAATAAATACCAGAAACTACCGGAACCTAGCAATGTCACTGATATAATTAAACTCGAAACTTGCATTTTTGTAGGAATTTAGCTGTGAGGGAACAACTGGTAAAATTGAAAAGTTTTTCCTCAGTTTTAGCTGTCAATTAGCGCCTTTTCTCAATTGCATCCGCTAATTAGGGATTTTCACAATTTTATCCGTTAATTGGTGATTTTTTCACTTTCAGCATTGAATTAACATTTTTTTCGTAATTCTAGCCGCGGATTCGGGTTTAAGCAAGTTTGATTAAAGTTCCTACGACTATTGAAGTAGTTTTCTTTAGAGTTGCAGCTTTCTTTTAAGGCAGTTTCAACACCCAAATAGCCAATCACAAGGACCAGATATGGCGAATGTGTGTACCTGTATGTAAATATAGGTTTTCTACTTTGATGCAAAAAATGCCAAACTAAAGACCAGGCCACACTCGTGT
This sequence comes from Corythucha ciliata, assembly GCA_038030265.1. Lineage (NCBI taxonomy): Eukaryota > Metazoa > Arthropoda > Insecta > Hemiptera > Tingidae > Corythucha > Corythucha ciliata. The sequence goes on along the minus strand of CM075938.1, from coordinate 40,632,085 downwards.
TTATTTTTCTTGTTTATTTTGTATCCTTATATTTATCACCATTCTTTGACTTTATCTTATTGTTCTGTTTCATCCTGTTTGCTTAATATAGTTTTGTTCCTTACGATTACAAATTGCGGACTGTGCTCGAATAAATATGAAGATATCAATCAATAATGTGTAGGTGAGAGGGGGGAGAGAGAATCGGTTGGAAGTGGAGAATACAGTATACGTCGAATCAACATTATGAACAAAAACAAGAGAAAGAGAACGAAACTGCGGGCTTGGAAACTCAGATAAATCAATATCTTAAGTTTAATGCAATAGAAAATTAATTGACGCAGACGAGGAACATACCTTGGAAAAGATTACGCCCTCGAAAGGAAAACTGCAGCACGACGCGATGAAATGACCTGAAAATAAAGAAGAAATTACTGACAATATTTTTTTAAAGAGAAGGAAGTACCTAAGTTTAGTCCTTATGGGTAATTTTTAATTTTATTTTATACCCTTCTTGCCCCGAATCAACCCACTATAAGGTGTTCCCTTCAATTAAGTAATCACCGTTGCGTGCATGAAATAGGCGTGCATTTCCAAGGAAGGGCGTGTAAGTATTAACCACAGACGCAAACCCTCTTATACCGTATTATATTTCCTCTTTTCAGCTCAGAAATGCTTATAAACTGTAAGGCAATCGCCTTGAATACTCCCCCTCAGAAGAGGTCGTAAGATCACCACACTTGCCAATCATTATCTCACGGTTTTAGAAAAACAGGTCAATCTCAAGAAAACTCTACGCGGCACAGGCTATTGGATGGAGTTATGCGATGGAATGTTATGTATTTGCGGTCTTGTCTGTCTCCTCCTAAATTTATGCCGCGTTGTACAAAAGCAAAGAAGAAATCAAAGAAAGAAAGGAAAAAAATAAATATTTTTTCAGAGGGTCCTCAACTCTTGAAATCTTCTTCCGTGGATATTTGCATATTTGAAAATGCCTGACCTTTTTCCTCATAGCATCGGCTTTTTTTAGGAATGGGCTACTAAGTCCCTTTTCTCTTCATCCCCTTTCAGTAGTTTTTTCGGGGGGGGGGGGGATCTTAAAGAAACGGCGTTGTTATAGTCGGAAAGGGGCGTATCTGGGAGGTTTCTTTAGCACACATTTACCCTCCTTTTCATGTTATCCTTTCTTCCTCCAGGAAGGTAAAAAATATATAAAAGTAGTTTGCAGCAGTAAATAGAGTCCTTGTCTATTCCTTTAAACAGAACCAAGAATGAGAAGTATCGTTAGAACTTGAACTGTGGAGGCGGAAGTCCACCCAGTTTACAACCCTGTTAACAAGCCCAGGCGCCGCACTTCACAGGACACCATTTTCTAATGATAAATAAATACTATGGAGAGCCATTAAATGAAGGGAGCGTGCAAGCAAGAGGAACGGGCTTTTCCTATTCCCCAGTCGAGTAAAAACTGGTGTTTTCCTACAACTTCGCTATTCCCAAGACTCTCCGGCGTTGTCGAAGCGAAGGTATAGCAAGCCAACTGAACAAGGAAAAACGAGAGAATAATGAGAATTTAGGAAAGAACAGGAAAAAAGGCTTTCCTTAGGTGGTTCCGTCGTTCGTAGTTTACAAGGCACGTGAGTCGAAATGTGGAATCACAAACTAAGTGCCTGCGTTTCCACGTAGGAATGGCATACCGATATTGAGTTAACCAGGACTCTGATTTGATTCGTAAATGAAGAATTCGTTGAAAAGTTGCGTCAGTTTTAGCGGTTGAGTCCCAAACTTTGGAACGGGGCTATTGCAACGCATATTCTATTCAGTAGTGATCAACAAATATTTCTTCAAAGTGGAATACAATTTAAGTACTTTCATGCTGCATCCATTGACGTCATTTCCCTGTCCATCATTTGTCATCCTTCATGAATTTTAAATATCTACTTACTACTAAATATTAACGGGTCCACTAATCTCAAATTTTTGTAATTTTTCACTGACATCATTCACCTCTTGTGAAAATTCATTGGTATGTTTTTGTAGAATCCAGTGGCTCGAATGAATCATTCAAGTTCCCCGATATACGTTCGTGTTGGGGTGATTTGAGGCTGATTATAAAAGGACACCTGTCAAGCTCATATTTATAAGCGACCAAACGTACCTCTCTTTTCACTGATGCATTCTCCTGTGATAATTCGATTGAATCCACAGCATCAAAGTGCTTTTTTCAAACGAGGAAAAGTTATTTTCACTTTTGTGTGTTGGTCAGGCATTTAGGTAAAGTGGCTAAAGTGGTGCTTGTCTCTACTGTCCGTCTCATGCCTTATTTTTGATCGACGAACGTATTTTTGTTACATTGTTTTTTTCTCTTTCTATCCAATTTATCTGTACCTACAGTGTTATCAGCATTGAAGGCGCATTCAATGTTGTTATTGTGAGTCTGGCACCCGCTCACTTTTCCGGTTTTTTACACCCCGCCCCTCAGACTCAGATCGATTTTTCTTTTATAACTTTACTTTTTCTGACAGCCCACGCTTCCGGTTTCTGTGATCATTATTTAAGCTGCTTGAATCATAAACCACACGCACTCTCTCCATCAACCCACTCGGAATTCGGGGAGCAAAACTAACAAAATTCTGAACCGAAGTTCAGCTGGTACAGCCGTCTCCATTCTGCACACATTTTGAGTCAATTTATTTCATTTTATTCATTTATCTTACACATTATGACCAAAACCATCTCACCCCCCCCCCCCAAAGCGTAAGAGTTAATAAGGGATAAGCAGAAGTGGATCCAGAGGGGAGGGGGGCTTCCAGGACCAAAAATAAATTTGCATGGTTCGTTCGACTCGAGAGGAACTTTGTTTATGAGTCCCTCAGATAAAGCTCGATTAACAAATGTGTGACCCGCTCTACGGCATAGCCCCGCTATGTGCCATTCGTTTTTTAAAGTCACTTTTCGGCTGTACGCAGCACATAATTCGGAGTGGACTTGGACTCTGAGCGTTTTATTACCGAAGAAGGTCCCTGAAACACACGGGCACGTGCTGTGAAAGTTACAATGTGTCTCATACTTTCTCTGTTTCTTGAGCCGTCCAAATACATTTTCAAGAAAACTAAAACGCAAATTTTGACGTAATAATAATCGCATTGTTTTGTTGAAACGAAGCTAGCTGATATGAATCAGGTTTTATCGTTAAAATAAGTTCACTCACTGACCAAAAAGGGAGGTTTTCATTTTTGAATTCATTTATATTAATGGACAGCAAAGTTGTATAGAAAACCAAGTTATTCAGCTCCCTAGTGATGAAGTTGAAACCAATCCGGGGTTGGGAAAATTTATCACGCTAGATAACACTACCACATGTAGAAGCTATATCAATAAAAAGCTAAGCTTGCTGTTGCTAAGGTAACTTACAAGGGTTATTGTTTTGATATTTTTATTGTCACTTGTACCTACTCATAAACGCCAGTGACACCCAAAATTAGAGAGAATTTAGAGCATTTTGTACTGCAGGAACTTCAATTTCTTAACTGCCTCCGACTATACGCCAATATTATGCCGGATATTCAGCTTGAGAGGCCCAGCTAAGATAGTAATTAACGAAAACAGTAAGTTGCTGAGGACAACATTTGAAAATCAGTGGCTAAAGTAGTGCTTGTCTCTACTGTCCGTCTCATGCCTTATTTTTGATCGACGAACGTATTTTTGTTACATTGTTTTTTTCTCTTTCTATCCAATTTATCTGTACCTACAGTGTTATCAGCATTGAAGGCGCATTCAATGTTGTTATTGTGAGTCTGGCACCCGCTCACTTTTCCGGTTTTTTACACCCCACCCCTCAGACTCAGATCGATTTTTCTTTTATATCTTTACTTTTTCTGACAGCCCACGCTTCCGGTTTCTGTGATCATTATTTAAGCTGCTTGAATCATAAACCACACGCACTCTCTCCATCAACCCACTCGGAATTCGGGGAGCAAAACTAACAAAATTCTGAACTGAAGTTCAGCTGGTACAGCCGTCTCCATTCTGCACACATTTTGAGTCAATTTATTTCATTTTATTCATTTATCTTACACATTATAACCAAAACCATGTCATCCCCCCCCCCAAAGCGTAAGAATTAATAAGGAATAAGCAGAAGTGGATCCAGAGGGGAGGGGGGTTTCCAGGACCAAAAATAAATGTGCATGGTTCGTTCGACTCGAGAGGAACTTTGTTTATGAGTCCCTCAGATAAACCTCGATTAACAAATGTGTGACCCGCTCTACGGCATAGCCCCGCTATGTGCCATTCGTTTTTTAAAGTCACTTTTCGGCTGTACGCAGCACATAATTCGGAGTGGACTTGGACTCTGAGCGTTTTATTACCGAAGAAGGTCCCTGAAACACACGGGCACGTGCTGTGAAAGTTACAATGTGTCTCATACTTTCTCTGTGTCTTGAGCCGTCCAAATACATTTTCAAGAAAACTAAAACGCAAATTTTGATGTAATAATAATCGCATTGTTTTGTTGAAACGAAGCTAGCTGATATAGACCAAGAGCCAGCGACGTAAAAAGTGCAACCATTTGCATACTTTTCTTACCCAGCGCATAAAATCGAGAATAATTCCCCAATAGGGGGAAAAATTGTCTGCAACCATTTGGACGTGACGAAACCGGTGGCAGACGGCATCAATGATTCACTTCTGGGGAGAAGTAACACAAATTCCGATCATACGGCAAAAACGTTCTATTCACGTGGTTACGCATTGAAAAATACGGGGAAATGCATATTACATTTAATGCTATCACGTTCTATGGGGTCGAGCCAATGGCAAAGTCGTGAAAGCTTAAAACCCTCTAATTTGAAGTATCGGTTTTCGGTGCCAGGGTACTGTTTTCTGGGGGAAAATAGGATGAGAAATCTGAAAAAAATATTTTAAAAAATCTATGAAGAACAGTTTTTATGCTATCGTAGAAAAGCAGTGTCACTTCAGGTAAGAACACACCCCAAAAAATGTTTTAGGCTGCAGTGTGTGTAAAATTATGGTTACTTTCACCACGAAATATGAAAATTCATAATACGCATTTTCCATGCGCAGTAAATCAGAGTACAGCCGATGGGATCTTTCAAAATGCATCGAAAAAAAAAAAAAAGATTCGATACTAGAATTTTTCGTCCCTCTTCTTCAAATAGGCCCCGTATACCCTGACACCGACAAGCAGTACTTCAAATCAAAGGGGTTTTCGACTTTTCCGACTTTTCCTTTGCCTCGCAGCCGCAGGACCCGTGAGCATGAAACGTAATATTCATTTCCCAATATTTTCCAATGCGTTATCACGAGAATAAAACGTCTTTGCCGTCTGGCCGGAATTTTTGTTACTTCTCTCCACAAGTGAATCTTTGATGCCGTCTGCCACCGGTTTCGTCACGTCCAAATGGAGGCAGACAATTTTTCCCACTATTGGGGAATTATTCTAGATTTTATGCGCTGGGTAAGAAAAGTATGCAAATGGTTGCACTTTTTACGTCGCTGGCTCTTGGTCTAATATGAATCAGGTTTTATCGTTAAAATAAGTTCACTCACTGACCAAAAAGGGAGGTTTTCATTTTTGAATTCATTTATATTAATGGACAGTCATATTATAACCTATTCATATGCCGTCATATTGGAGCAAGACTCCCTCCATGTTATATTATCTCTATGCACGTGAGACAGCGTCTTCCCACGCCACGTCCGAGTAGTCTGTAGCGACCTTAACACTTCATTTTTGTGATTAATAACTTTACCCGATAATTTGGCAATGTATAGGTCTTCGAGGTATTCCCTATACGGCTACAATTAGGTTCTCTATCTAAAATCTCAGGTTCCTCGAAATTGACGGCGCGTGCACGTGAGGACATCACGTGCTTGCTGAGGGCTGTATTGGGTTTATTATTTCTTATGTTGGACTCATGTTGAGAGCGCGAGTTTTGAGTGCTTGGCTAGCATGGCCCACATATCCCTGTCCACATCCCCGCTAACCGGCTCCACTCGTGAATCGGCGGACGTCCTCCTTCATCCAAACCAGAACTAGTGTTATTTTGTATGAAAAATTCGGATATTGTTTTTTGGCCTGTACACCCATGCCTATGCGATAAATGCACGGGATTGCGTGCTAGGGCAACATCAGGAGTCTTTGTACATGTTTGTTTTATAGTTTTGTATAGCCATGAACCTGCGCGAAACGTCGGCATATTAAAAATTTTCGCATATTTAGAGCTCTATTGGGCATTCCACGTTGTTTGATCATTATCAGATGGCCTCAACAAACAACTTGTCAACTCTTAGTCAGTTGAGGCCTTTTCAGCAGACGAATTGAAAGTTGCGCCATTTGTGAGACGCAAATGATCAGTTTGACCACTTTTAAAGCTTGCCAGTTTGCAATTTTTAGGAATGCCAATTTTCCACTATTAGTGCGTGTTTAGCCCATTTGAGTATTTAAATAGTGCAAATGATAAGTTTTTATTTATTTTTAAGGCGAGATTAGTCCGTCAAGCCATTTCCAGAGTGTCAATGGCTAGTTTTAATCATTTGTATGTTGTATCTTGCAATTTTTGTAATTTTCAATGCTTGAATCGTCAGTTTTGCATTTTTCGATCATAAACTGCTAGCTCGCTGTTTTTCATGAGTAGGTAAATAGTTGGCCAGTTTGGAAAATTTATTGGGCATTATTTGCCATTTTTGGATCACGAACTATGCCATTTTCAGTGCACAGATCGTCAGTTTGAGCATTTTCAAGACGCGAATCGTAAGTTTAGCAATTTTAATGGAGAGTAGAGTCATGTATGCCAATTTTAGTGCGTTAACAGTCACTTTGATTTCTTTCAATCCGTGAGTCGTCACTCGTCAGGTTTATTGGAGGTATAAAGGTCATGGCGTGAATTTGACCTTTTTTGGATCACGAATAGTCGGTTTCGCTATTTGCTGAGCACAGATCGTCAGCTTAAAGGATTTTCCTGGCACGATCAGCTTAGCCATTTCAATAGTCGATAGTGATGAACCGATACCGAGATGAGCCCTACTGCCTAAGACAACCATCGAAATAACTAAATTAGACAACTAAATACCATTTTGAATGCAGCAAAACTTACCATTTCCCCTGAATGAAACGAATATAAGATGAAAATAAACAGAAAAAAATTAATAACCATTCCCGAAAGGTAACGTAGCGTATACCTTATTCCGGCTACGAACGATCGCTTTTTCTCAATTTTAGCCGCTGATTAGCAATTTTTCACCAATTCAGCCGTGAATTTGTGCTTTTTATCCATTTTAGCGACAAACGAACACTTTTCGCAATTTCAGACACACCTACATTTAGCGCTTTGTCTGGATGCTTATGCGCGGACTTGTCCAACCGGTTGCCAATAATCTGAGAGCCCAAGAGCTAACTATGAGGGAAGAGAAAGAAAGTCTCTTCCGTGCAATAGGTCGCGGTCAGGGGTATCAGGGTAACTTGCAACAAAGTTCACTAGTTCAATCATCACTGTTCAGTAGTTGTCGTCATGGTGACACATGATGGGTTTGTTTGCCCACCAACCAGTGTGACCTCCTTAGCACCTGACCGCGACCGATTCATAACACGATCGATTCTATTCGATTGTCTTGTTCCTTCGCGGTCCCACAGATTCTATCGCAGTTGACTGTGAATAGATAGTTACACTAAAAACTTTCGAGACCGAGGCCGTTTCCGACTACTTACTATGGTCGAGAACAATACCGATACAAACTTTTCAGAGTCGAGGCAGATACCGATACCACTCATGTCTCGTGAAACACTACAGCGAAAAATCGTGAGTACGGTCATTTCTAGGGCGGGGTAAGTCAGTTTGACCATTTTCAGGATCCTTTACTTATCCTGGGTTTCAGGAATCGCTAGTTATCAATCACGTTTATCGTACGAATAGTTAAAGGCATTTAAGGCGCAGATCGTCAGTTGGTCATTCCAAGCCCCTCTGCTTGTGAGAGGACATTCATCGCACGTCGTGTCATATTCAAAGCAGAATTTACGCGAAAACTACGTTTTTTTATGTTTTTTGTTTTTTTGTTAACCAATAATTATCACGGGGGGAGGGGGCTTTTAATTGCTTGGATTTTTTGAACTTGAATGGTGTTTAAAGTGGTTTTGATTAATTAACAGGATTTGATTAATAGGATGCATGTAACTTTTTAAAGTTTCGGGTTTTGCCGTGAGGATGCTAGTACCGTAGCGAAACGTAGGCTGTGACTTTAATAAAATAAAATTGAGGACCTCGGCGAGTGTTTGCTTTTTCTTCATATATCTACGACCCGCCCCCACCAGACCATTGAGGGAGGATTCACTCCCCCTGAACCCCGCTTCCACCACCACTACTCTCCATTTATGTACACACTCATGCAGCGATGAGGATCCTAACCAGCCTATCTTTCATCACTATACTCATCAAGGGAAAACGCGATATATTGTCATTTTGTTAGCTCTCCCCTCCTAGCTAACTGAAGAAAAAAAATATATGAGAAGAACAACTCAACTTCTAACATGTTTTTTTTTTGGGGGGGGGGGAGAATCTGATTTTTCGCATAAGCTGCACAGATCGTAAAAAAATATCAGGAAGACCCTCAGAGTTAGCGAGCTTTAGTCAAGTTTTAGAAGGATGTTCACGTATATTATGCGTGTAGTACAAGTTTCCCTCGATTGTTTTTATCAGAGTACGCTGAGCTCAATGCTCTTTGCATATAAATTGGCTTTTAACGTCGCACTTCACTTGAAGTTGAGTTCATGACGGTGTGCTTGTAAAGGGGGAAGGAGTGGGCAAAGAGGTGGAAGAGTCGAGTTATGTTTCTGCAGGGCACGACACAGAACTAAAGAAAGGAACGTGGGTATGATTAAAGGGCAAGGAGAGGGTAGAAGAAAAAACTTATTAAAGATTATTCAAACGAAGTGGCCATATCTACCCTCATACTTCCTGGAAGAAAAGTGACGTTAACAACTATAATGTGCTTCATCGTCGGGGCTTATCAACTGTAGGAGGAAATAGAGCGAGCGGTAATACTCTCGTCGATTGACGAAGTGCGAGACATGATCTCGGAAACTTAAGAGTATTGCTGTTGTCATTTTTATGTCTTCATTTCATGAATCAGACGGGGCCCACGTACCACAAGTGAACTCGGCGTAATAAAATGAAAAAATCTCAATTGATTTTAAATAACAGACAAATTATTCCAACTCAAGTCAAAACAAATAAATAAAACCAACACAGTACCCAATGAAGTAATTTGCAACACAAAAAATTGATTTTTTTACTAATAAGGAAGAGATAAATCAAAAATATTCAAAACAAGAAATAAACCTGGGGGCCTATTCTCTAACAAGAAGTAATATTTTTTTCGCCAGCCATGTGTCTATTTCATTCATTTGTTCGAAGAAAATGAATGAAATAAACATACGACTTCCAAAAAGCTATTGCTTCGGAGTTAGAGAATAGGCCCCGATGTTAAGTCTTACTCGAGCTCCTGCTCTTGGCGCTTTTACGCCTAACCCCAACATTGTTACCTTCCTGATACTCTCTCTCTCGCTCGATCGCTCGTGAAAAAACTGTGCTCCATACCAGTTCCTTTTGTGTAATAAATACTAAATTCGTTCACCTCAATGGTTCAAAGATTTTTACCAGCCCTAAGACCGGACGACGAGGAGCCGAAGAATTCACTAAAGCCCTCGGAACCGCAACACCTGAATTACGATAGTTATGGGGTCAGCAAAATCAACCCTTAGAATTTGGTATTTCAATTTCCAGATGTGACCTATGCAGTTAATACTGTGTTAATTTTCCGGGTGGGAAATTCGCGTAAGGCCCATAATGGGTATTTTCATGTTTAATTAGTGCTTATCCGGCAATTTATGCACCTTTCATAATTTTCTATTTTCTTTGAAATAAAGTCATTGGGGAGCGCGGGGCACGTTGGCACCGATTTTCTTTTTTTATTTTTAATTTTTTAGTGAACAGTGATTTCAAAAATCTGAAAAATGGGTTGGCTTCCTTCACATCTTGGCTATAAAACCCTGTTGGTTCCGAATTTTTTTATTAATTTCCAACTTGGGTATACATTTTTTTCTCCCCATAGATCACCGGTGCCATCTTACCCCTTCAGTGGGGTAAGTTGGCCCCGGCGAAGGGGTAAGTTGGCTTTAGTGTCAACTTTCCCGTTCACCACCCACTAGGGGCAATTAGGTAGGGTTTTTACAATTTTATTAAAATAATGGCATCAAGAGTAAAACCTGTGGAAAAAAAAATGACAACGCATCATGATAGTTGTAGACCAGCACACCCGGTAACCAAATTTCAAAGAATTCTGCTTTCAAATTGTCATTAAAAAACTGTTGCCACAAAATTGTAACCTAAATATGGACACTGTAGATCCAAATGGCCTTAACGTTGGACAGGGAAGTTGCAAAGACACCTACACGTCTACCAACAGAGCGCAGCCTCTAACATTAGGCACTTCTTCGGTCTTCTCTTCCTGCCATTTTTTGGCATACGATTCGGCCAGTAGCGTGCCAAGGTTGTCCATGGAATGCTGAACTGAAGGGGAGTATCAGTCAAACTGATTTTATGGATGAGATGAACTTCCACAGCATGCTTTCTTATAATATCATCATCGGGCACGATACCCTTATATCAATTTTTTATCTTTTTTTTACTTTCCGACCAATTTGAGTCTGAAAAGTAATGTAATGAAACTATTCAAAAGCGCAATAATGAAAACAGAAAAGACAGGACTAGTCGGAGGGTAAGTTGGCACTAGTGCCAACGTTCCCCATTTTGATAGAGCCAACTTACCCCACTACACCATTTTGAAAAAATGAGTCGACTAAAACTTGTGCAAACAGGAAAACGAAAAAACGAAACAGGAAAACGGCTCGTGGGCAGGGGTGGGCAAAATACAATGTATTTTAAAATACTTTGTATTTTAAAATACAAATACGTAGTTGTATTTGTATTTTAAAATATTTTTTAGATTGTATTTTGTATTTTAAATATGTACATTTCAAAAAGTATTTTGTATTTTAAATTAAATCAAAATACAAATACTTTCCCAACTTTTTCTAAGGGTTTATGACGGAATACCACCTGATGCTTTTTGAGTGCCAGTTGTCTCAATTCTTGAACCTTTTTTGCCGCCCCATGAGGTTGGTTCCCCCAAGAGAGGTTTCAGCTTATGTGCTTTGTTCGCCGGATTCGTGTATCGTGTTCCTGTTCGTTATTTCGAGTTGTAGTAGTTGCAGGGGAAAGATTATGAAAATTGACGAAGCGGGCCCGTCGAAATCATCGACAAACCCGCCTCTCATTTTATATGAATATGGCTTATCATATTAATCAATTGGCGCGGTCTCAAACCCAATGACACCATGCGCATGTCGAAATCATATTCCTAGGCTTCGCAAGTGTCTGGGGTTGGATCTACTAGTGTCCTAGTCCTACCCACCGAGTTAAAAACACGAGTACACGAATCTCTCATCCCTGGGGGACCGTGCGCTGCACGGGGAAAAATGTCTAAATCCAAACCGATTGTTGTTCATGAGCTGCGTCTTGGTTGCTGTTTCCTAGGATTTCATAGCGAATTCTAGCTTGCTCTCTTCAGAATAGGTCACCTGTTGGCCTTCCATCCAAGAAGACATACTGGTAGATTGTCTCTCTAGTTTTATCAAGAAAATGCTGCACGACCGTGCCGGTCAGGTCACCGATCTAGGAATTGATGCAAAATTATCGCTGGAATGGATGAGGGGGGATATGTGTAGGGTGTGTATGAGGATCTCATTAAAATCGTCGTGAGTCTGACCTTCCTGGTTCAGTAGGCCTTCAAATATTATATTTTTCTGTTTTGAAAAGAGTTTTATACTTGGACGAAAAAGTATTTTGTATTTTAAAATTCAATGGGCTAAAATGGGCAAAAATGGGCTATATACGTTAAGTCCTGCTCATTCAAATGGGCCACTAAACTTGTCCCCATCACATTACTCAGGGTAACTAGAAAGAAAAAAGCAAGGATGAACAATTTTTACTCTCTTGGACAAAAAACAGTTTTTCAAGCCTCTTGTCACCACCAGTACCCCACCCGTGACGGACTTGATCCGTGTGAATGGCTACAAACCTTTCACGGGGTTCGTTTTCCCTATCGGGCGCGTCCCCCGGGTTGCGGATGGGGGACCCCACCATTGGGCCGACCCGCTCCCTGATACGGTGCGATGGTGGGTTGGGTCGGAATAAGGCGCACCGTGTGCGGTGGGGAGTCCGTTATCGGACACACCCAATGTTACATGGGGGCCGAATACGACCCCGTGGACAAACAACGGGTTAGGGGCTGTCCTGAGTCCGGGACAGAAGGAGGTGGCGTCTCCTACCTCCTCCAGCTATTCCTCCCCCCTCCCCCCCAAGACAAGGTGTTTGGTCCGTACCTAAGGTCTGCATGGCACAGGGGGCAAAGTGTGCTTTGAACGGACCCCCAGGGCACCGGCCGATCCCCTGGTGTAATAGGCTTACCGCAGGCCTCGGCGCTTACGGCATGCAGGGCTCTGCCGGCGGTGGACTTATATTACCCTGGCTTCTGGCAGGACCTTCAAGGGCTCACCCAGAAGTTTATATGAAGAACTCGGAAGGGGCTCAGAGAACCTTCCGTGAACGCCGCAGTCACCGGCTGCTCCGTCCATGGATACCACCGAGGTCAAACACGACATTGATGGGACCAGGGACGTACCTGTGGAGGGCAGTTCTTGAGAGCATACCCGCCGTGGGGAGTTTTTAAAAAACATACCCTCGGCGGGCCGTTCTAAAAAACACGCCCCGGTGCAGGGGCTTATCTCTTCGAGTGCAACGCACTCGGCGCGCGCTAGCTCATCATCCTTGTCACTCTCGTGCTCAAGGGTCCAGTTAGCGATTATCTCTTATCGCTTCTAAGAAGCGACGACCTCTAACCTTATTAAGAGGAGAGAGCTATCTTCGCAGGATCAGCATTTTCGGGTTTCACACGCCTGATATTTATGTTCCGACCAGCGAGACACTAGCTGAGGACCTCCTCAACCTCATACGGTGAGAGGGACTCTAGACTAGATCAACCGATCCAAGAGCGGCACAATAATCCACTTAGGATTCCGTGCCTGGGACGTGTGCCATGCCATGCCCCTGCTCTTGGATAGTGGAGGAAAAAAAAAACAAAAAAAACAGTACCCCAAACCAACTGAATTTCTTGTCGCAGATAGAGGACCCTCTGAAGGTCACGAACCTGCTCTCTCCTGCTCATTACCACCACAAGAGGAAGTTCTGGTGCCTACTTACCCCTAGTGACAACATGCCCCGCGCTCCCTTACATACATGAAAATCTAATTATACTGCGAAAACAAAGAACAGAAACTTAAGTTAAGACCTGCTTGAAACTTTTCAACTTCATGAATATTCAATTATTCAGTTAATAAACTTCCAATTTATCGAATATTTAGCTTCCAAATGTTGCAATTTTGTGACTATGGTATAAGGCTTAGAGCCCTGTCGTGGCCGGCTAAATCAGGTGCCATGATCACTAAAAATAAACTCGAAACTTGCAATTTCGCGAATACCAAGCCTAAAAACGAGCAATTTCGCGAATATTTATCGCCAAAACTTGCAATTTAACAGATTTTCAGCTCAGCGCAGGGCCGTTTTTAGGGGGTAGGCGACTGCCTAGGGGCCCCGATCCATTGGGGGCCCCTGGCTTGGTATAACATTAATTATAAAAAAATTATCGTTCAGGAGTTACACTCGGACTTAATTTTTACAATATTTTGGCAATTCTGTTAAAACGATTAAATTGATGTTCTGAAGTGCCAAAGCACAGAAAATAATGATTTTTAATGAGGAGAAAATCTGGGAAATTGGGGCTTTACAGAGCTAATATCCGAATAATTTGGTTTTTGAAGAATTCAGCCCCACAAAGTTGTATTTTCTGCGAAATTGGATTTTTCCCGTGTTTGGCCGCACAAAAAGGGGCTTTGAATGGTCTAGAAGTGCGTATTTGAGCCAAACACCCGAAATATCCATTTGAAATAGCCAAATCCACAAAATTTGGTTGTTAAACTGGACCAAACCGTGGATTTTAAAGGAAGACAAATCTGCCTAATTATGGCTTTAAAGGGCAAAATCCTGGAAATTTGATTTTTGAAGATCCCTGGAAATCGCAATAGAATGAGGGAAACATCGCGAAATTGTCTTTTAAAGAAGACAATCACGAAAAGGTCTTATAGGTCAAGCCAAACCTTCGAAATTGATATTTGAAAGAGCCAAACCAATGGAATTGGTTTATTCAATTGAGACGAACCCCCAAAATTGCTACTTCAAAGAGCTAAGTCCGTTATTTTAGGCATTTTCAGGGAACGAACTGCGAGTTCAAACATTTTCAAGGGGCAAGTCGTCATTTTAGTTTTGCAATTTGTAGGGCGCGAAGCCAAGTCGTGAATGCTCAGTTTTAGCCATTCTTGGCACACTTTTGCCATTTTCAGAGCAGGAATCATCTGTATAGGCGTTGTAAGGGCTCGAATCGTCAGTTTTAGTCATTTTTAGAGTGCGAGGAGCCAATTTAGCTGTTTTAGGGCGCCAAGTATCCTGGAAGCCAAGGCCACCTTTGGTGCGCGAATGGTCGATTTAGCCATTTTTAGGGCGCGAATCATGAACTTTTCAGGTATTTTCACGGCACCCTAATCGTACGTCTAGCAATTTGTAGGGCGCGAGAAATCAGTTTTGCTATTTTTAGAGCGGCAATCGCCAGTTTCGCAATTTTTAGGTCGTAGTAAATAGTAAGTTTAGTCATTTTTAAGGCGCGAAAATAGTCAGCTTTTGCTTAATAAATTAATTAAACTGATATTATACGGACGACGATGGAAGGACATAGCCCAACACGATTCGAGTTTCGAGAAAAAAGCTCCCCGGCGGGATTTGAATCCGCAAACTCTGGATTACCAGTCCAGCACGCTGCCAATTGCGCCACGGAGATGCCTTTGGGAGTCGTACTCCGAGGGATAAGCTAAGCCGAACCCCACCCAGGTCCTCAGCTCGTCGCTAAAATCGTCATTTTAGCTATTTTTAGGACATATGGAGTCAGTTTTGCAATTTGTAGGGCGCGAAGCCAAGTCGTGAATGCTCAGTTTTAGCCATTCTTGGCACACTTTTGCCATTTTCAGAGCAGGAATCATCTGTACAGGCATTTTAAGGGCTCGAATCGTCAGTTTTAGTCATTTTTAGAGATAAGCTAAGCCGAACCCCACCCAGGTCCTTTTCAAGTCATTTTAGCTGTTTTTAAGGCGTATGGAGTCAGTGTAGCCTCCTAATACGGCTACGATTTTTTGCTTGTATTAACTACTAACCATCGTATAGTTTGATCGCTTTTACTAACAGTATCTTTAGGAGCTGAACAATGCGATTAGGCAAAATTTCAACTAATCGTCAAAAACAAATCAATGGGTGCAGGGGCGTAGAGCTGAACAATTCGACTAGGCAAAATTTCAACTAATCGTAAAAAAAATCAACTTGTGCAGGGGCATAGCCAGCCCCTGATTTATAGGTGGGCAGCCTCACTGGAAGAGGATGTCAGATTCCACCGTTGCTTATTGCAGACTCATTCGAGAATGAATCGAAAGCAAGAAAAGAGAAAACTGGCACTTCATCAACTATATCGCACGGCTGAAAATCGTCAATTCACCACTAGAAATTAAATTTTCACAGAACGGGTCCTTATCCGTCAAAAACTAACTTATCTGGTATGTAACTGTCGTTTTAGCCGTATATTCCCAATTTTCTGCCAAAAACCTAACAATTTTTCCTCCGAAAAATGACAATGTTGGTCCCCCCAAACTCCCCTACCCCTGCCTATCAACCTGCGCTCTCCTCTTGTAGGGTAGGGACGATTAGTTCCACGTCAGAAACTCACAAGACTGTCCCCCATGCCCCCCAGCCAGACCTGATGCGTCAATGGTTTTTTTAGTGTACAAATCTAAATTTGTAGATTTCTGCTTAAATGGTGAGTACTGGGAGGAGGGGGGCGAAATTGTGTCAGTTTTCAAGCGACTTTACCACTTGGCAAACGAAATTGACTGTACGACCTCCACAAAAAATCGCCAATGTTTGCCGTGGAACATTATCCTGTTCCTCGGGCGAAATTTTTAGATTTTTTTGTTTTTAAGGGGATGTTTCACAGACGATTCCTCGACCCCCTCCAATCATTCCTCGACTACTACACGTTTTCTCATCTTATCTCTTTACCAATCCAAGACTTGTTTTAACTCCCCCGAAATGTTCAGTTTTAGTGCTAATTCTAATTAGCCAGTTTGAGGGGGTAAATCGGCGGTCAGAAAAAACAAAAGTGCTATACAGTTATAGTATATGCATGGTGAGAAAAGCTCTTTTCCTTTCAAACACTTGAGAGTGGAAGGTTCAATTAAGTGGAAGGATTAAAAGCAAGTTCATTGTTAATAGCAAAGTAAATGGGATAGGGGTTGAAGAAAGGCAGGTGGCAAACCTGTAGAATACGGAGACGGGGAAGAAAAGGGAGCTAAAAAGACATATTCGATGAAGATGCATGAGTTCATTAACATAATAAAAATCATTATTTGCATTATAACCATCGCTTTACCAAGGGGGGGGGGGCTTTTTTTGCCCACACTTCGGAATATTCGCTATAATTTCGTTAATATTGATGGAAAAAAATCACAAAAAATCGTATCTTCCTGAAGAAGTGTCTGGATAGACATGAATATTATGAATCTAACAGATCTGCAATCTATCAAGAGAATTATCTCATTATTTCTAAGAAAAAACCGTTAAGGCCAAAAAAGCCCCCCTGGTCCCTCACGGATCAGTCAAACGTTTTTGCTAATGCATGCATGTTTTTTTAATGGAATTGCAAACTCATTCACACTAAAAAAGTAACGTGCATTTTTATTCACGTCACATCCCCCTCCCCACCGACCCATTTGTGAGATGTCGCAAGGGTTATTGTGAAGAGGGGAGACTGAGCGCCACGTTTACCGTCACCTGATAAATAAAATAAAAAATAATGAAAATAAACGAAGGAAATAAAAGATAAATAAAAAGAAAATGGAAACCGAACTACGGCCGGAGTGGTGTTATTGGAGTCTCGTGGAGGAGAAGGGGAAGGGGAACGCCGAAAAAAGAAAGCGTGCCAAAGAAGAAACAGGCGTGCGAGCAGGCAGATCAGCCACCCTGAAAGGCGACAACAGGCTAGAACACCATCGGTAAAAACGACGTAAAAGCAGCGACCCGATCTACAAGAAGTCGCGGTAAAGATTCCTCCTATTAAAATATATAAAGAAAACAAAGAAACTTACTCACTTTGCAGAGACTGCTTGTATCTTACCCCACGTTCGAATAAACGAAGTAGTTGAATCAGAGTGTAATTATCGCCCCCCCCCCTTACCGTCCCTCCACGCGGAGCTGCAAAAGGAGACGGAAGCCCACGAAAAGGACACGAAGCCAGAAGAGGACACGTCGCACACTTGAAAGGCATAAGATTTTGAAATTAGCAAGCTCCCTTTACGTTCGCCCTTCACTCCACAACCCCCCCCCCCCCAGGTGATGTCAACACGTAAACGTGATCTCTATGTATCTAAGGTTTGTTATTAGGCCAAAAAAAAAACTCCAAATATAATGCACAGTAGAATAGTAAAAACGAAGATTTTACAGTGCTTGCAAAAAAATTCCTCTCCTTGGAAAACTAAGGTAGAGCGAGGGTTCATCGAAAACTACTCAAAAACTTTAAACGTACTTATGGGCGATGGCGATAGTACTGGCAGGAGCGTCTCATTTAAGAGGGCGAAGATATTTCTTGGTATATGTGGAATAAAGATGGCAGGTTCAAACTCTGAACCTTCTTTTTATTGAAAACCCTAATTCTAATTCAAACTCCAGCTTTGCAACAAAGAAAATGGGATAAGAGGGTAGAAACAAGGACTTAATAGTTTATCCGGTGTCATGTTTCCTTCATGTTTCTCTCTTGAAGCGCATTCAAAGATGAGCAATGCAAAGAAGAGTTTCCTTTTGTATTATGCAGACTGTTGTGAAAGACCGGGCTTTTGCTTCTCGAAAAGGCGATGTCTTGCCTCTTTCATGCAAGCTTCTCCGGCCTATCCAAATAACATATAAACAGACTCCTACACTGAAATTTTTGTTCCGTGCTATTCTCGAGTAATGGCGGTAGACATTTTCATTTATTTATTTATTTTTGAGTAGAGTGGAAAAGACTTTCCAAATGAATTTTGCACTTTCACTGTAACCTCGTACTGTGCATTGGCTACCATCGCTTCATTCACGCTCGAAACAAATCTGCGGTATAGAACCATTAGAGGGACAGTCAAATTCTTTTTAACCAGTTTAGTCTCCTCTCATCACCACCGCTGTAATAGAGAGATGTACGTATTTTCAGGCCCTCTGTTCGTTTCAACCTTGAATAACTTCAACGGGTCGAGAAGGGGTGCCCGACCTGGCGTCGTAATTTTCCATTCAGCGACGATAACAGGAATATAAAATGTGAAATGGGAGAGCGAGAAGAAAAATATTCCTATTCTAAAAAGGGGTTTTCGCTTGATTTCATAGCCACCGATTTTTACCGTCATCGTCCCCCAACTCGGCTCTCCCGCTCGTCGCCGTTTTAAACAAAAACACACCGCTCCCTGTTAGGATCTGGAATACAAAAGAGAAATATAACCCCGGCTTTGTTTATTAATTTGCGGTGAGTTTTCATAGCCCTCACCCGACCACCAACTGACACACAACCTCTCGCGCATATAATCCCGTCCCCCACTCGTCAATTCAATCATCATGCTTTCTAAATGTGGCCCCTTTTCAAGAATTTGCATGGACGTTTTTTCGCTTGCTTAGGCCATTTGGTCTAATTCATGTTTACGTGAACAAAATTATCGTCCAGCTTTAAAATCACGAAGCAGTGGAACTCCCTTTTGTTGATTTCCACCAAAAATATTGGAAAATATGGTAAGAGTTCCAAACACAACGCAAGAAATCGTTCGAAATTACACGTTTTCTATACTTCAATGTTTTTAAAATCAATCGTACAAGGTGTGGATCAAGAGGGGGGGCACTTTGAGACCAAGACTCTCTAAAGCTATGTCGCCACTTGAGTTTTTTTTCGTGCGTCGGAGGCATGCCTCACAGCGCACGGTGTGTTGAACGGGAGTCATGCGTCATTGCATGTCCCAAGAAGCTGGAAGGATATCAGAAATTGCGTGCATTGTTTAAAGGCATGCGTTGTTGAAAGTTTAAACGAAAGTTGAAAAGGCGTGTTGCATTGAAAGAGAAAGAAAAAAGCGCACAAGTGGAGACATAGCTTAACGGCTGCAAGACCAAGACTGTGTTGCTAAAGTCTTGCGAGTCTTGCAAAAGTTCTGCTTTCAAAAACCGAATTTTGTGGGTTTTGCTCTTCCAAGAACACATTTTGCGGATTTGTCTCCTTTAAAACCCAGTTTTGGCGATTTTTGATCATCAAAAACAAATTTTCATGGCTTTAGCTCTTTATTAAAATAATTTCTAGGAAGAAAAAGAAGGAAGGAGAGTTTTCGGTTTGTTAGAAAAATTTATTTGGCTACTAACGAACAATGTTTTGTGATTTTGGATTTTTCTAACCCCAATTTCACCGGAGATTTCCACTCTGTCGTAACAAAATCTTCAAAATCCAATTTCACAGATTCTTGCTATTTCGAACCCCACAATTTTGCGAATTTTCTCGATACTGAATACCAAATTACGTGGTTTTAGATCTTATTGAAATCAGTTTTTACAGGTTTAACTCTTCAGAAAACTTATTTCGCTCTTTTCAAACCCAAATTTCTGGAAAAACGCTAATTCAGTGATTTTGTGAAAATCCTTCAGTTCCGAGTTAGAATTGAGTAAAAGCGGTCATTCGCGTGGTGAAATTAATAGCGTTTTCTACTTGCATAAAATTCCGCTCTGAAGCCGAGCATTTCCACCCGTCTTCTCTGAATTATATCATATGGCATCGGAAAAGAAAGGTAGAAATGCTCGGCTCCAGAGCGGAATTTTACGTAAATAGAAAACGCCATAAGGAATAATTCACGGCTAAAATTAATAAATAATTCTCAGCTATAATTAAATAAAAGAAATAGGTACACAAAAAACCGCCAATTCGCGAATCAAGTCGATAAAATCCTCTTATTCGGGTCTAAAATTGAGGAAACACGGTTACTCGCGGCTAAAGTGAGGATAAAACGCTAATACACTAACAATAAAACTGAGACAAACCGGTAATGCCCGTGTAAAATGGAGGTAAGCAGCTCATTCGCAGCTAAAATTGAGAAAATTCGCGACTAAAGTGGACAGGAAGTGTACATTCGCTACTGAAACGGATAAAAAAGATAAATCGCGGATCAATTTTTTAAAAATCCGCTGATTCATGGCTCAAATTGAGAAAACGCGGCAATTCCTGCTAAAATTGGGAAATAATTCGCGACTAAAGTGGAGAAAGAGCGCAAAAATTGGGGAAAATCGCTAATTCGTGATAGAGGCAATTTTGTGGTTAAAACTCCGGAAAAAAGAAAGTAAATCAGATTTATGTTAGAACTCCTCCCAAGATAAAATCCTAGATCCGACGCTGTACTAAATATACTCAAAGTAACTTGACTGACAAGTTTTCTGCACACCTGAGGATTAGATAGAACACATCGTGATGCCTGGTGCGGGGCTCCTTTTGATGCATGACCCCGAAATCAATGACGTCTTTGAAGGTCACTATTGACACATTTAGCATTGATGGATAAAACTTTCAGGGCGTTCATAGAAGATGGGATAAAGCCAGAAAGCCTATCAAAATGCCTGTTATCCTTTCCTGATCCATCGTTATTACTCCAACCAAATAAACAATTTATAGCGGAATAGATAAAGGCAATAATTAAAGAGTTATAATTCCAATCTAGAGGATCTTGACGAATTTTTATGGAAGAATGAAATGAAATAATTCCGAAGGAAGAATCCTGAATTTTCTTCCCTCTTTAGCAAACGTAAAAAACCATCACAATTAAAAAAACCAGTAACAAGAAACAATAAAAGAGTAGTGAGTAGTAATAAGAATGTTTCCAGAACGAATAGCCCGAAAAACTTTTTAATGGCAAAACTTCCAAGACAATCGTTAAACTCTTAGAAAATGATGATGATTTAAACGGACGGAAGAGAATCAGGGGATGTCTAGTGTGAAACGCTTGATTGCGGCTTGTCTAAAAAGTGCGTAAATGAAAAAGAGGAAAAAATTAAAGTTGTATATAGAAACACTTAATTGAGATTTAACCAGCCAGCATACTCTTATTTCGCTAACACATTCCAACCCTCGCACGCCATGAGAGTAGTTTTTGCAGCACTAAAGGGTTCGAGGGAAACGTAGTTGATCTAAAGCAATAGGAACGCTGAAAATATTTTTTTTTTATTCGCTAAGCGAGGGAAATTAGGAGGGGAAAAAAAACTTGAGTCGTCGACGTGCTGGGCGTAGTGGTTTAATGATGATGAAGAGGGGAGGGTAAAGGCCGGGGTTTCCCGGTCCAGTTTTTCCCTCTCAGAGGTTTTTATAATGTGTGGTCTGTTCAATTTTTTGTTTCACATTAAAAACAGGTGGTATCTATAACAGCTATAGAAAGTCTAGTTTCCGTGGCTTTATTTTCGTCATTTCGGTAGACTGATTTAAGGAGTAAAAGTACGAATTTGGGCTTCTGTCCGCCCACAATTACAAAACAGCATATCTCGTCTCATTGATTTGTTTTTCTTCTCCCCGTGGAGCGTCAGCCTATAGTGTTAAAACTCCAAACTAAACCCCCTTTAGACCGGGAGAGCGGCTAAATTAAACTTTATTCCTGGGATCACAAAAAATTTTAATATATAAAAAAGCAGCTCTCTTCCATCCCTTCGTTTGTAAGTACGTGGTTGTCATTACAATAGCTCTATAGGTTTACTGCTGTACCAATCTACCCTTGTATTAATTAAGTAACAATTTAATTAAGCACCACCTTGCCTTTCCACAACATCGTCGTCGTCACCCTTCAACCCTAGGAGTCCTCCACCTCTCGTGGAACACTAATTGAGTTCGCTACCTCTTACTTTAGCCACACCTCACTCTCTTCCGTCATCACCAATCTTCTTGAACCGATCCCATCCATCCAACATCATAGCATATCCGCGACCAACTTCAGTATCCTTATTCCTTTGCTTCACTCTGGAAGGGGGGCAAAATAATTATGAAAGGAAACTCTGGTTGAGAAGGGATTACGGAATTTCAAGATTGCTGTTTCGATCCTTCGCTCTCATAGCGTGGTGCGAGAAAATAGCTTCATGTTAACGCGCTCTTTCTGTCTATTTCATAAAAAGCGATTAAGGTATACCTGTTTTTCATGCATGCTCTTCATCATCACTCGAACAATAAACCATTTGTAGGGGACTAGGAAAATACATTATTAGAGGGTAGTAATTCAAATCATGCGTGACCCCTCTTATCATTGGGGTTGCCTTTACACTAACTATTCGAAATCACTAGGGGACGGCCACCCCCGATCACTCCAACTTTATAATGTCAATCAACCACCCAGGGGTTCTCTTGGGAATTTGATCCTCGTCACCGGCCAATCGTATTGGGGTTGCCAGAGAAAAAGTGTTCAATGCAGGTGTAGTGATGTCCAAAAACAATACCTCGAAAAGGTAGGTAATTCTTCAATTCGTTTTTGGACAAAATTACATTCGTGTTAATATTGACTTCTCCGTGTAGGATTTCCATCTCTTTTCACGTATACCTTATCAATATTTTACCCCAAGATGGGTGATGCGTTCAATCGGTCTCCAGATTCCTTCACTGATCACTTTTGGTCTGAATACATTCACTTAGGTATAAGTATAGCTATTACAACTTTTCAAGAGTCATTTAATTTGAAACTTTAGGTAAATTGCGAGAAGTCCATTGGGAGCTTTCTGACGAATTGATCATTGAGGGGGTAGTTTAATGGTGAAGATCTTTCTTCCTCGTGCTTCCCTTTTGCTACCCAACACTATCACTCTACAAACTAACGCTTCCAAACCACCGAACCCTTGACGAGAAAGTTCTATCGTTTGAATCTTTTGCCAAAGCATCAACTCTTGACTTTGTGGGAAACTTTTCAAGGGTAAAGAGCAAGAGGATTAAGACGATCAGAGTTTGGACAACAGATTTAGAAAGTAAATGCTCTTGACGAATTGATCAGGAATGAATGGACGAGAAAAATCGAAACATAAAGAACGGCGCCAAAGTTTGACATAGCGGATTCCTATATTACGAGTACGGTTCAGCGAGGAAATCAAAATGAGATATCATGTAGATAATTTAAAGCCTCTTGTCGATTATTTTTGAACGGTTACCAGTACTTATTATTGCCCCCTCTCCTCCAAGATTCACTATCATTCAACCTTGTTTTTCAAAAAGCGTTTTGTATAGAAAAATGGTCGTAATACTCAAATCAAGAATTAGCGGTGTCGCACTCGAACAGGTGAGGTGTATTCAAGAAAAAAATCGTGTAATTTCATCGCATCGCCTGAGAGACCCTTATTGGTCGTGTTCGTTCCGAATTAATCGTCTATATTCAACATTTTTTGACACATCATCTCCTATGTACTGCATTACATCAGTTTCACGTCCTGTACGTTATAAACGTTAAGCCGTGAAAAAACAGTGACAGGGATGGTAGTCGTAGTGTTTTGCCTTGAACCGGAAAGACAAATCATCTAAATTACCACACTGCACATTTCGAGAACAAATGAAAAAAATTGATAGAGAAAGGAGAGTGTCAATCGACGAATATTCTCAAAAAATCTAATTAGGAACTAACATGATGTCGAACATTTGCCCAAAAGTATTTTTTTGGTGACCTATTAATCTTCATAAACATGAAATATGAAATTTGGGCACTAAAAGTGCTAAATTTATTTGTTATTTAATTATTAAAAAGCCCAATTGTTATGAGAGTCTAAACATCTGCAATTGGTTGGTGACTCGTGTCGTCACTGGGCACTATCCGCTAATGTTCTCTGAGGAGGACCTCATAAAACTGAGATACATAATTAATAATTCAACTGTATTAGTCATTAATAATACATCAACGTGGGCTTCGCTGATGTTGCTTTAAATGGTATAACCGGTGCGGAAACGGTATAACGGTCCGGTACCGGTACCGGTATCCAACAGTTAATAAACAGGCGATTTTTGAAGCTTTATGTCATTTCAAACACGCCAGCTAGCATGTTTGTGTCATAATGCGCCTTCTGAAAAAAATGCACCTGTAACGTAGCTGTCAATAATGTTATAACGCCATAGATACCGCGATTGACGGGATTTTTACGCTAGCTCATGGTTGACCCCCAGGGAGGTTTTGTTTAAATTTAACAGGATTCAGTGTGTTTGTTTACTGGATTTATCCAAGGAAGTGCCGGCATTTCAGGAGTTCTTTCTTCTAGTGATTATTGTAGGCCAAAAATGGACCACTATTATGCGTACGCTGCTACAAGCCACATCGGGAAAAGGATCAATCGAGTTTTCTGCGCCCACAGAGTCCAACAACGACCACGCTCCGCACAATGAGTCTCGTTCTACAAATTTTCCGGCTGAAAGAACATTGAATTAAAAGTGGCTGGTCGTCCAAGGCATGAGCAGGAATGCATTCACAGGCCGTAGTAGCCTCCCCATGACATGACATGACAAACCAATCAATTCAATGACCGCACGCATGATTTGGGGGGAGATGGTGGGGACGACTTCCACAAATTAATGTCGTACACAGGTGCGATTGGGTACACGGGCGGAAATGGAGAGGACGACTCACTCAGCGAGGCATGTGTGCCAGCTACCACCCGTAAAATTGCATAATGAGGGGATTGGGGCTGTTAGAAGCCGAGCAAGCGCGAAAATACAATTACTTACGAAACTTAAGGTTCACCTAAATATGGTTTCACAGCTTACAATCTTTGAAAATGGCCTGATTTTTTACAATTTTGGGGCTTTCTGGATTATTCAATAGGTTTCCTACACTTTGGGGGGGGGGGGCGATCACAATTGATGTTTCACAGTTACAGCACGCTGGAAATTGGTAAAACTGAGTTTCTGGAATAGTTGGTGAAAATGTTAATTTTTCTATGAGACGTAGCAACTGTTCAGCTGGACCGATTTCAGACTGCTTTTTTACCAATCGATCCGTAATTTTATCCTCTTTCTTCAAGCAAATAGAATGTTTAGGCGTAGGATCGCTTGTTTCGGAGCTATAAGCAAAAAACCACCGTATAGATAGTCCCAAACAAAATTTTCCCCGAGAAAAAGTTATTCTAATAAGAAGTCCTGGCGCTGCGAAGGGCCAGGTCCGGAGTAATTAGGAAAAACCGAAACAAGTGACCTTCCCGGTGGTCTCCAGCAGCCCGCTCACATCAGACGTCCATCAGACGTACTTTTAGTATGTTTACCTCCCAACTACCCCAAACAAGCGGAAAAATAAAAAATCACTAAACCACCCGTATCGTTTACACTCGTTTTTCAGCATTCATTGACTGGGCTACTGGTAAAAGCCAAAATAACCATTGCTCATCAAAACATCCCATTATCTTCTATGTAGGTCTTCCAGTTGGGCATCGAGAATACCATTGAAAGCCAATTATTGTAGATTCAACTCTCGTAAAACGACACGGATAAAGCCCAATTCACACCTATCATGCACGCTTCCGATCCGACACCGATCATGTTTTTTTTTATAGGTGTGGGGACCGTAATAGGCGTTAATACCGAATAATTGACGGCTACTACGCTTCTCAGCCCTCTCAGATTGCCTTTCCAACCCAAATATAGTCTAACCGTTACGAGGGTTTCCACAGTCTCCGATCCGACATGCATGATCGGTGTCGGATCGGAAGCGTGCATGATAGGTGTGAACCTGCCTTAAAGCGTGAGTGGAGCAAAGACGGCCAGTGTAAGGTCACTCGTGTGTTGTGCTGAAATGACACGTTTTATTCGTTGGAAATAACACAGGGCAATAATAAATTCGTTTGGAATGAGGGGAACTATATCCCACAGCGATATGTGTCTGATGTAAATGTTGCGCGTATAGTAACTATTACCACAACAACGATAACCACTTCCTTAAGCGCCAAAGTGACAGCTCCATATACAAACTGTCAGGCTTGGAATTGATTGAATGCGGTTTCCAGGAGGGGAGGCGCTGCTGTTTACCTGAACTGTTGCCTTACAAGAAACAGGCTTCTCAGTGTTTACATCCCATCCTGCTCGTGCACTGTTGGAGACTGAAGTAAAGTTGGGATACGGGAGTTTGCATTCTAATGAATGGTAGAAACGATGGAAATAAACTATGTATTTATTTTTACCGTGATATCGAGGGAACAAAGGCGTTGACCATTTTCTGAGAGGTAAGTTTGTCAGCACAAGCGCGACGGCTTTTGTGCCTCGAAGAAAATAAATGGATTCACCTCAAGTTTTCCGAAGGTACACTTAACTTTTTGTGGCACCGAAAGGAACACATTTTTAGGCGTGAAAAATTAGCTCACAGTGGTGAGTGCAAAACTTGAATCGAAAAATAAAAAATCGTCTAGTCGGCCACGTTGGAAAGGACTGTTGTTATCTTACTCCATGCAGGACTCGCAATAAGAGAGTAACCATTCAAAACAAATGAACCCTTTATCACTTGGATTGTACATATAAACCAGTTCTTACACCAATGCAAATTCGCTGCTTACATTTTCGTGGACGCCACCACGCGGTCCCCCACTCATCAGCCATGAGACCGATGCCCTCTGCGCAGTCTTTACGGCACCGTACCAAGCCCAAATTTCTCTGGGTGGGGCGGCGCCGGTGAACCCAAGCAGGAGGCGTCCCTGCCAGCACCTGGAGAGCGTCGGAAGGTCGGAACTAACGGTCTGGTACGCCATGGCTACCCGCACCAGCGCCTGCCGCTGCAAGCTGAGGACTTCCGCCCTGTGAGCCCTCGTTGGTCGGTACCACCATCACGTCGAACCATAGGGCTCTCCACCTTCAAGAAAGACGGTCTGGTATCGTACGAACAAGTATGTATCCTCTTAATTTAGGACGTCATACTTTTTACTTTCTCTTATCTTCACGATCTATCTTTCATAAACCAAAAGAACGGTGTCAATTCAACTATCAACGCCTACACTCCATAATATGTTGAAAAAAGTGAAATCTCATAATCTTTATAAAACCTAGGGCAGCGGTGGGGCTTACAAGAGCTTCTTGATGGTAGGAGGGAGGGGGAGTGTGGCTTATCAATGGAGAAGCAGGAAAACTCCTCGTAGCACCTAAAAATCAATAGGCTTTTCTTCCGTTCGGGGAAGCTTTCTCAATGAGGGGTGAGGACGAAGAAGAGAAAACTTCCCACCGTATAGTTCAAGAGCAATCGTCCCCCTTCCTCTTCAGCACCATCTTCATCATCCATCCCCTTATCCAACTGCCTGATCCCGGAAAATTGCTAATGAAAGAGAAAATTAAGGTTTTTACAAGGCTATTCATTATGCGCGTCTATTAAATAACAAGGAGGATGACGCTATTTTAACGGAAGAGATATAGTGGAAAAGGGGGGGGGACCTAAGAGGGCTTAATCTGTTGAGAACTTTGTCCTCGTAAGTCGTAAGGGTAAAGTTGGTGAAGATGGGTAGATTGTGGATCGAACGTATACTACTTCGTTATCGATTCGTTGAAATTAAATTAATTTGGAGGTATTATTATGGAGGGTGTGGAATTCATTCCGCATGACAGCTTGAAGTGCGTGTGCACTCATAACGCAATTTTATCTGTTCATCTCCATCGAAAGGATTCGTAATTTATTCGCTTCCCCAAATGCATCATACAGCTAAAGACGTTGCTTCTATAAGGTCTGTCGTCCACTGGAAGCGTTTTCGAGCGGCGCGACAACAAGCGTACCTCAAAGGCTCAAATTGAATGTGACATCGCCCACAGCAGGTTGCCTGCATTGAATTCAATTTAAGTCATTTTGTATGTACGCTCGTTGCCGCGCGTTGTAGCGCCGCCCGAAAACGCTTCCAGTGGACGACCGGCCTAAAACATTTAAAAGTTTAGTCATTAAAAAGTTAATAGAGACTTTTAGCAACACCACCGCTAACGCTAACGCAAACGATAAATCAGTCGTTGCTTTGGTTATGAAACGTCTGATTGGTTGAATTTTGAAAATAAAGTTTCCGGAGGATTTAACGGGAGACTGCTAAAACTCACCAATGTATAAATTTCGTGAGAGCTATATTTTTCATCCACGACTTTCCTCCGCGTTTTCTCTTGCCCCTAATTATCGGGAAGTTAGTTGAACGTATTATGTGCCTTGTCTATAGAACTTTCCTCGACAGTGATGTTCAAGATTAAGGAAGGAAAACGAGGAAGGGTCGACCTTTCACTGATTAATTACCACCTTGTCTTGGAGCTTGAAAGATATACAAGTCAGAGTGGAAAGGCGACGGAAATTAAAATTAGTGTTTGAGTGGTGAAGGAGGCCATGCCGCGGAAAAATCCTCAGTTTCCCATTTGCTGGATATTGTACTCCAATGCGGGGTGTATCAGATGCACGTACATTCCCTTTTCAACAGAAAAACAAGTAATTTTTTGTTGTAACTCAATTCCCTTATACACCACAGAAAAGAAAACTTCCTTTGGTCTCAATTGGGGTGTATAGCTATGGGTTTTCTTATTATCTGCCTGAGAGAGTGAGCGACCACGAACTTCGATTCCAAAGCACCTGCTCATAAGACGTTGGACGATGCCACAATTATTTGACACATCGAAGAAGGCAGCGCAAAACTCCTCTATAATCTTCCAGACAAAATCAAAAATTCATAAGCCATCGGCATAACTACGGCGTTCACCTACCCCCGGGCAGGTCGAAATCAGTACTGAAATTCAGAGAGAAAATTGGACGGCTCAAGGTTGGTACCCCACCAGTTGTTCATTCAAATTCATCCCCTGAATTCTCGGAAAGCCGGCTATTCCATGGTAATTACGTCATGTAACAAAGGTAACTAAAGGAATCCCAGAAGAGGTTTCCGTACGAAATTAGTTACCTGCACAAGCAGCTCCGCCCGGAAGCCGGCATGTTATTCGAATCATGCGTGCCAAAGAAAACAAATTGGTTTTCATTGTTATGAGGTTTCATTACACCGTACTACACCACCAGCGTATAAGTATACACTAAAATATAAAATCAAAGATTTATAAATTAATTGAACCAAATTTCATAGAGACGATCTCTCTCACTCCTTACAATTCATTTCGATTTTCAAATAAGATTTTGTCCCCCTGGATAGAGAAACAACCTGCATAAGCTCTCGGTTAACGAGTTGACAACATGTCACTGATCGTGGACTTGATTTACTCTTAAGTTAATGTATGTCATGATATAATTGAGATTGTGAGACAAATATTATGTCAAAAATCTAATAGAGAGAAACCCACGAGGATGACGCCGGTCGTTTGTTATTATGTTTGTCGGAGGACAAGAAAAAAAGAGATGGAAGATAAGCTGTTCATTCCAAGTTACGCTTCCTTCCAATTCCTTTTTATACTCTTCTCGTTGAAATTATCCACCGAAAAATAAAAGAACGAAACACAAAGCACCCTTTCCATATTCTCCATCCCGACTTGCATTTCACGAAGGCAATTTTGAGAGCAAGTTAATGAAGAGAACGCCTGAAAGGGTTGTGATACACAGGAGCTTTTTGCACTATATGAGAGCCCCCCTCTGCTTCTTCACGTGTACACAGTTATCTTTACCGGGCCATATTTTCCTCGTGATTATGATTTAGTCGCGATTCTGTCGTCCCAAATGCTTCTTTTCTTATTTATGAAGGTACTATTTTGGCCAACCCCACATTAAAATTTTCGCGATGAAGTGATTACATGGACTGTAAAGAGGAAGGTATGAGTTTAAAAACTGAAGCCTTTCCAGAAGTAATGTGCCCTACAGCCTGTTTTCTCGTAATTAAATTTTTGGGGTGCAATGAATGATGGTTGAACCCACAAGATGAAAAATTATACGCTTATTCGGATGAAGCACGAAGGTCCTAGTTTAATGTTTTAACGCGTGGTATTCAACACAACCGTCGTCTAAAATTGTAATTTTGGTTAGGAATATGTGGATGTGAAATCAGTATTGTTCACTGTGTTGTATCTCTTACGTAATTTAATTACTTACCACCTTCACGCTTTCCAAAGAGCCATTCTGTAGCATGACGCAGACCTTTATGATAGTAATCAAATCTGTTTGCCTGAGGTAGATTTTGACGCACTGCTATAACTCCACGAGAATTGAATTACCCCTACGAAAATTAATCAAGTTCCGGCAGCCGGAAGAAATGTTAAACTTCTCGAAAGATGGTTTTTACCGAAATCATATATGTATTATTTTTTATGTTTTTTTTTTTATAACCGAAGAGTAGCAACCCCTAAACCGGCAGTGAACTGTCAGCTTAGCTAGCACCCCTCGCGGCCTGGCCAAACCGGCCAATTCTATACCTTGCGCATGATCTCCCAAGTCCACCCCATCTTCGCACCCACAGCACCCAGCCACCCCCCTGTGTAACGACCTTCTCGGATTAGACAAAGAGAGAGTGAGTCCGAGTGAGAAAGGTAATGTGTGAGGGTGAAATCGTGGGAGTCTAACAAAAATGTTGCCCTTGAATTTTTTTTTGACGTTTTGGAAGGGAGTTTTTCACAGAGACATCCGGAAAATAATCCATTTTGATGACTGATGCACACAATTCGGCATTTTAGCTCATTATCATTATAAGATTTTTTTTTTTCTCTCTCTATTTTTGTGTATTGATTTGGGTCCTTCAATTTATCAGAAAGTTTCTGGTAAATTGATTCCACTAGATAAAAAACTTTCTTGCATATAATTCCGTGGGTAATGCAACCATGTCTAATTAAAACCATGGGATTTCACTTATTCAAATCGGACTTGCATCTACTGCGCATCTATCGCCTCATCCCGCCGTGCTAACGATAGGATCTGTCTCTTGAATCCCAATAGCTTTTTTTAAATCACATAGATATTCATTGAATATAAAATAAGTTTCAGAAACCTCCAATTTAATATAACTCATTAAAACGACACTGGGCCTCTCGTTGATGTCCAACGAAAATATATAATGTGGGATGTGCGTATAAGAAACCAAGCTACAAATTATTAAGATGATGAAGAAATCTGTAGGAATTACCTCTATATCCATCCTTCTCGTGAGAACTGTGTTTATTTGTTCTTTATAATGGGATGAATACATATATGAAGAATGTATTTTACTCAGTTGTTTCAATATTACCGATTCTGATAAAAGCGTGGTAATGGTTGCACGGTCACGTTGTAACCCGATTCAATACCTCAACCCATGCTTTTAACAGCTCGTCGTGCGTTTTAGCAGTCATCTTCCCTCATGTAATCTTTCCTATTTTTCCTTTTCTTTTTGAGTGCGAAAAAAAGGCCCTCCCCTCCAACAACTCTAGACCAATAACAATTTAAGAAAATATAATAATACGATCGTTTCCTAAAGTGATTCCGACTCATTCTTACGCCTACTTTATTTTCATGGTTCTATGGTGATTTTCTTTTCCTTTCCTTCACAGAAAAAAAAAAAAAAAAAAAAAAAAAAAAAAAATCGCTCCGGCAGCTGGCGGTCGGAAAGAGTGCATTTCATTCCGTATACGGATACCCTAAGCCGTCCCAGAAGTAATAATTTTGATACCATAATTTGTTTCATTAAGCCGAACTTCTTCCTCTATTTTCACCACCCTCTCATCAAAAATGTCGAAGAGTTTCGGTAGTTTTCCAAGGGCTTTGTAATATTAAATTTTTGTGCCGTATTTTATAATACCTAAACGTGTGAATTTAAGCGATTTTTTGAAATGTCATCCCCCATTTCACCCTCCCCCACATCGAAGTTTTCGATAAATCTCAATGGGACCCAGGGCTTTCGTTACATTAAATTATTGAGTCGAATTTTAGAGCGCTAAGATGAACTAGTGAAGTTCAACGCAATTTTTACACTTCCACACCGGAAGGATCACCCCCACCACCTTGACTTTTTTGAAAAATTAAAATGGGAATCAAAGGCTACTCTAACGTGGAGTATTCGTACTGAATATGATGCATCTAGAATCAACTGATGAATTGTAGTGATTTTTTGACCATTTCAACCCCTATCCACCCCATCCACCTTGACCGATTTGGCCCAAATGCAATACCGACCGGGGTCTTATGACTACTGATTTTTGTGCCAAAGCGCGTTCCGCTAAATTAACTTCTACGAGAGCTAACGTGCTAATAAGAAAACGGCCATAAAGATAAACAAGGAAAATAAGTCCTCTCCCGCTGTTGCGATATACAGGGTGTACAAAAAAGCGACTAGACAGAGAAAAACCAGTGAAGGGGCAACTGATTTCTGATCGAAATGACTATTTGCACTTTTCCGAAATTCCGCTTTGTTTCCGAGATATCCGCAATTTTCTGATTTTTTCAGAAACAGCTTGTTGCACACGCAGTAATCGAGGCAATGGCAAAACTGATGAGCCCATTGGAAAGATCACACAATTTTCTATTTAAAGAGCCTATTTTTATCCAGTTCAGACGACATTTACTAAGTTTTGAATCAGCTTATTGGCGAAAAAACGTAATTTTCGGACTACATCATCGTATCACCAATACTTCCGGAATTAAGTTTCTTCGCTAATAAGCTAATTCAAAACGTAGTAGATGTCGTCTGATCTGGATGAAAATAGGCTCTTTAAATAGGAAATTTTGTGCTCTTTCCAATGGGTTCATTATTTTTGCCATTGCAACAATTATTGCGTGTGCAACAAGCTGTTTCTGAAAACATCAGAAAATGGCGGATATCTCGGAAACAAAGCGGAATTTCGGAAAAGTGCAAATAGTCATTTCGATCAGAAATCAGTTGCCACTTCACTGGTTTTTCTCTGCCCAGTCGCTTTTTGTACTATATATATACAGGGTGATTCAGGAGGAATGTGACAAACTTACACAGGTGATAGTGCGTACCTGGACGCACAAAAAACGTCATATAGACGCATAGCCGAAAATGCTTTGGTTACGAGGTATGAGCATTTTCCTGTTTTTTTTTTTCTAGTTGCATTACTTTTCACGGTAATTGTCGTGTTCGCGGCTCACCGTAGGTGGTTGGACAAAAAATGACAGTGGATTCGGAAAGAGGACAAAATCCTGTTCCTGAAACCACAGTGAAAATCAAAAAATGTCGCTTGCGCCTGGCTATTTCAGCCATGTGAAAAGTTATGAAAGTAGTTTTTTCGAATACCTGATAAATTTCACATCAGTATCAATCAGCTGCTGGTGCAGGCATCGACGGGTAAAGTTGTGGAAAACTACCCCATTCTGTGTACTTTCGAACGGTGTCCTGATAGTTGAAGTTTGCAGCCCTTCGACTTTACCAATCAAGTTCAAATGCAAAAAAATGTAAACTTGCTTTGTTAAAGCAAGCCGAATGTCACAGTAAATGTTCATTCCTTGGAGTATTGCGTTCCTACGAGCATGCTCCTCTCAATGCTTGAAGTAAGGATTCAATTCACAACGCGAGCCTCACCATGTGAGACGCCGTGGACGTGGATGAACTGATGCGTTAGGACTTGAACGGGGACTTGGCCGTTCTACCTCATCGGATTCAGCTCAGCTCAGCAGATTGGGCGAGGAGGACCAATTAACTGGTCTGCGAGGTCTCCTGACCTAACGTCCCTCGATTACTGTCTGTTGGGGTGGATGCAGGCAATGGTATACGAACACAAGCCCAGCAAACGCGAGGAGCTGATCATCAAAGTTGTGGCCTGTGCTGAATCGATCAGACAATGACATCCCGAAATTCTTCGAGCCACCAGAACTTTGCAGAAAAGAGCGTCCGAGTGTCCACAAATGTGGAGGAATTTTTGAACACTTAATTAAATGATGTTATGTTGTTATTTCAACTTATACATACTGTAAATTGATCTCATACAAGTTCAAAC
Organism: Corythucha ciliata; assembly: GCA_038030265.1. Classification (NCBI taxonomy): domain Eukaryota; kingdom Metazoa; phylum Arthropoda; class Insecta; order Hemiptera; family Tingidae; genus Corythucha; species Corythucha ciliata. The sequence goes on along the minus strand of CM075938.1, from coordinate 40,597,993 downwards.
TTGTACTTGAACTTGATTGGTAGGGACAAACGATGTGCAATGAGTTTCGTGAATGAGAGATATGAGTGTTACAAGGGGTACCCGCTGAATCTGATCGGGTGAAATGTCCAAGCCCATCATTCTCACCCTAACGCTGTTCATCCACCACCACAACTCACATTCCATACATGGAAAACCTCGTTGTCAATTGAATCCTTTCTTCAAGCATTGAGACGAGCATGCTCGTAGAAACGCAATACCCCAAGGAATGAACATTAACTTTGACCCATTCGGCTTGTTCCAACAAAGCAAGTTTACACTTTTTAGCATTTGAACTTGATTGCTAAAGTCGGAGGGTTGCAAACTTCAACTATCACGACACCGTTCGAAAGTACACGGAACGGGGAAGTTTTCCACAACTTTGTCCGTCGATGCGTGCACTAGCAGCTGATACTGATGTGAAATTTATCAGGTATTTGAAAAAACTACTTTTTTCACTTTTCACATGGCTGAAATAGCCACGTGCAAGTGGTGGTTTTAGGAACAGGATTTTGTTCTCTTCCCGAATCCACCGTAATTTTTTGTCCAACCACCAACAGCGAGCCGTGAACACGACAATTATCGTAAAAACTGATGAAACGGAAAATAACGGGAAAATGCATGTATCTCGTAACCAAAGCATTTTCGCCTATGCGTCTATATGACGTTTTTTGTGCGTCCAGGTACGCACTATCACCTGTGTAAGTTTGTCACATTCCTCCTGAATCACCCTGTATAGGGTGTTCGAAAATTCGATGCTCAGCCGAAAACTGGTCATAGTACAGCTGATTTGTGGTCGAAATTACTAAATTCACTTTTCCGGAATTCAGCTTGGTTTTCGAGTTATTCCACTATCTTTAATTTTTTCGTGGGGCTATATTTTTTTTTAAATACTTGTTCCCGGCCGCTCTAGAATCAATTCTAGCTCAAAACTAATTGAGTCATTCGAAAGAGCGCACAATTTTCGTCAAAATGACTGTATTGTATTATGAATTTGGTCATTTCCTCAGGGCGCTAAAGCTGCTGGAAAGTGATGCTTTTTTATCTTTGTATATTTCCCATGTTTTTCACCTGCGATTTTCTCCCACTCCTTAAAGAACAATATTTTTTTGGGTTTATTGGAAAAACTTCCTCATTTTGTCAGCTTTCAAATGGAGTGCAATAGCCTCGGGATTTTACAACTATTCTTGAAGAAGTAGCTGTTTGAATAGTAAAAACCGATGGGCTTTGATGGGGAATGAGAGATCGTTTTTAGATTAGAAGTATGTTTTGAAGCCAGAGTTGGTGAGGGGAGAGGCAGGGCCTCTCAGAATGTCTGAATGTAAGTTAATGTGTTAAAGTGTTCGTGCATACACAACACAATATCCCCTGCTTATCCTCATTCCTTATACACATCTGGGTAAAAGACATATCTCCTCATTCCTTACACAACTGAGTAAAAGACATATCTCAAAGAGTATGTATAAGAACAGGAACAGCAAATGCGGACGTTAGCTGGCAGGCTGGCACTCTCGCGCGAGTGAAAAGGCGAGATGAGAACGTCCCTACTCAATTCCGCCTCAATGGGGAAGTTTCATGGGTCAGAAGTTCAGAACTTATTCATAAATTTATTTTTTAAGGTTTGTTTACATTCAAATAGAGCATAAGGTCTGTCGTCCACTGGAAGCGTTTTCGAGCGACGCTACAACGAGCGTACATCCCAAAGGCTCAAATTGAATGTGACATCGTCCACTGCAGGCTTAGCTTCAGTGAATTCAATTTAAGTCATTTTGTGTGTACGCTCGTTGTAGCGCGTTGTAGCACCGCTTGAAAACGCTTACAGTGGACGACCGGCTCAAGTCGTGACCCGTTCGTAAAATAACCCAACAGTTAATAAATACGCGATTTTTGAAGTTTTGGGTCATTTCAAACACAGCCACACACACACCACACAGCATGCTTGTGTCATCACAGTGCCTTCCGGGGAAGAAAAAAAAAAATTATCCTGTAACGTTGCTGTCGCGGGCAGCGGTTTGCTGTGTTTCTTTGCCTTATTTTCTACCAACGATATATAAACCTGGATTGCTCACAGCGGACTGGAGGGGGCAGGTCGTCCCCTGATAAACAATCACCCAGTCCCTCTCCTTGTGTAGTTATGGCAACACAACTCTCTTCCGGTAATTACTTTGAAACTCCACCCCTCTCATCAACTTGGGAGCTTATTTTATGGCTATTCTTTATCCGCAGTGATGAGCAATCCAGTTCTTTTATATGTACCTATATCGTTGTTTTCTACTAGAGCTCTCTAATAATAAACTAATGGAGATAAACAGATGAGCTTTTTGGAGGCATGAAAAGGACAGAGAATTCAAGGGATATTACGTTGCGGAAAATGTTCGTTTTGTCGCCAACTTTTGTTAATAAATAAAAAATATTTCTGAAGGGTTTTACATTTTTATTTATTTATTTACATGGAAGGATTGATATGCCTCATCAATAAAAAATATTTTTGGAAAATGTGAAACGCCCCGCTAAGATTGTTTGCTAAGAAGTGTTTCTTTCGTCAAGAGATTGCCGTTGTGCAAATAACCACTTTCTGCAAAGGACAAGCGAAAAGTATTAATTCACGCCTCCTGGAGGCAACTTTGCGGCTGAAATGAATAAAATACGCTGATCCCTAGTTTTTGTAGGTCCTTAGGCGGCTAAAATTGAGTAGGTGCACTTAATGTTCACTGTACTTCGGGTAAGTAAGTGGCTAAAAGTTTGAAAAGTGCAAATATTCGCGCCCAAAATCGGGGAAAATCACTAATTAGAGGTTTCTCTATGCAACTTCCAGACGCTAATTTGGGGCTGAAATTTAGAAAAATGGCTAATTCACGTCTGAAACTGAGAATAATCTCTTATTCCCGTGAATCAGAGACCGGCACTGACGAACGGAAACTTTTTCGCAATTTTTTAGCCAAAAATTGCTTGCGGGATTGTTTCCCGACGACTCTAAATAGACCCCCTAGGACCGAGTAGCTCAGCTATAGCTGAAGGTCTGAGGTCAAAACGGTGACTGGACCGGTGCAATTTTTCGGAAAAATGTTTGCGTTTTGTTCAAAGTTCTATCCACGGAATCGTCCAGCCGGATAAGTCTCTTTTTCACCTTTTCATACGTCCAAGAACATAAAACTTATGAAATCCTCTATTTCCCATCTTAAATCTTTTTTGATCGGTGAGCTGGCTCGTAGTCATCCGCATCCTTACACCTACCTCGCTACGCTACTGGTTTAGAATATCACATCAGAAAAGCTGACGATGATGAACTGTTGCTCTTGCAGGAAGTGAGAGCTCCTGCATGTACAGGGTGGTCGGTTTTGAGTAGCAAAAAAACTTGGGTGATAGGACACCAAAAATAGGATTTAACAATTCCTATTTGGATAGTGGCCTATCTCTTTTTGTTTTGGAGTAACCATTTCTCTAGTGATTCTAAGGAACATTCGCATTTCCTCCCGAAAAACTGTCATTCCTCAGCTTGTACTGCACTTGTTTTCAAACGTGATGATGACAGTTTAAAACTTCGGGAAAAGGCCACTATCCGAAAAGGAATTTTGACGTGGATACGTCCGTAGTTTCGTTATAGGATACATTTTATCTAAGTTTAGAAGAAGTTCTCGCTGGCGATCTGACTATGCGCACTTCACTCTGCCACTTCTCCTTCTTTGACGTCCAGTAAAGCATTCTCCTTATTTCTCCACACACAGCCCAACACCACACTCCTCTCCTTCTATCACTGGATCACCCACCAACGCCTATCGCAGGCGCAGGGCTCGTGCTATTCATCTCCGTAAACCGGCCGTAACGGAATGAATAAATAGTGACGCATCCACGGAAATCTTTCGAGTGTAACTAGTACACCCAGCAGTGTGCAGCAATTTTTTATCCCATTTTTGGCGTACTATCCTCCATTTTTTTTTTTTTTTTTTTTTTTTTTTTTCTACTCGAAACCGACCATCTAATCCTGTATAATTATGCAGGAGTGTATATGAACTCATGTTCTAGAGGTTCTGAAACGTGTAGAAAAAGTTAATACGACCCACGTTTGCCATTGACGAGGATAGTGACAATATTGCGCGATTGGCACATTTAAATGAAATGCACTCAAAGTTGAAAGTTACTCAATTGAGAGATTCATTATTTTGCAACAAGGTTTTTAACAGAATGCATCGTGCCACGTGTGGGGTGGCGGACTTGTTCAACATAACAAGATTAACATCCTCGAAAAAAAAAACACGCTGTGCCTCTACCAAGTTCTCCTACAAATAATATTCATGAGGTGAGAAAATCGATAATTTTTCGCAATTTTTTAGCCAAAAATTGCTTGCGGGATTGTTTCCCGACGACTCTAAATAGACCCCCTAGGACCGAGTAGCTCAGCTATAGCTGAAGGTCTGAGGTCAAAACGGTGACTGGACCGGTGCAATTTTTCGGAAAAATGTTTGCGTTTTGTTCAAAGTTCTATCCACGGAATCGTCCAGCCGGATAAGTCTCTTTTTCACCTTTTCATACGTCCAAGAACATAAAACTTATGAAATCCTCTATTTCCCATCTTAAATCTTTTTTGATCGGTGAGCTGGCTCGTAGTCATCCGCATCCTTACACCTACCTCGCTACGCTACTGGTTTAGAATATCACATCAGAAAAGCTGACGATGATGAACTGTTGCTCTTGCAGGAAGTGAGAGCTCCTGCATGTACAGGGTGGTCGGTTTTGAGTAGCAAAAAAACTTGGGTGATAGGACACCAAAAATAGGATTTAACAATTCCTATTTGGATAGTGGCCTATCTCTTTTTGTTTTGGAGTAACCATTTCTCTAGTGATTCTAAGGAACATTCGCATTTCCTCCCGAAAAACTGTCATTCCTCAGCTTGTACTGCACTTGTTTTCAAACGTGATGATGACAGTTTAAAACTTCGGGAAAAGGCCACTATCCGAAAAGGAATTTTGACGTGGATACGTCCGTAGTTTCGTTATAGGATACATTTTATCTAAGTTTAGAAGAAGTTCTCGCTGGCGATCTGACTATGCGCACTTCACTCTGCCACTTCTTCTTTGACGTCCAGTAAAGCATTCCCCTGTTTCTCCACACACAGCCCAACACCACACTCCTCTCCTTCTATCACTGGATCACCCACCAACGCCTATCGCAGGCGCAGGGCTCGTGCTATTCATCTCCGTAAACCGGCCGTAACAGAATGAATAAATAGTGACGCATCCACGGAAATCTTTCGAGTGTAACTAGTACACCCAGCAGTGTGCAGCAATTTTTTATCCCATTTTTGGCGTACTATCCTCCATTTTTTTTTTTTTTTTTTTTTTTTTTTTCTACTCGAAACCGACCATCTAATCCTGTATAATTATGCAGGAGTGTATATGAACTCATGTTCTAGAGGTTCTGAAACGTGTAGAAAAAGTTAATACGACCCACGTTTGCCATTGACGAGGATAGTGACAATATTGCGCGATTGGCACATTTAAATGAAATGCACTCAAAGTTGAAAGTTACTCAATTGAGAGATTCATTATTTTGCAACAAGGTTTTTAACAGAATGCATCGTGCCACGTGTGGGGTGGCGGACTTGTTCAACATAACAAGATTAACATCCTCGAAAAAAAAAAAACCACGCTGTGCCTCTACCAAGTTCTCCTACAAATAATATTCATGAGGTGAGAAAATCGATAAGCGGCGACAGTGCATTTTTTTTGTTACGTTTGGATCACAAAACGTAAAATAAGATAAGCTAAAGATGAAATGATAAAATGACTAAGAAATAAGCATAATGAAAAGAAGAGACAGCACGCGGGTCACAGTCTCACGGTACGAGCAGATGTACAAAAAACGGTTGCTTTGGCCAACGTAAAGGTTTTTTTCTTAATAAAGTGATGCTTGCTACAGCAGTTACGAGAACATTTCCCTTGCTTCAGAAAATTCCTGTAGTCATAAAAACGGTCCCTGACTACACTGCAATCCTTGACAGCTTTGATTTTGTTTAAGAGGACGAAAAATACGCAATATAATCCCCCCCCCCCACATTTGTACATGGGTTTCGTCTCATATACAACCCAAAGCTTTATAAAGAAATGGGGAGGAAACTCTCAGAGCCCTGCGACAGCGGAGTGGGAGAGAAGAAGTTGGTTCCCATCCACCTGAGCAATCCAAACATAAGCCCCTATTCCAGCTGGCCTCCACCCTTTCCTGTGTTATTGCATTCAACAGACGCGTCGTAAACAGCATGAAATAGCGGCAGAACTTGGGAAGTCAACCTTTCCTCCTTTCCTCGCCACTCTTAATTACCTTGACAGGTGTTTTCGGATTTAAGCGCGGATTTTCTGCTTAAAGCGTTGAGTTTCCTCGCTCATTCTTTGATCCGAAACGGATTAAACAACGTTGTTCCGGATTTATAAAAAAGTACGTTTCGTTGTTTGTTATGTGTAGAAAGAGTGCAACATCAACACGTGTTTTCATTAATCTTCTCAGAAACCAAATGAAATCAGAATCAGGAGCCTTATTCTCTAACGAAATAGAAACTTAGCTTTGGTAGAAACATTGAAATCTCATTCATGAAATTAAGAAAACTGAACGGAAATATATGATTTTTGAAAAAAGCAATGATGAAAAAAGTTAGTGAATAAGGCCCCAGGTCTGTGTTACTGCAGCACTTTTTCTACACAAGTATTGGATGGTCTAATAGCGAATCTCCTGGTTTTATCATCAGGCCGGATCTAGCGGGGGGCTAGCGGGTGCATTTGCCCCCCCCCCTCGCCAATTCAATGGGGCGCCAAAATTCTGGGGGCACCAAAAAGGGTGAATAAACAAATTTTGTACCCAAGTTTTGAAAAACGAATAAATATTTTCCGGAAAGTTCAAACTAAAATAAATAACGAAAAATAATAAGTTCCTTGAGTTGTGAACCAATTCGTTCTACGGATTCGAAGAATGTTCCAGACAATATTAGCGATTCTTATTTGTGGCCAAAATTGAGGAAATTGAGGGACTACTTGAGGATCATCATCATGCAGTTGTTTCATTGCAACGGAAAGGAAGTTTGATGATTGGTAAAAACATTGATTTAGAGCTGACAACGATAGCGGATCCGTGATCCAAGACTTCCGAAATAATAAAAATTGGTTATTGGTGGGAGGGGGGAAGTCCATGCCCATTTGCTTTGTTTTTCGTTTCGTCTTGATCCGAAAATGGTCCTTTCTATTGAAATCGGGTACCTTACAACCTAATTCCTACATTAATGTGGTAGGAGAGGAGTAGGGAAGAGGATAAAAATACGGGGCACCAAAAATTAGGCCTGCTCCCCCTCGAAAATCACGTAGACACCCCTGTTTATCATTAGGAATACCTACGCCGATTAGTGTACCTACCTATCGGAGTTATCTGTTCAATCATTGTGAAAATAGTGAGACTTATTTTTGTTCTGAACCACCCCGGGGTCGCAGGAGCAAAAATTACTACTACTTAGCTGGAACATTCCTTATTCTGGATTCTGAACTACAATATTGAGCGGGATAAATGAGGAGGAGATAGATTACAATCTGACGTTTAAGAGACTATCCACAGGATAAAGACGTCTTATTCGACCTTCCAGAGGAGGTCAAGAACACAAAGGGACGCCACAAGAGAAAGTAAAGAGAGGCAAAGACATTTTTGTCTCGAAAACCGGTTACCGGTTACCGGATGCGAGGATTTCACACTGAGAAAAATATTCGGGTAAAATATTCCCAAACCTGGTTCACTATACCCGAAAATGGGGTTTAAAAAGTGACTGCGGGTAACAGTGACTATACGAAAATAGTAAATATTTTAAGGTTAGAATAACCCTGGTAAGGCTGAAACAACCTCACCCTCGTATGGTCAAATTCACCTTCATAAAGTAAACTCAACCAAACTGTAAAGTAGAAAGGAAACAATTTTTAAAGTAAAATGAACTAGATTGGATAGCTAGACAAACTAAATCGTGAAGTAAATTTAACCCAACTGTTAAGGCAAATAACTACTATTTTTTTAGTAGAATGCACTAAATGTGATAGTAAAATGAACCTAACGAATAGCTCTTCTTACTGAATCATAATGGTTACATCTACTTTGTGTCTGGTATAAACAACCTCAGAATTATCATGAGTTTAGTTGTTTTTATCCAATAGCTTTACTAAAATTTTAGTTCATGCTACTTTTCCATGGTGAATTCAACCATATAATTTGGCTTAAAATAGTTTATTCATTCCCTCCCCCAAGAGCTATAAAAACTGATATTGATGTGATTGTTATTGCCTTTTGAGCATTCAGTCAAAAAAGAGCAACAAAAGTGAACTCCTTTCATTTCATTTCATTATCTTCCCCTCCGAAAATCAACCGCACTCTAAATCATCGTCAGCATCAACATTCTGGTCCTCCTACCGGATTTGAACCAGTGACCAGTTAGCGGTGACGATGCTTTAGTGAAGAGGTTGACTGTAGGAAAAGAATAAAATGGAATAAAAGGAGCTCACCTTTGTGGCTCTTTTCCAATCGAACACACTAAAACAATCAATATGTTTCAACAGCTTGAGGGGGGGGGGGGGTAATACACTATTTTAAACAAATTCGGTTAAGGCTTAATTCACATCCCATCCAAAACGAGTAAATGTACATGCGTTGCATCTCGTAGTGAAACCTGTGCAGCTTATCATCTCATAACCAAAAACTACGATGATACTTTCAATGGTACAAAGATCAGTGAAAAGGCAGTAATTTAACTCATGGAAAAAGCGATCATTTTATTTTAAAGTACTATGTTTATGCAAACATGCACTTAGGCATGCAACTAAAAAAATATGTTAATGCAAGAGAGATAGAAGCAAATTACAGCGGGTCTCTTGAAATATTACACAGTATTTTCCACTAGGCACAGTACCTATTAAAATTAATTGTTCGGAATACGACTAATCAAGGCATTTTAAATCTTAACACTTCAAGTTCATAACGACCACAAGCCGACTTCACCACTGCCCGAACAGTCACATACTAAACTGGAAAAAAGGCAGGCTTGGACACGTTGGAGTGTCGGACCCTACCAACTTATGAATATTTCCCCAAGTAACCCTTCTAAGTTTCTTTTTACCCAAGTAGTTGGGTTGTTTCAACTTTGAAGATGCAATTGACCCAACTCCAATAGCGCAAAAATAATAAAAAATAGCCTTTGGTATACCATATACCATATCAATTCGCACCTTAAAGCCGCGTCCACACTATGCCGAATCAAAAGCGAGTGGAATCGATCGACTTGGTCGACTATTCATTCGACTCAAGTCGATCGACTCTATTCGCTTTCGATTCGGCATAGTGTGGACGCAGCTTAAGACCAATATTCGACGACTCTACTTTTTTTTTGACTGGGGGTATTCTATTCTCAGCAAAACGAACTCCCTGTTTTCCTCTTGAACCATATCCAGTATACGAGTCATCACTTTTAGCGAAAGTAATGACTGGATGGTTCAAGAGAAAATGAAGGAAAGAATGGAATTCGTTTTACTGCCTACCTATACCTTATGACGCGCGCTACTTCCATCATTGCTAACGGCGGGTTGATTTACCGGCTAACCGCCCTGGAGTCCCCACTCCCCAGACGATAATGCGACGAACATGTCCACAGCAACGAAAATAACGGGGAATATTGTCGATCGAAAAAAAGTTTGTTTGTTCCCATTTTCCCCCTTCGCAATATTTCCTAAGCCCCTAGAATATTTCCTGTGAAAGCAGTTCAGGTTAATCGAGGCTCTCCTCCTCCTCTCGAAAAAACGTTTATTAATTATCGATTTCCTATTTCCCGTGTTACCCTCCATCACACCTCCAAGTCGGTGTTACCACAGGCACTCACTGCCGACACTATAAACCGGAATTTTTCTTCTATAATTTTCCGGGTTGTAAGCGTAGATGGTGGGTAGGAAAACGTATATCAGAGGAAGCTTTCTAGATGATTATGGCTTCAATGTCTCTCTGGGCAACGGATTTTACTCTTTTTTCTCTCTCATCAATCTCTCGGTGGTGAGAAAACAAAGCCCGGAGAGAAAACTGAAACTTCCTTTTATTGAAATTTATAAGTTTTTCATTGGAAATAACTTGGTTACCGTTCCTTTGAAATACTACTTGAGCCTGTACGAGCCATCCAACATCTCGGAATGCAGGGAACCAGCCGCAGCTTACCAAGTGTATGGTTATTGATTAAATAATGTTCCTCTATCGAGCCGTCAAACAAAGAATTAATCTGCAAAGCCCATCGAGGCTCCTCCGGCCACGATATTAACCTGTTACTTTTTTCTTTCGGTTCCTTTAAGTCTATAAGTTCATAAAAAACCTTTTTTCAAAAAATATTTTCATATTAACAGGCACGTAGTTACCCAATCCAGCAAATGAAATTACAACACGCGAAAAGAGGATGATAATACGTTTACCTACGTCCTTTTTTGTTAGACAGGAAAATAGGGCCCAATGAAAAGACGTACAATTTTTTGTTTCCGGTCCAATTTCCATCTTCACTCAATACGATAAAGAACGACACAAATCTCTCTTTTCAAACTTAGGACCACCGAGAAAACTTGCTTAAGAAACAATTAGGTTAGATAAACTCTGAAGATTCGAAAACTCTTTTAGCCCAGTGTGGAGAAAGTCCAGCTTTCTTATTTTCTGTCGAGAAAAAAATAAATTAAATAAATAGCAAACCAAAAGTTTAAAATGAAGTAAAGACACTACAGAGTGGGAGAGAGGCACCGGCTAATCCTATTCAAGGTGTGTTTGCCAAGAAAAAGATAATTGTCTTTTGCGAGTTGTTAGAGAGGAAGTTAAAGACAAATTCAATAAAGTTAGTTCTCCGACGAAAGAACTCATTTCTGGTTTTATCCTGAGAAAAAACTACCGCAGAAGCCTTTGTACTTAAGACGATAAGATAAATTCATTTTTCCTAAATTTTAAGTTTACGAAACTTCCTAAACGGTGTATAACTGACTACGGAACCCGGGCTAGCCGGCCACAATCACAATAGCACCCGAATTCGAGTGAATGTCCGCAAATATGCAACATTTCTGAGTCTGAATATTCGAGAAATTGCAAGTTTCACGAATATTTTTCGCTAAAGCGAAAATGCAGATTTTGAGGGCTTTTCGTTTGATTACGTGCCGTTAGCGCGCAATGAAAAAATCGTGTCTTTTGCGCGCACTACCTGGGAGAACCCCCTTGTCAAAGTTAATCGTATTTTGTACTTACTGCTTTTTTGGGCCAGAACTTTTTCTCACATGCCTCTATTTCTTCTTCGTCATGTTCTTTTTCTCGTTTTCCTATATTCTTTTTGCTTTCTCAGCTTGCCATCATCCACAGGAGCATGCCCGAAATTCGAAATATGTATACCTACCTACTAATTATTTGACTACAATTAATAGTGGTACATTGGACTACTAGGAGAGAAGGTGTGCGTTTCCCGGGGCGAGAGACCGATACATATTCCAAGACTGCGGAAAACCACTTTCTGACCAAGGAGTACCTGGCCTGGTATTTATTTTAGCCTTTTTAACCAAACTTTCATCCAAAAAGTATTGCAATTCTAAAGGGTGGGTGGTCCGTGATCGAGGAGGCTGCGATAAAACATCAAAATTTTAGCCACAAGCTTGGCTGTAAGAACCACGAATTGGCGTTTTTTCAATTTTAGTCGGGAAATTTAGTGGTTTATCGCAGTTAGAGCCTCGTATACAATCAGCGTTTCATCCCCATTTGTGTCCTTTTCCTCCATTTTTATCACGAATTGGAGCTTTTATCAATTTAGCCGAAATAATTTCTTAACTTTACCAGCGAATTACAGTTTCGACTCCATTTTAGCCGAATTCACAGATTTTTTCATGTTGATCCTCGAAAATTATGTTTTTCGCCATTTTAAGCTGAGAATGAGTGCTTTTTGTCAACTTCAGCCGTGAATTACGTTTTTTTTTCTATTTTTGCCGGGAAATTAAAAGAGTTTTTCAGTTATACCCACGAATTATTTCTCAACTTAAAGGCGAGAATCACTGCTTTAACTCAATTTTAGCAGTGAATTCACGAATTCTCTCTTTTTGATCCGCGAATTAGCGTTTTTATACATGTTTGGTACGAGTGAGCGCTTTATCCTAATTTTAATTAGCGTTTTCTCACAATTTTAGCTGCAATTGATTTTCCTAGTTTCAGCCGCGAAGTATCTACCACTTTCATTCAATTTTAGCCTCGGGGAATCAGCAACTTTTCTCAAATTGATTTTTCATTTCATTTTAGCTGTGAATGAGTGCTTTTTGACCACCTTGACCGAATTTACGCATTTTTCCATTTGAGCTGTGAATTACGGGGTTTTCTCAAACTGTCCGTGAGATAATGATATTTTCTAAATTAAGGGTCCCGGGGAAGAACGACTTTAGTCCACTTAAACTAAACTTTTTGAAAATTCAAAATTTCTCAACTCGTAAGGTTTTTTTTTACTCGAGGAAGAAAATAGGCAACATTCATAATTCGAGAAATTCGTATGTTTGAAAACAGTAGGCAACCATCAGCTGCTTAGGCGGACTGGACTGAAGCCCTCCTTAGCTCAGGGCGCGCGTTTTTCCCTTGTACGGTTTACTTTTTTACAGTATTTTCTGTAGGACTCAAGCCACTTTACGCTTTCATCGAATCAACTAAATTGTAGTGCACAGAACAAGCTGCCAAATGGCCTTACGAGATACATTCCTAGCAAAAGTGGACTGCTGAGGTCGGTTTTCCCTGGAGCCCTTCAAATATGTTAGCCGTGAATTAGCGCTTTACTCAATTTTAGCCGCGACGAACCTGCTGAGTGATTCATCGCTGCTTCTCCATTTTATTGCCTCGATTTAGCGATTTTGCTCAAGTATGGCCGTGATTTCGCGTTTTTCAGAATTTTTATACGCGAATTAGGGATTAGCGCTTTTCCACTGCATCAGCCGCGAATATTAGCACTTTTACAAACTTTTTGTCACATACTTGTCCCTAGATCAGCAAACTTGCACGCTTTCTCAATTTTAGCCTCGTACTAATGGCCTAAAGAAAATTATGGTTTGCGCATTTTCTCTATATTAGTAGCAAATTTGCCTTCAGATACCTGACCATGCTAGTTGCCTTAATAGTCTAAGAGCCAGCAACGTAAAAAGTGCAACCATTTGCATACTTTTCTTACCCAGCACATAAAATAGAGAATAATTCCCTAATAGTGGGAAAAATTGTCTGCCTCAATTTGGACGCGACGAAACCGATGGCAGACGGCATCAAAGATGCACTTGCGGGGAGAAGTAACAAAAGTTCCGGCCAGATGGCAAAGACGTTTGATTTTCGTGATAACGCATTGGAAAATATTGTGAAATGAATATTACGTTTCATGCTAAGGGGTCCTGTGGCTGCGAGCCAAAGGAAAAGTCGAAAACCCCTTTAATTTGAAGTTCCGCTTGTCGGTGTCAGGGTTTATGGGCCCTATTAGAAGAAGAGGGACGAAAAATTCTAGAATCGAATCCGTTTTATTTATTCGAAGCATTTTGAAAGATCCCATCGGCTGTACTCTGATTTACGGCGCATGGAAAATGCGAATTATGAATTTTCATATTTCGTGGTGAAAGTAACCATAATTTTACCCACGCTGCAGCCTAAAATATTTTTTGGGGTGTGCTCTTACCTGAAGTGACACTGTTTTTCTACGATTTTTTACTTCCATGTTCCCGTAGGGAAGGAAGACTGGTAATGGCAAAAAAAAAAAAATTTAGCTGACACCAGATTCGTGTTCCTGGACCCTGAAAAGGCCTAAATCACGATTTTCAGTGTGGCGTCCTCCGTCGTCCGTCGTCCACTTTTTTCTTGACAGATCTGGACGAGTGATGGCTCAAAAGTTGTGTCTTCATCTCTAGATGTACAGCTTGTACACCGTAAATTTGAAAACGATTGGCTGAGCGATTTGGAAGATATTACAACAAATGTGTTCGGAGTAAAAATGGTTGGACCCTTATAATTCCAAGAGAATATTATAAAATTTGATGATCGATCGTTCAAAATGGTCATCTAGGTTCCTAGAAGACGCTGTTAAAATTTGAATAAGATTTGTTGAGCGGTACAGTTGCTAAGGTTTGGAATGCGTTTCAGCTCTTTTTTTGCCCCAAACCTATCTCCTACCAGAATTTTAGTCCGATTTCCTCTCATGATGGCTTAAAATGACCACAACAAAATTCCCCATCGATGAACTGGCCATTTTTTCGAAATTCAATTTGGTTATTTTTAAATTAATTTTTTAAACAAATTGACGAGGATGTATTCGAGGATTCGTTTCTCTTAGATTATTTCGAGTTTTAGCGAGTGTCTTATTGATCAAATTGTGTCCATTATTTAATTCATTGATCGTGTTGAATATTTCAAATTGATAGTTACCTTTAAAGAGAACTATATTAGGCTACAAAATTCATTATTCGTCACGTCGTTAGAATTTGTGTTTTCATATTTTTTGTGTGTTATTATTGCATCAATCGTTGACATGGGATGAATATTGAGAGACATAGAGCTCTTTCCAGCAAATTTTAGAACTTTGGCATTTTTATGAGAACAGGCTAGGGCAAATTAATTAATTTTTATGGGTGAGTTTTAATGATTAATCACTCGTGTCGGAATTGTTTCATGTGAAAGGCACGTTGTAAGCGAACGACGGGAACATGGAAGTATCGTGGGATCCTCCACACAAACTTAATGTAAATTTCAGCCCTCAAAACTTGAGGTGTCGCCTGCTGGGAAGGGGGGTCGCGAAGGACGTGCTTTTAGCAGTGAATTAACACTTTTTTAAAAAAATTATTTCCGTACAAGTAGAACTCATCAAAATTGTGGTGAGACATAGTTCCTTAATTTCCAATCAGCAAAATTATTTTGATAAAATTGAGAACTTGGAAAGAAAGCATACATTGGTAACCTTTTGGACAAGTACGCGGGTAGAAAAAAAAACCCAAAAAAAATCTAATATTCGTGGCTAAAAATTGTGAAAACGTGTTTGTTTGTGGCTAGGGGCGAAAAAATGCGCAAATTCACTGGTGAAATTGTGATAATAATTAAATGCTCACTCGCAGCTGGAATTGCGAAAAAGCGTTAATTCACGTCTCTGGCAATGAGAAAAACGTCTGATTCGTAGCGTAAAACCCAACTCATTCGACGCTAAATTCAAATAAAATCGCTGTACCAAGGCAAAAAATCCTCCATTTTATATAGTCGCGATTTTTCCCAATTTTTGCTTTGAAGATTTCTTCGATTTTTCCATCAAATTAGCGATTTTTTACCTTTTCAACAGTGAATTTGCACTTTTTCTCTCTTTGAACTGCAAGAGGAGCGTTTTTCGTCAGTTTCAGCCACGCTAATTAATGATTTTTCTCAATATTGGCCGAAAATTAGCGATATATGAACTATTTTCACCTCGCATTAACCTTTTTTTCTCAAATTTAGCTATGAACTTTAGAGATTTTTCTCAGTTTTAGGCTTGAAGTTGCCTTCAGAAGCCATCGGATATGTGTTTTCCTAAATTTTAGCCGCGAGTTAGCGTTGTTACTAAAATTAAGTCGTGAGTTAGCGGTTTTTCTCTATTTTAGCCGCGAATTAATTAGCGATTATTTTCAATTGATTCAACGAAATAGGATTGGTCCAAGTTTAGCCTCCAAGTAGCGCTTTTTGTCTGTTTCGAGCGAGTTTAGCTATTTTTCTCAACTTTTGCCGTGAATTAGCGTTTATCACAATTTTATTATATTTTTTTCAGATTTCTCATCCTATTTTCCCCCAGAAAACAGTACCCTGACACCGAAAACCGATACTTCAAATTAGAAGGTTTTAAGCTTTCACGACTTTGCCATTGGCTCGACGCCACAGAACCTGATAGCATTAAATGTAATATTCAATGCCCCATATTTTTCAATGCGTAATCTCATGAATAGAACGTCTTTGCCGTCTGATCAGAATTTGTGTTACTTCTCCCCACAAGTGAATCTTTGATGCCGTCTGCCACCGGTTTCGTCACAATCCAAATGGAGGCAGACAATTTATCCCACTATTGGGGAATTATTCTCGATTTTATGCGCTGGTTAAGAAAAGTATGCAAATGGTTGCACTTTTGACGTCGCTGGCTCTTGGTCTATAAGTATTGGTTTATTTTCCTTAATTTTAGAGGCAAATGAGCTCTATTTCTCAATATTATCCTCGAATCAATGCTTTAAAACTGAAAATTTAAGTTGGTATTGAAAGTTAGTCACGAAGTTGCCTCTAGAAACCATGAATTGACGTTTTCAATAATAGCTGAGCCTGCTGATTGATTCTTCAAAGCTCTTTTCTCAATGTTAAAGCTCCAAGAGCGAATAAAGCGAAAGATATCAACGGTAGTTGCAGTCCGACTGGTGCATCAGGTGACTTTTAAATAAATTTCAAGTTCTTCAGGAGTGGATGGATGGTGAGAGGGGAAATTACGTCAGTGTGCAGTTTTGAAGCATTTGAGGGAACTCTAAAATGTTTTTTTCACAAATAACAAGAAAAATTGACCCTGGGAAAACACATCTTCCTCCTCTTCACCACACCATCCATTTCATTAACCGTCCTTTGAAAAACCTTGATTGCTTTTAATGATTAATGTGAGCAATTGTTTTTTTGAAGAGCCCTCTTCAAGAAACACCAATGCTTGAATAATTTGCCTACATATATACCTACATATATGAATACCTACATATTTCGTTAAATTAATTTCTGTGTGGATGGTGGGAAGGTGAGAAAGAAAGAAGCAGCAACAGAATGTGACGAAAAACAAGAAAAATGGAATTCTCGCTCAAGA
The DNA here is from genome assembly GCA_038030265.1 of Corythucha ciliata. Lineage (NCBI taxonomy): Eukaryota > Metazoa > Arthropoda > Insecta > Hemiptera > Tingidae > Corythucha > Corythucha ciliata. The sequence continues at coordinate 40,581,113 of CM075938.1, read as the reverse complement.
AAGCAGTAATAGAATTAAGTTTGACAAGGGTGTAATTACAGGTAGTGCGCGCTAAAGACACGATTATTTCATTGCACGCTAAAAGCATGCGCGCCATCTTTCGTTTCTTTTAGTGGGCTGACCGTCTCCTACTGCACCTGACTCGTGTACATTACACACAGGTATTGACAATTTCCGCCATATGTGGTCCTTTTGAGTGGGGAGGGCTTATTATTGGCTGGTGAGCGTAACCTACATGACCGTTGCAGCAAATAGATAGCAGATCCAGTTGATCCGCCTATGTTGGGGGGGGGGGGACAAACATGTTGACTGTTAGTACTCGTAGGAACTTATAGAGCCTTAACCATACTGAACAGAAAACCAATATCGCAAATCATCCATCAATAATCGTGGAACCATGGAATCTGTCGATGAGCTAAAACCATTAAATCACTTTTTTGAATTAGTTAACCAAGTGAAATTAGCTATTTGAAATGAGTCATGCCTCACAAACTTGCTATTAGATTTAGAGTGGGACAAAAGCACGGATTTTTTTTTTTTTTTTTTTTTGCAGAAAGACCTGCAAAATGTCCTTTTTTTTATTGGTGACTCCCAACCCCACTACACAATGGAACACGACGCCCTGCTACACGATTACAATGGAGCAGCTACCATATCAACGGTTGCTACGATAAATGTTACCATGGCAACTGTTACCATGACAACGGCTAGCATAGCTGCTGTTCGTAACTTGTCGAGGCCACCCCATTAGCGGTTGCAGTAATACGGTTACCCATGGAGGCAGGAACAAGTGGAGGGAGAGAAAGGCTTTTTTAATGTAGAAAAACGCGAAGCCGGTTTTTCCGTCATTACACACCCACTGTTATCATTCCTCTAGAAAGGACGGGAGGGGCAATTTGTCACTTTTTCACTTGTTCAAGTATTAAATTGTCAATGTTTTTGTTGGATGAGGCCTGATAACAGATAGTGTAGTAATGGCAACCGGCTTAACGAAAAATGCGTTTCCCTCCCTCCACTTGTTCCTACACCTACCTCCATGCGGTTTCCATTATAACGGTTGACACAGTAACGGTTGCCATGGTAACGGTTACCAAGCAACGGTTGTCATGGCAACCCCTGTATTATAAAAGTCGAAAACCAATTGATTTGAAGTCAAAAATCATATATTTTCATTTTATTTCAGACTCTGTTCAAAACTGTCAGATGAAGCTTCAAAAAAATAATTATTACTTCATCCAACATCCTCCCTCGAAGCCACGTGGCTGGAAGTCACGACAATTCATCCCGGTACTCCGCAGGAATTCTACTCATCCTGCCAGATCTAGTAATGTAAACGTTAGCCCGTCTACACACGGAGCGACTGAAGAAAACTGGTTGGAAACTTGAGTTACAAACCAGTCACCTCTCCTCTGTATCTCTTCCATGTATTTTCACAAGACTCCACTCACAGTAGTGACTGAAGTTTCCAAACAGTTTGGTTTCATTTTAGTAGCTCCGTGTGCAGACGATCACTTGAATATTCATGTATAGAGACTCGAAAGAGACTGGTTATTAACTCGAGTCTCCTATCAGATTCTTTTCAGTCGCTTCGTGTGTAGACGGCCTTATGATGAATATACAACCATTGAAACTGTTACCAGCTACCATACCAGCGGTTGCCGTGGCAGTGGCCTCCAAAACAACAGTTGCCGTGATACGGAAACCATGGTAACGGTTACAATAGCAACAGTTGCCGAATTGACGATACCAATGATACCATAGCAAAGGTGGTCATAGTAAGTATAGTAACCCGGTTTGTTGGGACTAATAGGTTAGGTCAGTTAATGTGGCACTTTCCCATTGTTAGATGACAACAATCGCCGTACGACGTGAGATGGATGACCCGACACGTGCAAGACCGGGACCAAAATATACTTCTATGGTCTTCGACCATAGAAAAATGAAATGCACTCTTCCCGACTGCTAGCTGCAGGAGCGATTTTTTAAGATATTTAACTGTCAGTTGCCGGTTTCTATCCAGTATTTTTATATTTCCTAATTATCTCACTTTTACAACTTCGCACGACTTTGAATAGGTACCAACTTTTCATCGTGTTTTTCCCACCAATCCATGCATTCAGGCATTTATGAAGCCCAAAGGTGAGACCAATTCGTTTTTCTCTCTTTTCCTTTTCAATCAGTTGCCTGAAGAGTGCTCAGTTGAAGCTTAGGAAGGGGTTGATAATATTAAAAGGGTGACGAGAAATCTCCTCGCTATCAAACAGAGGTCCTTTGAGTCTCGCTATTTGAATAACCCCATATATCCCTTTTCCATTTCCGACACCCGGTCAAGTGGAAGAAGTAAAAAATTAAGGCCAGTTTAATGATTAAATAGCGGGTTCGGGGTGTGCAAAAAAAGTTAGCGCATTTGGAATATGTGAAAAAGGCGGTGAGAATGTGAAGCCAAGTTTCTTTCGAATGGAAACGTGAACTGAATGATAAAGCAGTGAAAATCTTATTTGCTCCTTTTTCCTCTATTTTCTCTTTTCCCACTGTCGCTCGCTCTCTTTCGCTCTTTCTCTTTCTTCCTTATGTGGTATCGAACATTTTCCTTGGACCATTTTATCTTGCTCTACACGTTTGAATTTATCAGTAAATCATTGACCCTATCCTTCATACGATAATATCTTCAATTTTTCTTTTTCTGCTTCTCTTTTCTTCTTGTTTCCATTTTGTAAGGATACAAATTGATACAAATAAAAAACATCTCAACCTTTACCAATTTCATCCTTGTGAAAGGAAACAAGTTTCCCGCTCATTAATTAAGTCGCTACTTTCTGTTATCTTAAAACTCACTATAGGAATAAGGCACCAGAAAGCGATTAATGTCTCACAATGTTGCGAGTTCTCTAGAAATGTTTGCTTACCTAGGCAGGGGGCCGGCAAAGGGAAAGCGAGTTGTTGAAACTCATTAACAGAACTCCTTGCAGTTTGAGTCCTATTTGGTTAGCTAATAGTTATTTTCAAAATTGAGGCGAATACGGTAGGTAAACATGAAAAGAGAAGTAGAGGAAGGTTCAAGTTTTATGAAAGGCTTTAAGGTGTGGCGGTGAAATGGTTGTGGTAAGCAAGAGGGTGAGCGCGGGCACTTCTTGAAAAATTGAGTAATTGTGTTAGAAAAAGAAAAGTTTTCCAGATTGCTTTTTTTAAAAAATTAAATTCGTTCATTCAAGTTATGTTCTTCACCTTTCTCCTCTCGCACCAAGTCACCACAACTACTCCCAACCAGAGTTTTATTTAATTGTCAAACTTTCATAATCCAATTGTGTAGCCCAAACTGAATTGTTTAAAGAATTTCGGGAATTAGAAAAGGGATATTCAAAATTTCAAATTTCTGTCTTTGCTCCCAAAAACAAACTGACGAAGGGGTGTATCCATGGATTTACGTAACAGAATCGTTGTGGATTTGAGTTGCCATCGTAACTCCCAAATCGTTCCACAAGATGCTAAGGGTGCAACAGGAATCGATAAGGCCCTCGATGGTTAATGATAGGCCAGAACGATTGCCCTCTTATTTTCATCCCTTTGAAAAGGTTTTTGAGTGAGAAAACAGAACAATTTATTATACGAATTAGATACGTAGGCGTATATAGGTTTTTTTTTTTTTTTTTTTTTCAACTTTTTATTCATCAGAATTATACAGTTGGGCTCATGGACATTTATGCGTGTGACTTGAAACTTGAAATTAGGTACAATCCATCGATTGCCCTAGACCAGAGGTGGTAATAAACAGGTATATGTGATGAATCGAACGAGTCTTTCACCTAAGCTAATGCATTTAAACGTTTATCTTGCACAGGGCATTGACTAGACTGTTATCACGACTTCTCTTTATCACAGACACTTGCACAGGGTTGAAGAGAGAGTAGTCAGTTGCTTAGCGAGTCCTGCAGACGCTTCCTTTTTAGTCGACGAGCCGATGGCTAGGGGGGGAGGGTTGCTTGCAAGGTCTCGCAGGAGGCGATTTTCGTGCTGAGCCATGGGATGAATGGAGTCTGACGTAGGATTCCGTTCCTGCGCATACCTCCAGGTCAAAGTGTACCAGAGTTCCTAACGTACCACGGTGCACCGACTATCATTCTTAGAGCTCGATTTTGCGTGGTTTGCACTCTGCTGATATGTTGGTTTTTGCAGCGCTGCCCTAAATCCTACACGCATATTGCCAAACAGGGCGGACTAAAGCAACGTAAATTTGTCGTTTGAGGTGTACGGGCAGTGATTAATGAGCGTGAAGAAGATTTTTTAATTGGGCTAATCTGCTCCGGATCCTAGCGATCAGATTTTACACATGGGGAGCCCAAGTGACCCAGGTATCGCACGTGATCGTTTCTTAGGGATAGGCACGCCATTTAGAGTGATGGGAGCTGGGAGTGTAGCGCATCTCTGGGTGAATAGCAGTGCGACCGACTTATTCGGGTTCATTACCATGCGCCATGTTTGGCACCACGCGTTAATTTCTTCCAAATAGTGTTGCATCTTTGCTTGTGCGTCTTCGCATGATTCGTCTACTAAGGGCCGCAACATCATCAGCGAAATGCGCACGAGCCACATCTGTTCGAGAGGGAAACTCTCCGTTGTATATCAGGTAAATGAAAGGGCCAAACTCACTTCCTTGTGGTACACAACGACGGCGAGACACATTTAACAGAGAAGGTTCTGCTATGAAGGTACGATTGGACCACCCTGTAGAATGTATCTGGGAGGTCGCTTTTGATTTTGTACAGTGGCACTGGGTGCCACACCTTATCGAATGCCTTCTCGGAATCCAGAAAGATCCCGAGGCACATTTGCTTGCGTTCGAACTTTGCTTGCGTTGTGTTCGAGATTTCCTCGACGACTCGATGGAGCTGTTGCGGACACGAGTGATGCTTACGGAACCCTAATTACGTGTCTGCAAGTCTGTGAGAAAGAAACGTGAGAAGTTTGGGGAAAAGAAGCCGTTCAAATATTTTTGAAAACAGGGTGAGGAGGCTTATGGGCCGATAGCTTGATGTCTCGTAGGCACTTTTTGTTAGGTTTCTTATGCCCGTATTTATGAACGACCCTTGACATTAAGGAAACCTTGAAATTCATTAGAACATATGTTTTTATTGCGGTCAAAACTGTTTTCAACGGTTCCTTGACTCAAGGAAGCTTCGAGGAACTTTCATAAATACGGGCCTTAATCATTGTAACCATAGCGTGTTTCCATGACTGGGGAAAGTGTGTGGTTCGAAGTATTCCATTATAGGTTTGCAAAATACCATGCCTTTACCTGGCAGCGCCTTAAGCAGAGGCTGGGTTATTAAATCATGTCCAGGTGCCTTTTTGGTTGGCGAGCGGTTGATTGCATTGCGTATCTGGTCGGGAGTGACAAATTCATTGAAAGGAGATAAGGGTACAGGGGTTCTTCAAGTCGGTCTTTAAATTTTAAAGCGGATTCATGGTCGTTATCATCATTGGGGGCGAACTGCTTGCTGAGGAGACTCGCGAAGAGGTTGCACTTCTCGAGCGACGAGGCATGTCAAGTCTGGCCGACCTTTAGGGGGGGAATCTCCGTCGTTTCTCTCGTCAGCGTTTTTGTTTTTCTCCAAAGAGACCCGTCAGGGGCGCACAAAGAGCTGATGGCGTTTTGCGTTGTGATATTTCTTTCGTTCTGTAAGGCCTGTTTCAACGCCCTCGTTGCGCTATTATATCGACTTTTGGCTTCTCGGTGTTTTGTCCTGATCCAATCCCCACGGGCCAATTTCTTTTCATTAAGCAGACGTTGTATCAGGAGTGAGGGTAAGTACGCCCTGGGCACAGTCCCTTGTACCGTCGAATAAGAAGCCTCGTTTGCAGCTGAGCGTATTAGCTGGGTGAAGCTGGAAACTGCTGAGTCAATATCCCTTGGTGTCTTGAGGGGTACCTTTAAGTTTATTCTTTTATTTTCCAGTTGAAAGGATACTGAATGAGACTCGTTGACAACGATGGAGGTTGTACACTTGAGAGTTGAATGGTAACAGGGAAGTGGTCGGAATGCAGTTCCTTTACGACGGTGAGTGGTGTACACATAGTTTGAATATTTCTGCCGATGAAGAAATCTAGGACATCTGGGGACCGAAGTGGGTCGTGGGGATAGTATGTGGGTTCCACTGAACGGACGACGTCTAGCCGAAGTGCACTAACGGTTTCGAGCAAAATTCTCCCTCGTGGGTTGGCAAGACGAGATCCCCATCGATAGGGTGTTTCGCGTTGAAATCCACTCCAAGAAATAAAATCGATTTCATTTCGTGCATAACACCCCAAAAGTCAGCTAGGCATAATCTATTTGCTGGGGCCGAATAAAAAGCTCCTATTTGCACAAGTCGGCCTTGATGCTGCAATGCAATCCTCGTCATTTGGAAAGCTGATTCCTGAATGCATGGGAGTTCGTTGTGCCGGATCTTGGTGTTAATTAAAATGGGTGAGCATTTTTAGCCTTGAATCAGCGCACTTTTCAACTTTGGCCGCGAATGTGCGATTATATCATCGTCATTTAGCCGTGCGAGTTAGCGCCTTTTCCTCATTTTAGCAGCGAAATAGCAATTTTTCTCAATTTTAGCACCAAACTGCGATTTTATGCTGCTAAAATTGAGAATAAGCACTAATTCGCTGATAAAATGAGGAACACATACTTAGTTAAATGTGAAAACATCGCAAATTCATGTTCATGTGTTGCGTAAATACAATTACCTAACGGTGTATAATATAGCGATGAACTAGCGCTTTTTTCTCAATCTTAACCAAGAAATTCAAGAATCACCGTTTATAAAGCCCCCCCCCCCCTATTACTTTTAGCCCCCTCATCTTTCGTCGTTGCGCTATAGGTACCGGAACAAAAACTAAAACCCTAAAACATTTAGGCGCACATAAAAAAAATAATAATGAATGAAAAAAAAAAAAAGTATTTTATCCAAGGTTCGATCAACGTTGGTCGCTTATCATTAGAAGACGAGCTTCTTTCTTCCATAATGGGGGGGGGGGGAAAGTCCGAAGAATCCGGGGCCCGCCTAAAGACAGCACTGCATTGGGCTGAGGCTCATTAGGATCCTGACTGATGATAGGAATCACGGGACGAGAATTTAAAATTGAATTGATGATCACTACATTTTTTAAAGAAACATTACGGACAATCTTATTCAGAAGTTGTTCCACGAATTTATTGTTAGACTCCCGAATACCTCGGAAATAAATGGGGGAAAGCGGGAGGTAATTCCAATTTACGCTGACCGATGAGCGATGACGCATGATCTATCGTCGCCTATAGGGGGTGATTCTGTAACTCGCAAAATTTACGTGTCGTAACTGTGAAGGAGTGGCAGAGGATGTACCCCGTTGCCTTGGTTTTTCCACGCATTTGTCAAGAATTTATTATTTTTTCTTCGAGACCACACATTCTAGCGTGAAAATTCCACAGTTTAATTCACTAGGTAGGTATCGTAAAAACCATGGCAACGAGGTATACCTCCCCTCGCCCTTCTTCCATTTTTCGTTACTGGAAAGGCAAAGTATCGTAAGCGCCACTTGGCCAACTTTACAGGAGATGCATTTTTCGTTTAGGACAACTTAATGTCGTCTGATTCTCTTGAAAATTTGTGTATGTGACCCTAGTGATTCATTTTAATTATTTTCGTAATTTCAAAACTTTCTACCGTGAGCAAGATACTTTTTAAACATGTTTTGTCGCTTACGATCGAACATGGGAAAACAATTTCTATTATTTGGTGGATACGACTTAGGCGTATACGTTTACTGAATCAGCTCACTGCCGCTTACGCTTTCCCGTGGAGGGTTAAATTCATTTAAAAATTTAAACAAAATAGTCGTTTTGTTGTTATGTGGACTATGGCAAGTCATAAAAACAAAACATAATTGAACGCATTACACGCCCTATTTTAAGAATGACAAAAGTAAAGTCACCAATTTTGGCGTGCATCGAAAGCTATCAATGATAGCGACCTGGGGGCTTATTCTCTAACTCGGAAGCAATAGCTTTTTCGAAGTCATATGTTTATTTCATTGATTTTCTTCAAACAAATGAATGAAATAAACACATGGCTGGCGAAAAAAATATTGCTTGTTGTTAGAGAATAGGCCCCCAGGTGTTGGTTGCATTTTTGTTGTATAAATACGTGGACAGAATGAGTTTCAATGATCTCATCCAAGAATTTACATGTTTTTCAAGCGCCAGAAGATAGTACTTGCTATTCCAGTCCCAAAAACCAGGTTTTATTGTGCACTTTTGTTCTTAACTCAAGAAGACTATAGTGAGATTTGTGAGATTCCACGTTGAAAAATACGTAAGAAATAACAGTAACGTCGGTCTACCATTGAAATTTTCATCAAATTTAAAACTGTCGCAACTTTATGGGTGAAACGGAATCATCCTCAGTGCCATCAAGCTCGTCTGAACCCGAAGCGGTAGCAGTGTGTGAAAGCGGACAGAAGCAAGTCCCATCGTGTAAGAGACCCGATTCACCCAATCACCTGTGTTCCTCCACTGCTGCCGTTGTCCAAGAGCCCCCTGCTTGTTCATCCTTCCTGGCTCCTCCTTCACGTGGTCCCGCTGAATGGCTACAACTACTAGTACTGAGGCAGGCTTGAAATTGTATCTACATATTAAATTGGTCTATCTAATGTGCTGAAAAAAGGGCTTACCAGCAAGTGTTCATTGGTTCACTGGCTGGGCGTTAGCCATTCTATAGGGGAATAATTTCAATTAGTTTCAGGAACCAGGATGTCATATACCATCTCAGCCTGTTTCAATATTATTGAGTTTGCGTCAGCCGATCGGAGTCAGTTTTCCAATAATTTTTCCTAGTGTTCTCTTATTTCTATTATGTGTTGTGTTGCTCATCTAGCTTTTTGTGTCGATCATGGATCCCTCGGCATGACATGCCTTCAACCCCCCCCCCCCGTATAGTAACCTCGGGGTCGCCCCCCTCCCGTGCAGATTTCTGGGTACGCCACTGCCTCATTGAGGGGTGTCCAAAATAAGCCAGTGTCGCCTGCTCGGCATCTTCAGTAATTGAATTTCCACCCACTGCATCCGACTCAGTTATTCACGCTACATCAAACCGTCCCATCCAACACAAATTATCAACTCGGCCTAGGGGAAGACTATGAATTGGAACCGTATAGGCCCCTTATTCATGAACGTTCCTTCAGGTTTAACCCGTCCAGAAGTTCATTGGGTCATCACTTCCAAATGCGTAGGGACAGGGACGTCTTTATTAAAGTTGAGGGCCCGGGATAACATTGGGCCCTCTCTTTTACTGAATTTCGCTCACTAAAATACATTTTGTATGTGACGTACTAATGTCACGGGTTTCGCGCTCTAAAAACCCATTTTTGCAGATCAAACTCACAAAAAAAAAAAAAATCCTGTTCGCTGACATTGCACTCTAAAAGCCATTTCGCGGATTTTTCTCCTCGCTAAAACCCCATTTTCGCGGTTCTGGATCACAGAAAAGTCAATGTCGAAGTTGTTCATTTGCTGAAAAACCATTCGATTCCAGTTCGGGAGAATAATACTGCAGTTACCAGGCGAAAATTTAAAGTTCTATTCAAGAAATATCACTTTCTGGGGAAAAAATTGTCAGTTATTCGACGGAAATTCGAAATAGAATGCAAAAAGACAGTTTTACGGCAGTGATGTTAGGTTTTGACGGTTCACGTAACGGTTAACTGTGCTAATTCAGTTTCTGGGGTCGTATTGACGATTTTTCATCTTAAGCCCCGAATAGCGCTTCTTGTCATCAATCTTTGAAGCTGCCTTCAAAAACTGCGAATTGGAGTTCTCTCAGATCTAGCTTTAAACATGAGCACTTTTCCTCATTTTTAGCCTTGAATCAGCGCACTTTTCAACTTTGGCCGCGAATGTGCGATTATATCATCGTCATTTAGCCGTGCGAGTTAGCGCCTTTTCCTCATTTTAGCAGCGAAATAGCAATTTTTCTCAATTTTAGGACCAAACTGCGATTTTATGCTGCTAAAATTGAGAATAAGCACTAATTCGCTGATAAAATGAGGATCACATACTTAGTTAAATGTGAAAACATCGCAAATTCATGTTCATTTGTTGCGTAAATACAATTACCTAACGGTGTATAATATAGCGATGAACTAGCGCTTTTTTCTCAATCTTAACCAAGAAATTCAAGAATCACCGTTTATAAAGCCCCCCCCCCCCCATTACTTTTAGCCCCCTCATCTTTCGTCGTTGCGCTATAGGTACCGGAACAAAAACTAAAACCCTAAAACATTTAGGCACATAAAAAAAAAAATAATAATAATGAAAAAAAAAAAAAAAAAAAGTATTTTGTCCAAGGTTCGATCAACGTTGGTCGTTTATCGATAGAAGACGAGCTTCTTTCTTCCATAATGGGGGAAAAAAAAAAAAGTCCGAAGAATCCGGGGCCCGCCTAAAGACAGCACTGCATTGGGCTGAGGCTCATTAGGATCCTGACTGATGATAGGAATCACGGGACGAGAATTTAAAATTGAATTGATGATCACTACATTTTTTAAAGAAACATTACGGACAATCTTATTCAGAAGTTGTTCTACGAATTTATTGTTAGACTCCCGAATACCTCGGAAATAAATGGGGGAAAGCGGAAGGTAATTCCAATTTACGCTGACCGATGAGCGATGACGCATGATCTATCGTCGCCTATAGGGGGTGATTCTGTAACTCGCAAAATTTACGTGTCATAACTGTGAAGGAGGGGCAGAGGATGTACCCCGTTGCCTTGGTTTTTCCACGCATTTGTCAAGAATTTATTATTTTTTCTTCGAGACCACACATTCTAGCGTGAAAATTCCACAGTTTAATTCACTAGGTATCGTAAAAACCATGGCAACGAGGTATATACCTCCCCTCGCCCTTCTTCCATTTTACGACACGTAAATTTTGCAAGTTACAGAATCACCCCCCGATTATTTGGCAACAAATAATTTTCGGGTTGATTGGGTTCTTTGTTGTGAGTCCAACAAAGTTTCGCATGATCTTTGAACAACTCTTGGAAAAAATTAAGGCGAAATAATATTAAATTTTAAGGCAGCTAACAGTAAGTTAAATTATTTTTAGACTTCAGGAAGCTTTTCCATTTTAAGTTATTTTTTATTTTTCTTTAAAGCTTTTAAGTTTAAATAAGAAATGATTTTTTATATAAATAGGTTATGAATAGAAAATAAAATAATATATCTCTGTCACAATTTATAAAATATTAGCTTAAAAAATAGCTAAAATTAGCTTAGTGAAACGAATAATTCTGTAATTAAATTATTCAAGAAGACTTGTAGAATCTGAACGAGCAGTACGAGTCTATAGCGTGAAGAACTCCGAGGGCGAACCCTAACATCTACATTTGATTACATTAAATCGAGCCAAAATGCCTTGTTATGCAAATAAATTAAAACTTACGTAGGCTGAAACCATGGCTGGATATGCGATCAGTCCCAAGCTAACTATGTACAATGGATACAAATAAATGTTGACAGCGACCGCAAGGTAGACGGACGCGCTCAAGTAGCTGATGGAGGCGCTCATGTTGAATAATATTTCCTTTAAGAGAGATGAACATGAAGTTGACTTGAAAGAGTAGGTATAATATTAAGAAAAACAAACTTACATACAGCGATGACCTTACTAGATAAACTGACTTGGCCGAGAAGATATAACACAATAGGAGAAGAGTCACAGTGGACACACTTGTTGAAGTGGCAGTCAAAAGCGAATAATAGGACATGCCCACAATAGTCGCTTGAGCACCTCCATAATTTATGAGCATACATTCGCACATCATTCCCAGAAACTAATAAGTATACGTGAAAATGTGTGTAATAAAATGCGAAGGGGGGAGGGGATAAATACTTACAAGCTCGGCGATCTTAATCATTCCTGGCTTCGTCTGAAGAAACTGTAGGTTGAAGCAAGAGCAGCAACAACAGCCCGAGGCTGAGTTTGCAGTTCGCATCAGCACACGTCCAGCGTTCATTATAGTTGCACGGATAAACTCGCGGCACCTTTTCACAATGTCTTTCAAATTTTAATGAGACTCCCAAGTTGCGCTACTTTAGGGTTTATCTCCTTCCCCCATTCATGAGTGAGTTATTTTGGGACGTACGAGAACCACACGTTGAGGATATAAAAGCTTTTGAACGTGCCTCAAGTAAAGGTGCGTGTCTTCTTCCTCTGTATAAACTATAATACGAGGTTTTAAAACTAGTTATCAAAATAAAGTCCAAAGTGCATCCATTCCCCCCCTCCATTCTTTCATCACTCCTGTCCTGGTGCCCCTATACTTATTAAGTTATTAAGAATAAAATATTCTGCACTCATGTATAGACTCAAGTGTTGGCTGATGAAAATGCATTACGGTACGAACCCCACCCCCTCGTTAGCATTTTAACCAATGAAGCTCCTTTCAAACCTATGAGCATTCCAATTAATTAATGTACGCGGATGGGTTTGTTCATAATTTCTTATTTAACATTCAATGAAAATATTCTGTCGTAGCACAGTAAATAAAAGGAATTATTAATTAAACATATTAATCACTGGAAATAATTTGTTCCTTATTGGAGAGCAACTATTTTATTAGTCTCTAAAGGGGAGTTGTACGGGTGATTCCTCGACCCCCCCCCCCCAAGCAGACAATCCACGGCTTATACTCGGCATACCCTTTCCCCTCCTTTTTTCTGTACCAATGACCAATCATATAGTTTTTAAATACTCGTTTCAACTTTCGTGGTTTTTGTACGATCAAATGGGAAACTTGCATGAATGCCCGATTTAGGAGAAAAGTATACCGGTGAATTGGCACATGGACAGAAGGATATCAACGGTAGTTGCAGCCCGATTGGTGCATTTGGTGATTTTTAAATAAATTTCAAATTCCTTAAGGTTGGGATTGACAGTGCGAAAGGAAATTACGTCAATGTACAGTTTTGAAGCATTTGAGGGAACTCTAAAATGTTTTATTGACAATAACAAGAAAAATTGACCCTCAGAAAACACATCTTCCCCCCCTCTTCCGTGCACCATCAATTTCATTAACTGCTTTGACGTCATGAAACCCCCTCTCAAAATTTTTAAAAATTCGGCTTAAAAAAACCCTTGATTGATTTCAATGTTTAATGCCAGCAATTATCTTGTTGAAGAGCCCTCTTCAAGAATCACCAGTGCTTGAAAAATGTGCAAGTTCTCCATTTTGCAGCTCCTCGCTACAAAACAAGTAGAAGGTCCGTTCCAATGTTTCGCGAGTGCTACACTTTTGAAGAAAATCATCTGGTTTCATTCAATTTTCCAGTATAAGTCAATGAAATCACGTGGGTTTCTACACTAGTGTAGCACTAGGAAAACAATGAAACGGACTTAATTTCTCAGATTTCGATCACTAATGGTGAATTTCACATTTCACCATCGGGAGTTAGGTTGGAGTTATCAACTCTAAAGCCGGATACACACATGTGGTACTTGCCAAGTAACGAGCAACATATTTTTGAAATTCTCAGCTGGTTGGTTTCTAGGCAATTGCTAGAAATTGATTGAATATTTTGCAAGTTACTTGGCAAGTACCGCATGTGTGAATCCGGCTTAACGTTGTTTACATAACTTGTGACGATTTCTTTTCGTTAATTCTGATGAAGCCGGCGGCTTAATAGCAAATTTCGCATATTTTTGTCGCGAAAGAATAGCATATTGTATACCAAAGAGCTAAAGTGCGTCTTTTCGAGACGAGAAGAGGTTCCTCGAGGCTTGAAAAGACACTTAAGCTTCATGTATTGAGTTAGGAGAAGTGACAGTGATAGAATGAGAAGAGTTTTAATTTTTACTTTTCTGTTTAACAAAGGGAACGCGAATGAAAAAAAAAAAAACAATTAAAAAAATACACACATGTTTCCAAAAGTAAACATGATGCGAGTGATCTCCAACATCATGGTGCACACACTATTTTTTATTCTACAGCAATAAACGAATAGTAATTCATAATCAATTTTTAGGCGTTCACAAGCTCTATATGAGTTTTGTTGAGTCCATGCAATGATGCAACCAAACAAATTAATTCCCTCGAAAAATGAAGCATTTAGATAGGTTCGGATTTAGATAGGCATTAGATAGGACGTATATATCATGATTTATGGTTTGCTGCTGGGGCTTTAATATTTATATTGAAAACAGGATTTGTGGCAATGGGGAACTTGCACATTCTTCAAAAGTTGGTGTTTCTTAAAGAAGGCTCTTCCACAAGACTATTCCTCACATTAAACTTTGAAATCAATCAAGGATGCTTTTTAAGCGAATTTCTAAAAATTTTGAGTGGGGGTTCGATTACGTCAAAACTTATTTATTGAAATGGATGGTGTGGGAAATAGGAGGTTAGACGCGTTTACTGGAGGAAAATTGTTCATGTTATTTGTAAACAAACAATTTTAGAGTTCCCTTAAATGCTTCACAAGTAATGATTTACGTCATTTCCCTCGCACCATCCATCCCCTCCTGAAGAACTTTGAACCTTTTTTAAAATCTTAAAACGCACCAATCGGGTTACAACTTCCGTTGTCATCCTTCAGTTCACAGGTCAAATCACCGGTATGTTTTTCTTCCGAATCTGGGATTTATGCAAGTTCCCCATTCGAAAAATTTGTTCCATGTTTAGATAATGTCACTGAACAGCTGATAACCTTACTCATTTTCGAGCTTTTTAATTCGTAGAGTGAAGAGCACTTCAACGCGAGTATATGAAGCACAGTCCGTAATAATTACTTTAGAGCCTAGACTCTAAAGGACTATTCACACACATCAGTGCCGTGAACGGGACGTGCCCCGTCCGGCAAAAAAAATATTATTCTCAATGGAAATTGAAGGGTCACGTCCCTGACACGTGCCAGATATGTATGATTTGTGACATATGTGTCAATTCCCACATGAAAATAATATTTTACTTATCGGACGTGCCCCGTCCGTGTGTGAGTAGACCTTAAGGCCTCTTTCACACGATCAACAGAAATCAACACCATACCACTACACACCACAGCTAGCGTACACAGATAAGATACGTCTTTCAGAAGATCAACGTCTTTATCCGTTTTGTGTAGCGTGAAAAAAGTCGTTCATGACTCGTCGGAAAGTAGAACTATCATTGCTCGAGTAATACATATCGACTACGTCTCGTTCGTCTAACAACTCTCGCACGATATTTCATACTTTCCGCACTTGTTATGAAATGTACTATTTCCTGGAACTGGCTCACTGTAAAATAAAGTTATCAGATTTTGCTCGCTGAACATTCAATTTCGAAGATTTCTTTTGCATCAGACCAATTTCGGGGATTTTTCGAGGATTTAGTTTGCTAGCAAACTAATATCGGGGATTTTTGTTGCCAGCAAACTTAGTTGGCCCATCAGACCGGTCTCCGAATTTGGCCGCCCAAGTGAGCAGAATCCGAGAAATTAACACGCGAAATACCACGTCTTGGGCAAAATGAAGTGCCGGCTCGTGTGTCCAAACATGAGTGAAGTTGTGCAAAGACGCACACATGTATTTACAAATGTCGCATCCACTTGGCGAGATTGTCCATTTCATGCAAGACACTTATTTCTAGCAGAGATTTAGTTTTCGCCGAATAGTGAATTTTTCAGTGAAAATTCAGTATATCTTATGATTGGTGACCATAAGCTGACGATTTCCAGTTCCCAGATCCCAGAACACACAACGCATGCAAAAAGGCAATTGTACATCTGACATTTTCCTCAGTGAAGCTGCCCACTCCTGTAGATCAATAGGGGTGGATACGCCCCTGCTTCAGTGTTTTCATATAGTGCACCCCAGAGAAAATGATGGCAGCATTTCAATATAATGTGTAATAATAATAAGAGAGTTTGTTTTTACAGGTCGGCCTGTTTGCATTGAAAATGGTTATGTAGCCGAGATCGCCCGGTAATAAACTAGCAACAGTGGAAGAGGGCTCATTTTTATTTCTTACTCACGTGTATTCAATTCATTAATCCCCATTTAAATTTAATGAATTTTGAAATTTAATTTTTTCAAATTAAATTGTAATAATATATTATAAAACAATTTTACAAGAGTTGTAGAGATTATAGACTATAGGGACAGGAACATCCAACAATTAATAAACAAGGAAGCATAATAATACAAAACAGGACGCAAGGTAATATTAACAAAAACACCCATTACAGGAATAAACGTCAAAACAGTACGTGAATAGCTATAACAACAGGTAACAACTCATACGCTATAGTTGTGTGCATCTCAATCAAGCCCTCTTCATCTAGTTGTGTGCATCTCAATCAAGAAAGCTCGTTGGCGCAGAACTACAACCCTTGTAATAAGTTAATAACCATACTGGTTTACACAATAAATGATGATGATTATGATGATATTAATACAATTTAAGTTTGTATGTTAAAATTTATTAATTTAATTGAAATGTTATTTTAGGGCTGGATGGATGTTAAGAAGCTTGAGAAAAGCATCAAAGCTTCATAGTCCCACCTGGCATTGCAAGCTATCTAGCGCTATTCATCCGAACTTCGGAACCCGAAGAGAAAACCCATTTTTTGAAGGCCCGTTCGCAAAGCTCTATGCTTGCGTTTTGTGGAGTCCATGCAACCAAATAAATGTATTCCCTCGAAAAAAGAAGCATTTTGATAGGTTGCATAGACACCACACAACGAAAACATAATGCTTGTGAACGGGGTCTGAAGGAAATTCATTAAGTCAGTGGAAAAACATACTGAGTACCCCCCCCCCCATCCATGTTAACTTGTTACCTGCTCCTCAAAAGCTGTTTCGAGGGAAACTGACAAACAGGTGTTTACTCTCTCTAAGGAACCTTAACATCAAGCTGTACTGTATCCAATGAAAAATCGTGAATCCCTGCGCAGAATATAATTTTTTTTTTTAATAGCGTGAAACTTTTCCTGTTCATTTTAGTGCATCTATATTCGGCTCGAAAATTCAAATGCCTTCAATCACCTTCAATATTTTTCACTTAGGTTGAAGTAATGGTGGGGAGGGGGGTGAAAATTAGGGATGACATTTCATAAAAACTCACCGATGAAATGATCATTGTAGGTTTGAAATTACGGAAAAATCGTGATATACCAATAATTTAACCAAACGTATTGGAATTCGGAACAATAATTTTTAGTTCAATTGTGACCTTCAATTGACCGAAAACGTGAAAATTAAACGAGGTAATAAGAAGTGGTGACGAGTTTCTAAGGATAAAGTTTAAAGACCAATTCCGAATATCGGCTGTTTTTCCAATTACTATTAACATTATCTTTGCTATCATTGTGCCTTTTGTAATTACTATAATTAACTATTTAACTGTAATTATAACTGTTAATTTTGTAATTAACTGTTATCATGATTAGCCGTTGATCGTGGTTAATGAAGTTGGTGAAAACGGGCCTTAATCTTTGGTTTCCTAGAAAAGCGGTGCCGTAATATAGCGTTAGAAAAAATCCCCTTTTAAATCACACCAGTAGTTGCCTAGAGAGCGGTCAACAGACAGCGGCACCGCTTCGAATGAGACGGCCGTTCATGACGGTGATGAATTGTTCATCAACGATTTTTGACGGTGACGGTGAACGTTTTTTGTTTACAATGAGCGTGAAAACTGCCTGGACGCTGGATGGTGGCGAAATTGTAATTAATACTGTCCGAAAACGACTCTGTTCTGTTGTTAAAAGAAAATACTACCAAATAGTTGGAGCTACGAGGAAAAAACGTTCATCACCACCGGCATGATGGAAGCGGTGCCGCTCTCTGTTTACCGCTCTCTAGGCAACTATGGTTTGATTTAAAAAGGAAATTTTCTACCGTAATATTACGGCACCGCTTTTCTAGGAAACCAAAGCTTTAGTTAACAATAAAAATTTTTTCAGTGTAAAATCAGTTTTTTGGGCAAAATTCCACACTGAAAGAAATCATTGGTTTGTGTTACAAAATTCCTTAATTCACTACAAGAAATTCTTGTTGATATAGGGACAGCAAGACTTTATTTTACTCTTACAAAACAATTATGGTTAAATGTTCTTGTTCATTTCTTTTTAAAGATTGTAAAAAACGGTAAAAAGTATTTTACCGATTTGGTTACAATAAAAGTTCTGTACTTCTTCCCATTCATCACGCATTGTTTCCTGTTTGGTTCTATTGCCGGAACTGCTCGTTGTGGTGTTGTTAACCAGATAATTCGGTATTAAACCCAATATTTCTTGTATTTAATACAAAGTTGATTAGGAATGCCAACTGTACACGAGGGTTACTATAAACATTCTTCTGGTTTCAATTACAAGAATTTTTCGTACAGAAAAAAAAAAAAAAAAAAAAAAAAAAAAAAAAAAAAAAAAAAAAAAAAAAACACAGATGAGGATGGGATCATGGTGGTATGTTGGAGAAGTACAATTAGTGTCGGGAAGACCTGATTCGCAATCGACAGGGGCTACTTGATTTTTTGAATCCGTCCGGCTTCAGATGAACATTATTTTCCTCACCTCTCTCTAGAATTCTAGATAACCAAAATGTCTTTTCACTCCGGCGCAGCTCACGGTAAAAACACTTCGTGTAGTCAAATTGAATCGTTTATTTATGAGTTGATTATAATAAATTATGCTTTTGAAGTCATAACAGACGTGTTCGACACATTTACACCCTCCAGAGACCACCGTCAAAAGCACACGAATGTCGGGTTTGGTTTCTTCCGGGATTAGTCGAAATTGATGACTTTCGGGTGACGAGCAAACTCGAGACACAGGGTACGGTGTACAGCACTTGTGAAACTGTGAGTATCACCATCACCCATGAAAACTTATTTTCTGGCCGTTGAGCTCACTACACTGTGTGTGTTTTTTTAAAGTTTTTGGTGGGATTCAGTGTTCGGTGTACCAGAAACGACTGCCCTTTCTTCTTTGACATATTCGTATTCAATTCAGCCGCTACAGTTTTTCTGCGATGACTGCAATCTACAACGATCATCGTAGAACAATATCAACATGGTTTTTTTTAAAGCTGGCTTCTCCTTCTTTGTGAGCCTTTACTTCGCCGGGCACCAAGTTCACGAGCCATTTTTCTAATCTCCGAAAAAATAAATAAATAAAAAGGCGAGGGACTATTCACTTTAACCAACACAAAAAATATCTAAACGAAACGGCAGAAGTTGGAGACTAGACTCCTCCTTACTTCTTCTAAACATTGAGGGGGGGGTGAGGTGGGTTCTAACCTTCTTATTTGTTATGAGTGGAATTACCTTTGAAAAATCGAACCTCGCTTCCCCATCGTATTGGCGTTTTCTCAATTTAAGAGACTGTATGGTTATGGGGCCTCAGGGAGATTTTCACCCCTGCCCCCCCCCCCACGAACTTCCGCCTCCGTGCCACTGCCGAATGGAGTAGGTCCGCCACTGCCATTCATTAACGTTGTTATTCACCGTAGACAGTAGGTAAACTTTTCTTTCTACAGCCCCTCAATACCGTATGGTGGGGGGTCTTTTAAGGGTGATTTTTCGTCCAGCCATCGTTGGGAGGGGATTAGGATGGACGCGTGCCGCTGGGGCGCCTTTAAAATAAGAATAATAAAAAAACCTCCGCTACGAAGAGAGAACTTGCAGGTGTGAAAAAGATCTGTTGAATTCTTCCACTAAAGATAAGAAGGGTAGGCATGGGCTCTGTAACTGTATGATATGACTCCTTGGGCCATAGGTCCACGTAATCAAGGAATTAAGCCCAGGATCCGAGTATAGCCTTCAAAACTGATTTTGTGTTATACTTTTATAATTTATGCCAATCCTAATTTGTAAACAACCGAATTCATGCCGTGGACGCTGGACGGTAATTCACTCATTGGATAATTAATTGTCGTTTTAGAGGCAAGAAACTAGCTCAGAGCCACTAGTACCATTTACCAATATTTTTAGAGTGGTGTAATTTTTGCAATGCAGTTTGATAAAAGCTAAATGCCATTTTTTTCTCCTCTTCCTTCCTAAACAATCCTTCCTCGAAAACCTTGTAGTATTTTTCTACTTGGAAAAGGTATCGTGACGCCTATGCTTCTTCTCACGAGGTCGTAAATCTCTCAAAGGAAATAAAGAAATCGTGACGTCCTCAATCTTTCAGAAAAAAAAAAAAAGAAGAAACAACAACCGCACCCCTCTTCAACTTGCGTGCGAAGAGCCTGTTGAAACAACTTGCGCCTTGAGGTTGTCTACGGTTCAGCTGCTGGATTCACTGAGCTCTCCTCTCCCCCACAAAACTCGCGTAGAATTGGAAACAGTTCAAGTTCAGTGCTCGCGGGAGACCTCTCGCCTAAAGTTGGTTATTAGTTGGCGTTACCTGCCGGCTAAACGAGGCCGTAGGCACGTGTTTCGAGGTCGTTTAGTTATTGTTGTTGTACATTTTGTGCGCTCTTTGAGGTGTTAAACGTGTCTATTTATTCGTTTTTTCGCGTGCATAGACATTCACGTCGAACCCGCGTAAATTGGTAAGTGTTGTAAATTATATTAGGAATTCATTGCCAAACGTTCAGGTTCAGCGCGTGTTAGCTTTTAATCAGTTTTTAGTAATTTGTCAGATAGAATAATTTGTTTGTATCAATTTCCCGCTAGTGTTTTGTATCAGTTTTGTGATCAGGCGGCAAGCCTTCTTTTTACATTTAGCGCAATGAAAAATGCGAAGCCTTATATTTTGAGAAAATTACGTACACACTCTTGCCCTCCTCTTCAAAAAAACTATTACTAATACTAAAGTGGATGAAAAAGTGAGACTTAGTTGACGAGTGACGGTGTTACTCCCCCCCCCCTCCCAGCATCATTAGTGTGGGGGGGGGGTTGCCTTAATGAATTAACCCTCTTGTTCGTGCATCCACCCTTCGTCTCTTGTGTTACAGTAATCGGGTCATAAACTTTAGTGTTGTTGACTCAGTTTTTTAATCGTAGGTCAGGGCTAAGAAAAGGGCAATTTACAAAAATGCTAGGGTAGTGGCACCAAACAAGTTTTTCCCGTTTTAGTTTGAGGAGACAAACGTGAAGAAAGAAAAAAAAATAAAATAAAAGAAGAAGAAAAAAAACTATACAAGGACTGCCGTGTGCCGACTGCCGAAAAATGCTGAGAGGTGCTGCCGAAAAATTGTCTACCAGAAAAATTATGATCTAATTGCGTCCTGCCCTGTAATTTTGTCTTCGTGTAGGGTGGAGACGATGGAATAGCGGAGCGCTTTTTTCACTCTCTCGAACAAAGAAAAATACCTATTATGTACTGTGCTGCCTTGATTTATCCCGTGGCCCCTTATTTGTAGTTTTAACCATGAGGTAGGGACATTATCAAACACGTGATAACTGTCCAAGAAATCAGGCCTTTGGAAGAACGCGAGCGCTTCTGCTTAAAAGAAATATTCGCTAATTAAATCCCCCACCCCGACGGTGCGACACTGTGCTATGAATACTTGTAATTCGCTTTATCCCTCCGCTGTCTCCCAATAGGTGTTAACATTATGCACAAGGTATAATGCTCGCCACCCAGTGAGTTATGTTGACATTTCACTCCATTAAAAATCGTGCTTGTTTTCATCTAGGCAAAAGAGTAAACAGTAGAAGGCCTACTTAGGTATATAAAGTAATTATTTTTTATATATTCCGGCCTTGTTATATTTTAGTCTTCGGAAGCGAGCCACTGGAGCTTAGAACTCGTTTGACCTCATTCGTTCTTCTCTTGTTCAAAACGTGCAGTATGCCCCAATGTTAAAAGTACATAGGTACTAATTAATTATTCACTGGTATACGCTTCAGTTTCCGGCTGTAATTAAAAAAAAAAAAAAATCGAAAGGGAGGTGGAACGAGGAACGGGGCTTCTAACAATCTCTTTACCCCGCATTTAAAGAAGATGAATGGTTTTTTTATAATATGTACTGGTCTCATTTAGCTCAGGGGATTTTGGAGCTAAAGAAAGGGCGATGCAGGTGTTACACAATTCAACAGGTTTCACCCATTAAGGTTACTGTGATTGACATTGAGAGTAGTACTGGGGTAGTGAGGGTATCAATACAAGTTTGTGCAATCCGTGGGCTGAACAGTATGAAAAGCATGGGTTTGTCCCGAATACCAGAAGTTTATGCTTTTGTTGAAAACTGCAAGTACCTCACCCCCTACAGCCCTCAGCTCGTTACTTGTCAACCTTTTTTTTTGCCCATTTACTTGCTGAGAAAAGACAGAATTCACCCTGGATAAAAAAGGATGCGACCGAACACATGTTTGTTCTACTTGTGTAGAGCTGAAGCGAAATATGGCCTTGACCTGAGTACCCCGACCCACCCCGTACACCACGTTATTTTCACTGATAAGGCTAGTGGACCATTTACTTGGAAGTCATTCTGATTTCGTAAATACAATAAATTATTTATCGTCTAGATTTTTTTGTTAATTAATACTAACGATGAATACGTTAACCAACAGGCCTGGCTAAATAATAACCTGCGTTTTAAATACTATAACGTTTCGACGGTCGGATTCTCCGTTAACGCATTCTTGACTAACAGAAACACAACATAAGTTTGTCGAAAAAATGATTTTTAATAGGTTTTTTTTTCTGATTTCGGTTATGTCGAGGGGAATTTATTTTAATGTGCAAGACAATAAGCCGGCGAAGAGGGAAGGACGGCAAAAGAAGGCGAGAGCGTGAGAAAAATTCGGAGCCAGCGTCTTTCTAAAAAATTATGTCGACAATTTTACGATTTCATAACTGTTGCTGAATGCACATTAATTATTTGGGTTGGTTTCTTAAGCTGGGCTCACACACGTGTGATTTGCCAAGTACGATATTATCCTAGGAAACGATGAAAGTTCGTGCTAGCAGCTCGTTGAAATGAAAGACAAAAGACTGTTGTCACTGCAGCAGTTGAGGCTCACTGCCGGAGGTCAAGTCAGTTTTTGGACCAATAAACTATCCAAGCCTATAAACTATCCAATGTTCAAATTTCAGATTCAGATCCAATATAAATATTACAAATTGATTATTAATTACGTTTATTTTTTATTGTTGTATAATAAAAAGTAGCGTATAGAATTTTTAAAAAAATTGAATTTTTGAAATCGGAGACCAAAAATTGTTTTACCTCGAGAAACGATATCACAAAGCTTCCTAATCGGTATTGGAGAAAGCAACAGTAGTGAAATTGCCTACACGAAATAGGCAACAATTTGCTTATTTCGTGAATCAAATAATTTTACTATTGTAAAATATTGCACGCCAATGCGTTTACTTTTTCTATTCATGAGCACATTTTTAATTAATTTAATTTGGCTTTGATTACCGAGTTTGAAATTCGCTTTAATTTCAAATCGAGTTAGATCGTTGGAGTTTTAGGATACATGAGTTAAGCTGCGTATCAAAAAAAAGAATGGAGTCGATGGACTCCATTCGATTCGACTCCAGTCACCAGTCGACTCATTCGACACGACCGCACTTGTTACGCCCCAGCCACATATACCTACGTTTTTTGTTGTGTGATCGCACCGCAGAAAGTCGCATGAAAAGAAGGACATTTAGAAATCTGTGGAAGCGTTCATACTGATACGATACATTTTTTTAGTAATTTTAGTAAAAAATTTCGTAATCGTCTGAAATGCCGGAAACCACTCTTGGGAAACTGATCCCGATTATATCCCGAAACCGATTATAAGGCCAATCTGGGAAAATGGTAGCCAAGCGGCGCTTCAAATTCATAAGAGAAACGGGTTCAAACCTTTCAAAACCGTGCTCTTAGTGCCATTACCGGCTCTTAATAAACTACCGGTTCGTGTTCGGAGTTTGTCTGCGGATGATTTCCGTAAGACCGTCCGCGAGGTGCTTATGAGAAAGGCCATTTATAAGCATTCAGATTTCTGCTGGGATGATTCCGACGACTTGCCTAGTGCAAAATAATCAATTTAGAAATAATATGACGACCAAAGTACTTGCTGTACCACATGGAAATAAATTATTATTATTATTATTACCGACGCACCACGGTACATAAGAAATCCTAATCTCCACAAGAATGTCGAAATACCAACAGTTGAAGATTTGTACTTTAACTTCCTCAAGAGGTTTATAGACGCTTGACGAATCAGTAATGAATTTAAACATTTATTAATAATGACGTGGGTCCCCCCCCCCCCTTAATGGAATTTGAGCAGATTAGAAGTTTGCAGTTGAAAATGGCATGATACAGGGAGGCCGAAACCGGTCCTGCACCTAAGAATAAAGCTGTGGAGAGACAAACAATTTTCGATCATTTCACTGAAGATCTGCAACCTCCACTATCTCGCCATCAAAAAACAATGAATACGAAAGCTTGTCGAGCAATGGGCAGCATCCCAAGGAATGATTTATCAAGATTTAATAACATCAGAACGATTGGTTTAGATTTTTTAAAAAACCAACAGTTGAAGACGTTTTGCAAACCTTATACACTTGTTTCCACAATCGTCAGCAAAATCACCCAAACCCACTGGTTGTTAGAATTCCCTCCGCACTTCCTCCGACTTGCCATCATCGCAGATTGAAGCGGAAACGCCACCGATCTTCTCAAGGCACCACAACCTGTTTTAGTCTGGGAGCCCAGCACCGTATGAAAAATCCGGGTCATTTGATCGTGTTTGGAACTTGCACAGGACGTTTTTTATGGTCTAGGAGATGACACTTCTGAGACCGCCTGACATTTTCCCTGGGACAGGGGCTCACAGCAGGAATTGAAAAGTAATCTATGCAACGCGAAACATCATCAATGCAAGAAAGTTCCGTAGGACTTACAAAAAATAATGTTCTATTAACAAAATAACAAGTTACAAGAATTCCTGTAGTTCTTTTTTTTCAGAGCAAGATTCAATTTTTTCTTCAATATCGAAAGTGTTCAGTTTTAACGCCGATCCCGCCGATCGCCTGTTTGAATGGGTAAATTGCTGGTTTTCAGGATCGTCATTCATGAACAATGACGAGTTGACGAAAGGTGGGCAGCGGCCCCATTCTGGCTTCACCTTATTGTTCACAATTACGAGTGAAATTGAGAAACGACAATTCACGGTTCGTTTAGGCAACTTCGTGGCTATAAAATTGGGAAAGGGCTCTAATTTGATGATAAAATTGGGAATAATGCTAATTCTTGGCTAAAATGAAGAAACACTTATAATGCGCGGCTGAAAGGGAATAACCTATATAAGTGCTAATTTGCGGATAAAATTGAGAAAAAGCGATTCGTAGTTTCTAGTGGCATCTTCTTGGCAAAAATTGAGTAATAGGGTAGCATTCAACGTCATGTAAAAAATATTTCTCGTTTATTTATAGCGATTGCCATTCAGCTCACTACACAAGTGTTGTGCCGCGTCCTCTCAATAAACACATTTTATGTTTCTATTCTGAGAGGACGGGTGGAAATACTTGCACCATACTAGTGTATTGCATTGAATGGGAAACGCAATAAATAAACAAGGACGAATATATCGTTAGTGTGATCGCTTAAACAGTTTCAGTTGTACTTCCAGACGCTGAAGATGGTGAGTAGCCGGAACCGGTTCGTTTTTAACGCACCTCAACGAGGGAAGACAGACAATGAAGGCTCCTACGTCTACAGCTTTATGCATGCATTAAGGATGAATATTATTTTTGCTTTTTCTCAATTTTATAGCCATGAAGTTGCCTTCTGAAACCCGCGAATACGTCGGGGAAGTTTCGACTCATAATAAACCTTATCACCTTATCATCAACCCCTAGGACAGTTTGACATTATTGATACAAATCCCACGTTTTAAGGCAGTTCAGTATTTTTCACATATTTTTTAAGTTTCTCTACGTAATAATTAGTGTCGGGAAGACCTGATTCGCAATCGACAGGGGCTACTTGATTTTTTGAATCCGTCCGGCTTCAGATGAACATTATTTTCCTCACCTCTCTCTAGAATTCTAGATAACCAAAATGTCTTTTCACTCCGGCGCAGCTCACGGTAAAAACACTTCGTGTAGTCAAATTGAATCGTTTATTTATGAGTTGATTATAATAAATTATGCTTTTGAAGTCATAACAGACGTGTTCGACACATTTACACCCTCCAGAGACCACCGTCAAAAGCACACGAATGTCGGGTTTGGTTTCTTCCGGGATTAGTCGAAATTGATGACTTTCGGGTGACGAGCAAACTCGAGACACAGGGTACGGTGTACAGCACTTGTGAAACTGTGAGTATCACCATCACCCATGAAAACTTATTTTCTGGCCGTTGAGCTCACTACACTGTGTGTGTTTTTTTAAAGTTTTTGGTGGGATTCAGTGTTCGGTGTACCAGAAACGACTGCCCTTTCTTCTTTGACATATTCGTATTCAATTCAGCCGCTACAGTTTTTCTGCGATGACTGCAATCTACAACGATCATCGTAGAACAATATCAACATGGTTTTTTTTAAAGCTGGCTTCTCCTTCTTTGTGAGCCTTTACTTCGCCGGGCACCAAGTTCACGAGCCATTTTTCTAATCTCCGAAAAAATAAATAAATAAAAAGGCGAGGGACTATTCGCTTTAACCAACACAAAAAATATCTAAACGAAACGGCAGAAGTTGGAGACTAGACTCCTCCTTACTTCTTCTAAACATTGAAAGGGGGTGAGGTGGGTTCTAACCTTCTTATTTGTTATGAGTGGAATTACCTTTGAAAAATCGAACCTCGCTTCCCCATCGTATTGGCGTTTTCTCAATTTAAGAGACTGTATGGGTATGGGGCCTCAGGGAGATTTTCACCCCTGCCCTCCCCCCGAACTTCCGCCGCCGTGCCACTGCCGAATGGAGTAGGTCCGCCACTGCCATTCATTAACGTTGTTATTCACCGTAGACAGTAGGTAAACTTTTCTTTCTACAGCCCCTCAATACCGTATGGTGGGGGGTCTTTTAAGGGTGATTTTTCGTCCAGCCATCGTTGGGAGGGGATTAGGATGGACGCGTGCCGCTGGGGCGCCTTTAAAATAATAATAATAAAAAAACCTCCGCTACGAAGAGAGAACTTGCAGGTGTGAAAAAGATATGTTGAATTCTTCCACTAAAGATAAGAAGGGTATGCATGGGCTCTGTAACTGTATGATATGACTCCTTGGGCCATAGGTCCACGTAATCAAGGAATTAAGCCCAGGATCCGAGTATAGCCTTCAAAACTGATTTTGTGTTATACTTTATAATTTATGCCAATCCTAATTTGTAAACAACCGAATTCATGCCGTGGACGCTGGACGGTAATTCACTCATTGGATAATTAATTGTCGTTTTAGAGGCAAGAAACTAGCTCAGAGCCACTAGTACCATTTACCAATATTTTTAGAGTGGTGTAATTTTTGCAATGCAGTTTGATAAAAGCTAAATGCCATTTTTTTCTCCTCTTCCTTCCTAAACAATCCTTCCTCGAAAACCTTGTAGTATTTTTCTACTTGGAAAAGGTATCGTGACGCCTATGCTTCTTCTCACGAGGTCGTAAATCTCTCAAAGGAAATAAAGAAATCGTGACGTCCTCAATCTTTCAGAAAAAAAAGAAAAGAAGAAACAACAACCGCACCCCTCTTCAACTTGCGTGCGAAGAGCCTGTTGAAACAACTTGCGCCTTGAGGTTGTCTACGGTTCAGCTGCTGGATTCACTGAGCTCTCCTCTCCCCCACAAAACTCGCGTAGAATTGGAAACAGTTCAAGTTCAGTGCTCGCGGGAGACCTCACGCCTAAAGTTGGTTATTAGTTGGAGTTACCTGCCGGCTAAACGAGGCCGTAGGCACGTGTTTCGAGGTCGTTTAGTTATTGTTGTTGTACATTTTGTGCGCTCTTTGAGGTGTTAAACGTGTCTATTTATTCGTTTTTTCGCGTGCATAGACATTCACGTCGAACCCGCGTAAATTGGTAAGTGTTGTAAATTATATTAGGAATTCATTGCCAAACGTTCAGGTTCAGCGCGTGTTAGCTTTTAATCAGTTTTTAGTAATTTGTCAGATAGAATAATTTGTTTGTATCAATTTCCCCCTAGTGTTTTGTATCAGTTTTGTGATCAGGCGGCAAGCCTTCTTTTTACATTTAGCGCAATGAAAAATGCGAAGCCTTATATTTTGAGAAAATTACGTACACACTCTTGCCCTCCTCTTCAAAAAACTATTACTAATACTAAAGTGGATGAAAAAGTGAGACTTAGTTGACGAGTGACGGTGTTACCCCCCCCCCCTCCCAGCATCATTAGTGGTGGCGGGGGGGTTGCCTTAATGAATTAACCCTCTTGTTCGTGCATCCACCCTTCGTCTCTTGTGTTACAGTAATCGGGTCATAAACTTTAGCGTTGTTGACTCAGTTTTTTAATCGTAGGTCAGGGCTAAGAAAAGGGCAATTTACAAAAATGCTAGTGGGGTAGTGGCACCAAACAAGTTTTTCCCGTTTTAGTTTGAAGAGACGTGAGGAGACAAACGTGAAGAAAAAAAAATAAAATAAAATAAAAGAAGAAGAAAAAAAACTATACAAGGACTGCCGTGTGCCGACTGCCGAAAAATGCTGAGAGGTGCTGCCGAAAAATTGTCTACCAGAAAAATTATGATCTAATTGCGTCCTGCCCTGTAATTTTGTCTTCGTGTAGGGTGGAATAGCGGAGCGCTTTTTTCACTCTCTCGAACAAAGAAAAATACCTATTATGTACTGTGCTGCCTTGATTTATCTCGTGACCCCTTATTTGTAGTTTTAACCATGAGGTAGGGACATTATCAAACACGTGATAAATGTCGAAGAAATCAGGCCTTTGGAAGAACGAGAGCGCTTCTGCTGAAAAGAAATATTCGCTAATTAAATCCCCCACCCCCACGGTGCGACACTGTGTTATGAATACTTGTAATTCGCTTTATCCCTCCGCTGTCTCCCAATAGGTGTTAACATTATGCACAAGGTATAATGCTCGCCACCCAGTGAGTTATGTTGACATTTCACTCCATTAAAAATCGTGCTTGTTTTCATCTAGGCAAAAGAGTAAACAGTAGAAGGCCTACTTAGGTATATAAAGTAATTATTTTTTATATATTCCGGCCTAGTTATATTTTAGTCTTCGGAAGCGAGCCACTGGAGCTTAGAACTCGTTTGACCTCATTCGTTCTTCTCTTGTTCAAAACGTGCAGTATGCCCCAATGTTAAAAGTACATAGGTACTAAATAATTATTCACTGGTATACGCTTCAGTTTCCGGCTGTAATTAAAAAAAAAAAAAAAATCGAAAGGGAGGTGGAACGAGGAACGGGGCTTCTAACAATCTCTCTTCCCCGCATTTAAAGAAGATGAATGGTTTTTTTATAATATGTACTGGTCTCATTTAGCTCAGGGGATTTTGGAGCTAAAGAAAGGGCGATGCAGGTGTTACACAATTCAACAGGTTTCACCCATTAAGGTTACTGTGATTGACATTGAGAGTAGTTAGTACTGGGGTAGTGAGGGTATCAATACAAGTTTGTGCAATCCGTGGGCTGAACAGTATGAAAAGCATGGGTTTGTCCCGAATACCAGAAGTTTATGCTTTTGTTGAAAACTGCAAGTACCTCACCCCCTACAGCCTCAGCTCGTTACTTGTCAACTTTTTTTGCCCATTTACTTGTTGAGAAAAATTCACCCTGGAAAAAAAAGGAAGCGACCGAACACATGTTTGTTCTACTTGTGTAGAGCTGAAGCGAAATATGGCCTTGACCTGAGTACCCCGACCCACCCCGTACACCACGTTATTTTCACTGATAAGGCTAGTGGACCATTTACTTGGAAGTCATTCTGATTTAGTAAATACAATAAATTATTTATCGTCTAGATTTTTTTGTTAATTAATACTAACGATGAATACGCTAACCAACAGGCCTGGCTAAATAATAACCTGCGTTTTAAATATAACGTTTCGACGGTCGGATTCTCCGTTAACGCATTCTTGACTAACAGAAACACAACATAAGTTTGTCGAAAAAATGATTTTTAATAGGTTTTTTTCTCTGATTTCGGTTATGTCGAGGGGAATTTATTTTAATGTGCAAGACAATAAGCCGGCGAAGAGGGAAGGACGGCAAAAGAAGGCGAGAGCGTGAGAAAAATTCGGAGCCAGCGTCTTTCTAAAAAATTATGTCGACAATTTTACGATTTCATAACTGTTGCTGAATGCACATTAATTATTTGGGTTGGTTTCTTAAGCTGGGCTCACACACGTGTGATTTGCCAAGTACGATATTATCCTAGGAAACGATGAAAGTTCGTGCTAGCAGCTCGTTGAAATGAAAGACAAAAGACTGTTGTCACTGCAGCAGTTGAGGCTCACTGCCGGAGGTCAAGTCAGTTTTTGGACCAATAAACTATCCAAGCCTATAAACTATCCAATGTTCAAATTTCAGATTCAGATCCAATATAAATATTACAAATTGATTATTAATTACGTTTATTTTTTATTGTTGTATAATAAAAAGTAGCGTATAGAATTTTTAAAAAAATTGAATTTTTGAAATCGGAGACCAAAAATTGTTTTACCTCGAGAAACGATATCACAAAGCTTCCTAATCGGTATTGGAGAAAGCAACAGTAGTGAAATTGCCTACACGAAATAGGCAACAATTTGCTTATTTCGTGAATCAAATAATTTTACTATTGTAAAATATTGCACGCCAATGCGTTTACTTTTTCTATTCATGAGCACATTTTTAATTAATTTAATTTGGCTTTGATTACCGAGTTTGAAATTCGCTTTAATTTCAAATCGAGTTAGATCGTTGGAGTTTTAGGATACATGAGTTAAGCTGCGTATCAAAAAAAAGAATGGAGTCGATGGACTCCATTCGATTCGAGTCCAGTCGACTCATTCGACACGACCGCACTTGTTACGCCCCAGCCACATATACGTTTTTTGTTGTGTGATCGCACCGCAGAAAGTCGCATGAAAAGAAGGACATTTAGAAATCTGTGGAAGCGTTCATACTGATACGATACATTTTTTTAGTAATTTTAGAAAAAAATTTCGTAATCGTCTGAAATGCCGGAAACCACTCTTGGGAAACTGATCCCGATTATATCCCGAAACCGATTATAAGGCCAATCTGGGAAAACGGTAGCCAAGCGGCGCTTCAAATTCGTAAGAGAAACGGGTTCAAACCTTTCAAAACCGTGCTCTAAGTGCCATTACCGACGCACCACGGTACATAAGAAATCCTAATCTCCACAAGAATGTCGAAATACCAACAGTTGAAGATTTGTACTTTAACTTCCTCAAGAGGTTTATAGACGCTTGACGAGTCAGTAATGAATTTAAACATTTATTAATAATGACGTGGGTCCCCCCCCCCCCTTAATGGAATTTGAGCAGTTTAGAAGTTTGCAGTTGAAAATGGCATGATACAGGGAGGCCGAAACCGGTCCTGTACCTAAGAATAAAGCTGTGGAGAGACAAACAATTTTCGATCATTTCACTGAAGATCTGCAACCTCCACTATCTCGCCCTCAAAAAACAATGAATACGAAAGCTTGTCGAGCAACGGGCAGCATTCCAAGGAATGATTTATCAAGATTTAATAACATCAGAACGATTGGTTTAGATTTTTTTAAAAACCAACAGTTGAAGACGTTTTGCAAACCTTATACACTTGTTTCCACAATCGTCTGCAAAATCACCCAAACCCACTGGTTGTTAGAATTCCCTCCGCACTTCCTCCGACTTGCCATCGTCGCAGATTGAAGCGGAAACGCCACCGATCTTCTCAAGCCACCACAACCTGTTTTAGTCTGGGAGCCCCCCGTATGAAAAATCCGGGTCATTTGATCGTGTTTGGAACTTGCACAGGACGTTTTTTATGGTCTAGGAGATGACACTTCTGAGACCGCCTGACATTTTCCCTGGGACAGGGGCTCACAGCGGAGCTAGCTGTTGACCAACACACCTTTAGGGTGCTTTGAAAACAACTGGCGAGAGCATAAAAAGTCGTTTCCGACGACCAATACTTTACGAAACCAACAACGCCATCCAATTTAATTTTAGATAGAGACGTGCGCGAGCTTTAAAAAAAAATGAAACTTCGAGGCTTGCTAGTAGCCAGGGCTTCATTCGAAATTGGATGGCGATGATGGTTTTCTAGTTTATTGTTTGCGAAGAACGAATAATCAATTACTTCCATGTTTCCCACGGGAATGGAAATAAGTTTTAAGTTTTAAGAATTAAGTTCGTGAAAAAATATCGAGTCCAAGCTGACGACACATTCTTGACGTACAACCTCTTAACATTTGCCAGCCGTTTTCAAGTAGTCCAAAGATGCGTTTGCCAACAGCAAGCTCTGTTGTGAGCCCCTGTACCGCGGAAAATGTCTGACGAGTTCAGAAGTGTCATCTCCTAGACTAGACCATAAAAAATGACCCAGATTTTTCATACGGTGGGCTCCCGGACTATTTAATTTGGTTCATTATTCTAGATCGATAATGCTGATGGATAAAGACAAGTACAAAATAACTATTTTTAACCGTCGATAATCTCGCACAACCTAAAACACAACAGGAAATTCGAGTTACGTAGAAGGGATTCGCAAAAATCAAGGGAAAGAAAACTAATACTTGGCTCGGTACTTGCACGACATCGACAAGAAGTGGAGCATCCCTGAGTACGAATATTCGCTACTTGAAGTATCCATACACATTACTAGGAGCTCGGCGAGTAGCGGCTAGGAACTTGGCAAGTAGCGCATGTGTATGCCCAGCTTTAGGCATCCTAAGTGTAGTGACATACTGAAGGACCCTGGCCGCGACAAAATCAATGCCTCCAAACCACACCGTACTATTATGATTTCACCATTGGCGTATTTCAGGGGGGTGGGGAAGGTTCATTTCCTGTCAACGCCGCGAAATTGCTTTTTAAATTGGCGAACACCGCGAAATTATATTCATGTAGGGTGTTCGAAAATTCGATGCTCAGCCGAAAACTGGTCATAGTACAGCTGATTTATGGTCGAAATTACTAAATTCACTTTTCCGGAATTCAGCTTGGTTTTCGAGTTATTCCGCACCATCTTTAATTTTTTTTTGCGGGGCTATATTTTTTTGAAATACTTGATCCCGGCCGCTCTAGAATCAATTCTAGCCCAAAAATAATTGGGCACAATTATCTTTAAAACGACTGTATTGTATTATGAATTTGGCCATTTTTTCAGGGTACTAACGCTGCTGGAAAGTGATATTTTTTCATCTTTCCCTTGTTTTTCAGCTGCGATTTTCTCCCACTGTAGGAAAATATTTTTTTGAGTTTATTGGAAAAACTTCCTATTAGCTTTCAAATGGAGTGTAATTGTCCCGGGATTTTACAAGTATTCGCGAAGCAGTAGCTGTTTGAAGAGTAAAAACCGATGGGCTTTGTGAAGAATAACAGAACTTTTTTAGAGGATAAGTCCCGGGACTATTACACTCCATTTGAAAGCTGACAAAATGAGGAAGTTTTTCCAATAAACCCAAAAAAATATTTTCCTTTAAGGAGTGGGAGAAAATCGCAGCTGAAAAACATGGGAGAGATGAAAAAATATCACTTTCCAGTTTCCAGCAGCGTTAGTACCCTGAAAAAATGGCCAAATTCATTATACAATACAGTCATTTTAAAGATAATTGTGCGCTCTTTCGAATGACCCAATTATTTTTGGGCTAGAATTGATTCTAGAGCGGCCGGGATCAAGTATTTCAAAAAAATATAGCCCCGCAAAAAAAAATTAAAGATGGTGGAATAACTCGAAAACCAAGCTGAATTCCGGAAAAGTGAATTTAGTAATTTCGACCATAAATCAGCTGTACTATGACCAGTTTTCGGCTGAGCATCGAATTTTCGAACACCCTAGTTGCGAAAACCACGAAATTACTTTATTGTCCCGTGAAACAGGGTTTTAATGACCCAATTCCGCGAAATCATGTTTTTCAGGTAGGTATCCTTTTTAGAAATTTTGTTTCTTGAGAAGTTGGGTTTGAACGAGCCGGCTCTACTGCTCTAATGCATTTTCAATGGGTTTGCAGCGTGATATTTGTGTATTAATGCTGCGAAACCCGCGAGATTGCTTTTTTGGGCGATGGACCATAGTGAGATTGGTTCTGAATAGGCAAACCCGGACCCCTGAAATAGCTCTTTGTTATCAGCCAACCTCGCAAAATTGCTTGTGAGTAATAGTCTACAAAATTTGGATTTCGAAAGCGTCAAACCTGCGAAATTAATTTCTTAAGGGGTGAAATTCGGGTTAAAAGGGGTGAAATCCGAGGATTGTAGCCATCGGCGTAACCAGAACCGTAAACTGGAACTAGGTGACTCAGGAATCATCCGTTTCGTCTCCACGGCTACGAGGAGTCACACTTATAGCCCGTCAAGAAGAACATGAACCCGCGGCCAGCGCAGATTCGATTAGTTGCAACCTCTCTTCCCACTACTTTCGTTACCGAATTGGTTGTTCCACTATTTACCAAAGATAAGTGTTATTATCAAGCAGAAGTTCCACGAATGGGATAAGGAAAAATAGCTAGAGGGGCTAATCATAGGAGGGCGAAAGTGTCACTTTTTACTTGACGAGCTATATGTATAGATGTGCAATTCTTCCTTGGTGGTGACGATGGTGGCTGAGGTGACATAAACCAATTCGGCAGAAGTGGCAAAATGGGCCTCACAGCGCGTACGCCCCCTATTGTGGGTGGTGCTGGGTGGATGGGATTGGGGTGGTAGAGGGGCATCTATCTCACCAAGACACCAACTCAACTGACAGCCAAAACCGCTTTAAATCTTTTCTACTTTTTTTTCATTCATTCATTTTCATTTTGTTTTTTCATGAAAAACACGGGATAAAAATGTTTTTTTGAATGACACGAACTGAAACCTATTCTCGTTAAACTCCGCGGGTCCATGGACCTGATGGTTTTTCGATACGGCCCTGGCCACCAATTCCTTTCAACCGTAGTCACCGGTGTGGCTCTCTAAAATATGAATTTCTCAGATTTCAGCCTCCTAAAAATCTCATTTCGCTGATTCATCTCGCCAAAAACCAATTTTGGTGGGGCTGATTATAAAACAATTACGTGAGGTCGGCTCATTCAAAACCCCATTTCGCACACTAAAAAACCAATTTTCACGAGGTTTGTCTCTCTAAAACCCCAATTTCGCAGGGTTTTGTAATTCTGTATAGGGGTGTTCTCTTTAAAAACCCAATTTTGCTCACTTTTCTCGCCGAAAACCAATTTTCGCGGTTTATAGGCTCACGATAACAAAACATTTTTCTGATCGGTTACTAAACCACCAATTTCATTGTTTTTGTTGCTGAAAGTCCAATTTGCGGGGATGCTTAATTAAAAAAAAAAAACATTTACGTGAATTTTGGAAACTACAAAACCATTTTTGCAGGTCGTGCTAAAAAACAATTTCCCTGATTTCGCTCGTCAAAAATACAATTTAGCGGGTTTTTACCATTTAAAAATCATTATTTGCTTATGCGGCTCACAAAAAAAACTCATGTTGGTGCTGAAGAACAAATGCGGATTACTTGAAAAACATTTTCGTGGGTCTGGCTCATTAAATAACTAATTTCGCTATCTAAGAACCCGGTTTGGCAGATTTTGGTCACAAAAAAAGTATATTGCGTTCGATCATATTACGAAAGTTCACATTGATGACAGGTTCAAATGAGTAAAGGTTTTCGTGCCTCGAATCTGGCGTGTCTTTGCCGTACAGTAGCTATTTTCGTGCAGCCCAGTGGAGGATTTTCGCTTGGACAAACATCTACCTATAAGTGTTTTTCTGCACCGTGATTTTACTTAACATGGAAGTTGAATACTCGGATAAAGAGTCCCTTTTCTGTGATAAAGCCATGTGAACATTTTAGAAATCAATGAGAGACCCATTCAAGACGGAAATTAACAATACTCTCACCAAGATTAGAGCTGTTAAATGCACATACAGTGAGGAAGATGGTACCACTGAATGACATCATTTAATGAAATGTTCTTCTTCAGATTTCATGGTAAATCCGACAATAAGGCTGTGATGATGTGACGTGTTTTATTTAATTCTTATGAAGTGCTGAGGATATGGAGAAACTCCGAAACCGGTTCCATTATTTTATTAAATTGACGGATTCAAGTGGATAGGCTACAACAATGTTCCAAATTAATTTTCGAAGTTTCCACAATAACGCTTTCCCGCAACCCATAACTATACTCTCAACGTTTGCTTTTCGGGTAAGTGCGAAGATGATTATTGATATTTTCCTTTTTAAGTGATTACTTGCAAATCCTCAGCAATTTGTTTTTTTCATATCATGCTATTAGACATTTAATACCAATGATTCATTATTTATTTTTGCCTATACTGCAGATTTTTTATAACTTGGCCCGAAAGAAATTTGGTAGGGTCATCAATACACTTTGGTGGGTATAAAGTGTCGTGATAACATTGATGAGTAAGTACATAAGTTGACGCGCTTGGTGTTAACTTTTTATTTTGTTTATAACTTTTTCCATTTCTCAAACTTCCATCTTTTCCATTTTTCAAACTTCTCGTCTTCCTCTCTTGAAATCTTTGTTGCTTTGAACAAAATTCATGCTTTTACAAACCCTAGAGTTTTTTGTCGTGGTAAGTGCATATTCAGTATCGTTGGAAATAGAACCGTTAAAAATACGACCACCCCTTCCCCCTCATTACATCGTTACATACTCGGATTATCCACGACGACTAGGAAGAGACTATTCACCTTGGGACTGAGTTGATTACAATTGTTATTTCTTTCGAGCGTTGGACGTGAACGAGTTTTTTCTTTTTAAATCTTTGTATGGGATTTTATTTCTCTTTTCTCCCAGCTTGTATAGAACGCCAGTAATTTACTGGTACTGCTTTTAATATTTATACAATATGTTATAGCGAGTTGTGAGTGATGGCTGGCATGATTTTTGTAGTTGGCCAATGTACCTCCGTGTAGTGTTATGTAAATTACACCGGAGACCGAAAAAAAAGACGTGTCTGTCTGTTTTAGGAAGCGTTTTTTTTTTATCTCGGTACGCGTATTGGTATATAAACGTAAAGAAAATACAGTTCTTATTCAGATATGGCAAAGGTTAACGGGCCAGTAGATAATGAGGACAATATTGTTAATAATTAATATTGTCGACTTTGGTATGGGCAATAGCTTTAATTCTGGAAGATACTGAGGACATTAAAGCCGGCTTATTCTTTCTATTCTTTTAAGTGATTTTAATTTCGAGGCATTAATTCGGTTGATTAATTCTTTGTTATTCCCGTCTGAGAATAATAAGGAAAACGATGGAGAAACGAAAACAACAGAACTATACATAATTTTATTTTTTGTACAAGCTTCAAAAGTTGCATTTTAAGGTATTTTTATCTAATTCAAACCAAGATGTTTTTATCTAATTCAAACCAAGGTATTTTTATCTACGTTTAGGTATACAGACAACAAATTTACTATTAGAAGATTAAGTAAAAGGAAGCAAGAGCATTACAGTCGAACGAAAAACGATCGACGAAAAACATTTTTTTTTCTTTTTACTCTACACGTATAGTAAAATGGAATGGCCTCGGTGCTTTTTAATTTCATTGACCCCCATACAAACAAAGCTTTTGATCACGAACAGAGTAGAGAATACCAATATGTAAGTGAATGGCCTGCTTTCTGCATACATTACCCTACAAATAATTGGTAATCAAGTAATTGACTTGAATATTTTTACATGAACCTTGTATATGTTACTAGCAAAGAGGGAAATCAGGCATTGTGGGAAATGCCTAGGCATTGTTCATGATACCCAACCCTGCTGGGCAATGTGGGAAATTTGTTCGTTATTTCTCACATTGCCTGACTGTTTCCAGGCATTGTGGATAATGCCTAACACGACTCAGGCAAAGGGGTAATTTAATCGTGGGGTCCTTGAAGTTTTCTTTTTTTCGTTCAGAAGTGTGCCTACTGATAGTTTTAGTCAGCAAGACTGTGTGTACAGATTTTATCGTCCCTACACTGCACGTTCATAGAGGCGTAGCAATAGCCCCATGGTCGCGGCGGGAGAGGCGAGCTCAGAGAATCGTTGTTATCTATATATTTATCTATGTCGGCAAAGGCTGATAAAGGGGAGGGCCTAGTTGCTTTCTATAGGCCTTTTAGCGGCAACTTCCAGCGGTGGTCATTTCAATTTTGTTTTACAATGGGGGATTGAGGATGTTGCGGCAATAAGCACTACGGCTACATGTGAGCCGGGTCCTTCCAGCTGAATGTATGATTTAGCCGTTAGAAAAAACGTAATACACACCCCATTTCCTTTCCCTTAGAAGAAGAAGGCAAAAGTTCTATGTTGCGCTGAAACGGTTTCAGTGGGGAAGATTTCTTAAAAAGAAGGGTAGAAGATTTCTTAAAAAGGAACGACCCGAACATATATGAGAGCTCCCCTTCCCTACCACACCACACCACAATGTCGCCAGCTAGC
Organism: Corythucha ciliata; assembly: GCA_038030265.1. Taxonomy (NCBI): domain Eukaryota; kingdom Metazoa; phylum Arthropoda; class Insecta; order Hemiptera; family Tingidae; genus Corythucha; species Corythucha ciliata. Next base: position 40,542,573 of record CM075938.1, on the reverse strand, counting down.
TCGGATAATGGCAAAAGGTGATATGGAGAAAAACGCCAATTCACTGCTACAATTGAAATCTTGAGCTGATAAAATTGAAAAAGTGACTCAGATTGGGAAAAAGCGCTAATTCGTGGATGATGTGTATAGAAAAAAATCACTAATTCGCGGTTAAAATTGAAAAAACACCAATTCGCGGCTTCTGACGGCAACTTTATGGCTAGGAAAAGAGCCAATTCACAGCACGAATTGAAAAAAAAACAAAAAAAAAAAAACCAACAAGAAGTTGATGAAAAGGTAAAATTGAGACAAATCACTAATTCTCAGTGCCAATTGGCGGGTAAAACACAGAAACCCGCTAATTCATTTCATAATCGAGAAGAATCGCTAATTAGCTGATATATTACGAAAGAGCGCTAAATTGGGAATAAAGTGTAGCAAAACCCGAATAAACTGATAAAGCTAAAAAAATCACAAATACACAGCCAAAATTGAGAAAAAGCGCTCATTCAAGGCACAAATTGGAAGAAAAAAAATTGATAATTCACGAGAAAAAAATTGAGACAAATCACCAATCTGCGGCTCAAATTGAGAAAAAATCATTAATTCGTGACTAAAATTGGCACAAACTTTAATTCACGTCTAAAAATGAGGGAAAATGCTAATCGGAGGCCAAAACAGAGGCATACGCTTATTCATAGCTGCAATTCAGAAAAATCGCTACCTAATTCGCTGATAGAGTGAGAAAAATGCTTATAAAAAACATCTAGAATTGAAGGGCTAGAATCGAGAAAAACGTTAACTCACAGCTAAAATTGAGAAAAGTGCTAATCGACCGCTAAAACAGAGAAAAATGTTAATTCACGGCTAAAATTGAAATAAATCACTGATTCGCGGCTATAAAATTGAGAAAAATCAGCGATTAATCACTGTGACCGCGAAATACCTTCCACTCGTTACAGTTTTACAAGGCAACCAGTGCGGCGCGGCGCAGGGGTATCTAATGGCAACTTCGCTGCTAAACTGTAGATAATGCGAAAATAGGAGGCTCAAATTAAGTAGGCGCGCAAATGTGTTAGTCTTGGGGCAAGAGCGTGGCAAAAAGTTTGAAAAAAGCGCTAATACTCACGGCTGAAATAGTGGAAAAGCGCAAATTCGCGGCTGAGGTTGACAAAAAGACTCATTCGCAGCTAAAATGAAGTAAAAAAATCACGGATAAATGTGAGAAAAACTGCTGATTCCCCGAGGTGAAAATGGAGTAAAAGATTCGAGACTGAACGTTTAACGGATCTTTTTGGGAAAACTTGTTAAGTGGCTGAAACGGAGAAAATCCGCTAATTCCCGGCTAAAATCAAGATTAAGCGCTCATTCCCAGCTAAAATAAAAAAAAAAACAAACAAACAAACGCAAACTCGCGGATCAAGTAGACAGTTTTTAATCCACTATTTATTTTTGTATTTATTAATTTATTTGTTTCGAGTTGGTTTTATACGGTTGAAAACGGCTGCAGTTAGCCGAAACCGGTACCAATAAATCATTTTACTCGACGAGAACATCCCATCTCCTGATTCCAATGTTTCCGCGTATAGCGCTGCACGTGAAAAACTGTGACGATGAATTCCATCAAAAAACGTCAAAATCTCCCTTCTCATCTATTCTTAAGCTTGAACTGACATGAGACGAAGGGGCGTCAATGGCTGGTTTTTGGCCGTGGGAAGGAAACATTTTCAAAAAATTTCGCTCCGGCAGCTGGCGGTCGGAAAGAGTGCATTTCATTTTGTATTCGGATACCCTAAGCCGTCCCAGAAGTTGTAATGTTGAGACCATCATTTGTTTCGTTAATGTTTGACCCTCCCTCATAATGTTTGCTGCCGGGTTTGTTTAAGCTGAACTTAATGGGAATCAAAGGCTATTTCAAAATGGAATCATCATACCGAATATAATGCTTCTGGAATCAACTGGTGATTTGTAGTGATTTTTTTACCATTTCAACCCCTATTTTCCCCCCTCCACCTTGACCGATTTGGCCCAAATGCAATACCGACCGGGGCCTTATGACTACTGATTTTTTTAGATAAAGCGCGTTCCGCTAAATTAATTTCTACGAGAGTTATCGTGCTAACAAGGCCTCACACTTACTTCCACCCGCGGGGACATCACCCTCTCCCACTCGACTTTTTCAAAACATTAAAATTGGAATCAAAGGCTACTTTAACATGGAGTATACGTACTGAATATGATGCTTCTAGAATCAACTGATGACTTGTAGTTATTTTTTGATCATTTCAAGCCGTATTTTCCCCCCACCACCTTGACCGATTTGGCCCAAATGCAATACCGACCGGTGTCTTATGACTACTGATTTTTTAGTTAAAGCGCGTTCTGCTAAATTAATTTCTACGAGAGTTATCGTGCTAACAAGACCTCACACTTACTTCCACCCCGGGGACATCACCCCCTCCCACTCGACTTTTTCAAAAAATTAAAATTGGAATCAAAGGCTACTTTAACATGGAGTATACGTACTGAATATGATGCTTCTAGAATCAACTGGTGACTTGTAGTTATTTTTTGATCATTTCAAGCCGTATTTTTCCCCCCACCACCTTGACCGATTTGGCCCAAATGCAATACCGACCGGTGTCTTATGACTACTGATTTTTTTAGTTAAAGCGCGTTCCGCTGAATTAATTTGTACGAAAGTTATCGTGCTAACGTGACCACACACTTATTTCCACCCCAGGGGCACAACCCCCTCCCCCTTGACTTTTTCAAAAAATTAAAATGGGAATCAAAGGCTAGTCTAACATGGAGTATGCGTACCGAATATGATGCGTCTAGAATGAACTGGTGATTTTTAGTGATTTTTTTACCATTTCAAGCCCGATTTTCCCCCCCTCCACCTTGACCGATTTCGCCCAAATGCAATACCGACGGGTGTCTTATGATTACTGATTTTTGTGCCAAAGCGCGTTCCGCTAAATTAACTTCTACGAGAGTTATCGTGCTAACAAGGAAACGGCCATAAGCTTATAAATAAATAAACCAATATATATATATATGAATTCCGGAGACCACTGAATTCGTGTTCTAGAGGTTCTGAAACATGAAAAAAACATGCCATGACCCATGTTTGCCACCATCACGACGAGACCAATAGTGCATTTTTCAGAATGAAATGCACTAAAAGCTACGCCACTGATTCTAAACACGATAGAAGTAAGATGCTCCATGACTCACCACCCCTTCTTCTTTGGTATGTTTGGGATGTTGTGTGTGCTCTAATGTCGTCAAGTGTGGAACCGGATCCCCCCCCCCACCGGTAAGGCATTTGTTTACGCTCTTCCACGAAGGGAAAAAGGATGGTTAACAATCCCGTTTTGAAATTAGAACAGATTGGATGTAGGGGCTATGCACCCACCAAACATCCCGTTTTGGGACAGTGATGAATTTTTGGTAAACTCCTTTTACCATTAGGAGGCTTGGATTTTACCTCCCATCACACTAATTAATTAATAGTAATTTATAAATAAGTTAACAGCATTACTACTCCCAAGAAACAAGATGATTACTACATTGCCGGCAGTGCTGTTAGGCATTGTGCACAATGCCTAGGCAAAGTGGGAAATAATTAATTCATATTTCACCCCCTTTTCCCACATTGCCTGATTTCACCAGGAATTTCCCACAATGCCTGGATTTCCCACTTTGCCAATAACATATTATTATACATATATTTACCTCGTTCCTCTTTATTATGAGTGTATAGTATAATATAAGCATTGTTTTTACGGAGCTTTATATCTGCTAGGCCTACGTTGAAGTGCAGTGAAGCAAACGAAACTGGTCAGTGTTTGAAACTGTGGAAAACAGATAAATATGCCTAAGGCGAAGGTGCAAGGAAAATCATGTCGCACCGCTATTTTCGAGTTGTAGCCACTTCAACGAAGTCGTCACTATCTCAGCTTTTCTTTCTTTCTCTTTAAAAATATTTTCTTTCTACAACAGATTCGTCCTCATGCGGGCTGTGTAAGAGAAGCCAATGAATTGACTCAAATTAAAGAGCAAGGACGGAAGGAGGAGAGTTTCATCTCGGAAACGACGCGTCTCAGTTATAAACTTGTCTCAAAAGCTTTGGCGTCCAACAAAACCATTTAAAGAACAGTGTATCCTTCGTTTCTCCCCACAATATTGTTAACTGAAATCGTCTCTTCTCAACTTGAAAAGAAAAATGAGTAAAGTCATCAACAAATTGATAAATTCAGGCACGCCTTTATTCTCGTGCTCGTGTAAATTTATTTATGCTCGTGTAAAATATCGGCTCTCTCAATTTTACAAATACACAGCTGCATTAATACGTTCTCTGGAAGGATTAATCAACGTATCAATGTTTAGTTAGCGATGGTTCTTTAGAATTGGCATCGAGCTTGTTCAGCATTACTATCGTGAATATTTCATCAGTTCACAATAAGTGGAGCGTTTTTTAGGCAACGTTTAGTTGGGTTTCCTTTCTACTTTGGGAGGTGTGAGACTCGAGATTCCTCGAAAGAGGATTATTTTTTTTTTTTTAACGGTTTCTTCGATATTTTCATGCTGTTTAGATGAAGAAACATAAAACCTCAATGCATTTGTGCAGCGGCGAGGTCGTTATGGTGTCACTTACATAAAAATGTTGTAAGATATAATTATCATCTTCACCGTTACTTCACAAAATATAGAATAAAATTGAGTGTTGATGAAGACGGTATATTTCAACATTTTTAATAGTCCCTCACGCTTAAATTGCAATCATCATATGAAAGTCATGCGTCAATGATAAAGCATCAACTCATCAAGACGTTGTTACCGTACATGAAGACTATAGTATTCGTAATTCTTACCGCAATTTAACGAAATATGATATGCTGACTATATTTGGACGATTGTTGCTTAGTTCAAATGTTTTTCTCGTCCTCAGATCCCCCCGTTCACTACCATTTAGCCCGTTAATGATGTCGTTGATCTGAACCGACCATTAGGATAAAAAGAAAAACGACAATGACGCTACGCGAGCGATTAGTACAGCGGTGACTAAAGTGACTGTAGAGGTGAATTTTGGAGTCTGGACTTTTGGTCCAATTTTTCATTTAATCCTATTTCTACTTTTATTTTGTAAGTATTGTAATTTTTACTTTGAGTGAGAACAGGATGTATTTTTCTGTAAATTTAGGTATACTTCATGAGCAAAATTCGTTTATATAATGTATTATAGGAAACCGTCATACTTATTTCATTAAAGTAACTCTGGCCCGTTTTACACAAGTGATTTTTTTTTTCTTTAAAAATATTTTCAATCTGATCGCAAACAGTCCATTTCAGGCAAATGGCTACTTTGACTTTGATCAAAAAACTTACTCGTGTAAAAAGAGGCCTAATAAAAGCAGAATATGCTATCTATCCCATTCTCCGCACGTTGAGTACCGCTCGTGTGAACTAAATAATACTACTCAGTATACTTTGCCGACGCCCGGCGTTATCGCCGCGTTGAGGCAATGCTCGTGTGAACCGGCCTAACCCGAAAGCCTACTGCCTCTGGTTACCAAAACCCGAATCCTTCTTTGAAGTGTCTGAGATCTGTTCAAGAATCAGGGATGAATGTGGTGTTAGAGCCTCCGCACACGGCGGCACTTTGAAACGCCACTGAGTGGCGGTATTGAACCACCGAGAAGCGCTTCTATTTTGGTGGCGATTCAGAGTGGTTGAAACTGATTACTTTGTGGCGCCACTGTTGCTATAGTTATTATTAGGTCTATTCGTTTGTCGTCTGGAGCTGCACTATTAGCACTGAAAGTACTAACCTTCCATTTATTAATCTGTCCATCATGGGGGGGGAGTAGGGGAGCCCGAAGCTTACAAAATAAGGAAGTTTTTCCACTGATTTCCTGATTTCAATTTCTTTCTTTCCAATGGCGAAGAGGTCAAAATCGCGTCGAAAAAATGTATGGAAATGTGAGTCACCAGTTTCTTTAGTAAATCGGCTGCTCTCGCGAATGGTACGAAGGTAATTTTCACCCGAAAGTGGACACATTTTCAAGAAAATGTTGTGCGGAAAGTTCTCATAAAATGTGTGATATTTCGGAAACAAAGCGGGATGTCAAAAAACTCCGAATAGTAATTTCGATGGCAAATGATGTGCCCCACAACTGGTTTTTTTTTTGTCCAGCTAATTTACGAACACCCTGGATATTAATATTTATGTTTATATGCATAGGTTGCCTAAAATTGACGTGCCCGTGTTCCTGTGACCTATGGGAAATAAATTATTATTATTATTATTATTATTATTTTATTATTATTATTATTATTATTGTTTGTTTGTTTTGTTTTTGTTTTTTTGAAGTGCATCAACTATTAAGGTTATTAGCCCTATTTTCCTAAGGTAAGTGTTATTATTTTAATTATTTAATTTATTAATCTTGCTAGTTCGATTTAAATTATGTATTATTCTATTTATTCCTTGCGTAACAGTATTTTTTTTTTTTTTGTATTTTGTTTATCACAGATGTTTGGAAGTTACTCTACAATTTTTCGACATCCTGGGCCCTATTGCACAATGTTTTATTAGCTAATATTACAGCTGTTTTATTAGCTAATATTAGCTATATTATTAGCTAATAAAACATTGTGCAATAGGGCCCTGATATTATTATTATTTAAATTGTTAGTAGAAGCGCTTAAACTTCGAGAGTTAGTGGATAAAGCGTGCATAAATCTGTAGCCTAAGGATCCTACATCGTCTATCTTCCCTCGTTGAGGTTCGTCAAAAACGGACTGGTTTCGGCTGCTCACCATCTTCAGCATTTGGTTTTCCCAACTGAAACCAAAATTGTATTTGTCTAGTCTGCAAACATCTGGGGAAAAAAAAGAAGCGCGACGAAGTGTTCGCACGGCGTCCACCACTTCAAGCCACTTTTTATTAAGCGCTTCTTGAGTGGCCCCGTGTGCGCATCCCAATTGAATTTAATGTTCCGCTATCAGCAGTGCCACTCAGTGGCGCATCAAAGAGGCCCCGTGTGCGGAGGCGATTTGATCTGTAAATCTGTATATTCTACCCCAGAACCCAGAACATTCTGCTGAAAAACAAGACCCAATGACTCGCGAGTCGCTCAATATCTGATTCAAAACTAATCATGCGTTCCTGTCTCTTTCGAATCCCAAATACCGCAATTGAGGCTATTTTGAAATCAAATTTCCTTTTTCGAAACAATTTTTTTGGATTGGCTCGATCAAGTCCAAAATTTAAGGATTTTTGATCCCTCAAAAACAAAATTCCGCGGGTTTGGGGTTTTCAAACCCCAATGTTAGGGGCATTTTCTCTGTCAAAATCAAATTCGGTCCATTGATGTGACGTTATATCCGGAAGCTTAAACAAACATTTTATTTTATGCAAAAGCAGTGGATTTTTCAATTGTATTGTTGCATTTATTACAAAAAACCTATCTTGAGCATTGGGGTTAGTCTATTTCAGCGTGTTGGTCGAGGGCACCGAACGGGTTGTTAAAGGCTGCTGTGTGTCAGTAGGATACAGCTCTCCGAATTTAAGAGCTTCACAGTCATGCATTGAACACTTTTCGTCTACACTGGATGCAACAGTCGCTCGGTTTTGTTCTTTAGGGGCGATTGTAAAGTGGAGATCCTATTTCTGTCGTGGTAGAATAAAACAGAGCTAAGGGCCTTTTCTCCGTCCGGAAAATGACAGCAACACAAATAACGCTCCAGTTCTCCCCATCCTAAGCACACGTGCATGTTGATAATTTGTTAGGTCTGTTCCATTGTTTTAGAATTGTTTTCTGACATTTACTTCTGCAGAACATTGGTACTCGGCTCAATTGCAGGGCTGATGAGGTCCTGGGACCGAGTAGCTCAGGTAGCTGAAGGTCTGAGGTAGGAACGGAGACTGGTCCTCACCTTTGGTGCAATTTTTCGCGATTGCTTGGTGGGTCCTGCCCATAACATATTTGTCGTTCATTTTGACTGTGATTTCGTCGTTTGAGCATGGTGTGGTTCGAGCATATTGCTGTTAGGACGTTTTTTGGTTCGGGCGTTGTAAGCCTGGGGCGTTTTGTGGTTAAATCATTTCGTGTTTCCCACATTTCGTTTGTCGCGTATTGCGTGTGTCACTCGTGGTTCAGGCATTCTATCATGAGGTTGTAAAGTTATGTGGTGCGAAAATTGCGTGGTTCTATTATATTGTGGTTAGGTAATTTCGAGCATTTCGCGTTCAAGCATTGCGTGGATTGAGCATTTTGTGATTTTTTTGTGTGGATAGGGCATTTTGTGGTTCGCGCGTCGTGAGTGGTTCGAGCATTGCAGGGTTCCAGTAGAGAGTAGCGGCAAGACGGGCGGATCGTCCTAGGCCACCGTTCAGAGGACCTCCCTCCCTTACACCACAAAGCTTAAAGATGAAAAAATAGGAGTTTTTAGGCTTTAAAGTGTTGTTTCGACGCTAACATTGATCAAGTCCTCAAGTGCCCCTGAAGTTATCCAAAATCCTACGTTAATTGGAGATATCTGAAGGAAACTTTGCGGCTAAATTAGAGAAAATAAATACGCCAATCTAAATAACGGCGCATTAGAGGCGTCTAAAACTGAAAAGTCGTGCTAATGGTGTAATGGATACAACACTCGCTTCGCAACCCAGCGGGCCTGGGTTCGAATTTGGCAATTTTGGAACAGGATAGGTATCAGGTACATATTGAAGAAGAAGAAGAAGAAGAGAAAAAAAAAGAGAGAAAAAATAAAAATAAATAAATAAAAATAAAATAAAACTAATGTGCTTTTCTTGGGGCAGATACGCGGGAAAGAGTTATAAAAAAGTTGCAAATTAGACGACCCTTTTCTTAGGACTTTTCAAGGGATTACTCCCCTCTCACCGCACCACCCTAGTCACCCTGCAGTGAATTCGAGGGAGTGGGGAGGCTGAAAATAAAGAATTAAACTTTATTGAAGCTAAATACTTATCATTTTTTACTTGTTTTGAGTTCCGAGAAAAAATTGCTCCCAGGGTGGGATTCGAACCCACGACCTCCTAGTTTCGCGCCAGGCGCTCTGCCGCTGAGCTAGCCTGAGAGGCTTACGCTAAGAGCGAACCCTACCAGAGAGAAACTCCCTCTCGGAACTCAAACGCACGAATCGGGTCAGTGCGTGTCTTACAATTGTTCTTTTTTCTTTATGTGTCCCAGCAATTAATTAATTGCAAATTAGACGACCCTTGTCTTAGGACTTTTCAAGGGATTACTCCCCCCTCACCGCACCACCCTAGTCACCCTGCAGTGAATTCGGGGAGTGGGGAGGGAGGAGGGACGAGGGAGGGGTCGTCTAATTTGCAATTAATTAATTGCTGGGGCACATAAAGAAAAAAGAACAATTGTAAAACACGCACTGACCCGATTCGTGCGTTTGAGTTCCGAGAGGGAGTTTCTCTCTGGTGGGGTTCGCTCTTAGCGTAAGCCTCTCAGGCTAGCTCAGTGGCAGAGCGCCTGGCTACTCCTCTATAAGAGGAGTAGCATCAACAATATTGCTCACAAATATTGCAACACCACCATGCTCAGATCTTGCTCTAGAGACGGAAAACCAGTTTATACCCCGGAAAACACAAAACATTGTACATGCCATCCTTCATCCACGTTTCACTAAAAGGAAGAACCTCGAAATTTAAATTTTGAGACAGGAAAAACACCTCCAGTAAGTTCACCTTATTCCTAATTGAGCGGATATTATAATGAAATTTATGTTTATAAGAAGCGGATGCAGATCTCGTCGTTCTCTTCACCTCGCTGATTTGCGAGAAGTCGTCGTTGGGGAACCCGACAAATGGATACATCGGGGGGAGAGGGAAATTTCTCCTATGCACCCATTTGTCAGAGAAAGACCTGACAAATGGTTGCGAATAAAAAAAAGAGCACGTACCCATTTGTCAGGAGTTGTCCCGACAAATGGGTGCACCGCCGAAGTTAGCTACTAACGTTTGCTCCGCGTAGTCACATTAGGCGGGAGAAATACTTCGTTCCGACATGGAGATCCTAGTATGAAGATTTGCCAAAATGTCTGAAATTGTCTTGGGGGGGCGGAGGCGCTTCTCACAGCCACTCATTCGGTGTATTAGTGCATTTGGCCTAACTCTTCATTTCTCTTGGATGGCAGTAGAATGGGTCTCAAGTGAGCCAACCTCGAGAATCGAGCTAAACCCACGCAATCGGATTCCGAAAGTGTCATATCCGCAAAATATGTGAAAGTTTGAAAGAACGAAGCCCACGAAATTGATTTTTTTTTTTTCGCCCTGCGAAATTGGTTATTTGATTGAGTCAAACCCGCAATACTGCATTTTTAATGAGTCAACAGCTCCGAATTCTGTAGTTGACGAAATTGTAGTAGAAGCGAAATTGTCTTTTTTGATGATCTATCCCCGCGAAATTGGTTTTAATTTATGGGCGAGCCACCACAAATTATTTTCTTTCCAGAGATTCAACCTCACGAAATTGAGAGGGTCGGGCCTCTAACATCAATGCGACCTCCTGCGCCCCCCCCCCTTCTCAATGCAAATTCGACTTCCTGTGACATACCCTTAGTACTCTCAATACCCTGCGACAATTTTATTTTAAAAGAGCGAAATTGTAGTTTTTTGGTGAACCAGCCCGACGATATTGATGTTCAAAGAGCCAACACCGCGTAATTGATATGTAGAGAACCCAATTTTCCTCTATTTTACCTGCGAATGAGTGCTCATTCTCAAGTGCGACTGAGCGCTTTAACTCTCAATGTTATCTGAGACTTTCGTGATTTTTCTCAGTTTCAGCCAAGTATTGGTGGATTTTCTCAAATAGATTCGCGAATAAGCATTTTTTCTTCAATTTTAGCCAGTTGTATTCAGAATGTTCCCTCAATTTTCACGAATCAACGCTTTTCTTCTAAATTCGGACCCCGGCCCGCTGGGTTGCGAAACGAGTATTGTATCCATTACACCATTAGCACGTATTCTCAGTTTTAGACGCCTGTAATGTGTCGTTATTAGGATTGGTGTATTTTGTCCAATTTAGCCGCAAAGTTTCCTTCAGATATCTCCAATTAATTTAGGACTTTTGGTAATTTCATTGGCCCTTGAAAACTTGCTCAATATTAGCCTCGAAACAACGTGTGGGGGGGGGGGGGGTTCATCTGAACAGATCCACCCACCTAGCCGCAACGCTAAACTGGAACCACGCAATGCTCGAACCAATCAGGACGCGCGAACCACCAAATGCCCTATCCACAAAAAAAAAAACAACAAAAAACAAAACAAAAAAACACACAAAATGCTCAATCCACACAATGCTTGAACGCGGAGTGCTCGAAAGACGAAATTACCTAACCACAATATAATTGAACCACGACTCTATTTTCGCACCACATAACGTCCTAACCATAGAATGCCTGAACCACGCGTCGTGACACACGATATACGCGACAAAGGAAATGTGCGAAACACGAAATGATCTAACCACAAGACGCCCCAGTCTTACAACGCCCGAACCAAAAACCATCCTAACCGCAATATGCTCGAACCACACCATGCTCAAACGACGAAATCACAGTCAAAATGAATGACAAAGATGTTGGGAGCAGGACCCACTAAACAATCGCGAAAAATTGCACCGAAGATGTAGTCCAGTCTCCGTCTCCACCTGTCCACCTCAGACCTTCAGCTATCTGAACTACTCGGTCCTGCCCCTGCCTCATCAGCCCGGCAGTTGAGCCGAGTACCAATGTTCTGCAGAAGCGTTCCAAGCGAAGCGTTCTAATTAAACGTAAGTAAACAATTCTAAATATTTTCCGGACGGAGAATAAAAGGTCATTGGCTCTGTTTTATTTGCCCCTTAAAAGGATTTGTCCTTCTTCAAGGGCGTCCATGTAGTACAAACAAAAGTCGGCAAAACGAAGTTAAATCACATTGACTCCATTGCAAGACGTTTTCTGTCTGGGAATGCGATTCTTTACACGTTATCTTCGCTAGGTCACTGAGTAAGGAACCAAAGGAAAAGTTTCAGAATAAATCTAACTTTTGCCATACATTGCGCCAAATCACTGCAATCCAATAGTTAGGGAACAAGCTACTTGTTGTTGTTTTGAATTGATGGCTATCGACCTTTGTTAACGTGCGTGTTGTGTACCGCTATAATTCATTTATTATTGATTATTACATTGTGTCTTTGTGTAATCTAAACTTTTTTTTAGTGATACTCTCCCCGCAATACTTTCCCTTCTTTTTTAATTTTAAACTCGTAATCTTTTTAAAGAATCAACGATGTTGCTATTGGGTGGAGCAGGAAATGCCAGCACATCGGACACGAAGTTTGTATTGATGATTATTAGGAGGGGGGTGGGGTGGTGCAGTTTCGCTTCCAACGTGAATGTGTACCATTCTTCAACTTGAAAATAATCAATACGTGCGTCGCGTATTATACGTTTTTATTTTATCTTTTTTTTTATCTGAAGGAAACTTTGCGGCTAAATTAGAGAAAATAAATACGCCAATCTCAATAACGGCGCATTAGAGGCGTCTAAAACTGAGAAGACGTGCTAATGGTGTAATGGATACAACACTCGCTTCGCAACCCAGCGGGCCTGGGTTCGAATTTGGCTATTTTGGAACAGGATAGGTATTAGGTACATATTGTACATATTGAAGAAGAAGAAGAAGAAGAAGAGAAAAAAAATAAAAATAAAAATAAAATAAAACTAATGTGCTTTTCTTGGGGCAGATACGCGGGAAAGAGTTATAAAAAAGTTGCAAATTAGACGACCCTTGTCTTAGGACTTTTTTTCGCACGCCACCAATCCACTCTGCCTTGAGATTTAGAGAGCCTACAGAAGGGAGTAACAAGTTTGCCACGTCTACGCGTATGGTATCCTGGACTATAATGTCATTTGTGCGATTTTTATCTGCGTGTAGATGGAGGAAGGAGTGATAAATATACATATTCTGAGGGCAAAGGTAAAATTCCAAGCTGTTTAAAGTCGGGCTTACAATCATCCCTAAACTTCCGATTTGCTAGAATTCTCAAAGCTTTCCACTGGAGAGAAAATATCGCTTGAGCGTGAGGGCTATGCCCACGCAAGTATAACATAAGTGCCTCCGAATGAAAAAGAGCAAAATATACATTAGTAATACAGGGAGTGAGACACATTGTTTCAAACGCCTCATGAGAAAAATTACTTTTGATGATTTCATCGCTAAAACTTTACTGTGGGTTTCCCATGCTAAACGGTCATCGACACATATTTCCAAAAATTTAGCTGTGGATCTATCATTCTTCGGACTAGGATATTTAAGCCCAAAATCAACAAAGACTGTCTTTTCATTATTTAACGCCAGCCTATTGGCCGAGAACCAGTGAAGTGCATCAACCAGAGCTTGGTTTGCCTTTGCAGTAGCAGCGAACTTGGAATTTTCATCAACTAACAGGGTCGTGCCATCCGCAAAAAGGGTGCATTTAGCAGATTATGAGGTCGGAAAATCGTTTTTAAAAATCAAAAATAGCACAGGCCCCAAAATAGAGCCTTGGGGCACGCCATATGGAACATCAGACAACTCAGAAATCTTGTCACCCGCTTTAACAGCCTGGCTTTCTGTTGGAAAGGTAAGATTGAATAAAATTTGAGGCCGGTGTCGAAAAGTTATACCATTTTAAGTGAAATGATCGAAAATTGTTTGTCTCTCCACAGCTTTATTTTTAGGTTCAGGACCGGTTTCGGCCTCCGTGTATCAGGCCATTTTCAACTGCAAACTTCTACACTGCTCAAATTCCATTAAGGGGGGAACCCACGTCAATATTAATAAATGTTTAAATCGTTAATCACTCGTTTAATTACGACAAACCATTGTTTGTCAACACTATTGGAATGTTTTATATTTCCTCTTTTAAAAGGAAAACAAACATTAAAAGAAGAATTAACTATGTCCACAAACAAAATCCACTTTGAATCGAGATCAAGACTCGAATCGTATAAATCCCCAGTGCAATGTAACAGAGAGATTGTAAGTTGTCTAAATTAAAAGGTCGGACAAGTTTACTCTCCTGTTTTGTTTCTACGAAATTCCTATTGTGTGTAATATTAATAATTTGGGAGGTGTGATCTGACAAACCCTGGTCAATCTGTCAAACGTGGCATTGATCGGAGCTAAAATTAGTAAAAACTACGTCCAATAAATTTTCATCCCGGGTTGAGCTCCTATCGCGTAGAGAGAATCCGTATAATTGAAAAAGAGCTATTACTTCTCTAACAAGTTTGTTTGACTCATCATTAAAATGAATATTAAAGTCTCCAGTAAACAAAGTAGCGCTCCTACAAACATAGTGTAATGTTCTTTCTAGAAGCTCTAAAAACGTTTTTACGTCTCCGTTAGGAGGCCTGTAGATTGTGATTGAATTCATCTGGCAATAAGAGCTTTCCAGGCGCACGGCTGCTATTTCGCAGTGGTTCTCCAGCGAACACGACTGAGCCACTCTAAGAGGAGTAGCATCAACAATATTGCTCACAAATATTGCAACACCACCATGCTCAGATCTTGCTCTAGAGACGGAAAACCAGTTTATACCCCGGAAAACACAAAACATTGTACATGCCATCCTTCATCCACGTTTCACTAAAAAGAAGAACCTCGAAATTCAAATTTTGAGACAGGAAAAACATCTCCAGTAAGTTCACCTTATTCCTAATTGAGCGGATATTCGTATAATGAAATTTATGTTTATAAGAAGCGGATGCAGATCTCGTCGTTCTCTTCACCTCGCTGATTTGCGAGAAGTCGTCGTTGGGGAACCCGACAAATGAGTACATCGGGGGGAGAGGGAAATTTCTCCTACGCACTCATTTGTCAGAGAAATACCTGACAAATGGTTGCGAATAAAAAAAAGAGCACGTATCCATTTGTCAGGAGTTGTCCCGACAAATGGGTGCACCTCCGAAGTTAGCTACTAACGTTTGCTCCGCGTAGTCTCGACATTAGGCGGGAGAAATACTTCGTTCCGACATGGAGTTCCTAGTATGAAGATTCGCCAAAATGTCTGAAATTGTCTTGCCATAAGCTAGTCTTGAAGTATGATGAAAAGTTAGGTTAGTCATACTGGCAACGTGTTCGAACACATTTCAACAACCAAACGAAGTCCGAAATTATTTCCTTATTCGATCCTAAAATGAATGGTGCGCTGAAAGAAAAATGTTCTCCATTAAAGCAAAATTATTAAAAACAAAAATACATCAAGGCAAATACCTTCCCAGAATCAATTCAGACCGAGAGCTGGTGACAGTCCCATTCACCCGGAATAACATAGTCCTGAAACTGGAATTTGGAAAGGTTTTATGGAACTAAATACGAATATAATCGTCTGCCTGGGGCATTTGCCTTTGGGACCTAGTCAAACTACTGTCCTCTCCATAAACATGTGTTTCAATTCAGAGAGGACGGGTAGGAAAACTTACACCACACGAGTCTGTTCTGGGCAAGGCAACTCTCAGTTGTCGGATTTTTTGTTTTTATTTACATTTTTTGTCGCATAATCGCCAACTGCATTACCTTTGAAGTTGCGTTTTTCACATTCATTCCCTAGCGGAACCCTGGTGGGCTAACCTTATTGTTAATTTGTCTTTTTTTGCTCATCAAGTCGAGAATTTAAATTGTTAGTAGAGTCGCTCAAACTACGAAGACAGACGATGTAGGCTCCGACGGCTACAGGTTTATGCATGCTTTAGCCGAGAATTCAGAGATGACTGAAATGCGTCGAAATCTTTCCGGAGAGACGTGATATCATCATGCTCCTTACCTGAACTGTCCGTCCTCTCATCATTGCCAGATACAACTGCTACTAGAGGGAGAGATGGGTCACGGTCTCGGCATTTTAAACACACCCAAAAAACGCAATCCCCGTTCTCCGCGATAAATTTCGCTCCCGAACAGAGTCGGATTTAGGGGGCAAGAGGCCCCTAGGCAGCTGATTGAGAAGGGCCCCCTTTTTAACTCCATTTGAAATGCGCTTTCCACGTTAGGATAGAGAACCTTTAAACCAGGTGAACGCACCGCCATTTTGGGGTATTGATAGGCCTTCGCCTCGCTTCAAAGGCCTCTTGGGCTTCCCCCTAATATTTCCACCTCCATTCCCGAAGAATTTTAATTTAATTTACACCAACATATACAATGGGAGATGCGTTCACTTGGTTGAATAGTTGCCTTAGTATTTATATACTTACTAAAATGCAAGCTCTTTAAGATTACTAAAACCCTTTTTCCATCATGAGCGTATATTTTTCCCCTAATAGGTAATGCTTTTGCCCACTATAAGTGAGACCTTAGATGAATAGACTCGTTTTCATACTCAGTAATGAGTAGTGCCGGGTTTAAGGAGGGGCGAGCCGGGCGACCGCCCGGGGGCGCCGTGCCATAAGGAACGCGTCTAGCAAAACGAGGGGGAGGGGATCGAAAAAACAATTTAGGAAGCGCATTTGATTTATGAATATTTAAAAACTATAAAATAGCCGGAAAATTGATTTTTTTTATTTTTATTTTAGCCGGCAATTACGAAGTTTATCCTCTACACTTAATCCGTGAGTCGGTGATCTCCTCAATTTTAGCCGCGAAGTAGCGTTTTTATCCCACGTTAGCGATTTTACTCGATTTTTGCAGCAAGTTAGCGATTTTTTACCTTTTCAGCAGTGAATTAGCATTTTTTCTCTCTTTGAGCGTTTTCAGATAATATCTGCAGCGCTAATTGGTGATTTTCTCAATATTGACCGCACATTAGCGGTGTATGAACTATTTTTGCCCCGCAATTACAATTTTTTTTCAACTTTTAGCTGTGGACTAGCACTTTTTCTTAGCTTCAAGCCCGAAGTGGCCTTTTGAGCCACGGATTTGTGTTTCCCTAAATTTTAGCCGCGAGTCAGCATTATTACTATATACACGCGCGTTTATTTTATAATTTCATAAATTCAGCCCAGCCCAGGGCTGAAGAATTCAAGCACTATTGGCTGAACATTCATAAATTGTTGGGCTGAATTTCACATTTTGTAGCTTAGTGTGAGTGAAATTTTTATTTTTAGGACCACACAAATATTTTTCGGAGTTATTGATCATCGTTTTAGCCAGGTGAATCGGATTCTGGCATAGGTAAACTTGATGTTTTGTGGTTTCACTATCAATTTCTTATAGTACTAATTTTTGTACTGGGACATTCTTCAGGGTCCGTTTTTCTTAGATTTGGCTCTTAAAATAGCAATTTTTTGGCTACGGTTCAATTACTAAACAAATTCCATGGGTCTGGCTCTTTCAAATAACAATTTTGAAAGTTTGGCTCCACCAATAAGCAAATGTCGTGATTTTGACTTCTTCAAACGCTTCTTTCGCGAGCTTTCCCAAAATTGAAATGTAATTTTGCGGAGTCTTTGAAAACCAAATTTCCAGAATTTGACAGATTTGTCTTCTTTAAACGTAATTTCTCCGGTTTGGGCCGCTTTAGCAAACCAACTGCAAAGACTTGACTATTTCAATTGGAAACGGGTGTTTGGCTCCAATAATACGCAAATTTCGCATTCATATGTTGGGCTCTTTCAAGATCCCTATTTTGTGGATGTGGTGGATTCACGGATTTTCATAATTCGAAAATCCAATTCCGGGGTGAGGGGGGGGGGCGGAGGCGCTTCTCACAGCCTTCCACTCATTCGTGCATTTGGCCTAACTCTTCATTTCTCTGGATGGCAGTAGAATGGGTCTCAAGTGAGCCAACCTCGAGAATCGAGCTAAACCCACGCAATCGGATTCCGAAAGTGTCATATCCGCAAAATATGTGAAAGTTTGAAAGAACGAAGCCCACGAAATTGATTTTTTTTTTTTTTTTTCGCCCTGCGAAATTGGTTATTTGATTGAGTCAAACCCGCAATATTGCATTTTTAATGAGTCAACAGCGCCGAATTCTGTAGTTGACGAAATTTTAGTAGAAGCGAAATTGACCTTTTTTGATGATCTATCCCCGCGAAATTGGTTTTAATTTATGGGCGAGCCACCACAAATTATTTTCTTTCCAGAGATTCAACCTCACGAAATTGAGAGGGTCGGGCCTCTCAACATCAATGCGACCTCCTGCGCCCCCCCCCCTTCTCAATGCAAATTCGACTTCCTGTGACATACCCTTAGTACTCTCAATACCCTGCGACAATTTTATTTTAAAAGAGCGAAATTGTAGTTTTTTGGTGAACCAGCCCGACGATATTGATGTTCAAAGAGCCAACACCGCGTAATTGATATGTAGAGAACCCAATTTTCCTCTATTTTACCTGCGAATGAGTGCTCATTCTCAAGTGTGACTGAGCGCTTTAACTCTCAATATTATCTGAGACTTTCGTGATTTTTCTCAGTTTCAGCCAAGTATTGGCGGATTTTCTCAAATAGATTCGCGAATAAGCATTTTTTCTTCAATTTTAGCGAGTTGTATTCAGAATGTTCCCTCAATTTTCACGAATCAACGCTTTTCTTCTAAATTCGGACCCCGGCCCGCTGGGTTGCGAAACGAGTATTGTATCCATTACACCATTAGCACGTATTCTCAGTTTTAGACGCCTGTAATGTGTCGTTATTAGGATTGGTGAATTTTGTCCAATTTAGCCGCAAAGTTTCCTTCAGATATCTCCAATTAATTTAGGACTTTTGGTAATTTCATTGGCCCTTGAAAACTTGCTCAATATTAGCCTCGAAACAACGTGTGGTGGGGGGGGGGGTTCATCTGAACAGATCCACCCACCTAGCCGCAACGCTAAACTGGAACCACGCAATGCTCGAACCAATCAGGACGCGTGAACCACCAAATGCCCTATCCACAAAAAAAAAAAAAAAAAAAAAAAAAAAAAAAAAAAAAAAAAAAAAAAAACACAAAATGCTCAATCCACACAATGCTTGAACGCGGAGTGCTCGAAAGACGAAATTACCTAACCACAATATAATTGAACCACGACTCTATTTTCGCACCACATAACGTCCTAACCATAGAATGCCTGAACCACGCGTCGTGACACACGATATACGCGACAAACGAAATGTGCGAAACACGAAATGATCTAACCACAAGACGCCCCAGTCTTACAACGCCCGAACCAAAAACCATCCTAACCGCAATATGCTCGAACCACACCATGCTCAAACGACGAAATCACAGTCAAAATGAATGACAAAGATGTTGGGAGCAGGACCCACTAAACAATCGCGAAAAATTGCACCGAAGATGTGGTCCAGTCTCCGTCTCCACCTGTCCACCTCAGACCTTCAGCTATCTGAACTACTCGGTCCTGTCTCATCAGCCCGGCAGTTGAGCCGAGTACCAATGTTCTGCAGAAGCTTTCCAAGCGAAGCGTTCTAATTAAACGTAAGTAAACAATTCTAAATATTTTCCGGACGGAGAAAATGCCATTGGCTCTGTTTTATTTGCCCCTTAAAAGGATTTGTCCTTCTTCAAGGGCGTCCATATAGTACAAACAAAAGTCGGCAAAACGAAGTTAAATCACATTGACTCCATTGCAAGACGTTTTCTGTCTGGGAATGCGATTCTTTACACGTTATCTTCGCTATGTCACTGAGTAAGGAACCAAAGGAAAAGTTTCTGAATAAATCTAACTTTTGCCATACATTGCGCCAAATCACTGCAATCCAATAGTTAGGGAACAAGCTACTTGTTGTTGTTTTGAATTGATGGCTATCGACCTTTGTTAACGTGCGTGTTGTGTACCGCTATAATTCATTTATTATTGATTATTACATTGTGTCTATGTGTAATCTAAACTTTTTTTTAGTGATACTCTCCCCGCACTACTTTCCCTTCTTTTTTAATTTTAAACTCGTAATCTTTTTAAAGAATCAACGATGTTGCTATTGGGTGGAGCAGGAAATGCCAGCACATCGGACACGAAGTTTGTATTGATGATTATTAGGAGGGGGGTGGGGTGGTGCAGTTTCGCTTCCAACGTGAATGTGTACCATTCTTCAACTTGAAAATAATCAATACGTGCGTCGCGTATTATACGTTTTTATTTTATCTTTTTTTTTACCTCGATAAGATATTCTGATCCCATTGCTTCCGTTTTTAAATTTGTGTGACATCTATTACACGTTACTGTCGACAGGTGCCACCATTGAAGGAACGATCGAAAGAACGCGGGAGGGTGCCTCCCAGCTTTAAAATTTCCCTCATTTAACGAATGGAAGAGAAATGGAATCTGAAAAAGAGCGCAGAGAGAAAAAGAAAAATCCAGCCTCGTCTGCTAATCCATTATCCCTTCTTTTATTCACGTGAGTGATAATTTGTTTTTTAATTCTAATCAGAAAGATCGTCAAATTATATTTTCTGATTTTGTGGGGACATAAGGTGGACTCTGCCAATATTTTTCGAAGGATTCAAGAGGGACTTAGTCGAGGAAGACCTCTATGAACCACTTAATGTTCACGCGTCATCGTATTTGGGCGACAAGTTGGAAAGGCGAGGCAATTTTTATCTAGAAGAACATTGTCCACGAAAATATTATTGTTGCGTTAATTTTACAGAGTTTGGAATGCTGAAATTGAACGATGTAAACGCACGAAAAAAACGCCTAGCCTTTTCAAGTCGATAGTTAAAGTTTTTGGTCCCAGATTATGCGTCCTAGCGTTAGTTTATTTAGTTATCGACGTTTTTGTCAAGTAAGTTACTTTTAATACAATCCAGGATGGGCGATTCAGTATACAAACAGCATGAATGAATGTTTATGTACATTTAGGATAGCCCAACCAGTCATTCTGGGACGTCTCATCCTGTTTTTCACACCGGGAAGTAACATCGCACGTTCTGACGCCTATATGTACGCCGTTGGTATCGTCTTATGCTCGGCGGTTACAGTTTTCTGTATTCATCCCACTATGTTCAGTTTACTTCATTTAGGAATGAAAGTCCGCGTGGCGGTGTGTTCGCTTGTATACCGAAAAGTACAGTAGTCTCCCTCATTACTGTTTTTCGGCTTTGCACTCCGACTGAGTTACATGCTTCGATGAAGCACCGAGGGTGTCAAGAGCTGTCTTCGAAATGAAGTCAGAAGAGCTACCCGATTCTAAGAGACATCGAAAATTGTGATAGGACCCGCTGGTGTCCTTAATTGAGACTAAAGATGTTGGTAAAAATGTTGGGGTGAGAGTTGGGGGAAAAGAAGAGAAGTTGAAAGACGAGGGATGGTCCGGCATCGCTGATTGTCAAGATGTCTCAGAGAAAATCACACATTTCTAATGAAATTATTAGCCGGACTCGAAGAGAATGATGAGCGTCGTGAAGCGACTGGAGAGGATGACGTAGAACGAGGAGGAGAGCTATAGTCGATGTTGAAATGCAAGGTGGTGTGATGTTTTTTATGACAATGTTTACAAGAATGAACATTCCGACAATAAGATACTTGTTGCTAAGGGGAAAGACATTTCGTGCATCGATCTAATTTCCGAACTAATTTGAATCTTTCGACAGGTGGGAGCTTGAGGAAGTCCGCACATAAATTTATAAAATGATTATTTACCCAAAAAGAGGGCTTCGAGAGTTCGCAGAAGGTGGCTTAAAGGACATTAAAGTTGATGGCGGAGGAGAGGGGGTTGAGCACCGCTGAATGTGCAGGAGAGAGTGCATCGGTTTCCTAATTGTATTAAAGGATTCAGGTTTACTAGAGGTCCGAGCATGAGAGTTGCCCGGTGCCTGGTTACCGATTTTTGGAAGGTACTTTCCATTTGGACACACCGAGTTTCAACGAACGTAACCAGTTCGTTGAAATGGGGAAGTTGGCTGGATACCTCCGAGCAACGATATGTATTAAACGCTAAGTGCAAATCAGCAGGGAGTTTTTTAGCCAAAATATGAAACAAAAAAGTTTTGTTCCGACAGCAGCCTGTCGGGAAAAGTGCATTTCATTCATGCGACAATCGAGTCAAACCTCATAAGTTAGAACGAGATCAATCAATTATGAATGACATTTAGGCCGTGGTATAGAAAGTCAAAATAATAAAATCGTGTTTCTTTTTTCCGCAGGCCCCTTTTTTGACACCAACTGAGGGGGAACAAAATGATGAAAATGAAAAATGAAACAGAGTCGGTTTGGTTGCCTACACGATATGGGAAAGCGGACTCTTGTTAGAGGAGTTATTTGCAATTAAAATCTTTATCCCGGCCTAAATTTCATTCATAATTGATTGATCTCGTTCTAACTTATGAGGTTTGACTCGATTGTCGCATGAATGAAATGCACTTTTCCCGACAGGCTGCTGTCGGAACAAAACTTTTTTCAGATTACATTAATTTTCAGATCAGTTACATTAGGTTAAATAGTATGTCACAATTTCATCATTGCGGAATGCGGACTGCCTGGGTTCGAATCCGAAACAATTTTTAAATTTTTTTTTTGTTCCTCCCTTTTTGGCCCACCTCAGGATTTTTTACTCAAGATTTATTAGGCTGTAGGCAAATCAAATAAAAGAGACGGCTCAAAATACAATGTCAATGAAATTTTTTGGTAATTGGGTGGTCCAGTAAAGCATAGCGTTAATTTAATAGCTCCCCTCCGCCGAGAACTCCCCTGCCATATCAACGGATTTGGTTCACAAAGGTCTCATTCGAAAGCGCGTTCATTTCTCATTACTCGAGTCAATTTTGGGGGCAATTGCAGCAACAGCCGTGCGGTAGCGAATTTTCAACTAATTCAAACCCCTCTTTCACACCGTTCCCGTGGACCGATTCATCTGGATCACGAACTCGTCCGAGATATTCACGCTATTGATTTTTAGACCAAATTTGGTTGCCCTAAGTAAAAAATTGCGACCGTGATCGTGCTAACAAGCGAGGGGCCATATATATATATATATATATATAGCAAATCGAACCGACCTCGGATTCGTGTTCTAGGGGTTCTGAAACGTGAAAAAAAAGTATCACAACCCATATGTGCGACCATCAGGGCGAGACCAATAGTGCATTTTTTGAATGAAATGCACTAATAAAGCCAGAGTCGACACCACCTTGTCCTACGTTTTTGAGCGCCGCTAAGTGCTGAGAAACTTTCGTTACTAAATCCCGAAGCGACTCTGCTTCAAAGAGAGCGGGTTTTAAATTGAAGATGGATCGAGGTGATAGTTTGCAAGAGCGTTAATATTATCATAACGTTTTAAGAGAATATCCCACGCTACACGAAAATTTGTCGCATCCACTGATTTTAGTGCATTTCATTCAAAAAATGCACTATTGGGTTCTGTACTCGCTTGAGTACAGAAACAAGTTTCCTTGTACATCCGTCGCCGGGATTTTTGGGAATTTTGGGTGAGACGTTTGTCAAAGAGATTTGTTTCGGCCTCGAAAATGGAGTGCAGTCTACTCCGAAACTAGTCGGCCATTAATAAAATTTGAATGTTTGTACTCAAATATTCTTTAATTACTTAATATTAATAACATTCACGAAACACTTAAAAATTTAATGCACTATTGGTCTCGCCCTGATGGTCGCACATATGGGTTGTGATACTTTTTTTTCACGTTTCAGAACCCCTAGAACACGAATCCGAGGTCGGTTCGATTTGCTATATATATATTTACATATATTTATATATTTATGGCCCTTTTTTGTTAGCACGATCACGGTCGCAATTTTTGACTTAGGGTAACCAAATTTGGTCTAAAAATCAATAGCGTGAATATCTCGGACGAGTTCGTGATCCAGATGAATCGGTCCACGGGAACGGTGTAAAAGAGGGGTTTGAATTAGTTGAAAATTCGCTACCGCACGGCTGTTGCTGCAATTGCCCCCAAAATTGACTCGAGTAATGAAAAATGAAACAGAGTCGGTTTGGTTGCCTACACGATATGGGAAAGCGGACTCTTGTTAGAGGAGTTATTTGCAATTAAAATCTTTATCCCGGCCTAAATTTCATTCATAATTGATTGATCTCGTTCTAACTTATGAGGTTTGACTCGATTGTCGCATGAATGAAATGCACTAATAAAGCCAGAGTCGACACCACCTTGTCCTACGTTTTTGAGCGCCGCTAAGTGCTGAGAAACTTTCGTTACTAAATCCCGAAGCGACTCTGCTTCAAAGAGAGCGGGTTTTAAATTGAAGATGGATCGAGGTGATAGTTTGCAAGAGCGTTAATATTATCATAACGTTTTAAGAGAATATCCCACGCTACACGAAAATTTGTCGCATCCACTGATTTTAGTGCATTTCATTCAAAAAATGCACTATTGGGTTCTGTACTCGCTTGAGTACAGAAACAAGTTTCCTTGTACATCCGTCGCCGGGATTTTTGGGAATTTTGGGTGAGACGTTTGTCAAAGAGATTTGTTTCGGCCTCGAAAATGGAGTGCAGTCTACTCCGAAACTAGTCGGCCATTAATAAAATTTGAATGTTTGTACTCAAATATTCTTTAATTACTTAATATTAATAACATTCACGAAACACTTAAAAATTTAATGCACTATTGGTCTCGCCCTGATGGTCGCACATATGGGTTGTGATACTTTTTTTTCACGTTTCAGAACCCCTAGAACACGAATCCGAGGTCGGTTCGATTTGCTATATATATATTTACATATATTTATATATTTATGGCCCTTTTTTGTTAGCACGATCACGGTCGCAATTTTTGACTTAGGGTAACCAAATTTGGTCTAAAAATCAATAGCGTGAATATCTCGGACGAGTTCGTGATCCAGATGAATCGGTCCACGGAACGGTGTAAAAGAGGGGTTTGAATTAGTTGAAAATTCGCTACCGCACGGCTGTTGCTGCAATTGCCCCCAAAATTGACTCGAGTAATGAAAAATGAAACAGAGTCGGTTTGGTTGCCTACACGATATGGGAAAGCGGACTCTTGTTAGAGGAGTTATTTGCAATTAAAATCTTTATCCCGGCCTAAATGTCATTCATAATTGATTGATCTCGTTCTAACTTATGAGGTTTGACTCGATTGTCGCATGAATGAAATGCACTTCTCCCGACAGGCTGCTGTCGGAACAAAACTTTTTTCAGATTACTTTAATTTTCAGATCAGTTACATTAGGTTAAATGGTATGTCACAATTTCATCATTGCAGAATGCGGAGTGCCTGGGTTCGAATCCGAAACAATTTTTTTTGAATTTTTTTTGTTCCTCCCTTTTTTGGCCCACCTCGGAATTTTTTACTCAAGATTTATTAGGCTGTAGGCAAATAAAATAAAAGCATTTCTCTGGTTTTGATCACGAAAAAAAAAATCAATTTCGGGGTTTCACTCCCTCAATAACCCTATGCTCGATGTAAAAGCAATTTTGCTCGCCAGAAGTACAATTTTACAATTTCTCTCACTACGATACCAATGGGGAACTTGCACATTTTTCAAAAGTTGGTGTTGCTTAAAGAGGGCTCTTCCACAAGTCTATTGCTCACATTAAACTTTGAAATCAGTCAAGGATGCTTTTTTAGGGAATTTTTAAAAATTTTGAGTGGGGGTTCGATTACGTAAAAACTTACTTATTGAAATGGATGATGCGGGGAAGTTAGACGAGTTTGATGGGGGGACATTTTTCATGTTATTTGTAAGCAAACAATTTTAGAGTTCCCTCAAATGCTTCACAAGTAAGTATTTACGTCATTTCCCCTCGCACCATCCATCCTCTTCTGAAGAACTTTGAACCTTTTTTAAAAATCTTAAAACGCACCAATCGGGTTGCAACTTCCGTTGTTATCCTTCAGTTAACGGGTCAAATCACCGGTATGCTTTTCTACCCAATCTGAGATTCATGCAAGTTCCCCATTCGAGGGCTTTCCTTCTTGAGAATGCAAATTCGTGGGTTTTTCTCTCTGAAAAAACAGTACTGAGGGTTTCTCCACTGAAAAAGGAACTCATAGCACGCGTTGAACTATACAGGGTGTTTGAGGTTTGTGCGGCAATACTAAACCACGTGATGAATTAGGTCATTTAGCATCGATTTCACGAAATACACTATTATCGATAGTCAATTTGTTTTCGAGATATCGAATAAAAACTGATGTTTTCATGATTAGCTCTTTTTTTTCAAGTTTGACTTGCTGTGTCACCGCACGAGGTTAATTTGAATAAAGTGAATAGTGCGTTGGAAGCAGGACAAAATTGCCTACAAAATGAGCCCAAAAGAATTGGTGATTGTCCAATTTTGATTGGCATATCAGTCGATCAAAGTCTTCCAAAATGCTTTTTGCGTTTTTCTCCTGCCTACTCTTCCGCTTCTAAATCTTCTAACCTCAGTGGCATCAAACGTTCAGATGGATGGAAAAACATCTGCAATTTGTCAGCTTTCCAACGATGTGCTACAATTGCCATCTACTGCTTTTAGTTCCACAGAAATCAGCAAGCAATCTGAAAAACATCGGGAGCCTAGGTTAAACTTCCATATTAATTATCTAACTTTTTTTGCTCTTTCCGTATCAATTGTGTTAATAATGTCACTTTTTATCAATTGGGGATTTTTCGTCGAAATGGTCGAACAGACCGGCAAATCGACCGAGGAGCAACTTCGGAAAATAGCTGCTGACTCCTTTAATAGTCAAAATTCCAAGTTATGAGGATGTGATCCTTGCCTCCCCCCCCCCTCCTAAATCCGTATTTTAATCTTCCCTCCTTCTCAACTGCTTCCCATTATTTCCAAGTCTTCAGAGGAAATATTTTTGTACCGAACATACAGTTCGAGGGATGGTGACTGTCCCATTCAACCGGAAGAACATAGTCATGAAACTGGTCTCATTCGATAGGTTTTTGTGAAGATGATTACAAAGTAATGTAATAGTCTGCCGGCGCCTACTTGGGGCATTTGCCCTCGGTCGCCAGTCAAACTCACTAAATGAAGAACGAAGTCCCGAAAATGGTCTTATGCAACAGGTTTTACGTACTGTATATGAAAATGATCGTCTGCCGGCATCTGCCAGGGGTATTTGCCCTCAGTGACCAGTGAAACCGCTCAGAGGGAAAATAATTAACCGGAAGATACTAGTCTCATTCGAAAGAATTTGTGGAGCTGATTACGAGCTGATCACCTCCATAAAACCTGTCGAATAAGACCAGCTTGAGGACTATGTTCTTCCGGTTAATGAAACTTAGTGTGTTTGGCGAGCCACAGAGGGCAAATGCCCCATGCAGACGGCGGCAGACGATCATATTCGTAATCAGCTCCATGAAACATTTCGAAAGAGAATAGTTTCAGGACTATGATCTTCCGATTACTTATTTTCCTCTGTGCAGTTCGACTGGTCAGTGAGGGCAAGTGCCCCTTGCAGAGGATCATTTTCGTATTCGGCAACATAAAACCTGTTGCATAAGACAATTTTCCGGACTTCGTTCTTCCTGTTAATTAAAATCCCCCAAATTTCGTGAGTTTGGCGAGCCACAGAGGGCAAATGTCCCAGGCAGACGATCATATTCGTAATCAGCTTCATAAAACCTTTCGAATTAGACTAGTTTCAGGACAATGTTCTTCCGGTTAAATTCATGTCCCAAATTAAGGACTTTAATTAGCTATAAAATCCTTAGGCCCCAGATACGGCATGACAGACTCCCGGACTCATAAGCTATCATTTTGCACAGCTTTCATGACTATGTACTTTCGGTTGAATGGGAATGGGACTGTCGCCAGCTCTCGGTCTATACGAAGATGTATTTTATGAAACTTGTTCTAAGATTAAGGAATTTTCACAAACGATGTGTCTTACCCATTACACTTCTGCAGTATTTTGAGGAAATGCGCTGATCTCTTTTTCTTGCGAATGAGAATTATTGAAAAATCCGTTGTTTTCGCATTAAAAAGCTAATTTCAAAACAATTATCGCCCTGGAGTTATTATTTTTATTGTAGGTTCGAAGTGATTTGGTTCTTCACAGTGAACTGCACCTCCGTTGCTACTTTCATGATTGTTTGATCTCTGGTGAGACCCCCAAAATTAATCTTGTTCATCAAAAGTCGGGTTAGCTCGGTACCAAAGCAATTCGCGGAATTTCCGCATTAAAAAGAAAAAAAAAGAGATTTTGTTGGTGTTAGTGCATTTCATTCAAAAAATGCACTATTGGTCTCGCCCTGATGGTCGCACATATGGGTTGTGATACTTTTTTTTCACGTTTCAGAACCCCTAGAACACGAATCCGAGGTCGGTTCGATTTGCTATATATATATATGGCCCTTTTTTGTTGGCACGATCACGGTCGCAATTTTTGACTTAGGGTAACCAAATTTGGTCTAAAAATCAATAGCGTGAATATCTCGGACGAGTTCGTGATCCAGATGAATCGGTCCACGGGAACGGTGTAAAAGAGGGCTTTGAATTAGTTGAAAATTCGCTACCGCACGGCTGTTGCTGCAATTGCCCCCAAAATTGACTCGAGTAATGAAAAATGAACGCGCTTTCGTATGAGACCCTAGTGAACCAAATCCGTTGATATGGCAGGGGAGTTCTCGGCGGAGGGGAGCTATTAAATCAACGCTATGCCTTACTGGACCACCCAATTACCAAAAAATTTCATTGACATTGTATTTTGAGCCGTCTCTTTTATTTTATTTGCCTACAGCCTAATAAATCTTGAGTAAAAAATTCCGAGGTGGGCCAAAAAGGGAGGAACAAAAAAAAAATTGTTTCGGATTCGATCCCAGGCACTCCGCAATGGTGAAATTGTGACATACCATTTAGCCTAATGTAACTGATCTGAAAATTAACGTAATCTGAAAAAAGTTTTGTTCCGACAGCAGCCTGTCGGGAGAAGTGCATTTCATTCATGCGACAATCGAGTCAAACCTCATAAGTTAGAACGATATCAATCAATTATGAATGAAATTTTTCATGAGACAAAGACGTGGCTGTCAACGCCACGGGACCGGAGGAATGAACGTAGCCAAACCCCACCCAGGGCCATTGTTTTTCGAAAATCTAGGCATTTCTCTTAATCGGTAAACCACGCCGACTTTTATCTTATCTAGATATGATAAAATAGTTAAGTTTTAGAGTTAGATTAAGTTAAATAGATTTAGTTTTAGTTAACTTAGAGTTACGCTAGATAGGTTGTTTCGAGGGATTTGGCTATGTTCATCCCTTCCTCTGCGTCTCCCAAGGGCGTCACCGTGCCGCAATTAATTGGCAGCGAATTGGACCAGCATTCCAGAGGTTACGGGTTCAAATCCCGCCAGGGAGCCCATTTTTTCTCTCGTGTGCCTTCCCGAGTCGTCCGGATAACATCAGTTAATTATCTATCTATCTACATCTAATAACATAAAACCTGAAAATCCTAATTTTTCATAATTAAGACTTCAATGTCCTTTTCGGGGACTCGCTCTTCCCAACATTATCCTGGAGAGGTTCCCCCCCCCCCCTACGCCCCTGACTCTCCATCTGATTATGATTAGTAGATATCAGACAACAAGGGTACAAAAAGGTGTAAATAACTAACCCCTTGTGGTGCCACGATTTTTTTTTTTTTTTTTTTTTTTTTTTTTTTTTTTTTTTTTGTCGTTAAAATCACCTTTTGCTCAGACTCTTGTCGTTCGTTGTCCTTTTCGTGTCCTCCCCAAATCATCAAAATATTGGGTCCAACGTGGGAAAAATGTGCTATAGGTCAATGGGCTAGTGTAGTGTATTGTATCCCTTGAAATCAGCGCAGATATTTATTTCACCGAAAAGTTTATGTACTACCTATTATGTAGTTTGAAAAACAATACATGTTAATTCATTTCTTATACATAAAGTAAATTTTTACGTAAAGAAAAATGAGAGTGGACGTGAAAGCAGTGGCGCACATACACAATGCCAAACTTAATTGAATCACGGGAAAAATTAAGCTGTAAACGGGCGAAAAACGCCCAGTTTTTGTTTGTAGAACATAAAGTTAAACAGAGCTCCCGCTTCCTTCAAGCCAAAACCTCCGCGTCTGGGTCAGTTTATAGCTTGTCTAGTCTAGAATCAATCTGAGCCATTTCAAAAAACGCTGCAAATTTTACACATGGGTTTCTTATCATGCATATAGCCAGATCCGGCTTGAAATTACGTGAAAATCGACACCCCACACCCCTATGATCTCAAAACCTTTGAAAACCCCCATTTTGGCTCCGCTTTTGGCCAATAAAAACTCAGGGAGTTAGTTGATCAAGCTGATCAGTTTTTTCAGGATGAACTAGATCCCAAATGGAGTCCATGTGCGAAAAAATGAGTTTTTTCGAGCAATCCGGGGTCAAGGTATGGCCCGGACGGTGGAGTACGGACATTCCAGAAGAAATCGTATTTTTTTTCACTAATAAATATCAAGATTTTTGTCTTTTGGTGCAGTGCGGCGCGTTCCGTCGATACAATGGACCCAGTTTTGTGTTTCGAACCCTCTCCCCCCCCCCCAAGCACCGATTCCTGTGTGCGCCATTGGTGAAAGAGCCTCGGGCCGGGCTGCGATTGGGTTCTCAGCCCCGGCCGGTCCGTGAAATTCTCAGCTCCTTTCCGAAACCCGACAACCAGGGCTTTGGCTAAGACGTTCTACGTGCTGGGTCATTGACGCGAAGAGCGAGCAATTTCCGGCACAGGTACCGTCGCACTCTTCTCCAACTTTGAAGAATCAAATGAGTGTTAGTGGTACCTACTTGTAATCCTTCAAAATGCCTTCCAGTCCCGCACCATGCCTCGAGCACCTTCTCTTGTAACACGTTAAATATTTTTGGAAGATTAATATCTTATCACGATGAATACACATAGAGGAGGCAATTTACTGAAAGTGTAACTATTAGCTCACATTATACATCACAGAAAGCTTAAATAGTATTTCACTTTCGGACAAGAACATATTTCCAGTCCAGGGTATCGGGTAGGTAACTATCTTACCTGGAGCCGAAAATTCCCGGGCGTTTTATTCAAGCAAACAGGTATTTATCTGGAATATTAAAATTACCAGCTTTAATATTTTCTTGTTTCACAACTTAGTATGTAGCTTGGACTAAATTTATGGCGTTAAAATGAAATTATAATTATACAAATTAGATACGTAGCCTCAGTTGCCTATCAGTCAACAGGCATACTTCGTTGAGGACGTGTCCAAGACAAACTGGTTTCGCCTGTTCGGCATCTTCAGAGTTTGAATTTCTACTGACATTCTGAGAGTTTCCAGTAGAGATTCAAATAATACTGAAGGTGCCGAACAGGCGAAACCGGTTTGTCCGGCGGGAGTCTCGACAATGTGCCTTAGGCCCATTTTCACCAACAAAATTGATTATGGTTAAAATTGGTTGTAATTAGTGGCCAATAGAAAATATTAACCCGTGAAGTTGTTTACGTGTACATGTACAGAAAAGATCGTCGTTAAATAAGTTGGTGAGAACGGGCCA
Organism: Corythucha ciliata; assembly: GCA_038030265.1. Lineage (NCBI taxonomy): Eukaryota > Metazoa > Arthropoda > Insecta > Hemiptera > Tingidae > Corythucha > Corythucha ciliata. The sequence goes on along the minus strand of CM075938.1, from coordinate 40,511,190 downwards.
AGTGAGAAGCTACAAAAGTTTAAGATCGTTAGAACTTTTTAATTCATTTTGCTCTAAAATACTTTTTGTCTGTGCTATGACTATGATCCAATAATAATTAATTATAAAGATCAGGGGCGTAGGGTGACATTTTGATGCCTGGAGCGGTGGTCAAGGTTGATGCCCCCCCAGCAATAATAATATCATGTGAGTATCGCGCTATTCGCCTCAATCGGAAATCATCTAGGGCTTAGGGTAGGGGAATCTTTCAGGGTTCTCGGAGAAATTTTCTCCCAAACATCGTATTCAATTTACCAGGGAACGGGGAAGGACCATACCCTATTTAAATACCTATTTAACCTTATTCGCTTTTTTTCGGAATAAACAGACTGTGGTGTCAAATTCTTGGCATGTGAATGTTTCTCGGGGCTAAAATCAGCAGTTTCATAGTCTCTGTGAGCTAGATTTTCCCATTTATAATAATTAAGCAAATATGATTAACGATGAATGATGGGTGGGGGGGGGGGATTCCGGAGAGAACCAACTTCACGAGAATGGGTCTTCAAGAAACCGATTTCGTGGGGTTTAATCGTTGAAAAAAACAATTTTGAGGGTTTGACTCGCTGCAGAAAAAAAAAGTCATGAGCTTGGCTTGGCTTACATGAAAAACACAACCTTTGAGGGTCCGGCTTTTCAAAAAACACTTTCACGGGTTTAACTCCTGAAACCCCTAATTTCGAGGATTGACTCTGAGTAGAACCAACTTCACAGGTTTTACGCTTCAATAAACCAATCTCAAGGGCTTCAGTCGTTCAAAAAACCAGTCTTGAGGGATAGTATCTTCAAACAACAGAATTCGCGGAACTTGGCATACTCAAAATACCAATTTGGGGGTTATTTGGTTCAATGAAAAACAATTTTACGGATTCGGCTCTACATAAAAACAATTTTTCCTCCTTTGGTTAATCAAAATACTTCAATTCCGTGAGGTTGGCTCTGTCAAATTCCTCCAGCTTATACACTTGGCGTGGACGGAGCGTGTTTTCGTGGAACACTGACCGGGGGTGGGATGCAACCCGCAGCCCCTAGCACGCTCTAGCCAGTTCTTTAACTGTTTTGCCTCCAAAAGAGAGCCATGGCATAGCTTTTGTTGGTAGGCATCGCTAGTTTTAACGCCTCCTCCTACCAATTAACAGTCGTTATGCTGTTATGTGTCATAGATAGCTCTTGGGGGTGCCCTGGTCTGCAATGGACCATTTTGTGCGGTTTTGGTGCCTCTTGGTAGACCTGAAGCCACGATTTTTTTCACGGAGCACCTAGCAACTATATGGGGACTGGGCAGTTGAATAGATGTGCAGTGGTTTGTACCGGTGGTGCGTAAAAGGAGTCAATATTTACCCCAACTGTGCTCGGTTCTTTAACTTATTCACGTTAAAAATAAATAAAAGCCTCAGCTGGCTAATGCCCCATTTCAAGTAATGCCCGGAGCGGGCCGCCCCACCGCCCCCCAATAGGATACGCCACTGCTTACGATCTTAAACTTTTCCAGTTTCAGTCGTTCTGCGTTCAGACCCCGTTCAAAAGCTGTGTGATATGCGCCTGTGGAATATACGGAAACCCATTAACATATCTGATTAGTTGATTAATTTACATTGAGAAAAAGTGCTAATTCACGAATAAAATTGAGAATAAACTGTAATAGCGGGAAAAATTGTAGGAAAAGGCGCTCATTCGCAGCTAAAATAGAGAAAAACTCTTATTCTTAGTTTAATTTTTAAAAAGCGCTGATTCGCGCCTGAAATTGAGAAATAACGTATCTATAGCCTGCTAAAGTCGAGAAAAATCGTTAATTCACAGCCAAATTTGAGAAAAGGCGCTTATTCACGAGCTAAAATTGAGAAAACGCGAATTCGGGGTTTCCTGAGGCAATTTCGTGACTAAAGTTAATAGGTAAGCCATAATTCAGCGCACCCTACGTAAAAATCATATTCTTTATCATATTCATAATCATATTCTTTATTCAGACAGACTAAGGGGTCTCATTAACAGGCTCACAGTTCTGGGTCCCATGGTAGAGGTGTTGGTGATGATGATGAGCAATAATGGCCAGGTTCTTGCAGTCTTACAAGGCTCTTGCAACAAGAAACAAATTTCGCTCCGGCAGCTGGCGGTCGGAAAGAGTGCATTTCATTTCGTATGCGGATACCCTAAGCCGTCCCAGAAGTAATAATGTTGAGACCATGATTTGTTTCGTTAATGTTTGACCCTTCCCCGTACCGTTTGATGATGGGTTTGTTTAAGCTGAACTTGATGGGAATCAAAGGCTACTTCAAAATGAAATCATCGTACCGAATATAATGCTTCTGGAACCAACTGGTGATTTGTAGTGATTTTTTTACCCAGTTCAAGCCATATCCCCCCCCCCATCCATGTCAACCGATTGGGCCCAAATGGAATACCGACCGGGGTCTTATGACTACTGATTTTTGTGCCAAAGCGCGTTCCGCTAAATTAATTTCTTCGAGAGTTATCGTGCTAACAAGAAAACGGCCATAAATATATATATAAATGCCGGAGACCACTGAATTCGTGTTCTAGAGGTTCTGAAATATGAAAAAAACATGACATGACCCATGTTTGCCACCATCACGACGAGACCAATAGAGCATTTTCATAATGAAATGCACTAAAAAGATCATGACCCAGACCAAGACTGGCTTGTGGATGCAAGACCAAGACTTACCCAGCAAGAACAAGTATTCCTGCGGGACCCCGCGCAATATTTAGCAAGCGCGGAAATGACTCTTGCAAAAGTCTTGCAGGAAAAAAGAAATGGGAAATAGGAATAAGTAAAAAACAACAAAAACCGCTAGTCTGTTCGACTGAAAGAAGGAGAGAACCTTCAAGCTGACACTGCAAGTTTACGGCCAAAAAAAGCCCCACGCCGGGGGGGAACAAGGATCACCCCCTCTCTACTCTTCTCTTCGAAGTCGGCTACTCATTTATTTTTAGAGTTTTTTGCTCTGACTCCTTCGCCGTGTTGTTCTCATCGTATTTCGTTAAAGTTTTTGGTGAAAGTAAACGAGGGGCAGCGAAGACGTTTCACCCGCATCGAGAAGTAAATTTAAATACTTGTTTACTTTGAGGGGGAAAAAAACGGGCACCAGTTAGCAATCAGGTAGGTATACATATAGCACAGTAGCTGTAAATGAGCATAAAAATTGTCAAGCGAGGTTGGCAAACCATGCTTGTCAAGCATGTTTGATCATGTGTGGCTCGCTCAAAAGAGACAAGAAAAATTATTTATTGGCCCCACGACGTCCTGCGAGCGAACTGCGAGGACCATTTTCCGGAAAAATAAAATAAATAAAATGCGTGGAAAATGAGTTATTTGGATGAAATGATCTCGAAAAAACACTTTAAAACTTTTTTTGCCTCACTCCCATGCAGAAAAATGAAAAAATAAAGAAAGAGGGATGTGACGTCACAACATTGTAAACAGAGGCTAAAGTATTGATTTCGAGCTCAATGAACCCAAATCGGTGGGCATACGATGTGGTTAGTTTACTAAAAAGAGAGGGAAGTTACACTAAAAAGTGGTAGTCACACGTATGGAGGTAGGAACAAGTGGAGAGAGAGAAAAGCTTTTCTCTACACAATACACATACCCTGGAATAACCCCTTTCCCGCTCGCTGAAGCATCCTCCAGCGTTTAGAAATGGGCCACTTTCTCGCTGTAGAGCGAGAATATTACCCCAGTACGAGAAAATTAAAAAAAAAATCAAATCTGGAGCCTTCCAACCAATCGAATTCAGCTGGGATAAAATAGGCCCCGCCCACTTCACCTCACTTTAAAGAATTTTGAGGCCTCTCCAGTTTACTATTTATTCCCTCCATAGGACTTCTTCTTGTATGTGTTAGGCTAAAGTTTTTGAACAATTTCGTTCTAATTTTATTATCTTTGGCCATTGGTAGGTGTAGAGAAAATGTCGTAAGATACACGAGCGGAAACAGCTCATTCCTAAGCTCGTACGATCAGGGGTGATATGGGGGACAGACTCCCCCCCCCCCGGAGCAACAAGTATACGAACGAAGGAACACTAGTACCATAACGAAGAGCCCCATAAAATCTCCAAAAATGAGCGTTTCACGTTGAAGTTAGGGTTAGCAGATTTTCTGGACTTAAAGCAGCCCGAAAAGGTCCGAGTACGTCCAGCTTTTTCCTTGGACTTCAGACCCAACGCAGTAGTGTACCGAGGTACGAGGGGGGGGGTTCGTCCCGGACCCTCTAACAGACAAAAATCGGTAATATTCGTGGCTAAAGCTGCTAAAAAGCGCTGATTCGTGGTCTCGCGATGCAACTTCCTAACTAAAATTGAGAAAAAAATCGCTGATTCGCGGTACATAGAGGCCATTCTTCGAATAAATTGTGGAAATCAACGCGAAAGTGTTGTATTTGGCAAACCCCGTGGTTAAAGTTGAGAAAACACGCTATAATATTGACAAATAAAAGACGCTTTTAGGTTAAAATTCGACAAAAATGGCAAATTCACAACTGAAATGGCGTAAAATCGCCGATTCGCGTATGAAGAAGGGAATAGGATGCTGAATGGCGGCAAAATAAGGACAAAACGCTATTTCGCAGATGAAATTGTGAAAAATCGCTAATTTGCAATTTGCAGGAAAACGCTAATTCGCCAGTAAACTGAGAAAAATCGCTCATGCATTGCGTATGGTGAACCAAAGAAATCCTAATTCGTGAAAAGTCCCCCTATTTTGCGGCTAATATTGTGGAAAACACTTAAGAAAAACGTTAATTTCCAGCTAAAACTGAGAAAAATGCTAATCCCCTGGTAAAACAATGTAAAAAATCGGTGCTGCTAAAATTGAGGAAAACGCCAAAACTCGTGGATAATTAAGAAACATCGCTCACGGGATAAAAACGATACTTTGCTGCTAAAGTTGAGAAAATGCGTAAATTCATGGCTATGGGAGGGGGTGGGGCAAAACCGCTAATCTGCGGCTGAAATTGAGAAGAACGATACACTCGGCCAAAAAAGCGCTAATTTGCGGGTAGAGTCCAGAAATCGCCCCTAACTGAGAGATTGAGGCTATGATGAGGCCAGCAAGATGTCCAGATTCAAGAGTGTGCTGGCTGGGTGGAATGATGACTAAAATGTGAAATCCCCCCCTCACCCTTACGAGATTTCAATCTGATCCCCCCCCCCCCAGGACAAATTCCTACCCACGCCACTGCGTACGATTATGCCGTAAGGGTTTTTGCCCAGTTACCAATCGCTATTCCACAACATGTGCGCAGGAGAATGTGCTGAATTTTTTATTTAAAACTGAAATTTTGTTACAAAGCCTCCAAATTCGTCTGATCAGCTTTTCTTGGGTCACAGAACACGTCTTTTTTTTGGGGGGGTCCGGACATATTGGTGGGTGCGGTAATGGAAGGAATTACCGCACCCACCAATTTGTCCGAAACACTTCGGACATATTGGTGGGCGGTCATATTGGTGGGTGAAGCCACCAATTTGTCCGTAGTGTATCGGACAAATTGGTGGGCCACCAGAATGTCCGGAGACTCCTTCGGACAAATTGGTGGGCCACCAATCTGACCGTAGTCGGTTCTGGACAAAGCGGTGGGTCCGCCAGTATGACCGAACCATCAGGAGTTCGATTTAATCTGAAAATGTCTTGAGTGTCCCTATTAAATTAGTCAAATAATTGATACACTTCCTCTCCTTCTTCTTTCCTTCGGGAACTAATACAACCTTGTTTGCAGTTTCCGAAGGAAATAAGAAGGAGAGGAAGTGTGCGGAGAAACAACCTGGAAAAAGGAGTTGTGAATAAATAATTGATAAATAAAACAAAGAAGTAATTATTTCCGAAAAACCGCAATGTCGCAATTTATTTCCTGTCAAATCAGACGTGGATGTGCCTTGTGTAATCTTACATTTTTTCTGAAATTGTAGGTTCGGCTTTCTTGGTTGTAGAGAGGCAGGTAGGTAATTAATAATTTTTTAGTATGCGTTAAAATTATTTTATTCATTTTCAAAAAAATATTTTTTGAAATTTTTGTGGTTACTGTTTCACTTCAAGTTTGTGACATAACAAGATCCATACAAAATCTAAACATTAAGGAGTGTTGAAAGTTTTAGATAATTTGCTTGAGAAATGAAAAAGACACCTATACAGAACAAACTGATTGTTAGACGTTTAGCGTTGCAGCGGCGCGAAAAATCATCGGAGAGAAACACAAAATCTGCCGCAGATATCTGCTCGTGTATGTCCACCTAAATGACAACTTGCGGGTAAATGGCCATTTTTGTCTTTTTTAGTGAAATGTACTATGAAAATTGCGTTCAGTTAATGTTAAATATATTGAAGTCTACACGGTCGTTCCGCGTTCGGTATGGCAAGGTTTTTAAATAACCCAGAATTCTCTAGTTTCCAGGGATATCCCTATATCGAGTGATTCACTGTAGTTAATTAATTTGATGGAGAGGGGGTAAGGTATTCTGTATAGGAATAGGCAATATTTTGGTAAATAAAAGACACAGCTAACGAACTCCATTAGATTCGAATCCAGATTATCACTTTGGGTAAAATTTAAGAGGCCTATAAGGGCTTTATCAATTGCTGATAGTTATAAGGTGTTGATCAAAAAATTCACCTGTTTTGTCATCAAAATAAATATTCTTTGGTAGTAGGCAGCTGCAGATTATCTCAGAAATTATTCACTAAGCCCGTGTACACACGGAGCGACTGAAAAGAAACTGGTTGGAAACTTGAATTACAAACCATTCACCTTCGAGTCTCTTCCAGTTCCATGTATTTTGACAAGACTCCACACACGGTAGTCACTGAAAATTCCAAACAGTTTGGTTTGGTGTGTTCTTTGCAATAAGCCTTTGCGAAGAAATGAAGGTGAAAAAATTGAATTAAACACACTACTTCTCATTGAAAATTAAAATAAAACGGAGTTTGATGACTTCTGTCAATATGAATTCCGTTATACTTACTGAGAGCCTTCCTCTACACCCGCATCTTTTAAAAAAATATACAAATATAGATGGATATAATGAATAAATCTGTCGCCGGTATTTTAATTAATAAATTAATTAGACTGATAATCCGGACGACGATGGAAGTGCATAGCCCAACTCGAATCGTGTTGGGCTATGCCCTTCCATCGTCGTCCGGATAATATCAGTCTAATTAATTTATTAATTATATGTATAAATATACATATAAAGCACTGCTTTGTAATAGCGTTCCCCATTTGCACAAAATTCTGCAACGGGGCTGTTCATTTCCACCCGTCTTCTCCACTAACATATGATTTAATTCAGTGAAGACGGGTGGAAATGAACTGCCCAAATGCAGAATTTTGTGCAAATGGGGAACGCTATAAGAGTAATATTCAAGGAAAATGATTAATTATTTCGCCGACTAAAGGTTGTACGGAAAGTCAGCCTCCCTCAAAAGTGTGGGATAGAGCGAAAGGGTGTTAATTTTACCACACTGGGAAAAAAAGAGGCACTTTCTCGGTTAATTTTAACCGAGAAATCTCGGTAAAATGTTTGCAACCGTCACGAGTCTGTAATGTCAACCGACAAGCTTGATACGGTCGAATGCACGTCTTGACTCGGTTAACGCATGTTGTCGGTAAAATGTTTGCAACCGTCATGAGTTGGTAAAGTCTACCTACAAGCTTGATACGGTTAAATGCACTCGGTTAGCGCATATTGTCGGTAAAATGTTTGCAACCGAGTCTGACGGTCAAGCCACAAACACGGTTAAACACATGATCCCAGTCAGTTGAGACATATCTGTTGAATGAACCGTCACTAGACGGTTAACTCTAACCGTTACTTTACGGTAGATTCTTCCGACCCACAACTCCCTTGTCTGTTACAGCAACTGTCTAACATCGGTGAAAGCTGACCGTATACTCGGTAATCACAGCCGTGTCAGGCGGTTAGTCCAACAGTGTGTTTACGGTAGTGGCGAACCGAATTTTGGATATTATACGGTAGCATCAGCAGAAAAAAAACGGTAAAATTCTACTGTCATGACGGTTGCATCAACGGTTACTCAACGGTAAAACAGGTATCTCTACTCGGTTAAGAAACGCCGTCTTGAGTCTGGTGTCAACCGTGACATAACGGTACATGCTACCGTCGGCATACGGTAGAATATACCGTTTCTACTGTGGTACAAACGGTAATTTGTCACCGACTTTCTCGGTACGTGCTTCCACTTTTCACGGTTAGCCTTACTGATTCTTTACGGCCAAATTTGCCGCAAAAAATGGTTGAGCCGAGCGTCAGAGGTAAACCGCAGATTAAATTTCCATTTCAAATCCTGATTTCTCTCGACGCTCGTTTCAGCCTTTCTTGTGGCCCGTTTGAGACCCTAAAAAAAAAAATTTGAGTTACCGTGAAAGTGAGTGTTCTGAAATTCTGTTATTGGTAAAAAAAGATTAAAATTGGAAATGGGATGAACGTAAATTTTAGTTCACATGCGAAGAAGTCGTGAAAGAAGAAACACGAAATATATTCAAACATAGTACAAAACAATAAGTAGAAAATTCACCACCGTCATTTCAATTCACCGTCATTGAATTCTGCTTTACCGTCACTTCGCTCGGTTTTACCGTCATTCAACTCGACTTCACCGTCATTGAATTCTGCTTTACCGTCACTTCGCTCGGTTTTACCGTCATTCAACTCGGTAACATGGTCGCTCAACTCGGTTTCACCGTCATTCAATCGTGTAGTCGCTCAGCTTCCACTCTTGCAAAAGAGTTTTAACATCTTCATCCATTTCGGAGTCACAAGTTCTTGTTTCAACACGACTCAAATCACTTCACGAAAAAAAACAAAAAAACAAACAAACAAACAAAAAAAAAAAAAAAAAAGAACTCTTTCACTGACTACAGTGACTGAAACAACTTCAGCAGGCGAGGACTAAATAATGAGAAGTGCGAAGTTACTGGGAGCAGTGAGAAAGACAGACCTTGCGCGTTTTCTGCAGATGCCGCTAAAAACAAAGAGAGGGAGTGCTTCAACCGATAGAGCACCCTGAATCAACATAATTTTGACGGTTAAGGGTTGCCTTACTGAACCGTCTACTTAGTTGTTGCATCTAGTTACGAGTGCGTGAAGTCGGTTAAAAACTGCTTGTCTAAGACTGCCAGAACAGGAGAGTTTTATAGGATGATGAAATGGGGGAGGGGACCTCTTGGGTAACGTTATATCTATATGTATCTGAATGCTTTCATTAAATAAAATAAATACTAGGCTACCGATGGGAGCATTGAGTTTGATTCGATTTACATTTTTTGTGTGTGTTCTTCATCGAAAAATATCCTGCTTTCTTTGATTGTGACCTGGGACCCAGGGCAATTTGCGAAAGTTGCAAGATCCAGAAGTTTTAGAAAATGAAAATTTCGTTTCATCGGTTTTATCGTCCGCCTACACAGTACAACGTCAGTACATTTGATATTAGTGGCCATGGAGCCGGGTTCACCGTCATTCAACTCTGCTTTACAGTTACTAAACTCGGTAACGCCGTCATTAAACTCTGTTACATCGCCATATTCAACTCGATTTCACCATCATTGAATTCTGCTTTACCGTCACTACGCTCGGTTTTACCGTCATTCATCTCGGTAACACGACCGTTCAACTCGGCTTTACCGTCATTCAACTCGGTAACGTGGTCGCTCAACTCGGTTTCACCGTCATTCAACTCGGTTTTACCGTCGTCCAACTCTATTTTACCTTCATTCAGGTCGGTAATACGGTCGTTCAACTCGGTTTTACCGTCATTCAGCTCGATTTCACCGTCATTGAATTCTGCTTTACCGTCACTTCGCTCGGTTTTACCGTCATTCAACACGGTAACATGGTCGCTCAACTCGGTTTTACCGTCATTCAACTCGGTTTTACCGTCTTCCAACTCTGTTTTACCTTCATTCAGGTCGGTAATACGGTCGTTCAACTCGGTTTTACTGTCATTAAGCTCGATTTCACCGTCATTGAATTCTGTTTTACCGTCATTCAACTCGGTTTTACCGTTATTAAACTCGGTTACACGGTCATTCACCTCGGTTTTACCGTTATTCACACCGGCTGGGCGACAAGTTTTCAGCTCAACCGACTTTGTTTGTACGGTTAAGCACGTGAAAATGTAGAAAAGTCTGTTGAATACACGGTAAAAGAGTCTTTTTGACGGTTGTTTGCACTCTTAACCGAACAAATAACTGTTGGAGCCGTCTTTAACAGAATGACGTTTATTTTTCACGGTTACGTTTAACGGTTTAAACTACTGTTTCAACCAAGAATACTGTTTCAACCGAGTTCCGGAACCGACTCTTTTTCCCAGTGCATGATAATCCTGCTGTGGAGTGGACTTTACCCTGCCGTAAATCTAAATAGAACCTTTTATGAAGACGCGATTGATCTTCGCCGATAAGTACTTTTTTCCAAGAAGCACGGCTTTTTCCGCAACCCAAGGTGGATGGATGATACCTGCTTTGTGAAAGTCAGTGGATTGCTTATTTTCTGAAAACTGTCTGGCATTCTAAACTAACATTTTCATCAACGTTTGTAATGAACGATGTGTTGGATTCGTGAAATTTTCGAATTGTGTGCTGAAGACAGTTGAATTATACACAACTGTTTGCATTGAAACCGCAGTCTTATACCGAATTTAATATAGCGTGTATCCGCGGCTTTGAGATGGAATTCTCCTTCCATCAATGTGTGCTGTTAGTAAGAGGAAATCTTATGCATCTATAACTGCCTAATTAAGTTGCAATGCTACTTGCAATAGTTCTAATGGGCTATTAGAACCGCGCGAATGTAATCTCTCGGCTTAGCGGCGCCATTGTTTGCATCCTCATACCGTATATCCGCAATGGACATCTGATTTCCCACTGATTAAAACGCTGCAAATTTGACACATGGGTTTATTACCCCCCTATGGTCTCAAAACCTTTGAAAATCTCCATTTTGGACCCGCTTTTGGCCCATAAAACCCCAGGGAGTTATTTGATCAAACTGATCAGATGTTAGGACCAACTAGATCCCAAATGGAGTCTATGTGCGAAAGAACGAGTTTCTTCGAGCAATCCTAGGGCAAGATATGGCCCGGACGGTGGACGGACATTGCAGAAATCGAATCTAGACGTGTTAAAACGTACGCAGAAAAAGTTTGAGGGTCGGTTGTGAAAAAAAATTTCTGACCGAAAACATAGATGTATTATTGAATGAATAATAAACCAAAACCACTATTCAAGGCCTGTACGTGTCTGCTGAGAAAGGAAATGAATTGCGAAATGTAGGATTTTCAGAAATAATTACTTCTTTATTTTATTTATCAATTATTTGACTAATTTGACATGGATGCTCAAGACAATTTCAGATGGAATTGAAGTCCAGGTGATCAATCATACTGGTGGACCCATCGCTTTGTCCGGAACCGACTACGGTCATATTGGTGGCCCACCAATTTGTCCGAAGGAGTCTACAGACATTCTGGTGGCCTACCAATTTGTCCGATACACTACGGACAAATTGGTGGCTTCACCCACCAATATGACCGCCCACCAATATGTCCGAAATGTTTCGGACAAATTGGTGGGTGAGGGAATTTTTCTCATCCACAAATATGACCGCCCATCAATTTGTCCTATGCACAACGGACATATTGGTGGGTGCGGGAATTCCTTCCATTACCGCACCCACCAATTTGTCCGCCCACCAATATGACAGCGACTTTTTTTTTTTTTTTTTTTTTTTTTTTTTTCGGTATGACCACACTTTCTTACGGGAAAATGGAAGTAAATTCGGGAGTAAAAATGGCTCTAACTTAAAGAATTTCATGCGGTCTGCGGGAGCTACAAACCAAAGGGTAGCAGGTATTTTTTGGCCTTATTTTATCTTCAGATAATTCTGCAGAGCAGAGGGGCCATTTAGCCTATTTTAAATGTCATCCTTGTGTCGAAAATAAACCTTCAGTTGTAAAATTTCGTTTATCAGTTTTTCCGGAAGCTGAATTCACAAGCTGATACTAAGTTTTACTGAAAATGACAAGCAAAGTCCCCTGTTAACTTCCCTGAAGATTACAACGAGACCACAAAAACGGTATCGGTGCAGATATAAGACAGCAAAATAGGGGGAAAATGTATGCAACATGAGGTCTGAGGCACAAACTGCTGCGGCAGGCCTTTAGAGTACGTGTATTCTCAGTGTTCTCAATGAGTGAATTTTGAACCAACGGCTAAGCCATACGCTATAAAACAGCCTTGTGTCTTGAGTCATGGGTTGAAGGGTGTCCCGGTTTTGAGAAAGCCCTACTTGATAGGTTTTTAGGTTTGATAGACCTATGCTATGATAGGCCGTTTTCAGTATTCTGTAGGCTCACACCTTAACGACTATTACCGAGGAAAATTACACTATCAGCTAGAGCTAGATTTCTTGGAATTCTATAACCAAATTTGTTTTTCTTTTTAATTCACCAGTTTGGCTCTTTCTAAAACCAAAGTTTGTGGATGTGGCAAGTTAGAAATAAATTTCGCGGGATTGTCTCTCTATAAAAAAGCCAACTTCGCCCAAAGTTGAAATTTCCAGCGTTTTGGTTCATTTCGAAAAGCGATTTCTCTCGTCTGGTTCCTCTCACAAATAAAATTTCGCAGGAAACCAATTTCGCCAGGATGACCAGAAGTAAAATTAGTTTCCGAGGACGCCTGGCACGAAAAAATAAGACGCTTGCGATCGAATGTAGTAGGACGCCTAAAAAATCAGTTTAATGTTTAAATGGTTGTTTACTCGGTTTGAAAGAGCAAAATCCGCGAAATTGCGTTTAGAAAGAGCGAAAACCTGCCAAACTTGGGATTTCTAAGGGCCAAAATGACGAAATTTGGGTTTTGCATAATAAAGCCGAATTCTGGAATTTGGTCGCCAGGTTAAGACGCTATGACTCGCCGATTAAAGCAATTTCGTAGGTTTTCGCGGCATTCAAAACCAAATATCGCGCTGCTGACCCATTGGAAAAGTGATTTCGTGGAGTCAGCTCTTTCAAAGCCGATCGGCAATAGCATGGTTTATATTATATGTATAATAGCATGATCCGGCCCACTCTGTGATTCTTTTTGGTTTCCATTTTGGAATCCATGTCCTCTACACGTTATGGGATTTCAGGAGAACGATGACTCCGGAAAAATTATTGGGTCGCGTTACATGATGAGTGACATGATTAAAATTTGAAGCAGTTGAACAAATAACGTATCGAACACGCGAGCTAATCCATTTTTTCCCTCGTCGCTTCGTTGTAATTTGAGAGTAATACATTATAAGCGGCAGTGTTATAGTGATTTCTGGGAATGAATGGGCGGAATTTCTGAGATAGCATTTTTTGTCAGATTTAGACACGCAATTTTTTTTTTCCTTCGTCAGCTTGTCTACGAGTTTCGATCCTCGTCGCGTAGCCTTCTTAAAAAAACATAAAATGAAATTATTTATATGAATGTATCTAGTCAATTGCGTTTCTGTGGCTGAATTGTTTGAGACATGTTAACAATTTGAGTTGAGCATTTACGTTGAGTGAGTTTTTCAAGTGAACTTTATTTCATTTTCCTCCATCGTGCATGAATAAACAGCTTACGTAACTTAAGTGACGATGCAATTTTTCGGTGATCCCCATTGTCTGTAACGTTCTTTTGAAGGTTCAATTCATCTTCATATACGTATTACTACTATGTACTATACGCCACATTGTGTAAGAAGAGTGACTGGCTGTTCATAGAAATGCTGTGAAATGCGTCTAATACAAAAGATTGGAACATCGACGGAATTTATCGTGCTAAATGAAGAAGATAGTTTGTTACGGTTAAAATTGTAAAACGTTGATTAAGGTTTGCCGGCGAAGGTCAGGTTCAACGTCGACAATCACCAAAATATTATAGCATCAACATCATTAACCGATGTTCACGTGATATTATACCCAAAATAGTATGTTTTCTCCTGGTTAATGATGTGATCTGGCGTTTAATGGAACAAAATTTTTTTATTATTGTCGTTAATAATAACGTTCGTCTCTTATCGTTCACCCGGATAATCTCCTGGTCCAAATTAAGCTACTCGACCATGAATATCCTCCTTAGTTATCGTTATTTAAAAGTTTAAATATCGTCTTCGGATGAGCCACCGTATCCGTGCTAACATTGAATTTTTATCGCAAGAAAAATGTTTGTTCAATCGCAAATGTGAGCAGATTTTAGGCGAAGATAAATTATCACACAGTCAAAGTCACAGCAGCCGATGTAACTTGGTATATATGTTAAAGTTAAGGGGGGTAAACGGTAAATCTGCACATTTTCCGGTTAATGTACACATTCACCCGTGAAAATGTGCACATTTCCCGGTAAAAGTGCAGATTTACCGTTTGCTCAGGTGGGCAAGTACGAAGGAGTGTTATAATTTTAACACGGCGTTATCCTATCACAATTGAAATGGTTGTCACGTGGATACCACCCGCGTTACTTCACATAACACCCCTTCGCACTTCAGCCCCAAATTAACCATTACATAACACGGCGCGGCCTAACGAAAACTCACCTCCTTCTTTGCTTCTTTTCCAAGCCTCAAAGAAGTTCTTGTTTTTTCGGAGCAGATTTCAAGAATATCATGTGTAAGGTTCAGCTATACCTAGTTGGTAGGTAAGCAGTGATCTGAAACTCCTGGTGTAGACGGCGTCCACGGTGCCTAATTGCGAAAGGTGTAGAAACGCCTTGAGCTTGAGTGCCCCACTATTGCTATTTTCATTACAAATCAATAGCTTTTAAAAGAAATTGAAGTTTTAGTATGAGAATGCTTTTTAATTATTGTCAATTAATTGCTATATAGTATAATTATCTCCAATTAATCTTTTCAAGATTAGATATCTACCTGAATAATACATGTTTTTTTGGGGGGGATAAGGGGATTTAACTTTGCAGGTGTCTGTATCACTTTTTTATCTCGGATTTGACAAAATTAAAGGACGGAAGGTAGCCGTTAAACGCTCAAGAAAACGTTTGTTGGCATTTGACGAGACGCCATGGAGTCAGACAAGGCCCAGAGGCAAAAGAATGAGAATCCGGTCGCGTCAGCGAGCTCGATATCAGAAGTTTTTTTTTTGTACGATTTTATCTACTTTACTATTCAAGTTGTAATTTTATTTATTTATAACTAAATTTTCTTTGTTCAGATGGACTCTCCCGCTATTTTTTCAAGGGGTCAAACGAGATTTAACTACGGAAGACTTGCCCAAACCTCTCAGAGCGCACACGTCGTCTCACTTGGGGAATAAGTTAGAAAAGTAAACGACTCAAACCCCCTTTCCCTGCCCAACTTCATTTAAATTTAGAATGCTTTCTTTCACAATTGAACAGAGCATGGAACGATCAACTGAAAACGTGCGAGGGAACGAAAAAAACGCCAAGTCTTCTCAAGGCGCTCATCAAAGTTTTTGGCGTCCGACTGTTACTTTTGTCATCAGTTTATCTTGTGATCGATTTAGTTTGCAAGTAATTATGAAGGGAAACAGTTGACACAAGATTAAGTTTAAATTCTTTCGGAATTCGGTCGGTAATTCTTTTTTTTAAACATTTAGAATTGCCCAGCCACTCTGTTTGGGCTACCTCTTACAATATTTCCAACCAGGAAGCAAAATATCACGTGAAGAGGCCTATTGGTACGCAATGGGAATCATCGCTTGCTCAGCTGTGACCGTTTTCATGTTCAACCCGGCATTTTTCGGGTTGCTTCATTGGGAATGAAAGTTCGTGTGTCAGTATGCTCGCTCGTCTATAGAAAAGTGCGCCTTGTTTTACAAACGTCGCTTCTTCACAGTCTGCCTAAAATAAATGCAAATTGTTTTTTTACCAGGCCCTAAAGTTGAGTAAGACCTCTCTGGGACAAACAACGGTGGGACAGATAGTTAATTTAATGTCGAATGACGTTAACCGTTTTGACAACACTTTCATGATGATAAATAACTGTTGGGTCGCTCCTACTCAAACTGTCATTCTTACGTACATCATGTGGACGCTTATAGGACCGTCATCGCTGGTGGGTCTCGGCTGCATCATTCTCTTCATTCCTTTCCAAGGTATTTATTTGTTGAAGATCTAGAACTTATAATTATGTTAAACCGGCGGTGCTGAGGTGAGGCTGCCAGAGCGCGGTTATATGTTTATTGAGCATAAAACATGAATTGTGCCCGATCCTTCTTCTTAACGGGCTCATCTTCGAACACTGCCTAATATATTGATAGGACTGTTGTCAGACAGATGAATTTCAGTACACAGGGACAAAATTCTTCGACGCTGAATAATCTTCAGTTTAGTTTCCACGGCGCGGTTGCTCAATTTCCAGTCTGAATTTACTTTCAGATGCAAAACAATAACGACGAAGGATGAAGGGACAACACGGCGAAATTGAGGGATGGATGGGTAATTCCTCAGGGGAGGTTTAACACTGCCTGATTGGCCTATTCATACTTCGTCGTTCGTCGTAACCAAACCATACAGATTAGCTTCAAAACTCATTCACGATTTGTTTCCAGGTTATCTTGGGAAAAAGGCTTCGTTTTTCCGGATGAAAACCGCCCTGAGGACTGACGAAAGAGTGCGTCTAATGAACGAAATAATTTCGGGAGTGCAAGTTATAAAAATGTACGCTTGGGAGAAACCATTTGCGAAAATAGTCGATCTGGCTCGAAGGAAGGAGATCAGCCAAATACGAAACACTGCATTTATCAAAGCTATCATGACATCTTTCTACGTGTTTCATGCCCGAACTTCCCTGTTCGCAACGCTTCTCGCTTACGTCCTTCTTGGCCATTATATTACGGCCGACAAGGCATGATGCTTAATGCCGTTAGGGAAATATATTCAATTGTTTTTTTAATGCTTGACTTCTCATGTCTAGGTGTTTATATTAACGTCGTTTTACAACACGCTACGTCATTCTATGTCGTTGTGTTTGCCACAAGCTATTACTCAAGTGGCAGAAACTTTAGTGTCAATTAAAAGAATTCAAGTAAATATCTGTGCTTAAAACTTGTGTAGGAATTACATAGGTACATTTTATTTATTTTTTCAACAGAAATTTCTTCTCTTCCAAGAAATCGATAAGCAAGGGGCCGTTGTTTCACTGGAACTTGAAAATGACAAGGCACCAGCCAACGGCAGCGGTAAATGCAAAGTACCCGTTGATTCCAACTACATTCACTGTAAGGACCGTACTGACAAACCGAGCATTTCCTTGAACGACGTCACTGTCAAGTGGACACCTGATCTCTTCGAGCCTACATTATCCAAAGTCAACCTGCAATTACTTCCGAAACAATTGACCGTTATTATCGGGCCGGTTGGTTCAGGAAAGGTACTTTAGACGTACGATAGTTTACCATACCACTCCAGCTTTTACGTCAACCCCGATATTCATTCTGTTTAGACGTCCTTATTTCACGTTCTTCTCAACGAGCTTCCCGTCGGAAAAGGCAATGTTAAAATCTCAGGGACAATGTCCTACGCCTCGCAGGAACCGTGGCTTTTTGCCGGCTCCGTACGTCAGAACATACTTTTTGGTGAAAAATACGACAAAGCCCGCTACAGAAAAGTTGTCATGATGTGCGCTCTGACTACCGATTTCAAACAGTTCCCATACGGCGATAAGACGATCGTGGGTGAGCGTGGCGTGTCACTCAGTGGTGGCCAACGAGCTCGAATCAACTTGGCGAGGTTTGGTTTTATTATTACGTATACCGAGATCTAACAAAAAGTATCGCAAAAGGGGAAAAATTGCTGCGATTAATTACGCGACGTGCTATTTTCTAGAGCTGTTTACAAGGACGCTGACATATATTTGCTAGACGACCCACTTTCGGCTGTAGACACTCACGTGGGTAAACATCTATTCGAAGATTGCATTCAAAGTAAGTACAATCCATGCTTTACTATTTACTACACTATAAAAATCTTGCTACGACTAAAGTTAATCTACTTCGTTTTGCTACAGAGTACTTGAAAAATAAAACTGTCATTTTGATCACCCATCAAGTCCAGTTTCTTGAGACTGTAGATCAAATTATACTCCTCGAAGGTGTAAGTAAATTTTATTTTTTTCCTTGTCTAACACTAAGGTCACGCTTTGGGGAACTTGCATGAATCTCAGATTTGGTAGAAAAGCATACCGGTGATTTGACCCGTGAACTGAAGGATAACAACGGAAGTTGCAACCCGATTGGTGCGTTTTAAGATTTTTAAAAAAGGTTCAAAGTTCTTTAGAAGAGGATGGAATGGTGCGAGGGGAAATGACGTAAATACTTACTTGTGAAGCATTTGAGGGAACTCTAAAATTGTTTGCTTACAAATAACATGAAAAATGTCCCCCCATTAAACTCGTCTAACTCCTTCTTCCCCGCATCATCCATTTCAATAAGTAAGTTTTTACGTAATCGAACCCCCACTCAAAATTTTTAAAAATTCCCTAAAAAAGCATCCTTGACTGATTTCAAAGTTTAATGTGAGCAATAGACTTGTGGAAGAGCCCTCTTTAAGCAACACCAACTTTTGAAAAATGTGCAAGTTCCCCATAACCACCACGGTTACCGACCCCCCCCCCATAATTTTGTTCGCCAACGGGACAATGGGTGCGAGTGAGAGGATAAAACAATAAGCCACACGGGTTTCTAGGTGAGCCTAACGACTTTATGCGCCTTTAAGGGGGAATTGCATGGGTAATTCCTCGACCCCCCTCCTATCATTCCTCGTCAACTACTCGGCATAAATTTTCTGGCCTTATTTCTGCACCAATCCTGGTTTTTAAGGACTCGTTTTAATCTTCAGGAAATTCCGCATATGCAGTAGTTTTCCTTTTTTCAAACATCCCAGAAGTTATTTTAAACTCTCCTGGAACTTTTACCTTGTAATTTCACGTTTTTTTTGTTTGTTTGTTTTTCGACTTATTTGAAAAAGGAAAACTCTGCATATGCGGAATTTCCTGAAGATTAAAAAGAGTCCTTAAAAACCAGGATTGGTGCAGAAATAAGGCCAGAAAATGTATGTAGAGACGAGGGGATTGGAGGGGGTTCCCCCTTAAAAACAGCTAAACTGACGATTCGCGACATGGAAATGTTTGAACTGACTAGTTCTACCCTCATAATGGCAAAACCGTGCATTCGCGCTCTAAAAATGGCCTAATAGACCATTCCACACACCATTGGTAATGGCCAAACCGAAAAGTTCATGCCCTAAAAAATAACCGAAGTCCCTAAAAATTTCAACCTTCAAAGTGTTTCGCTCCAAAAAGATCAAAAGATCAAACTGGTCATTCAAGCACTTTGCCCCTTGAAAGTGGCTAAACTGCGACTGACCTGAGCCCAAAAAATGGTCAAATAGTATCATATTCACGCCCTTTAAGTGGCTGCCGGCCGTTTGCTGACACTTCCCACCCTAAAAAATAACTCTACTGTCAGATTCGCGCCTTCAAAAAGCTTAAAAACGGACGAAAAGTTGACCTTGAAATTGCAAAAACGATACCACTCGCGCTTCAAAAATGGCCAAAATTGACCATTCGTGCCATGAAAATGGCTGAACTGATGATTCGTGCCCTAACCATCACCAAACTGACTATTCACGTTCTAAAAATTGCAAACTTAATCATTTACGATAGTTCAGGGTTCAGAAGTGTGGATTTTCCAAGCCTCTCCCTCGAAAACTGTCAAATTCGTTCTAGAAACTGTCAATTTCGGTCTTCAAACTGCCAGTTTTGTCCCTTAAACTTTCAATGTTGACCTGTAAACTGTAAATTTCGTCCTAGAAGCTGTTAATTTTGTCCCATAAACTTTCAATGTTGTCCTATAAGATGTGAATTTCGTCCTTACTGTCAAATTCATTCTCGCAACTGTCAATTTCGTCCTTGAAACTGTCAATTTTGACCCATAAACTGAATTTTGTCTTAGAAACAGTCAATTTCGTCTTCGCAATACTGTCAATTTCGAACCTGAAACCGTCAATTTCATCCTGGAAATGTAAATTTCTCCATTTAAAACTGTAAATTTCGTCGTTCAAAACTGTCAATTTCGTTATGGAAACTATCAGTGGATATTTGCCCCGAAAACTGTCTATTTCGTTCGAGAAACTCTCAATTTGGTCACATAAATGCCAATTTTCTCATTTAATACTATCAATCCCGTCCTGGAAACTGGCAATGTTGTCCTATAAAGTATCAATTTCGTTCTCTCTCGTACTCTTACCAACTGAGCTGTTCAGGTATTCCACGCAAAGAGCGAATTCACCCAGGAGAAATCCCTTCGCGCACAAGTGAACTTCTTGGAGCCCCAAATCTTCAATTTACTATTAAAGCACCGTAACTCACTGTTCAGCACACCCGTCGTCCGTGGCGAAAATTGACAGCAGTTCGAGATCTAAAACGTTTTATGAGGCTAAACTGCCCTGTTTACGATCGTATGCATATTTGAGACATGGAGCTTAGTCGTAAGTTTCAGTCCGATAATTTAAGCTGAAAAAATGGCGTTTTCATTGAAGGAAACAACTTCTCAAAATTAAACAAAATTGTTAGTTTATAGGACTATTTTTGATCGAACGTCTGTCAATGATGTAATTTGGTGGTGAAAAACGCCAAATCGTGGTTCCTCGAGGCTGAAATTGGAAAAAAGCGCTAATTCGTATAGCTAAAAGTGAAAAAAACAAACTATAACTTGCGGTTAAAATTGAGATTAACCGTCAAACGTTTTTGCATGTATGTATTTTTTTAATGGAATGTAACACTAATTTACACTAACGGCGGATCTAGCATTTTATTTTGGGAAATTTTCTACCACAAAATCTGATTTACTCTTTCTTTTTTTGGTGAGTTTTAGCCACAAACTGGCCTCTGTAGGAACCGCAAATTTGTGTTTTCTCAATTTTAACCATGAATTTGTCGCGATCTAAGCGCTTTTTCTCAATTTCAGTGGCCACTTATTTCGCAATGTTAGCCGCCAATTACTGCGTTTCCTCAATTTTAGCCGTCAACTTCTCCAATGTATCAGCTATTTATCGTTTTTCTCCGTTTTAGCAGGGAATGAGCGATTCTTGTATCTTGAATTTTCTCAATATTAGCAACGAATGAACATTATAATTATCTAATTTTAGACGGGAATTAGCGGGTTTCCCCGTTTTAGCCGTGAGTTAGGGTTTTTGTTTCAATTTTAGGGTTTTAACGTGGATAACGTTTTACTCGAGGTGTATAGTGAGTGATTCGATGAAATGCAAAAAGGACCTCAGAGAGCTTGCGCGCTGCCTTCTGGGCGAGGTGCGGTGGTAGTGGTGGAGGAGGAGAAGACCCTGTCCTTCTCATCTGTGGTGTGGAACTGAGAGATGTGAGCAAAATAATACACAAAACGTTATCCACGTCTACGAGGTCCGCGGAACTTCTACGAATTTTTCCACTTCATATAGGCATGCGGATTAGCCTTATATCTCCATTTTAGCCGTGAGTTACCGCGTTTCCTCAATTGTAGTCTCGAATAATTTTTTGTAGTTTTTGTTTGTTTTTTGTATTTTTTAATACATTTCAACTACTGCCGGCGAAAAAGGGGATAACTCCAAAAATAACTTTTTTCAGGACGATTTCATTAAGTTTCAATCAAACTAGCTCCATTTAGCTAGTAAGTGGAATTTTGTGATCATTTGTAATTGAATGGTATAGGGTGATGGATAAATGAAGTAAATATTTGAATAATTTAATGTTAATGTCGAATATCCTTCGCTATAACGTCACGTGCATAAGGGGGTTTGTGACTTGAATCGTTTTTCCGCGGCTTTCAGGGTCTGTCAGAAGATAGTTTCGCGCTCTCACAATGCCTATTTTTCATTGTTATTTAGGTAATTATTTTTCATTTAAAAGAAGAAATCCATAATTATCATGAAATTAGTTCGTGGTTCATAGGAGTAATATCCATAATAATAAAGTATAACATTTTTACTGCGAGAGACAACGAACTTTTTAAGACTAAAATTGAGAAAACGCCAATTTGTGGCTTCTGTAGAGGCAAGTTTGTGGCTAAAATGCGATAACCCGCGGCTAAAATTGAGAACAATTACCTAATTATTACGATATTAATATTACGAACAACTTCCATGTCATAAGCGAATGCTTTAAGGTAAGCCCAATTTTTGAGCTTTTTAAACGGAGTTTTCAATGGTTTATTGGTGAGCGTCTGGCAACTCTACCATGTGGTAGCGCGTTATTATTTGAAGGGAGTAGTAGACGCAATACCCCCTCCACATTCAAATATATTGCACCCCGCCCCCCAACAAATTAATAGTTTAAATAGTGATTGACTTAAGAAACTGATATTCGACATTCAAAATCACCACACACGCTACAAACACTGAAATAATTCTTGAATGGTATTTTTTTCTTATTTCCGTTTTGTTGCCGCGTCATCGTCAACCCGGTTATGCAATTGTATTTACCAATAACTTTGTTATTTATGTTTCCGCCATTTTGACTATTCGCACTCATATTCTTTTCGACGCCCAAATACGTAGGGTGTAGTTAAAGGGAAGGGAACGTACACCGAACTTCAGAAGAACAATGCGGATTTTGCAAAACTTTTGGCGATCGAGCAAAAAGGTGACGCCCTTGAGGAGATGGGTGAAAGTCAACAGAATTTGGAGGTTTCCCAATTGAGAACACCCAGTCGGAGCGATTCTGTGCTGGTAAATAGTCGACGAAACGCGCCTCTATTGACAAAGCACGCGCATAATGTAACGCTACCCGTTCCATAGAGCACAACGTCTTCAGCACAAGGTGAAGAGCCTGTTGAAGTTGCCGAAACCAAAGGTTCTGGGTCGCTCAGTTTCGCAGTCATCAAAGCCTATTTCGCCGGATCCAGTCATGGCTGGTTTTTCTCCGGCGTGGTTGCAATACTTTTTATACTGTCGCAAACATTGGCCAGTGGGGCCGACTATTGGCTTGCTTATTGGTAAGGTTTATACAACACTACTCAGGTGGGGCCAAGTACTCAAATTTACTTCCTCAACAGGGTTAATTTAGAAGAATTCGTGTATACGGTGCCAGCAAATGTCACTCAAGAGATCAATTACTCATTTGTTGTCACTCGAGACCAGTGCATTTACGTCTTCATTGGGCTAACTGTAGTTACCATAGTTATTGCACTGACGAGATCGTTCCTTTTCTTCATCATGTGCATGAACTCGTCTACTAGACTTCACGACACTATGTTCAAGTCCATTTCGAGAGCTACGATGAGGTTTTTCAACACGAATAGTTCGGGTGAGCTTACTTCGAAACAGTTGCTTTCTGGATTGAAAGTATTTTGAGGTTTATCGTTTTATTTTTCTCTCAGGCCGAATCCTCAACAGATTTTCGAAAGACATTGGATCAATTGATGAACTGCTGCCTTCAGTACTAATAGACGTTTTACAGGTTTGTGGGATTCACTATACTCGATTTTCACAAACTTAAAAAGTGTAGCATCTTCTTTCCTTGAATTCCTTCAGCTTGGGAGCACAATTCTGGCTATTGTCGTCATTTGTGCAATAATCAACGTGTGGATTATTATACCAACCCTATTATGCGCGTTTATATTCTATTTCTTTAGGAATTTTTATATGGCGACCTCACGCAGCGTCAAACGTCTTGAGGGTGTGAGTATGTATCACTCCATACCTATTTCAACACTTTGTTCAGCTCCGTAATGTAGAACCCATTTACTAGCGCGGAGTCCCTAAAAATTTCAACCTTCAAAGTGTTTCGCTCCAAAAAGATCAAAAGATCAAACTAGTCATTCAAGCACTTTGCCCCTTGAAAGTGGCTAAACTGCGACTGACCTGAGCCCAAAAAATGGTCAAATAGTATCATATTCACGCCCTTTAAGTGGCTGCCGGCCGTTTGCTGACACTTCCCACCCTAAAAAATAACTCTACTGTCAGATTCGCGCCTTCAAAAAGCTTAAAAACGGACGAAAAGTTGACCTTGAAATTGCAAAAACGATACCACTCGCGCTTCAAAAATGGCCAAAATTGACCATTCGTGCCATGAAAATGGCTGAACTGATGATTCGTGCCCTAACCATCACCAAACTGACTATTCACGTTCTAAAAATTGCAAACTTAATCATTTACGATAGTTCAGGGTTCAGAAGTGTGGATTTTCCAAGCCTCTCCCTCGAAAACTGTCAAATTCGTTCTAGAAACTGTCAATTTCGGTCTTCAAACTGCCAGTTTTGTCCCTTAAACTTTCAATGTTGACCTGTAAACTGTAAATTTCGTCCTAGAAGCTGTTAATTTTGTCCCATAAACTTTCAATGTTGTCCTATAAGCTGTGAATTTCGTCCTTACTGTCAAATTCATTCTCGCAACTGTCAATTTCGTCCTTGAAACTGTCAATTTTGACCCATAAACTGAATTCCGTCTTAGAAAGAGTCAATTTCGTCTTCGCAATACTGTCAATTTCGAACCTGAAACCGTCAATTTCATCCTGGAAATGTAAATTTCTCCATTTAAAACTGTAAATTTCGTCGTTCAAAACTGTCAATTTCGTTATGGAAACTATCAGTGGATATTTGCCCCGAAAACTGTCTATTTCGTTCGAGAAACTCTCAATTTGGTCACATAAATGCCAATTTTCTCATTTAATACTATCAATCCCGTCCTGGAAACTGGCAATGTTGTCCTATAAAGTATCAATTTCGTTCTCTCTCGTACTCTTACCAACTGAGCTGTTCAGGGATTCCACGCAAAGAGCGAATTCACCCAGGAGAAATCCCTTCGCGCACAAGTGAACTTCTTGGAGCCCCAAATCTTCAATTTACTATTAAAGCACCGTAACTCACTGTTCAGCACACCCGTCGCTCCGTGGCGAAAATTGACAGCAGTTCGAGATCTAAAACGTTTTATGAGGCTAAACTGCCCTGTTTACGATCGTATGCATATTTGAGATATGGAGCTTAGTCGTAAGTTTCAGTCCGATAATTTAAGCTGAAAAAATGGCGTTTTCATTGAAGGAAACAACTTCTCAAAATTAAACAAAATTTTCGGTTTATAGGACTATTTTTGATCGAACGTCTGTCAATGATGTAATTTGGTGGTGAAAAACGCCAATTCGTGGTTCCTCGAGGCTGAAATTGGAAAAAAGCGCTAATTCGTATAGCTAAAAGTGAAAAAAACAAACTATAACTTGCGGTTAAAATTGAGATTAACCGTCAAACGTTTTTGCATGTATGTATTTTTTTATGGAATGTTACACTAATTTACACTAACGGCGGATCTAGCATTTTATTTTGGGAAATGTTCTACCACAAAATCTGATTTACTCTTTCTTTTTTTGGTTAGTTTTAGCCACAAACTGGCCTCTGTAGGAACCGCAAATTTGTGTTTTCTCAATTTTAACCATGAATTGGCGATTTTTCCCAATATTTGTCGCGATTTAAGCGCTTTTTCTCAATTTCAGTGGCCACTTATTTCACAATGTTAGCCGCTAATTACTGCGTTTCCTCAATTTTAGCCGTCAACTTCTCAAATTTATCAGCTATTTATCGTTTTTCTCCGCTTTAGCAGGGAATGAGCGATTCTTGTATCTTGAATTTTCTCAATATTAGCAACGAATGAACATTATAATTATCTAATTTTAGACGGGAATTAGCGGGTTTCCCCGTTTTAGCCGTGAGTTAGCGTTTTTGTTTCAATTTTAGGGTTTTAACGTGGATAACGTTTTACTCGAGGTGTATAGTGAGTGATTCGATGAAATGCAAAAAGGACCTCAGAGAGCTTGCGCGCTGCCTTCTGGGCGAGGTGCGGTGGTAGTGGTGGAGGAGGAGAAGACCCTGTCCTTCTCATCTGTGGTGTGGAACAGAGAGATGTGAGCAAAATAATACACAAAACGTTATCCACGTCTACGAGGTCCGCGGAACTTCTACGAATTTTTTCCACTTCATATAGGCATGCGGATTAGCCTTATATCTCCATTTTAGCCGTGAGTTACCGCGTTTCCTCAATTGTAGTATCGAATTAGCGGATTTTCTCAAATTGATCCGTGAAGTCGCGTTTTTTTGTAGTTTTTGTTTGTTTTTTGTTTTTTTTAATACATTTCAACTACTGCCGGCGAAAAAGGGGATAACTCCAAAAATAACTTTTTTCAGGACGATTTCATTAAGTTTCAATTCAAACTAGCTCCATTTAGCTAGTAAGTGGAATTTTGTGATCATTTGTAATTGAATGGTATAGGGTGATGGATAAATGAAGTAAATATTTGAATAATTTAATGTTAATGTCGGATATCCTTCGCTATAACGTCGCGTGCATAAGGGGGTTTGTGACTTGAATCGTTTTTCCGCGGCTTTCAGGGTCTGTCAGAAGATAGTTTCGCGCTCTCACAATGCCTATTTTTCATTGTTATTTAGGTAATTATTTTTCATTTAAAAGAAGAAATCCATAATTATCATGAAATTAGTTCGTGGTTCATAGGAGTAATATCCATAATAATAAAGTATAACATTTTTACTGCGAGAGACAACGAACTTTTTAAGACTAAAATTGAGAAAACGCCAATTTGTGGCTTCTGTAGAGGCAAGTTTGTGGCTAAAATGCGATAACCCGCGGCTAAAATTGAGAACAATTACCTAATTATTACGATATTAATATTACGAACAACTTCCATGTCATAAGCGAATGCTTTAAGGTAAGCCCAATTTTTGAGCTTTTTAAACGGAGTTTTCAATGGTTTATTGGTGAGCGTCTGGCAACTCTACCATGTGGTAGCGCGTTATTATTTGAAGGGAGTAGTAGACGCAATACCCCCTCCACATTCAAATATATTGCACCCCGCCCCCCAACAAATTAATAGTTTAAATAGTGATTGACTTAAGAAACTGATATTCGACATTCAAAATCACCACACACGCTACAAACACTGAAATAATTCTTGAATGGTATTTTTTTCTTATTTCCGTTTTGTTGCCGCGTCGTCGTCAACCCGGTTATGCAATTGTATTTACCAATAATTTTGTTATTTATGTTTCCGCCATTTTGACTATTCGCACTCATATTCTTTTCGACGCCCAAATACGTAGGGTGTAGTTAAAGGGAAGGGAACGTACACCGAACTTCAGAAGAACAATGCGGATTTTGCAAAACTTTTGGCGATCGAGCAAAAAGGTGACGCCCTTGAGGAGATGGGTGAAAGTCAACAGAATTTGGAGGTTTCCCAATTGAGAACACCCAGTCGGAGCGATTCTGTGCTGGTAAATAGTCGACGAAACGCGCCTCTATTGACAAAGCACGCGCATAATGTAACGCTACCCGTTCCATAGAGCACAACGTCTTCAGCACAAGGTGAAGAGCCTGCTGAAGTTGCCGAAACCAAAGGTTCTGGGTCGCTCAGTTTCGCAGTCATCAAAGCCTATTTCGCCGGATCCAGTCATGGCTGGTTTTTCTCCGGCGTGGTTGCAATACTTTTTATACTGTCGCAAACATTGGCCAGTGGGGCCGACTATTGGCTTGCTTATTGGTAAGGTTTATACAACACTACTCAGGTGGGGCCAAGTACTCAAATTTACTTCCTCAACAGGGTTAATTTAGAAGAATTCGTGTATACGGTGCCAGCAAATGTCACTCAAGAGATCAATTACTCATTTGTTGTCACTCGAGACCAGTGCATTTACGTCTTCATTGGGCTAACTGTAGTTACCATAGTTATTGCACTGACGAGATCGTTCCTTTTCTTCATCATGTGCATGAACTCGTCTACTAGACTTCACGACACTATGTTCAAGTCCATTTCGAGAGCTACGATGAGGTTTTTCAACACGAATAGTTCGGGTGAGCTTACTTCGAAACAGTTGCTTTCTGGATTGAAAGTATTTTGAGGTTTATCGTTTTATTTTTCTCTCAGGCCGAATCCTCAACAGATTTTCGAAAGACATTGGATCAATTGATGAACTGCTGCCTTCAGTACTAATAGACGTTTTACAGGTTTGTGGGATTCACTATACTCGATTTTCACAAACTTAAAAAGTGTAGCATCTTCTTTCCTTGAATTCCTTCAGCTTGGGAGCACAATTCTGGCTATTGTCGTCATTTGTGCAATAATCAACGTGTGGATTATTATACCAACCCTATTATGCGCGTTTATATTCTATTTCTTTAGGAATTTTTATATGGCGACCTCACGCAGCGTCAAACGTCTTGAGGGTGTGAGTATGTATCACTCCATACCTATTTCAACACTTTGTTCAGCTCCGTAATGTAGAACCCATTTACTAGCGCGGAGTCCGGTTTTCTCGCATCTCAGTGCCACTTTGCAAGGCATGACAACCATTAGAGCGTTTGAGGCTCAACGAATCCTCGCCGAAGAGTTCGACTATCATCAGGATCTACACTCTTCTTCCTGCTTTTTGTTCATTGGGTGCAGTCAGTCTTTTGGACTGTGGCTTGATATAGTCTGTCTCGCCTACATGACTTTTATTGTAATGAGCTTCTTGTGGTTTGATACAGGTTAGATTCTTTTAGAAATTGAGAGAATCATTTAAGTGCCTCTCTTCTTCAGCCTCCTTTATTAATAAAATTGTAATTTTGAAGGGAATCTCGGTGGAGACGTCGGTCTGTCCATCACACAATCCATCGGTCTTACTGGAACGCTCCAATGGGGCATGAGACAAACTGCCGAGCTTGAAAATCATATGACGTCCGTGGAACGGGTATATGAGTATACTAAATTGGAGAGTGAACCTCCGCTGGAATCAAAACCTGGAAAAGAACCCCCCAAGTCGTGGCCTGATGAGGGTCGAATCACTTTCGAACGAACATTCCTTAGCTACAACCAAAATGAGCCGGCCGTTTTGAAAAATTTGAATTTCACCATTCAGCCTAAAGAGAAAGTTGGAGTTGTTGGTCGAACGGGAGCAGGCAAGTCGTCCCTCATTCAAGCGCTTTTCCGTCTGGCCCACATCGAAGGAAAAATCTTTGTTGACAAAATTGAAACTTCCACAATTGGCCTTCACGAACTCCGCTCCAAAATCTCTATCATTCCTCAAGAGCCTGTTCTTTTCTCCGGTACCATGCGTAAGAATCTCGACCCCTTCGATCAGATGTCTGATGAAAGCCTCTGGAACGCTCTGGAAGAAGTATAACATTGTGCTTAATTAGCTTTCTTTCTTCTCAAATTCATTTTTTAAAAACAACTTTTTTAAAGGTCGAGTTGAAAGACGTGGTAAGAGAAATGCCTCGCGGACTTCAAGCTCAAATAAGTGAAGGCGGGTCGAACTTGAGCGTCGGTCAGCGCCAACTGGTTTGCCTCGCTCGGGCCATTGTTAGAAATAATAAAATCCTCATTTTGGATGAAGCCACCGCAAACGTTGATCCTCAGTAAGACTTCCGCCCACTCATCATCTGCCTTCCGTAATCATTTTTGTTTTAATTCACTTTTCAAGAACTGACGGTTTCATTCAGTCGGCCATCCGGCGTAAATTCAATCACTGCACCGTCATCACGATAGCGCATCGACTCAATACCATCATGGACTCGGATAAAATACTAGTGATGGATGCCGGATCTATGGTTGAATTCGATCATCCGCACATCCTCCTGCAGAAGCCTCATGGATTCCTCGCCGAAATGGTCGAACAAACAGGAAAATCGACAGAGGAGCATCTCAGGAAAATTGCTCTTGACTCATTCACCTCTCGGTTTGAGTCCAAAGACTGATCTATTATCTCAAATGCTCATATTTTTCCAATAAAATATTTCAATTGATAGCTTTATTTTTGGTTTACTCACCGATGGGGAAGGGATGTGGGGGTGAGCCATCATCTGAACTTGCTAAATGTCAACGGTCTGTTGAGGAGAGAAATCGGGACCGAGCAAACAAAACATGGTGTTTTCGTGGGGGAAAGAGATAGCCCGGAGTTAATAGTTACTGGTCGCTGCGGTGTCTTGGTGGTCTACGAGCCGTACCGGAGATACGGTGTCCGGGTTCGATTCCCGCTACGTGGCAGTTTCTTTTTCTCACGAAACATGAAGCACCATGTCACTGTTGTTTAAATACAAGTTCGAAATAACTTTAATTTCGATACAAAGGCTTTAAATTTTATTACACAGTCCGATTTAACGGCACGAAAACTGGTGAACCATATGAATTTCGCTCCTTTGAGTGAGGTTGCGGCTATTAGAAAAACCAAGGTCACAGGCTCATTTGAACAGCTCGTATCGCGTGTTCAGCTCATTCAAACCGCGTTTTCGTGCATTTCATACATTCAAAAAGCTATTTCACGGGATTGGTTCATTCATGAAACACAAAATAATGCCTTTTGCCGGTTCGTAGGCTCGTTCAAACCCCAATTCGATTTGGCAGATTACACGATCCTCCCAAAATAATTTCGCGGACTTTGCTCCTTTCTAACCCGCTCTTTTATTTCACCATGAACAATAAATTGACAATGACCAATTGCTTCCATGTGCATACTTCTGCTCTGAAAGGGTCATCATCTGGCCCTCCGAATCCAATTGTTTGGCGCAAAACTGGACAAATTACCCCTCACCACCACCATCACCAACAACAACACTTCTTCAACCAATCTTTCACTTCCATGGATGTTTCATCCAGAAATGTGAGTTTTTACCTTCCTAGTTCTTATAGACCTCACGTGGATTTCCCTTCAAACTCCACGGGCCATTATTCAGAAACCAACCTTGACGACACCTTTACCTAAGTTGTTGAAAAATCATACGGTCTGTTAAAAAGCGTCTCAGTTTCGACGCGCTATAAGGGGCCTTAGGCCTAGCTGTTTCACACGATCAACAGAAATCAACACCACACCACAGCTATAGCGTACACAAAAAATAAGATACGTCTTTCAGACTATCAACTCGTCAACTTTTACGTCCGTCGTTGTGTGGTGTGGTGTGGTGTTGATTTCTGTTGATCGTGTGAAACAGGCCTTAAGGGGGAGTTGTACATGTGTTTCCTCGACCCCTCTCCATCATACCTCGCCTACTCCGCGTTACGTAAATTATCGCCGTATTTCTGCATCAATCCTGGATTTCAAGATCTCATTTAAATCTGCAGGAAATTCCGCACAACCGTACGATCTTGCTTTCCTAGATAAGTCGAAGAAAGAGTGTGAATTTTCAAGGTAAAAGTTTTCGTGCGTTTTACAGTGATTTTAGTGGTGAAGTATGAAAAAAAAAGATCGTACGGTTGTGCGAAATTTCCTGAAGATTTAAATGAGAACTTGAAATCCTGCCGTATGATGCAGAAATATGGCGATAATTTACGTAACACGGAGTAGGCGAGGTAGGATTGAAGGGGGGTCGAGGAAACACATGTACAAGTCCCTCTTAAATTCAAGAAAGATCTCTAATACGACACCATATGACTCTACAAGGGAAAGAATAATACCCCGGAAATAAACTGGTCACCATAATAACCTAGGTATGGTCTTATCAATGCAAAACAGTGAATTTTACCTGTTAGGTTGAGAGGGGTGGGGTTCCAACTCAAGATGCGTTTACACTCAAGTGTCCTAAAGTGTCATGTCAGACACAGATTAGTAAAGTCCTCTTGGCCCTCTCCACATTATTTATTTCTCCATGAACATAAGTAGAGAACCTATAATTACACACAGGTACTGACAATGTCCACCATTTGTGATCCTTTAGAGAGGGGAGGGTTTGTGATTGCCTGTTGAGCGTAACCTACACCTATACAACCGGAGCCGCGAATGAGAGATATCAAATCTATCTGATCCGTCAAATATGGCGATTGTCAGTACTCGTAGGAACTTGGAGCCTTAACTACGGCACTAGAGACACGAGTACGGCGGACAGCCATATTTGGTCCTTCGAGCTCATAAATCTTTTTTGTGACAAGACTATTCGATAGGGACTCTATTTCATCCACGACTAATCCTGTGATGTGAACTAGAAATGATAGTGACAATTTATTTCTTAAAATGGAGATCCAATAGTGTATTCTGCAAAAATTGCACTGCCCCTGAAGCTGTCCTTTTCTCTGAACTCAACCCTCTCCAGAAACATATTCAGGCCCGCTCCACTCTTGAGGGCTCTTTGCTCGTGTGGACCAGAAAGGAAAATAGATGTGTCGCCGTGTTTACCGGACCTTATAGAGGAAAAACTGGGGCTCCCTGTGAACTGTACGCTTGTCTCTACGGCAATTTATGAGCGATTTCTTTCTTCTTTCCACGTCAGAAGGGAATATGAACAGCCGAACACCGTAAATAGTCTCGTTATGACAATTAACTGCCGAACAAATCACCATGTTTCTTTTGAAGGAGAAACCGACAGTAGAAAAATGAAGTGCGCCGAAAGTTAACGCTCCGAGCCGTTTGCGAAAGGAATAACGGGAATGGAAGTTTTGAAAAAATACTGTTGAAACACGGGAAAATTAGGAATAATAAACAAAAGAAAGGCAAAAACACGGGATAAAACTCAGCATACAACCACAACTCGAAGGGCTTGAAGGCAAATGATACGACAGATACTAAAGGGGGACAAATTGGAGGGACCAAATATGGCCGTCCGCCTTAACCTTAACTAGTTAACTTAATTGGCGATTCAGATTATCACTTGCAGCGCTAACGTCGAGGCGCAATCGCGGAAAAGAGCCCTACTCTTACCTCCAACGTATAAGGGCTAAATAATGTGTTTTTGAAGTTTTTAAGGAGTTTACAATGTTTTCCGTCTGAACTATTGCCACACTTGCATGATTGAAAAAAAATTTGCGGTTACGACCTTTCTTCGATCGACCGTCTACGACTTGCTTTCTAAGGATTACATTTCGGGAACGTAGTGAATTTAGTATCCTAGTTTGTACCTATATGTATAATGGACAGTACGTATAGTCATTATCTCTTTTTGTTGTCCCATAATGTTGCCTATGTGAATCATTAAAAATTTGATATATGCAGTCTCATCAAGGAGCTTCAAAGAAGTGGAAGTGGAGTCAAGCTCCAAATATTGTATATGCGACCAAATAGAGGACGCCAAGGCGTAGGCCGCCGTTGATGAAAGGGCAGGGGTGGCCAACCGAGGGCTCGCGGGCCAAAAAGTGGCCCGCTGACTCAGCTGAGCTTTCACAATGGCCCGCCCATGGCATACAGTGGTAAATTATCATCTTTAATGTTGGATTTTGGTGTCCCTAAGATTTTTGTGGGAATGGAAAGCGCTGCAATTCGCGCCTCCTCGTGGGCGGCCAATCCCCCACTTAATCGAGACCAAAATGGAAAATAACGGTAATTAGGGGCTGAAATTGAGATAAATGGCTAATTAACGGCTGAAATTAATGGGAAAAAATAACTGATTCACGGCCATGAATAAGAAAAATTGCTAAATCACGGATAAAGTAAAGAAAACTTCACGGCAAAAATTGAGAAAAAGTTTCAACATCGCGGATAACGTGTAAATTACTGTCATTTGCGTTTAAAATTACGAAACACGCTAATTAACAGATAAAATCGTGAAAAATCAATAATTCGCGAATGAGAAAAAGCGCTAATTCACGCCTAAAATTACGAAAGCTTATTCAGAACGCAAGTTCGTGGCTCAAACTGCGAAAAAACGCTAATTCATAGCTAAAAGCAAGCGAAACAAATCGCTAATCCGGAGCTAAAATTAAGAAAAGTTGCTAATTCATGGATGCAATTGAGAAAAATCGCTAATTAGCGGCTGAAATAAAGAAAAACACGAATTCTCTGCACAAAATTGAGATAAATCGCTATAATTCAAGGCTAAAAGGGTGAAAAATAGCGAAGGTGACCAAAATTGCTAAGTGCGGCTAAAATGGAGATAACTTGCTAATATCGATACAATCGACTAATTCGCGGATTAAATAGAGAAAACGTCAATTCGCGGCTTCTGATCTTATCTTCTTGCCAGAAAGTGAAAAAAATCGCTAATCCGCGGTGAAAGTCTATTCGCTTGAAGTCTTTCTAGTCTGTTTGAAGCCTTCACGTGCGTCTTGGGATGGAATTTGACTTTATTTTAATCCAGTAACAGCATGCCACTTTGTCTATGACAACTTACCCCACTGCGGGGTAACTCGTCACAAAAAAGTCATCGTGTTCTTCCCTTTAAAAAACGTACCAAATGGTATTTGACTTCAACAATAATTATTCCTAAGAATGTTTAGGAACCAACCTAAGTTTCGGTGCAGCAAAATATTGAAAATTATCAAAAGATAGCACTTGAAAATTGAAATCACCCCTAATATTAGGAAGGTATTTGACCAATATGGACACACTTGTGAGTTGTGGCCTAGCCTTTAACTATATACGGCCTGATTAATTAGTATTTTCAGGTAGGGTACTAATTTTCACTAAGAGCAAGAAAAATTATAATTTAAAACTCTGTCAATTTTACGCACATTGCAAGTTTCTTGGCCGCTCTATCAAATCGTACGTGGTAATGAAGAATCCGTTTAATCATGTTCCCGATTTGTGCTGCCTTCATTGTTTTATTTTGTCTTGTTGCATTTGTTTTTCTAGCTAGTGGCTCTATGTGCTGCCTTGAGCGTCTCTTGTTTCTCAAGAAGAGAGATTCAAGATGAATGGTAAGTGGGGTGATGGTTCCGATGCAATGAGAGATCTTGTTTTAATGCTCCCAATATTTCACGAATCATAGGAAATGAATGGCAATAATTGAAATCGTAGTGGTCGAAGACAAATCGTTGACTAACGGTAGATCACCACAGGTGTTTGTGATATCTGCCACTTGAGGCTCCCGCCATTTCATTATCTCTAGTTCTCAAAGAGGAAGTTTTGTTTTTCATATTATTTTTGTGTTTCGAAAAGTAAAAAAAAAAAAAATACAAAAACAATCGGAAAGGCACTATAAAAGTTTGTTCTTTTTTTGTTGTTGTTTGGTGTACAAGCCTGGTCTTATGATTCATTGGAGGGGGCGTTTTTCTGTTTTCGTTCACCGTACTGGTCGCCATTTTTCTACATTCATTGTCCGTCAAGGTCGTCGCTCGGTCCGCGACGAAAAGTTTGTGCTTTTTCCAAGAGCTCGTCGTTTCGACGATCGAAAAAGGGGGCCCTATTTCTCCCTTTTTTATTTACCGAAGTGTTCACTTTTCGCGCCCCCTCAAGGCATTCGTCTTACAATCTCAACGAAAGTTGAAAAAAGTGTTAATTTTTTCGGAACGTTCGTGTAATCATGGCTTGCTGAAAATGTCGCACGTCAAGAAGGTCGTTGAATCTCCCCTCGGAGGTGGTGTCTCCTTCTTTTTCAACTCTGTACATGCTAGAAGATTCCGAAATGGACAAGAAAAACTTGAATCGTCCTCAGGGCTCGTCCAGCAAGCCTGGAACTGAGCCCAAGAAAACTCCTGGTAAGAACCTTTCCTCAGATTTTTCTCTTGCCGTTCAGTGTTCACATGACGTCACCTCATTTTAGTATTATTTCCTCTATTAATAGAATCACAAGTCAACAATGGCAAACAATTTCCTCGCAGCAGTCGGAAACGTGACAGAGAATCCCCCGGAGGTGGGTTTTCGGGCAAAAATGAGCAAAAGAGGGCCATTCCGCAGAAAAATAAAATCAGCGATAAGAGACCTCGACCTAGGGGTTTCAATTATGGCAGTCGAAAGGAGGATCCCCAGGTGAGTCTTTTACCTTTAATCTCTGATTTATAATTGATTGAATGTGAATGACCTCGATTGTACGTGTTTTCATGTACGCTTGGTAAGATTGTGCAACGTCGGCGCTTAGTCCCAAGTCCATTTATTTATTTTTTTTCTCATTATTTTATCGAGTCATGTTCCCTTATCGTGAAAGATGTATTTTGGAACGTTTATACCAAGGTTTTACACTAGTTTCCAACTCATTTCGGTGCACAATATTTTTGGGGAGGTTGTAAGACCCAACATTATGGCATCAAAAATGCACAATCGACTCCAGCCTCTCCCAAGAAAACGGTGAATTTCAACATTTTCTACTAGAAAAAAAATCCAATGAGCAGCGAGTCAGTCTAGAAGATGGGGAAAAAGGTAAATTTCCATATTTTACGTATATTGTACGTTGGATATTACGATATCCGGAAGAATTCACTACGAAGTTTTGACTTCTCAGCAGCGATGTCACTCAGTCGGATTGTTGTTCACACTTGTAAGATGATTTGAATACGAGGTCCCCACCAGCAATCTCAGACCACCATATTCTCAAAAGTTGAAATATTTGACATAATTCGGCCACCAGAGCAAATAGAGAGATTCTGTACGAGCCAAAATGTGCTTTAAGCAATTTTGTTCCTTAGCTTAGTTTGGACTCCTAAGAGACACTAACTGATAGAAAAACCTTTTTCTTCGGCTGATTCTATCTGTAATGCAATGTGTGATATTTACGAGACCTCACAATGTATCAAAATTGTCCAGCGTCGAGCAGTACTCGTAACATTCGCACAAATCTCGATCACTTAGGCTTGTATTTTCACCCAATCGTCGATTTTACGTGGAAATTGAAGTCCTGCACTCCCAAGAGATAAAATGTGTCCAACATACTGTGACCTGTGGCGGGCCTACACCGGGGCCCAGGACGTTAGTCTCAATAGGTGCCTCTCAGTTTCTAAATAGACAAGGAGTCAGGCATCCAGAGTTTTGCTCAAGGGGTGACGCATAAATAAAGGTCAATACAGACTACTCGGACGTGACGTGGGAACACGCATTCCCACGTGTGATACAAAATTCCAGAAACGGCTTTTATTTATTTACTTTCACATTGCTCTGACGAGCATCATCCCACGTCATGTCCGGGCAATGTGAACGTAAACAAACAAAATAATTTTCTGGAAATTTGTATCACACGTGGGGCAGCGTGTTCCCACGTCACGTCCGAATAGTATGAATCGACCTTTAGTCCCCCTTCAAAGTCCGATTTTTCATCCGGAATACTAGGTCTATTCGTTTGTCGTCCGGAGCTGCACTATTAGCACTGAAAGTACTAACCTTCCATTATTTTTTCGCGATATTTCACGTGATAACCCGCGAGGTTACGTAATTTCGTGCTGCTCGGAGTAGTCCGGGACGACAAACGAATAGACCTATTGTAATTTGACACTCGAGAAACCGAATATTCAGCTGAATAAAATGTAACTTAAAGCTCAAGTATTGCTTTGCAAGTATTGGCCGCGAAAATATCAGTTGAGCCATGAGGCTGTCAATTGGGCCAAAACAGTGCATTTTTGTACCCAAAAACTGGTCATATCAATCAAGCTGAAACCAAAACTTGAGCCCCGAAACAGGAAATTAGGCATCGAACTCGACTGTACGATCGAAAAAACTGTCACCTTACTATTCGCTTCGCGCCCGTTCTTCTGTCGAACTAGAAACATGTCAGAGTTGATTGGGCAAAATCTGTTGATCAACCAGTGTCTCTGTGTTATCCGTTGACAAAAAATTCAGTGTGGAGGCATGTCCCACGGCTCATTCCGAGCATTATGTGAGCGTTAACAGCGCGGGAAGCGAAAAAGGCGGCCGCGTCTTCGATGACGATGCGTGAACAACGTTGCTAATTTGGCTGAATTTGACTTGCCCGTCTGATCTGACGGATTTTGAAAGTGGTGGATGCGGAAAAAATCCGTCTAACGGATGACTGATTTTTTAAAGCCGAATTCCGGATGATTCATATTTTTTATTTTCATCTTGTTTGAACATAATTGAACCGCGGAAATTGCACCTACGAGATTCAGGAGAAAGAATTGAGTTCTTAGTAAGATACAGAACCCCCTGCCCTCCCAACCTGCACAGATTCGTATTATTTGATCAAAAAACTGTTGATTTTGCTGAAGAAAACTGCTCTTTCTAGAAACGGCCCTCAAAGCCCGATTTTGTGGATTTCGCTCCTTGCACAATCCTTATGTGGAATTGGATCTTCCAGGAACGTAAGTTCGTGGATTAGGCTCGAACAAAAATAATATTTTCGTGGGTTTTGTTCATCCAAATACCAATTTCATAGACTTCGCCCTTTTAAAAAGGCCCATTTCAGAGTTTGGCTTCTCCTAAGCTCAACTTTTGTGAGTTGGGCCCGTTCTAACTCCAAATTTTAAGGTTCAATCATGTCATGGTTACCCTATTTCATAAAACAAATTTCGTGGCTAAAGCCCCTTGGTTGTTTCTCGTGGTCCGCTCGTTAGGGGGGGGGGGGTCGCGGGCTTTACTCTGCCAAAAAGCCAAGTTTGGAGCTTTCAAACCCAAATTTGAAGGATTACAAAAAAATCGCAGTCCTGGCTCCTTCAAAACGCAATATTCTAGAGTTCGGCACGTCCCAAGTCTAAAATTTGACGTTTCGAACCCCAATATGGAGGATTTCCCTTCCTTACCAATAATGTCACGAGAAGCCACGAGGGAAGAAATTTCGCTTCGCGGCTCTGGCCCTTTAAAAACCCAATTCCGCGCTAAAAAAAAAAAAAAAAAAACCGGAAGGTTTGACTCTTTCGAACAGCAAATATTCGAAGCTTGGCTCACCCAAAGAGTTCTAAATTTCAATGATTTTGACTAATCAAATCCCAATTTGAAGGATTCAAAGAAACAAAGTCGCGGGGTTGGCTTAAAGCCCAAATTTAAGAGTTGGGCTTCTTGGTTCAATCGTCAGTTGCTGAAGTTTCTTGAGGCCAAAAAATCAGGTTTCTGGGGCCCAATTGGATTTTACTTGATGATGAATCGGACGTCAGGGTAATTAATGTCCATTTTTTGGCCTCTTGGTTAATTTCTGGGGCTTCGATTGGCTCCAAGTTTCGATTTGTCCACCAGGGTCACATAATCACCAAACATTTAGTTCTTTATCAATTAGCTTTTATTAGATATTGTTGAGATTTTAACGTAGGTATTTCAGACAAAATTATAATTAGCATATCCCCCCTCCCCAAATGCTACACCTACGCCCATTGATGAGAACGATTTATCAATTTTCACCGCGAATTAACGTTTTCCCTCTATTTTAGATGCAAAAGAGTGATTTTTCTCAACTAAACTGTGAACCAGCCATTTTTCACCATTTTAGCCGTTTAAACGGTCTCCATGTACCATGAATTAGTGGTTCTTCCAGTCTTGACTTGGCCAGGGCTTTACATCGCGATGCCGCGAATTGGCTCATTTTCTATATAAATTGTAACCGAGAAACAGCACGTTTTTTCCATTTTAGCCACGAATAGGTGAGTGCTATTGCTCATTTTTAGCCGTGAATTTACGTTTTTATTTAATTTTAGCCGCAAATAAGTGCTTGTACTCGATTCTTGCGTGAACGGGCCTTTTTTTAAATATAATTTTAGCCGTGAAAAGGTGTCAATAAAACCGTGAATTAGCGTTTCATTTCACTTTTACTAGCCAAGATGAATTAGCGGTTATACCCAAGTCTAGCCACGAAGTTACCGTCAGAAGGCGCGCATTGTCGTTTTCTTAATTTTAGCCGTGAATTAGCTGAAAAATAACTAGAGGGCTGATCACAGGAGGGCGAGTTGCTATAGTAATGTTTAGCCCCTTGAAGGAGGTGGGGGCGGGGTCCGGCCGGCCGAGCACACAGAATAGTGGCCCCAAAGATTGCAATTTCGTGGAAATTATGACCAGAATCTTGCAATATCGCGGATATTTAGCAGCGAATAAGCGAGTTTTTGGCAATTTTAGTCGCGAATGAACGCTTTGTCTAAAATGTGACCGTTAATTGGCACATGAAGGCACTTTTCTCTCAATTTTGGCCCGGATTTCGAGTTTTTCATCAATTTTGGCTGTGAGTTAGCACGTCTCTCAATTTTACCGACGAATTAGGGGTTTCTTCTGAATTTTAGCCAACCATTAACCCTGGGGGAATTTATATGACACCGTTGGAAAGAGCACAAAATTTCCTTTAAGATGGTCGTAAAGTTGGGGTAGTTCGTGAAATTTGGCCACCCTTAACGCTCGGCTGAAAAGCCGCTTCCTTGAATTTCTCTATTCTTACTAGTCATTCAGCCAGTTGTCATTTTACTGACAGCTCTCGGAGGAAGAGTAGGACTTCAGGAAAAACTTCTACAATTATTAAGCTTTCAAATGACCTGGTTGCTTCGGGCCTTTGTCTCTATTCCTTTTGAGATACTGTTCGAAATACTTGAAAACTCGTCTAAAATGTATGGAAACGTACGTTCGCAATTGTCCTCGAGCGGGAAACAATTTGCTTCCGAAAGCTCTTAGCAAACCTTTTCCGTGAATTTTTGATCCGTTAAGACTGCTGATTCCGTGTCTGGAAGTACAACTGAAAACAGGATCTGTACTTCCAGACACTGAACATGGCGAGCAGCCGAAACCGGTTCTAACAATACCCGTTAATATTTTTTCAAGGAGCCAAATTAGGTCTTCAAAGCTGAACCTGCGAGACTGATTTTAAAAAGAGCGCGTACATTGTACAGAATTCGGGTTTGGAAGAAACATATCCCGAAATTTGAGTATATGAAATATGAGTACTCAAATTAGTTTTTGATAGAGCTAAAGCGTTGAAATTTTACTTTTGAAAGAGCCAATCGCGCAAATTGGTTTTGGAATCCGATTGTGAGCCAAAACTTTTATTTTGTTGGTCGTATGTCATTGATTCTGGGGCAGAATTTCCAGATTGTTTGGTCGAGAAGGAGGCATAATGGTGCGTAGAACTGCTTCGATGATTTCGACATATTTTTTGTCTTTTGCAGATGAGTGTTGAAGAGCTGGAAGCTGAATTTGGGTCATTATTCAATATTGGAAGCAAAAAGCAAAGCTTGAACCATCTGTTGAATTTTCATTATGAGCCGCGTGGAGTTGTGGATGGTTCAAGGCCGAGCAGTGCCAATTACAACAGTCATGGACACACGACTCGAGCGCTCATGTCCACTCACGTTCACAAGTACAACAAAGAACAGTACTTACAAGCCAAGTGAGTTCCAGAGTGCCCTATAGACTCGCAATTTTCCCTTTATTTTAATTTACTTTTTATTTCTCTTAGTTGTCAATTTGTCGTTCGAGCTAACGCTGATTACGGCTGCTATTTGGGCGATCCTGATCTTCTTGTTGACTGGCCACTCGTTGAAATGATTGTACGAGATTGTTGTGAGTGGAATAATTAAATTCTAAAACATTTTGCTCTTATGCAGAGAGTTTCAAGTGACGAAACTATAACATGCCCCATTTGTCTCTATACACCAACTGCTGCTAAAATTACTCGCTGCGGTCACATTTTCTGTTGGACGTGCATTTTGCACTACCTTGCTCTCTCTGATAAGCCATGGAGAAAGTGTCCGATCTGTTACGAATCAATTCACAAGAAGGATCTTAAAAGGTGTGTTTTCGTTCCTACCTACCAATGGTATCTACTTTTACGCACTGTATGGCTTCATTAACTTGTTTCAGTGTTGAGTGCGTTAAAAAAGACCAATTTTCCGTCGGACAAGACATAACATTCAGGCTCATGAAGCGTGAGAAAGGATCGTTGATCCCTTGCCCGGTTGACCAGTTTCAAGCTCGCGCTAGTCGGCCGATACTCGATTTTTCTGAAGATGAAATCGATACTGTGTTCTCC
Organism: Corythucha ciliata; assembly: GCA_038030265.1. Taxonomy (NCBI): domain Eukaryota; kingdom Metazoa; phylum Arthropoda; class Insecta; order Hemiptera; family Tingidae; genus Corythucha; species Corythucha ciliata. The sequence goes on along the minus strand of CM075938.1, from coordinate 40,469,588 downwards.
AAACTTTTGAAAGCCCAGGTGTCTGACGTGGAGAAAATCATACAACGCGAGTATGATGAGCTTCAGACCCAAGTGATTGAATTCCGCGGATGCCCGGAGCTGTGCTTTGTTGAGCAGGCCTTGGAAAGCCTCGGTGAAAGGAAATCATGTTTAAGTGATGTAAGAACAATGATTGTATTATTTTTACAATAAGAGCGACCTGGGTTTATTAGTTCATTTCATTTATAAGAAAATGCATTGTTTGCGACATTTCGTCAATCCTTGACGTTTTGGAGCTTCTCAGTGAAATGTTGTTAGTCTTTGGAGGAGATATTTTTTTCGTTTCTGCTTGGTAAAGGCCTCAAAAGCGGTTTCAACTGTTTTAGGACTTGAAAATACGAGCTAATGACAGGCAGGTCGACGAGGAAGCCACGAAGGAGTTGACCAAAGTAAGTCAATTGTCACAATTACTGTTCTCATCGGAGTGCGTTTTTGCCGTACGCTTATCTGCCTTAATGTTTATAGGACAGCAAGATTTCGGAAGCCGTGGGTGATGCCTCAGAAGAAGAGAAGTGAGACATTTTTCTCTGAGAATTAATTAACTAATATCAACCACCTCACTTATTTTCAGGAAAAAATTCACTGCCGATTCAGATATTAATGAAGAAAACCTAATTACCGTAGAAGATTTATTTATCGACTCGGCTAACGATAACGTTCCAGCTAAATCCTATTACTTCTATCAATGTAAGAAAAACGTTTTAATATTCCTCCTTGGCTAACGTAAGAACCAATTCCGAATCTCTGTGTGGTATTGTGCAGCGAGTGACGGTCAGCAGATTTACTTGCACGGTCTTAACGTCAGAATGCTGGAGAAAACGTATGGAAGCCTTGAAAAGTGTCCACTCACTCTGACTGGGAAAATACTTGAAAAAGAGTCGGGATCGATGACCCAAGAACTGAGAAAACGTTTGAGGTACATGCAGCATGTACCGGTCACATGTCAATTGGAAGTTGTTGAGCTTGATATCAGACCGCCTATTATTTCGGAGGAAGCGGCCAGTGCTTTCTTTGGTAAATAAAACCCAACCGTATTGTAATTATTGTTTCATAAAAGCTCAACTTTTTTTTTTTCTTCGTGCAGAACAAGTCAAAATGAGGCAGCGGCGAAGAGTGAAGTTGGCTCGGGAAGAGAAAAAAAGAGAAAAAATTATTGAAGAGGTTCAGATGAGACAGTTTGGGCGAGCTCCAGCACCTGAGTTGCGCATTGAGTCGCACTATCATTTCCCCGAGTGCGGTGACTTCACCGGGGATTTTCCTCCAGCTGTCAGGTCCGTTAGTCCCTTTGAGGACTCCGTGTCACGTGTTTCCAGTCGTTCGGGAAGCCCTTTCACAGAAAGACCTCGCTCTCCCACTTCTTCCACTATGGCGGCGCTGTCACTCGATCCCGATTATGATGATAACCAAACATTTGCTCAGGTTTCTAACATAAAACCTTGTGAAATCACAATGAAATTTTTTATGTTGTCTCCCTTTAAAAGATGCTTCGCGATGGTAAATCAGTTCTTGCCAGCTCGGCGTGGCCAACTGTTGGCGATAGATCCTCAGCCGAGCCTGTTCCAACCGCTTCCACAGCCGGCGGAGCTTGCTCTTGGGTTCAAACTCGTCGACAGCGCCAACCTAGTGTCACCGTTGACAGTGACACTGAAGCCTGTGCTTTTTCGCCTCCCGCTAAGCACTGTTTCTCAATCGCCGAAGCTCTGGAAGCCGCAGCCAAAACCGAAAAAGGTACTACCCTGCCCCTGGGGTGGAATCCAAGCTTATTTGATACCTACTCATTATTTTCAGCAGAACAGGGACAGTCACGAAAGAAAAAGAAAAAAGCGCACAAACTACTTTTCGCCACTGGAATTCAGTGCTCCGTGAATCATGGGAATTAGATAACCCCCTTACCCTCCAGTTTAGTGCTCCAATAGAATTATACTAAAATTGTGGACGATCCATTCTCTTTTAGAATTCTCCGAGTCCGCTTTCATTTTAAAGTTTAGGTAATTCACTCAAAAGGGATGCAAAATAGTTGAATTTTAGGCGGGTTATGTTATAATATTCTCCTTGAATGTTGAAATGTTGAAGAAAGTAAGAACTGAGCTATCAATAAGTCGTTCTACTGATTGGCACTTCTCTAGCTTCAATTACTGAACCAGGAATATTTGATCGATGCATCTTCAGTTATTTACTATTTATTTCTCGGATTCTGATTACTGTTCCATTTGACTTGTATTTTGCATTTTCCTGTAAAATTGGTTTCATCTTATCAAAACAAATAAATTATGTTTTTATGCGCTCATTGGGTGTTGATCCTATAACAATTTTCGGGTTCCTCACGTCTATCTTGAAATCTGAACACCTTTCTGAGTTAGGAATTGACGATTCGCACCTTGAAAATGGCAGAACCAAGGTGACAAAATTTTCTATAGGTGCCGCATATCACTGTCCTTCACCCACGTCACGAGAAGTGTTTCGTCACCTTGTGGCAGAACTGACTAATTGCGCGCTAAAAATAGCCAAATGCCAATGCGCACTCTACAAATGACTTCACACGCGCCAACGAATTCCCGCCCCGAAAATTGCTAAATTGACAACACTCGCGTCAAGAATGGCCAAACTGACCAGTCGGCGGGGTAAAATGGTCACTCGCGCCATTAGCTTGACGTACTAACTGCGACCAGAAATCGGGCGAACTGACTATTCTCGCCCCAAAACGGCAAAACTGACGATTCACAACCTGAAAATGGCTAAAGTGGCTATTGGTGTGCTAAAAATAGACAACCGACAATTCCCTCTCCGAAAATTGCTAAACTGATGGTTCGTGCCCTGAAAATTTCAAAAAAATTATGTATTCCTGCACTTACAATGGCAAAATGTACTAATCTTCTATGAGATCTACCTATCTATCTTTGGCCCAGAGTGACCATTTGCGCCGTGGCTTGACGGACAATTCGCGCCCGGAGAAACATTTGCACCGACTAGTTGCGGCACAAAATAGCAAAATGACAACTGACTTGTGGTGACTTTTATTTCCCTAGCTGCTCGTGGTACCGTTTGCTGATCGCGATCGACTTACATTGACAGACCCAGGGCTTAAAACCCTAGAGTAGGTTGAAATTTAGCTTATCAGTAGCCCTCAGCCTGCTCATTCCGGCATCGCAGGGTGACGGGGGAGACTACCTCCACGGGGGTGGTTGAGTGATGGTGTCGCTGAGGGAGTAGTCTTATTCCTCTCGGGTTCACCGGTGTCCGGCGTACCCAAACTACAAGCGGGATGGGAAACGGCATTCGAATCCGTTTATTTCGAAGGCATAGTGACACCTGCCTGGGATCGCTGATTTCGACAGGAACGTCTCTGATTTGAACAGGGATCGGAAACGACGGTTTCTGTGGATGATTCGGAAGAAGTGGGAGGAACCGGAGGCCGCCAGGGTGAGTGCTCTGCAGAGACGGCTCCTGAGGGAGCTGTGAAAAAGAGGCGAAGGGCACGGTCGAGGTACACCGCAGCACTCAAGGAATGGAAGCTTGGGATAGATCACAGCAACTACCCAGCGGCCCTCCTCTTGGACGAGCAGCTTGAGGCCCTGGAAAGGTGACGTTGTCGCACTGGAACTGGAAGGCCGGGGAGATAGCGTCCCATTTTGATGGTTTGGTGCGAAGGAGGGAATGGCTATAAATGACCTGCTAGAACGGCGGGACTGCTAACTGAATAAATTCGCTCCTTGGGACTATCACACCATGGCAGGGGGCAAGGTTGAAGGTGCTTGAGGGAAGCGACTTGCCCCTAGCCCAGGGTGACAATGACATTTCTCCCGAAGTGTGCGGATGTGGGGAACGATCAAGTCCTTCAGTTCCTCGTGCGCGGAAGCAGTGGATGGTTTTACACCTATTTTGCCATGAATTTGCGTATTTTCAATAACAGCCGAAAATTTTAGCCTCGAATTAGCGGTTTCCTACATTGTGGCCGCGAATTTGGTTTTCTCTATTGTTTCAATATTTTAACCGCGTATTAGAATTTGTTCTGCTAGAATTATTAAAGTTCCTCAATTTTTGCAGCGAAGTAGCGGTTTAATTCCGTGAAAGCGATTTTGCTCAATTTTTTCTGCAAATTAAAGCAATGTTCAGTCTTTTTTAGAAGCGAATTGGTCCTTTTCCTCAATTCGAGCTACAAACTATCGTTTTTCTTAATCTTAGCCTTGCTAGCTAGTGATTTTTCTCAATAATGACCGCAAATTAGCAGTGTTTCTAAAAACATTTTTGCTCTGCATTACAATTTGTTTCACTTTTAGTTATGGATATTAGCGCTTTTTTCCAATTTTAAGCTCGAATTTGCCCTCAGAGGCCACGGATTCACATTTTCCTAAATTTTAGCAGTGAATCAGCGCTGTCCTAAATTTTAGCCGCGAATTAGGGTTTCTCTCAATTGGCGATGTTTTCTTTTGTATCCGCAAATTATTGTTTTTCCTAGAATTTATCCACGAATTAGCGATTTTACTCAATTTTAGGCTCAAATTAATTAGCGATTCTTTCCAATTTCGGCCGCGAATTAGCCTTTTGTGATAATTTTAGCCGCTAATTATACCGCTTTTTGTCAATTTCATTCGTGATGCAGCGATTTGTTAGTGATTTTTCTCATCATCGTTTCGCCTACTTTTAGCAGATTTTTCACAATTACAGTAGAGAATTTGCCATTGCCCCACTCCTAATTTCAGCCCCACGTAGCGTTTTTTTTAGTTTTTTGTTTTCAATTATTATCGCCGCGATTTTTTAAACTTTTACAGCTTTTGAATTAGCGCTTTTTAACCATTTTAGTCACGGGTTTGGCCGAGGAACAGCACGTTGAAATTTTTGTCTCATTTTAGCCGAAAAGTGACCCCCTATTTACTGCGAATTAGCGATTACTTCTCAATTTTCGTCTGGATCTTGCATCGAGAAACCGCAAATGAACTCTTTTTTGCAGCTTTAGCCAGGAATATTAGCGCTTTTTCCAAACTTAATGCTGCGTAGTGGCCCCAAGAGCAGCATATTAGTGCGCCTTCTCAACTTCATCGGCTCTAGGATCTGAACAAACTTGGGATCGACGATTTTTTTCTATTTCAGCCGAGAAGTTACCTCCAGAAGGCCCGATTTCTGACAATTTTAGGCGTCAAAATAGCGCTTTTGTAAGCTAAATCGAATATTATTCAGCCATAATTATACTCTTTGCTGATCACCTACTACGTTCCGTTCTCCAGGGCCGGTCCTATAGTTAGGACGTCGGGTAAAAAAATTCGCAAGCTTCTCAGCTTGGATTCATCCAAGACGACGATTTTTTCAGAGATAATACTATCTCGCCGTAGCAACCACCTCACGTACGTGAGTTTTTCCCGACCTCCCCAAGTCGGATGGGCTGAAAATCGTCGAAAGGAGCCAATTGATGCTGTCCAACCGCATAGCAAAACTCATTTTCAGGTACCCACTTTCATGAACATAAAACCTAACGATCGTAATTTTCCCACATTCCCATATCTTTAAGCTTTTCGGGCCGCCCCCCTCGCCCCTACCTCGGTACGCGGTGTGTGCCGTAATGGTACGCCGGCTTTTATGATGATCCTGATGCTCATCGATGAGGAGTCGGCACAGATCCTGGGATTCCTGGGAAGGAATAACATTGTCCACATATCTGGTTCGGCAAGGGGACCATCCGGCCTATAAGGCCAAGAGAGAGAGGGGTCACCCTCCGGCCCCCGTGGGCAGTCGATGGATGTGGATCAGGTAGCTGCTAATGGGCGGGGTACCACACCCGCACCACGGCAGGAAACACTATACGTGCGGGAACAGCAGTTGGTGCCACGGCGTCCGGGCAGTCCATGCAAGTATAGCTCCGTCATGCGCTAGGCCATCAACTATACCAAGACCGGGGAGAGAGTCGACATAGTGTCAGACCAGCAGGGGACGGAAAATTCATGAAGAAGGCGGTAGGCCGAGCACGAAAACCCCACCCTACTCCAAAAGTAAGGCGATATGCTGAAGCCAGGGAATAAGTGGTCGCTACTCGGTTGCACTTCCTCCAGGTGAATCTGCATCGTGAGGAAGTGGCATCGGCTGCCATGAGTAGGGTGTTCACTGGGGGGGGGGGGGAGTTATGACGTTACCATAGTTGAGGAAGTGTGGGCTTGAGAGAGGCAGGACAAGGGTCTCTCTGTGACAGCAGCTAAGCTAGTTTACCGTAGGAATGAGGAGCGGCCGCGAACTGCCCTGCTTCTAAATCCCGCAGTGAAGATTCTAACTAATTCCCAATACCACAGATTATCCATAAGACCAGGACCCTCCTATCTCCTAATCCAGGCCTTATATTTTCCATCCACGACTGGACCTCCTTGATATCCATGGATATTTTGGACCAGCTGTGATTATCTGTTGGATATTCACAATATCCCTGGATTTCCAGGATATATCACATATATCCATATAGGATGCATTCAATACCCTTGGATATTAGGGAGTGAAAATTTGTACCCAATAGATGTATTCTATATCCTTTGTTAATATTATCTATTTACAGCCCACTTTTGCTCGAGAATTGTTCGTCTAAAAGATCTCCGGTGAGGATTGAACTTGAGCCTAACCCATCAGTTTTAAAGAGAAGGTGAAATAATATTAGAGGTTGATTACACCGAAAAATACCGATATTTTTCGGAAACTTGGAATTTGACACATAATTTCTGCATTGTATTGGATCAAATGATGGGGTGTGGCTGTGGGGTTAGGGGGTTAAATGAATTAAGTATACTTCGGACCACCAGACCAGAGATAATTAATTTCTAATTGTCCACCACTTTGATTCAGGTTCATTATTAGACTGAAGCCAGCTATTCGTTGGGGGGAGGGGGGTCAATATCGAAAAATTCTTCTTTTATTTAAGTATGCTGACTAGTTTCTGGGTAATGCACCCCACTCTCAAGGCATGCGCAGGCCGAAACATATCTCTTCGTCACATGTCAATCACACAAAATTCCCAACAATTCTGCTGACAGACATGTATCAATAGGAAACTTATTTCTCCACTGACGCAGGATTGTTGGGAATTTTGTAGCATCCAGTGGCCCCTAAAGAAGGAGCCAAAAATAACCTCTAGCGTGCCATAAAATTAATTTTTAGCTCCACTATTTTAATTTCTACGCGTAGGATAAAAAAGAGTGTGTACGCCAAGGAGGTAAAGTGGTTTCCAAGCCTTGAGAAGAGGCAGTCTGGCGTCTGCGGACGCCGACTTTCACATCTCCTCTGGCATTGGAAACACTCTCTTATTACCTCCCAGGCGTACAATATACTATTTTTTTAGTTTAAAGGTTTTTAAGGAGATTTTGTTTTCGCAACAAATGCACGGTTCGCGACTATGTAAGCCACGGTAGCTTTTATTACTTCATCGTCTGACATCTCGAAGGTTTCTGAGTGCTGATCGTCTGTTTCGCGAGGCACATATATTTTAGTATGTGCAGTTGAAATGTGAAATGTTCCGGAGTAACAATCCTCTAGTGTGTACAGGCTGCTATACGTTGTAGATTCAGAACACAAAACATAAACGGCGAATAAGCCGAAACATTTTTTTTTTTCATGTTTCGTGTTATGACACGAATAGTGTGTAGCCGCTGCCGCCTAATAATAAAAATAAGTATATAAGATTTGTCAAAAGTTGTGAAGCTAAAGCTAAGTAAGGTACTTGTCTCACCCCTCCTTCATAAAGTAACGGGCGTCCAATGGGCAAGAAGCTCACTCCACAACTGCACTCCGCTTTGGAACAAAGGAGGACTTTTTCGTACCTCTACTACAAGCCTCTGCCTCTTGACCACCCACTCCAAATGCTGTACTCCCCTATACCGGTGCTGAACCGCTGAATCAGAGCCTTCTTGAGTGTTTGTGTGCACTGTGGACTGTGCAGTGTGCACTCATTTCATTTAGTTCTCGATCACGTGGTGGCTGCGAGTTGATCATTGATTCATTGATGGATAAATCATCAAATCGTCGTTCGTCTGGTAGCAGACACATTATTCGAGTAAGTAGCTGTCTCTTGAATACATTGTTGAATCAATATAGAATTTTCCACCCGTTCTCTGTGGCGGAATAAACTTGTTCTTTTTCCAAGGGAAACTATTCGTGCGTTTTTCCCATTTCAGAAAAAAAAAAAATCAGTGAAGTGTCAAGTGTCGAAGCGTCATTTTCGTCGTCTCATACAAAAGGAAGCTGGCCTCGTTGAAGCCACTTCCTCGACTGTGAGTCCTGCCTGTTGTTCACCGTCAACGGCAGAGTCTGTGGCGTCTTCGCCAGCTGTCGGTAGTGACACAGCACGAGACAATAATGTGAGTATCAATTATGTTATTCTGCATATAATCCCAAACTGCACGTTGTAAATTCATAATTTATGCGTTGAAAAGAGGAGATACAAAGTTGACTCCTAGGATTTGAGGGTCTGATTAGATTTAATTCATTTTTTGGCAGCATTCAATTAAAAATATCCTATTATACCTTCCCAGTTATTCGGTAGTGCCTAATTAACGTCGTGTAAAAATTGGCGCGTTTGAGTTTCGTTGGAAGATGCAAACCAAGAAAAAACCCGCCAAACCCCTTATTTTTTTGGTGGGTTCTCAAATGATATGAAATTCAACTGTTCTAAGATCTGACTGACTAGAGGGTGGAAAGGGAAAATTGTGACAAAAAATTGAAATAAAGTAGACCTCATTTGCAATCGAAATCACCTCATACACTATGGTCCAAAAATCAAAACTCTTCCAGTTATGATTTTTTTTTTTTTCTAGCGTTTTTCAAGGCTTAAATATTTTTGTTTAGTCAAATGTGTGAGAATAAACTCGCTTTCGAATGAAATTTTTGCAAGTTTTGGCCATGGATTAGGACAGAGCACACTATTTCCTGTCAGGATTATCCAATTTTGATAGAAACTAACTAGAAGCTCGAAGTCACGCAAATCCGGGATTTTAGATTTTTTGAAAACATTAAACCCTCACTTGACCACCCTAAATCTGGGTGTATCGATGTCCAATGATTCAGAAAAACATCTTCCTGTGATGTGTCCTTTAAATAAATAGTCATGAGCGTTTTCTTAGTTAATTAATGATTTTATGGCAGAAATGATCTCATTTATTTTTTATAGGAATTTTTCGTTAGAACAGTTGATCCATCGATTTACACGTTTGCTCGAGATGCTTTGAAAATGGAAACGGCTGTTCCCGTCCAAAACTTTTATTCGGTCAGGTTCAGATTGCAGATTTGCTTACAAAAACAGAAAAACTCCGTTTACGTCGACAATTAATTGAAATAAAAGAGCAAAGGACCAAGGGATAGAGGGCAGTGGGAGTCATTCATAACCCCCCTCTCCATGTAAAAATAACACAATTTTTTGAAGTTATAGCTTATAACGTTAAGCTGGTGTGCCCCGTAAAAAACAAACGAAAAAAAAATACGTAAATAAATGAATAGTGGACGCCCCACTCCCGCCAATCAACCACCTCCTTCATCAGCACTCTCACAATCAGTGCCATTCGATCACCTTCCAATTACCTACCCCTATTCCATAACATTTTTGTCCCGAATTTTAAGCTGTTTGGGTAAATCAGGGGGGTTTCACGATTATTTCCGTAATTTCGAACCACCAATGATCACCCCCCCCCCCCAACCTTCAACGACCAGTAGAATGTTTCAGTAGATTGATACAACGATATAACGCAATTGCTACCATCTTTAGCCCAAATCTGAATGCGCTAGTTAATAGGACAGTGGAATGGAATTTGGCGTTTTTCAAAAATCCCTTATCAAGCCTCCCCCTTCAACTTTTTTGAAAACTTTCTGCGGAGAATTCGGACTTTTGTTAACTAAATTTTCGAGCTGAATTCAAAAGCACTAAGATAAATGAGTTGAAATTTGGCGATTTATTCAAATTCATCCTCTGTTAAGCCCCCCCCCCACCGTTAACATTTTTCGAAAAATACATATTTATTGATGGCAATTGAAATAATAATAATTTATTGTTCACCCAACAATCTGTGTATTAATATAGAAGAATTTCTTGCGCCGAATAAACGAGTGGCATATTGGCGATGTTTTCGCTCCCACCCCAATCCTCGTCAAATTTTTCGAAAATTGATTCAAGTGATCTCTCTTAAAATTTCATTCCGGATCCGTCTTTTGGCCTTTTGATTTTATTACTATCATCAGTCATTATCGTGGTTGTCAGAATTAAATTGCGAACTTACGGGGTGGGGTTCACACATGATTTCTTGACCGCCCCCCACCAATTATCCCTCGGCTACGTACGTGGCTCCTTTTCTCGTCTGTATGGATGGTATGGTGGTAGGCTAAAAAAAAAATTATGCCGCCACGGGTACTTAAAATGCACCAATCGAGCATAAATTCACCACCCGCATTTCTCATACCAACAGCATTGACCACATAAAGTTTCATTGCCCTAGCACTAAAATTGCTTGTACTTTACTTCGGCGCAAGTACCCGAAATCCCGAACCATAAGCAAAGGTCAGAAGGCCGGGCATTTAAAATTAAGCAACTCAACCCAAATTGAGCACGTATGTTTCTTTTCCTTCAGCAAAGATCACATGAAGTTTTATTGATATTTATACGTTACTTCAAGGCCCAGTACTTGAAATCTACTGAGCAGAAACAAAAGATGTGCGGTCAGGGTACTTAAAATGCACCAAGCGAGCGAAAATTCAGGACCTGTGCGATCCATAGTGGTTGATTACCCTATAGCACCAAAATCACAAGACATTTTTCGGTAAGAGAAGCGTTCAATTTGGGCTACCCTTGTTCATCAGGCGGAGGAAGCTGGTATTAAGTAAAGGTAGTTCGACTGAATGGAGAAGCGTGAAAGTACGAAAATAAATCAAGTACCTTGGAGTTACCCTGGATCAGGGGCTCAATTGGGCCTGTCACTTGCATTCACCTGATTCTCACCTTGGATACGCTCCTGCATTCATGCATGGCGCATCTTCCGTGTTCCGTGTCCATCCCTCATGTATTCACATATCTCCAAATGTACCAACAATGCGAGTGATCTTAACTATATTCAGACTATCATAAGATAGAAAATTTGGGGATATATTGATGTGAACAGACAAAGGTATAGTCATTGAACAAATCCGGCATATTTCCAATAATTTCAATCGCTTTTTTTAAATTTTCTAACAATAAATTACTAAATTTGACATTTTTGGTATAACTTTGGTAACTATACAAGTTTCAAAGAAGGAATGCTGGTAAGCTTTTTTTCTGTTCGGCAAGTGGACAGCATCCAACTTCATTAATTTAATCTGTAAATTATTCCGAAATTAATTTATCGTCAACTATATTTCACCTCAAAACTAATCACCATGCTTTAAATCTCGTTTTTGAACGTTTTTATTTTCATTTTTGTCGCGCTATACTTCCTACGTGCAACACTAGGTCACCGCTCAAGACCTTGACTGAGGAAAGAAAAAACATAAAACAAAAAAAAAGTTAAAACTACGGGAATTAAAAAATAATTTAGTTGGTTATCGTTGAACAAACCTTTTGATTACGATGTCAGTCTTACGTTTAATCAGCCTGGGGTGCTAAACCTCTGACAAAATTAAAAAGAGATGGGTTTAAAATTGTTGGGTTTCGTAAGAATTAAGGTAAAATCACCTTTTCGTTCGTAGGAGGACGTTTTAGCAGGAAGATAAAGAAATATCCTGGAAAATAAAAGCATCAAGGAAACTGATCTGAAAATATTTGGAGAGGGACCTACCGATGATGGTTACTACGGAGGGTCACAGCATGATAAGATTCTGCAAAAGACGCCATGGTGACGATGTGCAAACCGCTTTCCGTCTCGGACAGGGATAACGCGCGAGGCACTCGGCGAGTCGTCGATCGCACTCGCAGAGTCTATGACCGCACGATACTCCCACACCTTTATTATTTAATTTTAATTAGAACAAAATAAGTATATAAGAAATCGAAGAGAGAATGACATCTTAATGGAAAATTTAGCGGGGGAAAAATTTTACCGCAAAGGGGTCGTCTTCGGTAACATGTCCAAACGTATGGCACAAAATATTCTAGGAACATGGGACAGTTGGAAGTGTTGTAACACCAGTCATGCATTTTGCAACACCTGGAACAAACAAAAAAAAAAAAGTTTTTTATTCGTAAATTTGGACATACTGTAATCTTTTTTTTATCAATTCCTTTTTGCCTATTTTGTTAAGTCTAGTAACGCTCCGGCCATTACTCAGACGCGTCATGCATATTTTCTACACCTCTTCCACATTTTAAAGAAATACCCCTGGTGCGTTACGGTAACGAAGAAAATCTGAAAATTCTGCTCGCGCACGCCCAAACCTAATTCATAATTAGTTTTACTACAAAAGTATAAAACAAAAAGATTAAGAAAGAAAAAGTGAAAAGACGTAAATTTACAACGTGCGAAAAGCGAGATAAATCAATTGAATTACCGAGGGGATCAGACGTAGGCGCCCACGGCGCATTGGTACGGATAGATGAATTCGATGGGGAAAGTGCACTAATCTACTTTACCTATCCAACTACTTTACCGCAACTTTGAATTTAATTACACCTTACTTCAAGTGCGGAAGCACAAAAGCTTATATAGGCGGAAAGGAACACTGTTTCTTAACTCTTCAACTCATCACCTCACATTCAACTCGCTCACGGTAATTTAATTGTCTTTCAGATTCTTAATTTTTGAAGTTGCTGAAACGGTCTTGTTTCTTTAAAGAGTCAAGGACATTGTGGGAAATTAGAGAGTGGGCATCATTGCATTTACCTGTCAATGGGATCGGTAGGCCGTCCAGAACCCCAAAAACCGCAGTAGCAACCGTAGCCTTTGTAAGTGAGAGGATTGCAACCCGTGGCGCATAGAAGCATGTTGTATAAATGAACAACACTCCGTTTACCCCTGAAAAATAATGAAATAAAATAACGCCGGTTATTTTACGCCTTATCCATTACCCTACCACTTCTTCTCTATAGTGTAGGAGACACCTCCTTCCATTATTTCTCTTGAAAGAGACCTTAAAAAAAGGGCAATAACAAAACTCTTTCTTTCTTTTAATACGTGTGCTCTTAGAAGTTCAGTATAAATAACGCTTCTTACAGCTCAACGCTGTTTTTTAAAAGGATAATAGTGCAGTGATGCGCGTAATGTTATACCAGACCAAACTCTCAGATTGTCAAGTGAGGACACGGAATGGGTTGAGTAAATCTTCGTGACTTTGTGAATGACGTGAAAGAAACTTACATAAAAACAAGAGCCAAGGGCATTGAATGACCCGAATTCCATTTTAGCAAATTTTGTTTGTAAAACCAACGATCAACGGATTTTTTAAAAAGAAGCATTACAGTTTTTCAAAGCCCTTTTGATTTCCTTTCTTATATTGATGTGATCACAAGAATTTGATCGAGGGGTTTCCTTCATTTCTGATGAGCCTTTCATTTAAATCTGCGGTCTTCGGATACCAACTCTCCCACTTCAGGATATACCAACTCTTGCAAAAAAAATAAAAAAAGAGAAAAAAATAGTGGGTTTTCAACCAAAAAAAAGATGATCCGTTCATATTTCAGGGTTGAAAAATCAGTTACGCACTCAAGTCAAGTTTACAGTATTTTTCGTAATTTCCGCGAAATTTTGTGTTTAAATGACTGGCCAGTTTCAGTAGCGTGTCCTGCGTTCCTAACGGTGAGGGGGGTGGGGTGGCAGACAGACCCGGACCCTCTTTTTAGGAGGCTGGGAAGCTTTAAAGATAAAAATAAAATGGGATTTTTTGGTTTTACATACGTACATTTATGGACTTGGGAACGCTAAATGTTAAAGTTAAAGAACATTTGGGAATTCGCGGTTTATGGTGGCGAGCAAATGGCTCATTTGCTGCTAAAAACTAGAAGAGAGAAAAACGCTAATCGCAAATCTCTTCATTATTATAAAATCGAGAAAATGCCAATTCGTGGTTTCTGGAGGACAATTCATGATATAGATGGGTAAATTGCTAATAATTCAAGACTACATAAAAAGGCCGCAAATTCCCTGCAAAAACCAACCAGGAAAAAGCGCTTTCACCACAATAAATCTTACAGGTCGAGTTGGTAGGAGATGGTTTCTTCTGGGCTTTTCTCCCAGTTTTATTCATAATGAAAAAAAGAAAAAGCGCTCGTTCGCGGCTAAAATTAATAAAAAGCTCTCATTTTCAGCTAAAATTGAGAAATCCTCAAGTGCCTCCCTCTCATTACTGATCCATTTAGAAAATATTTGCACTCTACATGGTGGCCGCTGATCCAGAGAAGCTGCAGGGACCAGTGGTCCACGTTGGAATGACGAAACTTCGGCCACAACATGGTTGGATTCGCGGTTTATGGAGGCTCTTTTATAGGGCTCTTAGAGCCAGTCTACGGCTAAAATTGAGAAAAATCTCTAATTTGCGGCTAAAATCGAGAAAATGCGCTTATTCGTAGCTACAAGCAAAAATTCGCGGCTAAAATTGAACAAAACGCCCATTCGCGCTTTTAGCTGCTGATTTGTCGTTTAAATTGAGACAAATCACTAATTCTAGGCTAAAATTGAGATAAATGCCATAATTCACTGCTAAAATTGGGAGACATGTGCTAATTTTGCGGTTAAAATTGAGAAACAGAGCTAACTCCCGGCTAAAATTGGGAAAACGTTCCTGTATCAGATGACTTTTCCTGGCCAAAATTGAGAAAAATAACTTAATCACCGCTAAACGAGGACGAACGCTAATTAGCGGCTAAAATTGAGAGGATGCGCTAATTCATGGCTCTAACAGAGAAAACTGACTATGCCTTATCACCAACATATGCTTTATTCAAGGTGCAGAGTGTAATTTATGGTGAAAGGTCACGCATGTGTCAAATATTTGCCAATGCGTTTCAATTTCCAGTTGATCGGATTCTAGGCAATGCTAGAAATTAATTAATATTGGAGGATATTTGTCTAATGTGGGCACATGTATGCCAAAACCTTTAAAGAAAAGATATAATGACTTCAAATAAAGAATGCTCGTCATGATGACTAAGGAATCAAGAAAATACGAACACCCCATCCTCATGTTCGATGCCTACCTTCCCTTCAATCCTAATAGGTAGTGTACAAAAAACCGCTTCTCTTAAAAACAGTCTCTGGATCCGCGCCTGATCTGGGGCCGTAGTTAGAGTTGTCGGGAAAAACTCACGTGAGGTGGTTGCTATGGCGAGATAGTATTATTTCTGATGTAGCATCCTTGGATGCCGCTTGCGAGATTTTTTCCCGACAACTCTAACTAGGGCCCCTGAAGGGGAATCCGTCAAATTGGCAACGCTGTAGAGCGTCCTTAGTAACCGCTTGCGTAATTTTTAACACTAGATCAAGATGACTAAACTCTTCTATAGGTGCCATAGATTGTTCCCTGCCCACCGGACGGGAGGGGTGGAGACTGACGTCACTAGCAGTCCCTTAGTTCCGATTACTCACCCCAGAGCAGCAAAGCAAGTTAATTTTGCTTAGTCAAATGAATAGTCAAAAGCATGGAGGAAGAAATAACATGAAGAGGCCCTTTGAGGCGAGCCAAAAATCTCTCCTATTGGGTGGGGCTATCGTAAAGGGGTCTATACTAATACCCATGTCAAACTGTGACCCCAGGCGTGAACTCTTACCATGTTCGTACTACTGGACTACTGCGGTGGGAAGGGGTACTTATTTTAAATGCCAGGCAAGATCGAGGCACATTCTGAGACACGAGGGAGTGTCCAAAGGCATGACCGCATGACCCCATCAGTGCGCGACGTCATTTTTGTGACCTCTGGCCTATCCTCGACGCTGGTGGCTAACGGGGCTTATGCGGCGTGCAACGAGTTCCCTTAGACGGGTCTCAACAATAGGTAGGCAGTTTATTAATACATATTTGCCCTGTCACTCCTCCCTTGCCGCCGCGCGTTATTCATGGGAGCATCTGTTTCACAAAGTTGAGCCGCAAAAAATATTGAGAAATTCTCCATGGCTTTAAAGTCTCATCGCACTAAAACGAATTTGCAAAATACATTCCCTCAAACTAAAACAAGTACAAAACGAGTCGATTAGTAGTTATAAAAGGCCAAATTTTAGGCTAACTTTGCAAAAAATCATTAAGCAGTGCCACTAGGCACGAATGTTCTGTATACCTGTAGGATGACTTTAAGACCAAGTCCCCACCAATGCCTACCTCCCCCCCTCCCACACACACACACAGCCTACCACCCCTTCAAAAGATAAAATCTGACATAACTCAGCAACCAGAGCAGATATAGCGATTCCGTCTGCGCCAAAATGTGTGTCTGACTCAGGTTAAACAACTTTGTACCGCTGCCAATCGCATCATGGTGACGCCTTAGGTAGTCGTAATTCGAGGGATCAGCTAAGCAGAACCCGCGCGTGCTGTACAGGTAATCCAGTGGTTGCGGGTTCAAAACCCGCCGGGGAGCCCATTTTTTCTCGAAACTCGAGTCGGATTGGGCTATGCCCTTCCCTCGTCGTCTATCGAAGATATAATTTCATTGCATTTATTTAATTAAATACCGGTGACAACATTTTTCCTCATCTGTCGAACTACATCTATGAAATGATAAATTTGGCGTGGTTTACCTTTGTCATAAGGAGAAACGCCTGGAGTTTCGAGAAACAATGGCCCTGGGTGGGGTTCGGCTTAGATGATTCCTCACAGTACGACTGCCAACGGCGTCACCGTGGCGCAATTGGCAGCGTGATGGACTAGTTATTCAGCGGTTGCGGGTTCAAATCCCGCCGGGGAGCCCATTTTTACTCGGAACTCGAATCGTGTTGGGCTATGTTCTTCCATCGTCGTCCGGAAGATATCAATTTCATTAGGGTTTTAAGTAGATGTTCAGCGGGCGTAAAGACCTACTTTACGCACCCTGTGCGGTAAAGAGTAAAGAAAGCGAGGAGGTAGTGGAACAGCCAGGTGGAATTCAAATTATTGACCGTAGTCAGCTGATCATTTTGGTTGGAAGGATTGAGGAAGCGAAGCCTACAATGCTTGCTCTCACGCACTGCTTTTGTTTCTTCTGTTTGATTTCCCTCAAATGAAATTTTGCGGCAGATGGGAGATTCTACAGAACAAGTTAAATTAAATAATTAAATAACTTTAAAAATCGAGAGCAAAATCAAGAAGAAGGAAAGCGTTTCCCAAACAAACTTTTATTTTCAATACATCATTTTTACACTCTTAATTTTTTTTTTATTCTTCCATTTTAATGCTCTTCATTTCTTTAGCCAGCGCGCACAAAGGGGAAGCTCATTCCACTAAATTCGAGGGCGGGCGAGAGTCCATCACTATAAGTGGACAGACTTTAGTACTCCTTCACGCTGGACAGTTTGGATATCCCTTTTGGGTTATTGTGAGGTCTCGTAGAGGTCACCCACTCGAATTGGGGCAAAAACATCGCGGTGAAAAAGTTGACTCAGAAAAAATAAATCATTCTCTGGTTCACATATTGTGTCTAGCGTAGCGTCGATTGGCTCACATGGAGCCTAAACTAAGAGGCCTCGGGTTTTCTGGTCCGACACAAAGTTGTTCAACCTGAGTCTGTCGCACATTTTGGCGCAAACGGAATCTCTATTATCTGCTCTGGTTGATGAGTTATGCCAAATTTTAACTTTTGAGGGGGTAGTAGGATGTGTTTGCAGGTGGGCATTGGTGGAGATTTGGATTCTTGAATCATCTTACGGGTGTACAGGACATTCCTAGTAAGTGGCATCGCTTGATGATTATTTGCAAATTTGATGTCGTTAACCTCCGGACTGTTATAAACATTTCAGTACAAAGTACTAAATAGGGGTGTACATTATGAGTTTGTAAATTTTTAACGCATAGACAATGTTTTTGTACTGATTTTGCCAGCAAGAAAGAGGGGTACTCGTGGGGGGGGGGGGATAATGATGCAACTCGAAGGGACCGGTGATCCAACCTCGTGATGACTGTCCAAATCGCGAGCCGAGAGGAACCTTATTTCTAACTGCACAAATTCGTTTAGAAGCCGTGTCCTTCGACGAAAAATAGAAATATTACGCTAATACTTTTTGACTTCATAAATTACGCGTTTTAGGGAAAAATGTGCTAAAAATAGAATCAAACTGAAGTGGTTTTCCATTTCGTGCGATTACTGTTATGGTAATTTCGACTTTTGAAAAAAAGTTTGCGAAAAAAAAAGAAGAAAAAAAAAAGTGAGTAAAGTTTTCGATAATCAGCGAAATGAACTTGTATTGCTTGTGGCTACCAACATTCAGATCAATTCATGATGACGAAAAGAAAAGTATGTCACAAAGGATCGTAACTGAGTTCGGAAAACCCCCAATTACACGTGATTGACAGCGTCGCCCGTATTCACTTTTCTTATGTAATGCAAGATTAGGCTTAAAATTAGTAATGGACATAATGCTGTCACTCGAATGAATGCATTTCTCCCCTCCATGCGGGCTGTTTAGACACGTTAGCACCAGCAGTCGATCACAAGGAGCATACTATAAAGCTCAAGATGAAAGAATGACGCAAAAAGTACCGTGAACTAGGTTTTAAAAACCTTCAATGCGGTACGATACTGATTGTTTAAAAACTGTAAGGGGGTAGGTAGTAAGTACATTTAGGGGATTAGAAGACTTGGGTGAAAGTACATACTGCCTTATATGTGTTTTGAAGAGATTTCTTGTGAAGATTACAAGGGGGAAAAAAGCTTAAACGTATTTGCCGCTAGCACGAACGATTCCTATAAACAGCTGAAAAAATAAGTTCAAAAGGCGGCTGCTGTCCGAAGAACGCTAAATATGGAATTCTTTTCAACTGAGGGAAAAAAATTTGTCGATGCAACTAAAAGGAAAAATTTAGAATTTATGCCAAAATGGATTTTTTAAAAAAAAGTGATCAGAATGACTTGAGATGGAAGTGAAATGTTTACAAAGGAACAAGAGCATTTCTTTAGAAATATAACAGCACAATAAGTTCTTTTTTCTTTTATTGTTCTTTTACTTGATTTTTTCTCACCTCTCTTGACTGTGCCAAGGCTATCCATTAGTACCTCTTATTGATAAAAACTTTTTGATATATATTTTTTTTTTAACAAGAAAAAATTTAAAACCAATAGAACAAATTGTCGAGCCAAGCATTAAAAAAATCCCGAGTAGGAAGTAAAATTGTAATTTCTCGCACTTCCTGACAGCTAGTTTATGGTTGCGAGGACGAAGGACAAGTCCGTTCCGTCTCGACATAACTGAGAAGAAGGCGAGAAAAAAGGAAAGTTCACTGTCAAGTTCGAGTTTATAGGCCGCTCGTCTGTTCATTAACCCTCCCCTTTTTACCTTAGCAGTGTATTCCACTATGCGCTCTCCAGAAAGGATTAAACTCTATGGTTAATGAGAAATTAAATAGTTGATTTTATCGTTGGTGAACCATTGAAATTACTGCGTCCTGCGAATTTCTTTGTATGGGGATACTAGAAATTGTATTTACTCAGTTGTTCTATCCGTTTGTTGCACGTGCAGCACTACTTCCATCCGATCAAAAGTTCGATTAATTTAAAAATATCTATAGGAAATATGAGACAATCAGGAATCTTCATCACTTTACACAACTTAATTCTCTCTTTCAAACCTCGTTGATGAATAAGTAAACTTTTCGCGTGTGAAGAAGGTGGCGACTTACCGAGGTGTCGAATCAGTGTCTTTGAGGTTCGTCGACGCTCCCCATGGATTATTGGAATGCCCCAAATATACTTCGATTTCGGTTGCGTTGTCTGAGGACCAGGAATCTGCGAGAGAAAAAAATAGACAACATAAGCTTATCGTTTAACATCGATTTATTTGACTACAGACACCTAATAAAATAAAACAATTTGATGTTGATTTTGTTTCGAAAGGTTCTTAACTCTCTTTTAACAAAAATGACTTTGAAAAACCACGATGCAGCGTTGCATGGTTACGCAACGCATCAATCAGTTTCTCAAGGAAGAAGTGATGAGTAAAAACGAAAGCTACACTATTCATTTTCTTCCTTTGGAAAAGATTCGCGCTGCTCGATCTTAGATTACTGACTCCACACCATTTTTTCCATATAAACAACGTTGAGCCAAGGATCGAAGGCCGAGCAAAGGACCTTCAGTCCAATAGTTGTAAGTGAGTTCCCCTTGCTTTTTTGCATGGGTCTCTCGAGAAAAGGCCATAAGATTAAATATAACAAATACGTTAAATTCTATCAAAGCTTGGAACATCAGAAGCTAATAGCCCCTCCATTATTCAATATTGGATGACGAAAGTTCACGGCTTCAACTTCTTCACATGTCTACCGCAAGATTTTTCTTTTTTTTCCTATTTTTTTGTTTATGTTTGTTAGTTGTTTTGCACGAAAAAAAAGATTCAAACATTAATTAGCATGCGGGATCACCTGGGTTTTAGAGCTCTTGTAAAAAAAAGAGTCATCGAAATCGCGGGACAAACATGAGAGAGAAAAAACTGGTCTAGTTGAGAGGGGTAGGGTCGTTTCCTATTCACTTCCAATGATCCTTGTTCCCGTATAGGAAACAGGAAGTGTAGTTTATCACTGACAAAATTTCGAGACCGAACTAACAACATGCTCGTGTGCCACCACCCCCTCCCCCATTCTGTTTGTGTCGTGTGGGATAGGTAAAAAAAATAGGTTTTCGGAGCGGTGTCTGCGTCTGTGTGCGTCCGTTTGACTGTTCGCAATTGCTACCGTCAAGATCGTCTCCCGAAATACTTAGAGGTGTTTGATGGGAAAGGGCTTTTACTTGAACACACCCACCATTTCACTGCCCTTTTTTCCAAAGTAAAATATCCATATTTTATATTTTACGTGCTATTTTCATTTATCGGAGCCGTGCTAAAGCCGTGGCCACGCATGTCGTGTCTGTAACTCTTGGGCTGAATGAAAATAGGCAAATCTTTGCATCCAATATTGGCTATTCTTTGTCAAGCATTCCTTGCCAAATACTTGCATAACGCTGCGAGTGCCAGGGTCAAACCACTAAACTACCGAATAAATGAAGAATGCCATCGCAATGCTTTTCTTTTTTAACAAAAATCCAAGGTACTTCCATTTTTTCTAGTTGTTATTGAATTAAATTTATCCCCCAGCGAGCATTAGAGTTTTGTTAATGGCGCACATTGGAACTTATGGCAGGGCACCTCCTCTGCTCCTGGCGAGGAGCGGTCTATTAGCTCCGTTCGCGTATAATACTCGGACACCACATTCTCGTATAGTGATGGTGCTATTTCAGACTCCATTTTTACGATTTTTCTCGCTTTTAAAAACAGAATTTCTAGGTTTTAGCTCCTAATAAAATCAGGTTTGGTTAGTTCAAATTCAGAAAACTAATTTGGCTCTTCAAAAACCAAATGCCTCTGGATTTAACCAGTAGCGTACCGTGGTAACGGTGAGGGGGTGGTCAGCCCCGGGCCGCCAATTAGTGAGGAGGTGGGGTCGAGAGTAATAAAAAATGAAAGGGTTTTTTTAGGCTTTATGTTCATAGATGTCGGAACGTCAAACGAACGGAATCCATTTTTACGATATTCATTTCTGACGTTGCACGTGCTCAGCAGTAGATTTGAATAGGAATTTTGGCTATTTTGGACATTGTCGCCGAGGGCTTCAGTATAACCGATTGTAAAGCTATTATTCCCTGTCCCAGCCAAAACGCATCGATATGGCACCGAAAATGACCCGTTTTGCCTTGTCACTAGTTTTGGGCGATTTTTGTCGACGCTGATCCCCATTTTTTGTAGGTCCTTAAGAGGCCAAAATTGAGAAGAGGCTCTAATTTGCTGTTCTTGGGGCTATTACCGGGTAAAAGTTTGGGAAAATCGTCAATATTTGTAAACGCATTTGCGAAAAAGCGCTCGTTCTTAGCTTAAGTTGGCAAAATAAGTCGAAAAAAAAACCGTGAAATTACAAGGTAAAAGTTCAAGGCGAATTTAAAATATCTTTTGGGATGAAATTTGAAAAAAGGAAAACTACTGCATATGCGGAATTCCCTGAAGATTAAAACGAGTCCTTAAAAACCAGGATTGGTGCAGAAATAAGGCGAGAAAATGTATGCCGAGACATGGCGAGGGATGATTGGGGGGGGGGTAGAGGAATCACCCGTGCAACTCCCCCTTAATGCACGGTTCAGATTGAGTAAATGCGCCGTTTCACAGTTAAAATTGAGAAAAGCCGTCGATTTACCGTTGAAATTGAGAAAATTGCGCTGACTCACGGCTAAAATTTAGACAATAGGCTAATTCGCGGCTAAAATAGAGAAAAAACACTAATTCGCGGCTAAAATAGTGAAAAACGCTAATTCATACGGCTAAAATTAGGAAAATGGGCTGATTCACGGGTAGAACTACGATGACAAGTCAAGTTTCATGATTTTGGCTCTTTCAACCCCAATTTTGTCGCTAATTTTCGCTCTCCCCCTCCCGTAACCAAATGTCGCGGATTTAGCTCCTTCAATACCCTATTCCACTGATTTTAGCTAATTTCAAACCCCAATTCCACGTATTTTCATTTTTTCAAAACCCAAATTCGTGGCCTTGGCTCATTCTGGAATCACTTTCACAGATTTCGCTAGATAAGAAACACGAATGAAGCTTTAAAAAAAAAAAAAAATCGCGGATTAGTTCCATTTTTGCATCAATATTTGATTTCAAAGTCTAATTTTAGTCTTCAGGAAGTTCTACAGTGACGTTAGATCTTTCTTTTTCAAATTTTATCCCTAAAATAACCCCAAAGCACTTTAAAATTCAAATGTGTTTTAAGGTAATTTCAGGGATGAAATTTGGAAAATCAAGATCTGACGTCACTGTAGAACTTCCTGAAGATTAAAATTAGACTTTGAAATCGAATATTGATGCAGAAATGGAGCCAAAATTTATGTGCGAAGTTTAGGCGAGGGTTGACTGGGAAGGGGTGGAGGAAACCCGCCTGAAACCCCCCCCCCTTAACTACACACTTCTTTTGTCATATTTCACCCCTAAAATAACTGTAAAAAGCACATTAACTTTTACCTTGAAAATTCACGCTCTTTCGGCGACTTATTTAGGAAAGCAAGATCGTACGGTTCTTCGGAATTTCCTGAAGATTTAAATGAGACCTTGAAATCCACGATTGGTGCGATGATTTACGTAACGCCGAGTAGGCGTAGTAAGATTGGAGGGCGGCCGAGGAAAAACATGTACAATGCCCCATTATAAAGAGTGAAAGAGGGTGGGAAAGAAACAGTGAATAACTGCAATATGTGCGGAAATAATGTTTTCCGTTTTGCACCGCTATGCACCTTAACGAGAATTTTCCTCCATTTTTTAGCTTTCGTATATGTAATTAGTACTCGAAAGAGAAGAAAGCACTAATACATGTTAAACATCAACACATGTTTCTGAAAAAAAGAAAAAAAGAAGAAGAAAAAAAAAAAAGTTAACAAACTAGTTCCCGCCCTCACAGTTTTCTTCCAAACATTCTAAGGATTAATAAGGAACCTTAACGTTTCAAAAAGGTCAAAGTTACAAAAGAGTCTTGCGAAATGAACGGAATGATGATTATGATTCTCCACCTTGAAGGACTTCTCTCACAAGAGTTTTGCCGGTGGATGAGCTTTTCAAGCCTTGAGTATGCGAGTCGAAAGAGCATCGCGAAGCGAATTTTATTGCAAATATATTGATTTCCTTCTAGCTTTTAAGTCAGACCTTCCTCGCCCTACCTCGACTATTCCCTGTGAATTTCGTGTCGTTTCATTTTGGGAAACAACTGCTTGTTATCTGTGAAGAGCGGCATAGAGGGATTAGTTAATGAATATGCAAAACTTCGACAGGGGTGAGGGAGCAGTGGTAAAGTGGAAAGGTACTTAGGGGATGCTAAATTTATGGATGAGTAAAATTCAAAGGGATAAATGACATTCTCATACTTTTACATTTCCAATCGCTATACGCTTACCAACTAACTTGTTTTGGTGGATGAAAAAGAGAGTTCGTAAGTGAATAAAAGCTCGAAAAGTTGACTATGGAGACCTTTGATCTGCACGGGTAATGTGCTTTTTTCTTTCAATTAGAACTTGCTGTTGTGTTGAAAACACTTCGGATTTAATAGACTTCGGTTTTCAAATAGGCGAAAACTTCACGCTGAAGGAATGTGGCCACTAGAAGGTTGACCCCATGCAGTGAAAAAATTGAATAAATACAGTATTAGGAAATCAAGTGCTTGTTAAGTTGACAAAAGCCAGGATGAGCTAATAGCATGTTTATACAAAAAGAAGGATCCTTTAAACGCACGTATACGTATACAAAAGTTCGACAGTTCCTCTAAAGAGCATATATCTATACGTATTTCGTCCTGCCTATTGTAAATATAGCTTTTTGTAGTCAATAAAACTTTGTAATTTTGAGTTGATTTAAACAATGTAATTAATTGGGAGTTTCAACTTTCAACCTCCAAAAAAGCTTACAGGAACAGTAATTTTAAGATGAATCGCGATTGATGATTTATCACCACTATAATTTTTGTTTTTTCTCGAATTGGCTGTTTGATCGATGAGCGGCATTCGCAGATCGGATTTACGCATCTTCTGTACTTGATGATGCGATGCCCTGCACTTTTTCGAGAAGAAACACATTTAAACGACATATTCGTTCATATAGATGGAGGAGGGAGGCTGTGAGTGGAGGGTGGTAAAGGCGAAAGAAGGAGCTAATTAGCTCTGATTTAGATCTCACAGTTTGCAAATAAAGTAAATGGTTTTCATTAGAAGGGTTTCATCCTACAATGCGCCTCCCTCACTCCGCAATGAAAGATCCTTTTACACGCCCGGATGGCTATCAATTTTCACGTATTTACGATGGTTTTCCGCGTATTTTACATAGTAGACGGTATGGTATACGAGGTGTGATTAGAACGATGCCAAAATGCAACGCTTTTAATAATTCTATATAAATACCGCTCTTAATTATTCAAATTTCTCGTCTTAGTCCATTTCATTATAAATGTGGGATTAATTCGGTTAGTTTAACGTTACTTTAATGCTCCTTCCCGGAAGTTATTTAATCGCTTTCACGCTTTGATGATGCTCGACCAACGTAACAACAGAAAAATAAACAAGGTTGAAGCAAGTAGGAGGGGTATCATTAAGGTTTTTTGGATCTTCTCTGTGAATCGCCGAGTACTTTGAAAATGTTATAAATAAATAAAGAAAGCAATTGGAACTCGTTTTAGCTGGCTTAACCACCTTATGAAACATCTTTTGTACAATTATGAAGATGTCAGAAAAAGCCCGACGCTGATTTAGTAAGACCGTCTCCACTTCTCGCCCATCATCTTAACATTCACCTTTTCATATACCTATACAAAATTACGAACGTCGTTCGTCTTGAGAGCAAGAGAAAAAGTTGACTCACACAAACACTGTCATTCCTCGCTACATGTTGCACCACTTTTGAATTAAAATGAAACCACGGTGCCTTCATAACAAGAATATCAGGAGACGAAGAGGCAGAAGAAGAAAAAGCTTGTTATGATGACTAGGGAAGATTCGTCATTTTATAGTCATCCATCACCATTCTTTAAGGCGTCTTTGGTAACACGACTCCCTCATTGTCCATCCAGCTATCTTTGCCGGAGCGAATTATTAGCTCCAAATCAAAGATTTTCGTTCATTGAATGAAAAATCCATCGTATTAAATACTCAGATCTACTCGCTGGGAGGACGGTTAGTGGCGAAGGATGGATGAATAGGTTAAGAAAACGGACGTTTTTTTTTTTCTTGATTCCGAATCAAAAGAAAGCGTTCTCTGCAGTTGGAAATGAATTCGCGGTAGTAAAAATTGCAATCATTCCTCTATCCCACCATCACCCCCTAACCCCTACTTCCTCATCTTTTGACTATCAGGGAAATAGATCGTTGAAATTAGAATTTGTTAATAGCGCTACAAGAGAGACCGGTACAAATCGTACTAATTTTGTAGAAAACGTCTTCAACTGTCAATAGCGAGACGAAACTGATTCCCCCCCCCCCCTTGATGGGAAAGGTCGCAGAAGACACGGACATAGGCCGTGAAATGATCATAAGATGGAAGCAAAAACATGGGGATGGGAAAAGACAACTTTCTCCCACTATATGCTATTTTCACGTATGCAGCTCAAAACGGCTCATCCCAAGCACTTATATATTATAAAAAGTGGATTTTAATATTGATAAGTATAAAGGTTTTCTCTTTTTTCGGCGTGATACTTGGATCTTCCAATAAAAAAAAAGTTGTAGAATGAGATGTGACAAGCTCATGCTTCAGACCTGTTGAAGGGCGACCATCAATGACAGCTCAGGACAATATTTTTGTTCATCCATGTAACGTATTGTAAGAGGATTATCTCTTCATCAGAACAAATGTCATTCATCATAGACTCAGGAGCTAGAAGAAGACAATAATCAGTTGCCTGAAAACAGTTACCGGTATTGCCTAATTGGCGCGGTACGTTAGCTGCGATATGAACAAAATAAGAGTTGTTTTTTTTCTCTGTGGTATTTTATATTGTGCTCCTGTAGGGTACACGGCTCATACAATCTTGTACCCACTTTTAGAGATAACTCCTCTTGATGTCCTCTTTTAAAGGGGCGTTTTAGGGCGAAAATACCCTCGAAAGGCCATGTTTTAGATTTTGCTTTGTCGTTTTTATTGATGTTTTCACTAATAAAATAATTTTATACTGGGCATTTTAGTGCTCTGAAGATGATGCAGTGGTGTTAAAAGTGCGCTAAACCAAATAAACGAAACGCATAACTTTCATTCATTCATTCATTGCTTCGAAATATCGGAACTATAGGAAATATCGGAATAGAGGACTTTAAAAATGGGGAAATACTTGAATGTCAGGTTAAATTTGAGCTTGATCGTCTTTTTTTTAGAATCATGGTAGCCGATTATATTACCATGTCACAAAAACAACTGCTGCAAACTGCAATATAAATACACATGAATGCACATAGTCAAATGTACATGTGTGTATGTTGTTGATATAAAAATAAAATACATGAATGTAACACACAAATAGCCCATGAAAAACGGGAGAAATCATCACATTGTGATCCAATACGGGTTTGTCAACACATTGGAAATAACATGCTACTGCTAGAACACACACCAGAAATAAGATGCATGGTTGGAGCTTCAGTGTGTTTAGAAATTTAAATAGTTGGTTGTAATTGGCTGTGTTTTTTCGAGCTTTGTTATGGTTTGAAATTTTGAACCATTTCTGTAGGGTAGGAGCTTATTTGCTGTGATTATGGAACTTTGCAGTAAATTGGTGCTTTGATCTTTTTTGGGGTTTTGATGTGGTTTGGAACTTCTCATGTGATTTGGGGTTTTGCTGGGGTTAGAGCTTTGCTGGGGTAAGGGCTTTCCTGGAGGTTTTTGTGGTTGCACATTTGATGTTGTCGGAGCTTCGCTATGGCTGGTATTTTTGGACTTTTTTGTGGTTTGGAGCTTTGCTGTGGATGGGCATCCTTTGTGCCCTAGGCTCCTCTAATATGTGCTGTCCACGTCGATCCTCTCCTCCACCTCTTCGAGCGCGAGGTCATCCCGCCCATCTGCTACGCCGATGACCTAGATGTTGTCATCTCCACCCGCTACCACGATGTCGCCTGTCGTAAGGCGCGAAGTGCCACCGATGACTGGTGCCACCTCAACCGGCTCTCTTTGGCCCGTCACAAGACACAAATGCTCGTCTGGTACAAATCCACCACCATTCGCACACGGGGTTTCCGGCTTTTTGCCGGTTATGACACAACCACCTTTTCATCGGTCGTAAAATACCTCGGCGTCGCCCTGAACACGTGCCTCCATCCCGGGTTCCCCCCGGGGTGCGCCCGAAAGTCCAACAACTTCGCGGATTAGCCGGCCATCAATGTGGTGCCTCCTTCACACGGCTACTCCACTACAAAACTACCTTCCTGTCAATCGATTCACTAATCTGCACCAATTTGATGGCGGCATCCCTCGTCGCGCCCGTCTGCGGACACTACAACGTGACGCTCTGCTTCCTCTGCGACCGGCGTACTCCACTATTTCCTACCTCGCGCTCCAAGTCGTCTATTGACCTCGATCTCGGTCACTTTTATACCACAGGTCAACTTGCGGCACATGACGGGCCACTGGCCAACCATCGTGACGAACTCGTCGACCTCCCTGATCCTGCATTACTGTACCCTCTAGCTCATGGACCTCTGGCAGCAACGCTGGGGCGGTGGGTCGATCCCACCGCGCGACATACTCATCTACTCTTGCCCTCCGTTCACGCCCGTCAAGAGATGTCATATGGTGGCGCCCCTCTCTCGCCGCCACTCAACTGGTTTCTTGCCACGGCGTCTTCAATAGTCGAATTCACTTCTTCCGGAGACAAGACTCTACCCTCTGCCCATGCGGTGACCCTGTCGACGAAACCCCAACACATGTGCGGTGGGATTGCTCCCTTTACGCCGACGTCCGCGCCTCTTTCACCATTCCGAACAGGAATTCATGGAGCTTCTAATCTCGCAAGGACACCCGTCGCATGAATCTGTGGGCTCAGGCCTAGACCAATCGTCGTCGTCACCTTGAGTACTGGGTTCCTCCGCCAACGGACCCCTCTCTCGCTCCTCCACATGGTCAGTTCGAGTTACTCTGAAGCCGAGAGCTAACCACTCTCTTCCTCCTCTCGACGACCACCTTTCTTTCTTTTCGACTCCCCTCCCGAGGAGCGATGATCCTCGCCTTCAGGCCCCAGGTCGGGTCTCCCACTGTAATGGTTTTACTGGTGTAAAAAGGCCACCTTTCACGGTGTCCACTCTGTGACTCGTCCCAACGGTCTGGGAGACTGGTAACCCGAGCCTTGCACGTGTGGAGCCATCTTGCACTACAATCTGACAGCCAGTGGGAGATGGGTCACCCTGACCTAACATCATTATGTCATGAGACAAGACACAAACTCGGGGGCATTCTTTGTGGGTGTACATTTGCTATTGTTACGAACTTTGCTGTGGTTTTTGGGGCTTTGCTGTGGTTAGGTCTTTACTGTGGTTGGAGGTTTACTATACATGGTTGGAGCTTTACTGTGGTTAGAGATAATGATGGTTGGTACTTTGACGTAGTGTTGGAGCTTTGATGTGGTTTGGAACTATGTTGTGATTTTGAGCTTTGCAGCGGTTGGGCCTTCTTCGCGGTTGGACTTTATTTCCATGTTTCCATAGGGAATGGAAATTTGGTGTTTTCACTGTGATTTGTAGCTTTGTTGTGGTTACGAGATTTGTTGCGGTTAGAAGCTTTGCTGTGGTTTTGGGCTTTTTGGGAGGCTTGGAGCGTTACTGTGGTTAGAGCTTTTAGTGGTTGGAGATTTGCTGTCGTTGGGCAATTTTTGTGATTAAAAATATTTGGTACTGTAGCGAGATACTAAAACATGAGTGAGGGGGGGGGGTGTATTTGAAAGGGCGATGTTCATGAAATATTTTGTTCTTGCAGCCGTTGTTTTTGTAAGATGCCAAGATGGCCATGGCGTAACTGATTCTCGAAAAGACAACTCGTATAAGTAGTCAACTTTGAAGTTCAAAGTCCAGTTTATCCCAAAGCTGAGCTTAAACGCCAGTCAAAATTCAGAATTTTCGAATGTAAAATTGAAATTCTAAGCAACGCGGGCTTCCCTAAGCCTTCCGTGGTGAGCCCTAAGTCGAAGTATAATAATTAATCATTTGCAATTATTTGCATTCTAGCTCTCGTTACCCGCTCGCCCCACCCCCTATGCCAAGAGGTTTTTCAAGTGTAAAAAAGGCCGCTGAAATAGTTCTACTAGGTAACTCTGCCATCCGCTGTAGCAGCACCGGGGCTGATTGGGACTTTGAACTCATGTGTTTGGCCCCCGGCGTTAGTTGAGCCATTAATGACCAGCGGAGATCAAATTACGTGGAAGGATGCGAATGTTTGGATCAAATCAAACAGATCGGTCAAACTTGCCTTTAAACCACGATTACGCAATTGTAACGTCGTTTTAAAACTGATTGTAGAGCGTAAACTTTGAGCTGTTAATTTTAGTGGTTTTGAAAATTAATTCAAATGCGAAAAAAGCTTTCTCTCGGATACGCAGTAAAGCTTTGATAGTAAAAACCAGATGAAAGAGACGAGATATCCATCGCGGGATGCTCATAGAAAGTGAAAATAGACTTCAAGACTGCTCCTGTTCATCGCGTATAAAAAAAACAACGCATACACACGTTTTTTTTTGTTTTCTTTTGAAGGTCGAATTAGCACTCACCCGAAGCTCCTTGAACGAAGGGGGAAAAAGTTTAGGAAGTAAACGTTACTTCTTGCCTAACCAGAAATACAAAAACATACGTGCGCGGGTAGTGAACACAAAAGAAAAATTTTCGGCGGTAGTGGTGTTCAAGCATTTCCAGTTTTTCATGTTAGCAGTTCCACACGTATCATTTTCACGCGTGGGCAAGATTGCGAATCTAAGAGAAAGATGAGGGGGTGGGAGGGTTCATGGTGAAACCCTTCCTCTTTCTTATAGACAGTTCACGGAAATCGCCGAAAGGGATAGATAGAGATCAATCGACTGTTAAAGAACAAAAATACTTTCCGTTTTTTTTTTTAAATTCGGTATCGCTGTAGAGACTTTCGTATCAAACAGTTTTCCCCCATATAATTATACATGGGCATACATTTTAAATTAAATAGCTGCACGGAATAGTCACCGCCGCGTTCACGCGTAGTCGTAGAGCAAAGAATGGGATATTATGTATTCTATCTATTTATAATGGAGCCACGGTAGGGAGTTTCACAGATGGTTTTCCTCGACACCCCCCAAGCCACGTTAACACCTCAGCACTGATTTTTATCGTCTCATTTCTGCACATTCTGCAATCCTGGATTGCAAGATTCAAGGAGCCGTGCTATGCCTTCCGAGTCTGTAGCCCCACGGGGCATGGAGTATGAGCCTACTGATGATGTCTTTGATGCCGGCGGGCTTAGCTAGGCCGGGTCCGCGCCCACAAAAAAATAATCTTGGATTTACGCGACAACGATGGTTGTATGATGTGACATAACGTCCGTACGTCATCATTTTATCACGACGCAATTGTATCAAAAGTAAAATGGTTATCAAGTGGATACCACCAGTATATTGTGACATTTTACACCCCTTCACACTTGGGCCACAGGGTCCTCTGCATGTGCGATTCACGATAAACAAATAATTGTGCCATTTTGTATGTCATTGTGTGGGATTTTTGGAGCTCAAAGTGAATAATATTTGGTCTCCAAACGAATTAATTTTTGAAACACAAGTCGTCATCTTCCCTCGTAGGGGTGCGTCAGTATCGTACCGATTTCGGCTACTCGCCGTCTTCAGCGTTTGGAGTCACAACACACTTTGAGGCTATATTCTCAGTGCTTCAACATGAAGTTTACGTACAACGCAATTTTTAACGTCAGTAAGGACTCCTTGCTGACTCTGAAGGACTCACCGACGCAGTTAGGACTTGAGTAACACATTCGATTATGAAGTCACGTGGAAAGTCCGAAGAAAGTGAGCACTTCTAGGATGGAGCGTCTTGGTTGGCTCCGGTCCTCGAAACGGTCAATTTTTATTAGGTATTCGTATAGGTATTGAAATGCACAGTCCAATAAATGATCACTTCCCTAATGCTCGGCTTTAAAACGACTGAATGCGGTTATTAAAATCTCAAAGTTGAGTGACACAATTTTCTCATGTCTTAGGCTTGTCCATATCTATGGATCATGATCATGATATTAAGGCCGAGTCGATCACGTCCATTTAAGCATTGCCAAGAGGTTAAATTCTTTCGTTCATAAAAAATCAGCACCGCTTGGTATAGATGTGTCTTTAAACTCATGAGATCGAATCGGGCTTGATAACATATATTCATTATTTAATTGTTCATTTTTGGGAAGATTATTATGACTATTATTAATTGCAAGATGTTCATGATATAAACTGATGTATAAACTGAGCTACAATGATACCGATATAAACTGATAAAAATGAAATAAAATAAGAGTTACTCACGTGCTGTCGGTGTCAACAGTAAGATGGTCACCATTGTGGCAACGACCATAAAGACGGTTTGCGAATCCATGGCAAAACAGAACTTTTTAAATCTTATTTTATTTTTATAACAAATAGTAATACATATGTACAAAACTTTCACTACTCGATACCGTCTCTACAGTTGCTACGACCACTATACTATAAAACTTCTGTGAGCGCCACCACCATTGAAATTATAGTAAGTAGAGGACGCTGTCGTTGGGATAAGAGTCTCGCTTCTCTTCCTCCTCCACCACTCCACAACCCGTACACCACTCTTTTTTTTCGCTCTTCAAAAAAGGGAAGATGAAGCTCTGCTTCGTGTCCTTAAAAAAAGCGTCAAAGTGGAACCGCAAGGATCACTCCCCACCTTATTTCATTGCTAATCAGACGGAATCAATCGAAAAAATCAAACTTCGGGGTTGAGCGAGATAAAAAGTGTGATTTCCCTTTTCACAATCACCCCTCAAACTCGCGCCAAAGAAAATTGTTCGGGCGGGGGGGGGGGGCTCGAAAAAACGCGAGAAAATCAGTGGGAAAACGAGATACTCGCAGTTGAAGAAAAATGTATTCACATTACAAAACCCCGGAAATACAAAATTATTTCCTGAAAATTGTAGTTCTCAATTGGAACATTGAGTTCGAGCAGCCCATCTCACCTCTCCCCCCCTCCACCGGACATTACTGGCAGATTTAAAGGTCCTTTGAAAATTGATTTCACATCGAATTTCGACCAAAATTCAACTAAAGATAAACTTTACCGAATTAATTAGAGAAGCGATAAAAAAGTCTTTCACCGTGAGAAAAAAAAACAACGGTCAAGCTTACGACCAAATTCAGGGACTCGCTTTTTTTCATTCTTCCTCCTCATCTTTTTCGCTTCCTTCCGTCCTCGCGTGTCGTTGCCTTTGAGACGTGTTCCTTGAGCCATCGAATGTATAGTATTCGGTCGAACCGCTTTAGACTACTAAATATGCGATATACAAATTGGCGCCAGTTAATTTCAGGAAGTTGGCAGCTCAGATTGAAATCGGCGAGTAAAAAAATGAATACCTTAAAATGGCCCGAGTATTTTAGAAAATGAAAGGCTGAAGGTATAGGCATGATTTGCAGCCGAAAACACACATTTCATAGGTTACCGAGATTCAATTTTCCGAATAATAATTGTTTGTTTGCAGAATTCGATATTTCATTTTCTCCCGCAATCGTTTTCTAATGTTTCATAAGAGTGCCGGCTTAAGGGGGGGGGGCGAGCCGGTCCTAAGGGGTGCATCTAGCAAACGAGGGGGAAAAGGCTGGCGAAACAAATGCCCTAGGAAGGGCGTTTGATACGAATATTTCAAAACGATAAACATCGAAATAAATTAGTTAAAAAAAGAGCGTTGGCATTGTCTTGGGGCCTTCTGGAGGCAATTTTCCAAAAAACATAGAGAAAATACGCTGATCCTCATTGTCTGGAGATCCTTAGGCGGCTAAAACTATAAGAAAGCGTCCTATTATGCTGTTCCCAAAATAGTTAAAAAGTGCTAATTCGAGGTTTCTAGGTGTAGCTTCCAGAACCAAAATTAAGAACGACGGTAAATCGGGACTAAAATGGAGAAAAATGGCTACAAATCAGTGATAAACGGATGGAATTGAGAAAAAGCACTAAATCACGGCTAAAATTGGGGAAAATAGCTAGTTCACGTCATGAGGTAAAACGCTGAAATTGAGAAAAATAGAGAGATTTTGCAAACAGCTCCGCTAACGCTATCGTTAACGCTATTCACATTTCAACCAACGAAATGTTTACTACTTTAGTAACGGGTAGGTACACAAAAATCAACTTTAGCGTTTACGGGACTGGTTGCAATCCCGAATATAGCTAAATTCGCGGCTAAAATTAAGAAAACGCCAATTCATGGTTAAAACAAGGAGAAAAATCAATAGTTGACCAAAAAATTGAGACGCCCTTAAAATGGAGAAAACTCCAATTCGTGACTTCCAATGCCGACTTCGTGGTTGAAAATGTAGAAATTCGCTAACCCGCGGCCAAATGAGGAAAGAGCGCTAATTTTTGGCTAAAATAAATAAAAATTGCTAGTGAGAGGGGTTAAATGGGGGGGGGGGGGTTGAAAGACTCGCCCGGCGGGGGTGCCAAATGTATATATAAGGCCGGCACTGTAATAGACAGATTCTGGAAGAACAGCCTTCTTCCTATTCAATTGTTCACTGTTCAACAGGCGTTAATTATCTATCTAGAGACTATTGTAAGTTCGAATTCATGAAACTTTTGTCCTTAAAAACTACAAGGATATCGGGCTCTAACGGAAACTTTGACTCTAATCCCAACCGCCCCGGTTTTTATTCAGCAGGTTTCTGCCAGGAAATGATAAAAATGAGATGGGTGTAGTACATCAGATCTGCTGTGCTTGAAAGTGTCAAGTACGAGAGTTGAAGTATAAGTTTTGAAGGAATGATCCAGAAGAGCTTAATGAGAGGATACGTTTTAAATAGGTATGATCCACTAAGTTGTTGATCTTTAAAATGTCCCCCTCCCCCGACGGGGTCCCAGAAATAACATTTAAGGGGGCATACTAGTACTACCCCTCGCCCATTATCCCCTCACCGTTTCACGCGAAAGGTATTTGGAATATTTCATTTTTTATTGTCTCATATGAAACCTTATAGTCCTGAGACTTGCCCAGCAGAGCCCGAATTTCAATTTTGACTTTCCTCGAATTTTAAATCAACTTTATAAAATTACTAGTAATGTTATGAATTTAATTTAAAATTCGAGGAAAGTCAAAATTGAAATTCGGGCTCTGCTGGGCAAGTCTCAGGACTATAAGGTTTCATATGAGACCATAAAAAATGAAATATTCCAAATACTTTTCGCGTGAAACGGTGAGGGGATAATTGGCGAGGGGTAGTACTAGTATGCCCCCTTGACCTTTTACCGGGAAATGTCACGCTCTTCGACTGTCATAAAGAAAAGGACACTGCTGCGTTCGCAAAATTTCCTGGAAATTGAAACAAGACTGCCGTTTCTAGAAACGGCTCATTCAAAGTCCAATTTGGCGGATTTCGCTCCTTGAAAAATCCTTTCACGAAATTGGATCTTCCAAAAATCGAAGTTCGTGGATTATAATCGAATAAAAATCAAACATGGGCTTGACTCTTTTGAAACGCCAAATTTCGAAATTTGGCTGCTCCTAAGCCCGCCTCTTGTGGATTTTGCCGCGATTTAAAGGATCAATCATTTCACGGTTTGCCTCTTTCAGGAAACCAATGTCGCGCTTGTGGCCCATAAAAAAATAACAATTTCTCGTGTTCCGCTCGTTGGAAAAACAATTTCGTTGGCCTAACTATTTCAAAAAGCCAAAGTTTGAAGTTTGTCTCGCTCAAAGGTCCAATTTCACGGGTTTTGAAAATTGGACAATTCAAAACCACAATTTGAAAGATTAAAAAAACATATATTGCACTTGTGGTAACCACGAGACAACCATATTTATTGTAATGGATAGCACCGTGTGCATCAAAATGCACGTCATGCGGTCGATTGGGTATGAATTGTTTACGGAACATGTCTGAAAACCAGAAGTCATGCAAGTTTTATATAGTATTTCACTTATCACCTCTTCGTGCTTGCTCCCTAAACTGAAACCTGTGGTCTCGGATTCTCTCTGTACATTAAAGTATTCCTATCCTACCTTCACAAGAGAACGTTCTCGGTCATCTATAAAAACTCAATTTCCTCAGTGTGTGATAATAAGAGCAGGAGTGCCTCAAGGGAGTGTCCTTGGACCATTACTGTATACATTCTACGTACATGACCTCCCTCCTCTAATTCACTCACACTCATTACTGCACGGTTTGCCGATTATCAGGGTATGCTTTCCCTTTCCCTGGGGCTGATCGATTATCGCTTACTGCAGAGCTAGGTTCGGGACTAAGTGCTGCCGCTGGAGAACAAAATTAAGCCCTCAAAAATATACTCCGATGCAATTCACCTATAAACGAAAAAGGGCTTCGACAACTCTGTCTCTTCAGTAAAATGGAAAAACAATACCGCACAAGCAGGTTAACCGATACATTTATTTATTTATTATTCTTAGCATCGTTGATGTTGGTTGCAAAAAAAAACCCAAACGGTAAATAATTTAGAGTATTTTGTAATATACTAATACGAATATAGCTATTGTTTCGCTATATAGGAAGCTTATAGGAAAGAAGTTATTCGCCCCGAAAAACCCCAAAAACATAAACCCCGAAAAATCCCCAAAAAGTAAACGGTTTTTTGCCTACCCCGAAGTTAGCACAGGGGTTAGGACGACCAAAACTCAGATTCCTGATCTAACCCATGAAAACAACACAAGAGAAAAAAAGCAAACACCACTTTCGATGTACAGCACAATATACTTATTGACTGGACTAAATACTAGTTATCGATGAGATTTTAGAAGTTACAATTTATATTTTAACTTTAAATAACATTAAAATGGGGCACTTGGTGATAGGCCTGCCCTTGGCTATGCCCGACTGTTAATGAGCGCTATTTCTCAATGTTAGCCGCGAATTGACGTTTTCCCTTTATTTTAGACGCAAATGAGTGCCTTTTAACAACTCTACCGTGGACCAGTCTTTTACTGAATATTGGCCGTTAAAGAGGTCTCCAGCATGAACCGTGCATTGTCGCCTTTTCTTAATTTTGGCTCGTGCTTTTCATCGCGAAACCACGAATTGGTTCGTTTTAACAATTTTAACAGTGAAAGAGCATCATTTTTCAATTTTATACATGGATGAGCAATATTAATGCATTCCTCAATTTCAGTCGCGAATGGCCACTACTTTTCAATTTTAGCCACGAATTGGCGTTTTCTTAAATTTTAGCCGCAAATGAGCGCTTCTTCTAAATTTTAGTCATGGAAAGGTCTCCAAAAACCGCGAATTAGCGTACTAATTTTCTTAATTTTGGCCTGGACGTTTTTCTCAATTTCAGGCACGAACGAGTACATTTTTCAATTTCAGCCGCGAATCAGATGTTTTTCCTCAATTTTAGCCGCGATTTTTTTTATTGCACATTTATTTACATAAATATTGAAATTAATTACACAAAAATAAAATAATAAAAATACAGTGCGCTGATCCCCAGTAAAAGTCGTAAACTTGTGTGCTGTTAGTGGCGTGTTCCTTCAATTTCAACAGCAAATGAACAATTTTTCTCACTTTCACCAGCGAACGAGCCCATTTACTCAATTTCAGCTGTGAATGTGCGCTTTGTAACAAAGGTGTCTTTGCTGAGGACTGGCCACGCTTGAACAGAAAATTTGAGCCGGGACGTTTCATCGAGAGACAATACGATTGGACTCTTTCCCTACATTTTTGCTGCGGATTAAATGGAAACTTTTCCGCGTCAATTCAAAAAAAAAATGTTAAGGTTGATTTTAGGGCCAGCAGTCGCACTTGAGGACGTAAATAAGGCTTTATACTGATCTTGCGGCTTATATTGGCCGCACAACAGAGGTATTAGTGGCGTCAAGGATGATCGGGTCGAGAATCTGTTTTTCTTGGATGAATATAGGGTGTTTCAAGAGGAAAGTGCAATACTTTGCCATGTTGTAGTACGCACCTGGACGCACCAAAAATACCAAATGAACATATGGTCGAAAGTGGTTACCTTACGAGATACCGGCATTTTCCTGTTTTTCACGCTCATCGTGACTTTTTTGCACAAAGAGCGGATTCACAGCTCGCAATCCAAGTTTAGACAAAAACTAATGACTGATTCGGAAAGAGCAGAAAATTTCCTTCTCGAATCTGTCATTAGATGAAAAATGAAATACCAAAAGTAGCGGGCGAATTTCAAGGTGGCGTTCGTCAGCTGTTTTATGGTCTCATGAGTGGCAAAATTGATGAAAACTTCTCCATTCGATGGCCTTTCGAATGGTGTATTACAAACCGTATTTACGTGAACCATGAGGGCAGCAGGCTCGCTAGAAACAGAAAAAACGTAGGAAAATTGTAGTTTTGGAGCGATAATCACTTGGGATTATGTCCTTAGCGTACCCTCTAATTTTCAAAACACGATTCAGTCTACGGGAGTAACTTCATTTCAACGGCGGTATGGCCACTCGGCTTGCTCTACTAAGAACGACAGAGTACTCACCCCCCTCCATACCAATAAATCCATAATTTTTGATACATAGCTAATAGCCACGCAGGTAGTAGTAATCTGGGACTCATGTGGTTTTCTCGCTCCCTGGCTGTGTACCACGCCATCATAACCCCCTTTCATGATGGCTAGAAGTTATTTTTCATGTCCACCACAGGAGCTATGAAATGCTCAAAAAGCCGACCACGCTTCTTATGTGACGGGTCTCTGGGCTCTTTTCATTAAAGAATGGGAGACTTGGCGTGATTCTCAAGGGAAGTGTTCAAATTAGTGACAACGCCGAGAGTACAAGGGATCTACCACCACCTCCGGGCTTGACGGCCGGCGGCGGCGAGTGGTTGAAGTAACAATAATTATGGATTTATCCGTAGGGGTGGGGGCTGAGAAACTATCCTTCACATATGAATTCATGTCTCACCGCCCTATATGAAATTAGCATACCACTATAGCCTATAGCTGTCACATAATCCCAAGTGATTATCGCTCCAATACGACCATTTTCCTACGTTTTTTCTGTTTCTAGCGTGCCTGCTGCCCTCATGGTTCACGTACATACTGTTTGTAATGCACCATTCGAAAGGCCAACGAATGGAGAAGTTTTCATCAATTTTGCCACTCATGAGACCATAAAGCAGCTGACGTACGCCACCTTGAAATTCACCTGCTATTTTTGGCATTTCATTTTTCCTGTGTTTGCATGCAGATTACATGTTCAAATTAACTCCGAAAACCCATTATAATGACAGATTCGAGAAGGAAATTTTCTGCTCTTTCCGAATCAGTCATTAGTTTTTGTCTAAACTTGGATTGCGAGCTGTGAATCCGCTCTTGGTGCAAAAAAGTCACGAAGAGCTTGAAAAACAGGAAAATGCCAATATCTCGTAAGGTAACCACTTTCGACCATATGTTCATATGGTATTTTTGGTGCGTCCAGGTGCGTACTACAATATGGCAAAGTATTGCACTCTCCTCCTGAAACACCCTTATACCCCTGTTTACTAAAATACAGGGTGGAAGGGTTTAAGTGTAAAGAAAAAAAATGGGTAAAATTAGACCTCATTTGCGATCGAAAACACCCAATAACCCATGGTCCGAAAATCAAAACTCTTCGAGATATAATTTTTCTAGCATCGTTTTAGGATAACATCATTTTCCTGAACAAAATGCGAGTAACTCGCTTCCCAGCTGACATTCTACAACTTTTGACGATGGGTTCGGAAAGAACACATTCTTTCCCGTCAGGACTATCTATTTTCCTCAAAAAATAACTATTTCTGTGTCCTCGGCAGCTCCTCAAAGTTTTGCGAAACAGACATTTTTATTTTTCCAATGAAAGTCAATCACCACTTGTACATACTAAATCTCCACCTATCGACTTTCGATGGATCAGAAAAACTTTTTCAACGTGTCCCTTTCCAAATTACTCATGAGCATTTGTTTAATTAATTGGCGATTTTTCGGCAGAAATGACAGTTTTTTAGAAAAAAGAGTGATTTTTCTCTTCAAAATCGCTTGTCTTGACCAGTAAATTCAAGCAATCCCTGCGAATTTCAACATGCTCAGCGTCATGAAAACCTCACCCGAAGTGGTCCATTAAATGTAACTGACTGTGAACTTCTACCAGAGTATCAATCAAATGTCGCTCCGGCAGCTGGCTGTCGAATAAAGTGTATTTCTCTTCTACGAAGTTCGACGTTTTCAGTTAATTTGCGATTACGCGACAAAAATTACCACTTGGTGTGATTATTTACTTTTATTTAACAATTTCAGCCAAATAATCGCTAATTTACTGAAATTCGTAGTAGTGAAATGCACTCTATTCGACAGCGACGATAGCCAGCTGCCGAAACGATATCTTTCATTCAGTTACAATCCAAGGACCGCTTCAGATGATGTTTTAATTATTTTTCGCGCGTTGAAATTCGCAAGGATTGCTTGAATTTACAGGTCAAAACAAGCGACTTTGAATAGAAAAATCACTCTTTTTTCTAAAAAACTGTCATTTCTGCCGAAAAATCGCCAATTAATTAAACAAATGCTCATGAGTAATTTTGAAAGGGATACGTTAAAGAAGTTTTTCTGATCCATCGAAAGTCGATAGGTGGAGATGGACAAGTGGTGATTGACTTTCATCGAAAAAATAAAAATTCCTGTTTCGCAAAACTTTGAAGAGCTGCCGAGGACACAGAAACAGTTATTTTTTGACGAAAATAGATAGTCCTGACAGAAAGAGTGTGCTCTTCCCAAATCCATCGTCAAAATTCGTAGAATGTCAGCTGGGAAGCGAGTTGCTCGCATTTTGTCCAGGAAAATGATGTTATCCTAAAAAGATGCTAGAAAAATCAAATCTCGAAGGGTTTTGATTTTCGGACCAAAGATTATGGGGTGCTTTCGATCGCAAATGAGGTCTTATTTTACCCAATTTTTTTCTTTACTCTTAAACCCTTCCACACTGTATATGTAGTTGATTGATATGCAGTTGAATATATGCAGTTGAAACTACTGAAACCACAACTAAACAACACAAACTAAAAACTTTTCATTTGAATAGTTCAAAATCCACAAAGAATTTCATCATCGCGGGTTATTCCAAAGAAAAGTGAAAGAAAAATTAAAATGTTCTATGAAAGATGCACCTGAGAAAGTTCACACTCTTTTGCTAGAAAAGTTTTCAAACAATTCGTTTATTTAAATGACTTCAAAAATCATACAAAAACCTAATGAGCTGCTTCCGCAAGTCATCTAAAATCGGGTAATTTATAAAACTGAAAATAAAAAGTTAGACGATGAGACTGTGAACTTCATTGAGAACGTTTCCTTAACAATGAACAACTTCACGGGGTATGTATGTGCAACAAAAGAGTTACACACAAAAATCTCAATATCTTATTTTGGCATTCCCACAGTTTTCAAACAGGAAGAAATAGAGCGGTCTGTCGTGAGTTGCATGAGGGCCCTTAATTGAAAGTTCGATGCGGCGACCTTCTCGAGTGTTGTAGTGATGGTGAGAGGTTGCCGCCGGGGTGGGATTGCCTGTGATAGTAAAGGCGATATAGCTGGCTTAGACGTGTTGCATAAAAAACATTAAGAGTCACCTAGGTGTGCAAACAACGTGAAAAACTAACTTTTCTCAAAATATTGTGCCATGATATAACGTGTTGATCATATTGTAGTAAGTTGCAGGTCATGGACAACCTATTCTTGTAATTTGATCACGTATATCAATTTTATTTCAAGCATAAGTATAAAAAAATATGAGCGTAAGTCTTGTTTTTGTTAATGAAAAACAATAAAAAATAATAGGTGAGTTTAATGTTGACTTTTATTTTCTGTCTTCATTTTTTTACCTTGACTATCCCATCAAGACTCATTTCCTATACATTCTCAAAAATATGTTCAACTAACGGAATCTTTGTAGTAGTGGGGGGGGGGGGTGTTCTTGACCGTAATTGGTGTTTTTTTTTTATGCCGCTAAAAGTGAAGCGCGGGTTATTAGTTACAGCTCCTAAGGCGTTATCCCCCGCGTCCGACCGTCTGTATAACTATAATGACTTTTAAGTTTAACAAACGTTTTTTATTACTTCACTTTAGTTGAGTAACGACGCACGCGCCCTTTTTCAACTTGCGCCCTTTACACATGTCACTATACAATAAGCATATAAGGCGCATGACCTAATCGACTAGAATTAATAACTTACGCTCCTCTTTTAAAAAACATTTCAAGTTTTTATTGGGGTAAATTGCATAAAACGTTGGGCATAAAATTTAGGACATGTCTGTAAGTGATGGAGGAGGGGCATAGGTAGAGCACTTGAGACACTGCGTGATCCGAGGAAGGCATGAAAACATCTGTTGGGATAATTAGAAGCGCAAAAAAGGTGTAGTAGTGATTTAACCACTTTAAAATATTTTTATTTTTCACTTGGTGGTTATGACGTTTAACGCTCTTTCCAACAGTGTACTGAGATTTGATGTTCATTTATAGAAATAAGGGAGTTACAAATTATTTTCGTCCTTGGTCATCATATTAGCTGGATACGTTTTTGGTTTTCTAAATCATATTTTTATTTTGTTTCAAAATATTTTTATCCAGTTCAAAGGTTAATCCTTTCCCTTCACGCGGAGAACGAACAACTTTTCATGGTCGCTTGGAAAGTTAATGAAAGAGTGCATTTGACATCGTCAACGGTCGTGAGATATTTTCTTTGCTAATCGCAGCCGCAATATTTGTTGAGAAGATTATTAAGCTCGGTGCACACGATGCATTTTTTGAAGCATGAAAACCTGCCTGTTCTAAAAAAACATCCGGTCACTACCGGGGATATGTTTTTTTTCTTCATGCATGTAAACATGCTTCGAAAAATTCATCGTGTGCACCGAGCTTTATAACGTCTTATAAGAACAGATGTTTTGTAGTAGTGGTTGATATAATAAAAAAAAAAAAAAGAAGTGCGTGTTCGTACTTTCAACAATTTTCGTTTTTCCGGAATTTCCCTAAATAAAATAATAGATTATGAGACTTATAGCGTTCCCCATTTGCACAAAATTCTGCATTTGGGCAGTTCATTTCCACCCGTCTTCACTGAATGAAATCATATGTTAGTGGAGAAGACGGGTGGAAATGAACAGCCCCGTTGC
Organism: Corythucha ciliata; assembly: GCA_038030265.1. Taxonomy (NCBI): domain Eukaryota; kingdom Metazoa; phylum Arthropoda; class Insecta; order Hemiptera; family Tingidae; genus Corythucha; species Corythucha ciliata. The sequence continues at coordinate 40,426,627 of CM075938.1, read as the reverse complement.
AGAATTTTGTGCAAATGGGGAACGCTATTAATTGCTAATTCACAGTAGTTCGTGTTGTGAATTGTCGGTAAAAGTACGCGGTGTCATTGAAAGTGAAAAGAAGTCATGGAAGTGAAATATTGTATTAACCCTTTCAACGGGAGGAATTTTACGCAGTGGCTCTTTAGAATTAACGCCGTACTCTAGGAAAGGGGTATAAGGTTCACAAGCTAAGGTGTGACAACGGAGGAGAATACTCATCACATGAATTCAAAAACTGATGCAAAAAGAAAGGAATAGACGATTTCCACTCATGCGCTCTTCAGTCCTACTTCAACAGTTTTGCAACCCGCTTAGACCAGGAGGCTTATTCTCTAACTCCGAATCAATAGCTTTTTCGAAGTCATATGTTTATTTCATTAACTTTCTTCAAACAAATGAATGAAATAGACACATGGCTGGCGAAAAAAATATTGCTTGTTGTTAGAGAATAGGCCCCCAGGTTATGGGTTACTCTTGTCTTGTGTTGTGTAAAGTGAACTTACTTTTCTCTCATTTCCGTCAAACTAAAACCACATTTGCAGTTATTCAATTCTGATTATATTCTTCAGCCATGAAAACTCGTCGTTCCGGCGGCACCTTAACATGAAGTCCCATCATAGTTGCGCATTTATCACACGCCTTCACATGTACTTCCTCTTCTTTTTTTCCTCAATTTAGGACGTTTTCAGTCAAGTGCCGGTATGGATGAGGGAAAGGGATGAATTTAGTAGCTGGATCGAAACCAGGTCGACCTGGAACGGAAGAACTCGTACAGTCGCCGAAGCAGCAATAGCATCGCATTTTTCTGACGTTAGATGAGAAGCACGCGAAGGAAGTGTAATTGTAGACTCGACATAAACGTAAAACTCAAAAATTATGTAGTATTTGAAACCGAAATATACTCGTAGTAATGCTAGCAATTTGACAAAAATAATACTGTTAAAGAGGCTCTCGGCAACTAGAAATAAACCCATAACCTGCAGTTCTAAACCTTCGCTTTTTTCACGGAAATCGTGTATTGAAATCGAATACACCCCGCCATATACGCCTCAACTGAACGGAAAATCAGAGCGGATGAACCGAACACTTCTGGGCAAAGCAAGATCGATGATGCTAATTAACGAACGTGAAGTTCCAAAGTTCTTGTGGGGAGAAGCCGTACTGTGTGCCGCTTATCTTTACAACAGGACACCAAATAAAAAAGGTGTGCCTGCTGAAATGTGGTACGGTGAAAAGGTAATTATAATAAAATTAAAATGTTTGGTTCTGAAGTGTTTTATTAAGGAAATAGACCAGTTGGGAAATTGGACAGCCGATGCATGAAATTAATAATGGTCGGCTACGCAAGCAATACTTACCGTTTATTCGACCTTCAAACGCGAAAAATTGTAATATCCCGAGATGTCAAATTTTTGGAGGAAGAAGCCACCAAGAAATTCATCGAAATTCAAGAAGAGGATCAGGAAAATGACTCATATGAACCGCTCGACCATGAATCCGACGATATCAACAAATCGCCACCTCAGGAGGAGTCAGACGAAGAAACTGAAGAAGACAGATAGAGTGAAGAAGATGAAAAGCAACAGCCAGCCGAAGGGAATCGACGCTCGAGGTCCGGTAGACATAACACCGGAAAAATTCAAAGACTACGACTCAACATATTTATGTAAAAATACTTCTCTAGACATACTTATGAATGACAGCGTTTCTTTTATTTCCAAAGCCTATCACGATCCTGAGACGTTCGGTCAAGCCGTAAAAGACAAGGATTGGAGAGAATCAATTAAGAAGGAGCTTAACGCACTCGAATCTACATTTACCTGGGAACAAGTTGATCTACCAAATGGAAAGTCTACGATTCAAACGAAATGGGTGTTCAGGACGAAGGAAAACGGAGTAAAAAAGTCGCGCCTAGTTGCAAAAGGTTTTCAACTGCAGGAGGAGAGAAATAATTATGCTCCAGTCGCCAAAATTAGCTCAATCCGAACCTTCGTGGCATCAGCTGTGGACAAAGGTCTGTCTATAACTCAATTGGACATTCCGTCAGCCTTTTTGAATGGAAAGCTCGAAAATGAAGTCTACAAAAACACATGAACACATGAGTGAAAAAAAACATATGATCCCCATCAGTGACCGGATGTTTTTTAGAACAGGCAGGCCATCATGCTTCAAAAAATGCATCGTGTGCACCGAGCTTTACTTGAAACCAAAATTTAAAAATTAACGATTCATTTAAAATGTTTTTTTTTTTTTTTTTTTTATTCAAATCGAGGAGGAGTGTTGAGAAGATTGTTATAACTTCTTGAATAAGAACAGGGGGCCTATTCTCTAACAACAAGCAATATTTTTTTCGCCAGCCATGTGTCTATTTCATTCATTTGTTTGAAGAAACTTAATGAAATAAACATAATATGACTGCGAAAAAGTTATTGCTTCGGAGTTAGAGAATAGGTCCCCAGGGGCCTTATTCTGAACGGTCGGGAAAAAATGCCGCGAGCGGGATCCAAGGACGCCGAATAAGAAATAACATTATCCCGCCATAGCAACCGCTTTTTGCGGCATTTTCGCACGGCTTCGGAATACGGCCCCAGATGTTTTGTAGTAGTGGTTGATATAATAAAACAAAAGAAGTGTGTTCGTACTTTTGACTTTTCTTTTTTCCGGAATTTCCCAAAATAAAACAATAATATTAAGGCATAATTATGGCCCGCAGGTCGGACTCTTTCACACTTCCTAGTTATGACAGTTTATTAGTCTTGTTAAGAACATGAAACGACACGAACGAGCGAGAGCTAAAGGATGCCGAGGATAAAAGGATGCCGGAGGGGATAAAGGTTCAGAGAAGAAGAGAAAAAAGTTTCCTTTAAAAACTATTATTTTAACTTATCTAATAAGGCGAATAACTGTGAGTTTACCGTGACACTTTTTCCCAAATATCAATGTATATTTATACCAGCAATGTACGTGAACCCACAGACATTTAAAAGTTTTGAGAATAGCCCAGGAGATCTGTATGAACGTGACAAAGAATTTCCCTGTACTGCACTCACTGGCGAATACTCAAAGGCCGAATTTTCTCCATGTTTTCTTCTTCTTCCTGCACGCGATTCATTCGAATACAAATCATTTGTCATGGAGGGATATTGATATTGCGTCATGAGAGCAAGGTTTTCGCGTGAAGGAAAGCACGGGGTTTGTTATTGTGTTCGGTTATTAGATAACAGGCAAAGTCAGTTTTTGTGGGGGTGGGTGTGTGTGTGCGGGGGAGGTTTGCGCCGGGCCTTTTGGCGAAGAAGACGTACATGCAGACGAAATTATGCAACTCAGACTTGTTATGACCAGGCGGAGGAGAGTTTGAGACAGCCTAGTGGGTCTGTTTGAGAGGAAAGGGGGCGAGGCTAACAAGCTGTGATCTTCGTGTGAAAGTGATACGATAAGGCGCCGAAAAAATTAGACAGAAAAATAATTTGATGGACCGAACAACTCGAGCTTCTTGATATGTCATCTCTACTCTCAAAAATCGATCAAAACGACTTCTTGACTTTTCAACTGGAATCTTTTCCGTTCCGTCTCACTGGGAGGTCAAAAAAGGAGACGCGTCAAAGAAAACGTAAATTACAGAAGGAAAATAAACATCCGAACTTTAATTTAAACCTTTTCGTTGAAAAATGATTATTTGCACAAGCTAAAAAGGTTTTCCATTTTGATTTTGACTCCTACGTGGTTTCTTAACTCTTGTTTGCTTTTGAGAGAATAGTACCAAATTTAGATTTCCCACAGCTTATAAAAAAAAATGTCTTAGCTGCCCTGTATCACGTCACCGTTTAGTTATGCAAAACATACAATTTTTCTTGAATGTCTTTTCACCAGAGCAAACGGAGGGGAAATAGAGCGATGGATCTCCAGGGTTAGTTGAACAGTAATGAACGGTGCAAAGCCTAGCAGAGGTCGACTCTTGTTTAAGTTGGTGGAACGGATTGCGTTCTCAAACTATCAAGTTCCGTAAAGAAATTTATTTCCGTATTTTCAGTTTAGGCGAAGATAGTCTTGAGTGAAAGAGGGCTTCATTGTGTTCGGTTAGTTTGCTCTTCTAAGTGAATGCGCGCGGATATATGTATGAGTTTACGACTGAATGCTCAGCATGTACATTCTTGAATGCTATTATTTTCTTTGCAATAATGTATTTTATGTGGACAGGTAATATGCATTGTATCTGGTGTAAAATCACACTAAGCAGGGGCGTAGGTAGGAATTTCTCCTTGGGGCGAATGACGAATTAAATTTAAAATCTTGGTAGTGGTAGGGGGAGGGTCATTTCACAATTTAGTCTGCATCATTCCATCTTGCCTGCACACCCTTGAACCTACTAGCTCATCATCCCGAGAACAGGATGAGTGATGAGGAACATTCAAAAAATATTGGTGTGAAATGTATCCCCAAAAACCGAAAAATTTAATTTTAATACTTTTCTAAATGTTTAATTTTCGAAGGGTTTCCAGGCTACCATCCACCTTGTGTTCCCTGCCATTTATTTTGTGTCTTGTTGTTATCGTGACGTCACTGGCTGCTTTTGTGAAATGTAATTCACTGTTGGCCTATTAAGGACTGGGACATTGGGTCAAGCTGTATTTGGTTGGTTGGGATAGAAGTGGGGTTGACGAGGGGGGGTGGACAAATGAAGGTATCTACTACAAATGTTCCTCATTCATCATACTTCCATTATAGTTTTAGATATTGTGTTGTTTTTTTTTATGAATCACAACACTGATGCTTGCTACATCTTCACCGGGACAGACAAGAATTAAATAAGGGCTTGACGAGCGTTAATCGAGCTCCTCTTTCGATTATCGGTAAAGTACTTGTGTTGCTCTGGGAAACTGGCTGTAGTCTACAGGCTGTGAAGGGGATAAAACTCTTTGCCTTTTCCACCGGTCATCCCATGCCGTAAGAAGAGTGTCAAAACAAAAAATTTTAGAAGAAGAGCCTCTCCTTAAGTGATGAAGAGCCTTCATTTTTTACATTTTTTATTTATTACTGTGCAGAACCATAAATGAAGATACATTTCCCCCAATTCGTTTAATCCAAACAGGACGGTATAATACTTCTAGAAATGACGCACCTGACGAATAAGACTCGAACAGAACCAAAATGACTGTCTCATTATTCAGCGCGTTGTCCTCCCCCAAACAATTCAACGACGGTAATAAACTTTGATTAGGTAAGCGACCGAATGAGAAGTTATTAACTTTTTAGTGTTTATTGCTTTTAATTACGGCCCATCTTTTTCATTTAACGGCCCCATACTGTGATACTTGGAGAGTTAATAGCCTTATATTCATTCAGTGATAATAAAAAAGCAGAAGGGATTTTTCTTCAAATTTGAGAGCACATAGAGCGTAGTTTATTCGAGTACACCTCGCAGAGGGTCCATGTTGTGTGTTTCATCAGGTGTTAACGAGGATTATTAAAAACGATAAGAACAAAAAATATTTAACTAGGGTGTTGAACAGATTAAAAATGCAGAAAATTGATTAATTCCAGCATGATGTTTATACAGTCTATTCTTGGAATGGCATATCCTATACATCTACTCGAAAGAATTTCGAAATTATAGGGGAAATCACTGGACCTGACACGTCCGTCGTTTTAGTGCATTTCATTCTGAAAATGCACTATTGGTCTCGTCGTGATGGTGGCAAACATGGGTCATTTCATGTTTTTTTCATGTTTCAGAACCTCTAGAACACGAATTCAGTGGTCTCCGGAATTCATATATTATATATATATGGCCGTTTTCTTGTTAGCACGGTAACTCTCGTAGAAGTTAATTTAGCGGAACGCGGTTTGGCACAAAAATCAGTAGTCATAAGACCCCGGTCGGTATTGCATTTGGGCCAAATCGGTCATGGTGGAAGGGGGGAAAGTAGGGCTTGAAATGGTCAAAAAATCACTAGAAATCACCAGTTGATTCCAGAATCATTTGTTCGGTACGATGATTTCATTTTGAAGTAGCCTTTGATTCCCATTAAGTTCAGCTTAAACAAACCCGGCAGCAAACAGTACGAGGGAGGGTCAAACATTAATGAAACAAATCATGGTCTCAACATTACTACTTCTGGGACGGCTTAGGGTATCCGTATACAAAATGAAATGCACTCTTTCCGACCGCCGCAGCTGCCGGAGCGAAATTTTTTATCTTCTCGCCTCTGCATTATTTACTTAAAACCGAGATAGCACGGTCGTTTTCCGGATTCGTGTGAGAGATATAGAAGACAAAATATGAAGGCCAACTGCCGCTCTGATGTCCTAGAGATCATGAATACAAGAGTTCGGTTTCAAAAGTATATTGAAAAGATACAAGGGCACTTATTAGATTCGGCGCTGGACCTTTTTTTTCTTATAGATGAAGGAAAAAGTAAAATGTAAATGGCGAAATAAAGAGAAGGGCGTTACAACATTTGCAACCAGGCACAGTAGTTTTTTTCAAGACTTTTTTGTCGTTTTCTTTCCAATACTATTATTTCTGGGCGAAAAACGTAAGAATCTGAATTGTAAGTGCTTTTTCCTCGCCTTGGTAGGTCGCCTTGGTACCTACAAAAACCGTCCTTCCATTGACTCGCAATGCGTGGGGAAAGAATCTCCAATCTCCCAAAGCCTTTCTTATGGCCCTCAAAAACCAAATCCAAATTTGAAACTTCTAAATCCAGTTTGCCCCTTTTTTTGAATTATTTTGTAATGAACGTCATCTAGAATTCTTGAGGGTTGGGTTCCTCTATATAGAAAGGAAGTGCAAGGAAGCTTAAGTAAGAGAGTTATTTTGTTTCAATTTTGTTTTGTATTGTATAGGATTCGTGATCAGAAGTTTAACAACTACGTAAACTATGCAGTTATAGCGTATTTCTGTTTTATAAATTATTGAATTCTCCTTTTCTAAGGACTACATCCATCTTTTCAACTTAATCACATATACGAGGTTTATCATTTTCCATGAATAGCTCGAAAGCGTAACCCGCTCTTGATATGACACACTGAAAATAATAGAGTGACATTATTATTTTTATCATTTTTATGGCCGTAGTGCTTACAGGTCTCCACCCATCAGGGACGTTTCTAGCCCTCGAGGGGCCCCTAGGCCAGATCTATAGGGCGGGGATCTCTAACGGGTGGATATTGTATTTATGAATACTTCTTATATCCAGACGCGGATTCAGGATTTTCTCGAGGGAGGGGCTTGAGAAATTGTGTGCTTTGCTCTACGAAAACTGGCTTGACAGCCACTCACTTCCTAAAAATATCCAAACTAGTTATTCCCACGATAAAAACGGGTAAACTGACTATAGCCGAGCCCCAAACTTGCAAAACTGACGATTCGCCCCTTGAAAATGGCTAAATTGACTGTTTTTGAAATTGAAATCTGCTAACTGGCAATTCCCGCTCTAAAAACAGCCAAACTGACTTCACGCATCCCGTACCATCTGAAAATACCCGAAAAGATCATAATGATCTATACTCCTTGAAAATGGCTAAATCGACCAATCGCGCTCTAAAAGTGACCAAACTGACCATTCATGCGACAAAAATGGTCTTGGCTTGACGGACTTGGCACCCTAAAAACAACTTAATACTCACTATTCGCGTCCCAGAATGGCGAAACTTACGATTTGCGCCCTGAAAATGGCTATAGTGATTATTTGCGCCCTAAAAATAGTGAGACTTGCTATTGCGACTCTAAAGTTTGCCAAAATGGCTTATGCCATGCAGGATTGCGCTCTAAAATTTGCCAAACTGACAATTCTCACTCTACTATATAAGGGAAAACTGACTATACGCCCGCTAAAAATGACTAAACTGACGATTTGCTCCTTGAAAACGCCTAAACAGGTGATTTCTACCCTGACGTGCCAAGAATGACCAAACTGAGCATTCGCGCCTTGGCTTGAAGGACTATTCGCGCCTTATAAGTCAAAACTAACTCTATCAGCTAAGTAGCTTAACAGACAACAAAAAAAAAAAAAAAAAAAAAATAGCATAACGGAGATTCGCCCCTTGATAATGGTTGCGTTGCAAAACTCAGGGCTCGTGTTTAAACGCTTAAGTGCTAGAATTAAGTGCTTACTGGAGTTTTGCAACGGTGATTTGTATCGCGATGGGACATGTTTTGTTGGATTTTAAACACGTACTCAGCACTGAGTTAGATTGACAGTTTTGCAACGGCAAAAGACTAAGTGCCCTAATAGCACAAAATTCACAGCAACGGTCGTGGTACCCTACAAATGCCTCAAATGACGATTCGTGTCCTGAAATTATCAAACTGGCTATTCACGTCCTCAAATTTACAAAGCTGACTCTGTGCAGTCTATAAATGGTAAACTGACAAATAAAAGGTCTGAAAAGGTCTAAGCAGATGATTCCTGTCCTGAAACTGACAAATCCAACCATTCGGCCTCGTGAATACTTCTCATACGGCGAAATTTAGTTTTTTATGCAACCAATTCCGTGAAACTGGGTTTTTGAAAGAGCCAGAACCACAACATTCAGTAGAGCCCAAACCATCATAACCCATACGAAATGTTTTTTTGAGCGAGTTTAACCCACGAAAATTGGTTTTTGGAAGCTCACGAAATTCGTTTCCTTCTTCCATGATTACTATAGCTGTATTTGAAAGCTAAGTCCATTTCGAAAAATATTTTGTCTTGCTAACGGTTTCAGATAGTGACAAAATTAAGAAATACAAATGTAGACAATTTTTTAGGCTTTAATTTTGTATTGGCAGGCTTTTTTTTGAAGGATTAATCCCCAAAGAGACAAAAGTGAGAAAAAAATACCCAAAAAATCCCAACCGCTTTTGACTATCTAGTAGATAGTAGGGTGGGTCGAAAAACAAATTTTTTATATTTTTTTAATCGCTCTACCACGTACAAGTTGTATTTTCCTCTGCTGAGCACATACCAAAAAACAAAAATTAAATCAAACAATTCCTTCCGTTCACGCATCGCTCTCAAAGTTATGCCAAGTGGCTTAATTTTCCTGATTTTCTCATTTTTTAAAATAATTACTAAAATCACTTTCATTGATATGCTGTAGACCATAAAGTGAACATAGGAGCATGAAAAACATGATAAAAAATTGGAACATAGTAATCCAAAACAATATTTGATCGCGCAACAAGATTAAATTTTGTTCAAAATGGCGAAAAACCACGTTTTCTAACTTTATTTCCACATTTATTTTTCCAGCTTTTTTGCCACTATTTTACTGAAAACTTTGGACTTTTAACTCAGACTACTCAGACTTACTTGTGAATTTTGGCAAAAACGATCGTGAAAGTCACGGTGCTCTGATGAAGCCATCACGAGATTCAGGAGTACAGACTTTCTGTGAGGCTTGCGTGACCAATTTCACACACGGCGCACCGTTAGACACATTTTAATTGAAGTGATACATTAATTAAACTGATGTTATCGCCTAGAGTGCTTCGAGAAACAATGGCCCTGGGTGTAGTTTAGCTATGTTCATTCCTCCCTCTGCGTCTCCCAAAGGCGTCACCAGGCATTGGACCAGCATTCCAGAGGTTGCGTGTTCAAATCCCGCCGGGGAGCCCATTTTTGTTAGGCTTTGCCTTTCCAATTCGTCCGGATAACATCAGTTTAATTAATTTATTGTCAATACCGGCGACAGAATTGTCCCTCGTATCTATCCAACTATAGGATACTAAAAATTAGATAATTCTGTGAGCTTTAATTTTGTAGGTATACGCATTAATGTTTTGAAAGATCAACCCTCATTGAGATATAGGTAAAAACCATAAATAAGGACCTTTGACCCTCCCCCTTCCCCTCCTGCGTTAACCGTAGGTTCAAGGATTTTTAGTATGTTATACCACTAGGCATCCCAAACAACGTGGCACAGTCGGTTTTTGCACGTTCTAACAGTCCACCTTGAGTCTTTCATTGACTGGACTAAATGTCAATTCCCTCTGTGATTATCAAGACATTATAGAGGCCGAGGAATTATCTGTTTAGCTCCCACAATAAGTCTTGATGGGTTTTCTCTGTTAGGTTTTTGAATATAAGCGTGGGTGTAAGGAAGAAAACACTGCGAATACGGAAGAGCAGCGTTCCACCCGTTTGACTCGCTTTTCAGTTTTCACAGAGCCCATCAATAACACGTTTCGCCAATGCTTTTTTCCCCCCGATAAGTGGAACTGAGAAGAAATTAATTGTCTCTAATAAATTCTTATTGCTTCTGTGAATTCATTTTAAATTAATTAACGAACCTCCCTTCTTTCCCTAACAACAAGAAAGAGCTTTCAATAGCAATGATAATTGAACTTACATCTCCTTCCATCACTCCCATCTCGCACTGCCATACTCCAATATAAATAGGAGTTATACTGTTATTAAAGTTAAGGCTCCAATCAACGGATGAAACCTTTTAGTATGCTTGTAACGTCTCAAATTAACCTACAGCAGCTTTTAGGAAATTTGCAGGGCGTTTATACCTCGGAAGGGTTACCTACCAAAACTAAAACCATTTATTTTGATTTAAGGACATAGTCCCGCGCCGAAACGACACTTTGACTCTGAAATAATGGTGGGGAAAGGAGTTTCAACATTTCTGATGATTTCCAAAAAAAAAAAAACATAGGAGGATGTCGAGACATTCGAAAGATAGTAATTGCCTGTAGCTAATTGAAAATCGGGGTAATGATGATTTATTTCTAGAGGTCTGTGGAACGGATTTTTTGGGAGTGTATTTCGTGCAGTTTACGTTTCAAAAGTTTCACAAATATCTCCCCTTCCCCTTCCCACGCCTTTTTTCTCTTGATAGTGCTGCATCAGAATTGACACTTTGAAAAAACATGAAAAACCTTGAAATTGTAATGTGTCACACATTTCTGTAATGAAGACAACCATATACATACGTATTTTCCTTCTCTTTGAGGCGCCTTAATTTCACACAAAAGGAATGGTGAGAGAGGGAGACACTTAACTATTATGCTTCTTTCATTTTTCCACGTTTTAATGTGGTAATAGTTGGTGGAGAGTGGAGACGGCTTGAAATTCTGAAACAACGCCAGAAAAGGAGGAAAAAATTTTTGTTCCTTTTGTCCGAAAAGAGAGAGAGGGAGAGAGGGAGTGAGAGAGAGAAAACACTACACTCTCTCGAGCTCTTTAGTTGGATATATTAATTCTACGCTGATTCGGAGATAGCTTTTTTGTTGTTCTTCTTCAAAGAGGAGACAAGAACAATAACGACCTTTTAAAGAGTAAGAAAAAAAGGTTCGTCCTAATTATTTGCTATCTTAAAAAGACGTAAGCCATGAAAATTCTGTTGTATTTTCAAGACCAAAGGTTCGCCTTGCTCCGTTCCTGCTCACAGGAAGTCAATTTGTATTATCAAATGCATATAATTTCCAGACGCGTAAAAATTTACTAAGGACGAAGAGGCTTCGTGACTTCGTTCGATATTTTGCGAATGCAGTTCGAAAATTTTCAATGGAAGGTTATCGGATCAATCTACTTGCAAAATACCCGAACCCGTCGTATTCGGTCACCCTTCACCTTGATCAGTTCAAAGCTGTTTACGTATTCCAAACTTGAAAAAGTGACATGAATGGTGATGAGGAGGACGGCACTCCAACTCCCCCCGCCCCGTCCTTCCATGAACTCCACTCTTTGTTCGCTCTTCCGAATCGCTAAGAAGGAAGTGTTAGATGTTCTTTCGTGTATATCACGGTTGGTATTTTTATTGATAAAGATTAAGAGGGGACCTCAATAAATAATTTTTCAATTCGAAAAGTCCTTCGAAATTTTAGAGATATCGTATATTATGTGCAGCTTATAACCATTCTTTATTCGCTTATCGCTTTTAGCGCAAACCCTTTTAAAATCATTTGCTTGTTTACTCGCCAACAATAATCCTCTCGCAGCGTTTTGTAAATGTACTCACTTTGTCACCTCTGATTCACCTAAAAAAATCTTGGGAGGGCGATGGAGCCAATATTTGGTAAAAAAAAAAAAAAGAATAGATGTGCCCATCCCAAAAAGAATGATTGAGATGGAACGTTTATGATCATTTTATTTACTTGACGCGATCTATAAAAAATCCATTACGCCAAAAGAGACGAAGATAGGTGGAGGTAAATTACAATTTGAGTGCGTCAGGGATTTGGAAAAACGAGTCAGTAGGTGTTGCTTTGACGACTGCATGGGAGAACTCTGAATTATGCAACAAAGGACTTGAAAATAAATCTCTTCGGTTTTGGATCTTGGCATTTGTAGTTATTCAACGATGTGGCGGGGGGGGGGGAGTGAACAAAATCGAGCTCAGGAGTCAGGACGGCGAGCCGATATTTGCCGCTTTTCGCACCAACTATATTCATAGTTTATTATTGAATCCCAACAACGTTTGCTCCCGCTGCTGAGTGAGGCCCATTACCCCTCCCACCACTTATCACGCACCGACCCGCTAAAATGGGAGATTTGAGTCGATTGTTGAATTCTCTTGTTGTGAACCACCCAATCAAACTCGACTGTTTTGTTAATCCTTTTCTGTAATTAACCATTCCAAGCAACACTAGCCAGCTCTTTTTGGTGACAGCTATCAAACAAATTAATATAGTGTTGTAGGGTATTAGAGCATAATTCGTCTGTTGCAGGAGGGCTTACTCACACTGCGATGAGTGCTCATAAAAATCGTAGTGGAAGTCAGACACTATAATGTTGAAAAAGCAACATTAGCGCAGAAAAGAAACTAAAAAGGCGAACGGGAGTATTACCGCGGGGAAGACGAACTCTTGTCTTGAATGTGCATATAGTATACCGGAGGTAGATGCCAAGAAAATTCTGCTTTACAACTTGTTTAATTAATAAGTTTTTGTACTACTGGGGAAGCATTTGGGCATTAAACTTTTTTCGTTAACATAGAGCTTCACTCTTTCCCCCGGCGTGCCACGCTCCAGAGTGCAGTTAATATTCTTAGTGAGCATGGTTTGTGGCTTGCCACCGTATACCAGAACCTTCCTTGGATGAGGATTTGGCCTATTGAAGCGTGCAGTATAGTAAGTAAGGGGAGGAGGGTCAGAAGTTTTTAAACTTTTAAAAAGAGCGAAAAAATCAAATTTCTCTGTGACGTATAGCCGCAGGACACTTAGAAACAACAACGTACACGCTGGATATTTTTATCGTTAATTTCAAGTTGTTCTCAGTTCTTAGATTTGTTCACGGTGACACACAGAAGCTCCGAAAAAGCATGAATGTATACTCTATGTATATTTTACCGTCAAAACCCTAGTCATAACTATATGGTTTTATCAAAGCCCCTTAGCTAAAACCAATATTTACTAGGTGAATCTAGAATTGACGTTGGAGGTCAGGGAAAACTAGAATTTACGGATGAATTGTTCCTTCTTAATTTTATATTAGTTTTTACTATTTAAAACTAGTTCCAACTGAATAGCTCAGTCAAAACAATAAGTTTTCCTCTGCCAACGGTTGCTGGTGCCAACCGTCTAAATTTTGGGATTCAAAATGCCACAACAGAATGCCATGCAACAACAAATGAACTGTCTTTACGAATCTTTTAATTTTCAATCCGTTATTGGTTTCATACTAATAAATTCTTGGATTCCTTTTTTCGTTCAGTTTTGTTGGTTTGTCAGACCTTTTGCCTGGAAAATTGTTTCGGTCAGGAATTTCGGGTTTTTACTTATTTCGGGTTTTAACGGTGACCCCGTTCGGTGAGTGCGGTTTGTAAAAATAAAAGAGAATCCCTCGAAAAACGAATATTTCGTCTAATCGTCCTTCGAAAAATGAGTTGCAAGAGACCTAGCTGAATCAGCGACATACCCACGAGAAACGCTCAGTAAGATGCGTGGGGAGGCAAGGAAGGGCTGCACGCCACAATTACGCTCACCAGCATTTCTCAGATGGGTTGGGCAATGAAGTCGAAGTTTAAAAGTTGTCCTCGTTGTGCATAAAATTGGATGTAATTTAGGTCCATCAGTGTTCTTCGACCAGAATCCCGGGACTAGCCTAAGGCCCCTTGCACATTAGGAAATAAAAGCCGCCCAGGTGCGGCGTCGGCTCTTGCAGTAAAAATACATAGAACTCTATGGGGCCTTTCACATTTGGCGCCGACGCGGGAGACGTCTCGCCCCCGAGAAAAAATACGCTGGCACGAGCGATAGGTGTTTTTTTTAGGCGTCGAAAGGGGCTAATTCAACGTCGACAAGGTGGCTACAAATTGTTTTAACTACAAACTTTTTGGTACAAACTAGAATTGTCTGACAACTTTGGACAATTCTAGTTTTGCCTAGTGAATACTATTATTCACTAAGGGGCTTTGATAAAACTAGTTCGGGTTTTGACTGATTTCGGGTTTTTTTCACTGCGTCATTTTACGGTAAAATCACTGGGAAACCTGAATTTTTCTATCGTTGATCTTTGTATTGTTGATTTGGCTGTTCTGAAATCTTAATAAGAAGTTCGTTTTTTTAATTTGAACACTTACAGCCACGTAGTTTTTATGGCCCAATCCCGGTGTCCCACATCAGCAATCTTACTCATGAATTTTTCGCCTTTATGGGTAGTTTTCGGGCGATGAACACAGTTTTAAATGGCTCTCAAGCAGTCTTTCCTGTGCGACAGTTCATATAGAACTTGAATGTTGGCGTGATAGCAAGATTCGCGTGATCCCACGTCTTCAGGCAAAATTCATCAGAAGACTTATACGTAAGGTAAGTATACGATGACCACATTTATTCGCTATAGGAAAAAAGGTCTTTGAAAAGTTCTATTGCTCCAACCGTTCGAAACATAAAATAAAATAAAACAAAAGGCCCATAAAATTGTTATTTTGCGAAAACAAAGAACAGAAACTTACTATTTCGCGTTAGTAAAGACCCGAATCTTGTAATTACATGAACATTCAGCCAAGAAACTTTCTATGTCACGGATATTTTATACCTCCAAAATGTTGCAATTTTTCGCCTATTCGTCAGAATTTGGACGCTGTCGCATGGCCAGCTAGAACAAGTTCAACCATCGCTTAATAAATCCGAATATTTATTCCAGAAACAAGCAATTTTGCATATTTAGCTGTCGGCCTGTAGGGGCCGGTTAACCCGGGTCCGGTGATTCCTGAAAATCGCTTAGTTAAAATGAAGAAGAGTAACATGCGATGAAGCGAACTAGCGAATCCTCAACCCGAGAACTTCCAATTTAATTGGATATTTGGCTCCAAAATTTTACAATTTGGCGGCTATTCATACGACTTTGGGACTAATAAAAAAATAGGCCTGAAACCGAAAATTTCGGGAAATTAAAGACCATAATTTCGCCATTTTTGGAAAATTTAGACCCTGAACTGAGATATTTAGCCCCGAATGATGTAATTTCGCGGTTATTCATCAAGCTTCGGTAGTTCTCGGGACCGGTTAGGCTAGAATCCACGCCTATATTTAAATATAATAAATAAAAAAAATTAATAAAGGGCCTTGGAACTTGCCATTTGTGAAAGTAAAAACATGTAACGTGCTATTTCTCTGGTGTTTGGACAATAAAAACATGCAATTTCGCAGGTTTTCATCTCCAAATGTAGCAATATCACAGTGTCTTGGCTCCAACGTTGCATTCAGCGGCTTTTTGGCCATACAGTTTGTTTATTGAATGATTTATCTGCTAATGTAGAGAGTTTTAGCAATCTCTTCCGCTAACACTAACGGAACGCTATTCATTACCGTGTTGGGGCTGATCAGTTTTAGCAAGATATTTCTACGCTAAATCAAGAACTACGTCTTTTAGCTTTACCAGTGAGGTTATCCTTATCTAGAGTTTTGTTTTCGCGCTGTTGCCACAAAGAGATTAAAGTTTTTTTTTTTTTTTTTCAATTTTGCGTTAAATTATGTGTGATGAAAAGCCCAGCAGAGTGGCCGAGGTCGTTAGGGCGTCGACTCTCATGTCCAGGTATCGTCTGCTGAGTGGGTTCGATTCCCACTAAAGGCTGGATTATTTAAGGGGAAATGATAACCACGTGAGAATAGTAAAATGTGTGCTTTCGCCCTCGTCCACGACACCGTATGGTAGTTGGACGTAAAGCACGTTGGATTTTATGTGTGATGAAAAACTCTGTATAAACTAAGAAAACACGCCCTAAGCACGGCTTCAAATCGCAACCGGCTTCACAGGTTGTAACAGCCCGATAGGTACTATACCGTTCCCTTAACTTGAAACGCGTTCCGCTATTCCCCTCCATTTAGTGTGTCCTGCTGTTCAAATAGCGTAAACACTATTTCTGAGCATGCGCAATCACGATTATTACGAATTACGCGTTAGCGTACACACAAAGTGAGTGCTGAAACTCTCTAATGACAAGCAATTAAAATTATTTAATTTTACTATTTCGCTGGTTTTCTCCCTAAAATAGTGAGTAGATACTATCTTAAAACTTTCATCATATATTCGAAATTCTTATGGCTGTAATACTTTAAAATTAATTTATGTACAGGTCGAAAATTGGGGTGGCTAAAATAGTCCTCTAACGATCTCTTGGAGGTATATGTATATATCCACGGTTTAAACAAAATCGGATGTGTCTCTGGAATCGGAGAGACGAAAGCATATAGGGATCAATATAGGGGAAATAACTTTTTGAGACTCACAAGTTTCAAGTCGAAGGGATGATGTCCAAATGGGACGTTCCGTGGACACCTGGCTCGACGTAGGCCGATGACCAAAACTGACGACGCAACGTCGGTGACAACTCTCGGAGATGGAGCCGGAGGCCACCGGGTGGGATCCTGGTGGCAAACTTGAAGAATGTCGGTGACAAGACCGATTGCGATGGGTGACGACTTTAACGCAACGATGGGGTGATCACAAAACGGATCACTAGAGTCAAAATTGGAAGAACGCCTGTGACAAGATCGCTGCGCCGGTACGACGGCTTTGATGACGATAGGGTGGTCACCAAACGGATGACTGGTGCCAATCACTGAGAACAAGATCACTCTTTGACCACGGTACGGTGACCACCAGACGGCACACTGGTGTCAATCACTGACTGTCTTGTAACTTGCTACACGCGCTAGTTCTCTTTTTTGTTTTCTGGCCGAGCTCATGCGGGCCCATTTATACCAGTGGTCTCATGGGATGGATGGGGATGTGTGGCGGGGAGTTAGAAAGGAAGTGATAGAGGTTCTTCTCAACTCTCACTAGGGATCGTTAGAATGATGTTACACTAATTTAAGGCTCAGTCATAGTAAGTACTAATAATGCTCATTTTTAATTATAAAGGGGTCCATAGACGTACTTACAACAATATTGCACAAACTATATATTGTGCAGCGCGCCTTGATGGTGTAATGATACCATGCTTCGCTGGATGGGACGCATTCGCTGCTAATGGATGGGATGCTTCGCAACCCAGCGGGCCTATGGGTTCGAATCCAGCCCACTACACTATGAGACTGCGGCGAGCTATGACGCGGCTCACTCGGCTTCGTGTGGGCGTTTACGGCGCGGCGGTGCGCGTATGACAAACCGCGCATCGACCGAAACGCTCGCGTAGTGCGGGCGTGAAGTGCACAGCTGATGGAGTAACAGGGTATGGTGTAAGAGCCGCAAGAGCTCAGGAGCCAGTGGACTCGGTAGATCCGAGTCCGAACCCTCAAAAAAACAAAAACATAAAAATTATATTGTGCAACCCATCAATACAATCCACAACGTTCAATTTTATCGTACAACCCATACTTTGCGAAATATTTATTGTACGCGTATGGGCCACTTAAAAGAGAAAATATACATACATATAAGAAAAATTGTATTAAGTAAGATATTACCGAAAATACGTGAAATTACTGAAGCAAAAATCCCGAAATTGGGTTTAGAAGCAGTCCAATCCAAGAAATTTGGTTTTGAAAGTGCGAATTATATGTGACATTGTGATTTGAAAGAACCAAACCCACGAAATTTTGATTTGGAAAGAGCAAATTCCTCGTTTGGGTTATGAAGATCAAAATACTTCCTAAAATTAGGATGTGTATGGGCAAAAGAGAGGAATCCGCAAAATTTGGGTTCTAAACCACAGCTTGCTTTTGCGAAATTGAATAACTATGGAATCCGAGGAGTTGTAAATAAGCTATTCTCGTCTTACCTTTCCAATAGAGAACAGGTTGTGAAAATTAATGATTCCTTCAGTTCCATGCAATTCGTTAACTGCGGTGTACCCCAAGGTACGGTTCTGGGGCGTTGCTCTTTTTACTGCATATAAATAATTTGTTCAATGTGCCGATGTGGGGGGGGGGGAGGCAGTTCTGCTTTGCGGATGATACTGTGATACTCTTTGCAGGGCCGAATGTTGCTGAATTGCGAAAAATGGTTGTCACCGATTTTACGGTGATACCCCGAAGGTTTGATCTAAATTACTTGTCTATAAATTTGTCCAAGACCCGTTTATTGTCATTTACAAAGGGTCGCAGAGGAGCTATAGCTGATCCGTTGGTGATTCGTTTGAAAGGCTGTGATAATGAGAACTGTGATAATTATAATTGTAATTGTGATAAGCTATACATATTTGGCTGAAAGCTGTAAATACTTGGGGTAACATTGGATAACACGGCTTAGATTTAATTTTCATACTGAGGCTTTAATTAATAAATTAAGAAAAACGTTGTACAAATTCAAGCTGCTACGAAAAATCCTGGATTGTGATACAGTTAGGTCTGTTTATTTCTCTTTTTGTCAATCGCTTCTTTCCTATACATAGTCGTTTGGGGAAATACTTGTGCATCTACATAGGAGAAAGTTGAGGTAACGCAGAAGCGAATCTTGAAAATTGCGTTCAATAAACCTAATAGATACAGTACTAAACAATTGCATGAAGAATCGAGAGTTATGAATCTAAATGAGCTGTACCTTTCTTCTGTAGCAGTCCTAGTTTATAAATGAAACCCGTCTTGCTATGTTTACCATAACCACAGCACCAGATTCTCTAGTAGCACCAATGTTGCTCTTCCTGTGATATCTTCTTCGTTTTATGCCTGTCATGCTTATAAATATAGTTGGTTGAAATTTGCTCTAGAGTTTAAATTTAATTATAAGGACTTTAGGAGTTTATCGGTATTTAAGAAATTCACAAACAGTCTAGTTTGTTACGGTAGTCTTTATTCTCTGAAATTTTAGCACTCCACGTATTATCTATTGCAAAAGTATTTATTGCTCTATTGTATTGATATTTTTCTTATTCGACCTTATTTGTCTTACCTGCCTCCCTGCAAAATTATGATCCGGTTATAAGTTACTGGCTCTGATGTTTTTTCTTTGTGCCCTTGAGGACGACTTAATAGGATTATTGCGTTATATTATTTTTCAAATAGGACTCCAGCTCCCACCTCCAGACAATGTCCAGACAATGGCGCAACATAACCGCCGCCATGTTATTTTTTCTTTTGTATTGTCTATTTACTACTGTTGTGCGAAATAAATAAATAAAGAGGGAACATCAGGTCCACGGACCCGGGACCCGGAGTTTAACGTAAATTCGAATTCGTTTTAGTTCTTTTCACTAAAAAAAAAAAAAAAAAACATTTTTATCCTCCCCCCACCCCTACCAGCCTGCCTCTTCACTGATTGTGAGCTTTTTTTTTGCCGGTATCGGCTGTTCGCCATCTTCAGATTCCCACCAACCACAATAGGCGGCGCACGCGCCGTGTGGCCCGTTTTGCCACTTCTGCCGAATTGGTCCCCAGTCCCCACACTCCCGTTAAACATGTTCATGTTGATTATGCTGTTAGTAAGAGCTAATTTAGTTTTTCGAATTAGCCAACCCTGTGAAACGGATGATATAGAAAGATCATAGAAAGGGTGTAGGGTGTCGATTTTCATGTAATTTCAAGTCGTTTGGCTAGATTCAAGAAGAATAAAGCCTTGTGTAAAATTTGCAGCGTTCTTAAAGACGGAAATGGTCAGGGAATATTGTGAGCTTATGAGAAAAATCAGGGAAAATGGAAGAGTCTCCTCGCCTCCCTTGATCAGCGCGAAATACAATAGCACGACCGAAGCGCACCTTTGTACTTATTTATGCATGAAGACTTCAAGGTGCGAGCGCAACCGTTTGGCGTAGGATAAAATTTCCGAAAAGCGCACACAATTTTAGTTGAATAAAGACACCTTTTTATTGAATTAGATACCTAGTCAGTTAAGCCAATTTTAGAGTGTGATTCGCAGGTCAAACCATTTTATTCCGCGAGAGTACTCAGTTCATCAGTAACCAAACACGAAATAGTATCGGCGAATTGGCGTTTTCTCAATTTTAGCTCTGAAGGGGCTCTTTTTCTCAATCTGAGCTTTTCACAAATTTTAGTCAACAATATGAGTCTTTCTCGATTTTAGCCAAGAACTAGCAATTTCTTTCGCTTCAGCCATGAATTAGGAATTTATCTCAGCCACGACGTTGCCGTTGGAAACCTCGCATTTTCTCAATTTTGGGCGTGAATGGGTGCGTTTTCTGTAGGATGTGCGTATATCGTTTTTAGCCCCCGGAAACAGTGAATTTCTGATTTTTAATTTAATTCTAGCTACAATTAAGTGTTCGTCTCCATTTTAACCGATAATCAGGGCTTATAACTGAACTATTTTGGCCACTAATAGCTAATAGTTAGTAGATATTAGTTATCAGCTATTACTACTAGCCCCCATCCCATTACTTTTACCCACCCACGACCCTTCACAGTTGCGCTACCGGCTTCGAATAAAAACAAACCTAAAGCATTTGGGCTCATAAAAAAATATTTTACTAAATAAAATATTCCCCCTTTGACGCGAGGCCCCGTGGCCAGGACCGTCGGGCCCCCGCCTAAAGACGGCACTGCGTGTGTGCACGTTACCACCCCTTTTTTTATGCCATACAACATGCCTTGGAGGCAGTCATATAGAGATCCAAAATCGACGCGATGATCCTCCCTTCGTGAAGAGAAAGTAATAGGTGGACGCAATAGCAATATCTTTGGTTTTTTGTTTTATTCAGCTAAGTTATTTCTACGAACGGACCTGGAAAACCTAGGAAAAGCTAGAATGATGTATAAGAATCTTATCAGCGATTACTCGCAAGAATAAGAGAAGTAATCTCGGCCTACACTTTTTTTGTTTCAACCCTACTGCTTAGTGCCCTTTTCCAGATAGAGTTGGTGATGACGATGAAGGATGAATATATAGCAAAATAAGCGCCTGAAGTGCGGTGTAGGAAAACTCCACGCGTCTGTTCCACGCCGATGGAAAAAGGGGTAAATACCCGGAGATAAACGACGAAGTCCTATGTCTTTTACTTCCTCAACCCATCATCACAGCCCCTTCGTATATCCTTGCCCTTCTCCTCCATCAACGTGAGGCAGGTACTCTCTTCAGTAAAATATATCGCCGAGCTGTGGGCGCGGGGGTGGCGCAGGTCTGGAAGCCGCGAAACTCTAACCCACTCCCACCACGAGCTCGCTCCTTCAACGACGGTTTTTATATAGCCCATCTACCGCCTTCGAATCCCTTCACTATACCGACGTCTCTTCTATAAAAACCCCCCTCCTCTATTTCACCAACTTCATACACTATGATGGAGCATCCACGGCTTGTGGCCGCGCTCCTCATCGCCGTCATAATCGTACACGTCCAGTCGTCGCCATTTAACGGTTTGTACATGAATAAAAAAGCAAGCACGAAATAAAAAATAAAAATAAAAAATATAATTTTTTGTGAAGAATTAGCTTTATGTCCTGCAACCAAATGGCTAGTTTCAGAGGACCACTCATCCAAAAAAATCTGAGATAAAAATAGTGTTATTGCTTAAATTGTTGGCGTCAATTATGGTAACAAGTCAAAATAATATTTTTAGGTTTATCAGAGAAAACTATCATCCTGCTGCATAATCTTTGAGTCCTCCAATCACCCAGGAAACAATTTATTCAGTTCTAAGTGAATTTTTACAAACCGTGCGTTAATGCCTTTTTACTCCCACGCAGTAAAAAAAAAAGAGGATCCATCATATTCCGATATAAGTGAATGTTAAACAAACCACGTTTCATTTTTATTAATCCTCCTTCTCACTCTTGCCCATTAGGGCCGCCCAACATTAGACGAAATGGTTAGGTTACACATTTCCTTTCACAGGAATCAAGCCATTGTTTCTCAGAAACTGGGTCTCGTGTTCTAAAATTATGTTCGTACTCTTGTCGTCATATAAGTAATCTATTTCCATTTTTACTGCATTTTTCCCGAATTGCTCGGTGGTAGGTATATTAATTTCATTAGAATATGAATTTTCCTCATTTTATTAAAGGACAATAACGCTATTTTTTGCCCCGCTATTTGGAATGCCGAGCAAGTGGTATTGAGGAAGAAAGTTCGAACGAGTGCCAGGTTGGTAAGACGAGGGCACTTATTCGCTCGGCATTTGAAACGCGAAAGATGGACATAAACGGACATGAAGGCCCTTTTTCGGGGTTATTTATCAATGGCACACAGAGTAATTTGTGACACCCGTATCACCGCGGAACAAGTTCGATTGCTTTTGCATAATTTGAACCCCCTACTGCTAACATCTAACACGAACGCTGACGAAAATCTCGGATAAAGGAGAATTTGTAATTGTTCTGATTCGCCACGCTAAAAGCATTACTTAATGCCATAATTCTTTCCTTTTGATGTCCGAATCACGCTTTGACAGAATCTTTCTCGCTCCCCTCGCCACTATAGTTTTGACTAATCAGCATAAATTGCATGAAGGCCACCTATCATTGAGGTGTTATTTTCAATGAGTTCCCCTATCATGCATTATAATAGACCGTAGTTAACGGACTTATTTTCTTGTGTTCTGTCTATAATTGCCATTTATTTTTCGGAGTTTACTCCCTTCGATAGGTGATGAACGGTTATGAACGCTTCAACTGAACATCGCGTTTCGTTTGACGGCAAAACGAATATAATGCCATAATGCGTTTTTTTTGCATTGATTTTCCCTTTAATTTCTACGATCCAACCGGTTATATTTCCATGAAAATTTCATTATTAAAACAACTTTTTGAGTCCCGAATATGAGAGATAGTGGACAAATGAAGAAGATTCGATTTTTTAATGGTTGACATCATTCGTTCTATTCATTTGCGAGAATTTCACACCGTTATTCAAAAGGGCAAATCACCCACGTATATTTCAGTTTCCAAAAATGAAATCTATGTAAATCATTATCAATACTTTCAAAAACTCGCAATCAATGATTTCGCTGAACTATAATGGGGTTCAACGAGGTCAAGGGTTTGTATAGGTGACTGAAAAAGAATGTTATCTGAGGAGCTTGATTTCCTAAACAAATTCAAATATTTATTGCAAAGGTTTCTCGTAAACGCTCAGTCTGCTTGACTGACTCGATATATTTTCGCCGTGGGGACTCGAGGAGTTACTTACATTGATGAACGTTTTCTTGGTAAAATTACACTTTCCAGGTAATTTCCAGCATCAAGAACATTTTGCGCAGCAACTTAGGAACATTTACATTAATACATTATTAAACATTACATTTTAATAATTAATTTGTAGCACATTTCTGGTATTTAAGTCAGCGGTTCTGAGACCCTTTTTTTAAATAGTTGGCGAGGAGTCCAGTATAACCGGTCCCGATATCGTGAGAGCCCGACGCTTTTGATGAATAACCCCAAAATTACATTCGGAGCTAATTACCTGCGATATACTCTAGAAATTTGGAGTTCACGGTCTTTAATTTTCCCAAAATTGCAAGTTTCAGGCCTTTTTTTTTCACTATTCGCGCGGAAACCGGGCTAGCCAACCACGGGCATCGTCCAAAGTCTGAGGAATAGCCGCTAAGTTGCAACAGTTCGGAGCTAAATAGATATTCAAAGAAACTGGAAGTTCCCTGGTTGGAAATCCGTGAAATTGCTAGTTTGCTGCATTGCATCATTGCATGTTGCTCTTCTTCATTTTAGCAAAGATAGTTTTGGGCCTTATTTGGTTTTTAGTTTTAGTACTTAGTTTTAGGTTCAGTTATTTTTCTAGGGTTTAGTTTTTGATCACGAAGACTGTGTTAACCGGCTCCCACCGATCAACAGCTAAAATTCTGCAAAACTGCTTGGTTCTGGAATAAATATTCGCGAAATTGGTGGGTTTTCTCCATCAAATTGCTATTTCGTGGTCTTTATGTCATAAATCAGTGAGTTTCCGATCTTTATTTACGCGAAATTGAAGTTTCACTCCTTTTCAGTGATCGTTGAACCCGATCAGGGGCGTGGCCAGCCCGTGATCAAGGGATGGGCAGCCAGCTAGGCACGGATCCACAGTGGGAGCACGTCCACGGGGGGGGGGGGGGGCGCACGTCTTGAGAAAAAGTGCTCGTTCGCGGATGAAATCCAGAAAAGGACATTTTGCTGCTAAGACAGAGGGAAAACACCCATTCACGGCTAACATTGAGAACGTTAAACTTGATAAATAAATCTCATTATTCGCGGTTGAAATTGAGAAAACACACCAATTTGCGGTTTCGCTATGCTAAGACCGGGACAAAATTAAGAAAATGCTCTAATTCACGGTTCATAGAGCACTTTTCACAGCTAAAATTGACAAAATGAATTGCTCGTTCAATGTATAATTGAGAAAAATCACTCATTCGCGGCTAAAAATGGGAAATGGAGCTCATTCACGCAGGTAAAATTGAGAAAAGGCGCCAGTTCGTGGTTTCTCAAACAAGCATCTCGGTGAACATTGCGAAAAAGTGCTAATTGACCGTTTTTACAGATATATACGGCAAGTTGAGAAAGAACGCGATTTAGCGCCTACATTTTTGAGAAAGTGCTTATTCACGGCTAAAATTAAGGAAAATTGTTCGTTCGCGCGTGAAATTGAAGAAAATACCCATTTCAAGATTTCGCGATGCAACGTCCGGGTCATATGCAGATTATGTAGACCTTTTCACTACTAAAATTTGAAGGGGACAAAATTGCTCAAGGCAGAATTGGGGAAAAGCACTAATTTGCGGCTCATCGTTTGTTGTTGATTGGTGGAATTGTCGTGGCTAAAATTGAGAAATAGCGTTCATCCACATGTTAAATTGAGTAAAAACTGTTCTTTTGCGGTTGAAATTGTCAGAACGCACCAATTCGCGGTTAGGAAATGCCTAGTGCTGGCCGTAATTGAAATAGTGAATCAAAAATGCGTTATTTCACGGTTATTTGAGACCAAATTTCGGAATTTGTTCAAAATCCTTTCCTTGGCTGTTGCTTCGACTTGTAGACCATAAACTTTATTTTTGAACCATACAGCCCGTTTGGCCGTTTACAGTGTTTGGCCTTAGAGGTGAAGCGGTAATGCTGATGAGGGGCACCGGGAATGGGCCCGAAATGCATTCCATAAAAAACACCATGGCTGTATGGTTCAAAAATAAAGTTTATGGTCTACAAGTTATTTGAGACCTTCTCACGGCTAAAATGAAGAAAATTGGCTATTTCGAGGTAGAATTGATAAAAAGCGCTCAGTTTCGCTAAAATTAAGGAAATCGTAAATTCGAGGCTAAAAACAGTGCTCATTCACGAGTAAAATCGGGGGAAAAAAACTCTGTGCAACTACTCTTGAGAAAAACTGGATTCATGCCTGTGGGCAGCTTCTCTGGCGAAAATATCAGGTGCACCGTTGCCTTTTTGCAGGCTTATAACAGGTTCTGGAGGTTAGAATCGCGTCAATTCACCGTCATCAGAGACTTTTGCACAGAAAC
Organism: Corythucha ciliata; assembly: GCA_038030265.1. Taxonomy (NCBI): domain Eukaryota; kingdom Metazoa; phylum Arthropoda; class Insecta; order Hemiptera; family Tingidae; genus Corythucha; species Corythucha ciliata. The sequence continues at coordinate 40,400,842 of CM075938.1, read as the reverse complement.
GGTCATTATCAGTCAAAAAATAAATATCGGCTGGAAAACTGTCGTTTGTAGCATTCTATTTCGGATTTTATGTCGAAAAACTGAAACTCCCCCCCCCCCCTCCGAAATTTATACATATGGAGCTGAGGCGGTTAACAGAGTTGGCATTTCTCTCCTACCAGCAGTCTGGATAAGTCTGGACAGCGGGCTAAACACGATTTGAGCTAGCCAAAACACACGAAATTGCGCGTTGAACTAGCGAAAATAGGATTTTAGTGCGAAAAATCAGCAAAATCGGTTTCCAAGTTAAGCCGACCATCTAAATCGGTTTGTCAGCAACAAACATCCGCGAATTTTTTATTTTTTGTGAAACCGATAAGCGAAAATGTGTTTTTTTTTTTTGTTTTTTAGTGAGAAAAAACCTCAAAATTGGTTTTATGGAGCGAAATTTGTGTTTCTGTTAGCCAGATCAGAGAAAATGCTTTTGGAATTTGGAGGGTGGGCAACTGCCCCTCGAAATCTGCGCTTTTGAGTCTAGGGGAGGGCATCTGCCCATGAACCCGATCTAGCTGGCCGCACGCGACAGCGCCCAAATTCTGACGTGTTAGGCGCAAAATTGCATCATTCTGGAGCTATGATATCCGCGAAATTGAAAGTTTCAGGGCTGAATATTTGTAAAATTTCAAGTCCTCATTTTCGCGAGATTGGGACATTTCGGAAGTTTGCAATTGGGCGTTCTCTGGCTGATGAAAATTCGTGAAATCGCTAGTTCGTGTCATTGCAAGTTTGCTTTGACGAAACTTGAATGACACTTGATTTAAACGACGAAACTTAATTTTCTGACTTTCACCGATACTTCCGGCATTGTTTTCATTTCCTGATCTCCCTGCTATCGGCTACCGGAGCTAGGTTTCCGGCTATTATCCGGAATTAGGCTTCCTCGCTAATAAGCTGATTAAAAACTTAGTAGATATCGTCTGATTTGGATAAAGACAAGGTCTTTAAATAGAAAACGTTGTGCTCTTTCCAATGTTCTAATCGTTTTTCGCATTGCAACATTATTGCGTGTGCAACAAGCTGTTTCTAAAAAAAAAAAAACAGAAAATGGCGGATATCTCGGAAACAAAGCGGAATTTCGGAAAAGTGCAAATGGTCATTTCAATCAAGGTGCCCCTGGTCACTGGTTTTTCTCCGTCCAGTTGCTTTTTGTACACCCTGTATTTACGTGAAATAGTCATTTTATCGGCATTTTTAGTGGGTGCGGAGCCGCCCTGGGCAAGCCGGCCCGGAATGTGCTCAATATAGCCAGACGAATAACCATGTAATTGCAACATTTAGAACTAAATATTTGTGGGCTTTCAAGTTGGGGTCCAAATTTGAGAGAAGTGATAAGTTCTCCGGCTGAACATGAGCGAAATTGACAGATGCGGCTCTTATTAGTTCAAGCCGAAATTGAAGTTTTGGGGCTAAATGTGCGAAATTACAAGTTCGCCAAGTGCTTTTTGTAGGCTGCATAGCTCATACGTCTTTAGGGATTTATTGTTTTTTTTTTGTTTTTTTTCCTGCAATTTTATAGAACTCCTACAGGCCCCTTTAAGCCAGAGTCCTTCTTTCCAATTGAAAAAATTTGGCCACTGCTAGGTGTATAGGGCACTCAATTAGCCAATTGGCATCTGTTGTCTTATATTTGCTTGTTGCACCCATCCCCGCCCATTTGGCAATTGAGGGGTCTGCATGAATAAGGGGTTAAATAATTTTTACAAAATTTTGAAAAATCGAAAAACAACTTTTAGAAAAATACAAAATGTAATCATTAAAATTGTAATTGGCCATGTTGTCGTGGAGTTTTTCAGACGTCCAGGTGGTATATCTTGTTGTCTCTCCACAATAATTGATTTTATTTCTTACTGTTCTTGGTCTAATCGATTTTCTGCCTGTTCTGAAAACTGGCCTTTTTTTCAACGTAAGGAAGCACTGAAGGAGCGAAACTTACAAAAAAGTTGGTTTATTAAAATAAAAGAACTTGATAACAATCATTCGAAGCAAACTCCTTGTTGCACAAAAAATGAAAGAACAATATTTTTGTTGTTGAAGAAGCGTCAGTTAACTCATTTTGCTCAAAAATTGGAGTTAACTCGTTCTTGCTGCAAACCCCTTAATTATTTTCCAATATTAATTAATTTCTAGCAGTGCCTAGAAACAGACCAGCTGGAAAAATTGACACGCATGAAAAAGTATATTATTTTGTCAAATATGACGCTTGCGAGTTGCGAGGGCCAGCCATCAGTAAACTTAGATGCAAAATTGCTTCAAAAATTGCATTGTTCCGTACCGCGCAGCATTATAATTAAACTGGACGTTTAAGGTTGAGGACTGAAGGAAACCTATTTTGATTAAGGAAGATGGCAATTTTTTATCGAACAATTTGATTCTCGATCCTGTAAACTTATAAAACCTGCTTCCTTCACGACAGCACTAAAGTGCTTTAGCTTTAAAAAGGGAAATTCTGGTTCAATTGATTTATATTCCTTCCAAAAAAATAACGAAATGGTAGAGTGAGCGTGAAAAAATGTTGTTACCTACGGACATTGTTTAAGATAAAATTAATTCAAACCGCGGGGGTTTTCCAGGAAATTAAAGACAAATCAATCAAATTCCTACCAGTTACTGCCGCTGTACAATTTCCGAGGCCGTTAATATCAGTGTTTTTTTGTTTGTTTGTTTGTTTGTTTTAAACTGCAGTTTCTAATAATAACACGGGCTCCCTTGCATCCAAAGCCAAGCTCTCTGCGTCATCGTTGTCCTTCTATTTTATGATAGCCTCAACGCCCCATATTATCTTATTAGTATTACACCGAGCAAATCAGAACACAGTTTGCGCATCAATTAACGCCTGAACGCAAACTGTCTCCTCTCACGGCGCTGTCACCCGTCTTTCGAGAGTAAAAGATTTCTCACTGTGTAGTGAATTAGCTTTGTTATCAAATGAAGGTAACTTCAAGAAAGGACACTTTATGCGTAATCGCAGGCATAAAATTAGTCGTTTATTTATTATAAAAAGTGCTGAAATTCGCGATGTTGAAATTTTCATCTGAACGATTCTGTCAACATTTTTTTGTCATCTTGACTGGCTGTTCAACAAAGCTGAAGATTCGGCGTAAGCTTGCAATTATACATCAGTATTATACGATACACGTATAATTCGTGTCTTTCGTCGCTCACTTATATTTTGACCATTCTGATTTTCACGCTTATATTTTTAGCACCAACTTGCATCAAAATCCAGTAGAAGCTCATCTTAATCCTCAAGTATCGAATATTTTTGCTTTAAGAACCCGAACGTTACTCTGGTTATAGCAACTCATTGGAACAAAAGGCTTTCCTAAGCTGAATACCGCAGCTCGGAATTTGGAAATTTAACAGCTATAAGTACATATTTCACTTCTTCTTCGGACCTTCCACGCATATTGAATCATATTTTCTCTGGCGAGAGGCGGGCAATATTTATAAATAAACAAAATTCACAATCAGATTTTGTTGAGAAAGGTTAGAGAACAGTGCCGACGTTTTCTCAATAAAAATGGAGCATAGAGCTTAGAGCATCACTATGAGAATGGCATTGATACAGCGTCAAGGCATTTCTCGAGGAGTTGCCAATTACCGAGCTTTTTCAGTTCATTTTTGTGAGTCGTACACGAAAATAAAAAATTGCCAGGGAACGGTGAATTTTTTCAAGTGAGGGGCACGTATGCTATGCACTGGTGCACCCTTATATTGTCGTGGCAAAAACAGAATAAACACGGTTAAATGAACTGTACTTTTTGTTGCCGCAGGAAGGAAAATATTTAGGTATAAAATAACTCTTTATTTAATTGCTTAATAAATATAACATTTAAAATAAAATAAGCTGAACAGGTGAGCAGGGGAGTCGTTGTTTAGTTTTGTCCAAATAGAAGCGACAGAGATGAACTGCGAACTGGAATAGTAGTATTTTACTGTAAGCAGGGGTGTCGGTGTCCCAGTAGCGTCATAATTTTTTTCCTCCCCTACCCTAGTAGAAAAAGCGTAAGGGACGTTTAAGGAAAATAAGTTTCGTTTTTTACGAAAAAGGGCATTCACTCATGGTTGCTATTTACTTATTCAACTATTACTTTAGGTAAAGCGAAGAGTTTTTCAATGGATCAGGGTGGAAGGAAAGAGGAATAAAATTGATAAATTTAGAGGCGGGCTATGGTTTATGTAGTTTGAATGAGCCTTGGGGAGAAGGGAAATTTCGACTTCATTGCTAAAAACAACGATGTTGACACTATAACAAGAAGGCCTCGATGTATGTCATTCTATTTGCTTCTTCTTGTTTATATATTCAAATAGCTAAAATTCATGAGTTTGCCTTTTTAGATGATGAGGGGAGGCTTTCTTGCTTCCTCACGAAGAAGGAGGGCGTGGGTAGAAGAATTTTCAAATGAAATTACATTTAATATTACTGGCACTACATGAAAACTAACAATAAGATGCATCCATTCAATTATCCCCTTCCTTTTCTTACCAACCATAATTAAACTTCTCCAATCAAATTACCCGGAGAACCCCAAAACATCATTCCATGAGATTAAATCCAATAATCAAACCTCCCGATTGTACCGTTCACAAAGAGCTATGCACGTTATATCTTCGAGGCATTGTAATCCAATTAGGCTCTTTTTTTTATTGTACAGAGCCTCGAATTCAGAGTTCTGTGATGAATGTTCTTGACAAAAACATCATGGAGTTAAAAAGGAAAACGCAAGAAACATTTTCAGCTCCCCTGTTACCTGAGTTCATGCTGAAAATATCAGTCAGACTTGATATCAACCACAAATTAACCGATTTGTGCTCTGCGCATGAAAGTTTTTTGTTTAAAAAAAATCTCAATTCGATGTTAAAATGAAACTCGTCCATGAAACTCGTACATATTACCGCTATTTAGGATAATAAATCTGAGCCAATGAAGTCGCGACACAGCTACCCCACCACTGCCTCGAAAATTTCCAATTTCGGAAATGACGAAAAAGGGTTTCCTTGTCCCTGAAAGGACCTTGAAAAACTGGTTTTTGGGAAACATTTGTAGTTGGTACTGAATTCGTGTCAACTGCGTCGGCTGAAGGAAATGGGTATTTGAGTTTGTCGGGGAAACTTCTAAGAACAGTGAAAAATTAAGGTAATCCTGGCCTTACGGGGTCAGCGTTTTTCTTTATAGCTCGGAATATTAACCATTGATTTCTGATAATGTATTCTTAGTCACTGGCACAAGTCCTTGCGTTGCGTTGCGAAGTGACTTTTGTACGTATATTTATTATAAGGAAAATGAAACGAAAATTCGTCCGTATAGTAAGATTCCTTGTTTTTTACAATAGATAAAAATAGCCCACTCGTCCGGTCTGTAATAGCTGTGATAGCTCATCCATTCCCTTAACCGAAGAGGATAAAATCAAATCAAAAGACTTTGCGTGCTATTAAAGGGATAGGCTTTGCATGTAGTAAGGATAGAAAATGCCTAATATGTGGAAAACATAAAGAAGAGAGATTGAGAAAAAGCGCAGATTTTCGACTGAAATTGAGACGAAGTGCTAATTCGTGCGGCTAAGATTTAGAGAGAGCGCTATTTAGTGCCTATTTGTGAAGCTCACCATCTTCAGCGTTTGAAGTCACAACTGAGTGACAGGACAAGTTTTTAGTTTCAGTTGTAATAACTTACGACGCTGAAGATGGCGAGCAGCTGAAACCGGACGTATTAACGCACCCCATTCCCAACAAGAGAATATTATACTGATGACGCACATGCTCCTACGGCTACGATCTACTTCTTGCTCGAAATTTCCTCAGCGATCTTCCGATAATACGACACAAGAAGAACTGCAAACGATAAACTCCGGTTAAGTTAATGCTAATGACTCTTGTCTTGTGTGAGTGTATTTATTCCTTTCCAAAATCCTTTCAGATGCCTCTACCTATGTACAAGTCCAATGTGTGCTAGAACGGCCCATTTCTATTCATTAGTCCTGCTCGACGGTGACGGAAAAATGTCCTGAACTAATGTCCTCTTAGTTCTCTTCTTATGAATTATGTTCTCAACCACTTTCCGGCTGTATTCGTTGGTCTCTGCTATATGAAAAATGACCTCAAGTTGAATAGAAAAATCCTTCTCCATGAGTGAAAAAGCCCCTGAAGAAGGCCGCGAAATGCTGTCGAAAGCTTGGGAGTAGTGTAAAGCAATTATCTGTATTTAGCCGGATCCTGATCTTATCCACAGTCCACCGGGTATACTCAAGGCCGATCATCTTTACCTTCGTCCCATGAGTAACCCTCAGTCGTTAAAAGCGCCCGAAGTAGCCCCACGTCTTCACTGGTGTAAGCAAAGTTGAAACACCTCCTCAAGCTTCTCACGCGGATTAGTGCAATCCCATTTTCCCTTCACTTTGACGATAAGGTCACTGGATTTTTTCGTTCCGTGCTCACGTCAGACTTAAACTTTGCCTTCTCTGTTTTTGTTAGAGGAATGGACTCCCTATAATGATATAACTTTTTCGGACAGTATGGCACAAACATGAATAACATATTAGGGGTATTCATGAAAAATGTTAAACCTTGTATGTGTTATACGCTAAATTCCGAACAGATGGGTAAGGCCATAGAAACGGAGAAACTGGACACAAAAAATACGAAATAACAGGGTTTACGTCAATAACATATTATGTTAAACTTCAGAGCATGAATATCCCTATTATTTTTTTTTTTTTTTTTTTTGCACGTTTTATTAAGGCATACTGAAATTCTCATCTTGCTTCATCCACTCATTATATATATATTTTATTATTATTATTATTATTATTATTTTTTTTTTTTTTTTTTTTTTTTTTTTTTGCTGAGGTGCTCATGACGCATTAGATACCTAACCTAATCCCAATACTTAGCCTTGAGATTTCAATTTGATTGTTATTCCAACAAAGAGAAACTTTTTTCTTATTCGCTCTAGGTCTGTTTCAGGGGGTAAAGAATTCGAAGGAATTTACAGGAAAAAACCTTTACGAAGAGGTAAGATCTGTGAAGGAACCCGGCCGGGTAAGGGCGGCAAAAATGCCCCAAACGAGTTTCTAGTTCCAACTGTGGGGGACTTTGCCATGGAATAATCGATCGCAGTTAATTGTTCAAGGCTTATTAATTGGCCAATATTTTTTGTTTACCAGCTGCCAATTTTTAAATTTCAACAAATTTTCACCGATGTTGTGTATTTATTTTGTACAATTATTTCATTTTATTCTATTTTATTCACTTTATAAGATTTTACGGAGTGGTCTTGTATTTTTATTTTCAATGGATTTTAAAAACCATTTTAGAGGAAACCGTATTTTTACAATCTTACTATTTTTATAAAACTATTTTTACTACGGATTAATTAATTTATTTATCTTGTAAATTTATAGCTAGACGTATTTATGCTTGACATGAGCAAACCGACCATAAACATAAAATAGAAAAAAAAAACTAACAAAAAAATACATTTTAAACAAAAATTAGTAAAATAGATGAAAACCCACGGGGATGCCGATTTTTTTTTCTGCCTCCTAAACTGCGATGTTCTGGTTAGTAAAAAGCACAAAATGTGAATGAATGTGAATGCTGTCTTGGCGTTTGCTCTCAGGTCTGCTCGGAGCAATCCAGGTCAGGAAGGACCGGCCTAGTGAGAAGGATAAAACTTTGAACGGTGTGTGGATTGCAGTGCGGAAAATTGGTGAGGGTTACCATTGTTAAAAGAGGAACGCCCAGAGTTTTGATAAAGAATTGCTATGAGTTGGGTTCGGCTTTGCTCATTCCTCGCAGTACGGCTGCCAAGGGCATCACCGTAGAGCGATTGGCAGCGTGCTGGACTAGAATTCCAGGGGTTGCAAGCTCAAATCCCGCCGGGGAGCCCTCTTTTTTTCGAAACTCGAATCGTGTATGGCTGGGCCCTTCCCTGGTTGTCCGGACGATATCATTTTCATTTAATTTACTGTGAACTGAAGGCCCTAGTTCTGAGAGAAATAGAGACTAGACCACACCTCGGAGCAGTTTTCAGGGGTTCCTGAACAAAAACCCTTGGTTTGCCCGTGGTACCACAACACCCCACCATTCACTCCTTGATCATATATCCGCCAATCGGGGACGGTTTTCACTTGTTCATACATATAAGGCATAGGAAAGGCGTGAATTACCACGATCAAAATTATTTGAGGGACGAAATTTGACCATGTGTAAACTATAGCGTCAGTAGAATTCCCTGATTATTGAAACGAGTGCAGGAAATCTGGTTTTGTCGTTTTTCAGCGGCTTGCAGAACTTAAATGCAAAAATGTTGGTAAGTTGGTAGGTCATTGCTTTTATAGGGGAACAGTACGAGAACCCCCCATTCACATTTTGTGCTCTTTACTAACCAGATCTTGTGCTGGTGTATAACTTATCATGAATCCCTTTTTCACTCTTCTTTGTTTTGTTTTTGTATTTTTGTTATAGACCCGAGGCTTATTTATCTGATTTAAGGGGGAGTTGTACATGTGTTTCCTCGACCCCCTCCAATCATACCTCGCCTACTCCGCGTTACGTAAATTACCGCCGTATCTCTGCACCAATCCTGGACTTCAAGGGCTCATTTAAATCTCCAGGGAATTCCGCACAACCTTACGATCTTTTTTTTTCATATTTCATCCCTAAAATAACGGTAAAACGCACATAAACTTTTGCCTTGAAAATTCACACTCTTTCGACGACTTATTTAGGAAAGCAAGATCGTACGGTTGTGCAGAATTTCCTGAAGATTTAAACGAGCCCTTGAAGTCCAGGATTGGTGCAGGATACGGCGGTAATTTACGTACCGCGGAGTAGGCGAGGTATGATTGGAGGGGGGTCGAGGAAACACATGTACAACTCCCCCTTAACGTTTAAAAATGAGTCTTTTAATAACTTTTTGTGTTTTTAAATGTTTTTGCACTCGTTTATGTTGAGAATACATAACCATAAATTGACAAGATGAATAAATCCGTCTTAAAAAGAAGTATACCCTGTGCGAGCCTGAAACTCTTATGGAACACTAATGCCTTCTTTATCCGGCTGGAGCCTTTGAATATTTTCATGTTGAACATCATCAGTTGTCTATTTGATTTATTGCCTTAACGTATTAAAATGTAATTAATATTATTAGTTTTTAAGCCATACAACTTGATTAATGTTATATTTTTAGGGTTTTGGCTTTTTTCTTCTTTTTTTTTTCTTTCTTTTTTCTTTCTGAGAGCTCAGGAAACGAAGAAGTAGAAGAAGAAAAAAGCCAAAACCCTAAAAATATAACATTAATCGTATTAAAATGTATTTGATCACTAATTAATTATTAAATGAACTATGCAGGAGGATGTTCGGCATTTGGACATTCGTGCTTCGGCGGTCACGGCAAGCGATCAGAAGACACGACCACGTTCTCACGAATGATGATGCAACAACCGCACGGCTCGCAGAGAGTGCAGAAATTGCCTAGCACTGAACTCATCAGGCAATGGGTAAATTCCTTTTTCCTTGTGTCGCCATCATTTCGTTTTCTGAGAGTGGCAAGATTGGATGACGTTTGGTGACTCCTGGGGGTGAGAAGGGATATTTCTTAGTATTTGTAAGCTACTATTTCCAAGAATTCTAAATTGTAAGATTATCGAATTTATTTTAAAATATTCAATGGGTCGTCGCTTTTACTCATCTTTACTAAAAGTCATAAAAAGGCTGTAAAAGGGCTGAGGAAGTTTATAATATCATACATATATGGGCGAGGGAAAAAATTAAACGACTTTTGTGACCTATAAATAATTTAGTTTTTTTATGGTTCCTCTAGAAAAAATAAAGAAAATTGTAAAACACAGTCTTAATGAGAGAACTTTAACGAATGGGGTTGAAATAGGACCTGTAAAATAGGGGACAGAGCTTTTCCTGTCCTTACTTTTCTCGTGTTGGCATTCTCCTGTCAAAGAATAGTTGGGAAAGGATGCGCGATGATACTTTGCAAGTTTAAATTGGCTTAACGAACTTGCCGGAAAGTAGTCTCAATAGGACTATAAATAGGCTATGTGAAGAGGCGCCACAATTTTACATTTAAAGAAAAGTAAAGTTTTCTATTCATTCTCAGCTAAGGGACCGATATACATGAAATACCTTTAGCTTTTCATTAAGGGTTGTTCTTACGCACGACTGAATTAATTCCTCCAACTCTATTTAATTAACCAAATTGTTTTTTCCTTTCTTTTTTCAGTTAGCGTATCAAAATTCCGTGCACTCTTTGGACAACTAGTGGTAAAGAAGATAATAGCGATTTCTCTCTATTTCCCTTACATTTCATTTCTTTCCCGATACAACCACTTGGATTTCCTACTGAAAAATAGTTTTGATCTGTTAAATCGAAAATTAGTGAAATAAATCGGGCGAAAATAAACGTATTATTTTACAAATTAATACAACAAACTTATTATGTTCTAGCATGCAATCATATTCAATTTTTACTATTACAAAATGAATAATAAATAAAATGTAAACGTGCAAAATACACGGGGTCTATTTTGTGAAAAAAACGCATGTATATTTTTGGCAATTCCACTCACTCACACCTGTGGCGTAGTGATAATACACGATGCTGGGTGCCTAACTTCACTGCATGCCTTGAAAGAAAAAAAGAAAGAAGAAGAAAAATTTCTACAATTTTGACTTGGCAGTTCAGCACATCAGAACTTGGATGAAATCATCCCCCCGAAATCGAGTTTGCACAGAAAGGGTCGTTATCTGCCAAAAATTAACATCTGGGAAACTTTCGCTGAAGCCTTCTATTCCGGATTTTCTGCCAAATTTTCCCCTAAAGCTCCCTGTGAAAGTAGCCACAGTAATCAACCTCTCAAACTGGTTCCTTCCATCATATAGACGAATAGTTCTTCGTAAGAAACTCAGTCTCCAGTAAACTGTCAAGTTCTAGTTCTCAACAAGCGCGTAGCCAGCTCTTGATCTTAGGAAAGGGCCCGTTTCCTCGGGAAGGGGGAGGTGTCTATGCCCACGGCAAGGCTTCAGTTTTCCGAACCCTGCGCGCACAGGACTAGGAACGTGTAAAATGCCCCCCTCCCCTCGAAGAATAAAGCTTTTTAACGAGCTAACGCCCTTGAAATTATTTTTGTGAAAATGAAAATGCCAAACTTGCAAAATGTGCATAAAATATTCGAAGCAGAATATCCGTGAATACGAAGCAAATATCCGTGAAATAGGGTTTTGTAGGAGCCAAGTCCTCAATATTAGGTTCTAGAAGAAGAGTGAAAGTCAACGGTGAAATTGGGGTTTGATAGAGCAGGAGTTTCTGAATGAGCGAGTTTAGTTTTTTCAACTATCCAAACGTAATAAGCTAATTTTAAAAAGAACTAAAGCCATGGAATGCTGTTTAAAAAATGAAAATCCGCGAAATTGAGGTTTGAACGAGGCAAATCCTCAAAATTTGGCTCTAAAAGAGCGAAAATCCACTGAATTGGGTTGTTGGAGCAAAAATGACGAAAAAATTTGAATGAGCCGAGTATGTGAATTTGGTTTTGAAAGGGCCACAGTGTTTTCGACTAGCCAATTTTTAGAAAGAGGTCAAGCGTGAATCTCTTGAATTCGGATTTTTAACGAGTGTAGTTGACCAATTTTCAAGTCTGAAAAGAGATCTGGTTAATCGTCTGGACATGTTTTCGTTGATTTTCGTATTAACACACATCTTGTTGAACGCCGAATCTAATTAATAAACTCGTTGGGGACATGTTCAGACAACATATTTTGAAACGTAATTTTCGTTTCTTTGGATGCCCAATTTTGGTCCTTTACCGCTGCCTTTCGAATAAACATCATTGCTTTAATTGGAGGTTGGAGCACTGAAAAATTTTTATGGCCATGGAAGTTTTCTTGTTAATTTTTTTCGTATGCATTATTAATGAACGCCAAAAACGGGAACATGGAAGTATCCTGTGGTCCTCCACACAATCCCTGAATCATCAATTCCACAGTCTCGAGAAACAATGGCCCTGGGATGGGTTCGGCTCAGCTGAGCCCTCGCAGTACGACTTACAAAGGCGTCACCATGGTGCAATTGGTAGCGTGCTGGACTAGTAATCCAGAGGTTGCGGGTTCAAATCCCACCGGGTAGCCCATTTTTTCTCGAAACTCGAACCGTGTTGGGCTATGCCCTTCCATCGTCGTCCGGAAAATATCATTTTCATTTAATTTATTTCATTAAATACCGGGAACAACATCTTTCTTCATCTATCGATCCACAGCCTTCATTCAAATCCAAAATTCTGCAGCACACAATTAATCAATAATCAACCCTCACATCGGTCCACATTGGCTAATCTTCAATTACCGGCCCTTATGACTACAACCACCAATCGTCACTAAATTTTCAATCATTCGTCTTCGTTCGATCGTAAATCATCCTTCAATCTTCAATTTTTTTCTCGAACACTTCTGACCTATAAATACAAGATGACAAAAAAAGGGGTATGTTCTCGGCAACATTGTAGTCAGTTGTACGAGAAATCTCAAAACAGAATAGTTAAAAAACTCCAGAACCAATTGTTTCGAAGTTAATTACCGAAAATATTGTTCCGAATGTTGTTTTAAAAAATGGAAATCCGCGAAATTGAGGCCTGGGGAATGATTTTCCTTCAAAACAAAGGTCATATTCGCGTTTTTCATACCAATAAACAACTAGATTTGGATTCCTATAGGTAATTCTGTGGCAAATAATTTTTGACGTAGTCTCGCCAAATTCTACTCCTCCCACAATTTTCGCTTAATCTTAGTTTTTTTCGGGTACGAATATTTGAAATTAAGATACAAAGGGGCTCTCGCGCCCCCTTTTTTGCAATTTCGACCGTTGTTTTGCGCTACTGGTTCTACGTACTGGGTCTACAAAACAAGTTGCATTTTTTCGGCTATACTTTTTGTATTGGTCAATTCGAAAGGACATTTCACGAGGATGCTGGAATAATTTGAATGGAATAATTTGCTTCGAAGTTACACCTAAAAACGATATTTCAGTAGGGGGAGGACATGCCCGATAAATAATTTTTTCTCAAAACAAAGGGTAGATTTGTGCTTCTCATACCAAGAAACAGCCAGGTTTTCATTTTCATGCAATTTATCGAAAAAAAATCGACAGACCGACAGCATGCCGAAACCCACTTTTTCAACTTTTCTAACGTTGTACATCAAGAATGTGAAGTCAGCTCGGACTCGATTTTTTTTCACGATCACCATACTTCCGGGGCTAAAGAGGTTATATTTAGATGGACTGTAATCTACCCCCCGTCCCAAGCAATCCTATGCAAATCGTGATAAGGTAATCCTTGTGTAACCAATACCTACATAAAAAAAGTTAGCCCCGATGTCCGGAACTCTCCATTCCCGTACGGAACGTGGAAGTAAAAGTATTTTTGCGTGCCTTAAACTTACTATTATGCCTTATGAAAGGCAATTATTGCTTTGAATTCAACCCGTTAATATCACTTTAGCGCAAAAAATAAAAACCAGCCCCCGCCACTATCTTTTTCGGAACCAAACATAGTGAGGGGGGGGGGAGGTGATTAGTCGTTTTTTGCGTTAAAGTGACATTTTCGGACTGGATTCCAAGCAATACTCGCCTTTCGGTACGTTTAAGGCACAAAAGACAATGTTTTTACTGGGACAAACACACTGATTTTGCACGTTTACACCTTGTTTTTTGGAAATTTATGCGTGATATCTCTCTCAAACTTGGACCAACTTCAATTTTGAGAACGTCATCAGAAATCTCACAAAACGGACATGTTTTTCTGATATTGGGAACATATTGGAATCATTGTAACTTGGGCGCAGAGAGAGGGATAAACATAGCCAAACCCCACCCAGGTCCATTGTTTCTCTAAACTAGGTGTTTCTCCTGATCGGTAAACCACGCCGAATTTTATCTTATATAGATGTTGTAGATACGAGGGTTTCTGTCGCCGTTATTTTAATTAAAAAAAAGTAAATTAACTAACTGATTTGTCTAAAAATCGCGTAAGCACAGTTTACAAAATAAAATATGAAATTATATAATCCGACATTATTGCCCAATCAAATTGGACAAATAAAAGCGACTGAGGGAAAAAATTAGGTTGTTCCTGGATTTTGGTACAGTTGTTCCTGTGGATCTTGGCCTAGTTGTTCTTTGATGCTCAGAGTACAACATACTGAAAGTCCTCGAGGCTGGAGGTGGAGCGTGAGCTAGCCGGAGGAGAGCGCTTTTCAGGTGGATGCCATCACTATTCAGCTTCTAACTACGAACTCATCAATCCTATCGAGTTTCAGTCCATATCAAAAATAAAAGTAGGCACAAAACAGCGTTTCCCACATAAAAGTCCTCACGTTAATTCCCGTGAAGTTATGATCAATAGATTTACTCATCCACCTGCTGCTGATGATACAGCCGACATCAGAAAGCGTGTGACATTTTTCGAACTTCTCGATAATGCATTGAAGCACTGTTGTTGAGCTTTTGAGCTTATAAAACTGTGGCGTTTCCCACATAAAAGTCCTCACGTTAATTCCCGTGAAGTTATGATCAATAGATTTACTCATCCACCTGCTGCTGATGATACAGCCGACATCAGAAAGCGTGTGACATTTTTCGAACTTCTCGATAATGCATTGAAGCACTGTTGTTGAGCTTTTGAGCTTATAAAACTGTGGCGTACCCATAATCGTATCCATAATACGAGGATGCCTTGATAATGGTGTGCACACTCCACACTTCTTGGCAATAAAGGTGGTATCGACTGGCGGCCATCTTACCAGGATTGTGCCGCCTTCCCGCCCTGGCTTGATGCCTTGGAAAGCACACACATATACCAGGTTTAGTGGCTATCTTACCACTCCAGTGATCTGTTTATGTTAATAGTTTTTAGTGCAATTCATTTTTTTTTAAGGTCCTGCCTAACTTGGGGTACGTGACGTTATAGGCTTTCTAACTGTGGATTCGGTACGCGCACTTTTGTCATTCGGAAGTGTTCGTCCAATAAGTATACAAACAGGGCAAAAGTGTGTGACTATTCGGACTTCCTTCAATGTACGAAAACTAAAGAACTGAGCGTGAAACGTTGAGCTTTGTGACTTTCTCGGAGTAATCAAAAATACGGGAAGCAGAGCAACATGCAAAAAACACTTTTTAAAAGCTAATAGCACAGAAATAAAGCTAAAAAAAAAAAAAGGCCGAATAGTGGCAAAATTCGGCCCAACTTCAAATTTTGCTTTAAAAATTCCTTTTGATGCATCCTTCTAGGTTTCGAAGAGTCCGCAACGATGCGGGCTAGCAAACATCATTTAAGGGAGGGTAGACGTTGGCCAACTCATCGCTATTAGGGGTGAAGAAATTTACTCGAACGGGGTGTCTAATCCTAAATAGTTTTGTGTGCCGAGTCGATAAAAATCAACCATAAGTCCGTGCGACGATTATTTTTCGAGCTACGACGTAAATTGGACCAAACAACTTGGTTTTTGGCTTAATATTACCAAAAATTCTCACGTCCAACGATTAGCAATGCAGTTGACGTGGGTGTGATTTCTGAAGTAGTTTTTGGCGCTGAATTAAATGCATGGTGGCTGGTTTCTCTGCGAATAATATTCTTCGAGTTACTAACGAAAATACCTGAAAAAACTATGTAAAATATGTATCAAGATTTTGGACAGGACCAACCATGTTCTCTGATCTTACGTAGTTTTTTGTGCTGAATCGAATGATCGTTTGCAGGGATCGCTGGAATCAATACTTGGGTGAGTTGGCCAACTTCCACTCGTCCTTAAAAATAGGTTGGGCACCCCGTATCGTTGCGGACTCTTCGAATCCTCAAAGTATGCGTCAAAAGGAATTTTTTAGGCAACATTAGAAATTGGACCGAATTTTGCCGCTATTCTGGCTTTATTTCCTGTACTATAAGTCCTTTAATGTTTTCAATGTTAATAAAGCTTCTCTAAGTAGAAATAAATGTCGAATTATGGGGAAAATTAATACGATGTGCAGTTACCGATGATGGAAAACAGCGAAAGCCACAAAGCTCGACGTTTTACACTCAGTTCTTTATTTTTTGCACATAAATGTGAAGTAGGTAATGGAAGGAGGTCGGAAAAGTCAAACTCGTGTCCTTTTGGCACTCGGTCTTGTAAATGGTACAAATTGACGTACCCAATCCAGTTAGAAAGCGCGCAGCGTCACGGAAACGAAATTAAACAGGAACTAAACACAAACACAATGAAACGCGCTAAAAACTATCTACATCAAAATTTATCTCATAAAAAAAAGTGGTAAAATGGCGGCCGATAAGGAAGTGTGACGTCATGCTGATACCACCTACAGCTGAAAATAAATAATAATAACCTTCATCAGGGCGCGCTCCCTTTTGTAACGCTATCGGGCGCGGAGAGGTAATCTACCGCCTTCTCATTTTTTAATTGTTTTTCTCCACAAATTGCTTCAAATCGTCTTAATAAGGGTTAAAGGGTGTTTTGGGGGGGATTTTCGGAGGGTGGGGGGAGATTAGGTTGGTTGATTGGAAAATTTGTTCCAACATTTGGCTTCTATAGTGAACAAAAGAAAGTTACACTCCTGGGTGCGCGAAGATGGTATATTACCGCTTGCCACGTCTTCATGAACTTTAATGACAAATAAAATGGAATAAAGCCAATCGCTAGGACCAAATGCCCCTCCTCCTACAGTGCAACAGGTTTCAACGAGGTATGCGTGGCCTCTTAGGCATTTTGCTGTCAATCACACGAGTGGTATCATTCGTTGACGCATTTGGGCGGTAGTTTACCGCTCGCATGAAGGTAAATAGAATGTTGCAACTCAAAAAAAGATCATTTAAACTGCCTAAAATTAATTTCATCATTCGATAAACAAATAAAATTATTCTATGAAGGTAGATTGACGTGCGTTTACACTGAAGTGTCCCGCGATCCTTATGTCTCGACATAAATGTTGAGTGTTGGTTGTGAAATTTATTGACTGTATACAAATTCTGATAACAATTTCTGGAAGTTTGTGTTTACACCAAGGAAATTTGTGTCTGACACTAAATTTCAAGCAATACATAATTTCATCATTTTCTACATAAGAGAAATGCATCGCATCTTGTTCCAGGGCTTACACCTCACACTGGTTGCACTTGCATCGCACTTCAAGAAAGCCTCATAAAAGAAGCGTCTGTGCTTTACTCTTAAATATATTGTGAAGGACGTTGGAAAGAGAGAAAATAAAGCAAGTACCACCACACAGTTCAGATTCTTAATAGAAATGAAAAACTTATTGAAAATTTCCACGAATGGCGCGAAAAAAGCGGCTTAATTTTTTGTGCGAAAATATTCCGTTCAATGAATTCACCCATTGGAAACAGTGCTCGCTATAACAAAAAAAGGAGTGGGTGGCTTTTTTATTGTATTTTTTTTAATATTATAAGGACTTCTTGTTGCTCTGTGCCCTCTTGTTTTGCACTCTCCCAACTTTGAAAACTGTTTTTCTTCCAGGGGTATTACTTTTTTCTCTCTTTCACATAATAAATCCCCGTTTTGCTAAAAGTTCCAGGTGACACCCCTATTTAATAAAATCGACAACAACAAAATATAAAAATGCGTCCCCTACTACACACGCTGAAAAGTAACATTTCCTCAAATTTTTCCAAATGGTAATTTATCCTTCGGTCTATCGACTCGGTAAATTTTTTCGGCAACGTTGAAATATCCAAGATACTCGACTTCGTCGGGAGTGGTATCGTGGCGATAGTGCCCCGCAATTTTGTCACCGACCACGTGAAAATGTTGAACTCGGAGTCTTAAATCCTATAGGAAGTAGAAGAATAGCCGTTAAGATTATTGTTATACGGAAGGCATGCTAATCTATGCTAATTAGTTTTATGTAGTCGAAAAAAAGACAATTATTTTCCAACGTACAGGAATATCTTCGGAAATCAACATGCCGACGGCGGTCAAAGGCGTTGGAATTTCGTAAAACGTGAACCATTCGTTCAACTTTTTGTCAGTGTCTATTGGGATGTCTGAAAAGTCCGGCATGATATGTATTTTAGCTTTGCCAGATTTTAGAACGAATGTTCCTCCAAGCCCTAAAAGAGAACAGAAAGGTAATTATTTACAGCTTGCTATGTTTTCAATATATCTTTATACTACCTATAGTTTGGTTGGGAAATTTTTCAAGAAGAGCAGCTCTGATCGACTCGACGAAATTTTCGGTTCCAATCCTTCGTTTGCATGAAATTTTTAGTACCTATAATGACAGTTTCATAGTGTTGGTTTACAATCTCGCTTTGACATTGAAATCTTATGATGTGGTGAACGCAGAAACAATTCACTTAAAGCGACTCACTTTAGATGGCCTTCCCTCCGATACAAAGAAATTCCCTGTAAAACAGAATCTGGTTTCATTCGATGGAACGGCGAGTGAACCTGCTTCGCCTGTTGTTTTGTTGATCATGGCTAAGTGAGTACGACTTACGGTTTGGTCACCGTCAATGTACGCGTTGGCTACGATCTGGAAAATAACGAAAATAGACAAATTTTACGTTTGAATTGCTTGTACAAAAGTAAGCAAGATGAAAGTGCCACACAATGTATTGCACTATAGTGTGCATTAAATCATTGAGACGTCACTGGGCTACGAATAGCTGAAGCGGCTTACTTTCCTTCCCAGGGAAATCGAAGAAAACAACTTAAGGCTAAAAAGCAAATATATAAATTAATGCAATCAAAGGCGCAAATTAGACGCAATGACGTTGCAATTAAAATAAAGAGGATTGACCCCGATCCTTGAGGATCCCCCAATTCAATTTGTTTGATGAGATAAATACAATTGCCTATTGTAGATTGTATAGATTATCATAATTCTACTGGTTTTGACAACACATTGCTCATGACTGGCTCATCTGGGCCATCAATGGTCTGGAGTTTCTTCTGGCTATGGTTAGACCTTTGATGTGGTTATACCTTGGCTGGGCGTTGGAGGTTGGACCTTAACCTTGGTTGGATTTTTGGTTTGGTTGGAGCCTTTCTTTGGTGGAAACTTTGCTGAGGTCGTTGGACTAAATTGCTGTGAGTGGACATTTTTTGTGTGGTTTGACCTTTGCTGGGGTTGACCCTTTGCCATGGTTAGACCATTATACTGTGGTTGGACGTTTGCTATGGTTAAACTTTTTTTGTGGTTACACCTTGGCAGCTATTATAGATAGCTCTTGGGGGTGCCCTGGTCTGCAAAGGACCATTTTGTGCGGTTTTGGTGCCTCTTGGTAGACCTGAAGCCACGATTTCTCTCACGGAGCACCTAGCAACTATGGGGACTGGGCAGTTGAATAGATGTGGAGTGTTTTGTACCGGTGGTGCGCAAGAGGAGTCAATATTTATCCCAACTGTGCTCAGTTCTTTAATTTATTCACGTCAAAAATAAATAAAAGCCTCAGCACCGGCTGATGCCCCATTTCAAGTGATGCCCGGGGCGGGACGCCCCACCGCCCCGCCCCCTCATACGCTACGCAACTGGGCATTACTGAGCCTTGCGAAGGGGCTCTGCCGTGGCGTGTTGGGTGTTGCTCGTACCTGGAGTTATCAATACACTATTTCCATCAGCATAGCCGACACGAGGGATTAATTAGCCATTTATAGCATTTAAGTACATAGTCAATTCACGGGGCCAAATCCACTATTTTGAAATTCCAGGAAAAGGTTTCCTCACCTGTGTGTTTACTCCGAGGTATGGCCAAGGACCAGCCCCAGCCCCAACAATAGCTCTCGGTGATGAGTAGAGCTTATCAACAAGTTCTTTCAAATCATATATCTTTCCTCTTTGTGCAACAGGTAGTAGATAGGCGAGTCCTCCGACGTCGATGAGACTCACTGAGCCACCAATGCCTTATGTTTTCCAAACATTTAAAAAATTACATATTTATTCAATAATTCGTTATTGAGAACAGATATAAAATGTCCAACGTGAGCAACAAACGCGGCTTAGTAACCCATACCCGTCCACCGTGTTTACTACACAAGTTACACATCATGGCATTACATTACAGTGCAGAAAAAATAGCTAAAAATAAAATAATTCTCTGTTTGGACAATTTGTCGTTTTGTTGTGTGTGCACTTGAGAGAAAGATTCGGGACTTATGGCCCAAATTCATAGTCGTCCCCTGAGAAAAATATTCCCTCGACTCAATTCAAAACAGATGTTTCACAGACTAGAATGACTGCTTTTAAGTCCCTCAAGGGAACATTTTCCTCAAGGGACGACTATGAATTTGGGTCTCAACTCTCAAAGTCCCCCGGAAAGGGGAAAGTTCTACAGACTTGAGGGTTTGGAACTAATCTCAGCTCCGTCTGCATTATAGAGAAAGGAGAGGACCCGTGTGAGAGTTGTCCATGAGACTTCATGACTGATGGAGATAAATGACCTCCAAGCATTAGCTCATATTGCTACCGAGCTACGGAAGCATTGTTTTCACTTTTAGGAAATTTTTTTTTTCTTCTTCTTTAAAATCGAAATTTCCACTTGCATTTCACGTTTTACACCTTCCTGAACAATTTCGGTTTCGTGTCTGTCTGTCTGTATGTCCGCAAATCCTTGTAACAAGCGTATCTTTCATAGTTTTTATCCGCATTTGATGAAATTTTCAGGGAATATATGTGTTGGCTAGCAGAGGGTCCCCTATCAATTTTGTCAAAATCGTACAAGGGGGAGGGGGTGAAAATAGGGGTTGAATTCTCAAACAAATCAGCGGTTAAATTTACAATATTTCCTACCTCATTTGACCCATTGTTGAAAGATGCTTATGTTTTGTTTTTTAAAATGATTTGAGAAAACAGTAAAATATGTTAACAAACGTTTTTTTTCGTTATTTATTTAGAGAACGGAGAAAAAAAAACGGTAGGAAAAAAATTAGACGGTGTCCATAGAATAGGTCAAGATGGAAAAAAGGCCGATGGGTTCACATTCTTTGTTGTAAACTCGTGATTGTGACTTAATTTGTTTATTTGGTGTCAAATATTTTGTTTGTTTTCCCGAAATGTCGGTCAGGAATGATAAAAAAAAGCGAAGATACCTTTTAAGAGGCAACGAGTGATAAAACTGACAACCAACTACAAAACTGATTACGTCAAGAGGCAGCGATCACATCAGAATTTCCAGCGAATCATTTATTTGCCGCGTATTTGGGCAGTGAAAATTAACGATTCTGTTTCAAAACAACATCAGTGATGCCCACGTTGATGAATTTTATGACTAAAATCATTGAATTATCAACTATTTCAGTATTATGAGAAGGCCCCCATCAGAGAACATGAGCGGATAGTGCCCATCAGTGACGACACGAATCACCAACCAATCACAAACGTTTAAACTCGCATAAAAAGTTGGGCTTTTTAATAATTGAATAACAAATAAGTTTTTTTATTTTGGGTTGGGATTTTTGCTCCCGTTAAGAATAAAAAAGGAGAAACCCCGCCAAATACAAAAATTATTATATTTATTTTCGGTTTGAACTCTGAAGTTGTACCATGATATCTATCTTGATACCATAATGTTTTTTTCAACACTTGGCTTTTGTATAATTTTTGAATTTAGCGGGTGATGTACTTTCATAGCAGAGCAGCGCAACGTATCGGGAGCAAAAATCCCAACCCACGAACCGCTTCACTTTTTCAACACACAAATAATACAAAGTTTAATGACTTGGTTTTCCATATGACTTTGTTTTGTTGGGTGAGGCCTGATAACAGATGGTGTGTAGTAATGGCTACCGGCTTCACAATAGTATATTGTACAACTAGTGAGTAAAATGTGAATTTACTTGCGAGTTTGAAAGCACGAGCCGCACGAGTTGTGCATGCTATTTTTCTCGCGGCGGAGCTCGCTTCATAAAAAACAGTAGTTTGACAAGGAAAAGTGTTAATTCTTTAAAAAATAAATCAAGACTACTATCTATCACTAATGCGAGTCAGTGTGAAGGTTACGGGAACTGGTGAGAATCTTATTGCTAGTAGAGGCACCGCTGCGCTCTACCGGTCAAACAAGAGCAACAACCATTTCTTGCTCGGCCACGAATGAGTAAAAAACAACTTTACTCACTAGTGAGTAAAGTTGTTATTTACCCGTTGTAATTTTTGAGGCCAGTAAAAAATCACTTTACTCCTTCTGCGTGGAATATAAAAGGTGTACTTTACCCGCAAGTCGCGAGAAAAAATGCGTTTTACTTCCTCCACTTATTCCTACCTCCATGTGATTTACGAATTGGATCATTTCTTTTTTCAGTTTTGTTCATTTATTCCCACCTCCGATATTTTTCGGATTTTCGCATTTTCCTCTACCGTATGCTAAGTCGTTCCTCGAAATTTCCTCGACTCCAACCTTCCTCGCAAACTGTAGAATCACATGTAATTTTAGAATTTTTTCAGTTTGTGAGGGAGCTTTGAGGTCGAGGAAAATTCGAGGAATGACTTGGCATTCAGGCCGTGAACAAAATGCAACCTCCCCCATCCTCGCACGAAGGTGTGGTTTTTAAGAGGGCAGAAATAACGAAATTCTTGTTTTGAACGATCCGAATTAGTTTTTGACGTGGATACGTCTGTAGTTTCGTTATAGGGTACATTTCTCAAAGTTCAGAAGAAGTTCTAGTTGGCGATCTGACTATGCGCATTTCACTCAAACCCCGTTCTTTCTTCGCCATCCAGTAGAGCATTCTCCTTCCCCCTACTCACACAGCTCCATCACACTCCTCTTCTTCTATCACTGGATCATCCACCTACGCCTATCACTCCCATGCTCTTTGTCTCCGTAAACCGGTCGAAAAACGGAATAAATTAATAAATAAACAGTGACGTATCCACGGAAATATTTCGGGTGTAACTACTACAGCCTGCACCAATTTTTTTTTAACTAACCATTAACCTGTCGATCTGGTTAGGAAAGCCATGACTTTAGGCGATGAAGCGTAAATCCCCGAAATTGTTTTTTTAAGGTACCAAATCTAATAAATTTGGTTTTATAGAGCGATTGTCTACGAAATTGGGGCTTGAAAGAGCCATGTCCATGGAATTTGGCTTTTGAAAGAGCAAAATTACAAAAAACTGGTGCTTGAAGGTGCCAAATTCACAAAGTTTGGCTTTGAAAAGAGCGGACTTCCGTAAAGCTGGGCCTGGTGAGAGTAGAAATAAAATTTTGGTTTTTGAACGAGCAAATCCGTGAGCCACATTATTTTTCGAACTAGCGAGTTCTGCTAAACTGATTCCAGAAAAAACTAAGGCCATGAAATTGGTTTTTGAACGAATGAAAATACGCTAATAAATAAGGCTTTGAAGTATAGCAAAAATCAGTGGAATTGAGTATTGAAGGAGCGAAATCCGTGACATTTGGTTGTTGAAGAGCGAAAATGTGGTTAAGATCCGAAACATGAAATTTGTTTTTTCGCCATTCGTGTTTCGACAATTTAGTTTTTCGAATTGGCCGAACCAGTGGAACTGGGTCCTTATTCTCTAACGAAATAGAAACGTTGCTTCGGTTGAAACATTGAAATATCATTCATGAAATTAAGAAAACTGAACGGAAACATATGACTTTTGGAAAAAGCAATGATGAAAAAAGTTAGTGAATAAAACCCCTGGGGCCTTATTCACTACCTTTTTTCATCATTGCTTTTTTCAAACATCATAAAATATGTTTCCGTTCAGTTTTTCTAATTTCATGAATGAGATTTGAATGTTTCCACCAAAGCAAAGTTTCTATTTTGTTAGAGAATAAGGCCCAGATTTCATAAGGAACCAAACTCACTAAATTTGGTTTTTAAATAGCAAACATCTGTGAAATTGGAGTTTTAAGGAGCCAAATCCGCAAAATAACTTACTTTTTGAAATAGGGCCAAATCCGCAAAACTTGGCGATTTGGTTTTGGAATAAGCCAAATCCACGAATTTTGTTTTGAAAAGAGCGAAATAAGTATTTTGAATCAGCCAAACCTATACAAAACTGACTTCATCATGAGGTAAAAACCACGTAATTCGGTGATAAATAGCGAGAAACTTAGCGAAATTTGGGTTAGAAGTAGCAAGACTCCGTGAAATTGAGTTTTGAAGGTGTCAAATTTGAAATCTGATATATTTTCTGTGCCCGAGTAAAACGTTATAGAGTAGGCTCTGGCAGACTTCTCTCAGCGCCTGATTTTGAGACCTCAAGACTCACGCTCTCGAGCACCTCAACCAAAACCTCTCGAGATCAGTTTAGTCTCAAGTGTACACACGCACCTTGTTCAAAATTCCCCAATAAAGAAAGGTAACACTTTTTAGATTTTGTGCTTCCAAGAGGGCTTTTCTCATTCTCAGGAAGTAATTGCAACCGTACTTGTGTAGAGTTGTATGTAGTTTTGATTGCATGCATTTCGGACGGCAAACTGTATAGCTCATCTTCAGCATCACACCCTTGTCTCCTTAAACAACAATTCAAGGCCAAGGAAATGCATACAATAAAAATGCTTGAAAATAGTGTAGTTGTTGTTGTTAGTTCCTGAGAAGGAAAAGGCGAGCACGCGTATGGTGTGCCAGCCGAGGTAATGGAAGGAATGGATTCAGTCTATTTTTTCTGTACTATTTTACCATAAGCAAGTCGAAACATTTCGTTTTTTATTTACCTTCTTTGGCAAGTGAAAATGGATTCTGTGTTAAATCAGGAGAATCCACAACTTCGACATTCACTTCAGCGTAGTTTTTCTTCAACTCTTCATTGAGCACTGGAACGAATGGTCAGAATAAGAAATAATGTAAATAAATATTGTCAACATGCCATATTTTTCTGAAATTGATTGTGATGGTGATGGTACTCGATGTTACGAAACCGACTTTTCAACCTCAAAAGCGGCAAGGGTCATTGCTTAACAGTGAATAAAAATGAGTAATTATAGGAACTCCCTCCTGGGAAAGTAAAATTATAGAGTTGTGATTCAATATTTTCTATTCAACATATAAGAACTCGTTTATATTAGCATTATATTAAGCATTTAGGATGCTTTTCATCCTTTTACTGAATAGGAGTAAACAGTCTGGTTCTCATCACCTAACACCTACACGTCATTTGTTATAAGTTTCACCGCGAATTGTAACAAAAGTATAATTAAAATTAATATTTCAAGTACCTACAAGTTTTCAATAAAACTGTTCCGTAAACCCAAAATTCCGAGATGCTTTCGAGGTTGAACACCAGTTTTGTCATAACAATCATTATAATAAATTATTTTAAACATGAATCCGTGTGCAGCACGAAGAAGACGTAGTAATCACACACAAAAAATCAAAATTAAAAGCCCCAAAACTGAAGGAAACTATACGAGAATGAGTTACATTAGTCTCTCCGTCAGTTATCCGTTCAGTGAACATGCAGATTAAAACTGCAGCTATGGCGCCACATGACCCTCCTCGTCTTTTGCAGTCAATTTTACTGGGCGTAAATTAAACTGAACTTATTTGGAGTACCTGATGATAAATTTTCTAAAGAAGGAACCTCGAGTGGAGTGCTGGTAAACGAATAATTCGACGTCAAGGGAAACGCTCCCGATAATTTCCCCAGAAACACAAGAAAACAAATGCCGCGAATCATCGTGTCAAAGCCGACGAGCAATCTCTTACTAATCTCTTACTAGACTCCTTTCAACGTTCGGTGCTTCTAACGGTGTAAAATGAGAGAGGAGGACGACCTAGCAGCTTATAAAACTGGTTGACCTTTTTGGAATAAAACTGGGACAAAGCACAAAGGACATGAAAAATTATGTATAATCAAATAATAACTGTGAGCCCTATAGGGGATGCGTACACTTTTATTTTCTAGGGAAAGTCTGCAATGGGCGTCCCCCTCTAAAATAATAATAATAATAATAATAAATGTTTTTGTGTGCCTTGTTTATACAGTCCTTAAGAAATAATTCTGAGCATAAGCGACAACGCGATGTGGCTTGTCAATGAGCAACCCGTTCAAAAGATTAGTCAGCATTTCCATTACTTCAGGGTGATCGTGAAGATATAATTCGTTCAAGTAGCTCATTTCCTCCACTTGATTTAAGAAGTAGTCGCTCAATTCAGGGTCGTACAAATACCTAGGAAAACCAGTGGAGCGGTGAAGTTTTGTCATAACAATTGACAAAACTTTCGTCCCTATTCGAATCGAATAGGGACGAAAATACGTATAGGTACCGATTTCTGAGGGGAACGCTTCGTTCCGGTGGTACGATTTTCTCATTGCTCAGAACTGAGTTCAAATCAATTTGAAGGCCAAAACGATCGTCATTGTGTCGAACCGCGACCAGTTGACCCAGTGAGGTAAGAAAGAAATTCGAAATCTAGAAAGGAAATTATGTCAGAGACAAGTTTTATCCTCCTGCCTACGCATGCATTTGCATGCGTTCTATACGCATTTTTTAAAGACAAAATTCACCGATTCTTTGTCTCTTGGAGTGATAAGTTTTCGTTTTATGCGTTTCACTTCAAGTTCGATACCGTTTAACTTCACTGGTCGAGATTGATGCGAGTAGACAGTGATGGGACAAATGTCTCCGGTCATTACGATTGTTTTAGCTTTAATTTTTCCTAGAAATGTTATAAAGTGCAGTTAGAGCATAATATAAGTGGTCAAAACTCGATTTAAGTTAAAGAAAATGTGAGTTGAACCTAGGATTGATAATAATAATAATCAATAGGCCCTGGCACTTAAGACATCGCCCATTTTCACCTCCAATCACGCAGAATTTTATCAATACCCCAAACGGACGATGCGTGGAATGGTTGTGTAGAAGCCTTACTGGATCCAACTGTGCAACTCGTACCAGCACCACGCAGGCGTTTCGGTCTCTGTCCGGTTTTTAAACGAACACCACCGGAAACGCACACGAGAAGCCGAGTATGCCGTGGCGTAGCTCGCCGCAGCCAGCTGCAGTAGCTTGCACAGTCAGCCAAGTGGGCCATAGCGGGATTCGTACTCATGCTCACTTTGTTACGAAGCGTGTTGTGCCCACCTATACACCATTGAGGCGCGTCAACCTATAGGATTTCTTAACCACCGGTTTCACACAACAGAGGATTCGCACCTCAAATTTGACATTCTTGTCGTATAGCACATATTTCGAATTTTACAGATTTTTACGGCGGTGGTGATTTTAATCTAAACCGTTATTTCAGGACTGAAGTTGGGGGGAAATGCATTTTTTCGGTCGCGTTTTCAATAACGTGTCATCCCTTGGAATCTCTTTGAGTGTAATATGTATGAGACCACAACATATTGGTTTAGTGCAAAAATACGGCGAGGATATATTTTGAGTTGCTCGTGCTGCCTCTATGGGATGAATTAATAATCTTACCTTTGAATCCACTTCGAGCCATTTTGCGTAGAAGAATGAGAAATGCCGCATCAGTTAAGCAACTTCTCATAGCATTCGGATCGATAATTCTTTTGCAATTATTGTCCTGCCCCTGATCGTCAGTTCGCCTGGTATTAAAAAAAAAAAAAAAAAAAAAAAAAAAAAAAACCTGCTGCAAGATGACAAGATGGAAGATGGAAGAACGTTGTTTTGTTGCTACTAAAAGGGGAAAATAAGCGTAGATCCCAAAAAATGATATAAACTATGTATCGATGTAAAAGAGTAAGGGGAAAGCCCTCGAAACACCATGGACCCTATTGGTCCACTTCCCCCCCCCCCTATTTCATTGGCGCCCTTTAAGACCCGGTGGCCAGCACTGACCACGTTCCTTCCAATGCCACTCTATCATTCTATTTCCCCATTAGTCCATAGGGAACCCTATTAGTCCATTTGTCCTGTTATATAGAACGATCGTGGATGCCTAGAATCCCTACTGTCAATTATGGAAACTTAAATTCACCTGATGCTTTGTACCCAATAGTTCCCTTCAACTCTTTGCGTATACAACATTTTCGATTGCTTAGTCACCCCCGGCTGTCTTGTCTCACGAAAAGTTGAATCTCGCCTCACTTCCGCCGAAGTTCTCGGTACGGATTTTGTGCTATGTCGTCTGTCATGCTCCTCTCCTTGACCGTCTTGCTCCGTTGTTTGTGCCGGTGAGCTCGTCGAGAATTGCTCGACGCGAAAATCGCGCTCTGGTAATAAATTACGTGACACCCAGCCTGTATGGTTCATAGCGTGACACTCTTTGGTTTCCTCCCTCGTGATGCCTGTTGAGATGAAAGCAGGATTGTTGTTGTTTTTTCCCCGAGAAATGGAGAGAACTAATGACTGCAAAGCGCGATTAGCAAAGGTATTAGCAAAGCGCAAAGAGCGATTTCTCCTTGCTTTTTTTTCTTCCGCCGTTCGCCACTTTATTACCGCCTCCACCTACGGACTTTGTCAGTTATTTGTGACTATCGCATCAAAAACAACAGCAGCGGCAACAACAACTGTAACCAATATAAGACATGTGCAACAGCAAAACTCGAAAGTTGAGTTATGCTGTCACGGTATGAGGAGTCCTCAGAAGGAAGAAATGTCTTCCGTTACCTTCAAATACAACGTGGAAAAGTTCTTGAGCGGATAGCTCAATTTGAACCCTCCAAGTTCCGCGTGTGACGTGATTTTCGTCTACAACAAGAAGCTCTTCGTCGAAATTTAGCTGATTCATTTCGGCTCGTGTAATGTACCAACGTGATAGATCCTTGTTGATTTCTACCACGTCCAAGAATAAGCCTCAGTTTTTTTGTTTAATTTTTTTGTTTAACCTCACCAAGCTCTGTTTCTTTGAATATTTCTTCGGATGATGCCGTTGACTGTAGAGATCTTCGGCGTTCCGTCAGTTTACTTTGTATTGACTTCTGGTCGTCGCTTAATAATTCGTCTTCCACCTTCTTCCCAAGAAAGGTTTCATCCTCGCGCATCTCATCTTCATGTTTTTCGTCCTCATACGTGAGCCCTTCTTCCATTCTTCGGAATTCTCGCTCTTTCTTGGCTTCTTTTTCTAACCGAAGTCGTTGATAAAGTATCGCTTCAATTCCTTTGTCCGTCTCTTGTGCCTGTTTCTGCGCTTTATACTCGGTGAGCTTCTTCTCTCTCCACGCTTTGCGGTACTCTTCCTTCCACTCTTCAACCTTGAGGCGAAGAAATTTAACGTGAAGTTAAAAATGAACTTGAGCTACAACGAATTGAGTTTTACTTCTTTCGTTCTTTGCTCGTACAATGTCGATTTGGTCAAGTGAGTGTACTCATCCCCCGTAAGCCGAATCATGGATCCTTCAGGGCTAACGGGGGCCGCAAACATTGACTGTTAAGAAGCAAAAAGAAAGATGACGAAAAATCCCACAGACAACGATATGAGAAGTCAAACCTGAAGTGCAGCATCGGCCCACGCGTCATCACTCGATAGAATTCCTGTATCCACAGACCCAACGGAAATTATGGCCGACGTTGCCACAGAGGTCTTGCTCTGGTGCCATGCCGTCGAATGTCGCGCAAAGGCCGACTCACCGCTTCTGATCGACGCTCTCTCATTGCCGGGCTCCTGCCAAATGACCTCTTTGGTCGATTTTCTTTCTGTTTGCATCACAAATTCAATTGAGGAACTTGGGAAGATGCTCCTAACTAAAAATAAATTAGGTAATAAACAAAAACGAACAGCTTTGATACTTTTATTTATTTTTTTTAAATCATAGCAGACTGGAACGAATTTTCAAAACATGAAATAGCATATTTTCCTTCCAGGACTTGATAGGAGAGGAACTTTTTGCTCGCTTCAGTAAAAGGAACGAGCACCTTTTGTTCAACAACCAAGTGTTCTTGAACAAGCTTGGTAGATTCTTATATGCCACATACGATTTGACTGAGCTGTCGGAGGGGGGGGGGAGCAGGACTAGGACTACAGCATTATCATTTTAGTAATGTGGACCGGTAGCTGCACTGTTTAGTCAATTTGGGGAAACTACCGGCCCAGGACGGACCCACCTAATATGAAAGACGGTGATACACCGGACACTGGAATTTGTACTGATGGATTAATACTACAATGAAAATAACCAATAACTCATAATTCGATAATGAATTTATATTTCAGACTTTATATTACTTCAGTCTGACAATAAACCTTCATTCGGACTGTCATTTCCACTTTCGGAACCGGAGAAGGAAGGCAGAGGAATCGTCTCGATTTCTGGTCTTCTCTTAGAGGCGCTTTTCCGCGATAACAAATTCCCATCATGTATTTGGATAGGTTCTTGACGTTGAACGTCCCGTTTTAGATCGGGAGAAATCATCCCCATCCGATTCAACTCCGTTCCATCGGTGATAGCGGAGCCGCCTTCGAAGATCTTGGCGATTCTCGAAACCCCCCCGCCTGCTATCGACGGACATATGAACCTGACAACTTTCTGTTTCTGACTGTAGTCTTCTCGCTGATTTAACGTCAGTGATTCATCCACGGTCAGTCGATTTGCCTTAATCTCAGTCGTCCTTTCCATTACAACTTGAAACTGTCGCTCTGGAATCTCTTCGACTCTCATGTTCCTAAAATCAAGAAAAGAGTCTCGACTTCCACTCGCTTTTTCAACTGACGATTCGTGGCTGAAATCTTTTTCTAAAACAACAAGTGACGTTCTCGGTGGGCAAGTCACCTCTACCTCGTGTTTCTCATACGAGCTTTTGGAAGTGTCATCTTCCAAACTTGGGTAAAAATCATCAACAGTAATTTTAGCCGGCTCTGTATCTTCGCTATCAGTTTTAGCAGCGGGTTCTACGACAGGAACAGTATTGAAATCTATTGCTTCAGTTTTTTCATTCTCTTTACCACTAGTTTCATCCTCCTCTTTGTCGGACGGTGACGTTGCCGGTCGAATGTACATAGATCCCAGGTATGACAGTGACGTTTGACCCGTCACAAAGGACATTCCATCGCCAGGTTCATCATCACTATCCCTAAACTCGTCTTCAATGTATTTCTGATCGTCTGGAAGATTCATGGCCGACATAGCGCTCAATCGCCGTATGTAGTTACTCATTAGAACGTATTGCTCGACCAACGGTCGTTCTAGAATGTAAGCCCAACACGGTCGGATTTCTACCACATCGTCAGCATCCTCCTCGAACACCATTCCCTCTCCGATCGGTTGAGCTCCTCGCGGTACGCCGTAATACTTTTCAGCCGCAATCAATCTTGCTTTTATCTGCTCTGAAGTTGGGAAATCGGGAGGGTGGTCACGGTAGATTCGTACGGACGTTCTAATTTTATCCTTGTCTTTTAACATGATGTCAGGCTCTGTTTTAAGAAGCTCGAGGTTGGTCTTAATTTTCTTTTTTCCACGTCCACGAGGTTTTTCTTTAACTTCTTTGTCTAAAGAACAAACGGGTGAGGAATTGATAAAAATGTAGTTTCGTACCTGAAAACTATACCCTTTTTGACGCCAGAAGTGAAATTTGTGTACCACTTCCTCAGCCATGATATTGTTCTGGAAAGACTATCGGGTTTTTCCGCTTTTGATTGATCGCGACCACTTGCCATTGGAGCAATGGTTATCAATAATTTCAAGAAGTCATGTTTATTTTCAAATGTAACATATGAATTGAAACGTTTCTTGCACACGTTCAGAGAACCATGGAAAAGTAATAGTCCGGGAGCCCACAGTATCAAAAATCCGGGTCACTTGATCGTGTCTGGCACCTGCACAGGACGTTTTTTATGGTCTAGGAGATGACACTTCTGAGTTCGCCAGACATTTTCCGTGGGACAGGAGCTCAGAGCAAAGCTAGCTGTTGACAAACAAACTTTTGGGTGCTTTGAAAACGACTGGCGAGAGTAAAAAGTCGTTTCCCTCGACCAATACGTTACGAAACCACCAATGCCATCCAATTTTATTGTAGATAGTGCCCTCAGCGAGCTTTAGAAATTGTGATATTTCCAGGCTCACTTGTATAGCTAGGGTTTCATTCGAAATTGGATGGGGGTGGTGGTTTTCTAGTTTATTGTTTGGAAAGAACCAATTTTTACACTTGCCAGCCGTTTTCAAGCAGCCCAAAGGTGTGTTTGCCAACAGCTAGCTCCGTTGTGAGCCCCTGTCCCGCGGAAAATGTTTGGTGGTCTCAGAAGTGTCGTCTCCTAGACCATAGAAAACGTCCCGCGCAGGTGCCAGACACTTCAAATGACCCGGATTTTTCATACGGTGGGCTCCAGGACTGTAACGTTTAAATGAGATATAGGAATCATGAATGCCTTTTTTGAACCTTGAAATCCTGAGCAGTGTCGTTTCTAGCCCTCGAGGGGCCCCTAGGCGAGAACTATCGTGGGGCCTGAAAGTACCAAACTGACTATTCACGCCCTTGAAAAAGACAATACTGATAGTTTGCGCCGTGGAAATTGTCAAACCAGCTATCTAAGCCCTAAAAATATATTAAACTTCAGACTAACCAAATTTAAAGGAACCAAATGAAAAAAGATTAATATATACTCCCGAATAGAACAATTATAAATATAAAAATTATATCTAGAAACAAACCCAGTGGCAAAACTGGCTCTATACAGTGTAGAAATGGTTCGACTGACGACTTGTGCATTGAAAAGGCGTAAACAGATGAATTCTGTCCTGAAAATTGCAAAATCCACCATTCACGCGCCAAAAATGGCTATTACTGACTATTCATTCTTTTGACTTGACGGACTTTGCGTCCTAAAAATTGCTGAGTACTAACTGGTTTGCGCAAAATGAGCAAATCGGACGGTTCGTGCCATGAAGATGGCTAAAGGCTAAGCTGATTATAATGAACGTTAAAAATAGTCGAACTTTGGTGATACCATTTCTAACCCGACGATAAACAGATGATTCTCGCCGTTAAAATTGCAAAATCGCACCCTTAAGCCGGCTTCACATGTGATTTGTAAAAAGCTCGGCTTTGAGCTGTATCCTATGAAATATAATTAATTCAAACGCGGGTTGCTCTTTGATTGGCTACAGCTCAAAGCTTAAGCTGTCACAGCTCGCATGTGAAGGCGGCTTAAAATTGGCAAAGCGACTCCATGCGGCCCATAATTGGGGGTGAACGCATTCTTGTCCACATCGAGCCCCCGGACGTCCTCACTGCACCACACGAGGATACTGAACGTATGCACCGTCACCGTACGTCAGCCGAACGTAATCGCGACAACATGAGCCGTAACCATCGGCCACCAAATGGCTCCCGCCAACCGAGAAGGGGAGCAATTTTCAACGGCCTTACTCAAGGCCTCACACAATGCGAAGAAACCGAAGACATTCCAACATGTCATTGAAAATGCTGTTCTCGAATGCTGGCGGACTCACTAATGTGAAATTCACCGAGCTCCAGCTTCACATAAAATAAAATGACACGTTGGACATGATTTTTGCTGTGGAGGAGGCATAGGAGCAGCCATAGAAAATTTCACGCTTTTCCGGCACCACGGCTACCAAACGTACATTCTTCCCAGACGCCGGCAGTGCTCATCAGGTATTTTTATAGCGGCAAAGTCAGAAATAACTGTGCAGTTCGCAATAAGAAAAGAAATGAGCAACCCTGACAAGCTCGAAAGCCGCCGAGCTGAACGTATGGAAAGCGCATACACACAGACGTATTTTCTTTGTGTATAACTCACCTCGCAACGTCCCAAATCTGAAGTGGCTTGAGGATTCTTGGGACCGCCATTCCTTGCTATGTGGCGACATAAATGCTCCATCCACGAGTTGGGATTACGCGCGTATTGAGCCTGTGGGAAGGGCCTTGGAGGATTTCATGGATGAGAACTTTATCGAGCGTTTGCTGTGCGTTCTTGGGCTGCAAAGTAGCTGGGCTGGCTATAATCACGCCCTAAAGATGGCTAAACTAAACTGAGCATTCGTGCCCGGACAAGTACGATAATTACCATTGCGTGCTTAAAAAATTACTGAGCCTTCGCGCCTTGAAAATGGCTAAACTGCAAACGATTCGTCCCCTAATAATAGTCAAACAGATCCTTTGTACAAGCAGGTGCTGTTACTCACGATTCATGCCATTAAAATACCTAATCTGAGTTGGCCATTCGCGCCCTTGCGCCGTGCGTCGGGGCCCCTAAATGGTCGCCTTTCCTTCCTACGGCCTAACCCTAAAAACGGCCCTGTTCCTGAGATTAAGTTGTTGCAGGCCCGTTCAGTGTTTCGAGAGATGGTGAGATTAGTTATATTAATCTGTCCAATGTACGTAAACCCCCCGCGACGAAAGAAACGAGAGGAAACTTGGAGATATGTGTATTGCGGGTCGTTGCCTACCTTATTCCTATCCGAAAAATGAAGCCATTCCTAGAGTAGTAGCTTTTTGTCTTATAATAGCTTATTATGAGGGTGCTTAGAAGAGGACGGTTACCGGCTGTGACCCCAAGTTGTGGCTGCCCAAATGGCTGATGCGTTAGTATTACAAACGGCAAATAAATATAATTTCAAGTCCTAAGTACACAGATTACGGTTGTACGGGAATATTCGCGAAGTTGAGGGTCTGCATATCGGCGATGTTTACTGGATTCTGGTATTTATTTTCCCCGAAATTGGAAACTTCGTGGGGGGCGGGCGTGCCTATTTTTTAGGGCAGTGGCCCCTAAAAGCCTTCAGCCGGCCCCGAAATTACCCAAATAATGCTGAATATAATACTTAACCACAAAATTACAACATTCGGAGCGAGACATCAGTGGATTTATGGCTGAATATCGATGAAGTGGACAACTTGGGGGTCTTAATTTCAGCGAAATTGTGTAAGTTTGCAGATCTAGCCAGTGGCCTAAGTTTGATGAAACTCGAGACTCCACCCCCACCTTCACTATCCGACGCTCAAAGGCTCAGGGGTATGCGAAACGCTGCCCAAGTGCTTATGTCAACTGCAAAGAAGCTTACATTTTGAAGTTATTCATATAAACACAAAAGTGACAGTAATGTGCTTTTGTAAAAAAGTCGAGGATTCATATCGATCTCACTCTAATAACCAAAGGACGCTCGACGAACCACAAAGTTATCATTTTTTTATTACTATCTTATACATTTATCCTGGTATTAAATCACAACAAATGATCAGTTAGGACTTTTTCGAAGTTTTTTTTTAAACAAAAACTTGTTCAGGATAAGCATTTTATTCTTGGAGTAATTATTGAGAGATAAATTTTGTTTAAACAATCAGGCAAACAAAAATATATAAATCAATTTTTGTTTAGCACTCATTTGATCCGTTGAAGTAGACCATTTTGCAAGTACAGAAACAGCTCTTTTTCAAACTGACCGGCTTATATATTGTTCTTGTTAATGCTGTTTTTTCTTTCTTTCTTTTATTTTCCTCTTTTTTCCATCAGCAAACAAAGAATGGGATTTGATCTTATTGTTATACTTCCTTAAAGTAACTCCTATACACACAAAACTCAGCATCCACACCTTCCTTTCGGTGAGACAATAGGAAGATCGTAGTTGATTTTACTGATACGTTTCTTTGGACCACGGAACCGGAATTAAGCGGAATTAAACTGAAACGTTGAGTTGAGTTTCATGAAAAATAATATTACGTCCATACATTAATACTCCACGGTCTTGAAGAGAGGGTGGCCTTTGAATGAGTAATGACAGATGAACGACGGCGGTGCAAGGCTTTGGTATCATTGTTGTGGCAGTAAACCCCCCATGGCAACCAGGCAACAATATAAAAGCCCTTCTTTCAATTTATCGTCGGTGTTGTGTGCAGTCGTTTTATCATTTTTTCTCCGCAAAAATATACATATTTGTACAATGGATCGGGGGGATTGAACAGCATGAAGGAATTATAATTCCCTAATATGTAGGTAGTTATAATCTAGCAAAAGACATCCTAAGACATGGTGCGAAAATGTCATTATTCAAAAGTCGGGAGCTTTGGACGACTCGATGCGGCGGCAATAGTTACGAAGCCAATGACGATGACTCCGTTGGGGTCTACGAGCAGAGTTCTATTCTCATCGCGGATTTACGAGGAGAAGGGGCAGATCAAATCACCGTCGGTGGTCACGATGGTGTTTTGAGAATTTTCAGTCCTTTCACCGACGACAAAGGGGCAAATGAGTCGGGATTCTCGCCAACGGATCTTTTAATTGAAATTGACTTGGGTCAACCGATTTTGCAAATTTTGGCTGGAAGATTCGTCAGGTAAGAAAACGTTTAACAAATCTGAGATCCCCAACCACCATTTAAATAAATGTATTTTTGTGTAGTGGGTCTAAAACTATTAGTTTGGGTATATTGCACCCCCGAAGCGTCGGAGTTTATAATTTTGTTACTATTTCCGGTTCGACAGAGCATGGTAACTAATCGTTTTTTCAGCCAAATTTGTAAGCCTGTTCGCTGATGAGCGTTCAATATTCTTGTCAAGGAAACCAAAGCCAGGTATTCATGGTGTACGAGCATCACTTGAAAAGATCAGCCTTTAACATGGTGTCCGGAGGTTTTGGCGGAGTCGACGGTCGGGATTTCCTGTGCGTACAAGGCCTCGACGGAACGCTCATGTTCTACGAACAAGAGACGCTCATTCTAACACGACCGCTGCCGGGTTATCTCATTCCCAGTCCCTTAGTGTACGTACCACACACTGACTCGTTCATCTTGGTCAACTCCAACTGGTACCTTCAGTCATTCAGGTAACTTCCAAAAGAGAAGCGAAAATGTCGCTACGGCCCACTGAGTAATAATAGTGGTTGTGTAATGAACTTAATGATGAGCAGATGAGCTTGCAAATTTGAGTAATTCCGTCGTCGTCGTTGTCTTTGCTCATTAAAACAAAATGTGCCGTTCGGTCCAAGTTGCCTTTCTAGATTTCACACATTTTATCAAATGGGCGTCTCCTTATAACTTCTGCTTCATTTTATTTATTCACTTTCATGAATGACATTACGTTAGGCACCAGGGGCATTGAGCTGGTTTATTGTGACATTGCAAATCGCAAACGCTATGAATTAACTACGCTCATTTAGGTTGCGGTACTCTCGAATAAACAGTGATCTATTAACTACCAATCAGATATCAAATCCTGGGAGAAGAGAGCGGTGAGAAGCCTATCCCGTCCTGGCAGTTCAATTTGGGAGAAGCGGTCAACGACATTAAATACCTTGGAGTGACGACGACGGAAGCCGCTATATTTCTGTCGACGGACCGCAATATCTATTGTTTCAACGAAACGGGTCTTCTGAAATTCTGCAAGAGACTGCAGTATAATCCAGTGTGCTTTACTATTTATTCGAAAGGTTGAGTTTGAGATTGATAATGAAAGTGAGTTCTCGAAGTTTTAAGCTGCTTATTTCAACAGGAGAGCCAACTGTAATGTCTCTTGTGGCAACTGACACTAAAGCTTTGATGGTATACGAGCAGACAACGCTGAAATGGTCCTCTCAATTACCGTTCATGCCTGTGGCTATAGAAAGAGCTAGCTTTGTGGTTCGACAATTTTTATATTGTGAAAGTACCCCCTAAGAAAAATTTAGAACACTTGAACTATGCACAGGGCATCGTAGGGTGCATTGTTCTTCTATCGGAACAAGGGGATCTTGCATGTTCAATTCTGGGAACAGAGCCGACTTTATTCGTCCCGCCGCCACTGCAGGAAACTGCGACGACTATGTCCGAAGTTGAATCGAAACTGTCGACTCTTCAACATCAAATCGCAACTTACTCACAAGATGCGAGTAAATTATTCGCCGCCATAAGCGAAAAAAGAAAAGGAAAAACTCTGTAAAAAATTGATATTCATTCTTCAGAAAGTTCTGTGGGTGCTCCCAAGAACAGGCCGGACGTCAAGCTCATGCCAAAAGTATGGCCTCTTCTAGACGGTCATTCGTCCTGTCAAGTTGAAATTACAGTTGAGGCCATGACGCCTGTACATAACTTCCGATTGAATGTCATCGTTGAAGATCCCTTCATGGCAACACCCAACACTCACTACATACAAAATTTAGGTAACTTTTTGAACTAATAAGCTCAAAGAAATTTGTTTTTACATGTACATCTTCATGTTCCAGGAGAAAAGACTGAAGTTACGAGCTCTGTAAGCGTAAAAAGTTGCCACACAGTCCCATGGACGCTGGATGTATTATTAATGGCAGTCTATCTCTGTTCGGATCATACCGCCGGAACGGTTCAAGCCACAATTACTCTTCCTCTCAACATGGTTCTAGAATTGACTGAACCAGCAAAGGAGTCTGAAGCATCTTTGAGTTTGGTATCATCTCAGTCGATTATCCTTCCGACTATATTTCCAGGTGAGGGTGAATTTTATGTTTCCACGACACCCACCGATAACATTTTGCACAGAATTTGCCGCAGACTCTTGGAATGAGACTGCGAGCAATGAATATTTGGCCGGATTCCGCTTCAAGCACTCTCCCGAAGTCACTTTCACGATAATGCTCAATAAAACTCAACATAAGTACCGACTTGACACAAATTTTATCTCTGCGCTCACGCTACCCGTCACTGTGATGAGCAAAAAACTCGAGAATAAGACGTTACATACTTCTCAACACGCTCTTGCCTTGACGGAACTTCTGGGAGCCGTCGATAATAACGTTGAACTTCGAAATCAAATTAGAGAATTCCAGGTGAGCTAGTCTTTCTGTTGTTTTTTTTAATCGTGATGAGATGAAGCATTTCAATTTATAAAATTACGCACTCTTGGTTGCGCCCTTATTGAGGGGAAGTGTGGGTCATTCATCAAAAATACCTATGGGTCGAGTCAGGTCAAATATGATGTTTCTATTTTGACTAAGTCCACTGCGAGGACCTGGAAGCAGGGAGATATCCAGTAAATTTTCCCCGTTATACAAATTATTATTATTAGGCCTGTTTGGTGGCTGCTGCCAGTACGGAAAGCACACCACAGAAAAAAAAACCACAACAATTTAACTATACGCTAATTGGCCCATACCACGACTTTCCTCCAGGTCATTGGCAATAACTGTCGTTGCACCGCACAAAGCTATTTACATATTTGATTCTTCCTTTCATACATTTTTAAAACTTTTTCGAAGGATGACCTAAGGCGAGGAGCATCTCAAATGAGAGCCGCCCAGAAACGTCTTCTCACCAAAATGAGAGACAAAACTCCTGCTGATTTGGCACCGCTGTCACGTCTAATCGAACTCACCCATGATTACATATTTAATGCCGCTTATAAATTAGAAACAGCCCAAAGAGTAAGATTAAAATATAAAGAGTTTTATCGAGAAAACTCATTTAATTTTTGTGGCCCTATACCAGGATTTGGAAGAGAACAGCACACGACTCACGAGTCTGGTCCGCCTTACGACGTCACTATTGATGTTGACAACGTCAGCTTCAAAGGATGAAGCCAAACTATTTTCCCAATGCTTAACAAATCGCGCTCAATACAGCGAAAATTTGGTAATTGTATTACGAGTAAATTATCCGGAAAACCAAATTTTCATTGTTATTCAATATTTGTTGATCTTACAGGGATGGGCGGAAATAAGTGAGGCTGCCCTGAATCACGTTCTTCGGAATAATCTGG
The DNA here is from genome assembly GCA_038030265.1 of Corythucha ciliata. NCBI lineage: Eukaryota > Metazoa > Arthropoda > Insecta > Hemiptera > Tingidae > Corythucha > Corythucha ciliata. The sequence continues at coordinate 40,361,270 of CM075938.1, read as the reverse complement.
CGCGCTCGTTGAGGGATCAATACTTGCCACCGGTAACTGACAGCATCCTAGTGACAAACTCAACAAATTTGAAAAAGTACATCACAATGGCCATCGATAGGATCGTGCATTCACAAAGAAGTAATAAGGAAGATAGAGGTAAGTGAGATACAAAACGAACGACAACCGAGCAACTTTTCCTCCCCCATGGCTGGGATAGTGAAGCAGGAATTTTTCCCATTTTCAATGAGGTTATCGCCCATCATTATTGTTAGAACAGTATCTAAACTATCGACTATTTACGGGCAAAGGCAAAAATATTTTTTCGAAACTACTTCATTCTTTTGCAACGTTTCGTCGACTCAACTTCGTCGACCTCTTCAGGCACATCTTTTTATTAATAAACAAGAAAAGAAAAAACCATTAACAATTTCCAAGGAGTACAGACAAAACACACATATTACCTGGCAAATTTTTTTCCAACAGAAAAATTCCTCTCCATCTCGAGTATCTTTTATCACAGTTGGTTACAATCTATCACATAATTTACCAATTTCATATAAATAACTATAGGAATTAACAATATTAAAAACAATATAAATAAATAGAAAAAAAAAAAAAGAATTACCTGTATATCACAGCAAGTACAAGGACAGATTCTGTCCTTGTACTTGCTGTGATATATAGGTAATTCTTTTTTTTTATTTATGCGTATTTTTTTTAATATTGTTAATTCCTATAGTTATTTATATGAAATTGGTAAATTATGTCATAGATTGTAACCGACTGTGATAAAAGATACTCGGGATGGAGAGGAATTTTTCTTTCATTGCTTGATGTTCCTCATCGAGATTTTTCGTGACTTTTTTCTGTTGGAAAAAAAATTTGCCAGGTAATTTGTGTGTGTTTTGTCTGTACTCCTTGGAAATTGTTAATGGTGTTTTCTTTTCTTGTTTATTAATAAAAAGATGTGCCTGAAGAGGTCGACGTAGTTGAGTCGACGAAACGTTGCAAAAGAATGAAGTAGTTTCGAAAAAATATTTTTGCCTTTGCCCGTAAATAGTCGATAGCTTAGATACTGTTCAGGAATTTTTCCGTTTCATGCGCGTAGTCAGAGAGGGCAAGCGATGCGCAGTTGTGCCTGCGGTTAGAACAACCTATATTTGACTCGTCAAATCTTGAATAAAACAACGAGTTGAACCTCGCGTCACCTCCCCTCCCCTCCATAACACTTTTGGACCTATTTGGCCATCTTTTAGGGCACTCGAGAATTCTGTCTAAGTGGTGACCACCCAACCAACCGTCTAAAGCCCTCCCCCCCCCCCATAAAGAGTACCTAAAGAGCCTCAATAATGCGCGCACCAGTGGCGAAAACACTAGAAGGTCGGCATGAGTAATTTTAACTCATTTCGCTCTTTGTTCATCAATTACTTTTGTGCTGTTCATCGGAGACTATTTCACCCTCGTGACTTTTAATATAATCTTGAATGAGTCCGAAACACTTTTTTTTTCAATTTTTTAGTCTGATTATTTTTTGAGTGGGGGCTAGAAGGGCGGTAAGGAGTCATTTTGACTCAACGCGTGGTTTTCTTATTCCTGGCTCATCATTCACAATAATTTATTGATCAAAGTACTTGAAGAAAGTCGACAATCACTGGCTCGAGCACAGCAAGCACCGAATTCAACGAAAAAGAAGAGAAAACATTGCCAAAACGTAGTCACACATGTGTCAAATATTGCCCAAATATTTGACTGCGTACGAATTTCCAGTTTGTCGTTTTCTAGGCAATGCTATAAATCCATTAATTTTGAATTATATTTGTCCAATAAGAACACACATATTATGTGTGTCATTTTTTTTCAGGTTTCTGTTATTGCTAAAAACCAATTTCGCGGTTTCACTCACTAAAAAAAACAATATTAGGAGGTGCGGTCACTAAAAAAACAATTTCGTGGGGGTTTGCCACTAGAACAGAAATTTTGCGGGTTTCGGTCGTCAAAAAAGCAATTTTGCTGTCTAAAAAAACAATTTTGTGGGCTTCACTCGCAAAAGAACAATTTTGAGGGTTTGCGCACAATAGGGAACTTCACTCAGTAGAAAATCAAAAAACCAAAAACAATTTCATGACTTTCGCTCGCTATAAAATCAATTTCGTTCGCTAGGAAAACAATTTCGCGTGCTATTAGAACAATTTGCGGGCTTTCCTAACTGCAAAAACAATTTCGTGGGTTTCGGTCGATAAAAACTATTTCATGGATTCGCTTACTAAAAAGCTATTTCGCGGGTTTCACTAACTAAAAAATTCAATTTTGGAGGTTTTGCTCTCTCAAAAAGCAATTTTGGGGGTTTGGCTGAATCAATTTTGAGGACTTCGCTTCTAAAAAACCAATTTCGTTGGCTTAGCTCGCAAAAAAAAAAAAAAAATTAATAATTTTGAACGATTGCTCACAAAAGCAAACTTCAACCACAGAAAAAACTTGGCTTTTTCTGCTTTAACTGAACAAGCAATTTTGCTGGTTTTTCCACATTAACTTTGGGGTTTTGCCCTGACTCAAGTTTCGGTGAAAAAATGGGCTCCCCGGCGGGATTTGAACCCGCAACCTCGGGATTACTAGTCCGGCACTAGTTCGGCTTAGCTGCTCCCTCGCAGTACGACTGCCAACGGCGTCACCGTGGTGCAATTGGCAGCGTGCTGGATTAGTTATCCAGAGATTGCGGGTTCACGAAACTCGGAGCGGGTTGGGCTAAGCCCTTCCACCGTCGTCCAGGAGCTCCAAACTAAGCGCCCCCGGGTCTTCCGGTCCGATACAAAGTTGTTTAACCTGAGTCGGACGCATATTTTGGCCCAAAGGGAATTACTCTATCTGCTCTAGTTGCTAAGTTATGTCCAATTTTAACTTTCGAAGGGGTGGTAGGCCGCGTTTGCAGGTGGGCATTGGTGGGGACTTGGTCTTAAAATCATCCTACAGGTATACAGTACAATCCTGCCAAGTGGCACCGCTTAATGATTATTTGCAAAGTTTGCCTAAAATTTGGCCTTTTACTTCCGGACTAAAAGCTATCATATTATTCTGTTTCGATGCGCTTTAAGGAGGCCTTACATTTAAGGAAGGTTTCTGAATATGACCCCCAGTCTCCTTTTCGTAAGGCTCGATATAGTCGTTAGTACGTCTTTTGTTTTCATTGAACCGTTTCCTCCCTTCCTGATGTTTCAAAGTTGTGTTAAGGGGAGGGCTGAGCTGAGAATTTTCCGACACCGGCGTTACGTTTGGTGCCCACTCTCTCGGGGCGAGGAAACATACAACCAAATAACACCCTTAACAATGTAATTTGTACAATTTGCAGCTGTATCACCTATTTTGGAGAGCGAAGAAGATGGCGGAGGAGTGACCGTTTCTATAACTTTACCACCACATCAAAATGAAATTCATCTCGCTCGGCCGACACTGTACCAGGACACTGGTGAGTATTCCTCAAACTTGTTCGTTTTGTTTTTCCCCTGTGATAATGAAAAACCACCGGTGACTGCCTGCTGTATCAATAATAATCGTCCTTGGCAAACAAAAATCGACCAATCACATTCGATAAAAAAATGGCCTCGCATGATTAATTACTTCTACAGACGCAGACGTGAAACGATTGCTCAGACAAGCCTCGGTCGCTTCACAATTGGACATCGACGATAACGATACTTAAAGTTCGAAACGGATAGGTTACTTCTTTATCTGGAAAGTTCGCAAATATTCATATTAATTTTGTTTTATTGCCTCCAGCTCTTTAAAATGATTTCCATAGAATTGTTTGTGACATTTTCAAGAGATTTTTTAAGCACCTCTTTCTAAATACCCCTCCCTCTTTTACGTATAGATTTACTTACTTTAATTCACATCCAAAACACAAAAGGAACGATTTTCTTTCATTCTCAGTACAATCAGCGAGAACTTACACTTCTATTTTAGTCATTGAATTCAACTATTTTATGGCTGAACTACTAAATTGGGAGATGTGGAAGTAATTTTGTCCTTATTGAGATCAAAATGCAAAGAAAAAGTACTAATTATTACATTTATTTTCAATAAAAAAGTGAATCCTTTGAATTCCACGTAAAGCTTATTTTTTCGTATAAATAAATATTCGATGCGAAATATTTACAAATGAGAAGGATGAATGCTGGAGAGCCAAATAAGAATTTTTCGCCTACCATACGGCAATTTGATTGACCAGCAATATGAAATAAATATCATATAAAAAATTATAATATGATCGCATTAAAAACTATAATTCAACTGCAAAAAAGATTCTTTCATTACTTTTTGAAAATCGCGCGGAGAAAGACTTTTCATTACTAAATATTTACAAATTCAATAAATAAATTATACCCAAATAAAATTGTACTTACGAAATCGCAATAAAGTGGGGCTGGTAAAACTTAAAATTGGGGACTTGTCTTTGGTAGTTTTTCAAAAATAAAGTCGCCATAATACCCAATAGGCTAACGTTTTTTAGTCAAATTTTTGTTATAAAAATATAAATAGTCTGGGTTTTAAAATATTGTTAATTCGTTTGTATTTTGTTTAAATTAATAATACTCGCTTTTCTTACTTTACTCAAGACGCCTAACTTAAAGCCTTTAGCTATTTACATTTCGTTTGGTACAAATGTGACGAAGACAAATTATAAATAAATATAAAAAAAATTACATAAAAATCATGGAGCTGCTATCTTCTTTTTTGATTTGTTTCGCTCCAAAAAGCCCTTAATATCTAGAAAAATAAATTAAATTAAAATAAATACCCGAAAATCACAGAAATTGATCACTGGTGCGCACCTAAGTTTAACTAACTAATATTTTTAAAATATTTTTTTAAAAGCTAATTTTTTCGTCGTATAAAAGAAAGCGACCCACAAACATGAAAATAAATTAAAGGGGGGGGGGCTACTGGGCTTGACTAGGAAATGAAGAAAAATGCCACGTTCCTCCTTTTCGTTCAAAGGATTTTTTGTTCTTATGCGGTCACCGAAGGATGTTGTCAGTGTCGCGTTAGACAGCCCGTTTCACGTCGCCAGTTGGGCAGTGACACCCCCAGACGAGCACATTCGTGAGCGTATGCTGTGAAAGACTCACAGAAGCAGAGTTTTTCTCGCGGACACTCGCACATATCAACTATACAGGACCTGGAGAAAAGTAAATGTGTTAATACGATTGAAGATGAAGCGAGATTTCATATTTTTATTTTGTCTTACTTGAAATAGTTGAGATGACTGAGATGTTTGTGGCATGGTTCGAATACTCGAGATTTGAGTATTTTACACTTTTTCTCCTTCTGCCTTCGGTGCAATGTGTATTTAGAGCATCTGTGAGATGGTATGTGCTCCACGCCAAAGCCCCGAGAGCAGGCTTTTTTACCTTAAATAAATAAATTCCTTCCGTCATAATTGTTAATTTACTCGGTTAACATAGTTTCAAGATGCTTTAAATCCTAAACGGCCCATGCAAACAAATCGGTGACGCACGCCTGGCAATCATCTCAGACTCCATTATTCCTTTCATCGTTTTTCCTTGCACGCTGGTCATGACATGCAACGAATTACGATAGATGTACGCTACGATACCACGATAGGTAGATAAGAGGACTGTGGTCGGTAGTGCGCATGAGAATTCTGCTACCTGCGAACCTGCTACCTGTCTTATTTCTGCACCATTCCTGGATTTAAAGGATTTGCTCCAATCTCTAGGAAATTTTGCATACGCAGCAATATCATAATTTTCAAATAAGTCGAAACCTGACCGTAACTAGCTCAAGAGAAGGATGGGCAGTTTTTCGCATTCCTTTGACCCTCTCGAGCGTAATCGTCTCAACAGTGAACTCGTCGGGTAATGATAAAGATGGGGTTGAGGGGGGGGGGCATCAAGCTTACCGCACTCCTGGGGGCGCCTGGAACGGTCTATTGTGCCAGTCGGTGGTTATTATTTAAAAAAGGTCCCAAAACTTGCAATTTCTCCGAAATCAGGACCCGAAACTTGCAATCTCGCGGATATTATTCACTATTCAGCCAGGAAACTTCCAATTTCGTGAGAATTCATCAGGCTTTTGTACCGGCTAGCCTGTGGGTTCCGTCACCACAGGGCCTCGAAATAGGGTCTCGAAACTGGCAATTTTTTTTGCACTAAAAGACCCTAATCTGGCGGTTTCGCAGAAATTAAGACCCACAAATGATCGTCTCGCAGATATTCAGCCAGAAATCTTCAAATTTCCTTCAGCCAGGAATCTTCCAATTTCCAGGGAATGTGTTAGGGTTTGCGCTGACGAGCCGGCTAGCCAGCGTTTCGCCGTCCAAAAAACCGCCCCGAAACTTGCAAATTTTGCTTAAGTTAAAAATAAAGACCACAAACTTGCAGTTTCGAAGGGATTAAGACTCAAAAGTCGGATTGCCGCGTATATTCGGCAATGGAATTTCTAATTTTCTGGGTATTCGTCAGACTCCGGGCTCTGTTGGGGGGCCGGCTTGACTGTTGGATCCTTTGCCACGAAATCTGCTTAAATTAAGGCCCTGAACTTGCAATTTCGCTTAAATTATTCCCCGAAACTTTCGACAGATATTCAGTCAGGAAACTTATAATTTCCCTCAAAGGACCCGCAATTGCAAACCCACAAATATTTATATATATTAAGTGTTGCAATTTCATAGCGATTCGTCAGGATATTGGCACAGTCGGGGCCAGCTGGTCTCAGAGTTCACACCAACCAAAAAAACATATTGTTCCCAACGGGAACATGGAATAAAAAGGGCCGCAACTCGTAATTTCAAGTGAAATTACGACGTGAAACTCGCAATTTCGCGAATTTTCATCCACCGTGGAAGCGAAATATTGCAAATATGCCTGGTAGGGGAAGGGGGGTCTCATCAGCCCACGAGTCCAGGCTAGCCTGAGGTCTGAGCCTACAAAAAACAATTGTAAACTTCATATTTCACGGACATTTAGCGCCGAAACTTGTAATTTCCAGGAAATTAATACAAGTTATAATGCAATTTTGTTGACATAAAGGATCGTATTCAGAAACCAATCTTAGCAAGACCATGACTTGAGTTGTTTAAAAATCATACGGTCTGTTAAAAGGTAAAAAGGTATGGTCTGTTTCTATGCGCTTTACAGAAGGTTTCTGAATATTACGCAAGAATTAAGACATGAAAGTTGCTTTTTCGCATGAACTGAGACCTAAAAATTTTCAATTTCGAGGATTTTCAGCCAGGAAACTGGCAATTTCGCTCAATTTAGTGCCCCAACTTGAATACTCAATGCTTGGCGCTTAATGTTGCAATTAAACGGTCCGGCCCAAAACAAAGCAACGCAAAGTGGACAACTACTCCCCCCCCCCTGAGTACGCCCATAAGTCGTAAAACATGAAACTTTCAGGCAAAAGTTCTAGGTTTTTGTTATATCTGGGACAAAATATCGGGGGTTAGTTGTTTGGTAAAACTTCCTTTCTTAAGTTAATGGCATTGACGTGCGTCACAAAAAGTCGAAGTAACTGAATGATGCAGCGGGGTTGGGCGGGGTGGTATGGAAGTCTGATCGACATTATTTTGCTGTGGTTAGACGTTTGATGTGGTTACATCTTGGCTGGGGTTGGACCTCAATTACTGCGGTTCGATTTTTGCTGTGTTTGGAGCCTTTCTGTGGTTGTAACTTTGCTGTGGGTGAACATTTTCTGAGGTTTGACCTTTGCTGTGTTTGGCCTTTTGATGAGGTTGGATCTTTGCTTTGCTGTGATTGGACCTTGACTGCGGCTGGAACTTTGCTGTGGTTGGATCCTTTCTGTGGTTAGACCTTTGCTGTGGTTAGACATTTGCTATGGTTGGACCGCTGCTGTGGTTGAACATTTGCCGTCGATGGACATTTTATGTGCTTTATTATTTAAATGCGTGGGGGTCCTTATGCGTGGGTGGACCTTTTCTGTATTGGACCTTTGCTACGGTTGGAGATTTACTAAGGTTTAGAGATGAGATTTAGGTTTAGAGAGAGTTTAGTGAGAGTGAGATGTGTCTGGCCCTTCTTCGTGGTTTTGGAGTTTAGCTGTGGATGGAGCACTGTGTTTGGATGCAGGCGCATCGAGAAAGAAAAGATCGAGGGGAGGACTGAGTGTGTTACTCACCGCCCTGGGCTTCCTTGGGGGTCCAGAATTCGGAAATCGGACGAAATGATGATGAAGAAGAAGGGAGCAAAAGTAATGGGCCCAGAGTTAGGTATAAAAAATGAAGTCGGAGAAGATAGAAAAGAATAGGAAAATCAATTTTCCTTAAAATAGTGTTCAACATATTTGACACTATAGCAATTAGATACTAAAACAATATTGTGAGGGTGGGATGGGGGTCCTGTGAAAGGGGATATTCTCTCTACGGCCCTACATGAGTGAATGCACGTAACGTGAGAAGTAAAAGATTTAAATATTACCTCCAACTCTCCACGAATTTCCGAATTTGTCCGGGTCGTAGACAATTCGCCCAGTTCGAGTTGTCATGTCATCCCTTGAAATGTAGTTAAAATTGCCACAGAGACCGCATAGTCGTCCCTTGTAGCTCGCAGGAACTGAGATTTCCAGAAAACTGTTACCGTCCCACAGTACTTTGAGACCTACGGGCTGCGTCTCAACCAGAACACTGTCTTCCGTCTCAGTCACTGTCACGCCATCACGAAACTCCGGTACCGAGACTCTCTCGCCATTGATTTTCACCCGTCTTTTTTCCCCCAAATTGATTTTCATTCCGCTCAACTGAAAACATACGAAAAAGGAAAGGATGGAGGATACAGGAAGGCCTGGTTTATGTAAAGACGAGTTTTAAAATACTCATAACTAATGCGACCTTGATTTCGAAAAAAGAATGAGAGAGTGTGAAAGAATGAGAGCGTTAGAGAAGGAAGAGAGAGAAAAAAAAATCAAGGCGCCAACTTGTTTATTTTACTTATTTCCTTTGTTAAGTTCAGACCCGCACGACTTTCGGGTCATGTCAGGACTGCATAATTACTTGAAAATGCTCTCGGATAGCTCACCTTAATGGAAACAGTTTTAGTCCAGGAAGATATTCTTGTATCCCTGGCATCATTCGTCACTCGTATTGAAAAAGTATTATTTACGCAGTCAGCAGCCAGTTGATATTTGCAGGATCCTTGAAAACTGTAGAATTTTCCGTCAAAGGTTCTGTAATGCGGGTCTCCGAACACGGTGCATACCCCATCGCCTGAAGAAAAGAATAATGTTGATTATAGATTAATTCGTTAAAAATTAATAAAACGAAAAACAAATACGAAAAAAAATACGTACTTTCAACGCATTTTGGGCAGCATTGTCCGGTAATCTCTACCAGTTTATGATTGGGTGGGCAAGGCATGTTGATATTAGGACACATTTCGACAGCACATCGAACTACGCCCTCGCTGCAGACACAGGATTTACAGAGATCGACTTGCCATGATTCACCTTCCTTGTACGTCTGCCCGTCGTAGGTGCACACTGTCGAGGGGCTGATTCGAGGTGGACAGTGTGAACAACAGCCGCCGGGGCCTAGAATCTGCTCTTCAGGTGGGCAGTCGAGAACGGGGCAGGACACGCGTTCGCAGAAATTCGTTCCGTTTGAACATTCGCACGTCGTGCACTTGTCAGGTTTAAAGGTGCGTCCCGGCGGATGAACGTCCGAGCCGAGGAGACATCGTCCCTGAGGTGGTATGGTGAATGAACGCGAGCCAGCGCACGAGGGACAACATTCGCCTGGATGAGGTGGAAGGATGGATCGAGGGTGACAGTGGAGAACAGGGCAGGCCCGTTTGGAGCACGAGAGGCGACCGTTGGCGCACTGGCATTTGAGACAGGGGTCTTCGAGACTTCGCACAACTCGGCCAGAGGAAACGGTTTGTCCGTTCACCTTGCAACCTAAACGAAAAATATAAAATAATTACCAATGTAATTTGCATAATCAAAAGATTTACCCCATATCATCCCATAAATTCCAAGTTGGCACGTCCGAACTTTCGTTCATTGGTTGCCGTGTACTCCTCCGCTCTGGGCTGTCATATTAGTAATAATAATGCTATCGGCAAAGTTTGAAATCAGGCATTGCGGGAAATTCCTAACTTCACATTTTCCCGTTATTTCTCACATTGCCTGGTTGTTTTCATCCCTAAGGCATCGTTCATAGTGTGGCGATACGATATCGTTTCTACATCACTCTGACACATTTCCAGTTGTTTCTATCTGTCAAAGACGCTGTTAATTTGCGTCGGTGTTGTCGAAACGATATTTTATCGCTCTAGTATGTTCGCCACCTAACACGACTCAGCCGAAGTAGAAAATTTAGCGGGCTGCTTGAAGTTAGCGATTTTTTCTTGTTTGTAGGTCATAATATGTGCTGATTTTGGGAGCGATTCCACGACTAGAAATTTGGAAAAGGCGCTAATCCAATGCGAAAATTGAGAAAAAGCGCTTATTAGTGACTAAATTGTTTAAAATGGCTTATTAGTGACTATACTGTTTAAAATCGCTTTTCGCGGTAAAACGTGACAAAAGCCACTCATCGAGGCACTCATGTCGAAAACTTAATATGAGGCTAAGATCGATAAAAATCGATCTTCGTGGCTGAAACTGATAAAAGGCACTGATTTGAACTAAAATAGGAGAAAACGCCCATTCATTGTTTTTGAGACTTCGCTCTACTGGGGGCTTTTTTGGGCCCAGCCTGAAGGAAATCGTAAATTCAGGCTCTCTTTCAGCCAATTACGCGCTTGTTGTGACCCATAATAACAGCTCAGGGGTAGCGCGGGTATCGATCAGCGACAACAAGCGTGGAATGTGTGGAATAAAATTTGGGGCGTACGGCGAATGAGACTTCGATGCTGCTGCTCACCGTGGCTGGGTAATAGGCCAAGGTCCAGCCCGTGAAAAACAATAATTGCAAACTTGTAATTTTCGGTGAAATAAAGACCTGAAACATGCAGGAATTAAGAGTCGAAACTTGTAATTGTGCGTATAATCAGCCTGGAAACATCCCATTACGCGATTCGTCAGCACTTGACCGCTTGCCGGTCTGATTTCAGTCGCCTCAAAAATGACATTTTTGCTTTTGAATTAAGACGTTAACCTTGCAATTACGGTGAAACGAAAGCTGCCAATTTTGAGGATTCAGCCGAGAAACTCGTAATTTCGCTCAAACCTGGACCTGGCCTTCCAAACTCTCGAATGTTTAGCTGTAATTGTAACATTTATATACACGTCTATTCGTCAGGCTGTTGGTGCAAGTTGGGGACGGCTATAGCCCATGTTCCACGACCACTAAAAAAAGGACCTGAAGCCTGCAATGTCGTGGCCAGATCTCCCTTCTCACATAGAATATAATGTATAATGGTAAATAAAACAGAATGCTTCACACAAAGTTAATAAACAACAGTTTGAAAAAAACTAATAGAAAGCGAGATGGGTTGCCTTGATGGGGGTGGTGGTTGGGGGTCTAAAATGGCTACTTGGGCGGCGGCGACTTCGAGTTCACCGAGGCCTTAGATGATTCGGGGTGAAGTGAGGGGGGCCTCAGCGTGAGAACGGCTTTCTTAAGGTAAATAGAAGGCCGTGAGTAATTAATGAATGGAAGCTCTTCTGAGTGGCTTTTTATCAAGAATAAGAGAGCGGTAGAGAACGACCAAAGAGAGTGGTGGGGTGGGCAAGGAGAGAAACTTCGTCTCTTTAATGCTCCTTGTCAGAGCTTCCATTATTCTTAGCCGACTCTCAGTCATGAGATTGATGAAAATCCTCTCTCTTACCATCCATCCACTTCTTAGTCCATCCATTCAGTAAACCCCTTTCAACAAAAGCTTCCTTTTTTAATGAGACAATAGGACTCTTGGGGCGATATAGACCTACTTCTAATTGATCCCACTCACTCTCTCAAACCCCTCCAGCCATTAACATCTTTTTTAAATCACACAGGTTTTTTTTTTTTTTTTTTTTTTTTTTTGGCCTTGTTTTATACGATACCCTCCCAGAATGATAATGGCAAAATTCTTTTCCTTAAAGATCTGGACCGAAAAAGCCACCATCTATTGTTTCTAACGTGTTTATTTTCACTTCTCCTTTCCCTGCACCGCTGCATCACAGTCGTTCCATCCCATATTAAATCGAGGAGAAAATATTAAGATGGGTGCAGGCTTAACGAGTTTTTTTTTTGCTAGAAAAAAAAAATCTCGCGGTTAGTGCAAGGGCTTTAGATCCTCCCCCCTAACATCATCTCACTCACGAGAGGAATGTCATTATCATACAATGCACGGGGCTTCAGAGTTCTTCTATAGGAACGAAACTCTCACTCACAAACAAAAACTAATGAATATGGAACGAGCAATTAATCGAAATGGCCACATATCAATTCTCGGCTATCATTTATAATACCTATACATAGAAACCCACCCACCCCATTCCGATCCAGCGAGACCCGTGCACACTTTTACAAATGGTACCTACCGCAGTCCTGAGTTTATTTATTTATTACTAATATTTTTTTCCTTAAAAGACTTAAAGCTTCGGGGTACTAAAATAACTTGATTAATGACTAGAAACTAAAGCCCGCATGTTTTCCGGTGTCATTAATATCATGTTCCCCCGCCACATTTTACCATTACATCTTAATTTCAACTGAAGAGCACTTTCAATGTTCGCGGAAGAAAGAGTGGGCAATAGAGGAAGAGTGCGGTGAGTGTGAGAAAGCAAAATAGTGAGACTACAATGCTCGGTATTTTCACGCAATTAAAATCGAAAAACATCCTGTTTTTTCTACATTGATGAATTCAAGAATGGCAATAAACGGATAATTAAAATGTCGAATTAGAAAACCCTTGAAGGCAAAAGATTGGAAGATGGACAAGAAGCCCCATTTAGAACTTAAACGATGTATGTGAAAGGGAAGAGAGGGAGGGAGTGTATTTTTATTGCGCTGAAGTTTAAACAAGCCGTGGAATTCAATTAAAAAAGGACTCCTGCTAGAATAAATAATAAACCGTTGAAATATACAGCCCTATTTTTACCCAGAACCTTTTTTTTTAAGAGTATTTAAATACCAGAACCCAATCGATGAATTGTTTAAGGAGCAAAACTCCTTTTTAAAGTTGTTAATTTTTTTTACTGACTGGTCACATAAAGGTGTTTTCGTCCAATCGAGAGCCTCTTTATTAAAATGTTTAAATTCTCCGGCTATAATTATCGAGTTCTTTAGTTTTTAATCGATGGTTTAAGCATCTTAAAGGCAATCTTTTTCCTGCCAGGCTATAATTTACGGTTTCCTGAGCCTTAACCTCCACGTAAAGAGATGAGAAACATTTAACTTACCGATACAAGTTGGACAGCATTGACCGGGTGCGGGCGGCATCGGATTATGACAAGGTACGTAGCATTTTTCCACCGTCTGAGTAACGACACCCGCTCGACAAGTCAGCACTCGACACGGGTCCTCTGGATCTCGCCACTCTGAACCACTTTCCCACTCGATCCCTCGGTGAGTGCAACCTTTACACCGACGACAGCATTGACCTTTGGGCACATCCAGAAGAAGATGACAGCCCTCCAAACTGGGGCAAGGCTCTTTTTGACACTGAACATAACCGTTCTGAAACAAACATACACACACACAAAAACAATGATTATTTTAGCGTGGGAAAACAAAAAAAAAATCCTAGAAAAGCTTAAATGTTGCAGTATTCAAGAGGGAGCTGATGGAGGCTTTCTTGGTAATAAAAAGAATAAAAAGAACAAAAGGGCACAACAAGGTCTCATTGATGTCTCTGATCGTCATTTTCCAGGAAAACTCTTGAAGAGTGCAAGGCTTTAAAAGATAATTCAGCAGAAGTCTCGAAAACTCTCCCCCTCAACAAGTCAACAACACTGCCCTGAAAGAGACCTACTGGCCTGAAAGAGCTTTTAAAGAGTAATTTCTAATTTCAAGTACGATACAAGCATCTATGTATATCTATATACAATAAACATATATTTAATGATATTATCGCTGGAGATGCCCTTAATGGAAAAAGAGGACGGCTATCGGTACTGATGAAGTACTCACGGCTATACGTTAAGATTTTTAGGAACCGGAAGTAGCCTGCTGAAGGGATTTGAGTACAAATTAATAATCTCAAGCACGCTTTGAGACGCATTATTTCAGAAACACGTCCACAGATATTTACAGGGTTGGCACTGAAAAAAAAGTACATACTTAAAGACAAGTAACAAAGATGCGATTCTGATGCTAAATAAATGTCTTATTTTTCCAATAAAAAGATTTTACGGGGGGGGGGGGAACAGACTCGAGCATCGTTACTTAAAACGTTAACATCGCTACTAAGCTCCGTTATACTCGTTATGTTGCTTGTGATGACGTAGCGGGAGTTACCTGTACTCGTTACCTACTGTTCCCGAAGCCAAACAGCTTGTATGGCAAAGTTACCATACCACACATCATACGAAAAATTCGAGATTCTCCTGATTTTATGGTCTGTTTTTGGAATTGAATATTGAAGGTTCACGGGTCAATTTAAGATTTTACTTTAAAAAGTGGCTTTTACGCGTCGGCTTTTGTGAGCACTATGATTAAGCGGTTTCTTATTCGGTGATCGGTGCGCTTTTGAGGGGCTACAGTACAAACAGTTTTCCGTCTTTAAGGCGGGTGCCCGAGAGGCCTGGGCCCGAGACGCCGCGGCACAAGGGGGCGACCAACGCTGATCGAACCTTAGATGTACATATTATAAATTTTTTATGAGCGCAAATGTTTCAGGGTTCTTGTTTTTGATTCTGAACCAGTAGCGTAACGAAGAAGGGTGGGGGGGGGGCTAAAATTAATAGGGGGCCTTAGCTAATCCACGCTTAAAATAGTGATAAACCCTGACTCTCGGTTAAACTTGAGAAAATGCGCAAATGAAAATTGAGAAACTACTAAAATTGAGAAAAAAAAACACTAATTCATCACTACACGTGAATACACCGCCAATGAGGAAGTAACGCATTTTCCAAAATCATGCTGTCGTGATAGCTTGGGTACCAAAACTCATGAAAACACGATCCGTTCAAATAAAATCAGGCCCTATATTTTTTTATTAATTTTTAAAACTATTGGGTTGCGGGACCCATTTGAAATAGGCTAGATAGACTGATGACGTAATAACAGCATTCGCGTGACCTTCACAATAGCTTCCCGCAAATTAAACAATAGGACTAAAGATAATACGTTGGACAAGAAGAGGCATGACATGATAACAGCCTGGATGCGGAGGGTTGGGAGGGGTCACAACCCCTTAGCTACGTCACGAGCCACACACCGGCCGTTTTTAAGGTAAAAGTTCCGACAGCAGCTTGCGCGTGCGCCCCTCCCTGGGCCAAAGGATTTTAGTTTCGATTTTTGGTTATTGTACCTTCGCATGACCTGAGTGAAACGATGCCTATGATTTGTTTAAAGCTTGTAATGATGAAACTGTGCATCCATAGAGCATTATAAACATATAACGGTATAATTATGTTAATGATAATGGTTCTATGAGGGTACTTCACGTCACTGAAAATCTACGTAGGCTACCTATCTGTACTGTACGTGTTCCGATTGGACAGGAAAACTATTCGGTTTTGGACGAAAGTAAAACACCTAAGATATGTATAGTGAAAGATCACTTAACGAACTGTTATCAGACGTTATTTTTTCAGCATTATTCCCAGCGGGTTTCCCATGATAAATACACTTTTTTTTTACTATAGCTTGACAAGTTTCTAATGCTGGACCCTGAAGGCCCAAATTTCCAGATGGCTCTAGGAACATGTGTTTAGAATGTTAACTGAATTTACCACTTCTTTCGGTCCATAAGAAACTTTTCGATCTATAATTTGAAGCTAATCTTCGGCAGATGATACTTTCAGCTGTCAACTCCGTTTTACCGTTCATTAAAAGCCGCAGTAGTTTTTTAAATTAAAATTCGTTTTTAAACTTCGATGCTTTGACTTGTATGATCGTTTCCAATAGTTTTCTCACCCCATTATTTGGACCCCTAGAGAGAGGGAAGTGGGCCAATTTTGCGTTTACGCTCCCTCTATTATTTATCTGTACTCAACGGTTCCAACCATTCGCTGGACAGGCCTAATCTGTTCTGAGCTATCATTAAAGCTTGGAATAGTAAACTTGAATTAGTCCCGGGTCGACCACATGGGTTTAAAGCTCCGTTTAACTTCAACGTCGAGCCAGAAACAGTTATTAACGCCCTTTGCCAAGTCAAAGAAGAGAAAAATAAAATTTGTTTTGGACTGACCAATAATGTAGTCTCTTTTTTTCATTTTATTATGCTATTATAGCAAATGTTCAGTTTATTACAATACATTAATTTGAATGCGTTTATCAAAATTAATTTTCTTTTCCAAGTTTTCTTTTTCAAAATTAGTTTTCTTTTCCAAACCGCCACCAGTAAAAACCGTGATGTTTGATTTCAAACTTGAGCAGCTGAATAGGCTTAACTGTGAGTGTGAATTTAGGCCTTATAGCTCCATCCACAGCATCTATGTTGAAACGGAGTTAAACTCGGACGATTCAACTTTCCTACCCACTCTACAAGACCACATTAATTCAATCAAACGTTCAACGGTTCAACTTGAGTTGCTCAAACGTCAAACCATTCAATTTCGATTCAACAGTGCGGAAGCGCGTTGGGTCCATTCGTTCATCGTCCGGAGCTGCATAATAGCACTAAAAGTACTAACCTTCCATTATTTTTTCGCGTTATTCCACATGATAACCCGCGAGATTACAAAATTTCGTGCTGCTCGGAATAGTCCGGGGCGACCAACGAATAGACCTATTAAGATGATACTGGAGAAGCCTCCCCCCCCCCCACCAATATAGTCAAATAGCTTGAGAAGTGCGCCCCCCCCCCTTGGACACATTTCTGGATCCGAGCCTGTTGCCTATACGATATAGGAAGGTGGACTCTGGTTAGAGGAGTTATTTGCAATTAAAATCTTTATCCCGGCCTAAATTTCATTCATAATTTGATTGATATCGTTCTAACTTTGACTCGATTTTCTGGTTTGACTCGATTGTCGCATGAATGAAATGCACTTTTCCCGACAGGCTGCTGCCGGAACAAAACTTTTTTCAGATTACGTTAATTTTCAGATCAGTTACATTAAGTTAAATGGTATATCACAATTTTACCATTGCGGAATGCGGAATCATAAATCATAAATCAACCCAGCACCCTAAAATAGAGTAAAATCGCTAATTCGCGGTTAAAGTGCAATGAGTAAAAAACGCTAACTCGCATGGCTAAATGTAAAAAAATCGCTAATTCGTGGCCCAAATTAAAAACAAGTGTGCTGATTCACGGATAAAAATGGGGCCAAGTGCTCATTTAAGGCTGAAATTGAGAAGAAACGCTAGTTCAGGGCTAAAAATTAAAAAAACGCTAATTCGTTGCTACATGTGAATAATACAACATCGCCAATTAGTTGGTAATATAATGTAGAGAAAAAGCACTCTGATTCGCCGCTTAAATTGAGAAAATCGCTTATTCGCAGCTTATAACTAGAGAAAGGGGGCTATCTCGTGGTCAAATGTGAAATAATTTCGGAAAATCCCGGCTAAATTTCAGAAAATATATAATTTCAGGGCATCCTAACCCAAAGCCAAAATTGAGAAAATTCACGGTTCCAAAACGGCCACTTCGTTGCTGAGATCTCAGGATCTTAGGAACGGGAAGCTTTTCTGAGAAGTTCGCATAATGCCAGGTATACTGAAAGGTCTCACGACATTGAGATTATTACGGAGCTCTGGCTTTTTACTGGATTTTGAATTTTTTTAAAATAGGTTTTTTAACTAATTTTTTAGCAAAAAACGGCCGCAAAATTGGGGTTTTTGTAGCAAACGAACAGCCGTGAAATTGGGGTTCAGCAACAAAAAACCGGGACATAGGGGTTTTCTGTGAGCCAGAACCGCGAAAATGGGATCTTTTTGAGGACAAAATCAGCGAAAACGCTTTTTTTAGTGAGTCAGAAATACAAAAATGGGGATTTAGTGAGCAAATCCGTGAAATTATTTTATCAGCTACAGGTATACATTTTGTTTAGTGAGCGAAATTCGGTAAATGATTTTGGTTTATTATTCATTCTGAAAAATACACCTATGTTTTCGATCGGGAAAACATTTTTATAAACCACCCTCAAACTTTTTCTGTGTACGCCTTTTTAACCCGTCTAGATTCGAATTCTGGAATGTCCGCCCGCCGTCCGGGCCATATCTTGTCCTAGGACTGCTCGAAAAAACTCGTTCTTTCGCACAGATCTGGTTATTGGTCTAACATCTGATCGGTTTGATCAACAAACTCCCTGGGTTTTTATGGGTCAAAAGCGGGTCCAAAATAAGGATTTTCAAAGGTTTTGAGATCATATGCATGTGGGGTGTCGATTTTCATGTAATTTCAGGCCAGGGGGCCTATTCTGAGTTGTCGGAAAGAAATGCCGCAAGTGCCGTTGCTATGACGGCTAGATTTCTTTCCGTTTCTATTTCTTATTCAGCGTTCTTGGATCCCGCTTGCGGCATTTTATCCCGAAAACTCAGAATAGGCCCCCAGATCTGGCTACATTCACGAATAATAAACTAAAAATGTGCAGCTTTTTATAGTGAGTAAGACCCACGAAAATTTATTTTTGGTGAGAAACCGCCACGAAATTTGATTTGCGAAATCCGAGTAATTTGGTTACTTAGTGCGCCATATCCGCAAATAAAGATTTATTTATTTTTCACTAAAAATTGTTTGGAATTTTTTTTAAATCAGGGAACCCCACGAAATCGGTGGTGACCCTGATGATTTGTATTTTTTGATTGTATTATCTAGGGGTGGGCAGCTGCCTCACTAAGGCCTTTATTTCGAGTCTAGGTAGTAGAGGGCAACTGTCCACTTTAGTAAGGTAAGGGGGCTCCAACTTTAATAACCTCCACTTTAGTGGCCTTGACTACAAAGACAATACATTCGGTTGCTGAGGTGAGGCGGATCCCGAGTCATGACCTCGTCCTGACACCGCACAGTGCGTGCACCAAACACACCACACAGTTTCTGTAGCAAAGTAGCTCTCAATCTTGCAACACAACAATGAAACATGGACAAAAATAATATGAACTCGAACGCTGGAAAAAAAAAAAAAAAAACTTGTGACGTGAAATTGTTAAGGCGAAAATATTCCACGTCCCGAATAAGGTGAATTCAACCCAGTAGTGGAGTGGGAAGGAATATTCCATCATGTCCCGCGACATTGTTTGGACACGGGGAACCCGAAAAATCTGCTATGAGTCATTGTTCAGACAAGTGATGAGAAATCACTTTTGCATTAATTTTGACTAAGGGAATTTCTCCCAGTTTCGCTGCCCCTGGAGACCACTGAAGATGACCGTGTTCGGTTGAAACCGGTCTGGAATGAAATAAATTGAAATCGTGGAGTGACTACGTCTTTTCTTTGCTTATTATCATGGAAAAATCTGCGTGTCCAATCCGCGGGGGGGCTCATTTGACGACTTTGGTACGTTTTTCATGGGCAGTTAGCTATAGTATCCAAGGGACACATTAACCACGTTTGACTGAAATCGAAACACTTTGACAAAGTTCAGCCTAAAACAGCAAAACCGCGTATTTTTGAGCTTTCTGGACACGGGGAATCTGAAAATCGCGACCCCGGTCGGGTCACCCCTGTCGGGCATCTTAATTGCTCAAGTGCGCAATACTCAGGCCCCATACCCGTAAATTCTGTCTTTTCTTTTGGAGATTTTCCATGCCTCGTTCCACTCGTAACACTTTGATTGACAAACCTGGCACAAGCTTGCAAGACTGTACGTGTAGACTGGGCTTAAGGCACAGAGCGCAAGAAACGTGCTAAAGAAATTCTCTTGTACGACCTGTGCTCTACAAATAATGTGGATGGCTAAAAAGGAGAGAGGTTCCACTCATATTCTGAACGAATTTAGTTCTCCTTCGATTCCTTGTTACCCTTAGCTGGAATCTAAACTTTCGGTGAAGAAATCAACCCCGTGAGTAACATATAATATACTCCAGTTCCCAACCGACAACATTCAAGAAAAAACAAGAGTCCTAAACCTGAAACCAGGATAAAATGACTGCAAATTTAGTGATCAGTGTGTGTTCAATGGGTTTCAAACCTCAAGGTAATAGGCGCAGAAAAAGTTTTTAAACGCTTCTCAAGTCCTTCTTTGGTATAGAAGGAAAAAAATCAGATTAACAACTTGTTTTGGCGTATAAGATAGCTAACGGTGAATTTCTTTAGAAGGTTGCTACTGGTTTTTTCTCTCTCTTTGACATGACAGACGCTGGAAGATAATTATTAAGACCAAAGAATAGCTCCCGTCGTCCCTTCAGGATGATAATTATTCAGTTTAATAAGTTGTTAGAACTAGTTAAGGGATATATACGTACCATCATATCACACACGCTTTCTTGTCAGCTGTATTGGCTATTTTCAACGCGCCAAGAATACGGAAAGAGAGGCTAGATATCAAATTGACGAGACCTTGAAAATATCCTTTCTCTCCGCAGATAAAAAAGATATTTATTTATATACAAAAAAAACCCCCCGAAAGAAGATTATGTATTGTATTGAACTCGGAGAGGTTTCAGCAAGGCGACTTTTTTGATATTCAATCTCCCATAGGATTGTTGAAGAACAGGTCTTTTTTAAGACCCAGACTCAGAAGAAAGAGAGAAGAGATTTTGGAAGCTATGCGGAACTTTCGAGGATCCTTGTTCTGGTATGTAAGATATATGGGGGGGGGGGGGAATGAGTTTGGAGAATTTTTTAAAAAATCAAATATACTTGGCGACGGCTAGCCACGAAATGTTATCCTTCCTAGACGTATAGGATCTGAAAACAAAGAGTGTGGCAAACAGAGAGAGAAAACTTTGTATTATTATTTAATTCCTTTCTTTTATATGCCTAAAGTCTGACAGAGAGAAGAGGAACAGGGAATAAAGTGTAAAGGAAAAGTTGGAATTTTTCCAACGGAAGGTATATAAACAGTGGTGTGATTCAAAAGAAAGTTTGTTCGATACCCTCCGAACACAAACCTCTTTACAGCCCAAGGCATAATGCCAAAATAGTATTTTATTTAGTTCATAACGAGATACAAAATACTATGTGAATTGGTACTCAGATTTGCGTTCTAGAAGATGTAAGCAGGATTCAAAGGATGTATACCAAAGGAAAGTAGTTTTCCAACAAGAAGGGGTGAGCAGATATGAGCAGGGGAAAACCCGTAAAATGGCGTGATCAACACGTAGGTCTTCAAGAAAGCAACAGGTGACTTGAACAACAGGTGAATTTTTTTTTATAGAGAGATATTGATAACACCCAAAAAAGCGATGAGTAGAGGAACCTCGCGAAGAAAATGTCTGCCATCAACAGTGGCGTCTATTACTTATTAAAATATTTTATTGAAAAATAAGGGACAGTTACAAACCTGACAGCTCACCAAAATGTATTGATTGAAAACGTGTAACAACCGAAGGTTAGCCGGAAAGAACTAAATGCCCAACAAAGCAGCCGATTCAAATGGACAGTGACAGTTGAGACTCCACTCCTATAGATTTCTATGAGCTGTGACTGCGCTGCACGTCGATTACTGTGAGTTTTTTCCTCAATTTTCATTAAAGGCACGTCCGCTGTCAATCAACCCTTGGCGTTCAGCACGTCGTTGGGAGAATCAAACGGAAATATATGCCGTACTTAACGATTGGGGGTCGGACGAAGTTATTAATTCTGTATCAAAAATTTCACACTCAACAACATTACGATGATGTGCAACGAGTTTGTTCCAAACTTATTATGTTATTTGTCTTCTACATAAGCCAAGCAGCTGTGTTATAGTATAATATAGCTGTCATTGGTTCACTATTCCCAGATTACCTATAATAAGGTATAGAGTCAGTCACCTTGACTCATAATTGAGTTGTTCTCCGTAGGGCAATGGGAAAACTTGATTGTTGCCGACTAAAAATTAGTGGAATGTTTTTGAAGTTCACAAAATAGCCGATTTTTTCCTATGATCTTGTAGACCATGGAGCGAGACATGTAAAAAGTGCAACCATGCGCACGCTTCATTCATTAGGCGAACACACCCAGGAAAATATTTCCGCGACAGCGTTTGTGAAACAAGCCCAAAAGACAACCAAACCATGAAATTCACACTGTCAATTTTTGAAAAGTAACTGACAACGTCGCCCCTCCCACCACCAGAACTGACCGTTCAAGCTGAAAATGCTTTAGACCTTAGAACCTGACTGGTTTGGCTTTTAAACGTGATTTAAAGCCCAGAGAAAGCAAATTTGACCGGATAAATAATGGTTATAAAGTGGCTTTTTGAACGTGAAACTTTGAGGAGAATTATTTCAAATGTGACGTCAATCTCTTTCTTGTAAACAACTACCAATCGGTTTGTCAAAGAAATTGAATTTTTCCTTCGAATCAAATTGTCCAGCTCCTAAATTGAAGATGAAAATCTGCAAAATAGCAATTTTCTGGTCTAAATACCTGTACATAGATATAGATTATCATTATTATTAATATCTGAATATATATTCTGACCAGTGAAATAGCAGCAGGGTCGCTTATTGCGATGCTTAAACTTGCTTAAAATAGTAAGCGTGGAGTTAAGTCTAGCCGATCCCATTTATGCCCCTCCGGCGCGGCCTAGTTTGATAAATAGCAACGAAACTACACCATTCGGAGGTACATACGTGCGAAATGGCAATTTTTTTGCCTCGTTTTTTAGTGACTGCGGAACCCGGGCTATAATCATCGGAACCTCGACAGCGCCCTAATTCTTCCACAAAATGACATCACATCCGAGCTCCGAATCTGCGAAGTTGCAAATTTTGGGTCTGAAGATTTCTGGTCTTTTTTTCGCGGAATCACAAGCTTCGGGGGTTTTTTTTTAGTGATCACGGAACTAGGTCTAGCCGTCCATGGACAGCCCCCAACGCCTGACGAATAGCGGCAAAATTGCATCATTTTGTCCGCAAGTTATCATTACATCCGCAAATTTCGAAGCCTCCAAGCTGAAAATTCGTGAAACCGCCAGTTTCATGTCTTGGCTTCAGCGAAATTGCAAGTTTCTGGCCTTCGTGAGTGTAGACCCTGAGCAAGCTAGCTCCAGCTGCGCCCGTCGTTCCTGCGGCATTCGTAATTGCAACATTTATATAGCGTTTTCCACTAGCATTGAATTCTTCTCCAGAGCAATTCATTTCTACCCGTCTTCTCCATTAGCATATTATGTTTTAATCATGTTTTAATTCAGATCAGAGAAGACGGGTCGAAATGAACTGCTCTGCGGCAGAATTTTATGCAAATGGAAAACGCTAATAGATAAAAAATATTTTGTGAGTTTGCAAGTTTGCGTCCTAATTTGAGTGAAATTACAAATTACCTGAGTGAATATCTCTGCGATATTCACAGGTTCCGAGCGGCGATTCAAGCGATATTGCCCTATTCACACGATGCAATGTTTGAAGCTATATTAGGTCCGTTCTATTGTTTCGCGAATGCTACACTTTTGAAGAAAATCATCTGGTTTCATTCAATTTTTCATAATAAGTCAATGAAATCACATGGTTTTCTGGGCTAGTGTAGCAAGCTAGCACTAGCAAAACAATGGAACGGCATGCTGGTTTTTCAAAAACATCCATAGCTTCAAAACATTGCATCGTGTGGACAGGGCTTTAATTTAAGCAAAATTGCAAGTTTCCAGGGCCGTTCTTTGAGGAGGCGGCAGAACCCTGGGTGGGCGGCCCTATAGCCCGTCAAGTTAAACTTGGACCTCGCCCTCCTGTGATCGGCCCCTTTAACTATTTTTCCTTACCCCCTCCATGTAACTTCGACTTGATAGTAACACTTGTCTTTGGTGGTTGGACAACCAATTCGGTAACCAAAGTATAGGGAAGAGAAGTTGCAACTAATCGAATGAGAGAGCGCTGGCCGCGGGTTCATGTTCTTGTTGACGGGCTGTAGAAGCATCCAAAGCCTGACAAATGCCCGCAAAATTTGCTGAATATTCTCGGCATTGCAGCTTGCGGGCCTTAATTTCTTCGAAAATGCAAATTTCGTGTCGTAATTTCTAGAAAAGCTATTAAACCAATTAAATGGCATTTTCAATTCAATGTTATACATTAGTGTGGGTGTAAGTTTTCCACCCGTCCACTCTGAATTCAAACATAATGTTTGTGGGGAGGACGCGGCACAGGAGTATACTGTGTTGAATGAAATCGCTAAAAGGTTAATAGTAAAAAAATGTAATCCATCGTACACTATGTCTCCGAGAGTGTAAAAATACGGAAAGTACTATGAATGAACTCAAAAGATAGGCAAATAGAAATACATTTGTATTGGAGAGTATTCTCTTCGATGGATTTCTGGTTGCAATCGCATCTAGCGGCACTTGTTGGTGAAATGTTTCAACTTGATTCATAATTTCTTTTTCAATATAATTATATATAAATAAATTATAGTATATGTACATTTTCTAGTTTCGCTTGTCATTGAGAAGATCGAGATGGAAAGAGCCAGGACACAGTGGATAAAAAAATGTTTCGATGGAAACAGATAAAGTTATAAAACTATTGCAATGCGGGTTAACTGAGCAGGTTCACGCTGGCACGGTGCTTAAAAGTTTTAAGATTAACAGGAGAACCCAACCTCGTCCTCTTCCCAGTTTAAATTACCAATTCCAGTCGGACACAACGATTTCTTTCTTCCCCCTTTTTTGTTCGAAATGGCGGCGGCAGGGCTTAATCAAGGAACTGGGTTGAGGTCGTTCGTCTTGGCGCTTAAATATACATAAGAAGAGAGTGGAAGAAATCCCCTCTAAAGCATTAATAACGGTTTATTTTTATTTTTTTTCTTTTGCCCCTCGCCTATTTCATCGGTAGATTTGAGAGATCTACGCTACACTACTCTAGTAGATTTCCTAACAGAACGAAGCGTTTAGGTACTCAATCCAAAAATTGTCAACCCATCTATTCAAATCCGGCCCGAATTAAATGGTTTACTCCCGGACACGAGTGTTTGCTTGGAGTAGCGGAACAGGTTAGGAAAGATGTCCTTGGGTAACCTAGCGGTCAAGGTCACTGGCCTAGTGACCTCCATGATTTTTTTCTTCGGACGTTAAAGTTGCAATTGATTCCAGACGTTTTACATTTTTAGCATGAAAACCACCGCATTTACAATCTCCAGAATGATCTAAATGCAAAACAATAAATAAAAATTTCATACGAGAGTTCGAAAGCCCTGAAACATCAACAGAGGTATTTCAGAAATTCGCCTTGGGGAGATTGCTCGGATAGTTATTCAAATTGTTCTTCATTCGATTGGCGCTTAGCACTTCAAAAGAACACGATAGAATTCTCAAAAATGAAGTCACTCAAATAAATCTTCACAAAAAAATAGTGAAATAAACCATTCTCGAACCAATTCGAGGAGTTCAACAGTTTTTAGAGCTCCATTAAAGCGTTGTTTACCACCAGTCGAATGTCCTTGATTTCAAAAGTCCCTCATTGGCTTCGCGTCGATGCATACTTGAAAAAATAAAATCTATGTGCTCGTATCTCGCGAATATTCAAATATTTTGATTGAGAAAGAATCGGTTGATAGGGGGGGGGGGTAATATAGATCAGATATAGGTTCAGTGATCTTGATGGAGCTGGTGGTCGAGGGAAAATAAGAAACTGGATAACTGGTTGTTTTTGAAGGGGCACTGTTTAAAGGACATGGAGACAGACGTGAAAGTCCTTTTGGTGGGTGAGAAAGGTGCAATTACAAGTGAGGAAAAAAAAATAAATCTTTCCTGACTTTTTCAAACTCCTTTTAAACTCACTCCCCCCTGCACATTTGTTCAAAATTTAATAGGTTGTACATCTATAAATGATTACGCGCGATGTTTTTTACATTGGAGAGAGTCACTATAAATTTAAATAGGATTCAAGTGCTGCTATTTCTGTCAAATTAGCGCCGCCTGTTTCACGTATGTTCCTCATGGAGCCCAATTACAAGTGAAAGTTATTCTATGGCTTCCGAAACAGAATCTCTTTTTAAACCTTTTTTTATGTACACTTGACATCGTTTTCGAGTTCTATTTTGGCGAAATCACGCCTGAAATGTTAATTATTGATTTCTACAGGGCTAAAATGATTACACGTTTCTTTAAATCAAAATTTGCATAATCTTAATGTAAGTCAATTAAGAAATGATCTCGTTTTACACGTTTCTTTTTTTTTTCTCGAGGGCGAATCTGTCAACATTATGTTTTTAATTGGTTTACCACAGTCCCTGAACTTTTGAGAGTTTGAAGAAAATAACTGCAGAAGGAAGAGGGATTGAAGGTTACCCGTTGTGTATTACATGAATATTCAAGCATTATTCCGTTGAAATCATCCGTTGCATCTGTCCTCCACGGGTATTCCTGGCCCTTCTCCCTCAATTAATAAAGCTAAAAAATAAAATAAATAAAACACCGTTGCGTATATTTCCCGATTCTTGGGGTAAACCCAGTTTTGAAAATGTATATGTCTACTAAATTTAAGTTTGAAGGGGCATAAAAAGAAAATAAGCGTTAGTAAAGACGAGCCCGAGCAAAGATGCTGTTTGAAACAATCAGCATCTGAATTGATTTCAATTCAGTATTATTTCTGCATAATTTTTATAGTATACTTTCCAAAATATTTAATTCTCAGTACCCTGTAGGGTAATTCCGGGTGGAAGTAGGAGAAAAACGAGATATGGATCAGGGAATAATTATGGATTCTCTGAGATCACAATCATTGCTACCTAAAGAAGATGTTTCGAGTCACCATGCAAGGAAGGGAATGATAGTATAGTTGACCATCTCACAAGTATGATCTTCGATACATGGTGAAACTTCAAGTAGGGCCCTCCCCTCTCCCGTTAGTTTAGATAGAGCCGTCCAGCAAAGCAGCGGAAATTTTACTATAAAGTGTGGTTCGTAAGTATAGTCACGCTTTGAATGAGTCCTGACTCTAATTGACCTCCGCAGGCCTGAAACAAGAAGTAACACACGAGGCAGAATAAATCTGTTCCTAAAGATTCCTCATTTATCTGAGGGAAAAAACGTCTCCCTTCGTATGTTTAGAGCTTTAGAAAACTGCGTTTTCGTTACTCAAAAGAGTCTTTCCGCATGGGATTCCAAAAATACTATCTGGACTGTCCTACACTGATGCTAAAGTCATAGAAAAAAAACAACTGAAAATTCAACAGCATTACATCGCTTACAATAGGGAAGACCGCTACTTGCTCTTGTGTAAAGCATAATAATTAATTCAGAAAATAATAAGTTTGGGTCAAACATTATAAAGTAATTAACGCTTTAGTTTTTTCAGGAGCTCTTACATTACAGACGAGATTCTAACCCTGACTTTAAATCGAATGAAATGTTTGGAACTGATTAATCCATTTGATCAAGTTGGCCTACTAGCAAAACCTTACGATAATTTACAACGGGGTGGGGCAGGTAACGTGGGTCAGCCACTTTTCCCCTCAATTTCCTTTTTTTCTTTCTCCATGCGCGGTTTTTACCATATGGAGAAGTAATTACCTGACAAGTGTTTGCCATATTTTGTTTTCCCAACTACTTTTTGTTTTGGTAGGTGAATAAAATGAAATGATTGAAATTTTCGTTGGCTATTAGAAAAATACATGGATCCCAAGAGTACTTCAAATCGTATTCAAACTTCTTTATTTTAAATTGGAAGCTACAGATAATTAGCTGATATAAGTAATATAGGATAATATTGACAATACTTGAGAAACAGTTTCCATCTTGATTAAGCCATCCCTCACATTTAGCATGTATTGTATAGGTTTTGCACTGAGCAAAGTGCTGGACAAGAAACAATACAACTCATGCCAACGCACCGCCGTTTTTGTTCAGTTATCATATCAAACTATTAGGTCTATTTATTTGCTGCTCAAGTGTGTCAACCAACGATATACATTATGTAGAACTGGATCGCTCGTCGCTGTTGTTGAAGCGATTTACACTGGCGAGGAGGTGGTTGCCAGCCAAAACAAAATTTCATGTTTATGCTAAAGGCTCGTTTACACGGTTCAATCCCATTGCTCAGTAGGTACGATAAAAGACATTTCATTGAATGACTCAGGCATCACGTTTTTTATAGAAATTTGTTGGTGAATGTGTTTACACGTTTCAACTTGATTGAATCAATGAAATGAGCCATGAGATTGAACCGTGTAAACGCGCCTCAAGTAAGTACGCGATTATATTCAGGGCCGCTACCCGGATGATTGGGTTTAGGTAACTACTAACTAGGCGATTTCTTCTGACTCGTGGTGTTCAAATTTTCTTTGTTTACAGGCGTAAAAATGTTACACCTCATTTGAAATGAAGGAGCAGAGGTTAAGGAGGGTAAATAATAGTTAATAGAGACTTTTAGCAACACCCCCGACCCCCGCTACGCTAACGCAAACGATAAATCAGTCGTTGCTTGGCCACGAAACATCTGATTGGTTGAAATTTGAAAATAAAGTTTCAGGAGGATTTAACGGGAGAGTGCTAAAACTCACTATTTGCACGGTAGACTTCCGTACGTTTTCGAAGCGTCTCTTCAAAATCGAACGTGAAAGATTCAGAGCTCATCACTGAAGTTAAACTGCCTTAAATTCTCCAAAACAAAGTTGTTCTTTCTCAATAAAACCACCCAAAAGTTTTAGTAATTGAGTAGAAAAATTCCGGCAAGCAACCTTGGAAGGATCTTCTGCCCTTCCGGGTTCCGAGACGTTGGCCAGAGTTTATATGAAGTTAATGTAGAACGGAATGAAACGTTTTCATTTTTAAATAGGTAATTAGAATTGAGCCGTTATCAGTTATCCGATTAGAAATGGAATCGAAGATGGAACTCGAAGATCGATTCCAAAACAGTACGTTTTAATCGTTTAATATTAGCTGGGCGTTATCCTGAATAAAGCATTTTCAGCATTCACAGCCGGCGCCTGTGACTTCAGTCCATCCAGACACTTTTCTACTTTCAATAAATATTTCCTTATTTTTTCTCCATTGTTTTTTCATGAAAAGGGAGTGGTCCTCTGTTGTTTTTTTTATTTTCTTTCTGTCCACCTACAATGGCTGAACCCTTAGTTCTCAACGACTAGTCATCATCCCTTATTCAATCTTCAACCTTCCCGTCCAATCAACAATCCTCCTTTACTAGCGATAAGACATCCTCCTTCGATCATTAATACTCCTTCAAACATCACTCCTTCTTCAATCATCAACCCTCAAAATTTCTTCATTAAAATCAGCCGTAAATCACCTATCCAAAACATCAACCTTCAATCATCAACCCTTAATATGAACTCTTCGTCATCAACTATCAATCTTCCTCCGATCTGCAATCCTCCTTCAACCATCAATGTAGCGAAAATCTTCAACCTACCTCCAAACAGCAATCGCCCTTCAATCAGAAATTCGCCTTTTGTTCTTCAATCATCAGTACAACAACCAACAATCACCAGTGCAAACATTGCTTTTCTTTCAATAATCAATCCTCAGTAACTCTTCATTATCTCACAGTCTTATCTTTAAAATTGTTTGATCATCATGTAAATATTTTTCCAAACAAAAAATAAATAAATTGAAAATCAGTCCTAAATCACGAATCTTAATTATCAACTATTGATAATGAACACTCCATCATCAATTCTTAATCGTCGCAATTATCAAATCTCCTCGAATCAATCATCCTCCTTCAATCATCAATCCTTCGCCAATCATCAGTCTTTCTCCAATCAGACATCCTTCTTCAATCCTCTATCATCAATACATCACTCCATCTTCAATCAACAATCATCAATAACTGTTCATTATAAATCAGCCCTTAATCATGAATCATAAACTTCAACCTTTAATTATCAACCTTTAGTGATGAACTCATAGTCAACTCTTAATTGTTAACTTTGTATCAATCTTCCTTCGATCAGAAATCCTCCTTCAACCTTCAATCCTCCTTCAATATTCAGTTGTCCTTCCATCATCAATTGTTCTTCAATCATAAATCCTGCGCCAAACACCATTCTTACTTCATTCAGCAATCTTTCTTCAAACTTGAATTATCAATCCTTGTTCAAACATCGCTCCTCTTTGAGTCATCAATCCTTAATAATTCATCCTTAGAAGTCAATCCTCACTCATTAATCCAAAAACATCAACCTTTAATAATCAGCACTTCATCATCAACCCTCAATCATCAACAACCCTCGATCATCAATCTTTGTCCTTAACGACTTATCATAAATCTTTGATTATCAATTGTGAACCCTTAAGGGGGCCACACACGGTCAAACATGCTTGAAAAGCATGGTTTTATGAGTTGCCCTTGTCAATCATGTTTGACGTTTGACACCGCACCCACACGGTCAAACTTGCCGTCAAGCTTCAACTTCAAACGCGCGCCCAAGCTTCAGCAGTGCCCAATACCCTTTTTTCTTTATGGTTTGAAGGTTTGAAACACACACACACGATATAACATGTTTGTCAAACCAAATGTTTGAGAGAAAATTTTCTGGCAGTGACTGAAAACCGTCAAACGTGATGTCAATCCTTCAAAGCTTGTCAAGCGAGGTTTGCAAACCATGATTGTCAAGCATGTTTGATCGTGTGTGGCCCGATTTAGGGCTGCATTATCAATTACTGATTATGAAATTTCAAGAACTAATTTTGGATAATCAGCTGCCTACCAGTACAGAATATTTGAGTTGAAAAGAGTCTGTTTTCGGTAACTTTATAATCAATGCGCATGAACAATTTACGAGAGAGAGAGAGAGGTTCTTCATAGGTTCAAAAACAAGGGATTTCTATGAAAAGTAATCAAGGTACATTGTTTTCCTTCATATAAAATAAATACCTCAATGATAGCAGTAGGATTTGCCCCTCCCTGGACGATTTCAGGTGACTCCGCTATCGTGTAAACTGGGCTTTAAGGGGAAACTGTAGCAAACAGTAATCACAGGGGAATTGGGTGATTCTTTAAAGTCGGACGCACTGTGCTAATAAAATCCAGATGTTTTTCAAGATGTGTAAACAAAGAGGAGAAGATAATTTTAAAACCTACCTTGCACATACAAGTAAAGCATCGAAGATCCAATTTCCAGTTTTTCACGTTGACTATTTCCCCCTCGTTGCTACATATTTCATTCTTTCCTGAAACATACGAAAAGGCGTCAGTATACGATTGTTTAAAACAATAAAACATCAATAAATAAAAACTGATTTCTCTCCTTCTTGCGCAGATTTCCAGAGATATGACAAGGATATGATTACTCAACTAAATAAACAGACAAATAAAGGTTGACAAGAGTAAGCTCATTCGTTCTAAAGGAGACTTTCTGAGCATAAGTCACTCACCGACTAGGTATATTATCCTGTAATATTTATTCTATAGGCTTCTACAGTACACTTCTTACAGAACTAAAACGGGCAATAATTGTAGGGTTTGGACAATATGTCTGTATCCAGGGCTCCGACAGGGCGAAGGACTCAAGACTGATCCGACTGTTTACATCGTGATTAGGATAGTGATCACATAATTTTGACTAAACAGTCACCTCACCTCGCCTCGCCTTAGAAGTTGTGGACGCGAATACCTTAGTCCAAATCGTAATTACAACTACCAGCAACTTGTTTTGTAATTATCGGTTAACTGGCTTTGGTTTGTCGTTCTTTCACTACTCCAGACATTTATCGAAGAACGCCGAGAAATAAAAAATGGCATACATTGATTTCTCTTTCTTCACCGCATCTTCTCTCTGTACATACTCGATATTGGAGCCTTGCTTTCATTGTACAAAGGGAGTTCCAGCTGTAGTAGGTACGATCTTTTTTCTCTTTTTTTTTTTTTATCTTGTACTCAGACACTTTTTCCTATACATTAGGCAAGTTACAAGTTTCTCGAACATGTACCTGTTTTCCCACCTTTCAACTACGCGTGCTCCTACAAAAAAACAACATAAAATGCATTGAACGCGAGGTTTAATTTTTTTTTCTCGGCCTCAACGGAGGAGGATAGGATACAATTTTTAAGTGGGAAGGCATGCGCTCAGCTCATTTATACAGAGATCGTACTAAATTAACGACAATGAGGTCTTTTTTTTTGTCTAATGGCTTAAAATGTAGTATGTTTCTAATAAAATGAAGAAGGTTTTTAATGCATTTCACGTATGAACAAATGCGCTATTAAATTATTGATGATGACACTATTATTGGTTCTAAAGTTGGTAAATCCATATAAAAAGAAAACAGTTGAATGGAAGGAGGCCATAAAAATAATTGCACAAAACCAATTTAACACTCGCGCGCGCTGGTTCATTCACGGCCCCTCTTCCAACCACAACCTCCTCACAGTTCTTAGTGGCATGTTTCCTCTGCTTTTTTTTCTCTCTATTTTTTTCTTTTTTCTTTCTAGAAAAGAATAGAATGATAAGAAATAAAGAAGAAGCAAAAAAGAGACAACTATAAGTTTATCTGATTCTTTACATGATAAACAAACAGCGAGGTTGCTTTTCTCTTTATTTTTAAAAAATGTAACTCCTGTCTTTTCAAGTTTAGGAGAGCTAAGAATTGCGTGAATACCGTAAATCGAATTTTCACAGACATGAATGAAATTTTCTGAACCTTTTTC
This sequence comes from Corythucha ciliata, assembly GCA_038030265.1. Lineage (NCBI taxonomy): Eukaryota > Metazoa > Arthropoda > Insecta > Hemiptera > Tingidae > Corythucha > Corythucha ciliata. The sequence goes on along the minus strand of CM075938.1, from coordinate 40,328,532 downwards.
TCTATAGGCGGCGGACAAAGTATGTCAAATATTTATTTTAATCTGAATCACATTTTTTACTAAGAACTACCTATACAGGTCATTGAAAGCTGTTTGAAAGCCACGAATGAATACATACCTACCTATACCTACACTTATCATATACTATAAAATAAGCTTGAAACATAGAAATCTACATGAATTCCAGTCGCTTAACCCTTCACTTATACCTCTCTCGAGAACAAAGTGCCAATCGAGTGGGTTAAAGAGAGGGGAAAGACAGAAAAAGCCTGCAGTCTTTTGATTCAATCAAAGAAGCGTATAGTTCGAATCCCGTGACCTCGTTAGTTATAAATTAATTAGTTGCCCGCTTTGTTTTGAGATTTTCTCTTTGTTCAGGGCAGCCTACAATACGGTAAACAGATCAATTTTTCGATTGATTTGCTAGCCACCGTAATCACAGAACCTATATTAAGACACCGGTAAAAATCCCATTCAATTAGCGAGCAAAATGTCAGTTTATGTGCTTAAAGTGGGATATGGTAGGGGGGAGTAAATGTTATTGGGTTTTCTACCCGATCCGACATATCTGGATTGCCAAGCGACGACGCGAGCTGATTCCAAATTTCCAACTGATTTAGTGAGCAGGTAGAAGGAGTAAGGTTGTTAGAGTATTCAGTCTAATGAGTTATTAACAATAGATCCTACAAACAGTATCACGCAAAAATGGACTGTTCAAAAACAAGCCGCTCCACGAATGGAGCGAGGTTGGTTTTGGAATAGCGGCTAATTCTACAAACAAAAATAAATAAATAAATACATAAATAGCGGCCGAGATGCACGAGGCGGCGCCTATAACTCAGATGAGAAGTGATAAAATATTGAATTGAGGGTAATTCGCGTCAGTGTGTCTTATAGAGAGGATTCCAGGAGGATGCTACGAAATTAAATTATACTGAGGAAACGAGTGCGACAGTGTTGCGTGCCCGGATAACCGAGCTAGAGGGTGTAGGGAACTGTCGGTTCCTCGGTAACTGGACAATGTTGTTTCAGGCTGAGCATACGGTGATCATTGATTATCTGATGGAGTTTGTAAGGAAACATTATGAGGCTAAAAACGTTAAGTTGTACACGGGCGGTGGCCTACGGTAAAACAAGTGGTTGATTCAGCCCTAGTTGCAGACTGTCGTCTTGTGATTTCATTACATGCACTTGGGAACCACGTGTAGGCTTAGCGTGGATCCCAAGACGTAGAAATTTGGATAAAAAAGATACTTTACTTGGCAATGTGAGAACGGAACCGTCCATTGCCGTCCAACACAAATTCACGGGCTTGGCTCTTTTCAAAGGCTAAATTCCAAAGTTCAGCCCGCTCAAAAAGGCCTCCGACGAGGTAAGAGTGCCTGCGTCTTTGAATCTATGCTACTGACTTCCTAAGGGCTGCCAAGATTGGAATCGGTCCGTGAGAGTGGAATCCATAATAAATATTTCCCTCGACGCATAGGTACCTAAATATGATGGTCGAATAAAAGTCTATCCACACACATCAGTGCCGTGAACGGCACGTGCCCCGTTCGTGACTCTTCCGGCAAGTAAAGTATTATTCTCCTGTGCTGGGAGTTGAAGGGGCTCGTTCACACTTATCAGGCATGTGTCAGACACGTGACACTGCCGTTCACGGCACTGATGTGAGTGGATAATATACTTTAAAGCCGCCTTCACATGCGAGCTATGACAGCTTAAGCTTTGAGCTGTAGCCAATCAAAGAGCAACCCGCGTTTGAATTAATTGTATTTCATTGGATACAGCTGAAAGCCGAGCTTTTTTCAGATCACATGTAGCTTAAAGGTTCCTTTCACATTTCTGAAGCGAAGTCCCAAGAATTTTACCACAGAAATGAATCCCAGAGCGAGAGCAGTATTTATAAGAGGGAAGGGTCAAAGTGGAGACCTGATAAGACAGAGTTGTTGGTGCCCGGGGTTTCGTTGGTGTAAGATGGATGCACTGCCGTGTTTACCGTGCAAGCAAAATATCTAATTATAACGGCAAAAATCCGAGTTTCTGGTTCGAAATATCTCGTCTCCTGGTTGAATTGTCAGTTGCTGGCGTTTTTTTTTTTTTTAAACAAAACGGTTCCAGGGTTCCTGGGACCCAATTGGAGTTAGTTTCAGCGTTGCCTTATTGACGGATTTTTTCAATGGAATTTTCGCATCGCTCAATGATTTGTATTACCTATATTATAATTATATATTATTTAAATAACTGTAACACAATATTGAAGGGGAAAACGTGAAAGTGTTTAAAATAAATGGGAAGGAACCCATTCATATAATGGCGTTGGGTATATTATATAGAGAGTTCATGACTGCGTTTGCTAACATAGAAATCAATCGGTCCAATCAAAATGTGCATGCCACTTTTCATCAATTTGAGCCGGGATTTAGCACTCTTTCTTGATTTTATCCGCAAAATTAGAGCTTTTTCTCAATTTCGGTCATGAAAATGAATCGAGAAATCACGAATTTAGCATTTTCCCTCCCAATTCTAACAAGAAATTAACGTTTTTTAAAAAATAAACTGCGAATGACCGTCTTTTCTCTATTGTAACCGATAAAATCAGCGCTTCAGCAAAAATTTTGCTGCAAAGTGTTTTTTTCCTTAATTTTAGCTGGAAACTAGCGGTTCATCTCAATTTTACACGTGAATTATTGCATTTTCTTACTTGCAGACATGAATTGGCGCTTTTTCTCACCTTCATCCACGAATACTTGCCTCCAGAAACCATTAATTGGCATTTTCTCGATGTTTGCCGCGAATTAGCGTTTTTGTCGATCTATAAGCTGCGAATTAGCGTTTTTGTTGAGCTAAGCTGCGAATTGGCGATATTTCTTAATTTTAGCACGGACTTGCCCCAAAAGCAGCAAATTAGCGTTTTCCCCATATTAGCCGTAAAATAGCTTCCATTACACCTTGAGTTAGCGATTTTTCTAGTTTTTGTTCTTGAAATCGAGAGAACACGATAATTAGCATTTTTTTTAAATTTTAGACATAAATTTTCGTTTTTATTCATTTTAAACCAGAATTTGTACTTTTTCTTAACTATAGCAGCGAATTAACGTATTTTATCAATTTTACTTTTGCATTAGCGGATTTTCCCGAATTTCAGCCCTAAATGAGAGCTATTTTTAATTTTGTCCGCGATTTAGCGCTTTTTTCCGGTTTTAGCAGCGAATCATCGGTTTTTTTCTTTACTACAGTCATGAATTAGAGCTTTTCTCATCTACGTATAATAATAAAGTGTCCTCCAGAAACCGCAAATTGGCGTTCTCTCGATTACTGATTTACTGCCGTAAGTTAGCGTTTTTCTCCAGTTTAGTCGCCGCAATGAGCTGTCTTTTCCATGAATTATTATTTTTCCCTATTTAGCCGCGAACTTCCCCTATGAACGGAGCGTTAAATCGATTTTTTCTAAATTTGAGCCGTGAAAGGGCCACCCGTGAAGGGCGAATTCACAAATTTTTCTCTTCATTTCATTAGCATGAAACACAAAAATTCCCCATTATGCCATCTTTAAGCTTTTCATAAGCTCGCAGAAGAGTGGCTTGGGGCTGATGTCAGCCCTTCTTGTCTTTACCAAGGCATGCTACTGATTATTACTTATTTGACGGATTTTTTAATGGGATGTAATACATTTTGACGGATGTACTGCACGTTGCAGATAATGGCCTGGCGTGAGAACATCCAACAATACTCTCGGAACGCGCATACTCGATTACACAGGTGTAGCATACATAGAGAAAGCGAAATTTATCATACAATTTAAATTCTCTTAAACCCCAATTCTACCCATGTTCACTGATGAAATGAACGAGGGTGAGTGATTCTACTACATATACTTCACCGAGTCAATCGGAATTCAGGAAATTATGTAGAGGAGAAAACGGCGGATTACCACACAATTAGTTATTTATTTCCTTAACCTAAACGACAGCGTAGTATTACAAACTTTATCGTCTATGGTACATGTAAGGTCAATCAACACATTGGCACTGACCCCAAGACGGCTATTATGAATGTTCTCGTAAGATTAATGAAAATTTTTATCTGATTCAAGAATGTATCAATGAGTTCGCCGTTGAACTCCATTTAGAATAGATTTATTTGTCATTTTCCAATTTGTGTTAAAACATTTCAAGGACCTTAAAAGTATCCTTTATAAAGATCGCCCTAGTCCAAATCTAAACCAATAAGTCGCAAAGGAGGCACCGCGCCAAGTTTATACAGGTTGTTGTAAGTTACTAAAGAGAGAGAGAAAAAAAAAAAAAGTCAGAAAGATAGATTTGGTAATGAGGCCAATGGGAGTAAGAATAAACTGGTGTAATACTGAATAGAATAGAATAAAATAAAATAATAATAAATTAAAAAATTAAAAAAGGTAAAGACGAGAAGGGGAAGGTTTGGCGATGACAGGGCCACCCACGTCTAGCCCCCATTGTCTTGTTCGGGGCGAACCGCAGAACCACTTAAATCCCGCCCCCGCCCTTAGTACAGGAGAAAAAACAAAAACAAAAAAACTCTTCACGATGGGAATGTCGAGGAATAGGGGGCCTTCTTCTTCAGGGCAAGAATCAAAAAGTCAGGGTGGCCGCTTCGCCACCCGTAGTTAAGTTAACAAGGAGGGAATAGTCGTTACGAGATTGTTTTTCAAAGATTAAAACAAACGCCGACGTTTCGAAGGAAACTTTCGATTTTTTCTTTTTATTTATCTTGTAAATCTACGTGATATTCTGTTTCTTTAGGCGCTCGTACAAATGAATCATTCCGTTCTAGGAACCAAAGTGAGATCGCGAGGATTCATTTTTATGAATCAGAGATTGAATAAACCGTGATTTTTTCTTTTCACAGTGACTGTCAAAACGTTTTATACACTTCATCGTATATTAAAGGGCCTCTCAACGAACTACCTTGTTTTAATGACTTGAATAGTGTTTTTGTATGTTTCCCCTTCTTTTTTTTTTTTTTTTCTTTTTTTTTTTTTTTCATTAGTCTTTTTCCTTTTTTGTTCTTTTCAGTACAAGAAGAAATAGATAGTAAAGGGCCCCGCTCTATTCCTCACATTTCGCTCTCGAAGGATGCACTTAACCGGAGGAAAATAAAAAAGACAAAATTAGAGGGGACGTAGATTGCACTTTTTGCCGCCTTATCTTGATGGCGGTAATATAAGATGACATTTTTCTCTTTCTTCATTTTTTTTTTCTTTCTCATCCTCCGACAATCCAAAAGGGCCCATCATTTGGATGGGCGGGGGGCGGGAAAAGCATGCTCTTAACCTTACCGGAGGGGGCTCATTAACCGTCCCACATAAATTACGAATCCCGCCTCCCCACTCATCAGAACCCAGCATCCAAGGGTAGACAAGATAATACGACAGGAAAAGAGAGTTAAATACGGAAGGTCATTAAGTTTATTTTTTTATTTGTTCAAATAAACCCTTCTTTTCACCCCATTTCTTCAGTATGTTGGGGTGGATGAGAAGAATCCGAGCTTCAATCGGGCGGGCGGAAAATGGAAAACTAAATAAATAAAATAAACAAGCTCTGATTGTTATACCACAGAAAGAGACCTTATCTAGATTTCATATTTATTTAATTAAGATCTCAAAGTTTAATCATTTTTACTTTACGTATATCTTCACGTTACCTACGTTATTTCGATCTCGATCAAATGAAATCGTTAACTAGTTAACGAAAGTGAAAAAGCCATCCCGTGGTACCAATATTTCTCAGCGAATATTCAAACCCCGTCAAGCTTTTGTTTGAACGTACCAAATAACCCTTTAACTGTGCAATTTTTGTGAAACAATCATACCTCTAATGATTACAATTTTAAATGAAAAAAAAAAGAAGACGTTTACTCTCTTCTCTTACAAAATGTTTGTTGCATGAACCGATGAGCACAGATAGACGAGGCGCGTGTGTTATCCTCAAAAGCTCTTTAATGATGAGACGTCAGTCTCTCTTCCTCTCAAGTCAGTCGGTTTTGAAAAAGAACTGGGAGGTCCGGTTATCGTTGGGGTCGGATTCCAGTCATAGCCACGAAGACGAGAACACGTCTCTTCCATTAGGCCGGGGCGGTTTACCTGTTCCGGTCTCAAATGGTATAGGTGGAGGGTGATGAGGGGTATCCGTGGAGGAGACGAGGAGGACTTCTTCATTTCTAACTCACTCTCCGAGGAAAAAGATGACCCACCTGGTCGTAAGGTCCTCGGGCTTCATCCATCTCTCTTTTATATCCACGAAAAAGTTGATGATGATGTTAACAACCCGCATCCTTCCCATCTTTCTTGAAAAAGAGGGATAGAAGAGGAGAGAAGACTCCCTAAACCACCTGTCTGCAAGCACACCCCCGTGCCATCCACCACGACCTCATCCCTTCATTGTTGCTTCTTCAAACGAGGCGGAAAGTTATTTTATTTATTTGTTTTTTTTTTTAAAGATAAATTAAGGATCGCGAAAAGAGGCTCAAGTTATACGGGAGGTTATAGTTAAACGCGAATCCTAATTTCTAGCATGCCTGGCATACATTTTTACATTATTTCGAGATTTATATAAATGCCTGCTCGTAGAATGAAGACGTAATCGTAATCTTAAATTGAATCAATTGGCAATCCATATGCCTTGAATGATTAAAATAAGTTGATCATTAAATCGGGCATCCAGTATTTCATAATAAACCATCAGGAGGCGAATTAGTAAACTTGATAAATATCAAGACTCACGGTCGCTCATCGAAATGAAGTTTTTAAAATAAATAAATAGTAAAAAAAGAAATTAATTTCTCGAAGGCTATTTTTCTTTAAATAAAAGCTAACTATTTTGTTGTAACGTTATTGTGTTGTTATTTTCTACAATAATTCTGCTTATTTTCCCATGAATAAATATGTACAATCACATTTCTATAAATTTTCGGGGAAATCCTTAATGTTTCGAGAATATAGTAGCCAAGTCATGGCTTACAGTGTGACACGAGGCCAAGTTGTGTGCGTCTGAAAATTCGTAAAACAGAGTCTATTTTTCCAGGATTTCAGCACTCTTCGCTTTGATTGACGGGAGCTTGTTGTATAGGGGATGAAGGGTGTATACCTAACCGCACACGCACACCCTGTCTTGAGGGTCCCTAGCCTACCCCCCCAAATTTACACCAAAAAAACAACCTAATCGATGAGATAAAAAAAAAAAAAAAAAAAAATAGGTACATTCCATTAGTTTGGAAATAGTTCCGATTTATAGCGTTTTCCATTATCTAAAAATTCTGCTCCAGAGCAATTCATTTCCACTCGTCTTCTCCATTGACATAATATGTTTTAATTCAGAGAGAACGGGTGTAAATGAACTGCTCCGCAGCAGCTTTTAATGTAAATGGAAAAAGCCATAAGAGTTTGATCACCTACTTATGTTAACGTTATAACGCTCAAGCATTTTTCGTCTTTCCGCCATTATACCCGCAAGAACACTTTCGAATTCTCACAGTGTAGCGACGCTCCTGACGTCTTGATCAATTTGTGCCTTACACTTATATTTTTGTTACATTGCTGTGCATATGTTACGCCGGATTAGTAAAACTGCCCAACTCACAAAATAGGCAAAAAGTTGCTTAAGATGTGAAATCGGCTCTGGCCTTGCCTAATTCACGAAACAGGTAAAATTTTGGCAGCTTTCATGATGCATTCAACACCTAATTTGTAATTTTTTTGATTAAGCCAAGCAGTTTTATCAATGTGGCTTTGAATCTATTTCTAGCCTACACAATCAACTCCGAAAGACCAACGACCGAGCATTAAAAGTCAACCACAAAAATATGAAAACTACAAAAGGACTGAAAAAAACTGACGAAAAATCGTTCCTTTCACTATCGATCGGAAGGAGCTTATTTACCTGATGTGTTAAGAAATTAAAAGAATTCAACTCGTATTTCCCTTTCAGCTCACACTCAGTTCAACTTCAGTATGCAAAAACAGTCCCAGCCAACAACAGATTCATGTTCAACGCGTTCTGAAAACGCATCCCCACAACTCATCGTAACCAAAAACGATGAAAATGCAATTAGACCGTGAGCATATCAAATCCACTTTAAGTATAAAGATGAGGGCTGGGTAAAAGACATTTTTTACGGGCTAAATTCCAATCCGATGTTTGCCAACAACAAAAATGACGGCTTCACAAAATATGAAAAAATTACAAAAACACTAACAAAAGTGAAAGTTTTCCATAAAATCGCTTATATTCGCCTACTTATCATCCTAGGGAAGAGTGCTAGCCCGTCCGCACACAGAACAGCACATTCGCAACTCAGGGCTTGCAATGCCCTAGTAAGTCACACCAGTTCCCTAGTGATGCTTGTGTGGCATATCACATAATTTTTTGTGGGATTACAAACTTCGCATGGGAAATGCGGATGTACTAATGATGGTTCTAAAATGAAGCGGTCAAAATGTGATACTCACTTTTAACGTTTGATCGCAAGGCATTTACATCGAAAAAGATAGGCGAACATAGTCAAACTTCGCTCTGGACGCATTCTTACCTAATTTCTTGTATGAATAGATGTTTTTTTCTGTTGCATGAGTAACAGCTGACACACGTGATGGTGGAGGTCAAGTCCTTTCACTGCAAAACCGAACAGGTCAAACCTCACAAGAAATAATGTCAACCAATTCAATTTTATCTTCCTCATTTCATTCACCGGGGTTCACGAACGACCTTCTACAACGTGAAATGCCCAGCCCTAAACTGACAAGCGGTATGTACAGAACGACCTGCCTCCATATTTTACTCAATTGAGACTTTCCAGCCGCGTTTAAAATGCTGGGCAGGTCTGACGTCATAGTGGTAACATGGGGTCTGGGTCACTAGGCATTTTAAAATTGGCTAAATAAAACCAAAATAAATAAATAAAGACAACCAAGAACACATAATAAGTACACCAATCCCAATCTTTCTAATTGCAAGTTGTTTACTCTAAAATTTTAGTTATTTGTCTTCTGCCCCAAAGCAGTTACAGACATTGACAACCGATTAAAGCCATTTCTCGGTCTTTTTCTGACCCACATTCATAAATCACGAATCCCGTGACATATTAATCATTTTTTTCTTCCTATCACGATTGAAACTATGTGGTAGTTCGGTGGGCACCCTAGTTTTTTGAACTCTTCTTGATCGGTCTACAGAGGAGAAGGGGAATTGAAGCGTCATTAAAATGGAAAATATGAAAGGAGCGAGAGAGATGTCTTTTTTCGGCGGGGGTCAAAGTGTGGGGAAGACGAAAAAATGGTTTCTTTTTTATTTATTCCAGGCAGTGGATCTGTTCCTCTCTCTCTCTCTCTCTCTCTCTCTCCTTTTATATTTTTATCTGACTCGAAGAGCTTTTATCAGACATGTTGGGACAACTAGAGAGAAATGAGAAAAGTTAACAAGACAAAAATGTTACGAGCATGAGTTTGACTGAATATCAAGATAGCCGCACACCCACGCACCATCTTTTTTTTTCTTTGCCAACTTACTATTGATCTTTCCCCCCTCGACTCAGCTTGACTCAAAAATTAAATAAGGGTTTTCTTCTCCTTGGATTGATCCTCCAACGATTTGTCGGCATTACGCGCCCCTTGAAAACAACAAACAATTTTAATGATCGTAAATAGAACTTCTATAAATGCGAGTGTAGTGCGTAAATACAAAAATACGAAAAAAAAAAGATAAACATTCAAAGGGCGGGGAAAAGTCTTTTTAAAAGTCGGCTCACTGAAGACAGGTGTTTGTTTGGCGAAGCCGCGACGTGATCATCTTAAGAAGCATTATGCGCTCTCTCTCTCATTTTCTTCGGAGGCGGATGCCGAGAAAGAAGAAGTCAAACCTCCTCTCCTCCCATCAAAGGCACACACAGGTGAGTCTTGTGTGTGTCGTTCGAAAGAGGAAAGGCCCAGGTGGCCAATGAAGCTATAAGATTGTATCTGACTCACGTCCCCTTTTTTCTATATAAGCACTGAAAACGACGGCATTATTATAAAAATGACTTTCATTAAAATATAAAAGTCCACCTGTTAAAGTTTGCTAAAAAATAAAGCGTTGCAGGGTACCTAGTTTAAAACTGTGCATGCACTTGGAAATCCCGACCGTAAAATACCCATAGGATGATGGGCTTACTACGCTGGAAAGGGATTAACTACTTCCTTATCTATACGAAATGCTGGTACAATGCAATGAAAACAATCTGGTCATTAAAGTACTTCATAGACCCACTCAAAAGTATACATTACATACCCTGGTAATGCGTCATCAGGATTTTGGAAAGCCGGTCGTGAAATGACGCTCATCGTTAATTGTTTCACACCGTACACGTATTTCGCTATATGAGCTAATACATATTGTCATTTTCATTTACTTAAGATAACCATCGTTTTGCGCCATTAGAATTTCGCTCCAAGTGAAGGGTGGTGCAGGGACTGTGTTTGTTTCTTTCCTAAATGACGTAATGTTTTATCTTTTTTCACCTCAATTTTAACTAATGTGTAATACACAATGATAAGCAAAAACTTCGCCCCCGTACTACTGCTGCATTACGTTTACGACTTATTGAGCAATAATATTATCGTTTTCATATTTTTGTGATGTTTCACAAGGTCAAGATCTGTTGTTGTGGTTTACATTTATTTGCTCTGGTGGGGCAGGGGGGGTGCAGGCAATCATATAGGACTCTAAATCTCATCAAATCCCAATCTCGTGCCCATTTAATACCGCACCTGAATGAAAACGAAGATATCAACAAGTTTCTTTCCGATGAGATGAAAAAGGAGAAATCTGGTAATAGAAGTTCATCGAAACAGTCAACGATCGGTCTATAGAGGCGTAGAGCAGACTCCAGCCATACGTTCCTTATAGCGTATTCCATTTGCATAAAATTAAGCTCTAGAGGCGAGCTTATCAGACCGTCTTCTCCGTTACCATATGATATAATTAAGGTAAGACGGGTGGAAATGCTCAGCTTAAGAGCTGAATTTTATGCAAATGGAGAACGCTATTAATATGAAGTCTTAATTTTAAATAATTCTACTTTTTAAAATTCATCGACAATTTTTCCTCAATACCAATATTTTCAACTTTCAGGGTCGGACGCTGTCTTAAAATGGCAGGACTAATGTCGAAATCCTGCCCCCCGCCCCACCTGGCAACCAAGAATCAACCAACCGTGTTCAAGAAAACTTGGATGCCAAACAATAGGGGCCCGTCCCCGATGTGAATGATTGCTATACATTTCGAAACCTTTCTTGCAGAAATGTCAGAGCAACTCACAAGGAGGGGGGAAGCACCGTTGACATTTTTTTGTAGAGATTTTCTTGGAATAACAAGAGCATCTCACGGCACGAGCGAGTCCTCCTTGGCCATCATATACCTTTCAAAGAGGGTGACTTTGAGTCACACACACACTCTCACTAACGCTTTGTACCGTTTAGCATTGAGTCCTCCTCTCCCCTCGCCTAATTTGAGTCCCTCTCGCCAACTATGAGTCATCCTCTTTCCACCGCATTTCTACTCCTGGCTATCTTAAAAACAGAATTTCTCGGAATTGGGTTATTAAAAACCAGTTGCGCTGGAGCAATTATTCAAAAAGCAATTTCGCAGCGTTGACACATTTCAAGGTGCAATTTCATGGGTCCAATGCCCGTATTCAAAGTCGTCACTCAAGCTAAAAATTTGCTTATTTCAATTCAAAACAGATGAGTCACCAATTAAAACGACCGATTTGAAGCCGTTTTAAATATGAATACGGGTATAACTCCTTTAGAAAAAAATCGCCGTTTGGCCAATAACAAATTTTGCGGAGATTAGCTCATCCAAAAAACCCATTTCGCAGGTTTGGGTCACTCGAAGCCCCAATTCGGAACGTTTGACTCCTTCAAAACTGAAATTTTGCGAAGATAGCTCCTTCAGACCCAATTTTACGGGGTTGGTTCTCTGAAAAAACAGACTTTTGCGAGGTTCTCTAGTTAAAAACCAAATTTCGAGCTGCTTTACCCATTCAGAAGGCAATTTCGGAGAGTTGTCTTTGTCAGACAAATTTCGCGACACAAGGAACCAAAGTTCGCAGGTTTTTAATGAAGCAAAAACAAAATTACACGCTTTTGACCCATTCAAAAAACAATTTTGATGGACATGATCGCATGACTCATTCACAAAACTAATTCGTAGGGTTGACTCATTGATAGAAGCATTTTCGCAGTTTCAGCGTTTTCAATTCCATATTTCGTCGTTATTTTGCAATCTGAATGATGGATTTTTTTCCGTTCAGAATGGGCTGGAAAAAGGGGTGCGCACTCCCGCTCGTGGGAGGGGGGAGGGCTTGGGCAGCCCTAAACATTGTGTTCCTCAATCAAATAGGTCTTGGAGTCTTCTCATGCCTGAAAAAGAACGCTCAGCAGAGGCTGAGGAAATGGGTAACGAAGACAAGCTTGATAATTAGTAATTTTCGGGAAGGGGAGCTAATTCAAACAACTAACTGGGCCACCTCCCTAAATCCGGCAATGATGAAGTGGTGCACGAATTTGGCTTTCTGCCCATTCTGAAACATAATGTGTCAAATAAAAAAGCAAATAAAACTTTCTACACCACACTTTATACGGTTCGACTCCACCCTCGGCTTGAGGTGGCCCGAATGCCACCGGCATTGGCTCGAACACCAAGTTTACGCAAATTGCTCCCCGTGTATGGGGCCCTTTAGAAATTTCCTAGTAGGTTTACAAATAATTATTGAAAAAATAGAAAAACTGGCAATGAATCTCTTGTGTAAACTATTCGATTCCACAAAAACTACGGCAACCTTGCAATTACAGGGATACTTAGGCTAGGGTTGCTATGCATGCGATTTCTGACGAAAATGGGTTCTGACGAGCTCTGACGAATTCACTTAAACAAACAAACGTCTACTTTTCAATGAAAGTGGTTACTATGTGAGCCCACATTCCAAAAAAGGCTCCTATACTACAAAGCGGTGTTCGTCCCACGGGTGGCATACGCGTGTGCCCTGTGGTGGCCGCGGGCACGTCGAGCACAACGCCAACAACTGCGCAGTATACAACGCCGGATCCTAATTGCAGCACTTCGCGCCTACTCCACAACAGCACACTTAACACTCCACGTCATCGCTGGAGTCCTCCCACTCGACATCGAGCTCGATGTACTGGCGGCCCTGCGCGCCCGGAAACTAGGCACAAACCACCTGTTACCACCATGGCTACAGCCCATCCCGGCAACGCTCGAGCTCGCGGACTACCAGAAAGCCTGCCATCAAGCCGCCATTCAAGAATGGCAACGCGAATGGTCAACCGCGGCCACAGGACGCCATACCTTCGCCATTATTCCTGATGTGAAAGAACGCCTGCGCTGGAAGTGGTGCTTTTTAAGCTACCCTGCCGTGCAGCTTCTCTCGGGACACGGCTCCTTCAACGGAAAGCTCCACTTCCACCGCCGACGGGACAGCCCTGACTGCCCATGCGGGGGTGAGGCCGAGACGGCGGAACACGTAATTCTTCGCTGTCCGCTATACCAACATCAACGAGACCAGTGGCAAATCCCCAACGATCTCAGAAACCTCGTCGCCAACAAAAACGCGGCCCGCCGCTTCCTGTGCTTCGCCAACGCGTGGTGCAGTCGGCGCGGAACAGGCCCGAACATCGGCACCAATCAAGCGCAACTGGATACCCAGTCTACCGACGACTAAATCCCCGCGACCAACCACTTTAACCAACGCTCTCCCCAACATTATCAACAAAGAACAGCTCACCGGTAGCACTATGCGCTCATCCCACGGGTATCTCTCCTCGCCCCAACTTTACCACCTGTAAAACTCCCCACCGCCAAGCGGTCCACACCGGTAACGCACCAGCCTTGACCAGCTGGTGTGGCTGACGGGGAGCGGAGCGAGGATAACCAGGACTTGCACGTGCCGGGTCACTTCCCGGCCGTCATCTCACAGGCTTAATCCTGGCCATGTGCCTTTCAAGGCATCAAGCCAGGGCGGGAAGAAGGCACAATCCTGGTTACTATGTGAGAGAAATCCTCGTCAGAATACGTACGGGGGACAAACTCGTCAGAACAAATTTTCGTCAGAAATTGCATGCATATTAACGGAAGCCTTAGGCTTGTATGCCAATCGTCCTTACAAACTGGAGGAATCACATGTTACTTTATAATTTTTCCAGTTTGTGAGGGGGCTTTGAGGTTGAGAAAAATTCGAGGAACGACTTGGCATACGGGCCTTAACCCCAAAACTTGGGAATTCGCCGATATTTAGCTCAGAATTATGATATTTTGCGGATAGCCGTCAAGCTTTGGGTGATCTCGGGGACAGCTGGACTGGCAAATCGCCATTTTTCCCAAGGAAAATTGGTTTCTGGGGCGAAATATCATGATTTTGTTGTGTTCTAAGGGCTTCAATGATTGTTATTACTATGTTATTATAATTATGTTTGAAGGAGTAAATTGACGGTTTTCGTGTATAACATCCGGTTTCAAGGATCTCTCTGTCGCGGCTAACGATGTTGTGTGTAGGTACTAGAGCAGATTAAGGTGTAAGCAAACTTGTGTTTTGATTTGTCCACTCATGTTCATGAGACTCTTCTGAAAGAGCTGCAGTTTTTTGAAAGCAGTACCTTTTATAGGGTCGTTTTGAGGGACAAATTAAGAACTAACAAACTAAAAGAAGGACCTTTGGTTGCCGTACAGGGTGTATCATCCTGCATCAAGTCATCACGGAATGCCGAAGCATCAGCTGACAAATATAACTTAGGGATGTGGCTAGGCAACGAGCCTTAAGCTGCGTTTACATTTGAGTTTTCTGCTCTCGAGAGTACTCTCGAGAGCTTAACTTGCCAGTGTAAGGGAACCAGGAGTATATACCCCCCCCCCTGCCCGTACCTGACACTCTCAGAGAGTTGAACTCTCGAGATTTACTCTCACGTGTTATAGCACCATATGGGGGTTATGGTTATGGATATGGGGGTTGAACTATCGGGAAGAAGAACTTCTTGTTTGCGGCACCAGATATTTTCTGAAATATGATTGGTGGATTCACGTGGTCGACACCAGTGTTACCATTTTAAGACCTTGTGCTCTTAAAAGTGGCGAGAGATACAAATGGCTAATCAAATGATATGGGACAAGAGCCAAATATCGGTCAACAAATTGTTGTTTGGCAAAAAACCAATTTGCCGCCCACAAACTATTGACGCCAACCTTATTTTGTTGTTTGGCAAAACAATAAATAGGGTTAAAGGTTAGAGACGAAATAACAACGTAACTCGGTGTATCTATACATATTTTTTGATGCAGATATCTTGCAAATGAAGGCCAAGTGATTCCCTCAACGAGTACAGAAACTTTACACAAACGCTAAGAGCAAGATTAATCATCACGTGAGCTAATTGATCACTTCTTTTCATAAGTTTTGAGACATCATGCACGAATAAAATATCACCACGTTTAGGAAGGACTATGTATAGTAGAACTAAAATTGTCAATAGACATGCACAGTTGCACACACCACCTCTCATTACTCAGAAACCCCCCTAAAAAAAAAAAAAAAAAAAAAAAAAGTTGTTTCTGAAGTCCTATTGGAAAAAGAATGTGATGCCAGTTCGGAATTGTTTTTTTCAGCAACCATTATACCCTGTTCCTTTTGAGAAGACATTAGAAACAAAATGATATCATGTCCAGAGTGGCATAATTAAGCGATAATCGGAAAACAGGATCTATTTCCGTCACGGTGAAGCTCATGAATTCCTCAAATACTTATCCGTTCTATGAGAAAACTGCTCCCATAATCGACTGACCGGCAAAAGCTCACGAGGCAGCATATAGACATTTTTTGCCAGTTCTCTTATTTCATCAGTAAGTGGTCCCTCAAACAAAGTCGCTCTATTGTTTATCTTAAACAATAGGAATCCACACCTATCATTTTTCAGTTCATGCGAAGCCAAACATTATTTAGGTCAGTTATCTTCCTAATCCACGTTGTTATGTTGCGGAGGAAGGGTGGAAGCAACTCTAGAAATAAAAAACAGGTCTTTTGCTACCCCATTTTGACACGATACCTCGAAACTATAATTACCTACCTTTTTTTTACGAAGTTTAGTTTTCTAAATTAACGCTCAGAGATTTCGTAATATTTTTTTCAGAGAAACCGCTTTCACTTGAGGGCTCGCGGAGTTGAGTATAGAAGTCGAATGTCTGTTATGGGGCTAATTTTTCACGTGTTTTAACAATATACCATACATTTTTGAACTGTTCACAATTCCAAAGAATTAAATAACCTTTTTTATGACAATATTCTCTGAGAGAAAACTTGATCGCTTTTTGAGAAGAAAATATATATTTTTTCTTCTTTCTCTATATCTCTCTCACTTTGAAAGAAGAAGAAAAAAAAAAATAGGATAGCAAGAGGAGGTGAAAAATCCCTAAAAATAAGGACCAAGTGACAATTATAAGGGTACGTTAAGGTTAGAGGGGTTTGAAGTGTCTAAAAAGCTGGCGACGCTGTCACAAAAGGTGAGACAGGTGAAAAGGCTTCTTGGCACCACTTTTTTTTTTCTTTCTTCTTACTTTTTTTTTTTTTAACTCCACGCGAAGTAGTGGACAATCCTTTAGTCGAGTCGCTTAATTTTCAATCTCGATAGACGGATACACGAATAATTAGCCCACTGTTGAAAACACCACTTTTAACTCAAATTAATTACCTGTTTGGAGGCTTTGCATCAAACACGCCTTCGTTTATTTTTCTCCCGTGATCCATTTCTAGTTTTGCATGCCAAGATATACGGCTCAGTCAAGGTTTCTTCCAGGCTTTGAAGTAAAGCAGAATCCCTCACTTATTGTATTAGGCTTCAGATGAATAGTCCCCCCCCCCACCGTGACCCTTTCGAAACCGATTAATTTTATTTAATTTTCAAAATGTCCAACTCACCGACTATTTCATGCGTCGAAACTAAGCCGACGAGAGTCAGCGCTCCAAACCAAATTCCTGCTCTCATCACCCAAGACCGGTAGAAACAAACTTGCAAAACACTTGAAATACGAATTAATTTCTTATTGGAAAATTATTAATCACTTCAGGATTATTTCATCATTAGCTAGAGCAATTTTCTGAATTAAATTGTTTTCCATTGTAACACTTTTCGTTAGACTCGCGGGTTCTCTGCAGAAATAGATAACGAAAAACCCCGCAAAAAGTTATTTAAGTGACGATCTACCAGCCGAATTCAAGTAACCGTCGCGGCAGGTGAAAGGAGAAAAATAACTTGTACGAAAAATAAAAAAAATACGATAGAGGGAAGAACGAAAATTCTTCAATTATTCTATAAACGTTTCCACTACTTCTCCCAAGCGTACGAAACGGTAGTCGGTCGCAAACTGAAAGACCCTCCGCAACCGCTTTGGTTTTGCTTTGCCCCGTTCTCCATGAGTGGAGAGTTGTGTGAATCAAGACTTTTTGTTCTTCTTTCTTTTTTTTTCTTTCTTTCTTTCTTTTTTTATCGTTCTCAGTCTATCTCTCTCACTTAACTCTTTATAATTAAGATGGGCTAAAAGGAGAGAAGAGAAGAAAGAACAGCGAAATGAAAGACGCAATGGTATGGCGGGCTCCGCCCCGGTACCCCACTCAATGAACTCAATCGGCCAATCATTCGTCTCTTCACCAGGCCTTCCCAAGGAAAGGGTTTTTCGATCTACCTGTTGTTAGAAAGACTAAAAAAGAATAAGGTATGAAAAGACTTGGCGGGCTGAAAATAGAAACATTTTTGTTACTTACTGAGTTACGAACAATTTTATTTTGAACGATGAAATTAAAACAAATTTAACAACAAAAAACGGGATCAACAAATAAAGGTATCTTTTTACTACACTGCACTGGTGTGGAAAATTACATGATTTGATTGATAAATTTCTATAATGAATGATTTCATAGGATTTTCTGCACTGATGAGTAAAGAAACAGTACCAGAGTAAAGAAACAGACCTAATATGATAAAACCAAATCCTTACATTATAGATTATAGCATAAGGTCCGTACAGAAGAGCCTGCTCATTTCTTCTGGAACGTGGAGGGTTAAAATCACGAATTTGTGGATTTCGACCAAGGTCCATTACTCATCAAGTCATCGCTCTCTTTTACCTAATATGCCCTTGTTTCCTCCCCTACTTAACAAGCTAGCTTGCACAGCAGGAGAAGGGGTTTTCGCATTTTACGCACCTGCAGCTAACCAAAGGTTATTTAATTTCCATTGCAAATCCTTCAGTCATTAATTTATTTCTCGGCTGGTCGTCCATTGCAAGGGTTTTCAAGCGGCGCTACAACGAGCGACAACTACGCTGAGAGAAAAAAAGGACTTCATCGGGTCAATATTCGCCCGAGCATCGGATAAAAGTTGTAACGCCCGATGATCAGGTTGAAATGGCCTTAAGGGTTTTCATCCGATTACAACAATCGGTACATTTTGAACCGATTATCGTGCCAATTCATTTGCCTTTAGATACACCCGATGAACATTCCTCGGTTTGATTTTGTCTGAACATCGATCCGACTTCTCACCCGGCGCGCATTCCTCAGATCACTTTGGCCTGACCATCGGCCCGAATTTTCACCTAATGGACAACCTTCGGTTCGCTTTGGTCTGATCATCGGTCTGAGTGTTCACCCGATGTCTATTCCTCCTCGGATCGCTTTGGCCTGACCATCGGTCCAAGGTAATTTAAATTATGTTTTTTAGTTGAAACATTCTTATTTTTATTGTTAACACTGGTCGGCTATAGTTTCGGGGTATGCAACCCATTATGCAGGCATCCACTCAAAAACAAATCCCTGTCACGAGCTAAAATTCCCCCAAAAAACTTGAGAAGCGGCCGCACAAAGAAACTTGTTTCTCAAACTCGGCCGTTTCTCAAGGTGTTTAGGTAATTTTAGCTCGTTACATGTGACAGGATTTGTTTCCACGTGGATGCCTTGATAATAGTGTGCATTCTCCGAAACTAGTCGGCAAGAGTTAACAATAAAAATAAGAAAGTTTCTACTAAAAAACATAATTTAAATTACCTAAAGTAAATTCCAACATTCAATAAGCAAATGATAATTTGTTACATCATCATTATTTATTAAATAATATTATATCAATAAAAAATAAACATTTGAAACTAAAAACATCATTGGTCTGAGTCAGAGTTTTCACCCGATGCACAATCTTCAAAATAGTGGCCCATACACGGGCAGATAATTCTGACAGATTTGATCGGCCGATATTTTCAACAGATATCGTTAACGATCTAGAGCAAACGATGAGATCGGTCGTCGCCCCTTAACGTACAAAAGTTATCTGCGACCGATATCTGTTACCCGATCAAATCTGCCCGTCAGTGGGGGCACATCTGACAGATTGAGATCTGTTGCGGAAAAAAATCTGACAGATTTCATTTATCGGTTGGGTTCGAAAGATATTTGAGATCGGTGGCAGATATGAAGTTAGAGAACTAGTAGAGGGAGCAAAAAGCTTGACCCATACATATGATAAAAATAATAGAAAATACATGTTCAGTGAAGTTTCGGTGGTTAAAATCGTTGCGTTAAGGGGCGACGCCAGATTCGAAATCGGACGATCTACGTCTGCCAGATATCTCTCATAAGAAATCGGTTGATTAGTGGGGGACCACAGACCACATCTGACGGATTTGAACTCCCACCGATATCGGTTGGCCGATCACGGTTGATCTGTCGTCGTTTCTTGCCCACTAACGAGCAAATTTTCACCACCGATATCTGTCAAAAACATGAAATCTGCCGCAGATATCTGCTCGTGTATGCCCACCTAATCTCAAACATAAAATTATCGAAATTATAAAAAATTATAGCATGCAATAAACTACTAGTATCAGTAGAGTAGTACTCACAGTCCGAACGCGTGGTGAGCGAGAAACGAAAGTGGTCAGAAAAAGAGGGTCAGATGAATCTTTCTGGATCCACATACACCAAAACTCGACACTTCAGTGCGTTGGGAAAGAAACCGTTATTACTCGAAACTTGAAGGTTGAGCCCCTCCACTGACCCATATCAGTCCAAAATGAACCTAGCAGCTTGTCTCTCAAGGGCAGATTCGAACGATGAAGAGCTTCCCCATATCCCTTCGAACGAATTAAAAGTGTCAGAGTTTTTTCTTTCTTTTTTTTTTGCCTTGGGTGGTAGAAAGTTAGTTCATCGGTTCGTACAAGGAAATCGACCGAAGAAAAACTGAATTGATCCCATGAGATTGTAAATGAATTATATTCATTCACATATTAAATTTGGTACTTCGATCTCTAAACGAAAGTTGCCAAGCCAAACGAGTAGGTACCTGATAATATTTATTTTCCTGGGCCATTACAACCCTTGCGCTCGTGCAGCTAAACTTTTCTCCCAGAAAATTAAACACCTCTTTACTTCAGGTCACTTATTTCACGTCAGCCCAACTTTTCCAGGCGAAAAAACTCGTCAATTAAACAAAACTCCATCAGGCTGATTGTACAAATGGCTTTTATTTGTTCGAACCACGAGGTAAATTTTTTTATCACAAGTCTAGTCATCGTGCTGATCTCAATCTAGTATTCTTTATTTCACTCCATGATTCAACGTTTTCACATGATGTTCGGGTAAAAGCATCAGGCTATTTCCCGTCGGTTCTTATCAAAGAAAGTAAACAAACCCATCAGACAGTTTCAGCACGCAAAGAAAAGTGAGCCGACCAGTTCGTTCCGTTTCCGCTTTAAGGACGGTTCGAACAGGCCTGAGCATCGGGTCGCAGAAAATATATCTGTTCTTCGAGCGGTTGTTTCGCCGCATCAGCCCGAATTCGGACGACGTCTTAATTCTTGAGGGTGGGTTTTGACCCGATGCTGAGAAAAAAAAAAAAAAACACCACCGAACAGCCCACTCTCCACCGAAAAATTCGTTCAGTGGAGAATTCCATTTTTTCGGTGGTTAATCTTCACCGAAGAAGGCAGCCATATTGTAAAATTACCGCCGATGGTTCTGCGGTTGAGCGTTCTGTGGTCGTATAGGCGAACGTAGGTGAACATTCACCGCAGAAGAAATTACTTCTCCACTGAACTAATTCTTCGGTGGCTTAAAATTCGATGACACGCCGAATAAAATTTACTGAAGATCGGTGACATTATTTCGGTAGTTGTTTTACTGAACGTCGGACAATCCTCAGCTGAGCATCGGTAAATGACTGATGCTTAGTGATAATTCTCATGTCTAAGGGAACGGGTCACTTCTGCCAGCGACAAGTAGCCCATCGCCGTTGGCTATCCACCGAGTAACCACGCCAAGCGAGCGAGACGAACGAATGAAGCTTCTAGTTCTAACTGAGTTGGGGAGAGAAGAGCACGAGTTCAGTGTTCAGGTGGTGATTGTGTGTGTTGAGTGACCGTAAGAAAGTATCGGTTATTGGCAAGTACTAAAATTATTATTTCGGTTGGTGTAGTTCGTTGTAATTAATTTTTATAGAGTTTTACGAAACTTCCTGACTACCAGTGGACTACTCCTGACTACTAGTGGATGAACTTATTTCAAGAATATTATAATAGTGGTGCTGCATGATTGAATGCATGTTTTTGTGAGCCTAGTTTTCAGATTATGTAATTTATTCCCTTTTACTTGTAGATTGTGCTGTGTTCTTTATTCCCTACGAAGGATAATACAAGCATTTTAAACAGTGTACTATTGTTTATGGAGCAATGCTTCCCCTTTTTTGACCTTCACTGTGAAATACAGGCCATCGCTGATCTTGAGTACTGTTTACAGAAAATGTACCTTCCAATTATTCCCCTTTCTACTGACTCATTCCACCCTCACTGAATTTCGGTGGGTGTTTCCCGCCAGCCAGCAGCTATATCTCTTGGTGAACCACAGGTAATTACGCGATTAAGAATAAAATATAAAAAATTCAAGATACTTTTATGTTATATCAACGGGTCTATTTACGATTTCGAGTGCCTTATTGCGGATAAGGTACGTATACGGAATGTATTTGCCTCTTTACCGAACAATCGATCTGTGAGTATGCTGGATATAGTACCGAACCAAAGACGCGAAACAAATATAGTGTACAACCAACCAGCGAATGTACCAGACTGTATACCGAACTTCAACGCTAAACACCGGCGAGCTAATTCTGAATGTCTCCGAACGTGAGAAACAAGGCACTTGCCAAAAGGGTCGGGTTACCGAACTAGGGAAGCGTATTTCCGATCATGATTGACTGCGCGCCGATATCAAGGGACTAGCCTCCGAACTTCTGGATACAAGGCGGAGAACTCCGTGACCGAACATAGGCTCATTGAAGACGAAGTTCGGAAGCAAACTACAGAAATTTTACTCGGCGGTTTTACACCGAACATCACCGGAGAATGTTACTCGAAGAAGATCGGTGGTATTTTCACCGCCGAAGGCCTCATTTTTTCTCTCAGTGCAGACTGTCGAATCAGATTGACAGATACTTGGCGTGGGAATGTTTCTCGACCTAAAAATGAGCAGTTTCATAGTCTCTGTGAGGTGAGCTAGATTTGCAGTAATAATCAAGCCAACATGAAGTACGATCAAAGATGGGGGGGGGGGGTCCGCAGGGAATCAACTTAACGAGAATGGGTCTTCAAGAAACCGATTTCGTGGGGTTCAATCGTTGAAAAAAACAATCTTGAGGGTTGTACTATGTACTTGCAGTAAACACAACCTTTGAGGGTCCGGCTATTCAAAAAACTACTTTCACGGGTTTAACTCCTGAAACTCCTATTTTCGAGGATTGACTCTGAGTAGAACCAACTTCACAGGTTTTTGCGCTTCAATAAATCAATCTCAAGGGCTTTAGTCGTTCGAAAAACCAGTCTTGAGGGTTAGTATCTTCAAACGACAGAATTCGCGGAACTTGGCATACTCAAAATACCAATTTTGCGGTTATTTGGTTCAATAAAAAAAAATTTTACGGATTCGGCTTGACGTAGAAACAATTTTCCTTCCTTTGGTTAATCAAAAGACTTCAATTCCGCGAGGTTGGCTCTGTCAAATTCTTCCAGCTTAACTTGGCGTGTCGAGGGACGGAGCGTGTTTGCTTGGAACACTGACCGGGTGTGGGATGCAACCCGCAGCCCCTGGCACGCTCTGGCCAGTTCTTAAACTGTTTTGCCTCCAAAGAGAGCCATGGCATCGCTCAAGACTCAGCTTGCAGTACACTTCATTGTAGTTTTTACGCCTCCTCCTATCAACTCTGACAGTCGTTATACTGTTATAGATAGCTCTTGGAAGTGCCCTGGTCTGCAATGGACCATTTTGTGCGGTTTTGGGGACTCTTGGTAGACCTGAAGCCACGATTTCTTTCACTGAGCACCTAGCAAAACTATAGGGACTGGGCAGTTGAATAGATGTGGAGTGTTTTGTACCGGTGGAGCGCTAAAGGACTCTATATTTATCCCAACTGTGCTCGGTTCTTTAACATATTCACGTTAAAAATAAATAAAAGCCTCAGCCGACTGTTGCCCCATTTCAAGTGATGCCCGGGGCGGGCCGCCCCACCGCCCCCCCCATACGCTACGCCACTGACAAGGGGGTGGCTGACAAAGATCCCGTTGCAAATATGAATGAGCAAATGTCGCCTTCAAAAGACAAGCAACTTGAACTTTTTCTCCAAAAGCAGACTTTACCCCTTAACTATTAATTTAATCTTTAAATTGACTGACTGTCCAAGAATAAAACTGGAAATTTAGCCCCTATAACTTGATTGGTGTTGCTATAAACCGTGTATTTCAGCCCAGAAACCGCAATTTTGGATCTATTAACACTTTAAAATTTGTACTTGGCAAGGGCACTGGCACTAGACTCTTTGTAATAGCGGAAATGGTCAAATCTGGCCAACTTAGCCCCCGAAACTAATTATTTGGCTACAAAAGTTGGCATTTCATGCCCAGAAACACCTTTGAGCTGGCAGATTTATTGTCACAAAATCCGTTATTTGGTTAAAAACTGATAATTTAGCCGCTTAAACTGGCCATTCGGCCCTAAAACCATTCAATTATGCCCAAAAATGTGTCAATTCAGTCAAATAATCTTACTTTTAATTCGAAAATGAGCAGGAATTCACCTAAAAACTGACTATACCGCGGAAGAACCTCTGATGGATAAATTTATCGAGAATGCAGTGAAAATACGGTTGGGGAAGGGCCGAAAATATACTTTTGTCCATCCAATACACCAGTTGGGTGCGCGATGGCCTGCTTCCCCCCCCCCCAATCTACACCACTCCTATCAGTCATAAACTGAAGTTCACGCGTGGCTCCAGAATAATTTCATGGTTAATTCATCAAGAATTATTTGAAATTACCGGCGCACCCTTAACCAAGGCACCCCCCCCCCCTGCGCCTTGATATCTCAGTCTTCCCCTGTTTGAGATGTACGCTCGTTGTAGCGCCGCTCGAAAACGCTTCCAGAGGACGACAGACCTTAGTGTTTGGGCTTGTTTGACTTTTCTTCTTCGTATTTTCCTGATGAGTAAAAGAATAACTGAATTGCTGGCACGAACAACGTTGTAACAGACATTTTTCTAAAAGTGAAGATTTTACTGAACACACGGCTTAGGTGGTTGTAGGAAAAGCTCCGGGAGTGTTTTGAGCAGTGGTGGCAGCCCTGAGAGCCAACAAATTATATCGAACAAATTGTGTTCCAATATAAGGTGGCGAGCATACTAGAGCGATACAATATCGTTTCGACATCACCGACGCAAATTAACAGCGTCTTTGACAGATAGAAACAACTGGAAATGTGTCAGAGTGATGTAGAAACGATATCGTATCGCCACAGTATGAACGATGCGTAAGATGATCCCCGAACCGTATGGTTTTTCAATAGCACTTTTAGTAAAAAAGTTTGATTCTCTAAAAATGTATTTTTTTTTGTTGCAACGTTGCTCGTGCCAGCCATTCAATTGTATGATTGACCCACAATAACTTGCTCGCTTCAATCAAAATAAATTGGGTGCGGTCATGTTAAGGTTATGTAGAGGATTGCAGCTTGTGGAAATAAAATGCTGTAAAAAATATGAAAACTTAAATTTGAAATAAATCCATAGCATGGGTTTTGTATTTTTTACCTTATACATGCATATAAGAATGTATTTGCCCCCCAGTATACGTATAATTCATCTTTTCCGATCACCCATTAACATCCATCAGGACCAAACTTAATTTTTTGAGGCACCTCCTCTCCCGACTCCCCTGTTTGATTCATTTCGCCTTCATGATCCTTGGAATATTCTATAGTCCGAAGGCAGTGGCGCCGAAACCATATCAGTAAGGTGTAGCAGAATTCTGGAAAAAGGACATACATACCCACCTCGCCGCATGTTCATACGGGTGGGAACTGGAAAATGGTCAAATAGAAAATTCCGCACATCGTTGAAAATGGGCCAAACTGACAATGTATACCCTAAAATAACCCCCCCCCCCACACAAACTCCTTGAAAATTTCAATATGCAAAGTGTTTCCGTCTAAAAATGGTCAAACTAACCATTCGCGCCCTTTGCAAAGTGCCAGGGACGATTCACCCCTTAAAAGTGGCTAAACTGACTGATCTGCGCTCTTCAAAAAATGACTAAAAACAGCTTATTTGACTAGTATAACTGAATAGTAAAACTGACGATTCGCTACTTTTATATGGCTAAACTGACAATTAGTGCTCTGAAAATAGCCCAGCTGGCAATTAACGCTCTAAAAATGACCATTCTAGCCCTGAAATAAACGATCCGCGCTTTTAAAATGGTAAAACTGATGTTTATTTGCATAAAAAAATGGTAAATCTAGCGATTCAACGAATGCTTGCACTGAAAATTGCCAAAACCGTGCTTTCGCGCTCTTAGGCCATTTAGCAAAAATAGGCCATTCCGCGCCATTGATACTGGCTCTAAAACAACCAAACGCCTTGAAAATTTCATTCTTCAAAGTTTCGTTCTAAAAATAGTCAAACTTGTCATTCGCGCTCTTTGAAAAGCGTCCGAGTCCGAGCGTCCTCTTTGAAAAGATCCGTGTGAATGGCTGCAAACCTTTCACGGGATTCGTTTCCCCTATCGCATGCGTCCCCCGCGGGTTGAGGATGGGGGACCCCACCATCGGGCCGGCCCCCTCCATGATACGGTGCGATGGTGGCAGGGGCGTAGCAAGGGCAAGCGATGCCCGGTGCGGGTCTCTTTTTGATGCCCCCCCCCCCCTGAGGATTAAACTCGGGTTAAACTTTTGACCATAAATACCCCTAACGTTCATTCGTCTTTTAAAACCAATACAAAAAATATCGCGTTTTCTTTCAAGAGCATAATTATACTGACAGTTCCAGGCATTCCAATTTCGATAGATCATTCGCTATTCCACTCGCTCCCGCGATCCACTCGCTATTCCCAAACATGAACAAAAGAGGATCATCAACCACCCAGCGATGCGAGCATAAATCAGCGCGGAACTATATGAGTGTTCTGAGTTCCTTCTCAGTTCTCAGTTCAATTGAGTTAGCCCACCCATCAACCGATGTTGCGTGTTGGATCACGCACTCGGCGCGCGCTAGCTTGTCTTCCATGTCACTCTCGTGCTCAAGGGTCCAGTTAGCGATTATCTCTTATCGCTTCTAAGAATTGACGACCTCTAAGAGTAGAGAGCTATCTTCACAGAATCAGCATTTTCGGGCTTCACTTGCCTGATATGATCCGGCCAGCGAGACACTAGCTGAGGACCTCCTCAACCTCATACGGTGAGAGGGACTCTAGACTAGATCAACCGATCCAAGAGCGGCACAATAATCCACTTAGGATTCCGTGCCTGGGGCGTGTGCCATGCCCCTGCTCTTGGTTAGTGGAGGTTAAAAAAAAAGCCTAAACGGCCTCGACAACTGTCAATTTCACTCGAGCTGTCCATTAAGTCCTTGAAATTGTCAATTTCGTGTTGAAAAACTCTCAATTTCGCAAAACATTTTTTGTTTTGACTTGGCATCTGTCAATTTCCTCCTACATAACAAAAGATCACAAAACATGATTTCGAGATTCAGCAGCAGACGAGACGATTCGGTCTCACAACATGGGGTGGGGTTTGAGCCACTTCACCTGAAAAAGTCGAGTACTAAAAGCTCTCATAACAATTATGTCCTGTAAACTGTCAATTTCCTCATAATATGAAGGTCGATTTCGTCAGTCAAAACTGTCAATTTCCTCATAATATGAAGGTCAATTTCGTCAGTCAAAACTGTCAATTTCGTCGTCAAAACTATCAATATCTTTCTAAAACTGCCAATTTTATCCCACAAACTGTCAATTATTTGGTCCTCGAATCTGCCAATTTCGTCATAAAAACTGTCAACGGATTTTGTTAACAGAGGGAAACAGTCAGTATAAGAAACTGTCAATTTCGTCGTTCAAAACGGTCAATTTCGCCCTATAAACTGTAAAATAAATGTTAAAATCTGCAATTTCATCCTGGAAACTATCAATTTTGTTCTATGAACTGTCAATTTCATCCTGGAAACTCCTAATTTCGTCTCTTATACTGTCAATTTCGTCCTAGTATTGCCAATTTCGCCCTATAAACTGTCAATTTCGTCCTGGAATCATTCAAACTGCGCCAACTTCGTCAGTCAAAGCTGTCAATTTCATCCTATTAATTTCGTCGTTCAAATCGTTGATTTCGTTCTGGAAACTGTCAACTGGCATTTGTCCTGGAAACTATCAATGGACATTTGTCCCAGAAACAGTCAATTCCGTTCTAGAAACTGACCACTTTGTCCAGGAAATTGTAAATTTCATCTTCAAAACAACAATGTCGTCCTAAAACTCCCAATTTCATACTGTAAACTGTTAATTTCGTTCTCAAATCTGCCTAATTCACTCTAGAAACCGTCAATTTCGACATTCAAAACTGTCAATTTTGTCTTAAAATACTGTCAATTTTTCCCAAAGAACTGAAAATTTTGACTTGGAATCTCAATTTCCCCCTAAGTAACAAACGATCCGAAGCATTGATTTCGAGGCTAAGAATCAGTCATTCGGGCTCAGGCCATGGGGTTTGTAAGCCTCTTCTAAGCTTGTAAGCTGCCCCAAGGTTTATGTATACTAAGGTATCTCTTCCTGCAGCTTTCGCAATGACAACGTCGGTCGCTGCAAAAGTTATTGGAAATCTGTCAAAGCTCTCTTCTTTTATTTGGATCCAATTCGAAACAAAAATTGCTTCACTCACGTAGCTATGTTGATTGGAGATAGCGGTTAGCGGTCAACTATTTAGTCACATCGAATCTTCGAACACATTGAATCTTGATGGCGACTTCACATACGTGCTGTGAGGCTGTGACAGCTGTGGCCACATTGAAAGAGCAACGTGCGCTGGGATTCCTCATATTTCATTGGATACAGCGCTCAAACCCTGAGCTTTGACAGTTCACATGTGAAGGCGGCTTAGTAGTAGGTCGCGCACACACTGGATGACTAAACTTTTGCCGTGATTAAAAGTTTTTAACATGTTCGATTCCTTGGGTGAGTCAATTGTTGCCGGGGAAAATGGAACACATGAATCTTAAGCCTTGTGCACACTGGGATTCTTTGAATCGATTCATGTCGCGACTCAAGAGTCCGGGCTGCGCGTAGACTCATTGGGTTGGACTCACAGCTGATTCAACTTTGCAACAAATCGCTTCATGCCCGAGTCTGTATGAAAACTTAAAATTTCGCTCAGGCAGCTGGCAGTTGGGAGGAGTGCATTTTATGTATATTATGCAGATTCCTAAACCATCCTTAATTAAATAATTATTTTGATACGACATCTTGGTGAAATTAGAATATTTTTAGAAATCATAATCTCTTCCCTTCCTCTCATCATCCTACATCCTACATAGTGTCCATCGGAAAGGCAGAAACGGGTCGTGATGAAGGAAATATCACTTAGGAAAGTGCTATCACTGCTATCAGTCATCCTCTCGTGAGAGCGCTAGATAGGGTAGGGGGGTGGATTGAGAAGAATCTCGCCCAGAGTCCCATAAAATTTAAGCCCCGAGAGCCCGGCTGGGAGAATCCTATGCCGCGCTTCAGTTCAGTTCTCATGCTCATGGGGATGAAAGAGCGTTTCTCATGAGGGACGGATGATGCAGTGAGGAAATAGACAAAGAAGAGGATGGACCGCCAGACCCGTGCAACACCAGGTTACTGGCTCGTTAGTAACTGTCAGCGGGCGTACTGACAGCTCATGGTGTGGACCACACGAAAGTTCTTGCTGACTAGCCTACAATGAATTACATGCCAAATGTAATACGCTTTTTTCTTTTCTTACTTTTTTGAAAGGGCCCGTTAATGCAGGCTCCCCATGCCCAGATTTTTTCTCCATGGCCATGAGATCAGTGCCTGTAGGTACATGGTGTAATTTTATTGTAGCGTTTTCCATTTGTATAAAATTCTGCTCTGGAGCAATTCATTTCCAACCGTCTTCTCTATTAGGATGGGTGGAAATGAATTACTGCTTTGCAGATTTTCGCGCATGTAGAAAACGCTATTAGTTTGTGCTGTAATCTATGTTCGCTGGACATTTATGAATGATCCGGAATTAATATGATGATATAATTAGTATTTCCAACTATGTAGGGTGCATTATCTAGAGTACTAGTACTAGTACACGTATAATGCCCGGGTACCTATTTGATACCAATGATTACAATGACTTATTGCCTTATGACTATATTTTGTGAGCCTTATTGCAAAAAAAACAAAAAAACAAAACGAAACAAAAAAAAAACAAGAGGGTCCAAAGGACGCGAAATGAGAAACAGCGTGCCCTCTAGCAGGATTAATTCACAAACCTCGCTTTGCTATTAAGGCCCCTGGTATACAAGCCCGAGGAAATGAGTGCATACCTGTATAGACGGGAATAATATAGCGGTGTGAGTACTGAGTAAAGGCACAGGTTGGAAGTCCCCTGGTAAGACGAGTTATTTCTTTTCGTAGCACTAACCTTAAACGTTTACATAGCACAACAATCATAAGTATGACTTAATGATGGTGTGGCCAAATCAATACGATGCTCCAATCAAAGATTGTTCTGAACCACCTTGCTTACCTTATTGTTTAAAAACTGAGTTTTTAAACAAGCGAGAAGCGACCAGCTTGAAAATGGTCCAAAGGACCGAAACCGCGGTCGCTGTATAACTAATAAAAGGTGGTTTAGAACAATCTTTGATTGGAGCATCGTAGCACAACAATCGGTTATAAAGCATGAAAAATTGTTACCGTTTTTAAGATATTTGCGTTCACTTGCGCAGCAAACTTCGAGCTATGTTATGCTTTCGTTCATAGTTTGGAAAAATAAATCATTGATTATCACGCTGAATATTTATTCGCCTTGTTATTGTAAATCAGACTTTTACTATAGTCTCGAAGGTCCATCAGAATGCGATGGCACTGTAATATTCCATTCCATGAATTATTTTACCTTCAAGAGTTGCCTTTTAATGTTTCTCCCATGAATCATACAGTATTACAGTAATATCTCATTATTTACATTATCTAATATAAAGCCAGTTTTTTGTGTTTTTTTTTATCCCTCATGATGGATACCTACAGGACAACAGTCTATTGATACTTGATGCCCAGGATTTGAGCTAAATGTTTGTCTTTTTTTTTGTTTAGCCTTCAACAGGTGAATGAACCACGCACCGATCAGTATAAGGTTCCTTGCCTTTCTTTCTCATATCGGGAAGCATTTCTGCAAAGAACCCGTGTAGATAAGAAACAAAGCCGCAATGAACGGAGTTGAGGTGTTGAACCCGGTTTTAAAGACAACAGGAATACACTAACAGAAAAAAATAAAATAAATACCTGCAGTATAGGTAAGCAGTTTTTCGTAATTTTTCAAATGATCTCGCATTGGCAGTGAAATGTTTGGTATGACGAGAAATTCACGGAAGTAAAGCATACCTTAAAGGCCTGTTCCATTGTCTTCTAGTGCAGAAAAAGCGCGCAACACCAGCACATGCTTTCATTGTTCTTTTATAAGAAATACAATGAAACCTGCAGGCCTTGGTACGGAGTAGCACTTTATCCGCAGGTACCATATATACGTAATTCATTTAAGATACCTTCACATTGAACCTTTGACCCTTCATAGAAAATTGGATTCAAAATAATTATTTTGTGAAAACAATGAATAAACGTTAATTTATTGGTGAATCGCCGAGTTCTGGGGGAGACTGCCGTTTGGATGGTCAACAGCGATGGTGTATAGCGTCAATCGACTAGCTTTCCTCTCTCGAGAGCTCCTCCACAAAATCAACGGATTTTGGCAGCTCATGCAGGCCACATATGAAACCCAATTTTGGAGGCAATCACAGCAACAGCGTTATAGCTCGGCGCGCGTGTTTACCGAGCGTATTTTCTAAGAATTCAACTCTCACAATCTACACCTCTTATTTCTGTGCGGACCGAAGACTAAACAGAGAGTCATTCTAACAGATGAAGGATGTAAATTACGGCAAGGGGAGCTAGTGTGTTACACCACCCGGGTGCAGGAGAGGTCAGGAAGGGACGACGGGAGCAGGGATTTTTGTGCCGGAGCTGGGGGTGGAAATAATATCCCGCTAGGGAAACACGCTACAGTTTTCCAGGCCGAGGTAGTATAGCGATCGATGCCGGTATTCGGGAGCTACTGAAGCGGAAAGTGACAGGTAGGGAAATTGGTATCAACAGCAGGGCGGCGCTGGGCGCTACCACCAAACCCCGTGGCGCAGACCAGCCGGTAATAGGGCGTTGTCGGTGGGCATTGAGGAAGACCAGGAAGCTGGAAGCATCAGCATGGTTGCTGGGACAAGACGCGGATTAAGATTTGGAGATTTTTTTTTTTTTTTTTCGTGGGCGCGGACCCAGCCCAGCCGAGCCCGCCGGCGCCAAAGCCATCAGTAGGCTCATGCACCATACCCCTTGGGGCTGCAGACTCGGAAGGCCTAGTACGGCTCCTCAAATCTCCCTATCCTCTCGAGAAACTCCAGGACCCGAACCCCATTTGTCCGGGAGAATTCTAGAGAGGGTATCTTGTCGTCCCCAAAAACTTCAAATCTCGTCCTTGCGTACCCATCGCATTCACACACTATGTGTTTCATCGTCCCCTCTTCAGATCCGCATTCCCCACAGATCCGCCCCCATCTTGTATAGGTGTCTCTCCACAGTATAATGTCCCATGAAGTACCCCACTACCCTTCTAGTCTGTCTCCTCCCTAGGCTAAGCAGCCATTTCATTGTTTTCCTATCCATACCCTTGATGCCTTCTCTTGCCTGCCGGCAGTGGGTTTCCTCTTCCCATATCGCCTGAGCGCGGCCTATTGCCCATCTTCTCATCTCTCCCGAACCAGACTCTTTTGTCACCCCCAAAATGGGTTCCGGTCCCACATATTGTGTCGAGGCCCCCTTTTTCGCCAACTCATCAGCCTTCTCGTTGCCCGGTACACCCACATGCCCCGGCACCCAACCTAAGGAAGATTAGGAGGATAGTAGGGATCAGGCGCGGATCCAGGATTTCGTCAGGGGGGGGGGCTAGACTGAAATTCCCTCACCCCAACCCATTACCACAATCCGTGGTAGGAGGATAAGAATCACTTAATCTATTTTACATTTAAAGGATTTGTCGAATTTTGTAGAAGTTTTTTTTTGGACAGGAGTACACTGGGAGAAAAAACAGCTCAAAACTCGGTTGAATTTAACTGAGCTTACTTGGTTAATAATTTGCACCCGAGTAAGTTCGGTCGTTTTAACCTGGTACCATTTTCCGGTTAAACACAATTTCTAACCGAGTTTGATTTTAACCAAGTATGTTGGCAGATTCAACCTAGTAGATGTGCTCGGTTCAATCAAGTTCAACCAAGTAGCTTGGTAAAAAGTATTCAACCAAATCATAACATTATTAACCGAGTTACTCGGTCATATTAATACCGAGTACACACGGTTAATTTTATCCGACTCACTCGGTTGTTTTAACAGAAATGACCTAGCCAAGCTTGGTAAAAAATAACCAATCTCACTAGGTTTCTTGTCATTTTCTTGCTCGGTTGTTGCAATGAATTAACCGTACCTGCTCTATAATGAAGGTATTAAAGCGAACAAGGAATTGCATTATTAACCAGCAATAATTTCGTTTGCAGAAGTTGCTAAATATGTTCACATTTATTCAGGTAACTTTGATGAAACACATATAAAAGCCTTTGAAAACAAATATCGACCGCTTCTAAAATGTCATCGAATGAATATAAGAAACCATCTGTAACGATGTAGGCTTGCCTGCATGACTGATTCCCAGCTGTCTTCTGCTGGAGAAGAATGGTTGAATTCCCAAAACTGCTCGCTACCGGTCTCTTCCGGGTCCGAGCTCCTGGTCCGTTTTGTTGTTTGAAAGGTAGATCAAATAGACAGCAGTGTTTCATCGCGACGCCTTTTTTGGATGCTCAATTTACTTCCGAGAACTACCTACGTATAGGGCAGGAACAGACGGGCTTCAAATAATTTCAATGCAAGTTAAAAAGTAAGGAAAAATTGCTCACCGCTGAGAGGCTCACCATCAGGCATGAGGGCTAAGCTCTGCTACTGGTTTAAGCAGAAGTTATAGTTCTAATAAATTATTAATAATTAAAAATGGAAACTTAAAAAAACATGCGACAGTAAAAAAAAATTGCTTACCTGTAATTTCCTTAATTTCCGCTTCAAGAATTTTCCACTCTCGAAGTAAATCGGCTACGTCGGTCATTGTTATTATGATGAAATTGGCACAGTATAGATGGAACCCTGTTATTTTTATTTAATCACTCATCACTGAACGAGCACTGACTAGCCCGAATCCGACTGACGCAATACGAAAACCAACTAGACACGTGCTACTCGGTAGTTTTGTTTCCCGCCGACAAACCTACTTGGTCAGCTAAAATTAACGGTCGTTTCCACTAGGTCAAAACATCGGGTGAGCAGCCATATTCATTTTCTAACCGAGTCGACAGGGTTTGTTGTACCATAACCTGTTTACTCGGTAAAATCATCCGAAGGTCACTGAGAAGTAGTGGGGATTATTCTCTTACTCGGGTAACGCAGACGCCTCGCTGTCTTTAACCGAGTGCCACGGACTCGGTTGGTGCCTTATTTAACCAGATACTCGGTTATTATTAGTGTGATTCACAGATCCACTCGGTCATCATGGCTTATTGTGGCCTAGAACTCGGTCAGTATTTGATTCAACGCAGTTAGACGGTCATTACTTGGTCAAAAAGTTCGGTTAACCCAACCAAGTATTCACTTTGACCGAGCCAAAAAACCGACTCGTTTTCCCAGTGTAGGCATATTTTTCCGTTGATATATCAAAGACCACCAAGATCAAATTTTCTTGCATTATAGCACAAATTTGTTCATAGTGAATTAAATTATGGGAAAGAAAACAATTAAAGTTGTATGAAGAAAAAAAGTTAAAATTGGAGGCAACTATTGCCAAAATAGGAGCGAAATAACCACGGTTTCATTAATCCGTGGTGGGGCCAGTTCAAAGAGCTGAATCGGTAGTTATACGATTCCCGGTTCTGTGACCAAACAATTAGTCCAAGGTGCTAAGATTGCTCGTGTAATGTACAATACCGATTCCGGGAACTGGTTAAAATTTTCTAGTATGAATATCACGCCACAAAATTTCCAGTTTTTTGGCCAAGAAACTGAATTTTACCTTTACCGATTTAAGGCCCACCTGGCGAGGCGCATTAAGGGCTAAAGTTCCTCGTTCTATTCTATTCTATTCTGGTACATAGTACTTGAAGAACTAAGTGTCTAGGAAAAGTTTGAACGTTACGGTGGGATTTTCTGTGACTATTTGTGATTTTCGTAGCGAAACGTGTGCCTACGGAGCAAAATCATGAGGTAAATGTTTAATTTTTGTGAGGCAAAATATTCAGTTTGAAAGACTAAATTTTTATCAGTCAACTAGTCAGTCCTTGGCTTATATACCTCAATATTTTGAGGCTAAGTTTGTTGGCTTTTGAATCGTCAATTTGTAATTTTTTCGCTATTTCTGATCGCATTATGAGTTCGTGATGAAAAATGGGTCTCTCTATAGCGTATACAGCCATTTCATCGGCCAAATGACCTGTTATTGGTCGAGAAAATCAAATTTTGGGGATTTGAAACTACGATTGTAATGCGGATCCTGTATTTCTATATAGAAGA
Source organism: Corythucha ciliata (assembly GCA_038030265.1). Lineage (NCBI taxonomy): Eukaryota > Metazoa > Arthropoda > Insecta > Hemiptera > Tingidae > Corythucha > Corythucha ciliata. The sequence continues at coordinate 40,293,241 of CM075938.1, read as the reverse complement.
AACGAGAATAGAGCGAATTTGGCCCCGGGAAACAGCTTGGAATCCACCCACTGCAATCACGTCTGCTGTATCCGCGTATGTCCCGATTATTTGTTGACATTTTTCGATAGTATACAACTTTTATTGATCTTCTTCTAGGACCCTAAAGGTCTAGATCCGACGCTGCACCGGAGCTCGGCAGATGAATTGAAAAATACACAAAATAATTGATGTGAGGGTTTCTGTCACCGGAGTATTAATTACAGAAGTAAATTAATTATCTGATTTTACCCGGACGACACGGAAAGGCAAAGCATAACACAATTCGAGCTTCGAGAAAAACCCGTAACGGGTTCAAATCCCGTCGGGGAGCCCATTTTTTCTCGAAGCTCGAATTGTGTTAGGCTTTGCCTTTCCGTGTCGTCCGGGTAAAATCAGTTAATTAATTTACGTACTTCTTTAACACAAATTAAGATAACTTTGCTGAGTGCACAGCCTTTCCAAGCGGAAATTCTAGTCATGTAGAATTGTTCATGAATTGTGGCAAGCCCTACCCCTTTTGTTGTCACGATTTTTCTTTTGAGATTGTTTGAAAACTCGGAAATTTGGCTTTGAAGACGTGGGGTTTAGGCAAAGTTGGGTGAGGTTCAGCCCAATGGGGGGGGGGGGGCTAAAGCCTCATTAGCCCCCTGCTGGATCCGCGCCTGGTAAGGATGAATGTACGGGTCACTACGCCCTCAATATGCACCTGTCCATCATGGGGGCTGCAGCTGGGGAGCCCGACTGCGGCGGATGTGGGGAGACTGAGGAAACCGCGGAGCACGTTAAATGTGAATGTGACGGCTACGCGGCGTCTAAATACACTATTTTTGATTCACGATATGATATACTTCCCCATCTTCTCAAAAGAGAATGGGACCCGTCTACTGAGTGTGCTGGATAGGATAAACAGGTTTGAAGAGCCGTACTAGGCCCTCCCGAGTCCGGGCCCCAAGCGGGTATGGTGTATGGGCCGAAAGGCTTTTGGTACCTTCTGCCGTATTTCTGCACCAATCCTGAATTTCAAGGTCTCAATTAAATCTTCAGGAAATTCCGCACAACCGTACGATCTTGCTTTCCTAAATAAGTTTTCGAAAGAGTGTGAATTTTCAAGGTAAAAGTTTGTATGCGTTTTACAGTTATTTTAGGGTGAAATATGAAAAAAGAAGATCGCACGGTTGTGCGGAATTTCCTGAAGATTTAATTGAGACCTTGAAATCCAGGATTGGTGCAGAAATACGGCGATTATTACGTAAAGCCGAGTGTGCGAGGAATGATTGGAGGGGGGTCGAGGAAACACATGTACAACTCCCACTTAATATGCTTTCATGAATACTGTTCACCTGACCACACTGTTTATTGGAAGAAAAAACTAGGAAAAAATAAGTAAACTAATAAACGGTGTGATGCGATTATACTCTAACATAAAACATCGAATAAAACTTTCATTGACTTTAAAAACAACAAACAAAAAAAAACCCTTTACAATGTTTCGGGTTAGGTATGCACTTTAAATCTCATAGTATTTATGGCTTATGTTAGACTCGTGACTCGTCGCAGCTGCTAGGGCTGTTGTGATGTGCATACGAATAAAGACGTATGTATACTTTTCGTTGTAAAAGACAAAATAAAAATAATATAAAATGATAAAATAATGAAATAATAATAACATCGAAAACTTAGTCTAGCGTTTGAGCCTCGATTCAGAATGGGAACTTATAGGCGCTTGAGTAATCACTTAAGGTTTAAAAATAAATAAAAAGAATACGATGTTACAAAAAAAGAGCTATAACTGAATCGTTCGTCTCATCACCACCCGGCATTTCCGATTATTCAGGGATGACGGAACGCACAGTAGCCAAGTGGAGTTTTTTTTCCGGGCCTATGATTCACGGCCTTAAAAAAATTACCACTTTTCCACGTCGACGACTATAGTGCACCTCAAAGAAGCCACAATGAAAACAATTAGTGAGACGACATCCATGTCATTAACATGAACTGACGAGATCTTCATTTAATCGAATGAAAAGTATCAACAGTATAATGTTATTACCATTACCCTACCAAAACTGAAGAGTTATTGGGGTTTACGACAACGCGTGCTATTTGGCTTATTTTTTGATTTTTTTTCCGGGTGCCGACAGTTATCATGAGCCGACCGAGATAAAACTATTAAAATAATGGATAAAAACCACGCCTACGCGATCAGCGGTCAATCCGCCGTCGTTGTTACGAGAGGAAATTGAAGGTGGATAAGAGGACTAGCAGAAGATGAAGAAGAAGAAAGGGAAACCACGCCAAGGCCAGATGAGTGATACAGTCAAGGTTTTGCTGTCTCTTTTTTGCACTCAGCATCTAAAGCGATTAAATTCCCATTCATCAATATTTTATTACTTTTTTGTGAGTTCTTTGGAATGCAATGAGGAAACGATACCGATAGGCATTTCAGTCTCTCTTTTGTAGTTCACCAGTTGTACTTGTTATATCCAAGTCGTGCCGTAGCTCGTAAGGAAACACTATTCCATTTTAAGAAAAGACAAAGGGGGAGAAAAGTCTCTCGGATTTTTTTTTTTTTTTTTGAACCTCTCCTGACAGTAAGTGAACTCTCACGTGATGGATGAAAAACAACAACAACAACAACAACAACAACAAAAAAGCCTATAAACGCCGTCTTTATGGTGGGTATAAAAGCCGGAGGAAAAAAAAAGAAGTAAGCATAGCTTTCAACCAACGTCAACAAGAACCTCACAGACACAGATCTCGTCAGTGCCTCTTACTCGCTATGGTCATCTGTGTTTTGAAGAGTGGAGACCAGAGACTCAGAAAACAGGTGCGGATTTGAGCGCAGAGAGCGTTCGCGATCCAAAGAGAATGGAGAATAGAGGTAAACATTGCATAACAATTCAAAAAAAAAAAAAAAAAGCTCCGGTTAAGCTTTTTTGTCGTTACGCGCAACTTGTTAGCTGGAATTCCTACTTTAGTTTGCAACAAAGTTTTATTCACGATTCCGAGAAACGTGGGTCGATGTTTTTCTCTCTGGTTCCAACATCACGCATCTCTGTTTTTCAGCTTTTCAAACCGAAACCTTCGTTTGTGCAGGGTTCGAAGAATGAAACAAGAAGAGGCACACTGGCACAGTGATCTTGCATAAAGCGAAAAACAAATGTGCTTTTATTTGGAGCTATAAAACAAGAGCCTATTAAAACATGCGTAATATTCCAACTGTACACAGAAATTACATTGTTTTCCAGCGGACCTGTTGGGCCGTTACAATTAGCGATTCGTACCGCGGGCCATATCGTACAAAAATACTCCTTTATTGTTAATGAGACGAAGGTATGTTGCTCTCCTCAGATGGGCCTCATTATGAACAAAAATTGTCCACAAGCATGCAGTGGCGTTGGGAGTAGAGTGACACAATGCTGCACCCCATAATTCTGATCCACCCATGCAGGTCCATCTGTTTTCTTATGGCGTTTTCCATTCAATGCAATACAATAGTGTGGTGCAAGGTTTTCCACCCGTCCTCTCTGAATTGAAACATATGTTTATGGAGAGGACGCGGCACTACACTTGTGTATAGTGTGTTGAATGGAAATCGCTATTAGATTTCCCTGTACAAACATGTTTAAAAACATTCAGGGGGGATTGGATTTGTTCTTGTCAGAGAAATCACGGGAGCATAGGGTGTTTTCGAAATGTCTTCATTCGCAGGAGTACGGCTAATCCCCCCCCCCCTCCATGACATTGCTGCACTGGTGCCCAATTTCCTATCTTCTACGAAAAATGAAATATTCTTTCAGGATTCGGTCTGGTTTGGCAGTCAGGCAATTTAAATTAGACTATGTTCTAATTCATTTCCTTTCGGACGTATACATATATTCAAACCCCATTCTCCAAAACTCGAATCCTTAGGGAAGAAATCTCTGGGTCAACGTTTTAAAATGTTACAAGTGGTTTCACGTATCGCAGCAAAGTGCAAAATTTTTTTCTCTCGCCCACTAACTTTCTCTCTCACTCACTCACTCTCACTCTCTCTCTCTCTCTCTCTCACTCTCTCTCTTTCTCTTTCTCTCTCTCTCTCTCTGATTGATTCGTAACTCGAACTACCGCCCCTGCCTTCTCGCCCGACGAGTGTACTGCAGCTTGTGTAAGACGTCTGAACTTGTGTGTGATCGCAAGAGGAACAAGAGAGGAAAATTAATTGTAATCATCAGAGAGAATAAAATACCTTGTGGCCCTTCTGGCGTATACCCGGGTATAAGAGAGGAAATTAATGGAAATGTCTATACCGACACAACGGCCGGCCTGCCTGTTAATACACGACTTCATGGAAATCAACGTGTTGAAACATAGGAAAAATACATCAATACCCTTGTTATTCTTTAAGAAAATAAGTTCAAAAGCAATTTATTTACCCGACAGTTACAGAGATGTAATTATGGTTCATACGCCCTTTCTCTCTCTACCAGAGCTAAAAGAGCAACCTGTCAATTATAATGTAATAAAGGTCGCTGCATTAATCACTTCTGGGAGTCTTTTTCTAAAAAATAAAATAAGTAAATGACGAAATGTACATACGGACCTTAGACCCGTATTCATAATCGTCGCTCAAGGTGTGTATTTGCTTAAACAGATTCAAATCGGTCGCTATATTATGTGAATCATGTTTTGATTCGAAATAAGAAAAATAATACTCAACTCAAGTAATGACAATGAATAGTGGTGTAACATAAGAAGCATTGTTATAAATGGGGTACTTTCACATTTTTCAAGCACTGGTGTTTCTTGAAGAGGGCTTTTCCACAAGGCTATTGCTCACATTAAACACTGAAATCAATCAAGGATTTTTTTAAAGCGAATTTTTAAAAATTTTGAGTGGGGATTTGATACCGTCAAAGGTTATTCAATGAAACGGATGGTGTGAGGAAGAGAGGGGTAAGTCACATTTTCAGGGTGACAATTTTTCTTGTTATTGTAAACAAAAGATTTTAGAGTTCCCTCATCAGATGATGTTTCAAAAGTGGCCATTGACGTCATTTCCCCTCGCACCATCTATCCCCTCTTGAAGAACTTTGAAATTTATTTAAAAATCACCAAATGCATCAATCGCATGGCACCAATGCTGCAACTACCGTTGATATCCTTCTGTCCATGTGCCAATTCACCGTATACTTTTCGCCCAAATCGGGCATTCACGCAAGTTCCCCATTAAAAACGAGTATTAATCGAACCTGCATGCAATGAATTGTATGCTCAATAAACAAGGTGTGAACCCCTCATTCCAATTAAACTTTTAGAAAAAGAATGGTATAGTTCAGATGGCTATCTGGTGACCGGGGCGGCTTTTAAACTTCTGCACCAGATTTCAAACATTAACCCATTTCCATACATGCCACCAGCACAGCGATAATTTTTACAGCAATTTAATTTGAGGGTATAGCCCTCACCCTATGAAGCGTATAGCATTTTTATCTCGCTATGAAAGCCTTTCTCATGCTAAAATTATTAGAGTAAAAGAAAAAAAAAAAAAAAAAAAAAAAAAAAAAAAAAAAAAAAAAAAAAAAAAAAAACGTTGAAGCCGCGAAGTGAGATAAACAAAAAGGTTCTCATCAAGCGATGAAGGATTATTCGCAGGATGGCGTGTAGTTGTAAGATTTTACTGCAAAACCCATTTGAGAATGGACGAAATGCGTATTTCTACGCGTTTACAGCAGCAAGGATGTTGGTTCAAGGAGATAGTAAACATGATTTTAAGTACCTAATTATGTAAAACAATAAACGTATATCCATGAAGAGGAAAAGTTCGAGGAAGATGGGAGGAGTGCAATTTTTCCCTTGCCCCGACCCACGTTTTTACTGGTGTAAATCGAGAATAGACTATATGATTACCTCAGTTTTGTATCACTTAATTCAGTAACTGCCACTGCTTATTGATTGCATTGGAGGCTTCTCCTCTTTCGATCGTGAAAAAAATTGATAGGTATTACAATATACACAAAGTAAGTGGAGAAGGGTACATGTTTTGTTTTTTTTCGGTAACACGAAATTGAAATCCAGTTATGCAAATTGCAATGGAGACCCCAATCATTTATTACGAGGTTTTAACAATAATGCTTGCAGTGGAACAGAAGCCGTGATGCAAGGGCATAAGGAAAAAAATAAAAATAATAATAATCCAAGGGCAGGAAACAAGAATTGAAAAGTGACAAACTCTCAGTAGGCTTATCTCGAAAAGGGAGCGTTCTTGACTTTCCTTTCTTTTCTTTTTTCTTTCTTTTTACAGCATTACTGTTTCAAAATAAAATAATACCTGCGTAGGTCCATTTAAACTATTTATTATTTCAGCATGAGGTGATACTGAATACTGTAATATTTTATCTAGAAGGGAAGCCTACACGTTTTCACCAAGGCAAAGAGCTCGGATATATCAGTTCTTTATAGTTGTAGTACGGTTATAATTAATTCAGACGACAGTCATCAGTTTTATTTTAATAAATTCAAAGCTTGTTAAACGTTAACCACTTTTTTATTTTCACCCCTTCGGGCTGCTGCACAAGCCTTTCAGGGTAACAGAAAGAGGCAAAGAATGGAAAATCAGAATGCAATCATTGCAGTCACTTGATATTGTATTGGAGCAAACACGAAACACGTGAAGCTGTGTGAATAAAGCCCGGATTACACGATGCAATTTTTGAAGCTATATTGCACGCAAGTTTTTGACGTACATAATTGATAAGCCCGGTCTACACGTTCAAACACTTATCGCCAGTCTTTCTAGAGCTACTTAGTTACACACAGGTACAGACAAATCGCCATATTTTGTCGCTATTATGATTTCGAAAAAAAAAAAAAAAAAATGATAGGGTTACCTATAATTATTGTTGATTCGTATCGGATTACGGCTATTAATGGCGTTTTCCATTTCCACAAAAAACTGCTCTGGAGCTGCTCTCATAGGGTTCTAGGCGGTCCGTTTGTCATTAGAGCCGCCGTGGAGCAACTTGCAGTGAGTTCCATTTACCAAGTAGTCTCGCTTCTGAGCAGTTCCAGAGCAACATTTTCTTGCTCCAGGAAATTTGATGAAGCTTGGACGGGCTTGGAAGGTAATATGATAACAAAAAACAAAACTTTGCTCATTCCGGCTTTCACATAATTATATAAATACTTGTGATGTGTGTAGTTCAAAGTAATGAAATTATACGCCAGAAGAAAACGTTTACGAGATTATTACTTATTGTGAGCACCAAGAGGTCAATTTCTGTACCTATTAGGTACCTAATAATTAAACAAATCAACCTATTTCATTACTACATCTCGAAGTGAACTTCAGTTCGCAGAATCAGTTCACCCCGATGTACCGACAACATTAATTTGCTTCACGACAAGAGACTTCGCTATAATTTACGCGGCATTCTTCATGGATAGAACGAATTTAATCTTGAATAAATTTCTTACAAAGCCTCTTCCAAAAAGTGAGTTCGAATGTCAATGTGTTTTGTGTCACTCGTAGTCGTAGCTGAGTTGAGTTCAAATTCAGTCGAATATTAGGGTTTTACCACTGTTATTCCATTTCACCTTGTTTCTTTCTTTACTCACTTCTTTTTTCCTCGATTTATTCATTGTCTTCTTTACACCACGCAGGTTGAATTGTAATATTTTCGTTGAATTTCACGCGTTGTTCGTCAGAAGATGGTTGTGAAGGATTCCATTGTCGTTACTCAGCCAAAACGTTTATTAAAGCATTACTAACGGTGTGGGTCGCCCTTCGAGTGTGCTTTTTCAACGAAGATTTATGGCCTATAAGTTGCTTCCGATGACTTCCAGCTTCTTGAGTTCATTGTCTCCGTGTATCACAGTTTAGCAGGGTTTACCGAAGGTTCACTCAAGTCGAATTTATGTTCAACTCTCGAACTGAAAACAGAATCGCTTTGCAAAAATGTTTGCCGATTTGTTTCCAAATCGGAAATGTCTCGTAGTTGAGAGAAATTTTCCAGCGCTCGAAAAACTTCGCTATTTTTACAAGTGCAGAATTAATTCTACGACCAAAGGTGTCAACTCTCCATGATGAGGAATACAATGCCGTGTCGTCTGCGAAAAGCGCCATACTCACATGGAGGGGCCTTTGGGATATCGTTAATGAATAAAAAAACAGAAGAGGGGCGAGAATGGATCCTTGAGGGACACCAGCGTGGATTGGAAACAACGAGGAAATGGCTGAATTTAAAGACACAAAGAACGATCACTTAGGTAGGCTCCGATTATTTTAATTAAGTACGGTGGGAGTTTAAGTCGAATCAGTTTGTATAGAAGGCCATAGTGCCATACCGTGTCGAAGGCTTTTTCGATGTCGAGTAACACCATACCTGTGTGCTTGCGCACGTTAAAATTACTAGTTATGTCATCCACAACCCGGCACAATTGAGCTTGCGTCGTGTGAGCAGCTCGAAAACCAAATCGCTCATTGATCAAGACATTGTTTTGGTCCACGTGATCGATTAGTCTTGTGTGAATGATTTTTTCAAATATTTTGCTGAGGTTGGGCAGAGACTGATTAGGCGGTATAGCTTGAAAAGAGAGAAGGGTTTTTACCTGGTTTGTGCAAGATGATGCCTTTTTCCGTTTTCCAATTTGGGGAAATATCCCACTTATAACATTTCATTGAAAAGATGGGTTAGAAACACCAGCCCTTTTCGGGGAGCTACAACACACACATCTCACTACTACATCTCAATTTCATGGATATCATTTCATGGATATACCCTCTTTAAAATCACTTATTTGGGTTATTGCGTTTATTAGGCGGAAATAACAATTTTTCTTGAAAAAAGAGGGTTTGGCTTCTTTAAAAACGTTAATTTGGACTGGGGGTTTTACCTTACCCCTTGGGGGCTTTGGCTCTTCATTTCACTAATTTTTCATTTTAGAAGTACTCATGTATGTAGTATGTATGCGTTTGTATACACTCTGAATTGAACCACTAGGTTCACCGAACACTGTTTACAGCTAACACCACATTCGGAAAGAGTACTTATTTTTCCACGAAGAACCGAGCTACGGTTCCAAAAATAATTATTGCAATTTGCTACCAGGAAAACTTACTAAAAAAAAAAATGGCATGTTCTGACAAATATAAGTAGGTACATATGTACCTGTGTATGTAGTCATTAGGTAGTCGCGACAAGAAAAAAGTGCCGGCTAAGTTTTTATGACGGTTTCATATGTATTTTGGGGTGCTGAATTCAAAAATCTAGTTATCGAATAAATTCTGATATGGCTTCACCATGAAAATATCGAAAGACTGTAAAATTTGGAGAATTTTTTAAGCTTTTTGCTTATAAATCCGAAAGGACGCATTCTAGAGAAAACCCCCAGTCCCATTAGGGCATTTATTTTTACTGGGTTTCCTGAAGTGGGGCGCAAATTGTTCTTAGTGGACCCTTATCAAATTAGTTTGGTCAAGATTAAAATGATCCAAAGTGGGGGGGGGGGCTGGCATAAAGTTGGCCCCCTAGAAAGACCGGGCCGGTGTTATTTATCGTTTTCAGAGTGGGTAAGCTATCTAAATGTGATGGTGCGCTGCCATTTGCACGGTACGTGACCGTTTTGACACCGATTTTTTTCACACGGGGGGCTAACGTCAGTGATGTAGATTTTGGAAAAGTTCGAAACCATAGACAATCTTAAATGCATTCTAGCGGCTCGACAACGGGAGCTAAAGAGCTGACTTTGGTATCTTTTGTTTGGATATTTCATAAGCTTTCTTTTTGAAAAGGGATGATTTTGCTCTAGAGTACGTCTTTTCGAAGTTATGAGCGAAAAAGTAGAATAACTCTCCAAATTTCTTGGTTTTTCGCCACTTACATGGTGCAGCCATATCCGAATTTAGTCGATAACTAGATTTTCGAATTCAGCGACCCAAAAAACAGAAAGAATCGTCGTAAAAACCAAGCCGGCAATTATTTCCTGGATTCACTACTTTTTGTTACCAAATGACTGGACTAGGTACTAGTTATTTAAATTCGTTCAAGTTTTCGTAAATTTTTGAAATAAATAAAAACACGTTTAATGTGTTGCAGAGGTAGTTTAACTCCCCCCCCCCTTTATCACCAACCACCATCACTGAGGGTGTCCCTGTTTGGTGGGCCTGCTATATCGTTAGGCTAGTCATCCCTACAACATGCAGTACTACTTCACTACTTCAACCTGCAGTGCTTTGCAGCATTGATCCTGCGTCTTTTACAACATTTAGTTTTAATTTTATGATAGTGTTGATGAGATTTTCTCTACTAACGAAGGGAAGGGACCAAAAAACACGACGAGAACAAGATGTGTCAGAGAAAAGAACGCTCCATTTTACAGTTTTTTCGGGTGGTAGTGGGTGGAATCCGACTCTCTCAACCCCGAAAAAGTAGCCTTCAGTACAACCATACTACATATTTATGCTCCGTGGTTCAGAAAGGGCTAAAATAAAGCAACCATGAAAATTGAGCTTTAATAATAGTGAAGAACGCAGTACGCTCTTCTGGGATCAAAAATTGGCACTTGCTTGGAGACCACCGATATGACGGGGGTGGGGGGGGGGTGGAGCGGCGTAATCTAAAAATTGCGCAAGCAAAAATAATATATACGTAATGAACGATTTTCTGATTTGTCAAAGTATTTTAATTTCCCAAAACCTCTATACATATAAGAAAGTTCATGATAGGGAAACCTGCCTATAAGAAAAACTGGATTAGAGAAAAACCTCTATATAAGCAAGAATCAAGCTTTCCCCTTGAGCTTGCATATATCCAGGTTCTACTGTAATGGCAAGACTGAAAAGTTTGAACGTGTAGACCGGGCTTTATGTTCCTGAAAACCTGCATGCAGTGTTACTTAAAAATTGCACCATGTGATCCGGGGTTTAGGGCGATTTACATTCAATGCAATACACTCGTGTGGTGTAAGTTTTTCCACCCGTCCTCTCTGAATTGAAACATATGTTTATGGAGAGGACGCTGCACTACACTTGTGTAAAGCGTTGAATGGAAATCGCTATTATACGTTATTTATTTACCTATACTTTTACGATCTGACAGCTTCATTTTCTCGCCAAACTTTTTTTCTTTTTTTTTTCTTCTCGTGAGAACCTGCTTGAGTGAAATTCAAAATTCAGGTGACGAGTCTAGTGAGAAAGTGTTAATCCATTTAACAACCCTTGAGAAAACAAACTATTCATAAGAGGAATTCCTAGTAAAACGCTTTAAATACAAAAAAAAAAAAAAAAAAAACCATGACTGCATCACAGAAGTGGGTTCTTCGGCTTCGGATGTCGAGGTGTTAAATCCTCGGGAAAATTCGAGTGCACCTAAAAAAGTTCCAAATCGCTCGAAAACGGTGACATGACGCGGAACAACCCTTCGTCTGGTTCACCCGATGGAACCCCCCCCCCCCCCCGGTTTTATCTTCCAGCATGTTCCTATTGGGAATGGAAGTTTGCGGTGTTCAAAAAAGTTCTCCTCTCTTAAAAATGTCGTTTTAAGCCGGATACACACATGCAGTACTTGCCAAATAACTTGCAAAATATTCTATCAATTTCTAGCAATTGCCTAGAAACCAACTAGCTGAGAATTTCAAAAATGTGTTGCTCGTTACTAGGTAAGTACCCCGTGTGTGTATCCGGCTTTAAGTTATTATAACCTATAACTTCAAAACAAGTGGTTCCAGAGTTTTTAACATTTTTTTTTTCAGATTTCTCGCACAATTTTCTTGCCAACTGGTTAAAATATTGGCTAGTGAAATTTGGTTCTGTGAGTGCCAATAATCCTGAAAAGGGCGTTGACATGAGCTAACCAGCTAAATTTTGTTTTTGACACGGGCAAAATCCACGATATTTCTCTTCCAAATGAGCCAACACCCTGGAAATATTTATTAAGCATAAACAAACAATGCCGGTAGCACTGTAATTTTTGAAAAGCTAGGGACGAAAATAGCTCCTGAAACAATTACATCCGCGAAATTGGTTTCCGTCGGACTTCAGTGTTCAAAAGGGGGAGGGGGATGGCTTTTTTGAAGGACCAACGCCCATGAAACCATGAAATTTTACATTAGAACGAGTCAACTCCCACGAATTTGGCTTCGCTCCTTCAAAACCTAATTTCTGAGATATTTATGAAAAACCAAACATGACTTTAGCTCATCTCTTTCTAAATTTTTGGTTAAATTCGAAAAACTAATTCGGCTAGTTCCAAAACCAAATGTTGTGATGATTTTGGCTCTGTCAAACAAGCAATTTCGCAATAATGTTTGCTCTTCCATAACCATAGTCACGGAGTTGGAAATTTGGATGGTAAATTTTAGGTGAGGGTGCTCGCTCACCTAGTTACGCCTAGTTTCGAGAAACAATGGACCTGGGTGGGATTCGGCTTAGCTTATCCCTCGGAGTACGATTCCCAAAGGCGTCTCCGTGGCGCAATTGGCAGCGTGCTGGACTGGTAATCCAAAGGTTGCGGGTTCAAATCCCGCCGGGGAGCCATTTTTTCTCGAAACTCGAATCGTGTTGGGCTATGCCCTTCCATCGTCGTCCGGATAACATCAGTTTAATTAATTTATTAATTAAATTAATCTGTCCAAAAAAAGAAAAAAAAAAGTTTTGTTCCGACAGCAGCATCGGGGAAAGTGCATTTCAATTATGAGATCATCCACTCAAACCTCATAAAAGTTTGAATGGGATCAACAAATTATAAATGAAATTTAGGCCGCGATAGAGATCCAAAATCAATTATTACCAGCACCATAATCGTAAAGGCAACTCAACCGATTCTGTTAGCCGTGGTGGCGTGTAAATTTATTGTTGCTGACGTTTCTTCACCATGATTGCTGCCTTCAGGAAGGCGAGAATTGGCTTTCAGGAAAATCAAATTTTCCTGTTTTTCGTAATTTTTTGCCCTGATGATGGCAAATGATTGTCATCAAATAGATTTTGAATTATTATCGCGGCCTAAATTTCATATACAATATAATTTGTTGATCTTCATCGCTGAAAACAAAAACGCCGGCAGGATCGGTCGAAAAAAAAAATGAAAACAAGAAAACTTGTTTTTTCTCTCCTTGTGTCGTTGATGCACGACAGCGGTGTAGATGTAAAGTAATCATGTTTCACATATTTTGTGCTTACGCAATCTTCATCATAGTCAAGTTCATAATGGTATCGCACCTTTTTCACCATAGAGAAATGCCTGAGTTCAACTCCAGAAAATTGTTATTCGTATTTTTTCAATTTTTTGCCCTACCTAAGTTCTCCTTCAAAACAAGGCATTCTATGGGTTTTTGGTGAATCGAATGTAAGAGATCACTCAGAATACAATTTTAGTGGGATTCGGTGGTCCAGTAAGACGTGAGGTTGGTTTAATGGCTCCCCTTCTCTTATAACTTCTCCAATAAATCAAGGGATTTGGTTCTCAATGGTCTCAATCGAAAGCGCGTACTTTGCTTATTATTCGAACCAATTTTGGGGTCAATCGCAACTTTATTGTTCTTCAATTGAAACCTTCATGATTCTTGGGATGTTGCGACATAAAAAAGAAATTAAAGACACAAAAACGAAGAAGAATATTGAAACTTTAAAAGTGATTGCTTTTTATATGTATACCTAATTTTTTAACATTTACGATTTAAGACTCACATCATTAGATTAATTTGAAAATGAAATGAATGCTTGCGGTGAATCTAATGTTGAGGGTGTGGATAATTATGAGGTTCGAATTTTTTAATAGCTGGCTCCAACGTACGATTGGATGAAGTTTCGCTCACACACGTAGCAAAGCTCTTAATGGACCTAGATAGAACGCTTCAAAGCTAGAACTGAGAGAGGAAGAGAAGGTATAAGAGTATAGGTGGAATGAATTGGCCCATCATGAGAGCAATTATTTTTTACGGTGAAGTTTTCACTTTGTTCCAAGGAAAAGGTCACATTCAATCAAAAACAGCTTTCTGCTCAAGGAACAAAGCGATCGAGAAATCAGACGACCAAAGCGTTCAAGTAAATTTACGAGCATGTTTAGCGAAAGGATGTTTAGTCTGCCTTTCAAAATGATCAAATACCTTCTGAAAAGAGGCACAAAACCCTTTTTCCCTCTTTATACGCCGTCATACATTTTTATTATTATTTTTGCAGTATGAGAAACGTGATTGGACCTGAAAGTTAAAAAGTACCTTCCCCCATTTTTGGTTGTAAACAAACTGTTATTTCAAAAAAGTTATTTCAATTTAATGAATTGCTGAAAAAGAGCGTGACCCAGTGTTGCAGTGTCGGAGGAGGGTAGGGATAGGCTTTTATGCGAGCACTTTTTTTTTTTTTTCTAAGCGAAAACTCGTCTACTCGATGGAGGAGAGTTAGCCAAGAATTATTGTGAGTCATTCTAATTGAGCTATTAGGGCCAACAACAGGCGCCACTCTTGAGTATATATACACCACCCAATATCACTTCGTCACAGTGCTACAACTCATCCTCTCTCACTCACACTGTCTGTATCTCTCTCTCTGTCTCTCCATATCTTTCGTTCACTCACACACACTCTCAGTGAATGAATCCGTGGAGAATATGTTGCAAAATGGTGATAATCAACGCAAGCAACTTCAATTATAGCGTTTTCCATTTGCACAAAAATCTGCCATGGAACACTGTTCATTTCCACCCGTCCTCTCTGAATTAAAAGACGGGACGGGAGAAGACGGGTGGAAATTGACTTCTCGGGAGCATAATTTTGTGAAAAAGGAAAATGCTATCAAACTTACCGAAATATACAATAGTCTGTTATAATTCCACCTGACCAACGATTCAAGCCTATCTGCCGCATGAACGCTGGGCTGCACTTAAAATATTGCAGCATTGAAGTGGAATTGCAAATTGATGGGAACAACAACGAACGGTAGTAGGGCTCTTGCGGTCGATTTTACTTTCCTCGTTTTAAACATATTGTAGTTGAATCTTATATACGGACGCGTTTTATTCACGTGCGACCGTTCAAATATTTTGGGTACTCAGGTGTTCCAACTTTTTTCTCCCCCTATTAAGTCATTATCGGGAGATTCTCTTAAGAAAAAAAGAAAGAAGAAGCGCCAGCAGCATCAGTCAAGGCAAACCAGACAAAAAGAAAAGAGAGAGAGAGAGAGAGAGAGAGAGAAAAAAAAACATGTTGACCACCCCTGAAAAAAGAGAGGTGGAAAGGGGGATCTTGTTTTTATATAATTTCATTTTAATATTTTCCTCACGTTTGTTCTACTATAGGCATGGCAAGCTACTGATTCATTATACGCGGTATTTCCTAGAAACGACTCCCAAGGAATAAATAATTATTTGACGTACACGTAATTAATTATAATTATGTCGAATTAGTTCAAGTTCTCAGCTTATTTTCGAATCAATAGAAGATCACATTTGCCAGTTAATCGTGAACAATATACAAGGTGTACAAAAAGCGACTGGACAGAGAAAACCCAGCGAAGAGGCAACTCATTCCTGATCGAAATGACTATTTGCACTTTTCCGAAATTCCGCTTTGTTTCCTAGATACCCGACATTTTCTGATTTTTTCAGAAACAGCTTGTTGCACAAGCAGTAATTGTTGCAATGGCAAAAATGATGAGCCTATTGGAAAGAGCACAAAATTTTCTATTTAAAGAGCCTTCTTTAATCCAGATCAGGCGACATCTACTACGTTTGAATCAGCTTATTGGCGAAAAAACGTAATTTTCTGACTACATCACCATATCACCAATACTTCCGGAATTAAGTTTCCTCACTAATAAGCTGATTCAAAACGTAGTAGACGTCGTCTGATCTGGATAAAAAAAGGCTCTTTAATTAGAAAATTTTGTGCTCTTTCCAATGGGCTCATCAATTTTGCCATTGCAACAATTATTGCGTGTGCAACAAGCTGTTTCTGAAAAAAAAATCAGAAAATGGCGGATACGTCGGAAACAAAGCGGAATTTCGGAAAAGTGCAAATAGTCATTTCGATCAGAAATGTGTTGCCCCTTCACTGGTTTTTCTCTGTCCAGTCGCTTTTTGTACACCCTGTATTTAAAGCAGTACATACCATTACCTTTTTCATTTTGTTTTTTTCAGGGATAAGCAAAGGGATTGGTAACATCGTAGGCTCGGTGCACACTAGCGGCAAAAGTAATCTAGATTCCGCGTCACTTAACGCCGCTTCCTAGCTCCTTCGATGCACACTTGTAAGCAAGATTCCGCGTTACTTAGCCAATACCATCCAATCTTCAGTCTCTCTTTGGTGTCAATAGAAAATG
Organism: Corythucha ciliata; assembly: GCA_038030265.1. NCBI lineage: Eukaryota > Metazoa > Arthropoda > Insecta > Hemiptera > Tingidae > Corythucha > Corythucha ciliata. The sequence goes on along the minus strand of CM075938.1, from coordinate 40,276,929 downwards.
GATCGCGCTCGTTCTGAGATTGTTAAAAAGAAAAGTGTTTTTTCTCATTTACTACATAGAATAAGTAGAGTAAAGCAGCGTACACACTTGTAAACTTAAAATATTGCAGCGTTGAAGTGGAATTACAAATTGATGGGAACAACAACGAACGGTACGCTCCGCTCCGTTCATCGTTCCGTAACATTTTAACGCTCCCTTGTGGAGCGCTAGAATGGACCATTCTTTTTCTAGTCAGTCTCTTCCTGTCACTTGTCAGGCCGGCGACACACTAAAACTTGATGAGGTGCCACACTAGAGCGGTAGCGTTTCAAGAGCGGAGGTGGGCAGGGGCGGATACAGGGGGTGGGCGATCGGGCTGAGCCCGAAGGGCCAGCGCTTCCAGAGGCCCGATGCCTGCCCCTAGAGGTGGGAAGTGACAGCTTTTGTCGGTCACAGTGACAACTAGCTCCAGTGACTGTGCAGTCACTGTGACAAAAACCAGTGATTTTGTCACTTAAGTGACTACTGTAGCAGTTCGTTTGAGCAAATGCCTAATGTCACCGGACTCGCCAGTATCTCTGTGAATTCATTCCAAACCCAACAAAGCCTGTTAATAGGGCAAATGAGAGACACGATTTCGCAAATTAATTTTGTTTGCATCGGTTATAACAACAACAAAATTCTTTTTCCAAGAAGTTATCCGTGGAAAACTCGTAAGAACGTCAAACCCACAGCCTAAAATGCAAACATGAAGGTGAGACATGGCTCAAAAACTGCAACGCACGAATTTACCTAGGGAGGTGTTTTAATAAAAGTAAAATTATACAAGATCACTGTAGCACAGATCATGGAAAACGAAGTGTATAAAAATATATTACCTTCACTAAAGGTTCAATACTAACGATAAGTCCAAGACAAGTCAGCAGACGCGAGGGATAGACTTGGGGAGAATGCTACTGATTTCATTGGGGCGATAGAGGAACTGGTAAAGTGCTATGTGGGTGACCTGCGAGGATGGCAAGGTGACGACTCCAATATTTTAATTCAAGAGACTCTAGCGCAGTGAAGCGATAGAAGTGACGAATGATGAGGCGAAAGAGGAATGTCACCGTCCTGCCACCCTCCCCCAACTCATTGACGGATCCCTGTCCTCGTGGAAAACTGGTAACTACCGATTAATTTCTCTCGGTAATGGTCCTTACATAATCCCGGATCTGGCCTATTAAGCATAGGTACAATGAGACAAATGCGAAAACCTATCAAGCAGGGTTTTCTTAAAAACGGGACACCCTTCAACCCATGACTGTTTTATAGCGTTTTTCGTTAATTTCAGCCGCAATTAGTGATTTTTCTCAATAATGGACGCAATTTTTGTTTTTCAACTTTTAGCTATGGACTAGGGTTTTTTTTTTTTTTCAGGTTTGGGCCCGAAGTTGCCTTCAGAAGCAACAGATTATTGTCTTTTGCTGAATTTCAGCCCCGAGTCCGCGTTAATACTAAATTTTAGTCGTGAATTGGCGTTTTCTCTAATATAGACGTGAATTGGCCGATTTCTTCATTTGAATCCGCGAATGAACGTTTTTTCTTTACTTTATCCGCAAGTTGTCCGATGTTTTACAATTTCAGCAGTATTGATTATTTTCAATTAAGTCCGCGAAATAGGATTGTTCCAAGTTTAGCCGCTAAGTAGCGCTTTTTGTCAATTTCATTAGCGAATTTTCTCAATTTCTGCTGTGGATTAGTGTACCTGTGTCCCATTTTCACCAGCTAATTAGCCATTCTTTTCAATTTTAGTCGTGAATTAGCATTTTTCGAAAATTAGCTGTGAATTAGTGGCTTTTCACTTTGTTATCCGTGAATGGGCGATTTTCTGCAATTTCAGTTGCGAATTTGTCATTTTTCTCAATTTTAGGTCCGAATTAGCTTTTTTCTATCTTATAGCCTTAGTGGATTTTCTTGCGTTTTAGCGCTTGCAGAAATGCAAAAACTGGGCCACGTCTCAATTTTACCAACAGCAAATTAGCGTTTTTTCTTCATTTTAGGCATTAAGTGGCATATATAAACCGCGAATAAGCGATTTTTTCTCAATTTCGGCCTGGATGTTTCATCTAGATACCGCGAATGAAAGGTTTTGAACAGTTTTGGCCACGAATACTAGCGATTTTTCCCAACTTTTTGCAGCGTTTATCCGCTTACGGACCTAAAAAAAAACCTGGGGAGCAGCGAAGCATAGCGCTTCCATCCTGGGTCGGATGGATTGAAAATCGTCGAAAGGAGCCAATACCGCTGTCCAACTGCTTGCCAAAAACTCGTTTTCACGCATACAAACATGAACATAGATCCTTAAAATCCACATTTTTAGGCCCACATAGGGAGCCCGGGTCGATCTGGCCACCTCGCCACTCGGCAAGGCGACTAATTCACGACAGAAGTGAGAAAAAGCGCTACTTCGCGGCTACCAGTTTCCTTAAAGCTTCCGCGGATAAAGTACAGAAAAAGCGCTAATTCATAAATGAAATTGGCTCATTTTCCTCATGAAGAAAAATGGCTCATTTTTCTAATTGAAAAATACGAAATCACCGCAAAAACTCAGAAAAAACGATAATTCAACGCTAAAACGGAGAAAAATCGCTAATCCGTGGCTAATTCACCGATAAAATTGAGAAGCGCTGAAGTGAGGAAAAACGCTAATTTGTTATTTAAATAGACAAAACGTCAAATTCGCCGCTTCTAAAGGTAGCTTTGCGCCAGAAAGTGAAAAAATCGCTAATCCACAGCCAAATTCAGGAAAAGCTTCACGTAGTTCGCGACGAAAATTGGGGAAACTTCTAATTCGTGACTGAAACCGAAATGAATACAAATCTATAATTTTAGCGGCAAAAATGAGAAAAACACTAATGTGTGGTTATAATTGTGGGTTAGGTTGAGAAAATTTGCTAATTCACAGAAAATTGAGAAAATGGCAAGCCGAAGCTTCCGGAGGCAACTTTGCAGCCAATTAGCAAAAAGCGCTAATTTACGGCAAAAATTGAGAAAAAACGCTAACTCGCGGCAAAAATTGAGAAAAATCGCAAATTCTGAGGCTCGTTGTGAATTGAATCCTTACATCAAGCATTGAGGAGAGCATATATGCTAGGAGGAACACATTACCATAAGAAAAATACATTCACCCTGACCTACTCGGCTTGTTTTCATTTTAGTGCATTTCATTCTGAAATGCACTATTGGTCTCGTCGTGAAGGTGGCAAACAAGGGTCTTGTCATGTTTTTTTCACGTTTCAGAACCTCTAGAACACGAATACAGTGGTCTCCGGTATTCATATGCAGGGTGTACAAAAAGCGACTGGACAGAGAAAAACCAGTGAAGGGGCAACTGATTTCTGTTCGAAATGACTATTTGCACTTTTCCGAAATTCCGCTTTGTTTCCGACGTATCCGCCATTTTATGATTTTTTCAGAAACAGCTTGCTGCACACGCAATAATTGTTGCAATGGCAAAAATGATGAGCCCATTGGAAAGAGCACAAAATTTTCTATTTAAAGAGCCTATTTTTATCCAGATCAGACAACATCTACTACGTTTTGAATTAGCTAGGAAACTTAATTCCGGAAGTATTGGTGATATGGTGATGTGGTCAGAAAATTACGTTTTTTCGCCAATAAGCTGATTCAAAACGTAGTGAATGTCGTCTGATCTAGATAAAAATAGGCTCTTTAAATTGAAAGTTTTGTGCTCTTTCCAATAGGCTCATCATTTTTGCCATTGCAACAATTACTGCGTGTGCAACAAGCTGTTTTTGAAAAAAATCAGAAAATGTCGGGTATCTCGGAAACAAAGCGGAATTTCGGAAAAGTGCAAATAGTCATTTCGATCAGGAATGAGTTGCCTCTTCGCTGGTTTTTCTCTGTCCAGCCGCTTTTTGTACACCCTGTATATATATAATATTATGGCCGTTTTCTTGTTAGCACGATAACTCTCGAAGAAATCAATTTAGCGGAACGCGCTTTGGCATAAAATGAGTAGTCATAAGACCCCGATCGGTATTGCATTTGGGCCAAATCGGTCGAGGTGGTGGGGGGGAAAGTAGGGCTTGAAATGGTCAAAAAATCACTATAAATCACCAGTTGATTCTAGAAGCATCATATTCGGTACGTATACTTCATGTCAGAGTAGACTTTGATTCCCATTTTAATTTTTTGAAAAAGTCGAGAGGGAGGGGGTGGTGCCCCCGGAGTGGAAGTAAAGTCTGTGGTCTTGTTAGCACGATAACTCTCGAAGAAATTAATTTAGCGGAACGCGCTTTGGCACAAAAATCAGAAGTCATAAGACCCCGGTCGGTATTGCATTTGGGCCAAATCGGTCGTGGTGGAGGAGGGGGGGAATAGGGGTTGAAATGGTCAAAAAATCACTATAAATCACCAGTTGATTCTAGATGCATCATATTCAGTACGAATACTCCATGTTAGAGTAGCCTTTGATTCCCATTTTAATTTTTCGAAAAAGTCATGGTGGTGGGGGTGGTCCTCTCGGGGTAGAAGTGTAAAAGTAGCATTGAACTTCACTAGTTCATCTTAGCGCTCTAAAATTCGACTCAATAATTTAATGTAACAAAAGCCCTGGGTTCCATTGAGATTTACCGAAAACTTTGTGGGGGGGGGGTGAAATGGGGTATGACATTTCAAAAAAATCGCTTAAATTCACACGTTTAGGTATTATAAAATACGACACAAAAATTTAATATAACAAAGCCCTCGGAAAACTACCGAAACTTTTCGACATTTTTGAAGAGAGGGTAGTGAAAATAGAGGAAGAAGTTCGGCTTAATGAAACAAAGTATGGTATGAAAATTATTACTTCTGGGACGGCTTAGGGTATCCGTATACGGAATGAAATGCACTCTTTCCGACCACCAGCTGCCGGAGCGAAATTTTTTCACTTTTCACGTGGCTGAAATAGCCACGCAAGCGACATTTTCTGGTGGTTTCAGGAACAGGATTTTGTCTTCTTTCCGAATCCACTTTGTCTATAACACGACAAATACCGTAAAAAGTATAATGAAACTAGAAAAAAGTAGGAAAATGCTCATAGCTCGGAACCAAAGCATTTTCGGCTATGCGTCTACCCGCGTGTGTCCAGGTACGCATTTTCACCAGTGCAAGTTTCTCACATACCTCCTGAATCACCCTGTATATATGTATGTATGTTGGGACGATATTTTCCCAGTGCCCCGGGCCGGTCAAATCTGTGTATCCGCCCCTGGAGGTGGGCGATTTTTCGTCCGCCGTCATGCCGCGACAACTTTTCTGTCGCCCCTTCGACTCCTCACCTCTTTCTACCCTTCTTTGCCGCATAGTAAAGGCGACTGACTCTCTCTGCAGCGCTAGAAGAATGAAATAAAGGGCTTCAAGAAAAAGACTTGCAAGATCATCAATTTTATTACGTAGGTATATGCACTTTTGTTTCATGCATGTTTACTGTTTTATTTTTGAGCTGGGTCATTCGGCAGGAGTGGAAGTATGGAAGAACCGTCCATTAAAATTCCGTATTCAAGCCGAGACTGTTGAGGGTGCCCATTAGTATACGTACTTAGAAATTGTGATAGACTTGTGATACTCTGATGATGGACACGGAACTGTTGGTTGAACATAATACAGGACATCATCCTCCTACTTCAGGTCCTACTGAGCAGAGACCGAACTCTTGTCGCTCCGCTCTAGCGTGTCACCCCCTTTCATCCGCTTTTTTTAAACGCGATTTTCTGTCGCGTCGCTCCGCTTAAAACGCTTCAGTGTGTCGCCGGCCTCAGCCATCGTGTTTTTGTCGCTTTGTTACCATGAGCTAGAGTAACTTGGTGTCACCTCAGCAACAAGTGGCAGCAGCTGCATACATTATGTACAGTATACATACATTATGTGATTCAGGCCCAGAATAAGAGAGAAAAAAGACGGTGGTGGATGACGAATGTGTATTCAAAACGGGAAGAATACGGGTGTTGCAGCCTTTTGGCCGACTTGAAGTTTCAACATGTCAGCGGTCTCTACAAGAACTTCGCAAGGATGCATCCCACGGATTTCGAAACTTTATTGAACCAAATTGGGCCAACAATTTAGAAGTGCAGCACGAAATTCAGGAAAGCCATTTCAATCCAGGAAAGGCTAGCATTCGATTTTTGGCCAGCGGTGACTCTTTCAGGAATCGTACCGGAAGTGTGTCGGGCGATTGTGGAAGCTTTACTCGAACTCATGAAGGTAAGTCGCAGTGCAATGTAATTCCAATCACTTTATAGCTCCTAATTTTCCCAGATCCGCTCATTTCCCGACAGATTAATAGGATTAAGGGAGTACAAAAACATGAATGAAAATAAGAATAATCAGCGTGCATGGCACTCGAAAAAAAATTAACTAAAATGAGAACAAACTGAATTGAAAATTATTACTTAAATATGTATATAAAATTATTCGATTACGAAACCTGATGCTTCTCTGACGCCACAGACTGAATGGGTTGTGGTCTGAGAATATTCGGCAGCATCTCTGTAGCTTTCCTGATACTCGCTAAAGTGTTGGCTATTACTTGGCGACGGATGGGTGGCGAGTGTATCGGAGGATTGGTTTTGAGTCACAATTCCTGGAACGGGAGCATACTCGAAAACATTCGAATTTTCGTTGGGGCTAATGATGGAGGACAATAAGTCGGGGGTAATTAAACCGCGTGAACCCGGAACGTGACGGCCAAAAATAGGTGGGAGAGGGCGAGTGCCTGGATGAATGAGAGGATGACGCTGCGCGAGCATGCCAACAGGGCTGCGGGTCGAAGAAGCCCTCATTGGCATGGCGAGAATAGATGCCAATGATGGCACTCTGAATAGAAATGCGAGTTTTACTGTCGCATTCACGCAATTTTGCTGCCACAAAGCTTCCGAAATGGTGGCACTCGTCTGCTGACGCAGCTGTTGATGATGACTGAAGAATTGAAAATGCCTTTTCGAGTCGCGCATCGTCAATCGTCCTGATAATTTTTTTTTCTGTAGAGGAGGTGAGAAGGGCGTCTGAGGTCGTTTTTTTGAGGAATGAATTTCCAGGTTTACTGGGGAGGGGCAATTTGGTGACTCTGGGGCGGTAAAGTGGCCATCGCGCCTGAAGATAGCTCCTCATCCGTGAATTCACCCCTTTGGAGAGCCTCTGTGGTAAGCTGAAAAAAGGAAACGTTATTTTAACACGGGAGAAGATCAGCTGAGGAGTGTTGCGTCAACCCTCGTAGGAGGGTTCAGACTTTCCTATCGACTTAGGGGGATGTAGAGTAGTCAGAATAGAGCGTGTCTGATATGAAGAGGTCGAAATACGTAGCATTTCCTATTCCTATACGCTACCTTGGTCAGACTGTCGATTTATAGGGGATCAATGAGAGGTATTTCATTGCTTTAAATTCCGAACCCGTCTAATCCCCCGACACAGCCTAATATGAAAAGGGTGGAGTTTAAACGCCCTTTAAATTAGCTGATTTTCACTTTAAAAAGAGTAAGAATCCCTTTGAAAAAATGATTGAGCGTTAAAAAAATAAATCCACTTCAAATTAGTGGTTACGAACTTGAAAAAAATTATTGCACTTGATATAAAATGTCACCACTTTAAATAAATAACTGCCCTTGAAAAAAGATGAGCTCCACTTTGAAACGGATAGTTAGCACTTTGAAATAAATACGTTTGAGGAAGGTTTCACTGAAGGGGGTTACCGACTTGTTTTCTGTTGTTTGTACTGTAGTTATCAGTTTAAATCCGTGCTCGTGCTGTCGTCAGTTCCGTTGTGCGCTGTTTCACCTGTTGTCAATCTCATGTCAGAGAAAATGAGTGATTCATTTGTTACCGAATGTGACACATTTTACACGACTGATAGTGAAGATGAAAATGCAACCGACAATGATCAGGGTGTGAAGAAAAGGAGAAGACCCGTTCCGCGCGAATGGGAAAAACACACGACTTTCGACAATGCTGATTCAGCAGAGAACTTTATAAAGAAGCAAAAAACGTGGAAAATCTCCACATCATACTCGTCGGCGTCGCTTGGGAAAAAGGTAGTTTATAGATGCTCACTAGGGAGATACCGACAAGCGGAGTGTCCTGCTGGGATTTATTTGTTTTATCGAGCTGACGGTCATGAAGTTGACCTCTACCAGACGAAGCAGCCGCATGGGCCTCACGCCGAAAAAAAAACTGGACTACCAGCAAGTTCACGAGAAATCGTTGAAAAACTTTTTCAAGACGGTGTAAGAAAGCCAAACGCAATCATCGCCTCCTTCAGAAGCCGGCAGTTAATGGAGCCCGATAAAACGAAGTTGAAAAACTTCCTCGCGACTCTCAGAACTGCTAAATTCGGGCGTCCTACAAGTTCCGTATCTGAATTATTGTCATGGTGTGGAGCGAAATCGGAAGTGCCACAAGACGAAGACGAGCCATACGTTTTGGACTTCGCTATTGCACAGGATAGTGGAGACGATGCCAAGTCAGATTTGAAAATCGTGATCTCCACGAAAAGGCTCCTAACACTGGTAAAAATGTGCAATGGCGTACAAGCTGACGCAACATATAAGTTGGTTTGGCAGGGTTACCCGGTTTTAATTTTGGGAACTTCAGATTTCAACCAAACGTTCCATCCTATAGCCGTATCTGTCTGCTACAGTGAAACCGCCAACGATTTTGCGTTTATCTTTCGGGCTGTGAAGAGCTCCGTCTTCAACCTGTTCGGTTTTGACTGGAAACCATCGATACTGCTAGCTGACGCCAGTGATGCGATAACTAAAGGGTTTGAAGCTGTCTTTGGATCGGCCTATAAGAGATTGATGTGCTATTTTCACGTGAAGAAAAATGTTGACTCGAAAATCCGTTCATTCAAAAAACAACATAAGAGTGAGATACTCGGTAAGTACCAAACTCAACTCGCGCTAGGTTCATATTGTTATGTATTTTTTCTCTTTTCCAGCCGACATTTCCGTTCTTCAGCTAAGTTTGGACGAAGAAGCATTTGAAATAGGAGCTGCATTGTTTGTCCAAAAGTGGAAGCTTCTTGACGACTGTGAAGTTAAAAGCTTCATCCATTACTTCGAAACCAACTGGCTTCAACAGCGAAAATACTGGTACGAAGGAGCGGCCAATTTTTTTCCTAGTACCAATAATGGTCTGGAATCCATCAATGCAACCATAAAAAAGGAGCAGACTTTGAGAGAGCGGCTTCCAGTTTCTCAGTTCCTTAATTTGCTGGACCAAAGCCTAGTTAAAAAATGGTCATTGGATAGAGATCCCCGAAGCCCAAACTACAAAGCGTTTGCTAGTGTTCCAACTCTAACTCTGAAACGCTGGACAGATGCGTACCAGTGGGCCAAAACGAACCATAAGGTACTGAAAGAAAAAATCCACGGGAAGGACGTTTTTTACATTCCATCATCGAACAGTGAGGAGGAACTGTCGCTTGAAATGTTAAAAGTTCATAAAAATACTGATAAAAAATGGAAAGACTTTGACCAATTCAAGAAGCACCTAACCGCCTTGTGGACAGTAACTGTCAATGAAGGTGTGTCAACATGCACTTGCCCTGTGTTTCTTAAGAAATATGTTTGTAAGCATAGCTTGGGCCTACTTATTCGTTTGGGAACCGCTAAAGTACCTCTGGAGGCCAAAAATGTGCCTCTTGGCCAAAAGAGGAAAAGGGGGCGCCCCTCGCTGGCTAGAAAAGCACTCATGGTCCAGTAGTAGGACGATAATATTCGACAGTTTGTTCTTTTAATGTGATATTTTTGTTCCTTTTTAATATTTACTTAGTTCTTTTATGTTTCATGGTATTTTACTGAGTGCTGATTTCCGTTTTTTAATAAGCAGAATATTCTTGAGTTTTTAATTCAAGATTTACGTGTCATTTTTATGTTAAAATATTTTTCCCCTTACGTTTTGTTTCAAAAAAGTATAACCAAGTTTGATTTTTTGTTTTGTGTTTCAACCTGCTAATTAATCTGGATCTAGGAAAATCCAGCACACTCTTCAGATGTGACTACCGACCTGAGCGAAATACACATAAGCCGAAACTAATGTGGATGAAATGGACATTTTGTTTCTCGCTTCAGGGTCGAATCGAGCTGATAAGCCTGAGCCGCGTAGTGCAAGTAACGTGACGAGCAACTTTAAACGTGTCGATTTAGTCATTTTTGAAGCTGGAAGTATCATAAATAAAGCGCAGATCGTCTAAAGTGGGTTTCATCTATTTTGAAGTGCCAAGTACCCAAAATATAGTTCGTGCGTCTAAAGGGGGGTTCATCTTTATTAAAGTGCAAAGTATCCAAAGTAAAGTTCAGCTTGTCAAAGTGGGTTTTATCTTTTTTAAAGTGCGTTTAATTTTTCCCCATATGAAAATATGAAAACTCGTGGAGGTTCGAGAACAAATAACCTAAATATTATAACTTTCATTGCAGATACGGGGCACTGCTATTTGCAGTGGATGCAAATAGCCGATGACTTCGACGCCAGATGGAATTTCCCACATTGTGTCGTAACAATGGATGGCAAACACGTACAACTACAGAAATCAATAAAAAGTGGTAGCGAATTCATCAATTACAAAGGATTCCTCAGCATCGTCCTTCTTGCTTACGTTGACAAGAATTACAATTTCCTTTTCGTTGACTTCGGTTGCCAAGGAAGGATATCAGATGGGGGCGTTTTCTCCAACACCGAGCTCAGCAAGAGACTAGAACACAAAAGTCTGAACCTTCCTGAGCCAATTCCACTTCAAGGCCGCGAAAAAGATGGTCCGTACTACTTTCTCGTGGACGAAGCCTTTGGTATGACGGAAAACATGATGAAATGCTATCCTGTCTACCACGCGAAGGGGTCCAAAGAAAGGATCTTCAACTACAGACACTGTAGGGCTCGTAGAGTCGTCGAAAACGTGTTCGGCGTCGTTTCTTCCGTTGTTCGTGTGCTGAGAAAGCCAGTGTTGTTGGAACCTGAGAAGGATGAAATCGTAGTTCTAGCAGGTACCGTGCTACACAACAGAACTTTTTATGAGGACGACTTATTCCGTCAACCTTTACACTCCGCCTGGAACACTCAGTACTGAAGAAAATGGAGGTAGTACTCGACCAGTCGATGACTTGGGTACGCTCCAACTATTGCGAAGAATTGCCTGTAGACCCAAAGCCAAAGCGCACGAAATAAGGGAGGAACTGGCTGACTATTTTCTAAACGAGGGTAGAGTAATTTGGCAAGAAGAATACGCTTAGGATTAGCAGTTTCCAAACCAAAGTTATCCTACATTTTTTATTCATTTATGTAATTTGGAGTTTGGATTCATGTTTTTTTTTTTTTTTTTTTTTTTTTTTTTTTTTTTTTTTTTTTTTTTTTTTTAAATAAGCTCGTTCATTATTCTTACATTAGTCAGCGTTTGCCTGGGCTTGTTTTGTCCATCAGGAATTGCAAACTTTCGAAGGCGTACAGCTACTCGTATAAATCTCATTAGCACCTGTAAAATATTTTAAATTGAAAAACAAATGAGAGCGTTTTACAAGATCTTCGCCGAAATTGTTTATTTTATTACTCGTAGTATTTTGAGGACCTTACCTTTTCCGGTGCCTTGACTTTTCTGCATCTTGTATTTCTCTCTTCTCAATCCTGAATGCAAGCTCTCCACTTTTTGACTTATTATTTCTCAATAATAAGTCTTTGTAATCGTATCGCAAAAACACTTTTTTGACCCGCCCTCAAAATTTGTATTTTTACATTTCAAAGTGCGTAGAATCCAAATCTGAAAAAAAAAAAAAAAAAATGTCCGTCCGCCGTCCGGGCCATATCTTTCCCTAGGATTGCTCGAAAAAACTCGTTCTTTCGCACATAGACTCCATTTGGGGTCTAGTTGGTCCCAACATCTGATCAGTTTGATCAAATGATTCCCTGAGGTTTTATGGGCCAAAAGCGGGTCCAAAATGGGGATTTTCAAAGGATTTGGGATCATAGGGGTATGGGGTGTCGATTTTCATGTAATTTCAAGCCGGATTTGACTACATCCATGAATAATAAACCCATAAACAGTCGAAATAATAAGGCATTAATTGCAAATTAGACGACCCTTGTCTTAGGACTTTTCAAGGGATTACTCCCCCCTCACCGCAAACCTTGACCTCGTTCACCGCACCTTGAAAAGTCCTAAGACAAGGGTCGTCTAATTTGCAATTAATTAATTGCTGGGACACATAAAGAAAAAAGAACAATAATAAGGCATTGTTCAATAATTTTTGCAGGGTTTTTTTTTTTTTTTTTTTTTTCACCTCTATCTACCGGTTTGTTTATTTTTTCATTTTTTCGCCAGCTCCTCCCACGCGTCGTTTTTAAAAAGTTTGTTGAAATATTAGCATTTTTTGGGAAGAAAATCTGGACGAAACTCTTTAAAATTCCATATCGCTCAACCAATCGTTTTAAAATTTTACGGTGTACATCTAGAGATGAAGACACAACTCGTCCACATCTGCCGAGAATGAAAGTGGACGATGGACGAAGGACGGACGACAGACGCCATACTGAAAATCGAGATTTAGGCCTTTTCGCGGGGTCCAGGAACACGAATCTGGTGTCAGCTAAAAATTTTTTTTTGCCATTACCAAACTTCCTTCCCTACGGGAATATGGAAGTAAAATGAAGCTAAGACGCGGAATCAAGCGTCAAGTGTGCACTGCTCTATAGAATTCAATGTACCACTAGGTATCCCGCGGCAGATATAGGAAGCGGCTTCCCGCAGAGACCAGATAACTTCTTCGAGGGACGCAAGATTCCGCGTCAGCGCAGATACCTAGCCGATCCCGGCGTGCACTGCTCCATTCGTTTCAATGTATCTCTTGGTTTCTAGCTTACAAGTGACGCGGAATCTAGATTACTTTTGCCGCAAGTTTGCACCGGGCCTAAATACGTACAAGGCGTGCAATTATACAAATTAGATACGTAGCCGTAGTATGCCTGCGTTGTCAGTCATACCTCGTTGAGGAGTGTCTAAACCGGTTTCACCTGTTAGCATCTTCAGTGTTTGAATGTGGCAAACTCAAGATGCCGAACAGGCGAAACCCGTTTGTCTTGGACACTCCTCAACGAGGTATGACTGACAAAGTAGGCAACTACGGCTCCGTATCTAATTTGTATAAGCAAAGGGCATTTATGGGTCTGGAAAAGCACCTATAAAAAGTAAACTGAATGAAGGGGGATCTCTGTATTTCTTTTTCTCCCTTCCTCATGGATTGGTCGAACATTGACCTGTTAGGTATAGATTATAGTACCTAGTACTTCTAATCCGGGTCGGACAGCGACAAAGGAACAAAGGGAAGAGGTCGCTCTCTTTCAATTTTCAATAGAATTAGGAAGTAAGGATGTCCAGGAACGAGGCAAAAAGGGAATTAAAACGAAGCACTTGTGGTAATCTTATTACTAAAGGTAAAAGGTAAAGGGGTTAACTGATTCCAGGTAGTTCCGTTCAGCCATTTCCATACAAAAACCAAAAATTACTATTTTCTAACTGAAACTACTTTGCAGAAAAACAAGATTCAGGGAAGAAGTATAAAAATGTGGTTAAAAGGAAGAACCTGCAAGAAAGTTCTATTACGAAATAAAAAGGCGAGAAGGAAACGCTTACAATAGTAACAATGTATTCACGCGCTGATCAGTATTCAACTCTTTGACTTTCCAATGAATAGTCAAAGCTAATTAAAATAACACTAGGCTTTAAAGCGGAACCCCTTTTTTCATATCTGAGTTTGACTTCATCCAAAACATAGTGTCACGTTTGAAAATGCGCCGTGCATAAGCAATTATTGAAAAAAAAAACCTCTCTTACTACAACAAAATCCCGTCGTCTTTTACTCGAAAGTAAGAAAAATATAAATACATTTCTAAAAATTCACCGTGCGCAATTAAGACATATTTGTAATTCCGCGATACACGGTTTCTCAATGCCCTTCCCGCATTCGTAGCACTTCATTATAGTATATACCTTTTTAATAACCGGCTCGAATCACCATTTATATGTGCCTCGAGTAATTATATTTTTCTTCTACAGAAGAAAAATGTTCGCGATCAAGACATTTATTCTTCGTTGGACCTGCCCCCCCCCCCACTCCACGGTGGTATAAGTTTTTCCCCCACACATCGGAAAGGAAGTAATGAATCAGTTATCATTTCCAGGCGGGTGGGGAGAATGCAAATGTTTCGGTCGCTTATTTTAAAAAATTGTCTGTTTGCCCGACTTTCAAGATTTATAAATATAAAATCTTTTTCAGCCCTGGGGTCTCGAGATCCCGTTCACAAGCTCTGTGCAATGCGTCTGTGGAGTCTATGCAACCAAACAAATTAATTCCCTCGAAAAATGAAGCATTTTGATAGGCTGCACGGACTCCACGGATGCAAAACATATAATATGATTCGCGAATGGGGCCAACTCTCCGATTACCGCACCGGTAGCGCTTGTTCGCCAAATTTTCACCTCTATTCGAAATTATCCCCTTTAAAGTACTCCCCTTGCCCCAGACACGGAACCGTGGGGGGGGGGGCGCAGAAATTACGTCATTTCTCAAGTTGAATGAACATTGCAATTTAATAAGACCACCTAACTTTGTTTTTTGGGGGGCCAGGGTGACGTGATTTCCTGGCATGCTGTTACACCTCTAGAAGTTTCCTTAACTTGTCTGAATCTGGTCCGATTAAACTGGAGATTACTCGACTCGGTTCGCGAAAATTACGTCATGTATAATACTTGACAGTTGACACGACGATTTTTATACTTTAATTTGTCGCTGATTACCCTCATCGCTCCTCCTCATTCGCTTAAATCAGAAGATTCAGGCATTATATGACTCGTGACAAACAAATCACTTTTATGTAGGTATTTTAGTTTCCAATAGTCAGGTCACGATTTCTGCAGAATCAAAAGCGAGTTTTACACATCTCAAGAATGATGTATGCAATTGTATGACCGAAGTGTTGTCCTGACTAAATTGGTGTCCGTTCCATTGTTTTATGAGTGCTACACTTTTGAAGAAAATCATCTGCTTTCATTAAATTTTTCATAATGAGTCAATGAAATCACGTGGTTTTCTACATTAGTGCATTAGCACTAGCACAACGATGGAACAGGCCTAATGTAATGTTTCTTCTTCGGAACCCATTTAGCACTAAAATATAACGAATGTAGTTTTGTGAACAGCGTTTTCCCCTATTCCGACTCCTTCTCTTGAAAAAAAAAAGTGAGCCTTTTCTCCCTAATTAATCACACAATTTTGATGAAGAGTATAGAGGTGCGCAAAGTGCGAATGTTCAGGGTCGTTACAAGAAAATCCACCGATTCACTAAAATATGACGAAGATGTGGGAGCAGAAGTGGAATTGGGAGTGGGGTGATGTGGAGCGGAGTATGTTCGCACGAGAAGATGGAGCGCTCATGTTGCAATCGCGGAGCGGTCGACTGTCGACTCTTTTCAACCGCTCCTCAATGCCTTCATTACCTACTAACCCTCGTAGTTGAAAGCGATGTTACTAATATCAATTAACTTTTAATAAGCGCCCCTTCCCACAATTACCATCAATACCCGCAGGATCTTTCTGGGAATCGAGCATCACGCGAATTTTCAAGCTCATGCGGATTTATTTCCTTCGATTCCTCCAATATTAGTTGGCTACAGTATTTTGGTGATTATTGACATAAGCCGCTTATTACAAAGTTGATAACCGATTTACATGCATCATTCCAGCATAACATTCTTTTAGCAAAATACCTTTCTAAGATATGTTTATACATAAAAAGGATCTGAGATATCGTTCTCCATCTCTCAACTATACGAGAGACAAGTACCGAGAACAAAAAAAATTAGAAAATGTGGTTTAGTGAACAGATTTTTCCCCTATTCCGACTCCTTCTCTTAAAAAAAAACGTGAGCCTTCCCTTCCTAATTAATCTAATTAACGAACACAATTTTGATGAAGAGTATAGAGGTGCGCAAAGTGCGAATGTTCAGGGCTACATATTAGACCAAAAGGAAATTGCGTTCTTTAATGAACTCGATAATTCCAAGAAATCATAATTGAAGGTTTTTTCTGGGTTCGAAATGATGAAAAAACTGGTACAAAAAAAGAAGTCTTGATCATCTTTAATTTTGAAAAAAAAAAACTGCCGCAAAGCTCTCTTCTTGTCTTGTCTGTCATCATTACATTCCTCGTCTCTTACAACAGACTACAAGCACATATTGCATTGCAATTTAAAATTTCAGCGAGTGATTAGGAGTGGTTTCCGTTGTTTTCAAATAGATTTCATTTTATCCAAATACACCTCCTCTTTTTTCCCCTCGAACTTATGCAGCTATTGTTTTTTATTTATAGAAATTATGCATTTCAGGTCCTATCCGGATCCCCTCTTCAGCATCTTATACTACTACGGCGGGTTGAGCCGTAGAAGTAGAAGATGCTGAAGAGAGGATCCGGATAGGACCCGAAATGCATACTTTCTATACAAAACAAGGGCTGCACAAGTTTGAGGGGAAAAAAGAGGAGGTGTATTTGGATAACCTATTTGGATATACTGGAGCAACCGAAAAGGGAGAGGAGACTTGAACGCTCAAAGTTCGGGCAGGGCCGTGACTGGGGGTTTATCGGGGGGGGGGGGGGGAGAGAAGCTTCATATGCCGCCCCCCCGTAGAGAGGGGGCGATGTTTGTTTTGGAGTTCCGGTTTTCAGGCTGTAGTCACATTCTCCGTCTCTTTACACTATGTATTGTTACAGCCAAAGTTGATGTCCTATAGGGATAATTGACATTCCCTTGGGAATGTTGACTGTATTGACTTAACCTTGGTAAAGTTGACTTTTCGTGCTCGTTTCAGTCAAAGTTAGGTGGAGCCACTCACGCTCGACTTTGTCTAGGGATTGTCTTCAATTAACTTTGAATGAAACGAGTCGGAAAGGTCCAACTTAACCTGGGGAATCTCAACAATTCCCAGGAAATCAAATTTGACTGTAACATATATAAACTGCAGAATTTGTCGCCACGAAATTTCGTACCATCGATTGCATGAAAAATATCCAATCATATAAAATTCAGCACGATTCCGGCGTCGACAGGACACTTAAACCAAATCCCCCCTGCATAACCACCTTGAAATTAACACAGGTATACTAAAATTAAACAGTACGAAATAAACTAGCATAAACACCATGTACCATGATAAGAAACGATTGTATGTACCAATGATAAGAAACGTAAACAAATAAGAAGTGTCAAACAAAGTCCAACGCCGCAGGCATGCTGAGTTCCGAGACGGATCGTAAATATAATAACTAGTGCGCCGCTTAGACAGAGAAAATAACTTAATTAAAACTGAAATAATGAACTAAATCAAGTTCGGACAAAAATACCTCTGGCCAGTGAAATGGGTTTGCCAGAGTGACGGGCTAAACTGCAAACCGCACGTTGAACATCTTCATCCCTCGGCCATTTTCTCTCGAGGACGGTCACGAGACACGTCACAGTAAAGCTTAAATACCCAGAAGAAAGCTGAAACGCGAAAGTACGACTAAAAAAGACCACCACGGTGAGAAGGCGACCGTGCGGCAGTGGGACAAACACTCGGACGACCACGTTGAAGCTTCGTTCCGGAGTCGTTACCTCGTCAGTCGGAAGATCAGAAGGCGTCACCACTCAATTCAATAATTATACTTTTTGTTAATTTAACGTTTCTTCTAAAATAGCCAATCGTTCAAAATCCTAAAACATAAAATCCTTTACAAAATGGCGCCCAAACAGGTTTTTATGTTCTAGGCTAGTATAGTCAGTCTTTCCCACTCGAAAGTGGCATTTTTTCGAACTGTTACGATATGAAACCATACCGTAATAGTGTTACGATATGAAAACTTTGGCCTCAGTTTAGCCGTCTGGGTAGACTGTAGGCTGAAGGGCTCCTCCGTCTTATTGCTCGGCTATAAGGCCTGTCGTTCACCGGAAGCGTTTTCGAGCGGCGCTACAACGCGTACATCCAAAAAGGCTTAAACTGAATTCACTGCGTGCAGTGGGCAATGTCACATTCAATTTGAGCCTTTGGGATGTACGCTCGTTGTCGCGCGTTGTAGCGCCGCTCGAAAAAACTTCCAGTGTACGACCGACCTAAAGCCAGCTATATGATCAAGTGTTGATTTAGTCGGAGTTGATGATTATTAATTTATTACGATGTTTTGTAGTACGAAAAATAGCGTTCACAACTCGTAGGAGAGTCAAATATCGTCGCTCGTGTAATTATCTCGTTCGCCTGTAGTGATGTGGACTTGCAGTGAAATCATGGTCTTGGTCTTGGTCTTGCAGCCATACTCTTGGTTTTGGTCTGGCGGTCTTGAAAAATGTATGCATCGCGATTGAAATCGAGTGTAATAGTTATGTAAATGCATATAATATCATGATTTTAGAGTAGAGAATAATTAACTTTGAGATTTAATGATTTATTGATGGGTTCAAGTTGTAGTTATTGGCGCGCTGGAACCCGTGTGTTTTCCTTGGGGTGTTTTAAAGTGAGAAAAATGCATGTCGATATTTATACGTTAAAAGTAGGCATATTGGCTTTGTACTTTTCCCATATAAAAAGAAAAATCTCGATAAATGACTTGGTTGGTTGGTTGGACTTGTGAGGGAGGGGGTGTAATCCTGATGTTCGCAAACTTTTCTACAAAAAAAGGTAATGTCGGAAAGAAACAAGCAAGATTGGTGATAAAGTGCGTAAATCACGAAATTATTTCATGATTCAGGGTGAAAGGAACGATTTTTGTTGGGTCTCAATCGGGTGAAACAGATGTTGTTGGTCTCACAAGACTACTATAGTCTTGGTCTTGGCCTTGCATGCACCGCGACATTGCGACATCTGCATGGTCTTGCTCATCACTATTCGCCTGAGCCTCGCTCGTCAAATAACACTCGCACGATATTTTCCACATTCCGTACTCTTTAGGAAATGTAATATTTTCACAATTTCGTCCTCGAATTAGCACTTTATCCTCATTTTAGCCGTGAATTAGCGATTTTTTTTTTTCAGGTTTAGACATGAATTAGCGCTTTTCCGCACTTCTAGCTTACGAAGTGGGCTCCGCAAGTGGCATTTTCTCAATTGTAGCTGCGAATGACGTTTTATTCTTATTTTTAGGCGTCCATTTGCGTTTAATTTTTTTTTTTAATTTATTTTTTATATATATTTTTTTTTTTCAGCAGTGAATGGCTTTAGCTCTTTTTCTCAATTTTAGCCGTTAATTAGCGTTTCTCTTCGTTTTGAGCGCGAATCGTTTGGGCTGAATCAAATTTTTAGCCTCAAAAACTGCTGATGAGCACCTGCAATATACTTTTTTCCTGTTCGGATGGAATACCGTAGCAAGATAACCACAGCCCTAAGATGCCCTATAAGAAAAGAAAAGAATAACATGCGAAATACTGGAGCCAAATCGCCGCGCCGTTCAACAGCCGCATACCAATTCTCCTTTTTTCACGTTCCTACATCAATGAACATTACACCGCCACCAGCCACCACCACCGTTGACTCATGAACATATTAAACCTAAAAATTCCCATTTCCCATCTAGATAAGCTATTCGGGGGCCTCCTCTGTACGGTGGCCCAGGGCGGACCACTACCTCTGTACGCGCAACTGCTATTACAACCCTAGGAGCTTTACCAAGTCCCCAGTTTAACCAGACCCCTCCCCTCCAACCAGTTAAAATTGACTGTCAATTGTGTAAAACAAACCCGTCCGCTCTCGACAGCTAGGGTTCATTTCCTTGGGGTTTTCACTTCAGAAAATGTTAAGGGACCTTTGTACTTGACCGTACTGTTGATGGAGAGAGGAATTATTCATTGGAACAACTCTTGGCTCCTGCCCTACGATAGGAGCATGAAGTTAATTACGCAGGAACTGAATTTCTAACTACTAAATTTCTCCTTAAAAATAATCAAGCTCGTGAATGTGTTTTTTTTTTTTTTTTAAGTAGTGTAACGAACGGAATTGAATAATTAAAAAGTCGAAGCCAAGCCCGCGTAATAATTTTTAAGGAAGCAAAATCCCCCAAAGCGTGCGGATGAAGCATATAGACGATCCAGTCTCCAAACTTCGGGCTACGAAAAGGGCCAAGCCTTCGAACTAATGATTGTTTCCTTCAGGAGCCATATGATGTCTTAAAATGATTGTTAAAGGAAGCTAAATCCTTCAAATTTGGTTTTGACTGGTCCTGTAACCCAAACTTGGTATTTTCCCGAGGTCAGGCTTTAAAACTTGACTTTGGAGGTTAGCGCCAAGAATTTTGAAATTCCTGTAAAATTGTTTCTCCAGGTAGAGTAGGACTTGTTTTTTGGTCATATAGGCACGCGACCTTTGCCAGAGAGAACGCAATGTTGCCAAAAATGTTATTTCTTTAGCATTCTTTTTGGGCTGTCTTTCATTTTTGAATCAAATGAATTGGTATTGAATGTTTCGAGCTTGTGTACATTTTTGCGGAACAAAACTTTGCCTTTTTTTTAGACTCACGATGACGGAGAAGTCCCGTTTACACGCAAGCACTACACTAGGAAATGAAGCGAAAGCGACCATAAATACAACTGGTTGCGCCAAGCTGTCTGGTAGCAAGAATGAGACCTCAATGAATGACGTAGGCAGCGTGGACAAAAGAAAACTCATATTCACTTGAGCTACAAACAGAGAATACCTAATTTAGTCTTATTAGAGCTCCCAACTCTTTCTTTTTTTTTCACATACCTACACTCTAATTTAGCTACTCAAAACTCAACGGCTTTGTCCCCGCCCTGGGAACTAATAAGCGACAACGGCAGAGAATTCGACACGAATACAAAAAATAAAAATGAAAGTTCCAGGTTTAATGACCGACTGCGCATTAACAACAACAGTTTTGATTGAGAGCCGTCGGATTGGTTCTGTTCAACTTTTAATCATTTTCAACACCTTATTCTTTTGCGTTTTAGAGCATGCCAATGCGGAACGGCTCTATCCTTCACCGCCTAAGGTCATCCGTTTTGATGACGGTGGCCGTGTATTGTTCAAATCGAAATTAAATACAAAAGGATTTGACTGACAGCACCTATGAGATTTTAGAAATCTCCGTTTCAAATAATAAACCCCCTCCTTTGTACATTGAGCAATAATAAATAAATAAAATACGAAAAAAGTTGCTTAACGAAAGCACAGAGTTGTTCCAAGGTCACTTTTGCAATAATTGACAGCGACTTATTTTTTTTCTAATTCTTTAAAACGGTCGTTAATCTATATGCAACTGGAAAGAATAAAAGAAGGTCCCCCGTTCACCTATTCGTTTTTTTCTTCCTTGTAAAACAATCATTTTTTTTAACTGGCTAATCAAAAATCCCAGACTCCCAAGAGCTTTAATACTTAAGAAATAAGTATATAAGATAATAAGTATATAAGACACTTATCAAATAGTTGTGCAAATGTGACTTTCCAACCCACATTAATTTGAGGACCATTGTTCTTTTTTTTTTAAAAAATGTCGTCGTCCCTTAAAACGCCCACCTTTTTTCCTTTCGATGACAAGGTGAACCGTTCAGAACAAGAAGTTCTTCTAAAGCTTATGTAAAAAATTATCTCAATTACAGATCATTAGCGAAATAGTAATAATTTAAGAAAAAATATTAGCTCCCTCGCGTATCTCGACTCTTTTGAATAATGAGCTCCAAGTCATGAATTTGTAATCGTTTTCTCTTTATGTGAAGTTTAGACGGCTTTTACACGTCTGAGATATTCACGGAGTCAGACTTCTTTTCTTTTTTAACTTACCTTTACCGCGCGGCTCCGTACTCTTAATAATATGTGGCTTCGCTATATTAAACGCAGGAAGTCAACAAACAAGTGAACTCTTTGCTATGTGACGTCGCCTCTGTTATATTTCATGCACTTCTTTCTTAACTATTTTTTTTCTCCTCTTCTTTTACTTCTCCTTCCTTTTCTATCTGAATGTCAACTTCGCATGCACACAACTCATACGACTGGAAAATGTTTGCTCGGTCAACATACCCTCTAAGGGCTTAGTGTTCTTAATAACAGCCGCAATTAAACCACTTGAGCTGGAAAAGTTAAAGAAAAAAAAGACCGGACGAGAATGTTTGAATTAAACTTTAACGCAGAGGAACGATTACGCTGATTAATTAATTTCACGTTTTGCAGACCGGAAATTAAAAGAAAAAAAGGGGAGGGAAAGAACACTTCGGAAGGAGGAAGCCCGGAAATTTCAGACTTTGCCTTACAGTGAGTTTGCACCGCTCTGACGAGGTTCCTGGATCAACTTCGTTCGTGATAGGAAGACTATTTATTATTTTGTTTCATCGCATACAAATACCAAATGTATGTATCCTCTAGCAAGCATTGTGCTCATTTCCGGAGGTTGGGTAACTGATGGTTCCTCGCAACGCGCATTTCTAAACTAATCAACCGGAAATTTGGAAGTACCTGTACTTGCTACATGTGCTCAAGAATGTATTGAATTTAAAATCGCTGTGGTCACTTTTTGAGGAATTATTACGTGGATATAATGAATAATTCTGTCGCCGGTATTTTTAATTAATAAATTAATCAAACTGATGTTATCCGGACGACGATGGAAGGGCATAGCCCAACACGATTCGAGTTTCGAGAAAAAATGGCCCCCCGGCGCGATTTGAACCCGCAACCTCTGGACTATCCCTCGGAGTACGACTCCGTTGGGCTATGCCCTTCCATCGTCGTCCGGACACATCAGTTTGATTAATTTATTAATTAAAAATACCGGCGACAGAATCATTCATTATATCCATCTAACAACATCTAGATAAGATAAAATTCGGCGTGGTTTACCGATCAGGAGAAACGCCTAGAGTTTCGAGAAACAATGGACCTAGGTGGGGTTCGGCTTAGCTTATCCCTCGGAGTACGACTAGTGTAGAATCGATACCAGTAAATAGAAAAAAGTATCGATACTTTTCAATCAATACCCAGTAGTTTATGTATCGATACTTTTCTTCGATAACAAGTACTATTTCGATACTTTGATTCGATACTGGGAAATGAGTACTTCAGGAATCGATACTTTTCATTCGATACCCGTCTCATCCACTATGGGAGCTTATTTGATGGCTATTCTTTATCAGCAGTGATGAGCAATCCAGTTCTTTTATATGTATATCGTTGGGGTGGAGTTTCAAAGTAAATACTGGAAGAGAGTTGGGTTGCCATAACTACACGGGGAGAGGGACAGGGTGATTGTTTATCAGGGGACGACCTGCCCCCTCCACGCCCCTCCAGTCCACTGTGAGCAATCCAGGTTTATATATCGTTGGTTGCACAATGCAATGTTTTTTTTTTAATATCACGCTCTGCTTCCTGAAATTTCAGCTCCATAAAGTTGTGGTAGTATATACGCGAATCAACTTGACACCAGCATGATAATTTTGTACAAGTTTTGTACCATTTTGTACAACCCAAAAAAAGTTTTTGTATCAACCCCTAAATTGGTTAAATTCGAGAAAGTGTTGTGCTACTACAACTTTATGCTGTGGTAGCACATTCATCAAATCAGCACATAATTGGTGTATTCAGCTTCTCTGAGTTTTGTACACTTTTGTACAACCCACGGCGAGTTTTGTATCACCTCAGAAATTGGAGAAATTTAAATTCATTTTGTGCCACTACAACATTGATAAATTGGACCAAATCAAAAAATGGACACGCCTACTACTAACCCTGAGTTTTGTATCATTTTGTACACGCATTAAAAAGTTTTGTACCACCCTAGAAATAGCATAAATTTTGATTTAAAACATGAACATTTACCCACTGAAGTCATAATGATAAGACGTTATGTAAACGAAGAGCCATTGTTCATCCTTCGTTCATTAACCCTTCATCAGAATTTTTAAATTCAAGTCAAAAAGCACCTAGCATGACATGCGCTCATCATTAAGTGGTTAAATACACACTGAATAAACAACAAAATATACGCCCCCCCCCCCCACACACGCAAAACAAAGCAGTCTTTAAAATCATTGCTAATGCATGAAAATGTACTAAGTGTTCGAAATTTTTTAAGTTTTACTCTTACCAAAGTTTTTTGAAGACGACCCTAATTTAAAATAGCAAAAGCCTTCGTGACCCTAGGCGAATTTTTGGTTACTTCGATAATGTTCCGCCATCTTTTTCACCAATTCTGCGATACTCGGGCGAATATTTTTAGTTAATGCGCATCACAGCCAACCGGTTGTGAGCTTTCGTTTTGACCACAACTAAACAAAATTGAGAACTCTTGCTGACAAAGATATATTGCAGGAAACGGCATAAGGGTATATTCTGCTTCTGTCATTAAAACGGGATGTTCTCGCTACTGCGCCCGAAATTGGGAAATTGAAATTGACTTTTTCTTTATGCGCTTGCTTCACTTGCAGATCACACAATTCTAGTTGAAATCCCGGTATTTCCTCTCCAGGTTTGTCGACGTTTGTAGCAAATCGATTTCTAACCATGCTGTGTTTTCTGAGATCAACACCCACAGGGTGTACAAAAAGCAACTGGGCAGAGAAAAACCAGTTGCGGGGCGCCTCATTTCTGGTCGAATTGACCATTTGCACTTTTCTGAAATTCCGCTTTGTTTCTGAGATATCCATCATTTTCTGATTTTTTCAGAAACATCTATTAATAATAAACATAATTGCTGCATCCAGTTCAATTGACATCTACTACGTTTTGAATCGGCTTATTAGCAGTTGATAGCAAAGGCTCGTGGTGATTCGAAATCTACGTGGCGTATTATTAAGACAGTGTCGAACACCTTGCATGAATCTCACTCGACTAGTATTACGTTGAAGGAGGAAAGTGAATCCATTTCGGAGTATTTTGTTAAAGTTGGATTTGATAAACAAAAGGATATTACATTACCCAGCCCTGATTAAATAGAAGTGTTGAAGAGTAAATTGATTAGTGATCCTGTATGCCGCAGCTCTCTTTTTATGGCCCCGGTTGAGCCTTCCGAAATTGAAAACTATCTCCTGGAGCTGAAAAAACGTACTACTTATAATATTGGTATTGTTACTAATGAAGTCCTAATTTCAGCAGCGAATCATATCAGCCTGCCCCTGTCCCACATATTCAATTTGGTTTTCTGTCATGGCCACTTTCCGACTAGTTTCAAGAGTTCTTCGTTGTTCCTTTGTTTAAAGGAGAAGATAAGTCGTCAATGAGTGATTATCGGCCAATAGCTCTCTCTCTTTCATTAGCTAAGATTATAGAGAAATGCATCAAGTCCAGGTTAACGGTTTTTTAAGCCAGAATAATATTATTTCCAGTAATCAATTTGGTTTTCAAAGTGGACGAGGCACTAAGGATGCACTATTCGCCCCCAGCTCGCAAATTTCATCTAAGATTGATGAAGGTCAATAAGTTATTGGAGTTTTTATGGATATAAAGAAGGCCTTCGATTCTGTGCATCATGGTATTTTATTGGAAAGGTTGTGGAAATATGGGATTCGGGGTACCGCACTAAATTTGTTTAGCTCTTATTTAGTTGGGCGGACACAGAAGGTAAGGGTGGGGGAGTCTATGAGTGACATTCGTCTGGTTTGTGCTGGAGTTCCCCAGGGTACAGTTTTGGGATCAGTCCTACTTTTGTTATATGTATATAAATGAGTTGATGAAAATAGACGTTCAGGGCAGAGTATTCGGATTCACTGATGATACTGCGGTGATATTCTCGCAGTGAGTTGGTCCCTCGAATTAATGCTGATCTCCTATTGATGAAGCAGTGGTTCAGTAAAAGTTTATTGTGTCTGAATAAAAAAAAAAAAACGAAAACGTCGGTCATTAGGTTTTCGTTAACTCCTGAGGCTCCAGCCCTGACCACTCCGATTGTTATTCATGGTGATGGCTGTTCGAGTGCGTCGGGTACGCTCTGTCGATGTGGTTCTCTGCCTTTTCTTCATTCGTGCAAATACTTAGGTGTACATTTCGATCACAATATGAAATTCAAATCTCACATTTCCTTGTTGACGAAGAGACTGCGTAAATTATTCCATCCGTTTAAGATTTTAGGTAAGGTCCTTGATGACAGGCTGCGTAAGATCGTTTACTTTGGGTTGGCCCAGTCTGTTGTGCGTTATGGGTTGGAAGCCTGGGGTGCTGCGAGTAGTTCCTGTTTGAAGCCTCTGCAGGTAGTCTTGAATGGCTTGCTCAAAGTTTTGCACCGGAAGCCCCTGAGATATCCGACATCGCCCCTTTACAAAGAACTTTGAATATAACAAAACTGTTTACTCTGCAGGCGTGTGTCATGGTCTATAAAACAGGTATTAATTTAGAGCACGTCCCTGCAGGACCCATCTAAGGTCGCCTTCGAGGTCAAACCTGCGATTACCTAGGGCTAATACCGAATTCTGTAAACGTACTGCTTATATAAAGGCACTTAGCTTTTTCTACTTTTGTAATATAAGCATTCACAGTTTCCCCTCTTTAAATAAATTTAAATATTTTATTGCTCGTCTACTCCTTCCTGCATGAACTCTTTATGGTTACGCCTTTTATGGCTTATCAGGATTCTCAAGCTCATTGCTCTGTTTCGAATTATTTCCCTCGTTATTGCATATAATTTGATAGCGATATATCTATTTATTCTTTCACTATTTATTATTTCATATATGTATTAATGTTATTACTGTTATTATTTTTGAATTATTATTTCTCAATAATAAGTCTTTGTAATCGTATCGCAAAACAATTTTGTTGACCCCCCCCCCCTCAAAATTTGTAGTTTTACGTTTCAAAGTGCGTAGAATCCAAATCTGAAATAAAATAAAAATGTCCGTCCGCCGTCCGGGCCATATTATCTTGCCCTAGGATTGCTCGAAAAAACTCGTTCTTTCGCACATAGACCCCATTTGGGGTCTAGTTGGTCCTAACATCTGATCAGTTTAATCAAATAACTCCCTGGGGTTTATGGGCCAAAAGCGGGTCCAAAATGGGGATGATTTTCAAAGGATTTGGGATCATAGGGATGTGGGGTGTCGATTTTCATGTAATTTCAAGCCGGATTTGACTACGTCACCCATAAACGGTCGAAATAATAAGGCATTATTCGATAATTCGCAGCGTTTTAACCTGTGTTCGGTTCCTTTATTGGGCTCAGGCGAGGTTGGCGACTCGGCTCGATACCACAAGTTTCGACTTATTAGCGAGCCGGATTCGTGTATTTATTCAATATTATTTCATTTGATAAAATGTTACATCCAAATTAAATAAATAAATGTATAAATTAGCGAGGAAACTTAATTTTCTGACTATCACCAACATGTCTTCTTCAGTTATTGTTGTTTCAAGGGGTAAACAACATAGAAACTATGTCGACCACTCCTCAATACTCCATGACACAATGCCATCTCACAAACAGCTCAGATCAATCAGATCTTTCCCTTGTGTAGACTGCCAATAGCTCCAACGACTACTAGAAAAAAGTAAAACGCCTGCTATAAACTGTTCGGTTTTCTTTCATTAGAATTTAATAGAGTAGGTACCTACCTGTAATTACGAGAGTATAAACAAGTGAGCGGAGATTGCACTTACATAAAAGTAATGTAAGTGTAGGAAATTGTATTCTGGCTGAAGGCAGTAGGTAGCTCGAGGACCGGGTACTTCAAATGAAATGGCCGAAGCAGCCCGCGACCCTAAGATAAACAACCCGCGACCCCACTTGGGGTCGCGACCCTGGGTTTGGGAACCTCTGCATATACCTTCGACCTCTCATCAGAATATTGAACGGGCGGGCGGATTTACTGCAGCCATCCTAATGTTCCCGGCCGTGTGAGTATTAAGCAAAATAAAACTGTGGGTTTCTTAGAAGTAAGAAGTAATTTCATACCCCTATTAATCATCGTAATAATATCTATTGTCATTTTTCGATTATTACGACTGCACTCATTTCTATTTACCAGAAAAAGGATTCTCTATTATTTCTCCAAGAACTCCATTGTTTTTTCGCCTTCACATGTCGCGGTTCTCAGTCTATTTTCATTATAGTCCCACGACAAGTATTATTGGGATAAAACGAGTCTTTTGTTATATTGTGAGATCTTCCTGGAATACACAAGTAAACTCGAACGAAAATGGAGCATTATTGCTTGGTAGCATTGGCTTTTCTTCCGTATCAATGATTCAATGAACACGCGTGGTCTATACTACACCCATCATAAACCTATAATATCCCATTGTATCATGGAATCAATTTGCTCCTGCGGGGCCTGTCGTTGAAGAAGCTCCCCCTCCCCTCTTAGTAGCTGTACTCCAATCTGTGGCACTCAAATCTTTCAGAAAGACAGTGGATTCTTGGAAATTGTTCGCGTTTATTTTCTGATTGAATAGTGTATTATTGAATTACAGATAGTTGAAGTGTAAAGCGTTATTGGATAAAGACATCGGAACGGTAGAAATTGGAATGTGCTGACCATTTGTTTTAGGATTCGTTGTTAAGCTGTATTCATGCAACTATTTAGTGAATTTCGTGTAAAGTTGATAATACGCAAGTTCGCATCGATGAAGCAGGAAATGCAAGCTCTATTCCAAGGTTCAGTCTTCATTATCCATTAAAAGCGATTAAATTTGTTTTAAATGCGCAAATTACCTTGTTCAGCGTTTCTGTGCTTAATGGATATTATTAGGTTGGCGCCAATTCAAAATATGCGTCGTTAACTATACGACTATACTTCTCTAATTGCACTGGGGATGGTCTACTTTCTCTAATCGGGAAATTATTCCGCTCTAATCTACAGATTTAGGTATTAAGTCGAATTTGAAAAATAAGTGCAAACTTGAATACTAATTCTGTCCTTGGCTTTTAGTGAACAGGAGATATAAATCTCGAGAAAAATTGGACAATATTTATAGCGCATATCTATGAAATAATATTCCGTAATCTAACGACGTTATTCATTTTCTCGCTGCTGAATTTTTTTGTCCTCGTCCGAGCAATTACCCAAGTGATTTATTTGTGCTGACGTGATTTACTCACAGGGTGGTTAAAAAAACAAATTTACAAGTCTAAGTGATATCTTCGACCTACACATCAAACTCATCGAGTATTTAAAAGTAGAAGTTCTGGAAGGGCTTGTGATACGTGATATATTATACTTGTTTTCCTTGCGCCTAACAATAGAACTTTTGCTGTCTAATGAGGAGTGAATCTTCCCCCTCCCCTTCCGCCAACGGATCATTTTCGGGATTTTAGTCGGGGGCCCTGGTATTGATAAGAGGCCGTGAAGAGGAAGATTTCGGCTCTCCCGCTGAGACTTAATGTTGCGAACGTTTTCTCTTCGATCTCTTCCCGTGTTATTTACATTACCTTCTTTTTCACGTGGACGATAGCCAGACTAAATAGCACTCAGACCTTCCTACTTTTTACGAAAATGTAAACAGAGTTTACTTTTCAGTTATCGAATTTAAGAGAGTGAGGATGTGTGAGTAGACGGGTGTAGAGAGGACGAAGGGAGCTTACTTTTTTGCAACAGTAACATTTAAATGGCGCCGTGCCAGAAAAAAAAAAATTAAACCGAACTTCAGGGCAAAACAAAAGAACTACAAAATATTTTCTTCGGATGAGTTTTATTCTTCTTTTGTCGTTATATTACGTTCTGTGCTCTTTCCTCTCACTATCAACTTCTTAACTAGATCCTTCTATTCAAAAGGGAGAAAAAAGACGTTCATAAATTGAAAAAAGGAGAGATTTTCTTCTTTTTTGTATTTACCCTGTTCGCCCACTCAACGCTTCCCATCAATACCCTTTTCTACTCGAAAGAAAACGCTTTTTTTCTAGAGAAAGCTTGCGGGGAAATGTTTGATGTTATCCCCTCCCCACAACCATTTCTAGTACGAATATTCCACATTGATTTTCCCCCTTTCCATTCCCTCTTCAAGAGTAGCCGAGCCGGTATTGAGAAGTAAACTGTTTACTGGTCAAGACTTCTGCAAAACTACTTGTTTACACCATGCAAATGTTGTTTTTCAAACTTCTTAAAAATCTAATTCCCCGAATTTGCCCACTGAAACACAAAAAGTACATGGCAGGGTATAGATTTTGTGAGAAGAATAATTATTTACTCGTTCATTTTCGCAGTGATCTTTTCCCCTTTTTCATCTTCTTTCAAGGAGACGTAATAGACGCGTTACTGTCGAATCTAGAAGTCTGCATAAACCCAGGGCGGAAAGAAGCAAAAAAGCCGAATAAACAAGCTGAACTCGAGAAACTACGACACTAAATAATTTGAGTCATCGCTCTTCGATTGAGAGCCCCGAAGTAACGTCCACTTCGCCAAGAGGACTGAATCCCGTGCTTATCGAAATCTCGCGTCAAGGGGTTACAATACTTAGTCAGCGACTTGCGACTTTGGATAATCAGTCAGTTAACCAAAAAGCAATTTTGTCTCCACGTATAAAAACCCCTTTTCATTTTAATACTGAACAACAAACATGTTGGAGTCAGGACCACAAAACAATCGCGAAAAGCTGCACCTAGGGTGCGGTTCGAGTAGCTTAGGTAGCTGACGGTCTGAGGTTAAAACAACTGTTAGGCAAAGTTTTGCTGTCCACCTTTTCATTGTAGAGTTTTCAGTTTCCTTTAGTGCCCGCCCTTAATTTGTATTTTGGAGCGGACTGAATCCCGCGTGTTCCCTTTATCCCCCTCTCTAATCTTGACTTTTCTGAGAACCTACCCAATTACTACTTCGACTTTGAGTTCTGGTCTGATCGTTACCATCACGTCTTTCCTCGAAGGCTTTTGTCTCCACCCGTGCGGTAAAAAAGAGAAACGTTTTCATCCTTTTATTTCCTCAACCCTAAATTCTCCAATTCTCGTTAATCTTCTCATTCATACAGTCCACTGATTACCGATAATTAACAACAACCGAGACTGGACCGAACGCCAGAATAATATGTTGGTAGGGTAATATGACAAGGGTGTTACAAGGGGGGTCTCGCCTTATTTCTGCACCAAATCATGGTTGTTAAGGACTCGTTTTAATCTTCAGGAAATTCCGCATATGCAGCAGTTTTCCTTTTTTCAAGTTTCATCCTAGAAGTTATTTTAAATTCGCCTTGAACTTTTACCTTGTAATTTCACGTTTTTTTTTCGACATATTTGAAAAAAGGAAAACTACTGCATATGCGTAATTCCTGAATATTAAAACGAATCCTTAAAAACCAGGATTGGTGCAGAAATAAGGCGAGAAAATGTATGCCGAGTAGTAGACGAGAGGTGATTGGAGGGGGTCGAGGAATCACCCATGCAATTCCCCCTTAATAGTATGTTTCACAACGAGTGAGCGAAGCGTTACTTTACCACGAGTGTGTTTGGCGAGCAAGACAACCCGAGTTTGCTAATTATACTGCAACAACGAGTGCGCGAAGACTCTTTTCACGAGTTGGGAACGCTATTTTTCGCTTGGAGGACCAAGTACATGTCACTTTACCTTGAACAGCGTCGACTAACTCCAAATACGTCACTCGCAACAGTGATGGAAAGAACTTTTTGTACAGCCGGGCGAGAAGACTCGAAATTCGACCGCCGGGAGAGCCTTGAGCGGGCGCTATGAGGTTCATTCCGCCCGCTGGGAGTAAAGAAAAATATCAGCCCCTACGTCTTCTTTTAGGTATTTTGTTGTTTCTTTTAAAAACTCTTCTTCCTAATTTTGTTTTTAAATTGTACATTAGCCATTAAAACACAAAATTAAGCACTGTAAATTACGCTGAGAGGCGATTAAAATTCTCTCTATATCAGCTACGCCTTTCCATTCGCTGACTAGAGTCTGTGTTCACTTCAGTTTATTAATAGCGTTCCCCATTTGCACAAAATTCTGCATTTGGGCAGTTCATTTCCACCCGTCTTCAATGAATTAAATCATATGTTAGTGGAGAAGACGGGTGGAAATGAATAGCCCCGTTGCAGAATTTTGTGCAAATGGGGAACGCTATAAGTTTATTAGGTTTAAGCCGGATACACACATGCGGTACTTGCCAAGTAACTTGCAAAATATTCAATCAATTTCTAGCAATTGCCTAGAAACCAATCAGCTGAGAATTTCAAAAATGTGTTGCTCGTTACTTGGCAAGTACCGCATGTGTGTATCCGGCTTTAGGTTAGTTTATTAAGCAAACCATATTATGCTATGCGTCTGTGGAATCCGTGCAACCTATCAATATGCTTTCATTTTTCGAAGGAATTAATTTGATTGGTTGCATAGACTCCACAGATGCATAGCACAAAGCATGTGAACGAGGCTTAAGAGATTTGGATTTTTTTCGGCCGTACAAAAAATAGCGTACAACACTCGGGCGGTATTCCTCATTACAATCTCGGGCGACAACTGCCCTCGGCCTCACCTCGGGCACTTCCTGTCTCCCTCGACCGCATCATGCCACCCTTGGATCGTAATGTACTATTTCCAACGATCGTTTGTAATGAAGGGTTTTTAGGTGGTAGGTGTTCAGCGTGCATAAAGGCCTACTTTACGCACGCTGAATTTATCCTGCGTAAAGAGTGAAGATTGGTGGATTGAACGTGGTGGAAATTCACTCAGGACAATTATTAATTTGTTTTTTCTTTAATGTATATCAAGGAAATGTTTCTGCGTGAATCATAGTTTTTAAAAAAGAATTTATAGGAACCTACATACGTATTGTCAAATGAATAGAAGGCTTTAGATAGCCAGACAAGCGTAAGGATTATAGATAGGGTTGTATAAAAAAAGATTTATCTATGAATCAATGTGAACATTTTGAACCCCAGAGATATGAAAAAGGGTCACTGCATAAAAAGGGGAAGTACTCTTTAGGAAGTCAGTCTAGTCGAGTACAGACCCAGATTTGGGAGTGGGAGTGGACTTCCGGGCCTAACAAGGCTGGTCCCCCCTCCCCCTTGACAAAGTAATACTCATCACTACCCCTAATTCCTTTAACACCAAAACAAAGTTAAGATTTTTAAGAAAGAAAATTCCAAGTCCGAAGGAGTCAAATAATTTTAGATGGGGCTGTAATTTCCGTGCAGGGCAGAGTGCCCCAGAAGTTATGATTTTCTGCGAAACGGTCGTGGTGCCGTTGATCACGTCAGGGTAAAGAAATCGTCTGCACTCACTTTTGCTTTTTATTTTTACACCAAAACCGGTTGTCACCCCACACAGGGTCGGTGATTCGACCGGAATATCATAAGATGTGCCACTGAGGATGCCCAAGTTAGGGTGAAAACCGGTTTTGGTGTAAAAATAATAAGCAAAAGTGAGTGCAGACGATTTCTTTATCCTGACGGGGCCCCGGAGTTAGTGCTGTTCCAGCTGTTGTAATGAATTGGTTTTGTTTTAAATTTCCGATGACACGGGCCATTTATAGGATTGGAGCTGGGCGCTTACGGGTTTGGGGATCTCGAGGGCTCACATTTTCCCCCTGGGCCCGGGTTTTCTGGTCGTACGGTAAAGTTAAAAAGCGTGTGAAGCTTTTCTTACGATATGAACGTATCCCACGAATTTTTCTATGGATAGTTTAGCGAAAATATAAAGAACACTATTTCACGCAACTTCCAACCTCCTTTAAGAAGGCTTATGAAAATTTCTTCCGTTGGACGCGAGCGTTTCATAATAAAACGAATGTGCTATTTTAGGGTTTGTCACCAAAATTACCCTAAATACAGCTGGAAGGAGAGATTTTTCAGTTGTACTGAAGAATGTGAGACTGTGTCAAAAATAATGAATAAATTAGGTACTACCTATCCTACTACATAATATCTCAAAAGCGATTGGGCATCTTAAAATGACTCGCTTTGTGTGCACACGCGACAAAGACCCCCCCCCCCCCCCCAGACTCTCCCAGACTCTCGGACGAGAAACTGGGTTTCCCGCGCACTCGTCAATTTTTGAGGGTTCATATCTCAGGTATTGGTCGTACGGAGCTGTAATTAGGCTTAAATTATCACAAATGTAATCTTCTTCAAGAATGCTAGGGAGCGTCATCATCGAAAAGTCCAGAGTTCAGAGATATAAGCGATTGAGTGCAAAAAGTCAAAATATTTTAGGTTTTGTGCGATTTTCGACGTGAAGCCGACCGATTTTTTGTTGGCAAAGTTCAGATTAGGATTCAGCACCCACAAAAATATATAAATGCGTTGAGAAAAAAACGTCTATACGTTTGTCCTGAAACAGGCTTTTCAGAGCCCCAATTGACTGAACAATGATTAAATAAATAATAAAATGAATAAATATATAAAAATGATAAAAAATAAATAAGTAAAATGATTCGCGGCTAAAATCGAGAAAAAACTCGCGCGTCGGCGCCTTTTTTCTCCTAATGTGAAAAGGCCCTTATGTGCGCAATCACTGAAATAATCAGTCATCATCGCGATCTTATAGCGTTTCCCATTTGCATAAAATTCTGCCACAGGGCAATTTATTTCCACCCGTCTCCTCCATTAACATATTATTCAATTAAGAGAAAACGGGTGGAAATGAACTGCCCATATGCAATGTTTTGTGCAAATGGAAACGCTGATGAATTAACTTCATTGCTGTTTACAAAAATGCCCATAGCAACCATACTCATAGGCACATTATGCATTAGGCATATTATGTGCATTGATAAACGCACCCTCAAACTTATACTTGTGCAAACGGGTTGAACAGCAACAATCTGCGCTGCTTCATACCCATTTGCGTAAGTAAGTTTGATAGCGGAATCATGAAGGATCGTCCAAAAACAACGACAAGGCAAAACGTCCGGTTCTCGGTGCTTACGACCCGTTAAAGACGTTTTGGCCGGTTCCCTTAAAATACCTCATGCATTTTAAAACCAATTCATACTGCTGAAAAGTCAGCCGCCAACAAGTGTCTGATGACGCTTTGTAGCAGTGGTGTCAAACACAAATTCTCGGCGGGCCATTACCTGGAAATTGTAGGGCCCTGGCGGGCCGCTCGACTTTTAGGGATTTAGGGTTATGGAAATGTTGGTGTTTGAGGAATGAAGACTGCGTGATTGATGATTCACGGATTGTGTGGAGGACCACACGATACTTCCATGTTCCCGTTTTTGGCGTTCATCAATAATGCATAAAAAAAAAAAAATAAACAAGAAAACTTCCATGGCCGTATCATTTTTTTCAGTGCTCCGACGCTTCCGATTTCATGCTGGTTAAAGGGTAAGATGGGCGCGTTAGTCGAAAAATATGAAATAAAACTCGAGCGCCCATGTTACCCTTTAACCAGCAAGAAATCGGAAGCGTCGGAGCACTGAAAATATTTTTCACATCACATGATTTTGAAGAGATTACTCGCGATATTGCATGGAAAATTGTTTCATGTGAATGGGGCTTTAACCCTCTTTCACAAACCATGTGTTATGCCTCTGAGGATTTTGTGCATCATATCAAAACGCTTCATTTTTCGAAGGAATACATTTGTTTGGTTTAGTAGACTCCACAGAACGCATACATAGAACTTTTGAACACACTTTGGAGTAGGAGAGCTTATAAGGATGAGCAAGAGAAGAGATGAGGACGGGTTTCCCCCCTTATCACAATTTTAGTGCATTTCATTCAAAAAATGCACTATTGGTCTCGCCCTGATGGTCGCACATATGGGTTGTGATACTTTTTTTTCACGTTTCAGAACCCCTAGAACACGAATCCGAGGTCTGTTCGATTTGCTATATATATATATATATATATTTATATATATATGGCCCCTCGCTTGTTAGCACGATCACGGTCGCAATTTTTGACTTAGGGCAACCAAATTTGGTCTAAAAATCAATAGCGTGAATATCTCG
Source organism: Corythucha ciliata (assembly GCA_038030265.1). Taxonomy (NCBI): domain Eukaryota; kingdom Metazoa; phylum Arthropoda; class Insecta; order Hemiptera; family Tingidae; genus Corythucha; species Corythucha ciliata. Next base: position 40,241,087 of record CM075938.1, on the reverse strand, counting down.
GACGAGTTCGTGATCCAGATGAATCGGTCCACGGGAACGGTGTGAAAGAGGGGTTTGAATTAGTTGAAAATTCGCTACCGCACGGCTGTTGCTGCAATTGCCCCCAAAATTGACACGAGTAATGAAAAATGAACGCGCTTTCGTATGAGACCCTTGTGAACCAAATCCGTTGATATGGCAGGGGAGTTCTCGGCGGAGGGGAGCTATTAAATTAACGCTATGCCTTACTGGACCACCCAATTACCAAAAAATTTCATTGACACTGAATTTTGAGCCGTCTCTTTTATTTGATTTGCCTACAGCCTAATAAATATTGAGTAAAAAATCCTGAGGTGGGCCAAAAAGGGAGGAACAAAAAAAAAATTAAAAAAAAATTGTTTCGGATTCGAACCCAGGCACTCCGCATTGCGCAATGGTGAAATTGTGACATGCCATTTAACCTAATTTAACTGATCTGAAAATTAACGTAACCTGAAAAAAGTTTTGTTCCGACAGCAGCCTGTCGGGAAAAGTGCATTTCATTCATGCGACAATCGAGTCAAACCTCATAAGTTAGAACGATATCAATCAATTATGAATGAAATTTAGGCCGGGATAAAGATTTTAATTGCAAATAACTCCTCTAACAAGAGTCCACCTTCCCATATCGTATAGGCAACCAAACCGACTGTGTTTCATTTTCATCATTTTGTTCCCCCTCAGTTGGTGCCAAAAAAAGGGGCCTGCGGTAAAAAGAAACACGATTTTATGATTTTGACTTTCTATACCACGGCCTAAATGTGATTCATAGTTGATTGATATCGTTCTAACTTATGAGGTTTGACTCGATTGTCGCATGAATGAAATGCACTTTTCCCGACAGGCTGCTGTCGGAACAAAACTTTTCAAATTAATTTTATAGTTACCAGCAACTATCGACAGCCGGTACCAAAAAATGCAATGTAAAAATACCCAGGGGTGCTCGCGGGCCACATGCGGTTTGAAACCCCTGCTTTATAGGAATCCCACCTTTTAAATAATAGGCCGTTTGTGCATCACGTCGACTAAAGATGTTTTCAACCTGTCATATAACTGAAATGATTTTTTTCGTGTGTTAACTAGTCAGTGGAAATGTATGTGAGTTCAGAATGTAAGGGAGAAAACGATCGAAGTTCATTGCCTCCTGGCTCTCACACCACCGCTCCTCATCCACCAATATACCACCATCACAATGGGTTCAACGCCGCTTTGCATAGAAGGGAGTGAGGTAATAAAAATTGTAATAGAAGTCTGGCAAATTCATTGAACGATGCTATAAATAATAAGAAATATTCCGTTCTCAGTGATCTACAGGCATCATTACTATAGTCGGAGCCCTGTCGTTTAGTTTCAAACCGGAACCTCTGATGCTCATAAGATGATATAATGGAGCATGGCTTTGATATATTCTTATTTTTATACGCTCTTAATCCCCTCTACCCCCTTTCTATAATACAAAATTCACTACACATGCTATTTTAATTTATTTTTTCTACGAGTTTATCAGTTTCAAAATTGACACATTATGCATGTCACAAAGAACACGATTCTATTCGTATTTCTGACAATTCACACAGTGGATGGGGATGGGGATCCCAGAAAATCAATTTTCAGTTCTGGGAGGCTTCTACAAGATGTTCAGTCATTGAGACTTTTCAGACACCCAAAGGATTTCCTTGAACTATGGACCAAAATCCCACAAGCTAAGATAAATAAATTGTACAACAAGATGGGAATCAAACCGAGCGCGGAATCGTTGAAATATTTTTTAATGGAAAACTTTGAAAACAAAAGCGCCATTTTTAGTCACTCTATCGAAGACTGGTCGATGTGCGAACCTCTTCGCCAAATAATCCCTCGGTGGTCTACACGAGTATTTCTCGATTGCCTCACACGGCGATGGTTCGAGTTTTCTGTGAAATTCTCAGACGATGGAGTCAAATATCGAAAGCGACACGCGTCCATTGTTCTGCCGCAACCGTTTTTCGTGTCGGACAGTAATGGGAGAAGATGGTTTGAGACGTGGGACAACTTGTGGCTCATGGACGCGCTACTGATATGCGGCATGACTGAGTCTGCTCGGAGAATTTTGGAAAATATGGCAAGTCTCGTCATCCGTTATGGTCACGTACCACCAAAAAATCGAGTGTACAGTTTGGGGAGGAGCTCGCCACCTGTGTTCCCGCAGATGCTCAAATCTTTCTTGCTTTCAACGGGTGAAACTGAATTCGTCAGAGCGTTGCTTCCTCTTGCCGAGCGAGATTTCAGACATTGGATCATGACTAGAGTGCAGGTCACACCTGAGTTGGAGAGTTTGGCCTCAAGTCATTTTCGTTACAAATCTTCCAGGTCGTTAGAACTCCGTTTGACACACTACTTTGTGCTTTGGAGGAGGAAGCTTCTAATATTAAGCGGCTTCTCGGACCAACAGGAGACATGGACATAACACCCTCCTTTATTTTGTGGGACTCAGATCCTCCTAAAGAGGCAGTTTCGGTTAAACTGTGTTCGTTGACAGAATGGGCATCGCGCGTTCTAGGAGAATTATCCGATAGTATAGGTGACCCGTCCATTAAAGAGATCTACGAAAGGATTTCGTATGAAATGAGTAAAACTATACGACAACTTCTTTACAGCCGGTATTTTGCTTTCATTATTATTATTTTATTCGTTCAATTTTCTATTCAAAAATTATCAAGAAAGAAGGGTGGATGGCACGATGTGGATCCCTACGAAGGCTACGGCCGGAGTTCTTCATTCTGGCCTCTTTATGCAGGAAGCGACGTCTGGGGAAATGAAACAAAACTCCCCTCCACCAGAAACTTGACAGATCCAGTAACAATTGAAATAACAGCCGTATCACTTTTAAAAATTGGTCGAATAGACCTGGCGGAGGCGATAGTCCAAGAGTGGCTCAACAGACTGAAACCGTGTGAAGGCGATCTAGTCACTGTGTCCGTAGCGATTCGTTTGATCAGCCTATTCCCTCTGGTGAGACTCAACGATACGGTAACAAGGTGTCAATCAGTCCATAAATTAATGCCGTTGCCGGCCACCTTGCTTTTCACGTTAAGTTTCGCGTGCTGCTTACTCACAAAACCACAAATCACTCCTAAATACACGTAATTATGTTCATTTCGTGGCATCTAAGGAATTTTTTAAAGAGCCGTTGACCCCCACCCCCACCCCACCATATTTTTGAAAGACAGGAATGTTCTTTGTTCGCATAATCACTGTAGTTGTTAAACGGGAAAAATACTGCGGAGGGTCCTGTTTGGACCCTCCGCCCCACGCTTGCATCATCCCTAGAGAGTCACAGGGTCGGCGGTTTTGTGAATGAATGGATTGGCTCTGGCGCCAGTTTCAACCCCCTCATTCAAAGTCTTGAAACGTTTCCCCTTTAAATATATTGCCTTTTCGCCCCCGCCATTCTTTTTTTTTTTCGGGTCAAGTGCAAACGAGGCAAAACTGCCGTATTTCTCTCCCTCTTTCCCACCATCCTTTTTTCCTTAGTTTATTTATATCTTCCCACAATGATTTTTTTACCCTCTCTCCTTTTTTTGTTCATGCTCAAAGAAAAGAAGTGTAAGACAACTTTTAACAAGGCATTTCAGTGCGGAATGTGATTTATACTACATATTTTTTAACCCTAGAAAGCTAACTACACCCATCAAAAATTCGAATATGATAAGCTGGGGGAGGGGTGGCTTCGGGAGTGCTTCTGCAATATCGGTAGTGAGCCAGGCCTATACAGTTTCTCCCAAAGATTTTCAGTTTTTTTCGTTGATCCCTAGCATGCACAGGTATTTTTGTGGACTTCCACAGTGTCTCTGATGTACCCCGAATCAGCAGAAAAAACCCAATAAATCGTAAATTGACGACCCTGTGTGAAATGTGAGGTGCGTTTTGGCGGTGAACACCGAAAGAAGCATTGGTTCAAAATTGTTAAAACATAATTTGATGCTTAATACCCACTGTGTGTGATATTTTTCTAGCATTTGCTGTGTCCTTCTGAAATGGCTATTTAAGACTTATCCTCGATCATTCAAATCAAATAATAGGTACTATACTACTACTGATAGTGATAGGTAACTGCGCTATGTGAAATTCAGATTACAAATTAAATTGAAATCGCTAAAAAACAAGTCCCCGTCATTTTGTCGGTTCTTAGGAAAACCCGTCAAATTTTGAAGGTTAGCTTTCTAGGGTTGAGAAGCTTTTGCTTTTTCGTTCTACCCTTAACGATGATTTTAAAACCAAAAGAGAAAAAGAGCCTCTTGTACGTCATAGTTGACGACTTTATTTGCCCTATCCTTGGGTTTATTTTTTATTTTGGGAGAACGGCTCATTTATATCCATGACGATAGACTACTCCCCCCCCCCCTATATCACCCGAAACCCTTCAAGAGAAGATTTTATACATTCAGAGGGCTCCACTGCCATCGTTCTCTGAAGTGGCTTGATGGCGCGGTTAGCAAGGAAATGTATTTTTTGGGAGATTCTTCTCTTCCCCCGCTGGAAATTGTCACGTTAAAAAACTGTCGCGAAAGGGCTTATTGCGGCAAATAAAAAGCTTGAGATTTTATCGCTCTACGAATTCTAGATTATTACTTCGGTTCATATAGTACCGAGTACGTAGTTTTCATATTTTTCTATGTAAGGAAGAGACCGATGAGCGGGGAGGGGGAGGGGGCGTATCTTGGAGCCATCGTATGTCCTGAAACGCTAAAAAGAACCGACCTATTATATGTATATCTTGATGGGCCCTACTCGTCGATCGTGGAAATTCCTATATATATGCCAAGTAAATGTTACTGTGGAAGGCCAAAATGGATGTTGACAATCACCGAAGATGCGTAATCTGAATGTCAACTCTCTTTCGGAATATGGATTGAGTTCCCATCACTGTTACATTGTATAATCTGTCATCCGTTTCACTCGCATAGTTGAACTAGATTCTGGGAGCAGACAAATACAACCTTTTTCTGCAATAATGGTCAGTGCTGGGGGTAGATTTTGGCAGCGGCGTCTACCCCCCCCCCCCCCCACTGTTGTCTGGACGCGAAATCCCCCAAATGTGAGCGTTGCCCCCCCTCACTATAAAAGGATGTATAAGAAAAAGTAAAGTGAATAACAACAATGAAAGATATTTCCTTTTTTCGCTAGTGCTACACTACTGCAGCGAAATCCAGGAAATTTCATTGACTATAGTTTTGAAAAATTGAAAGAAATCTGATGATTTTCTACACCACTGTAGCACTAGCGAATCAAAGGAAAGGACTTTGCGACAAAAATAGAGAAAATATAACGCTAACCCGAAATGTCTGTGCCCAATAGGTACTAAAATTAAGAAGGCGCACTAATGTTCTAATCTTGGAGCAAGTACGCGGCAAAAGTTGTTAAAAAACGCCAATAATACTTATCCGGGGCTAAAATAGCGGAAAAGCGCCAATTCGTAGCAAAAAACGAGAAAAAATCTCCAATTCACTGCTAAAAATTATGAGAGGGATGCTGATTCTGAGCCATAATTTTTAAAAAGCGCTAATGCACGGCTATAAAATTGGAAAAAAAACATCGATCAACGCTCAGCGTGCAGACACAGCTAACATTAAGAAAACTCCAACTCTTGGTTTCTTAATTGTGGCAACTTTCGTGCCCAAAACGGATGTATTTGTCAAAACCCACTGATACACGGCTGAATCTCGGAAAAACGATAATCTGCGGGTGAAGTTGATGAATAATTCGCGGCTGAAATTGAGAAAATTCACTTAAAATTGAGAGTAAGTGCTAAATTCCTATAGTCCGGGAGCCACCGTATGAAAAATCCGGGTTATTTGATCGTGTCTCGGCGTCAGGTGTCTGGCCCCTGCGCATCAGGACGTTTTTTATGGCCTAGGAGATGGCAATTCTGAGATCGCCAGACACTTTCCGAGGCTCACAACAGTCAAAAGAGCAAGCTGTTGGCAAACACACCTTTGGGTAGTTTGAAAACGACTGGCGAGAGTAAAAAGTCGTTTTCAGTGACCAATAAGCTACGAAATCAATAACGCCATTCATAATTTGCTTTTTGTTAGCGCCATGGGCGAGCTGAGGCGCAGAGTTAGGGGGGGGGGCGAGGTGTGCCATCACCAACCCAATGTTCCTATTAGGTGCAAAGGTACCTTTTCGCCCCCCCCCCCCACAATATTTTGACCTGATATTCAACAATCGTCCAAAAAAAGGTTATGTAATATGATATTGCGATGAGTAATGGTATTTTCTTAATTTAAACCGCGAATTAGCGCATTTTCTGCATCTCACCCGCGAAGAAGCGATTTTTCTTAATTTAAGCAAGCCTTTAAAGTAAGCCCTTTTCAATATTTTAGCCGCGAATGGGGAACTTGCATGAATCTCAGACTGGGAAGAAAAGCATACCGGTGATTTGACCCGTGAACTGAAGGATAACAGTGGAAGTTGCAACCCGATTGGTGCGTATTAAGATTTTTAAAAAAGGTTCAAAGTTCTTCAGGAGGGGATGGATGGTACGAGGGGAAATGACGTAAATCCTTACTTGTGAAGCATTTGAGGGAACTTTAAAATTTCCCTCCAGTAAACGCGTCTAACCCCCTTCCCCACATCATCCATTTCAATAAATAAGTTTTGACGTAATCGAAACCCCACTAAAAAATTTTAGAAATTCGCAAAAAAGCATCCTTGATTGATTTCAAAGTTTAATGTGAACCCTCTTTAAGAGCCCTCTTTAAGAAACACCAACTCTTGAAAAATGTGCAAGTTCCCCATTTCATCCATGAATTAGCGAATTAGTGGCGACTTCTCTCAAATTTTTCTCCATTTTACTGTCGCAAAATTGGCACTAGAAGCCGATGAATTGGCATGTTTTCAATTTTAGCCGCCAGCCTCCATTTACGTCTTTTTGTGCGATTTATGTCCTTTTAAGCCGCAATTTTGCGCTTTTCTCCTATTTTAGCGACGCAAAGTCGGCTTAAGAAGTAAATTAGCTGCTTTTCTCCACTTCATTGGTGGATTACTAATTTTTAATTTGTCTCGATTTAAGCTTTTCATCAGTGAATTTCCCCAGTATCATAAGTGCTCACGTGTTCTCACGTGAAGCTGCCCTCCTCTAGATCAAATAAGCTGGACAGGCCACTGCCAAGAATTAGCGTTTTTTCCCCAATATGCTTTCTCAAATTTATTCGCGAATTGGCTGTTAATAAGTGCTTTTTCTCAATTAGCGTTTTTCAGTCGACGATATGAGTTTATTTAGCTCGATTTTAGCAACGAATTAGCAATTTCTTTCGGTTTAGCCATGAATTAGCACTTAATTTCACTCCAAGGGGCCGTGAATTTTCTTAATTTTGGCTGTGAATGTGCGCTTTTTCTTCTTGTTTAGTTGTTTGTTCTCTTCTTGTTGTTTTTAGCCGCGAAGTTGCCCACGGAAACAGTGAATTTCCAATTTCTTCTTTTTGTAGCTATGATTGAGCACTATTCCTTAATTTTATTCGCGAATTAGTGTTTTTTCAATTTTATCCGTGAATTCATTATGGCCAAATTTCGGCCCCGAATCAGAGCATTTTTATGCGGAAGCCCACATTATAAATTTTGGCCACCAACTAGCGCTTTTTCTCCATTTTAACAATCAGGGTTTATCACTATTTTGACCGCAATTTAGGTGTTAGCCCCTTGCGCCTTCATCTTTGCTTTACTGGCTCCGATTAGAAACAGAAACCCTCTAGCTCTCTGTCGTACGTGAGCGGGAATCGCGTGATTTTAGCGATTTTAGCGTTTTCAGCGGAAAACACTTGTTCTATTGTTACATTTGTGCCTTATCGATGAAAATCGCGCACCCGCTGCAAACACTGAACCCACTTTAAACGCTAAAATCGTGCGGATCCCGCCCCACGTAGGACACGGAGTAAAACATTTGGGGCCAAAAAAAAAAAAAAAAAAAAAAACAATTTTATCCAAGGTTCGATCAATACGTTGATCACGTATCGAATAGAAGATGAAAATGATCTCCCCATATATTGAAAAAAAAAATCAGAAGGATCCGGTGCCCCCTTAGACGCGGGCCCCGGGGGCGCGCGTACTGGGATCGTGTCTAAGTGGACATGCAACGTGAAGTTCTGTCCCCCTCCTCCTACCATTTGGCGCCTGATGAGAAACCCAGAGGAACGAAATTGGCCGAGTTGCAGGGGTTTGAAGTTGCCAAAAGAGGAAAAGTTGAAGTATTGAAGCGCCAAAGCTCAAGCCAAAGTTTTGAGCGAGATATCGCAGTGAACATTTGAAAAAGCATGGCAAAATGCTCAAAAATGGGCATGTCGTGCCAACAAGAAAAAAATTACATTAAAGGTAAGTTATATTTTATTGTAAGTGTGATTATTCATCAGCCAACAAATTGATACCGACTGATCCGAAACATACAATTTATCAACCTCCCCCCTCCCTATCATTCCAATCATCAACATTTTAGCAGTCGCTGAGAAACAAATTTTGTTGCCACAGGTGGGCGGGTCCGTACCTAGGAAATCAAACTATTAAGGGGTCCATAGACGTACAATATTAATGCACAAACACAGAATAAAAATGAGTTGTACATTATTTTGTGCAACCCATCACTACAACCCACAAACGTTCAATTTTATTGTACAACCCCTAGCAATATACTTCACTCATCATCATAGGACTTACGACATTCAGGTTAGCTGACAAGACGAACGAGTAATATCTGTAAGCCTTCTACTTCCTTACCACTAACCCTCCACTGTTAATGGCGATGACAATTAATTTCACCAATAATTTACACTAGCATCTGGTACCTAAAACTAGTTATAATTTTTGTCAAAAGCCAATGAAGTTGTTCAAATATCCTCCGCCAGCTTGTTGCCTTTCTAATTTCAGGTCTGCGATTCTTGGTCATCAATGCCGCTTCCTCTACGGGACGGATCAACTAGTCCCATAAATATAACGGGCGCTATTTCAACAATTTCTTTGATATCTAAACAACAATTATAAATAAAGTTTACCTCATGTGAGTTTTTGCATAGCCGTCTGACGGTTATCGTTAACGGTTCTGTGACGTCGTGATAAGCGTAAAATTAAAATTTTGAGTTTGAGCGTTAATCACAAACGGGGGTGATTCTGTAACTTGCATGGTTTTTACGATACCTAGTGAATTAAACTGCGGAATTTTCACGCGAGAATGTGTGGTCTCGAAGAAAAAATAACAAATTCTTGACAAATGCGTGGAAAATACAAGGCAACGGGGTACATCCTCTCCCCCTCCTTCCCAGTTACGGCACGTAAATTTTGCGAGTTACAGAATCACCCCCCTGTATGAGGAGGTGTTTTATTAATTTATTTGAAGCAATTAAGTGCATCTATGCCCTACCATGTGTTCATATTTTAGTGCAACTATTATTTGCAATAGTGAGTTATTGCATAACCGTCTGACGGTTATCGTTAACGGTTATGTGACGTCATGATAAGCGTAAAATTAACATTTTGAGTTTAAGCGTTAATCACAAACGTTTAAAGACCAGTATGAGGAGGTGTTTTATTAATTTATTTGAAGCAATTAAGTGCATCTACGCCCTACCATGTGTTCATATTTTAGTGCAACTATTATTTGCAATAACTCTTTTTCCACCAACATAAACGGCTACGCTTATGGTGACGTCACATAACCGTTAATGTTAAGCGTCAGACGGCTATGCAATAACTCCCTATTGGAGAAATGAATTGCCATTAACAGTGGAGAGTTAGTGGCAATAGGGATTAGAAGGCTTAGGGTGCGTTTATCAATGCACGTATTCCTCAGATAAAGCTGGGATAAGTCTGGTTGCTATGGGCCTTTTTGCAAACATTACTGTAAAGTTATTCGGCGGATTCTTATTCCAGCGATTGACAAACCCACCCTTAGTGGTATTATTCATTCATCTTTCCAGCTAACACCTGAATGTCGTAAGTTCTAAGATGATTAACGGAGTAAAGATTTCCATACAAATTAACCGCGAAAATGTCTTTCTAATAGTTTGATTTTCTACGAACGGACATGTCCTTTTATAGCAATGAAATTTGATTCTCATCTATTACGATAGATAATAAAAAGTTGATGATTGGAAGGATAGAGAGGGGGAGGTTGATAAATTTTATGTTTCGGATCAGTTGATATTAACTTGTTGACTGACGAATTAATCGCACAAACATAAATTATTATAAACCTTTAACGTAATTTTTTTTTCCGTGTTGGCACAACATGCCCATTTTTGAGAACTTTGCCTCGCTTTTTCCAATGTTCACTGCGATATCTCGCTCAAAACATCACCGATTCCCAATCTTCTTGAGCCGTTTGACGGTTTACAAAATCGGCATGTCTTCCCTGAGTTCTGCCAAATGATGTGGCATGATGCAAAGTATGATGAAATCGTCAAAGAATATACAGTAAAACTTCGGAAACAAAATTTTCACCTTTTTCGAAAAATAAATTAGGATACTACTTAAAAACCCGTTATTGACTTGAAAAAACTAGGCATTTTTGAAGGAAATTGTGTGCTCTCATCAGAAGAATTTTGCCGGGCTGGCAAATTAGCCGTTTGTCACAATTTTTTTTCAAACTACCAATTTACCAGCTGACAAAATGTAGCAACTGTTCCTGAAGTGTTTTTTCAGTAAGTAACTTTACGGGCTTAAAATGTTTTAGACTTAGTTATTTTAAACTCTTCCAGTTTTCAAGGCTAGTGTTGAAAGTTTAAAAGAGAAAAGACCGGTCTGCTACGACATTTTGCCAATATGGCAAATTAGCCGTTTGACAAAAAAAACAACAGCTAGTTCTGTTGTGAGCACCTGTTCTACGGAAAATGTCTGGCAATCTCAGAAGTGTCATCTCCTAGACCATAAAAAACGTCCTGCGCAGGTGCCAGACTCGATCAAATGACCCGGATTTTTCATACGGTACGGTAGGCTCCCGGACTAATAAAAATTTGGTTTGGTTGCATAATCTCCACGGAACGCATAGATAGAGCTTGTGAATGGGCCTAGCCCCGCTCTATGTTTATGTTGTGTGGAGTCTGTGCAGCCAAACAAATTTATTCCCTCGAAAAATGAAGCATTTTGATAGGTGGCGTAGACCACACAACGAAAACATAGAGCTTGTGAACGGGCCTTTATTATTTCACAGCACAACTTTGTGACACACGTGTTTCTTCGGTAGGGTTCACGTGTTTTCCGAACTTGGGACGTGAAAAATTCTTGAAAAATGCCTCCGTGTGTACAGGGCTTGAAGAGGTGTGAAATAATTTTTGAGGAGGAGGTCCTCCTCCCACTATTGATCATTCCCAGTCACATTAGGACTGAAGCCCCCCAAGGAATATCGGCTATCTCCGCCCATGCAAACGGTCAATTTGCCAGTTTGGCAAAATGTCGCAGCAGACCGGTCTTTTCTCTTTAAAGTTTCAACACTAACGTTGAAATTGGAAGAGTTTAAATTAACTAAGTACAAAAAATTCCAAGTCAGTAAAGTTTCACACTGAAAAAAACACTTCAGGAGGCATTCTTGGTTGGGGGAGCCAATTTAATCTTGTAGAATTGGGCGAAAATGCTGAATGATTTGGTCAAAAGCGTGAAATTAGGTTTTTAGTTGCAGCGAAAGGCACGAAGTTGCTTTTTAGGGTGAGAGAGCTTCGCAAAATCAATTTTAAATAGGCCAATCCTGCAAAATTTATTTTAATTTTCCTTAGATTCGGAGTTGATTACGCTGTGTCCGTCTTATGTACGGTTAGACTAATGTGACTCGGAGCACAATATACTACTGTTTCACATTTAAGGCCCGGGTCGACCATATGGGTTTAAAGTTCAACGCTTAAACGGACATTGTCGACCTAACCCTAAATCATTTTCCGAAAGCTAAAAACAACGAATTTTTAATGCTCATTGAACCAACGTATACATGTTTCTTTCAACACTCTGGGCCGTATTCAGAAACCCACCTTTACGAAGCCGAGAGTTTGAGTTTGACAGTTTTTAGCCACCCTATTTTCTCTGCGGATTGGAATACGGAATTAATATCCTTCTTCATTTTTTTCTTCAAATAAGTTGGAGGATGAGCGAGAAAACACTTCCGATACACCTCACGGAATACTACCGATTTGTCATGGATTATCTTGTCCATCAAACTGACATGATGAAAAATTCGGTACAAGGTGAAGTCCAAAATGAAACAGTCTTAGGTTTCTCCCTTCATATCATTGATTCAACAAAGTTAACATCATAAAAGTAGCAGTAATTAATTACACTAGAACAGTATCGGGCAGCAGGTGCCTGGCATTCTTCAGAATATAAATTATAAAAAACTATGGAACTGCGTTACAGTTTACCGGAGGGGGGGGGGGATCACAAAAGTAACCTTTTTCTGTTTTAGCGAAGTAGAATAACCATCTCACGGCCGTGAGGACCGTCATAACTAAAAATAACGGTTTGCAATCTCAACGGCATCAGAGAAGTTTCGTATCTACGGTTCGCTCGAAGTTGGTAGGGCAGCAATAAAATGGGTTGTTGTTGTTATGTTAACAGATAGGGAGACCGCGCTTTTCGAAAATGTACAATTTTAAAATTAAAAAAAATTTATAAAAAAATATAAAACCACTAATTATTGGTCAATTTTTTAACAATGATAAATTAAGACAGCACTGTTCAATAACAACACAAGTAGTGGAACTGCGGGTGGGACGTTGGAGGAGGCGAATACGGATTCATGAATAACGAATTGAAAATGAAAGATGTTCTATGAACCAAGGTATAGGCGGTGATAGTCGTTCGCTCCGAATGCTGCGTTGCATTTAGGACATTTTCTTTGTCGAGTCTCGTATCTGAAATAATCAAGTTTCGAGGGTAGAGTAAGCCATCTCGGAAATAAAGGGAGAATGAAAGGACAAACCGTGTTTTAAGACAGTCGTAACAAAATACGTGGAAACATTTGGACAGAACCGCGTCCTTTCGTTTCACTTTACACGATGGACAGGTTAGAGTTTCCTTATACTCTCGTATTTCCTCCATCATGACTTCGTCCAAAGTGCCGGCAAGTTCAATTTTTTTCATTCGCTCAGTCTTGCGTCTTAATTGTGCTATTTCTTCCTAAAAACAAAAATAAAAATAAATTAAATCAAAATTGATAGTGGGAGGGGGGAGAGGTAGAATGGCTAACTTGAAGTCTCTTCGTTTTGTAGGCTTCTGCTTCAAGGGCGCTCGTCTTCTCGGCCACCACTTGTTGAGCCTCCTTCATTTGAGCGTGATACTTCTCCAAATGAAGTTTGAGATCTGCTGCAGACTGCGCACTCTCAATCGCTTTTCTTTTGTGCATCTCCATCGCTTGTTGCCGCACCGCCAACTCTTTCTCTACTGTCGCTAAAGAGTTCTGAAGTATTCGTTCCTTTTCTTCTAGTTTTCTGACCACGATGTTTGTCGACTCGACTTGTGTCGCCAACGTTAATACCTGGAAAAACTCCTCACTTGAGAAACAAAAACAACAACAAACGCATGAATAACGACATTTTCCACTTCCGCAAAAATCCTCCCCGGGGGTAATTTCCCGTTTCACTTCCTAGCCAGAGCCTTCAAGATAAAATCTCGCAAGTGGAATCCAAGGACGCCACATCACAAATAACATTGGCTCCATCATGGATACCGCAAGCGATATTTTATTCAGTAGAGTCCAAGGCGGCGTTCATACTATCGCTGACGTGACGTGACAACGTCTAGAACTCCCATACAGTTCCAGTTGTTTTTAACTGACCTAGACGGCGCGCTTCGATGGTGTAATGGATACAATACTCGCTTCGCAACCCAGCGGGCCTGGGGTGTGAAGTGCACAGTTAGATCTGGGTATGGCGTAGGAGCCCAAAGGAGGCTTAGGCCGCTGCCGGGTTCAAAGCCCGGCGCCCCTCCCCCCCAAAAAACTGTCCTAGACGCTTTCACGTCACGTCGGCAATGTCCTATCACTTTAATAAACGCCGCCTAAGGTCGTGGGCAACGTGAGTGGGTAACGCGGGCGGGCGGGCATTCTTGTTCCAAAACCAGTATTTCAATCCCCACTGAAACACTAGGGTTGAAAAGAAAAAAACAACGCCCGGCCACCCGCGATACCTCTCAACGTTGAACTCGGTGTAAGGCTTTTTGCACGGAGAGCCACACGCCCTGCTCCCGACTGAGCGGTCGACCCGTCTGGCTCCTCCCGTGAAGGGAAGCACAAGGGTCCAGTATTTCCTGAACTATAGCAGCTGTTAATTGAGAGATCGGGAGGAAAAATCTCCCCCAGGCAAGATTGTTGTACAAACAGAAAACGCTGTCACACTCCTTCTTACTTGCTCTTTTAAAGCTTCCTTTTCTTCTCGAGACAGTTTGTGCAGCTGATTCGATTTTATTCTCTCCGACATCAATTTGAAATTTGCATCATCTTTTTCCCTCAGCTGTTGTATGAGACGAGAGTTCTGTTCCTGCATATCCTCAAACGCTTGCCCAGTCACTTCCATCTCGTTCAGTAGAGCTTCCTCCTCCTGCCAACAAAGACCCTAGGAACCGTTAGGCTTCTCAGATTCAAAGTTTAAAATAGGTAGAAAAAATCATAAAATGTATTGTCGGCCAGCGATTGCACGAATAACATATGTTAGTCTACAAGTAAAAACTAATGAACACATAACACACAGTAAAAGAAAATGCAAGGAATACAGGAAAGAAACATATACATGCTTCCAACGAAATAAAAGTCAAATAATAAGGAAAATTGTAGGAAGGATAAAATCTTGCCTGTTTATGCGTTGCAACTTGCTTCTGGAGCTGATAAGCCTGCTCCTCGAGATATTTGATTTTCCTCATGGCGTCTTCGTCAGCCATTTTCTTTCGCTCCTCCCTTTTACTTTCCTTCAAATGCAAATAAAACGGTGTTTTTCTTTAAGATTCAAAGAGAGAGGAGAGTAAGATGAAAGTAAAGTGAAACTTGTTTTTTCATATAAAGGATAGAATAGATCGTTGACAAAGCCACATTTTGGAAGGGCAACAAGAATGTTATTTCATCTACTGTTTAAAAGACGTACACAAAGTAGGAAAGGAGTCGTGCAACAACAAGTCTATAATCGGCCTTTTCCTGCGGTTCGTTTCGAAGAAAACCTTAGGATTCGAATAAACGCCCCCAGGTTGCCATCTGTAATACCTTTTTCAACTGCTGGCGTAGATCCTCCACTTCCGCTCTCAGTTTTTTTTCCACGGCCATCAGCTGCACCTTGTCACGCTGCTCCTTACTTACCCCTTTGTACATGTCGAGAAGGAGTTTCATTTCTTTTTGTTCGTTGACAGTTTTCCTGCAAGAAAAAAGAAACTTAACGTTTTTTCGTCACCAAATGTATAGAGAAAAAGAAGGGAACAATTGTGATTTCAATGAAGAGTAAAACAAAGAGAAAAAACGCAGCAAATTTTACACGTGGCTTTAATATTCGTGAATGCAGCAAAATGCTGCTTGAATTACATGCAAATCGACACCCCACATCACTATGATCTCGAAACTCTTACCCCCCCCCCCTTTCTACCCGAGTCGACCAAGCTGGCGAGATGTTAGGATCAACTAGATCCCAAATGGAGTTAATGCGCAAAACTAAAGTCCTTAGGTCTTATGCTGCTGTTTTTTGTTTTTGTCTTCCTTATTTCGTTTTTAAATTGTACATTAGCTATTAGATTACAAAAGTAAGCACTATCAATTACGCTGGGAGATGATTAAAGTTCTCTCTGTATCAGCTACCTCATCCCAGCGGCGTCTATCCCCCCCCCTCCTGATAGCTGGACGCGAAATCCCTCCCTTGTGAGCTGTGCTCCACCCACCACAAGAACCGTATAAAGAAAAGTACAGCGAATTACAATGTTGTTGAATGGTATTTTCCCTTTTTGAACTGCTATTTCCATTTTTGGTACGTTTTCGCGGATTTCGCAGAGAAATCATACGGGAAAATCAATTTCACGAGTTTTACTATTTCCAATCCCGAATTTTAGTCTTTTGGCACTCACAGAACCCAATTTCGCAGGTTTTGCTCCTGAAAAAGCCAATTTCACTGGGTGGACTCCGTAAAAAGCAAATTTCGCGGGAATTACCCATTCAAAAAAGTAATTCCGCTTCTTAGGCACCTCAGAGTTGGCTCACTCATGACCAATTTCGTTGGACTATGACTCTCCCTAAGAAGTAATTTCCCTGCCTCAAAAACCACCAAATTCCGCAGTTTTGAGGGATTCTTTCATTTTTAATGAGCCATTTAAGAGGCCAGCCCCCCTTTTCTCTTAGGGCACGTTCACACGAGCCACTAACGCGTGGCTGGATGTGGCAGACACTAACGTGCCTCTTTAGAAATACATTGCCTTCAATGGGAGCGTTCGCACGAGCCATTTCTACGCGTTTGTGGTGCGTGAGTGGCTCCCATTGAAGGCAATGTATTTCTAAAAGTGGCACGTTAGTGTCTGCCTCAGCCAGCCACGCGTTAGTGGCTCGTGTGAACGGGCCCTTACTCTTAACGCGTGCGTTAGCGAAATCAACAAGCCAAATAATTATAAAAAATCAGCAGAGAAAGTTTGCTGACGCACGCGTTATGAGTTACAGAACAGGCCCGCTAGCCAATTTTAAAAGCAAAAATCTCGCAGGGTTACCCCATTCAGAACAAATTTTGCGAAACCCTCTAGCTCAAAAAAGCAATTTCGCGAGTTTCACAGCGTTAAGAACCAAATATCGTGCAGCAGACCAATTCAAAAATCCATTTCGTAGTATCGGCTCATTAAAAACCAACACAGCGGAGCTGATTCCCTGAAAATACCGAATTTCACGGGGTACGCTATCTGAAAAACAGAATTTCGTGGAATTGACTGGTTAAAAACTAGTTTTGCGGGGCGCGCGCCTCGATGGTGTAATGGATACAATGCTCGCTTCGCAACCCAGCGGGCCTGGGTTCGAATCCGGCCATTGCCCATTACACTATAAGGCTGTGGCGAGCTGTGACACGGCACACCCGGCTTCGTGTGGGCGTTCCCGGCGATGTGCGTTCAACAAACCGCGCACCGACCGAAACGCCCGAGTAGTACGCGTGTGAAGTGCACAGTTAGACCTGGGTATGGCGTAGGAGCCCAAGGGAGGCTTAGGCGCCTGCCGGGTTCAAAACCCGGCGCCCCCGACAAAAAAAAAAAAAACGTTTTGCGGGGCAGATATCACCTCAAAAAAAGTTATTCTGTGGCTTTCGGTCACAATTAATCAATTTCACGTTATTGGCCAAATAGAAAACCAATTTCACGACTCTTCTTCTTTTCAAAAACAAAATTTCGTGGGATTGGCGAAGGATTTTGTTTTCCTACATTTTACCCGCAGAATCAGCGTTTAACTAAATTATAGGTGTGAATTAGCGCAGTTCTCAATTTAGGCGTGAATTAAGCGATTTTTTTTTTTCATTTTTATCCATGTTAGCAATAAAGTGGAATCTATACACCGCGAATCAGCAATTTGTTTGTTAATTTTGGTGTGGAAGTTTCATCAAGATACCGCGAATGACCGCTTTTTACAGTTTTAGCCACGACTATTATAGCTTTCTTCCAACTTTTTGCTGCGCACCTACCCCAAGAACAGCATATTAGCGTGGCCTCTCATCTTTTTCCGCTTAAGGACCTAAACAAATCTGTGGATCTACGTATTTTCTCTATTTTAGCCGCAAAGTTACCCCCAGGGGCTGACCGACCTGGGTCGTCGAATGAACTGTTAATCATCGAAAGGAGCCAATATCGCTGTCCAACCGCACACCAAAACCTGTTTTCACGTTCGGGAATATAGAACCTAAAAATCCTCATTCTTCCATCTTTAGGATTTTCGGGGGCCCCCTCTGGTACGGGGAACATGGTGATCCGCCCTCCTACGACTACCTCGGTACGCTACTGATTCACCGACAGAAGTGAGAGAAAGCGCTAAATGACGGCTAAAATTAAGCAAAATACTTAACTATTTCTCGGCTAAAGTTTCCTTATAGCTTTCGCGGATAAAGTACACTGAAAAAGCACTAATTAGAGGCTAGAAGTATGAAAACGACAATTTTCGGCTTCTGAAGGCCGAGAAGGTGTGAAAAACGCTGAGAAGGGAAGGTGAGAAAAACGCTCATTTATTGCTTTAAGAGAAAAAAATTGTTAATTCGCAGGTAAAATTAGCTAATTCATGGATGAAATTGAGAAAAATCTCATTAGCGGCTAAAAAAAGGAAAAATACTATTTCACTGCAAATACTCATAAAAATCGCTAAATCGCGGCTAAAATTGAGATAATTCGCTAATTCACGGCCAAACCGGCGACAAATCACTAATTTACTGCTAAAATGAAGAAAAAATCGCTAATACGAAATGGAGAAAAATAGCTAATTCACCGATAAACTTTAGAAGAAGCGCTGAAGTGGGGACAAATCGATAATTTGTGGTTTAAATGGAGAAAATGTCAATTCGCGGCTTCTGAAGGTAACTTCAAGCCAGAAAGTGAAAAAATCGCTAATTCGCGGTCAAATTAAGAATTACCGTTAGGTACCTTTCAAACAACAGAATTCGCGGAACTTGGAATGCTCAAAATACCAATTTTGCGGGTTATTTGCCTCAATAAAAAACAATTTTACGGATTCGGCTCTCCATAAAAATAATATTTCCTCCTTTAGTTAATCAAAAGACCTCAATTCCGTGAGGTTGGCTCTGTCAAATTCTTCCAGCTTACACTTGGCGTGTGGAGGGACGGAGCGTGTTTGCGTGGAACACTGACCGGTTGAGGGATGCAACCCGCAGCCCCTGGCACGCTCTGGCCAGTTCTTAGACTGTTTTGCCTCCCAAGAGAGCCACGGCATCGCCAAGACTCAGCTTTCAACTCATCAACTTCATTGCACTTTTTACGCCTCCTTCTACCAACTGGCAGTCGTTATACTGTTATGGATAGCTCTTGGGGGTGCCCTGGTCTGCAACGGACCATTTTGTGCAGTTTTGATGCATCTTGGTAGACCTGAAGCCACGATTTCTTTCACGGAGCATCTGGCAACTATGGGCACTGGGCAGTAGAATAGATGTGGGGTGGTTTGTACCGGTGGTCCACATAAGGGCTCTATATTTATCCCAACTGTGCTCGGTTCTTTAACATATTCACGTTAAAAATAAATAAAAGCCTCCGTCGACTGATGCCCCATTTCAAGTGATACCCGGGGCGTGCCGCCCCACCGCCCCCCATGCGCTACGCCACTGTCTCCGTGACGTGAGACAATAAGTCACCGTGATCAGGAACCAAGATGATTAAATAAAAAAGCAATGTACTGCCCAGGGAGGTGGGGGTAGATTTTAAAATACGGTCTAATAAAAGCCCAATAAGCTAAAGCAGTGCATAGGGAAGAGGCTACGAGGAACTTGTAACAAAAGATCACTCACTTGAGCTGTGCTTTCAAATCTCTGACAAGTTCCGATTCAGTCGGTTTTACGTCTTTTCTATGTTGGTCTCTGTGAACGTTGCCAGCTGGAGCTCCAGCGGCAGCTCCTCCAGCCGCCGCCGTCGTGCTTCCCGCCACCGCGGACGGCGTTCCTGCAGCGTTCGCTCCACCGGCGGGAACCGCTCCTCCCTGAATAACTCCTTCCTTTTTCACTTCTTTCTTCACGGCCGTTCCAACTCCGCACCCGGCCCCACCGCCTTCTTTCTTGACGACGGGCGAATTACCTGATTTATCCTTGTCTGTTCCGTCATCCAGCTGCAATTTTAGGGTGGCCATTTAGCAACTTATTAAAAAATGATCATATATTACAAATTACCCCGATATCCACGTCGTCTTCACAGGGCTCCTTTTTAATAGAAGATTCTTCCTTGACTTTGAATCCCTCGCCATTATGACTTCCGTCCTCTTCCTTACAGTCAACTAAATTGTCTTTGCTGTCCTGGTTTGAGTTTATGCACGGTAATTTGCTCTGTAGTTCTTCGACTTCTTTCTTCAGCTAAAATATTTTCCACTCCCCCGTACTAAGCAAAATGGAACCCTTTGGTACGTTTGGGTACTACCTTTGGAATTTCGGCGTTGGCATCTTTATACTTCCTCTTGTACCTGTGCACTTCTCCCTTTAGCTGTTGATTGTGATTTTGTAACGATGTGATCAAATGCCTCATTTCACGATTGATAGGGCCAGTTTGTTCATTGGCGGCAAGGTTTTGCTCAAATTCTATTCTAAGCATTTCGTACTCCTTGCGTACTTGAGCTAACATGTCCTCCAATTGTATCACTTCGGTTCTTAGTTTCTTTTGACCCATTAGCTCTTCGCTCTTGAATGAGGGTAAAAACGGATAAGAATAAACCGCTACGTCTTTGACGTAGCCTTTGGCTAAAACACGCCGTGAACTTACTTCCATCATTTCAATTTGCCGTAAGTGGGCGTTTTTGGACGTAGCAAGCTGGTGCCTAACTTCGTCTAGCTGGGTTTTCAGTTGCATCGACTCGTTATAGAGAACCGAAAATTGCGACTGGAGACATTTGTATTCGGTAGTTTCCACGATGACACTTTCAGGTAGTTGTCGTATCTGTTTTTAAGTACAAGTTACTCAAATGAACAGTGTCTACGGATTCCCAATGCTCACATCCATTTTCAGTTTTTCAACTTCTTTCAGCGTTTCTCGATGTTGTGAGTGAAGTTTGTCCAGTTCAGTCAATCGATTATTAGCCAGTTCACGCATTTCTTCCAATTCCTTCGCCTGCTCTTCTACTTTCCTCTGAGATACATTCGAGGCGGGGGCCGGTTTAGCGGTACCCTTATCCTCGCCTTGTATTTGCTGGTAATTTTTCAGTTTCTCGATCGCTTCCGCCAAATGGTGCTCGAGTTTGTCGTTGCGAGCCTGAATTTTGTTCAATTCGTACTGTTGGTCGTCAATTTGATTTCGCAGTTCAGCTGCTTCAGTCTCTCGTCCGGCAACAGTATCTTGAAGTTCGGCCATCTGAATGAAGATGGTGAATTAGAGCAAATTGGCGTCACTACATACATCAGTTCGAAATTTTACCTTCAGAGATATCGTGTGGTACTTTTTGTGTAAGGAGGTATTAAGGGCTTGAAGATTTCTATTTTCTGCTTGAATTTCTATGTTTGCTTGCCTAATAACTTCATCCATAACAGGAGCTTCATCTACAAACATTGGAATGCATTAATTTGTTAACAGAGTTACCCCAATTAAATTTAACCTCCTCCTTCCAGTTCTCCTTTAAGGGCCAATGTAATTTTTTCGTTTCTTTGCATAAGACGATCGAACGCTTGAATTACTTTAGCAACAGCCCTTTTAGAAACCTGAACCCTATTTGCTAATTTATCATCCAATTCTTCCTTATCCCAAGTGGATAATTGCAACAGGAAAGATGTCGTAGCCTCCCCCTCATCTTTAAGTTAAAAATTAGAATTAAAAACGTTGACGTAAACGTTGTATTTTATTTTATAATAAATACTTTTATTCTCGGATTCATCGGCTGTTTCCGCGTCAAATCGTTGCAATAAAACTCGGATATCCTCGTTCAATTGATTCCAATACCTATTGACAACGTTCAGAACTGCATCATCTTGTGTTTGACGCTTTTCCAACTGTTCTATTCTTTGCCTCAGCTCAGCTTCAACTCTGGAACGCTGTTCCAACCTCTGCAACACATAAGAGAAGAAACCGTGTTTTAAACAACCAAAAAGAGCAGCCTGCGATTAAATATGTAAGTATTATACTTGAGCCAATTTCTTATTTTGAAACTGTAAAACTTTTATGTCCATTTCTTCCAAAGTGGATATAGGGCCGATTCGAACAGGTTCGAATTGGACACGCTTCTGCGGCGGAGCGTTAGCCGCTTCAACTTCGGCTGACCTCTTGGACATTGTCGAAGGTGGATTTCCAAAGTTGTTTGTCCTAGTTACCTCTCGGAGGTTGCTCAACTATCCAACGAGTCACAGAAGTCTGAAAAATAAATAAAATATGAACAAGTCATAGAATTAATCCATAGAAAAAAAAAGTATTCCTGACAATAAATTGGAAGACGGCGACCTCAGATCAACACTGCTGTATAGAAAAATAAATTTAATTTCTAATTTAAAGACAAGCGGTTCTGCACACGTCCCAACTGCCGGCCTTGGAACTCGATCTCTCTTGGACGCAATTCTCACTCCGTGCTAACACAGTCAAGTAACTAGGCGGAACGGACAAAAAAGGGGACAACAAATAAGTGTGACCAAAAAAAAAAGGACCCGTTGTGTTGACGCAAACACAACGCTTTAAGAAGGGCAACGACGGCCCTTGCGCCCTCGCGCAAAAGCAGGCCGGGACCAGTCGTTCCCCGGGCACAGAGAGGACTGAAGCTCCAAAGGGGAAAGTCAGGTGATGGCCGTTGAAATTAATCGATGCGCCAGAGCCAGCACAGCGGCATTTTTGTTTTTGAACGAGCCAAATACGCGAAATTGTTTTGTTTTTTACAGTGTCACAGCCAGCTGTGAGTCAGACCCGTTTTGATCACTGTAATAATGATTAGTTGTTGATCGTGGTTAAATAAGTTGGTAAAATGGTTGATCATGATCGTTAGTCACTCACAGAAAATGGTTGGATGGCCAAAAAATGAGTTTCGGCGTTAAAATTGACGGCTTGCACGGCGAGAGCTGAATAAAAAAAATGACCAGTTTAGATAGATAGATAGCCCTGGTCTGCAAGGACTTTGTCCTCCCAAGGAATGCAGTGCGGTATTTGTCATGAATGACCTCAACTCTTGGTTTCGCGGAGTGGATTTCTCAGTATCAAACGTGGACTTCTCAGTTGTTAAACGTATTAATGGGATTTTTCTCATTTAACACCTCACGAAGCAACAAAAACAAGACCGTTTCGAACTCTAATCGGCTCAAAATGGTCTGTTTCCACCTGCTTTTTTATCTTTAAAGCCGAATTTCCCAGTACAAGGGTCTAATTGTCTAGTCATTAAGCCCCGTTCATAAGTTTTTTTATGCTATGCGACAGTGGAGTCTATGCAACCAAACAAATTATGTAATTCCCTCGAAAAATGAAGCATTTTTAGAGGTTGCATAGAGTCCACAGACGCCTTAGGACGATACCTACATAATCAGTTTCTACAGGGTAGACTTCAGTTGTACAGGTAAATGCTACTTTTAGTTAACAATTACCGGTGGGTCTGCCTGAATTACCATTTCTGGAGAAGGGATGAATTGACCATTTCCAAGATAACTTAATTTTCATTCATCTCTCAGTAAAATAAGCAGGTACTGACGGCGTAGGTTCCTTATTAACTACGCTTACTAGAGGACAAACTGTGGTGAGGCATTCCTGAAAAAATTGGCCACACAAGAATTAGTACCTACGCATTATGAAAAGCCAACAGCTCATGTTGGAAAGGGAGATATGTGGGGTTACCAACCGCCCAGGAGTACCGGAGGCTGTCCCGGTTTGCCTAGAGTCCCGCGTCTCGGGCAAAGTCATCCTGGGGCACCTTTTGTCCCGGGTTCTGTTTGATATTTCTCAAAATTAACATTGAGACATGGCACAATAATTCTCGGAAATGAACCAATCACTTTGATTCGGAGACATGGACCAGCTTAAGGCCGAAATGAGCGCCTGGAGGCAATTCCATAGTTCATGATGAAATAATGTTTAATATTTTTTATTAATTTCTCCTGGAAAGTGATAACGATTTTTTGTCAGAGGTCAAAGCCACAAAATTTGTAGTAGCCAAAACGAACCCAAAATCAAACAAACAACAAAAAGTTGGTTTTAGTAAGAATAAAACCCCTGAAGTTGTTTTTTGAAGGAGCCAAATCCACGGAATGATTTAGGGGAGCAATGTCCGTCAAACGGCTTATAGGATTAGCCACCCCTACGAAACAAGGCAACGCAACGAAAGAATTTGAATGAGCGAAAATCCGCTAAAGGACGCAATAAGAGCCAAGATCACGATATTTGGATTCCTGGAGAGCGAACACCAACGACTTTTCATTTCATTGTGTCAAAGTAGTTTTTCGAATTAGCGAAACCCGCGAACATGATTTTAGCTAGAGGCAACCCTGAAAAATTCGGTTTGTGAAAAAGCCAAAATCACAAAGATTGGTTTCCGAACGAGCCAAATTTGTTTTTGAAACACCCGTGAACGACTTTAAAGAGCCAGAATCGATAAATTGGGATTTGAAAGAGCCAAGCTTGCAAAATTTGGTTTTTTAAAGAGCAAAACCCGCGAAGTTGGTTTTTCTTGGAGCCTAATCCGTTTTTGAGGGAGCCAAATTCGTGAAATTTGCAATTTGTGTTGTGGAATTTGTGCTACTTCTCCCCACAAATGAATGAGTTCGCTGGCCACCGGTTTCGTCACGCCCAAATGGAGGCACACCATTTTCCCCAATATTAGGGAGTTAAGTATTATCGATTTTATGCACTGGCTCATTGTCAGTCATACCGCGATATTTAGTTTATGAACAGCAAAACCCATGAAATTCAGTCTTTGAAAGGGCCACGAAAGTTGGTATTTGATAGAGCCAAACTCGCGAAATTAGGATTACTTTTATCCATCCATGAAATGTTTTTTCGAGAAAGTCAAGCCCACGAAATTTGATTTTTGAAAGGGCCAAGCTCGCGAACTTCGGTTTTATACAAGACCCGACCCCGTGAAGTGTCTTTTTTCGACATTAGGCCAGTTCAGTAAGTAGTTCAAGGCCTACTACTGCCTTGGCTATTCGACCCAGGCTCGTAACAGACCGACAATTGAGGCGATCATTGAGCTCACTGGAGCCGAGGTGGCTCGAAAGTACTTCATCCTGTCATCGTGCACACAAGTTCGGCAAGAAGGCTCGAATGTACTACGATCACAAAGTCAGGGAGGGCAACCGGGCTGTCAGCTCGCTCAAGCAGACAATAAACAGACGGCGATCAGGAAGGGTTACGCACTCGGCTATCCGAGACCGAGAAGCCCTGTGAGCTGAAGGTCTTCAGGGCGAGGCTACCGCTCCAAG
Source organism: Corythucha ciliata (assembly GCA_038030265.1). Classification (NCBI taxonomy): domain Eukaryota; kingdom Metazoa; phylum Arthropoda; class Insecta; order Hemiptera; family Tingidae; genus Corythucha; species Corythucha ciliata. The sequence goes on along the minus strand of CM075938.1, from coordinate 40,216,050 downwards.
TTTGGATCATTGTCTTGTGGTTTATGGGCCCAACATTTTCAAGTTCATTTGTGATATTTGTCAGATATTCGCTTTTTTTTGTTTATCTAAAGCCGACCATAAAATACTGGCATTCATCACTGAAAACATCTCTATGCGGCTAAAAATACGCTAAACGAGTTTAAACTTTAATGAGCTAAGCCCCGGCATATTAGGGGTTTTCAGCTTTTTGGCTCCGATGTTCCCAAATTACGAGTTAGGAACCCTAGAGGTATGTTGATGGCTTAGTGATCTGTCATTTTTAGGCACACCAAGGCCATTTTGAGGCATCCAAACACACATTTCAAAGGGGCAATCGAAAAATGGGGTAATCCTAATATTCAAGAAGAAAGATAGTGACATACAAAAAACGAGTACCGGTAAGGCTCTGTTCACAGCCTCTTCGGTAAGTCTGTCAAAAACAACCTGTTGATTCGCCTCTAGAACCACCAGATATCACAATCGCGTCAATTGTTCACTATCCTTCAAGATTCCATGGTTTTATGTCTTCCATCTGATATCTTTCCTGGCGTACAAGCATGCTTCGCCTTCGTCCATTCCAGAAGTCTTCCAAAACATAATGCTATTGTGTCATTTTAAGCAACAACTTCGACAGAAACCAGACAGCTCAGAAATTGCAATTTCCTAAAGCAAAATGTAGGGAGGCTAACATTCGGGGAGACTGGTACAAATCTACAAGGGATTTGGCTTGTCCATGGGGTCTTGCATAGCTGACATATATAGTGAGGTTCATAAAGGTACAAAATTATCATCGTCTGTCTCGAAGACTACGATTGCAGGATTATCTTCGAGTATTGACAGAAATAGTTTACGAATAACAAGCGCCTTTTGTAGAAATGGCTTGAATCATAGAAGTACAGATACTTTAGGCTAAGCAAAGTGTACAATTTCGTAATTTTTGGTGACGCTTAAAATAAAGTACTTCAGAGTACGACGTTTGATATTAGTAACCAAGTGTTTAGAAGAGCCATCCGCCTAGATAATTTTACTATCAGGTTACAAATAATACTCTGAAGAATTCAATTTCCATTGAAATAAAAACATGCCCCGATCAATATTTTTAAGGCGAGTGTTACGAATCAAGCGCATAGAGCGGCTTCCAGGAAACAGGCGGCTCCCTCGGCGGAAACTGAATAGAAATTTACATCTAGACAACATTCTTACCGCTTCGTCGAGTTTCACGTTCGAAGGGCAGCCCTCACAGAAGCCATGAGTAATCAAGGGGGAAAATTTTCAGTGGAATCAAGTTCTAATTAAAGGAGAAATAAAATAGTGAAAATTACGAGTAAAAACTACACTCGACTATGGGGGAAGGCCGACCCCCAAAGAAGCCTTAAAAACCGTCGGCAGGGCGAGTTGAGGTAGCAAGAGATCAACAAACTCTGATTAAAAAAAAAAAGTAAACATTCGCCCCTCCTTGAATGTGACGGGATGTCCTGTTAACTTCCGAGTTTACAACGAATTTTTGTGCTGAAAATTGCAATAATTTTTTGCAAATTCGAACTATTTAAAATTTAGTTTGTTTGCAGGTGAATCCGGCTTTTAAAAGCGGAGTCTCAAGCGACAGGTTGCCTCCCCTGCGGGTTACCGAGCTTGAGATTTTTTTTTCTGTCTGCTCGGTTGGCGGTTCTGGGTTGTGCCTCTATGCCCTCTCGACAGCTTTCTAGTGGCCAGTTTTTTTAATTTCCTTTAGATTTTAGTAATTTTTGTGAAAAGTTCTGACGCGTTTCGCAAGAAGGAAGTCGATATTTCTTATAGAAGAGACATGCTAGCGTGAGAACGGTTCCTATTGCCTTCATCCTGTTTTTTTTTGTTTTTTTTTTTTTAACGCGCGTGAAGATCCTGTGCGAAAAGCTGTCCGGCGTGGTTAGTGCTTTCTTTTTCAACCATCGTTTCGTCGTTGGAGCTAAATTTAGCTGCACTAATCGTTAAACAGGTATTTCAATCATTATTATCTATTTCGATTTAGGCAGCATTCGGAACTGAACATATTTTGTATCTCTTAGTTCGTCGAATGGAGAACGGTGACGAAACTCTCGGCGAAAACGGTGACGCCGAGGGAATGACTGGTATGCACGTCAACGAGGACCCTGAACTCGAAGCGATTAAAGCCAGAGTCCGAGAGATGGAAGAGGAAGCCGAGAAGTTGAAGCAAATGCAAACTGAAGTCGATAAGCAAATGAATTTGGGGAGTCCGCCCGCCGCTGCTGCTGCCGGTCTTAACCTCTCTTTCGAGGAGAAGGTGAGAAATATGTCATGGATTCATGTTGATCATTACTTCGTTTCGTTTTATTCCTTTTATTGTAGCACATTTCGATCGTTTTGATTGTTTTCTCCTTGTCTTCGTATTTTTACGTCCGATGGCCCGATTAGTTAATCCTGTCCCATGGTGGGTGGGCGGGGGTAATTGACCCATTTTTCCCCTTGGGCTTCTTCCTGGTACGACTTATTTTGTGTATTCCTGTACGATTTATTTATTTACTAACTGTGTGTAGAGATGGTGTGGCCTAGTGCTGCTATTGATGGCACCAAGCTCTCTTGGTCTCGAACTCTCCTCTCATTCACTCAGATTGGTCGACTATTCACTAAAACCCTCTCCTAGTCTTTATTCCCCTTGAAAGGGCTGCAGATAAGTCCGCTGAATGTGGTTGTTGTCTCGAGGAGATTCAGACGAAGTAACACCGTTTTAATATGATCCTTTCGGTACTTGAAAAAGCATTCGTTCAATTGATGCTCCTTCATCTCCCACGTTCCCCTCAACCAACGTTCAGCCTCGTTAGTCACTTTTTTTGCGAAACTGGTCTTGATTTAATTATGTACCAGAGTGTACGGGGAACGACATGTCCACACGTTCCCTTGAGAGGAGGGTATAGTCGATAGTCGAGCCGTGGTCGGTAACAAGGATGATTGTGTTCACTCATACGAGAAATAGAAAGGGTTTTTGAGAGAGGTCTTCACTCTCTCAAAGCAAGTCAAGTAATTGGAAGTCATAATGGATGAGAAGGTATGATAAGGTGGAAGTAACACGTAGATAGCGCTTATAAGACAGCGGTTGTGAATAAATCGTGAGGGCCGAAAACACAGGTATCATCCTGCACGGAGCGGTCGCACGGTGGAGGGGAATTAAAAAAGGCGCGGAGGCGGAGATGTTCACAAAAATACAAATGTTGGCTATTTTGGAGCCATTGCAGACTTCACAGGAGAAATGAATGGGCCTAGAACACCGTGGCATTGAAGTTAATGGCCGGAGGGTGATGATCCAGAGAGGCTTGAGGCAGAGCCAATGAGACTATATTGTGGAGTTGAGAAATGCGGCATCGGCACTGAGGACTGATTGTGTGGTTAGGCGGACCGACTTCTCTATTGAAATCCGCTGGGTGTCTGCAGACCGGGAGAACAGGGAATTGTCAGGGAATTTTCTGAAACTGGAAATGTCAGGGAAAAATGGCAAAACGGGTTTTTTCACGAACGTCATGCTTCCAACGGAAACATGAAAGTAAATTGGTGTACAAAATTACTATTAGGATTGTGGCCTATCTCACTCTCCTGTCGAGTTATGTTATGAGCGTTTTTTTCACAGAAAACGTACTTTCAAACAAAAAACGTCGGTTTCTTGGGTTGAAATTTATTTTTCTTCAAAAATGATGACAGTTTTTAAATCTATTGTATTCCTTTCCAATGGAATGAGTCAAATTTCAATCATCAACTAAAACCCGAAGAAACGTGGCGCTTTTGTCGCGCTGGTTCAATAAATAGCCGCCACTGCTCTTCGGATCGTTGGACCCCAAGAAAACTTCCCCTTTTTCTCAACTTTCCATAGGTTTACTCAATATTTAAGTAATCTCACTTCCTCTATGAAAAAATGTAAAGTTTTTAATTCCTGAGTATTGCCCTCATGGGCATGAGTTTGAATTTTCTCGTTGGATGGCTGTGTCGGCAGGCACACTGTCAGTAGACTAGATTACTCCAGACTTCCTTGCCTTGATGTTTTTTATACCAATCATGATATTAATCGATTATTAGCACACAATTTAGGATTTTTTTTTTGTTTCATTTCATATATTTGCTCATAGAAGGAATGAAATAATATTGTGAATACACTGTTGGAAATTAGAGAAAAAGGAAGAGCTTGTGTTGGGTTCGACGATCCCAACAACAAGAGTTATGAATTAGTCCTTTTTCCTCATTTAATTATGTATTTGGATAACGTAATGCATGCATAAAGTTGGAGTCGCAGGCTCGTAGGAGCCTACATTGTCAGTCAGGTCTTCTCTCGTTGAGGTGCGTCAAAACGACCCGGTTTCGGCTACTGGTGGAAGGATTTTTATTCTCGCTCGCTCACCTAGTTACGCCTACTTTCGAGAAACAATGGACATGGGTGGGGTTCGGCTTAGCTTATCCCTCGGAATACGAATCCCAAAGGCGTCTCCGTGGCGCAATTGGCAGCGTGCTGGACTGGTAATCCAGAAGTTGCGGGTTCAAATCCCGCCGGGGAGCCATTTTTTCTCGAAACTCGAATCGTGTTGGGCTATGCTCTTCCTCCGTCGTCCGGATAACATCAGTTCAATTAATTTATTAATTAAAAATATCGGCGACAGAATTACTCATCATGTCCATCTACCAGTTCCCGTTTGTCCAAAAACAAAACACAAAACCACAAATCACAAAACTTGTTCAAATTTTTCAGGTCAAAACAAGCGATTTTGAAGAGAAAAATCATTATTTTTTCTAAGATATCGTTATTTCTGACGAAAAATCACCAGACAACTAAGATAACGCTTATGACTATTTTTCAAAAGGACACTTTGAAGATGTTTTTCTGAATCACGGGTAGTCCGTACACTCAGATTTAGTGTGGACAAACGGGGACTGAGTTTTTTTGAAAAAAATAAAATCCCCGATTCGCACGACTTTGATTCGCATTAAAGGGTACATAACATAGATAACGTCTGTCGAAAATGGCTAATCCTGACAGAAAATAGTGTGCTCTTTCCGAATCCATCACCAAAAGTTGCAAAAATTCAAATTGAATGCGAGTTTCTCGCCGTTAGTTAAAAAAAATTATGTAAGCTAAAAATCGGTCGAAAAATCATATCTCGAAGGGTTTTGATTTTCGGACCATGGTGTGTATGGTGATTTCGGTCGCAAATGAAGTCTACTTTCATCCACAAATTTGTCCGTGCTTGATTCGGAACATTCTGCATAAAAATGGTCAAGGGCCGAGACGAGTCGACAGTGTCCGATCACGTATTCCTATAGTCGAATCGGCGAAAGAATGTGCGTGAGTGGTGGGAGGCCACAAGCCCTCTTTTTCCCTCTCTTAAAGTGGTTCTCTACTTCTCCTATTATTATCAAACAGCTGGTAAGTCATGTGGGTTTATGGAAAAGAGAGAGGGTAATTTCATGCACGTTCTTTCACCGATCCGACTATAGGTGTTTAAACCGCATCTACTGTATACATAAGTTCCTGAAATGAAACAAAGTGATAATTCCAAATTTTCAGCAAATTTGAGAGCAGAAGCCCCTAGGAGAAAAGTTGGAAACCTACGCCCTTTCATGAAAGCTTGTTCGTAATTGAATAAAGTAAGAATTGCAGAGGCCTCTGTCGGGATCGATTTTCCCAAAATGCTTCAGGATCGTGTCTTATCAAAAGCGACGCGACTTGTAATCCATATGACATTGGTGTCAAGGTCTATATATAAGAAGAGGTCTATTCGTTTGTCGTCCCGGACTACCCCGAGCAGCACGAAATTTTGCAACCTCGCGGGTTATCATGTGAAATAACGCGAAAAAATAATGAAAGGTTAGTACTTTCGGTGCTAATAGTGCAGCTCCGGACGACAAACGAATAGACTTTCTGTCTGCTCATTTCAGATGAAGTGCGGGGGGACACTGTGGGCAGATGACTTCAATTTATATTTAACACCTCTGCTCCACTATACTTCATAACTCCAAATAAATATTGCTTGATGTACGTGTAGCTTGCTATCTTGGCATGAATCAATATAATTCATAACAATCATTTCCAACAGAAATTAGAACGATACGAGTGCGGAACGCACCACATATTTTCTTACATAGGTACTATTCTCTTCTACAACGTACTAGAATTAGCGGTACGTAGCAGAACGACATAGTGACGTCGCTTTTGATAGAGCTATGAAAACAGGAGTACGGGTTACGCTAGTCTAGAAAGGGAGAATGATGGGCATACTGCTTACTGTTCTTTCACTCATCGCTAACACTTGACATTCATTTTCGCTTGTCGCCCCAAGGGCTGATCTGTAGAGCACGTTATGAAATGATTAGGCATCGTCGAATCTAGTCGCAGCTAAAACCACGCGTTTCATCATAATGACGGCGCGAAAAATGTACAAGTCATCCGTATCTTAGCCGCTACCGCTCAATCCTCAGTCCCTCGAGGTATCTGTCGCTCACCAACGTGAATGCATTGTCGGACGTCGTCCTTCAATCAACTTACTTTGTCCGAAGAAAAATTCAGAACACTTCACAGAAAATCAAGTATGTACATGCAAGTAAATATGACGCTATGACAACCATTCGCATTGGAGAACACCTAGGAAGAATCCCTGATGTTTTGTTTATTATTTTTACCCACAATGACGTCATTTTTACCTTTCCCCCCTCGTCAATCGAAATCCATGATCGGACCTCCTTTTTTATAGACCTTGCTTTGGTGGGGCACATGATCGGTTTATGGGTAAGTGGGGGGGGGGGGCAAAGTTAGTAGTTTTCGAACTGTGACTCGGGAGCTACAGTAGTCAAACCTCGATAAGTCGTACCTCAATAACTCGAAATATCGAAATAACAAATAAGTCGAACAGTTTCTCCGGTCCTGATTCCATTACTATACTCGTCAGTGTGCCTCAATAAGTCGAATTCTGGATAACTTGAACTGATTTACCTGGTCCCTGCGAGTTCGACTTGACGAGGTTTGACTGATTGAGGTCCGCGTCGCGTGCATCGAGACAGCTCCTTGGACTAAGAGGCATTGGATTGCGCTGCCCTTGGGGGGGGGGGGGCTAAATTTGCAAATTCCCCGTGTAGAAACCTCATCAAGATACCTACGCTTTTTCGTCCATTATTAAATTTGGGTCATTATCGCCGAAATTGGAAACGTGTTAGCTTTGCTGGAATGTATATTCTCGGGTTTCTTCGGCGGACTCAGGGTTCATGACCAGTGGCTTAGGAACGTCTTGAAATCGGGGGGGTTGCACTGAGAAGAATACTTTTGAAGATTAGCGTGGGGGGGGGGGTGAACAAAGAAGGGGCGAAAAATGGACAGACACAACTTTGCTATGGCTAACACGCAATGAATTTGGCAGAGAGATAGTTTCTTTTGGACAAAATTTTATGTATGGATGTATGTGTAGGGCTTTCTATCGCTGAGGACTTAAGCTAGCTGTTGAGGGATCAATTGGTCAATTTAAAGTTAATATTCCATGTTTTTAGGACGAAAAATACGATCCGGGTGGGGGCTAGTTATAATTGTTCATCGACTATTAGCGGACGAAATCCCAATTTCTATCCCGAGTAGCCTATTAGCCTTGTAGGAACAGGAGAAAAACGGAATACAATTTGTGTTTTGAACAAGGGAAAAAGGCTTCAAAGATTCTCTGTCAGCTGAAATCAGGGGGGTACAAATGCATAGGCCGTACTAAGATCGGGGGAGGGGGCATTGCATCCCTGTACCCCCCTTGCTACGCCATTGTTCATCACTCAGTTCTTCTCGCCGCCTGAAACACTGAAACACTTCCGGGAAAGGGTTGAAGCCTTGAAGGCAATGAAAAATCTCAGTGGCGACTGGCGAGATAACTCGTACGATTCTCTCCACTATCAACTCGGTTAATTACGTATAAACTCCTTCTCATTTGAGACCACTGAGGCCGGATCCATTCATCTTTGTACAGTTGATGCCCCGTATGTTTAACGGGAGGTGAGAAGTGCATGAAAATAGCACACTCCCGCTTGTTTAAAATATATTTTTTTATGGGATACCACCATGATAGAAATATTGCACCCGTCAGTTAAAAATAAAGAATCGTTGTTTGAGATTTCATAGCGGTTTTTCATGTTCAAGTTAGTTAATGAGGGTCAAATAAGCTTTCTCAGTAAATGTTCTTTGAAAATTTTGATTTTATTGTATTTTCCGTGATTTATGATGATAATCTTCGTTTACATTCAGTATGATGGGAGCCGTTTGGAAAAAAAACTAAAACAAAAACAAAAATAACAAAACTATATCCTACATATTTTGTTTTCTCCTACAGGTTGAAGTGGACAACCGTTCCATTTACGTCGGTAATGTCGACTACGGTGCAACAGCCGAAGAGTTGGAAGCTCATTTCCACGGTTGTGGCTCAATAAATCGAGTCACTATTCTGTGCAACAAATTTGACGGTCATCCAAAAGGTTTTGCCTACATAGAATTCGCTGACAAGGACTCGGTTCAAACAGCGATGGCCATGGACGAGTCGCTATTTCGTGGTCGACAAATCAAGGTATGACCTTTATTTTTTCTTCTGTTATTACGGGGTTAGAATGTATCTTTAATACTTTTTTTTGTCGGGCAACACGATCGTCCCCCTGCAGGTGAATCCTAAACGAACTAATCGCCCTGGCCTGAGCTCGACAAACCGAGGAAGTTTCCGCGGTAGGGGTCGAAGTCGGTACACTCGAGGCGCTTATTACGCCTACCGTCCGGTGAGGCGAGCACGAGCCTATCGTCGTCCCTATTATACGCCCTACTGATTTTTAACCCTACTTCACACTAGCTCGCTGTTTGACGCAATTATCTAACACAAACCTTTTCCTTTCTGAAAGAAATTAACCTGTTTTAAAATGAGATAATTGAACAAATTAAGAGGCTAGGATACAATTTTATCCGGACTCATTTTATTATTTTCTATCGAGTTGAAAAAATGATGCTTTGTTTTTTATCTACCTAGAATTTATTGATTTGCGGAGAGGGGAGGGATTTAATTCACTTTACATGCCCTTGTTTTCTGTCTAGGAAAAATTCCAACGATTAAAGTACACTTGAGGAAGAGGGAATTTCTATCAAGTGGCAAAGCGAGCCAGTTATTTACATTTTTATATTTAAATAGAAGGAAGATTATACAAACTTCTATGATATATATATAATTATTAGTTTATATTTTACTTTATTTTTTCGAATTTTCGCTATGTATTTATTACACAAGGCTTTTTTCTCTTTAACCAGTGCATTTCCATTTGTGGCTGAGAGGTTTTTTTTTTTTTTTTTTTTTTTTTTTTTAAGGAACGTAGCTCCATTTTGGGATTTTTGTTGATTCATTCTCTTGATTTTTTCTTCTTTTTTGTGGAGATGTACTGGCTGTTATATTGGCAGTGCCAGCTTAAGGAGATTGAACCTTTTTTGTATAAACAAAGCCAAAAAAGCAAATAATTGGAAGTAGCTGTGTAAAAAAAAAAAAAAAAAAAAAGGTGTGCGTTTATGTTTTTTTTTCGCTGTACTTTTAAAAATGATTAAAAAATCGCGTAGAATAATACGCTGTTAAGGGTAGATTTTTGTGACCTCTTATTCGTGTCTGTACATACGTTATTCCTTGTTAGTTAGCAGTATTTTTATTTTTTATGAAATTGTAGCTTCTGCTCAATTTGTATAAAAGAAGAGGATAAAAAAAGGATGAGAGAACGGGACTCAAAAAAAGGAAGAAGAAGAAGAATAAGAAGAAAAAAAGGACCAAGAAAAGAAAGAAACGAAGAAAAAAGGAAAAAAGATAAAGAACCAACAAAAAAGAGACGAGAAAGCCCGATTCCGGAATAAACAAAAACAGCAAACTATAAAAACATTTTGTTTATTATAAAAACCCGTTATTTACATGTTATATACGTTAAAAATCGATACAAAATAGAAACTTTGTTCTCAAAACGGAATGGTTAAGCGACCTTAACTTCGGGATAATCTAATATTTCAGTTCTTTGCTCTTCCAATACTGTCGTTATTGTTTTTAAAACGTTGTGAGGGAAATGGTCAAGCATCATTCGCGGCATGATTCTCACCTCTTGAATATCTTCTGGTGTTATCCACCTCATTTCGTATGTTTCGTCGTCGTCGCTTTTTCTACAAACAACACCGGGGGCCACATATAAAATAACCGTGGATTTTAATTTTCAAATTGAATTACTTTTCGTCTTTGGTCTTTCTCTTCCTGGCTATGTGTAAGATTTTTCCTGCTGCGCACATATGCACTTTCGTGTATCGTCTATTCAGTACATCCTAATGAGGCAGTAAAATTGTGCGTGTGTTAAACAGTTAAAGTCTGGAATGAATAATCCTAACTTACGCTTCTTGGAGGAATTAAAACGCGACGCTGTTGTTCGGGTGGCCTAAATCTTGGAGTTGGGCGATCGTTACGCCACGTCGACTCCAGGTCTCGAGATGGAACTCCAAACAGGGCGTAGCCGAACCCATTTAGAAATACTCGGTACTGAAATAATTAAACATTTAAGTTGTACTGGATTGCACAATAACGTCGAACTTGAAGAAAAGGAAGAACTACCTTCGGTAACCGGCAGGAAGAAAGAACGTGAAATAGCTGAGTTCGTAAATCTTCAAAATTATGAACACTCAATCTCATGATGAAATCGTCGCCGACTCCAATTGTCATGGCGTAACTCTCCGTTGTTTCAACTGCGTTTCTCGACAGAAGACATCCTAGGAAAAATGCGAATTTTACCAAGATTGTAAATATTCTAAAAATGAAATGACGACGCACCAGGTGTCGCGAATGCATACACTTTCAGATCAGGATACTTGGGTCTTAGCAACAGCCCAATAATTATTGAGGTGCCTGCGCCTAAGCTGTGCCCTGAACAAAGACGGAGGATAATTTCTATTGTAACACTCTTACTAAAAATGATTTACCGGTGAATACAAGGCCATAATTTGGGAAAACAGAAAAAGCTTTTTCCAGCACACCATTGTCTTCCAATTGTTTCTTCAAATTCATTGCGCACATGAGCATTCCCTTATGTACCTACGCACAAAAATTACTCCAGAGTCATCAATAATTCAATTTTTTTCGGCGACTTCAGTAGAGCTGTAACACTTCAAGCTTTGAACTGAAGTCAACCAAAGCACCGCACTATGCGGAGCTACAGCTGCCGTTGCAGCTACCAAGTTATGACGCCTTGGTGCGTATATTGTACTAAGTTCTTACGTATGTATCTGATGGAATGCCTTCACCCTCCAGCTTTTCAGGGAGTGCTGTCAGGTCCGTAAAAATGTCTCTCATTGACAACGAGCCTCGAACGGCCACGACTATACTTTTCGTTTTGTGGTCAGCAGCGACGAAAAATGGTAACTGAGAAGAATAACTTGTTAATAATGTTTTTTAAGAGTGGATAGATAGTGAATTTACCTCGAAAATGTAGTTTTTAAAAGAAGCGTACAAAATATCTTTGTCTGGTAGTTTTGACATGGCTTTGACCCCAGCCAAATTGCATAGGCAACAGTTGTCTCCTATTACCAGTGTAGGTTTAGTCCTTTTTTCAAAGGGAGAAGAAAACCAAAATAATGAAATGTATTTAAATTAAAATAAGAGACAATAAGAAGTATTACCTGAAACAGGCGCAGCAAGTAGAATTGGCCAAAAGTTTGAAGGTCCCGGTGAAACAGTGCAAAAACATAATCATGGGACAACCGTAGCTTGCAATCGAAAGTTTGATGTAATGTTCAGCTCGTTCCAGGCTCATCCAGCTGGGCATGCCGTAAAAAGCCTCCTTGACATCTAAACATTCATGTTATGTGACGCGCTTCAGTACTCTCGATTATTAATTGTTGAATTGATGACTCACCAGAAGTATATTTGAGACGTTGCTCTGCCATCAGTTCAATCCGCCGCTGTTCGCGAGATTCGCGTTTCTGTTTGACACGGAGGAGAACGAACCCGGCCAGCAGATCAGAAGGAACAAGATCCGTGTCTCGAAACATTGAGCTAAGTAAAGCTGAATAGCCAAACGAAAAAAAAGGTTAAAAAATAGTAAAATTAGTTAATTAACAATAATTATTAATTAAACAAATGTAAATGTTTTAAAAATTAATACGCAGAGGCACACCGCTATAAGTTCCTTTTTTTCTCATCATACAGAGCCTGGACACGCGAAGGGGGTTGATCCGCGCCGTCACCCCTTAGCACCAAGGGCCGCAGCCAGACAGTCCTTGATTGACGCGGAGAAGATGTCAGATGCACCACTGTACGTGTGTCATGCAGTAAGATAAGCCGTAACTTTCCTATTGCAGTCTAATTTATTCGGGGATGAGCCCCCAGCAAGAGGACTGGTTTGCCAAATACCCGAGGAGGTAGCGGTCTGACGGGCCCATCTGAGTGAGGGGAAAAAAACTAGTTTTCCCCGATACTTTAATGTGCTACGATAATGTGTATTAAAATTTTTGGGCAGGACTAACCATGTTCTCTGATCCTACTTAGTTTTTTGTGCTCAATCAAATGAGCGTTTGCAGGGATTGCTTGGGTCAATACTTTTTGAGATAAGCCCAGAAATATAAGAACAAATTCATTGAAAATGCTGGATGTGTTCGGAGATATTTGCCCGTAACTCAAAAAGTATTGATCCCAGCGATCGCCCTACTACATTAAATTCAGCAAAAAAAACTACATAGGACGAAAGAACATGATTAGTCCTGCCTAAATCATGATACATATTTTCGGAGAACATTAAACTATAGGAAAAAACGCGTTTTTTTCTGGTATTTTCGTTCATAACTCAAAGAATATTGATCTCAGAGAATCAAGCTACCGTGCAGCTTCATCAAGCACCAAAAACACCTTAAGAAACGGGATATGAAAATACTTTTAGCTCTGAATATAGGGCGTGAGGATTTTTATAAACTAATCAAGCAAAAAACAACGTTTTTTCGTCCAAATTATGCCGCAACTCGAGAAGTAATCAGCCCACAGACTTAGGCTGATTTTTAGCGACTCATCACACACAACTACATAGGATTAATTACATAGCTGGGACACTTTTTTTCATCCCTTGCCTTGAAATTGGTTGAGTCACGTTCGAAACTGGGCGGAACTTGCCGTTATTCTGGCTTTATTTCCTGTACTATAAGAGCGCTAATAACAAAATGCTCTAAAGATAACCACAAAAATGGACTAGCCACAAAGTGATTATTACCCTGCGTCCTATACCAACGATATAGAAGAACTGGATTGCTCATCACTGCTGATAAAGAATAGCCATTTAATTAGCTCCCAAGTGGATGAGAAGGGAGGATAGTTTCAAAGTAAATTAAATACCGGAAGAGAGTTGTGTTGCAATAACTACACAAGGAGAGGGACAAGGTGATTATTTATCAGGGAACGACCTGCCCCCTCCAGTCCGCTGTGAGCAATCCAGGTTTATATATCGTTGTCCTATACTTGAGCGGAACCCACTCGATTGTAGCGGCAAGAGCGGGTTTAGCAATTTTAGCGGGGCGGGATATTTTCATATGTTTCGAACTTTTGACTAACGTTGCTCGAACAAAAGTAGTAACACACGCTGTCTTCCACTCATAAAAAATGCACAAATAGAGCACACCAGGCGTTTCCCACTGTATCACGTTTAAGCCAAGTGATACTGAAATCGCGCGACAACCGTTCACGTAGGGCGGGGCCTCACTACAAGAAACACTCAACCACAAAAAGCACTTAACCACAACACGATCTAACCTCAAAATAATGCTTGGACCCCAAAAAGGTCGAACCACAAAAAGCTCGTACTCCAAAAAGTCTAACAACAAAAGAAATATTGAACCACAAAAGCTAAAAACCCTAAAATACCTGCTCTAACTACAAAATTAATGAACCATAGAATGCGTCAATAAAAAACTGTTCTACCCACAAAAAACGTCAATAACAGAAATCTCAAACCACAAGAACCTCTAACCAAAAATGCACTAACCACAAAAAACTCCCACCCCAAAAAACCAAGAAAAAAATTGAACCACAAAAACTTGAACCCTAAAAAAAAACATACTCCGAAAGCTGCAGCCTCAAAATGCTCGATAGTATTGTCGTATGGTATCTACCGACCCCTCCAGCACTTCAGTTTGCTATCTACCAACCTCCACCCAAGCCAAAATAATTAACAATTGTTGGAAATTATCTTACATAACTCCAATTTGAAGATATCTACGCCTATCTGGCACCGCTGCCACTCAGAGTGCTATCGCTATCAGAGAAAAATCCGGAGACAATTATTATAATTTATCTAGAGAGCCGTATTGTTAAGTATATCGTCTGATTAGCCACCTTATGTTTCATTATGAAATATAAAATGCCACCGCATTCGTATTCCTATTTTAAATGTCGTACCTATAGGTGAATTATTTCCAAATCGGTAGCACACTGCTTTGCTGAATCCACTCGGTTGTAGATATCGGCTTCAGGGCGGTAGGTAGACAAAGGCGGGTACAAATCGGGGGCGATATACAGATCGCTCTAACCACAAAAAACCTTTTGTACAAAAAGTTCTTCAGTTTAAACAAACACGCGTAGTGAACACATGAAGATTTTGGCTAATAATCAAACTTGAATGATGAATGAACAAAGTTTTGCCGGTTTCGTGGTGGTATGAAGAAATGTATCCGTTCATCGATCAGGTTGCGTGAAGTTGGCGCCCGACATCACGTTACAGTTTGAAAGGTGAAAAAGACAACAATCGGCTGATCAAACGAAAAGATTTAGGCGTTCACGAGGCCGGCCGGCACCGCGCGCCCAGAGTCTTGTGGGATTTTAGGACGGGACATCGGAATGTGACATAACTGCTAATACCGACGATGCGACGAAAAACGGGCGGGGAAAAAATTCCTATGATGCGAACATCGTCTTTCCCTTTCGTCAATACTACCACGAATGTCTCTTAATGTCACTCCTTCATTAAAGAGTTAAGAGAAGAGAGAAAAAAAAAGAGCCTGATTCGCATAATAATCCCCCCTCCACTTCACGATGACCTTTTCAAGTCGAAATACAGAGTTGAGTTAGTTGGGGGGGGGGGGAATGTCCGGAAAGCACTCTGTTCGGTGATCATCGTCGGTTCTAACATCGGTGCCACCCCCCCCCCCCTGATTGAAATAACTGGATTAATAGCCGACATCCGAATTGAAACCGGTTTTAAAACATGCGAAAGTCCTATGATTTCAGGTCAATGCCTCGACCATCAGCAGTATTGCTACAAGCTTAGGGAAAATGTACAGCTGATTGTTCCCCGCCAGATTATAAGGCTACTGGTTCTGCACCGGGTTTGGGGCGCAAATTCGAACGAGAAATACATTTTATACGAATACGCAAGAAATTCATTCTTACCTGCCACTTGACTGAATGCCTCATGAGATTGTTTGTCGCGAATAATCCAACAGAAGATCCATCGAAAGCGCCGAAGCCAAATAGACGTGACTTTCCGGTGGCGGAGTGAATCAAGCGTTAAGTCCGGTTGAGAACCGGACAATTTGAGTGAACCAATTGGATCGATGACCATGAACATAGTAAAAATGGCGAGAGCGAACAGGAGCCAATCCAGGCAAACAATGACTGAAAATTGTCGTTTATATGTTCTTTAGAATAGGATGTTTTCTTTGTTATTCGTAGCGTATTACCATCAATGGCAGTTTTTGTATAATGGTCGTATTCGCTGCATTTGATGACGCTCATATATGCCCATATCGATCCGAGGACGTTCCAAGCCACTTCTGGTATGATTAAAGTCAATCTATTTTCGGAGTTTTCATTTAAAAATATCTAAATTACATTTTATGTTTTTGCCCACACTTGAGGAAAATGTAAAACCGCTACTTTATCGCCAGAAGCACCGGTACGTGCCGACGAGCGTAAATGTCAACTATAGAACCTTGAGCGCTCCTGTTGATGATTACCACGAGCATAACACTCGCTATGGCGAGTAACGTCAGCTTCCCAACTAGGTAAGTTCTTATAATGTCACCGCCGGTGGTACAGGTGAACGTTGCTGCGTAGTAGCGACCAGTCGCCACTCCAAGTACGGACAACCTATAGACAATCAAAAATGCTACGGAATTGATTTTTTTTTTAAAGGGAACGTATTTTATACTACCATAATATCCTGATGAATAGTTCAATTAGGCAGGGAAAGACCATATCGTCCGTGCCTGCCAGCCACTTGCGGCCAAAGAGCGTAAGGGCCGGCATGGCAGCTCCCTAAAAACAGAATTTTGATCGTATCATAATTAACTCTTCTCGGGTATACGGTGGCAGAGTGACGGTGATTTCATTATTTGCGTTCAGCATGCAAGTCATTCATTAGCTACCAACTTATTCTAAAATAAATACTGTTCTCTGACACAGAAGGTGCATTTTAGCTCCTAGGAATGTCAGAGAGTCATGCTTTTTGTAAGTCTTCTCCAGAGAAGGGAAAGTGGTGAAAGCGATACACACGGAAGGACCGGTCTTTAAAGGATAGGTTTATCTTTTAGGAACGATGCTGGAGATGCAGTTGAGAGAGAGAAAAAAACTTTTTATTTGTAAGTAGGAATAAGAAGGAGAAGGAAACACTCGATTGCTAATCTTTACACATTTGACCTTCCTTATTACATTTACGTATTGTTTTTCCCCTTTCATTAGGCACTTTGTCTTTCTTACCGATGTTGTGTCATCCTCCTGATGAACATGAACAGCACTCATATTGGGCTAAATCGGGACTGTGGAATTCATTACGTCGTTCTTTTCACGTACGAGACAACACCAAAATACTGGCAAGAAAAATACGAGCGCTCGGTTATTATTCTTTTTTGAACGAAGGACGATTAAAAAAACTACTTGTAAAAGGCTACTCATTTCATTTCTACAAAAAACAAAAGGTTCAGATTCAGACCTTCTTGGAGTTCCCACAATGAATTCCTCGCCTTATCGTCACCCATCATTAATAAATTATTTTCGTATTTAGTAGAAAGAGAAAGACCGACATCATTTGGGGAGAATTAATTTGCGACTACAAAATAAGTGGAATAGTACGATCGTAAAACGGTTACGGCGACGCACGCATGCGAATTAAATTTCCTATTCTTCCTCTCACGTCCACTTGTTCGCCGTCTTATCAAATTCGTTATTTTCCATTTAAATTAACCAAAATCAATGGTGAACGTCAGAACGTCACAAACAAAACGGTTGTTAAGAAGCGCCGAAGCGTGCATAACATAAATATAACATAATTATTGTTGTTTTAAGGGGGAGATGGAGCTGCATAGATGATTCCTTCTCCTTTACCCCGTCCAATTCAATGGCCCCCCGCCATTGTTGTTGTTGTAGCCACACGCTACAACGCGAATTTCTCGCCTTATTTCTGCACAAAGTCTGGATTTCGTGGAAATTCCGCATACATGTTTAATTATAAGTAGGAACCATTTTTTAATTTTCACCCCCTCCCCCCTCGATGACGAAATGACTTTAATTAAACCCCTCTTGAAATTTCACCTTGGTTGGCATTTCAAGCTCTTCCTTCGACTTATTTGACAAACACCATACCTACATTCCCTACGGAAACATGGAAGTAAAAAGGATACTACTGCATACGTCTGCACTGAAACGGGACCTTATATAAATCCAGGTTTGGCGGAGACATAAGTCGAGAAAATAGATGAGCCCTCTCCTTTGCGACCATCCCTCCCCTCTCACAAAACTAGCCTTTGGCGCCCCTCGTCTTATCGTCTTAGTTCAAGCTTAAGACTTTCCATTTCAGGCCATTTTTTTCGATTTGAGTCGGACGCGGATCATGAGTGGCCCGGATAATGGTTAACTTTGCATCAGTGCCTCAAAGCAGAAATCAGCGTTTCGCGATGTCGTCGACTTCAACCAACTTTATTGGCTCTATAGCGGTAGCAGGCCCGACTGCGCCCGCTTTGCGTGCCCACCGTCCACGACAAGATTCGTGCGGCCGCTTGAGCGCTTGAAACTGCCCAATGCAGTCAGAAACGCTTGAAACACTGGAAGAACCCGTTTCAACGGATCGTCAGGTCAAAAATCAGCTTCGATTTTTCTGATTAAGCTAGGTTTCAGATTCCCCTTGCTGTCAAACGCAGTTTCATCCATTTTTTTGTTTAAGAATTATTACCTATTTCGTCCAACTTTAAATTGTGGCTATTTTTACGAAATTTCCAATGGCTTTTTTTAAACCAAAACTTTCTGAAAACATTTGGGAGAAAAAGCCGCTCTCCCGAGGCGAGGCTGGTTTATGCACGGGTTATTATAAATCCCCTCAATTTGTTTTATGGCCTACCCCGTGCCATTGGCCCCCTCCCTTGTGAGCACCCCTGGCCCAGTCAACGAATTCTGAAATACGAGTGTAGACGACATGGTCGGTTTAGTGATTTTCTATTTCCCCGCTGCGTGTAGAGTAGTTGGGTCGTTGGGTGATAAACATTATTACTCAAGTCCCCGGACTTGACGGGGAGGCCACTTGTTCTGGGGTTTCCCTATATTGGACCGATTGAACCCTACACGCGGCCCAGCGAGGTCCACGTGCATCAAAGGATCTTCTTTGGACTTGAGAGTGCGTCGCTTGGCCGGCCGCTGCCCTAGGAAAATTCATGCGGTCTTTGAAAAAACTAGCGCAAGTAACTAAAACAGGGCCTGGTATTACAGTAAGGACCTCTTAACCGGCCTGAACCGCCGTGAAAACGTCTCTGTATTAACATTCCCAGCAATGCCGAGAAATCCCGAATTTAAAGCGCGACAAAGTCATCTCAAAATTTTCAACCATTTTCGAAGAAAGGATAGGCTGTATTCCAAATTTTCAAGTTTCTTAAATTAAGAAACGGCGCCACACCTGTTTTTCATAGAGATCGAGAAGTTCCATTTGCCCTCCACGACCGAGTAGAGAAAGAACTCGACTCTCTCGAAGCAGCAGGAATTATTTCCAAAGCAGATGTGAGCGATTGGGGGTCTCCTCGTTGTCATTCCGAAAGCCGACGGTGGGGTACGTCTTTGCGTTGATTATAAAATCGGAGTAAACGAGCGTCTAGTCAATTCACGACATCACACTATCCTATTCCACGGGTAAACTCGATTTTTAACAACCTTAGAAACTCACGTTTTTTTTGTAGTCTGGACTTATTCAAGGCGTACCTTCACGTCCCCGTCGACGAATCTTCCGGCGAAATTCAATCTATAACAACTCACAGAGGCATTTACAAAATGAAGAGACAAAGTTTCGGAGTGAAAACAGCACCATCTGAGTTTAACAAAATTATGGATCAGATTCTCCGAGACGTTCCAAAAACTGAGTTTTTCTTCGATGACATCATTGTTCATGGGACTAATTTATAAGAATGCGCTTCAAGTCTAGAGGCCTGCCTTACTCAACTTCAAAAACACGATTTACACCTCAACAAAAAGGAATGCAAATTTTTTCAGCAGCGAATTGAATTCTTGGGTCATGTAATCGAATTCAACCGCATATCAAAGTCCCCCCAAAAGTTGCAGCAATTCAAGAAACCAGCTAAGACGCTTTTTGGGGATGGTAACGTATTACACCAGATTTATTCCCTATTTTTCAACCCTCACTGTTCCCTTGAGGCGTCTTCTTCAAAAACACGCACCATTTCAGTGGACTCAAGAGTGTGAAGAATCGTTCAACAACCTAAAAAAACAAATTTTAAGCGACCACACACCGTTCAATCCTGACTTGCCAGTAGTTCTCGCGTGTGATGCAAGCCCAGAAGGAATCGCTGGAGTCCTCTCTCACATTATTGAAGGTTATGAACGCCCCGTAGCTTTCACATCCAGAGCCCTAATACACCGGCCGAGAAGAATTATTCTCAGCTGGATCGAGAAGCACTAGCCATAATTTTTTCTGTTGGCTACTTCCATCAATATCTGTTTGCTCGCTCCTTCAAACTTGTTACAGATAATATTCCTCTTGTTCGAATATTTCACCAGCATTCAAAGATTCCTCCAATGACTTCGGCTCGTTTGCAACGCGTCTGCGTATAATTACGAAGTAATTTTCAAGAAAGGAGTAGAAAATTCCAACGTCGATTGCCTGTCCAGAGCACCCATTTCATCCTGTACGTTCCCTGACTCATCAATAAACCTGGAAGTCCATCAGATTTGCTTGGCAGCTGACAATCAAATTACTTCGCCAAGAAACTGAAAAAGACGGTGAACTTTCAAAAATTATTCGGGAACTTCATCAAAACGACAAAAGTGACTTGGAATTCATCATAAACGATGGCATTCTCTTTCGAGGTGAACGAGTAGACGTTCCCAATTCTCTTCAAACAGCCGTTTTGAATGAGTTGCATCGTACGCACATTGGAATAACGAAGATGAAACAACTCGCTCGACGATACGTGAATTGGAAGGCAATCGACAGAGACATCGAGCGGTTAGTCCGAGAGTGTCAAGCTTGTACGTCAGTAAGATCGAATCCTCCTAAAGCACCTTTACGTCGATGGGAGGAACCTGAAGAAAATTGGCAACGTCTCCATATTGACTACGCTGGACCTTTTCAAGGGCAATATTTCCTTATCGTATTAGATGCAAGATCCAAATGGGTCGAAATCTTACAAACTTCGTCACCTCCAACTACATTATCGACTGTTGATTTGCTTCAAGAAATATTTGCTCGTTTTGGGTTCCCACACGTCATGGTGACGGATAACGCCTCAGTATTTATGTCAAGTGAGTTTCACACGTTTTGTGAAGAAAGTGGAATTTTTCAGAAACTCATAGCTCCGGGCCATCCTTCTACGAATGGATTGGCTGAAAAAACCGTTCAAACTTTGAAACACCATCTTGCGTCTATGTCAGGGGAACGTCTTTCAATACGTAGAAAAGTCCGTGATATCCTGCTCAGATACAGGGCCACACCTCTCGGCAACAATAGAACACCAGCTGAACAGTTTCTCACCGAACCAAACCGACTTGAGTCTTCCGGACCATCAGAACCAAATTGGACGCTCTAAAACCAAAACCCCTTATCAAAGACACGACACACACTAAATCAGAAACACCTTTTCGCCGTTGTAGAAAATTCGCCATAGGAGATCGCGTACAAGTCCACTATACTACCTCAACAAAAAGCGACATTGGAAACTGGGAACTGTCGTCAACAAATTCGGTCGTCTGCATTACCAAATTAAGTTGGATTGCGGATACATTCTCAAACGCTATATAGATCAAATACGACGTACAGACAAAGTCGAACCTCCCTCTTTAGTCCAATGCAAAAAGAAAGACATCACTCAACACAGAACACCAACCTGCACTAATTACCCTCTTGGTGATTTGATGCAATTTCCAAACTCTCAACCTCAATCAATCCATCATTCCACTCTACCATTAGCTATGGACATCTCGAACAGCAATGAAACGGTATTCTCTCCTGCAGGCGCGTAGCCAGGATTTCTTTGGGGGGGGGGGGTCCGATGTAGGTCCGGAGCAGTGGGGGGGGGGGGTATTTCCACTCTATGCCTACTCTTTTCAGTTTTTAACTACATGTTATTATTATTATTATTATTATTACTATCATCATTATTGTGCGATATCATTCCAATGCGTTAGCGTAGAAATTGAAAATAAAAAGTCTCCTTCAGAACATGGAAATTAATCTGAAATTTCGGGGGGGGGGGGTCCGGACCCGGTTGATCCCCCCCCCCCTGGCTACGCGCCTGCTCTCCTGGCATGGGACTTCATCACGAAATACCACAATTGAGGAGATCGTGTAGAATTCGCAGAACACCATCGAACCTGGGTGGCTACGTCTTGGATTGAGACATTACTAGTCCTCCATAGGGGCGGGAGAACTATTGTATAACTACATTATGTATCCTATCAATGACACATGTTTCAAAATATAATTTGACTTTTGTCTATTCGTTAAAACTGGGAATTTCTCTCTTGATCTCGAACGAATTCCCACTCGACTACAACAGGCCCCGACCCAACGGCGGCCCACGGATCACCCCGGATTTAGAATTAGTCATTAAATAGTTGGGACAAGAAAATGTTGCCGGCTGAGTTGTTATGACGGTTTTATAATGTTCTTTGGGCAGCTGAATTCAAAAATCCAGTTATCGAATAAATGGAGTATTCGACTATAGCTATTGAAAAATCTAGTTATCTATAAAAATCTAGATATGGCTTCACCATGAAAATGACGAAAAACTGTGAAAAACTGGGGAATTGTTTTAGCTTTTCGCTTATAAATTCGAATGGACGCATCCTAGAAAAAAATATCCCTGAGTAGAAAGAAAGCTGATAAAGTATCAAAAATAATGAGACTATGGCCAGCTCTCTAGCTTTTTTTGTATGCCAACACAGCGCGTTAAAGATGGACCATAGTTTTAAGCTACCTAACCAAAATCAAACGCACTGAAGTTAGCCCCTCGCAGGGCACCCCAAAATTACAGTGCGCCAATAACTCCGAAACCGGCGAAACACGGGGAGGGGGGCAAAACTTCATGCCAAATCCCAGTTTCGAACATTTACATTTTCACTAAGCCAAGACCACTAAGAAAAATTTGCGCTCCACCTCTCTGGTTTTCAAACTTTCGCAACTCTGGTTTTAAAACTTTTGATGCTTAGAGTCTTAGGCCCGTATTCATAGTCGTCACTTGAGTA
The DNA here is from genome assembly GCA_038030265.1 of Corythucha ciliata. Taxonomy (NCBI): domain Eukaryota; kingdom Metazoa; phylum Arthropoda; class Insecta; order Hemiptera; family Tingidae; genus Corythucha; species Corythucha ciliata. Next base: position 40,193,347 of record CM075938.1, on the reverse strand, counting down.
GAGTTTTTACTTATTTCGATCTAAAACAGATGACTCACGTATTAGAACGACCGATTTGAAGCCACTTAAGCAAATACTCAGCTTCAGTGACGTCTATGAATACGACCCTTAGTAGGGTACAATCTCAAGACTCCCGTTCCTTATCTTTTAGCATGTTCTATCCCTTTACTCCGTACATGATTTGAAGGAACAGTTGTACAAGCCTGCCCGTTTCTATTCCAGTTCGAACAATGGGTTAATCCTTCACCTCAGCACCTTTATCTATGGCTTCAGTCGCTTGTTCATACACTTGTATAACTCATGTTAAATTAACGAGTAATAGGGCGAAGAGGCGTAAATTACTGCGTTACTGGACGAATAAAGTTTCCTGTAACCGTGAAGTGTACAGAGGAAGCAGATTATTAGCGGACGGTTCCAAAAATTTAGCGGCCTTTACATAAACTTTACTAGGATGCTTCAAACAGATTTCTATAGTTTTTGCTGCAATCGATGGAGCCCCCAATTGAAAACGAGACCAATAGTGCATTTTGACATAAATCAAATGCACTAAAAGTGACACCACTCCATATTCCGAACAGAAACTAGGAACGAACACTATTTCCAATTCCACAACCCTATTGCGAGGAAATTTCTGTTTCTTCGATGCATCGAGAAAACCAGCCTTCTTATAACCGATCGTTCCTTCTTAAAACTTCACTTAAATGTCCTAAGTGGTACTTCAACAAGGTGCGGTGAACCAGAAGACGACTGGGCAATCAAACTGGGCAACTAAAACCAAATCGTTCTTGGTGGGGCTCGGAGAGAGCTTTAAATTGCACTCATCGAGTTTAGTAGCCTTACTTCCCCATCCACGGGGAGAGTCCCATAAGAAAATTTATTTTTCGTTTGTTTCCCGAGTCGGTGCGCAAAACGTTCTTAGCGGTGCCTTGTGGTAGGGGATCCCAAGCGGGGATTTCGGGATTTACTAAAGCGCGTCAGATTAACATACCGCGGGACACCTTGTACCTAGTTGATTACTTCCACCAATTATGAGCCCTACATAATTGTGGCCGCCGCGCTCGTCAAGGATAAAGGATCAGATTAGTAAAAAAAAAAATGATCAACAGACATTCTCGAAGGCGTCAGATTAAGGAAGTGGGAGTTAATTACATACTAAAAAGTCTATATTCCACTAATCTGACAATTTAAGAGTGACGCAAAGAATGGGAAGGCCTACAAACTTGAAAAAAAAAAAAAAAAAAAAAAAAAAAAAAAACAATCTTGACATTCTCGAGCGTGGCTAATTTTTTTTTAATTTTGAAGAGAATAATTCAAGGATAACGAAAAATATAATAATCTGACGATTTCCATAAGCCGAAATAGCAAAAATTCGTCGATAAAGTTTAGACATTATTATTCAACTCATGGGGCCAATTAAGTAACACTTAGCGCAGGCGCTATCTTACCCGTCTTGTCTGAAAACATATGTTCCAATTCGGAGAGGACGGGTGGATAGCGCCGGCGCTAAATTTCACTGAATAGGTCACCATATGTGTTGAATAATGAAGTTTAGAAAAATTGCACTTTTCTCTCTCATATCAGTTGAATAATGTTATCTTTATTCAACTATTGTAGAAAAAGATCCTTTACTTCACAGTTTCAGTTAACCTCAACTTACTCTTTCTAAAATGGCACAGAAAAGTAGACGTACGCACCAAAGTAGCGAGATTTTTTTTAACTGTCCGATTAGGTGAATCCCTCCAGATAATCGTCAGATTATGAGAGAGCACGTCTAGGACGACTGTAGGATTAATATATATATATATATATTAATATGACGCGCTCGAGTATTTCAATATGGCGACTTTATTCGCACTTTCTATTAAGGGCCACGAGTTTGCGTCAACTCCAAATCGTCAGATTATTGAATAAGAGCTTATTTTAGGTCCACTTAGCATCCCCTTAGAAAATCTGACGCGTTCGATTAATTATTATTATTTTTTTTTTCAACCCTTACGTACGTACGACTACCCCCATCATGCAAACGATCCGATTAACTTACATACTTTATTAGAAATACATGGAAATTAATCCTGTCGCGCTCGAGAATGTCCATACAACAGTTATTTTTTACATTTTTGAAAGCCTATAGCCCCTCCCCCACCGATGAAAAGGTATACATTATATTATTATAACAATTTTATATTTTTATCACCTAAGCTTTGCCTCTACGGCCTCTACGACGCTCGAGTAAATCCCCATTTAGCATCGTGGGCTCCCCTACTATTATAGGTGCCTCAAATTAGTTTGGTCAAAATTAAAATGTACCAAAGTGGGGGACTGTCATAAAGTTGGTCCCCAAAAATGACCAGACCGGTGTTATTTTGCCATCTTCAGAATGGTGCACTATCTAAATATGATGGTGCACCACCATTTGCACGGTATGAGAACGTTTGACACGTTTTTCGGTTTGACGGAGGTTTTTCACGTTGGGGGGGGGGGGTATATCAGTGCGGTAGATTTTGGCAATGTTGGAAACCATATACAATCTTTAATGCACTTTAACGGCTCGATCAAGAGAGCTAGAGAGCTGACTTTGGTCTCTTCTGCTTGAATATTTCAACAGCAGGCGTTTTCAAAAGGGATGATTTTGCTTTAAAGTACGTCTTTTCGGAGTTATGAGCGAAAAACTAGAACAAATCCCCCATGGTTTTTCGCCATTTACATGGTGAAGCCATGTCCGAGTTTAGTCGATAGCTAGATTTTCGAACTCAGCGGCCCAAAAAACATAAAGAACCGCCGTAAAAACTTAGCAGTTCTTTCCTGGATTCACTAATTTTTGTCACCATAATTATGAACGGACTAAAACGCGGCTTGGGAAAAATATCAGAATTTGTTTTTGTTTTTTTTTCTGGGCGCCCCTAACTTATATCCCCCCTTGTGACCCTTCCTTACCTTCCTTATAGCCCCCCTTATGTTTTCCTCATATGTGGCCTGTTTATTTTTCGAAAGAATACCGAAGATTTCCGAGGCACGGAAACTTACAATTCAATGTTCAAGCAGAAAACTTCTTTGGACCCTATCAGAACCTGATTGGTTTGGATTTAATACGTGAGCTACAGTACAGAAAAAGCACCAGTCAAGCGCAGTTTGACTGATAAATTACGGTAAAACGAGGCACGGAGCCGGCTGGCCTCGTGAGCACCCAAAGCTGGAGGGTTAGCCGCAAAACTACATCACTCAGATCAAAATATATCTGCCAAATTTTATGTTCCGAGTCTAAATTTTAAAAATTGCAAGCTTGGGTGTTTCTTTTTGTTTTTTTTTTTTTGTCCTAAGAACCCGGGCTAGCCGACTCCGGCAGTGCCCCTAGAAAATATTTCCACAAAATTACATAATTGGAAAGCTAAAAATCTGCGAAATTGCCAGTTTTGACTCTAAACATTTGCAAAATTGCTAGTTTCTGGTCTTAATACTTACGCGAAATTGTAAGTTTCAAGTCTACATATTCGTGAAATTAATAGTTTCTGGTTTTTACTCACGCGAAATTACAACTTCTTGTGTAGGTATACATATTTCCGTGAAATAGCAAGACCTGGGCTCTTTTTTTTGCTTTACGAATAGCCGTGTACAATTGCGACATTTAGAGATAAGAATTTGTGAGTTTGTAAGCTCAAATCCAAATTTATACAAAATTATAAGTTTCCTGGCTGGATATCCACGAAATTGGCAGTTTCGTACTTTTTTTGCGGCGGTGGAGTGGAACTCAGAGTAGCCGGTCCGGGGACACCGGTCCATGCCTGATGACCCCAGGAGCGATCAAACCTCGAAGAATATCCTCCCTCATAATAAGCCTATGATAAACGGTCCCTAGGACTGCTTCGTGCCACAGAAAAATCCAAGATGTGGAATTGACAATTGCGCCTAAAATTTACTAACTGGCTATTCACCCGAAAAACGGCATAACGGACCATTCGTGCCCTGAAATAACAAAACTGACTATTCACGCCTCATAAAATGGTGGAAAAATTTATTTGGTACAAGGAAAATATTCGTTGGCTTGGCGGCAAACGAAGAATGCCTTAGACTTTTCAATAAAAGGGGTTTCGCGCCAATAAACATTCTTTGTATGGGTCTAATGTAAATTTATTTGTTTCGAGAATCCTTGCAGGATTGTTGAAATAACACCACTCATTATCGACCAATGAACACGTATTATTTGGTGCAATGAAATATTTCGTTTCACGTTCGGTGGTCGATAAACACCAATTATGAATATTACAATATTTTTTTTTTTTTTTTTTTTTTTTTAGTGAAAAAAACTGACCATTCTCGCCTTATAAAAATGTACGAACTGACGATCCGTGCTTGAAAAATGGCAAAGCCGACCATACGCGAATCAAAATAATCTAAATGGGCCTTTGAGCCCTAATAAAATGGCAATATACTCCTGATCCACAAATGACCAAAAACTGACCATTCACGCTTTGAAAATACTCAAACCGATGATCGCGCTCTGACGCCAATGCGCTAGGGACTCCACAACCTGACAGTGGCCCTTGGGACTCATAAAACGCGACCGGCTCAAATCTAAACATTTTGGAAAAACAATGGTTAGAAACGTTCTCAAAAACAACTGTCGATACTTGCATGAAGAGCTCATTCCTCCCTCCTTAAGGAGGCGGACCCCCCTCCCACCCTTATGCGTTTTGGCCGGAGCTAGCTGTATTTCGTAATTATGGCTCGCTGAGGAATCCTGAAAATCTGTCGAATTCAACGGCAACTCGAAACGCTAATTTTTGGCCACTTTTTCTTAAGTGCGTTATGGCCAGAATCGGCTGAAATCAAAACACTTTGAAAAAAAAATTAATAAAAAAAAACTTAAGAATTGCTTTTTTTGGACCCCGTCCCCCATTATGAATCTGCGCTTGCTGGTACGTGAGCTACAACTCGGTTTGCACATTCCTCCCGTAACATCCTGCAGAAGCACTGGTGTACCTACGCTTTGCGTCATCAACTACCCGCGAAATTTCAAGGCCTTTTCTTTTCAACGCCGCCGTCAAAATAAATAAAATATGGGTCTCGTTTTTCCCGTATTCTTACGCAATACTAACAGGGGACTCAGGGACTGCTGAAAAGGATACACGCACATTCATTAAACTACTTTCTACGCGCTCTCACTTTCGTGTGGGGCACTGCGACTGCGAACACTCGATTTTTTTCACTCTATCTCTGTATGATATTGTTAGTTTTGATGACTAAGTCGTTTTTCCTTTTGCTCTCATTTTTTAATATAGTAGAACCCTCCGGAACCACTCTGGGGCCACAGTCCTCAGGTTTTACCCAAGGTCGGCACTCCTTTTCCCTTCAAAGCGTAGCTTTAAGTGTGTAATGTAAGCATTTCGAAGAAACGGAAATTGTGTGTACTCCGAACAAGTACTGTTGGTGTGTTGGTCGTACGGTGAAGGGGTTGTTTGAGTGACTTGATTCTCTCCAAACATATACACCCCCCCCCCCTGTCATGACTTCTTCTTTGTTGCCTTGTTGGTTACTTCAAACCCTGAAGCATTAGCGAAAATATGAGCGCAGAACAACAGCCTAGTCAAAGGATGTCAGGTATTCGATTAGCTTGATTGTCGAGAGAAGTTGTTTATGAATTCGTGTAACGACCGAAACGTTTTTTCAGCGGGGTTTCGTCGAAATTAAAACGTAGGACGTTGAAATGGAAAAGGGGTAGACAGTCGGGGTTTCACGCACAGTTTTCACCAGGTGAATCGGTAAAACCCCAAGCAATCAATTGTTGTTTTTTAACAGGATAATTGTGAAAAAAAAAAAAAACCTTCGAAACGCAGTGTTCAGAAAAATCAGCATCATTGCATTAATGAAAATACGCACACGAAAGAAATAAAATGAACGAACTTAACGAGTTGTTGTACGAAAATGGGGAAAAAGAAAAGAAGGAAATAATAAATAAGCTGACAGACAAGGACGATGAGATATTTCATTTTTATGTGTTTACCACACGTATACGACTATTAGGAAGAGGTACTGACATCAATGACTTCGGTAATCGAAAAAATATTTTAGCTATATCGTGGCTCTCAAAAATAATAAATTTGACGAGAAGCGATTCATTTATTACTAAAAATAATAATAAAACCTAAAAAGTGAAAACGTCGAAAATTCAGTGAAGAATAAATTCGTCGGGAAATGTATTTTGTAAGCCAATGAGGCTGACCAAAACGCATTTGTAATTACAAGAAACCGATGGCCCTATCCTGTTGACCGCTAAAGTGTTTTTTTTTCCTTCTTCACCCCACCGTATTTGAACCCGCGGAGCTCATATAGTCCTAATGTATTTTTCTTAATCCGGAGGAGTTCGCTTCTAGCTCCAAAATCGCAAGAATTATCCACTATTTTATGGGGCTTTGTCCTGGCTCAGTCCCAGAGGGTGGGCGAGCTTTTTCATATTTTTCGAATCCATCAAGCGTATAATCAAAAATTTCGCGTGATAGGGGGGGGGGGTTAAATGTGTTCTTGATGAGATGACTGAACATTAGGGATGACCAGTTTTCCCCAGAGGGTAGTTGAATAGTTTTCCAAATAATGAGCTAAGCCTTCACAATGTTTCGTCTAGCGTTAAGTGTTTAAAACCTACTTAACACATTTTTCTGTTAAGTGACGTTGCGTTTGTATTTGTACCTACGCTCCTTAATAATCAATCGTAGCTAACTACAGTTTATTTGTCAAAAATTGTATCTCCGGGATTCCGCGGTGAAACTTTCTATAAAAATAAAGGGGAAAAGTGTAGTCAAACAAATATTTTCAACGTTCACTTCAAGAATTATGCCTCTTGTGAAATAAGACAACCTGCCGCTAGGATAGCATTAAATTGAAGGCAACTCCTACCTTCAAGAAGATGGTGAGCATGTATAAGAGCTTGAAGACTTGTTTCTGCATTATTGTTGAAGGCTATATGTATTAGAACATTCCTTTACTGCATGACAAGAAAAAGAAGCTTCAAGAGCAGCAATGGGTGGATAACTAGTACCGGATATCCGTCTCCTGCAGTCCAAAATTGAACCTGGCTTTTCGAAATTGTGCCAGCTGAAGCAACCCATAGTTTCCATCAACAAAAGAGATATTGATTCGTTGATCTGTGTGAATCTCGAAAAATTGAAGAATAAAATAACGTTTTTTTTAGTATGTATTTATCAAAATCCAATGGCCCACTCACTTAGGACTTGGTCCTTGTTAGGACTTGGTCCTAACAAAGACCGGGTATCATCTCACAATCAGTTGTGAAATTTTTAGTCATTCTTTCAAGATAGAGCTAAGTTCAGCAATTTTCTCGTTAAACAATGAGTTTTCGTGACGAATCATCATGGTAGACACCTCGCTACCGTTCCAATTAACAATAATATAAGGCTGCTAGCTGTCCCCCGAAACACGTGCCATCGTATTAAGGGTTCTCGGCGATAGTTGTACAACAAACCGCACTGCGCCGAGTGCTGTCTGCACTGAATACACGGGGCTTCACGCGGTACGTGTAAGTTAACTGAGCCTTAAAACGGTACATAATGTCTAAAGAACAACTCTGCCTAGTTTTATCGCTTTTTAAAAAAATTTCCAGGCACTTTTTTTTGGGATTTTCATTCATTCGTTGCTTGGACCACGAAGAAATTCCAAGGGAGAAACCATAGTAGGGGAAGCTTCATATGTGAAGTTTGGTCCCACATTATTTTTTTTACCCCCGTGACGTCAATTTTGATAAAAAATTCCTTAGTTTCGAGCATACCTCTGTAAGTCTATTTACCTTGGGTGAAATTCACCATAAGTGACCAAGGTGACTAAACTTTTCTATAGGTACCGCAGATTTCTCCCTGACCATCAGGCTGGCGGGGTGGGGAATGACGTCATCGGCAGTCCTTTACTCCCGATTGCTCACCCTAGAGCAGCAGAGCAAGTTGATTATTTGATTCTCTGTGATTAGGGGAGCCCACGATGCTAAATGGGGATTTACTCGAGCGTCGTAGAGACCTATTGGGTTGCAAAGCTTATATGATAAAAAGATAAAATTGTTATATGATGCACACCTTTTCATCGGTGGGTGGAGCGGCTATAGACTTTCAAAAATGTAAAAAAAAAAAACTGTTGTATGCACATTCTCGAGCGCGTCAGATATTTACAGCATCAATTGCCTCCGTATTTTTAATGAAGTAAGCATGTTAATCTGACAGTTTACATGGTGGGGGTGGTCGTACGTAAGGGTTGAAAATGAAAAAAAAAAAAAAATTAATCGAGCGCGTCAGAGTTTTTAAGGGAATGTTAAGTGAACCTAAAATAAACTCTCATTCAAAAATCTGACGATTAGGAGGTGACGCAAACTCGTGGCCCTTATCAGAATGTGCAAAAAAAAAAAATCGTCATTTTGAAATACTCGAGCGCGTCAGATCAAGATATATATGCTTCATACTGGCGTTCTAAACGTGCTCTCTAGTAATCTGACGATTATCTGGAGGGATTCGCCTAATCTGACACTTTTAAAAAAATTCGCCCTATATTTGATGCCTAAGTCCTAGTTTTCTGCACCATTTTCGAAAGAGTAAGTTGAGGTTAACTGAAATTGTGATGTAAAGGACCTTTTTCTACAATAGTTGAATAATGATAACATTATTCAACTGATATGAGAGAGAAAAGCGCAATTTTTTTAAAACTTAATTATTCAACACATATGGCGCAACCTATTCAGTAAAATTTAGCGCCGGCGCTATCCACCCGTCTTCCCGAATTCGAACATATGTTTCACACAAGACGGGTGGGCGCTAAGTTTCACTGAATTAGAAGCGTGCAGCTTATCTTTCGGAAGGCATTCGTGTTATCAATTCAGTGTTTTCTCTTTGAGAAATACTTTTATGGTTTATTGTAAGCTAGTTGTAGAATTAAATTAATACATTTTTAACTTCTAGATGATAGCTGAAGTGAAGGAGAGGCTCGGTGAGCTGAGGGCCCTCGTCGGAGGGTTCGACCCAAGTTCAGCCGTGGACTCGGAGTTCTCCCATGATATGTTAAATTACCTTGAGTGAACGAGAAGACTCACAAATAATAAACAAAAAAATTTCGCTCCGGCAGCTGGCGGTCGGAAAGAGTGCATTTCATTTTGTATACGGATACCCTAAGCCGTCCCAGAAGTAGTAATGTTGAGACCATGATTTGTTTCGTTTATGTTTGACCCTCCCTCGTACTGTTTGCTGCCGGGTTTGTTTAAGCTGAACTTAATGGGAATCAAAGGCTATTTCAAAATGGAATCATCATACCGAATATAATGCTTCTGGAATCAACTGGTGATTTGTAGGGATTTTTTTACCATTTTAACCCCTATTTTCCCCCCTCCACCTTGACCGATTTGGCCCAAATGCAATACCGACCGGGGCCTTATGACTACTGATTTTTGTGCCAAAGCGCGTTCCGCTAAATTAATTTCTACGAGACTTATCGTGCTAACAAGGCCTCACACTTACTTCCACCCCGGGGACATCGCCCCCTCCCCCTCGACTTTTTCAAAAAATTAAAATGGGAATCAAAGGCTAGTCTAACATGGAGTATACGTACCGAATATGATGCTTCTAGAATCAACTGGTGATTTATAGTGATTTTTTTACCATTTCAACCCCTATTTTCCCCCCCTCCACCTTGACCGATTTGGCCCAAATGCAATACCGACCGGGATCTTATGACTACTGATTTTTTAGATAAAGCGCGTTCTGCTAAATTAATTTCTACGAGAGTTATCGTGCTAACAAGACCACACACTTACTTCCACCCCGGGGGCACCACCCCCTCCCCCTTGACTTTTTCAAAAAATTAAAATGGGAATCAAAGGCTAGTCTAACATGGAGTATACGTACCGAATATGATGCTTCTAGAATCAACTGGTGATTTTTAGTGATTTTTTGACGATTTCAAGCCCGCTTTTCCCCCCCTCCACCTTGACCGATTTGGCCCAAATGCAATACCGACCGGTGTCTTATGACTACTGATTTTTGTGCCAAAGCGCGTTCCGCTAAATTAACTTCTACGAGAGTTATCGTGCTAACAAGGAAACGGCCATAGAGATATACATATATAAACCAATATATATAAAGATATATATATATATATATATGTGAATTCCGGAGACCACTGAATTCGTGTTCTAGAGGTTCTGAAACATGAAAAAAACATGACATGACTCATGTTTGCCACCATCACGACGAGACCAATAGTGCATTTTCAGAATGAAATGCACTAAAATCACCTCATCACTATACAAAACTACGTATTCTATGCCTTCCGAAAGATAAGCTGCACGCTTCTAATTGGTCCCAAGAGTTGAATAATGACTAAACTTTATTGACAAATTTTTTCTATTTCGGCTTATGGAAATCGTCAGATTAGATATTTATCGTTATCCTCGAATTATTCTCTTCAAAATAACAAAAAAGTAGCCACGCTCGAGAATGTCAAGATGACTTTTTTTTTTTTTTACAAGTTTGTAGACCTCCTCCGTTTTTGCGTCACTCTTAAATTGTCAGATTAGTGGAATATAGACTTTTCAGCATGTATCGCATGTGTAGCAAGGTATCCGCAGTATGTTAATCTGACGCGCTTGAGAAAATCCCGAAATCCCCTCTTGGGCTCCCCTACTATTATAAATTCTCAAAAATCACAACCCAATGACAATTAATAATGTACTGGGTCCAGCGCAAAGGTGGTTGGGACTGCTCGTGACGTAGGTGAAGGACAGTAATGGCCGAAAATCTGCCGCACCTATTGGCGATTGTAGCTAAGGGATACGATGTCTGGCGGCATTTCAGAGAAGCATTAAGTCCGGTACTCCATGTGATTTGTTGTTGTCGTTTGACAACAAACTAAAACAAAGGTTTTCTACAATGAGGAAGTTCATGTATCAAAAATGTTGGTCAGTGACACTTTTTTACTGTGAATTACGGCTAAATAATCCGACGGTGACGAGGAGGCCTCGATATTGTACCTTTGGCATCACCGAATCAAGAAAACAAGACGGTTATGCAGGTGCACAGTACACACGTACAGAATCTTTCACAAGAAGCAAGAAATTTCGAAAACACCGATTCAAAAACGTTTTCGACCATTTTGCTGAACCCATGCCGTTCTCTGGGCACTAAAACGAAACTGTGAGCTGGCGAGTACCAATAAAGAAAGATAAGGCGCTCGTGATATGTCTCTCGTCGGGTGAATCCAGAGGAAACTACTGTGTCTTTTGTTGCTCTTCCCGTCGTAACCGAGACACAACAATGTAATTCCATTGTTTCCCAAAAATTGAAGGTTCAACAGTATCAGCTATCAATTAGCCCAGTGTTGGGAGAAAGTCGACTGCCGAAAGGCTTGGGAGCTTGCTTGACGTTTGAGTTTAAATGTATCAGAAACCACGTTCTTCTGTTCTCGTCACTTTAGGCCAACTGACTACTTTTTTCCCATTATGTTACGGACGTTGACCACGAAAAGACACTTAAAAAAAACACGAAACTTGTTATCATTTAACATATGTAGGGAGTACCGGTTTCATTATCACACGACACTAGCGCCGCTAGTGATAGCTACAATCGCCAATAGAAAGTTTAGTCACCTTGATAAGTGACTCAAAATACGATACATTAGGTAGGTTCGCTTTTTTCGTGGTTATCCCGACTAATAACAAACCCCCCTACCCACACTCATAGTAGGAATAATAGTGGAACGGGGAAGGGTTGTGGACGAATTCTTGTGTTGGAAATGTATTTATTAAATATTTACTTATTACAGAAATTATTTGGTAACACTTCGTTGCAAGGAAATCATTCACAGAGCAATCAATTGCGTAAATAAAGGCTTTACCACGGGTTCCTTTCCGGGTGATAGGATTCCAACACGTTGGGACGTTGGAAGTGGAAAATGCAGGGAAACCCGGAGTATTTCAAGATCCGACTAATGCGGCTGAGAAATATTGACGTCCACTCTTCATTGACATGTCTGATTAACACTAATTGTCGTTAAATCTCACAAATTGCAAAAAAGAACAAAATGAACCCATAATGCATTTTTTAATGTTGCTGAGGGATACTGTTTGTTGTGAGTCGAAACTAGTAATCGTGACGTCAAACTTTTGCTGCGTATTATTGAAACTGAGAGTGAAAGCGTGAGTGCCTTCGAATCATCCATGTCGTCGTCTTCGTGTTTGTGCCTCATTCGCCGGTTAAAAGATAAGCCAATTCATTATGTTCATTTTTATAATAATAGGGAGTTATTGCATAGCCGTCTGACGCTTCACGTTTACGGTTATGTGACGTCTCCATAAGCGTAGACGTTTGAGTCGGTGGAAAAAGAGTTATTGCAAATAATAGTTGCGCTAAAATATGATCACATGGTAGGACATAGATGCAATTAATTGCTTCACACAAATTAATAAAACATCCCTTCATACTGGTCTTTAAACGTTTGTGATTAACGCTTAAACTCAAAATCCGAATTTTACGCTTATCATGGCATCACATAACCGTGAACGTTAACCGTCAGACGGTTATGCAATAACTCACTAATAATAAATAAAAAAATCGCTCCGGCGCAGCTGGCGGTCGGAAATAGTGCATTTCATTTCGTTTATATGGATACCATAAGGCAGGGGTGGCCAACCCAGGGCCCGCGGCCCAAGAAGTGACTCGCGGAGCCTTTCACAATGGCCCGCCCGTGGTCTGCAGTGGTAAATTATCATTTTTATTGTTGGATTTAGGCACCCCTCGGATTTTTGTGCAAATGGAAAACGGTCCAGGGCTGAAATTGAGATAAATGGCTAATTCACGGCTGAAATTATTGAGACAAACCTCTGATTCAAGGACAAAAGTGAGAAAAGGTGCTAAATCACGAATAAATTAAGAACAATACATAGCTAATTCGCGATGTAAAAAGTTACTTCCCGGCTAATATTGAGAAAAAGCTCTAAAATCACGGGAAAAAGTGTAAAAAAACGGTAACTCGCGTACTAAACACGAATTAACAGCTAATTAACAGATGAAATAGTGGAAAATTGACAATTCACTAATGATTGTAAGAAAAAACGATAATTCGCGCCTAAAATTACGAAAATATAAATTCTCGGCTTGTTCAGAACGCTAGTTCGTGGCTCAATCCAAAAAAAAACAAAAAAAACCGCTAATTCATGGCTAAAATTGAGAAGAAGCGTGGACGTGTGGGGGGAAAAACGCTAATTCGCAGTTAAAATGGAGAAAACGCCAATTCGCGGCTTCTGAAGGTAACTTCGTGGCTGCAAGTGAACAAAATCGCTAATCACGGCTAAATGAGGAAAATGCGCTAACTTGCAGATATAATTCAGAAAAAGCGTTAATTCGCAGTAAAAATTGGGAAACAAAACTCTCCTTCACGGCTCGCAAGGAGGCTAAAAATAGGTAAAACGCTTATTCACGGCTAAAGTCAAGAAACATGGATATTTATAGGGTTAAATTGATAACGTTTGCTAATTCACAGAAATAAATTGAGTAAATGGCAAGATACGGTTTCCAGAGGCAATTTTGTGGCTAAAAATAGAAAATATAGCTCTGATTTACGGGGCTAAGAAATCAGGAAAAACACACAGGAAAAAAATGCATTGCTAAGATGCTAATGTATGGCTATGCATGTATAGCGTAGCCACCTACATCCAATCTGTTCTAATTTGAACGCTGGCCGCAGTGCCTATAGCCGGCCGCAACATCGCCAGTCCCCGTTTCGCCCTCGTGCACGGTTCTCATCGGTTCTGGTGAGCCGCGGGTCCTCCCCGTCTTGGTCTTGCCAGAACGGGTAGAGAGCCGGAGGCGCGGGAATCGTACATCGCAGTGCAGTAGTAGCACCTCCGCTCCCGGCGAGGGGCGGTCCATCGGCTCCGTACTCGGCTCAATTGCCGGGCTGATGAAACCAGGACCAAGTAGCCCTGGTGGCTGAAGGCCTGAGGTCGAAACGGAGACTGGACCGCACCTTGGGAGCAATCTTCATGATTGTTTGGTTTGGTGGCTGCATATAGCCCCCTATATCAAATCTGTTCTAATTCGATTACATTCTTTGATGGCATCTGCCACTGTTTTCGTCACGTCCAAATCATCAGGCAGGTCATTTTTCTCACTATATTAGTGAGTTATTAGGGGTACTCAAATAAAAATCAGTACTTCGGTAAACCAGTAAACAGATGTTATAAATCTCGTTTCTTTAGTAACGCATAGACAGGGGGGGGGGTGGAATTTTACTTAATTACAGAGAAATACTCCTTTACAGGTTTACAGGCTGATTATTTGAGTGCCCCTATTGTATGCGCTAAGAGAGAAAAGTATGCAGATTGTTGCACTTTTTACGTCACTGGCTCGTAATCTGTTTGGGAAGAGAAAACCGTTTCGCATTTTTTGTTTATCTTATGACATCTTCAACAGTGAGAAAAACTTTCCTCATGCATAAATTATAGCGTTTTCCATATGCATAAAATTCTGCAGTTTATTTCCACTCGTCCTCTCAGAATTAAAACATAATTATGTTTTGTTAATGGTGAAGACGGGTGGAAATGAATTGCTCTGGAGCAGAATTTTATGTAAATAAAAAACGCTGTTAAATGACTCCAAAGTTGGATCATTTGTTAGGTGTAATGGATACAATACTCGCTTCGCAACCCAGCGGGCCTGGGTTCGAATCTGGCTATTGCCCATTTCAGTATAAGGGCCCCAACGCACTTGCGTTTTTTAAACGCGACGATTTGTGAAAATGTCATCAACGACAGGTCCTCATTCAGTCTTGCGACCACTCATTTCACTACTGCATTCGCGATACTTTGAATACAAGTGCGTTAAGCACAAGTCTTGTTGCGATGGATCACGCGAGCACGTTTTTTTAATCTCCACGTTTAAAAAACGCAAGAGCGTTGGGGCCCTAGGCTGCGGCGTGCTGTGACACGGCGTGGCGCACTCGCGGCTTCGTGTGGGCGTTCCCGGCGGTGTGCGTTCAACAAACCACACACCGACCGAAACGCCCGCGTAGTACGACTGTGAGGTGCACAGTTGGGACAGGATACATAACAAAAATTCATGTCTGACTAATGCGCTCGTACGCAAAGCCAATAAATAAATAAAATTAAAAAAAATAACGCATTCGAGAGACCTGGAGAGCCTTCTGGAAAATCAACTGAAAGCCTAAGGATGCTTTTGAAAGCGCTAACAGGAGCCCAAAAAAGCCTACAGCTCATGTCTCTAAAAGCCTTCTCCCTTTATCGTTTGATGCCACGGCATCTGTCACGTACGCGTTCGTTTCAAACCATTTTTTGAAAAGGTGCTGAACGTTTTCAGCGTTGCCGTTTATTTTTGCAAGTGCACCAAAAATAAACTCAGAATTTTAATTTGTGACAGTGAGTCTTATTCGGTATGTCATTTCCTGAATTCGATCTCCCTTTTAAATTCCTTTGTTTTGCTTTATTTTATTTGTATTTTTATTTTTTGTCATACCGGGCGAAATCTCCTATCATAGCCTTGAAGAGACGATAGGTTCCCATAGAGGACTTGTCCCAACTTTCACTGTACATATTTTATTTAAGTTGCAGCTTGCGGCTATCATCTCTATTTATCTGAACCCTTTTGTGTGCAAGACCACTTTCGTTGGATCCCCACTGTACGAAGGAAAAGCTAAGCGTGAAGGCTACTGTTTCTTATTACTTGACTCAAAAAATATTTGACTCTTTTCTTCAAATCTGAGAAAACTTGGCCACTTTCCAGTAGCAAGAAAGATCCTGGTTCCAAGCTCAAAATTCGTGTACCTTTGTAGCATTATTATATGACATGCAAGTCCAATCATTCCAAGTGTATAGTGGTTTTTCCCCTTCCTTAATCATCAAAATCCATGACTGTAGAAGAAACAACGACATCAAAAGTCTAAAAATTGTCATTGTTTAGGAGTTTTCATTCTTCCATGTTCCCGATCGACCTCTTCCTTCTCATTACATTAGCATTCTGATTAATTCAGTCTAGTAGGTATCTTGCCTTCTACACTTGAGAGGTACTGAAGATGAATTGATAATTAAGAAAAATGATAAAACTAAAATGATTCAACTATGTCCTTCGAGCTTTTTACGTTATTGCCGCCGACTTCATGCCCCCTGCGGACCCGCTGCATGCTGCATAAGTCATTTGAATCTTATTTATAATCGCAAATTAAATTACTTTTTTTTTAATGTACAAAAAGGAAGAGACCGTAAAAATAGGAGTATTTTAAGGACTTACGGTGACATTAGCGTTTATTACTAAAATCTGCCTAATACCACTGTACGTCCTGTGGACCGCCGCGCAGCTTCAGAGTTTATTTTGAATGAGCCAAACTTTCAGTTCTTAAAAAAAAAAGAAAAAGGAAGAAAAAGGCTTGTTTTTGGCTAGAACCATTAGAGAAAAAAAGCCTCGGCCTTGAATTTTTCTCCTCTTCTAATGGGTTAATTGAGACAAACTTTATAGTGCACGGAAATGTTTCTTGACATGCATTTTTGTTCCTTTTTTTATATAATGGCAAATTACATTCATCGGGGCCCCACTTGACGAAACTAATTGTTCATTCCCACAGGCAAATCCCTAGGACTAGAAAGACGAGTTCAGTGAACAGTACTAATTAGGAGCCATAAAGCGTGGAACACTTCGAGAAAGACTCGTGCATTACATCCTTGCCGAGATTTTCCTCCCTGTTTTTCTTGAAGACCGAAAAACATAAGCCTGTCATTTTCCAGGAGTTCAAGGGGAAAACCCCGCAACGCTGGTGACTGATATACTCAAGTGACTTTAACGAACGGCCGGCGGCGGTTCCAGAGAAAACTCGAATGATTCGTTCTTGTTATTGTAACGCACCTAGCTAGAAGTGTTGAAAAACGACGCACTCACTTAGAATGAAATTAATTATTCTAATTTCAAAGGACGAGTTGGAAAGGGATTTCTGATTTCCAAACCGACCCAGTTAAGAGGACAATCACCTGAGTTGTACGTAGAGAAGGGAAATACTGCTCTCCTGGCTTATTTTGTTGAGCTTACTCTGATTTAAAAAGAAAAAAAAGGAAGAAAGAGAGAAAGAAAGGAAGAAAGAAGAATAAAAAGGAACTCTTATTAAGGTGTAAGCATTTCTCCTACGTCCCCTTTCTCATTTTTTATCCTGATCCAAGTATTTTTTTCGTTTTGGTGCAATATTCGGGTTTCATGATTTCAAATTTGAAAATCTGTCCAATTCTAAACAACAATTTTGTCCAAGAAACGCTGGACTTAATTCTTCTCTTCATGAAAAATTAATGCTTTACTCCCTCAAGTAAACGCAGAAAACAGGAAGAAAGTACGCCAATTTCGCGACTTCATCTATCTACCATATAATAATATTTTCGGGAAATATGAAACACACAAATTTAACAATTATGAAGTAGGTATTCACCTGCTGGTCTATAGACGAAACGTAACTTCAACCGCAAGAGAGTTAAAGAAAGCTGGTTGTGAAATCCGCTGGGGATTATCCAAAACGTTCGAGAGTTATTTTCGTTTCGAATCGTATGGGAAATTTTGGTAGAGAGCTCTAGCCCGGCACATCACTTCACCGATTTCGAAGTCATTAACAGCATTATTATGTAAAGGACGAGGAATTCCAGAAATAATCGATGCTGTTTTTTGATTTTGTTTTTCTTTCTCTCTCAGTAATTATTATTAGTACTTGTTCTACGTAGAGAGGAAACGCACGTATATAACTTCAACGATATCTCCCACGAGACTAAAACCTAAGGCTGAGGAGTAGTGGAAAGGAAAAAAAAAGTCTTCGACTTTCGATCTCTTTTTTCCCCGCACCCCACAGTCAACTATCCCTTCCTTGTCGAAATGACTCTCTTCATTTTTTCTCTTTAGTAATATTTTTCCTTTGCTTTTTCGACTTGATGTAAGCGGAAAAACAACATTGACTTAAACGGTAGTTTAAACGTTAAACAACATTATTGCCCGTAAGCTTTAATTTGGTTTTATGCCCACTTAGCTTAGCGTAAATTGAACAAGTTGGCGATTCGTCGTTTATAGCTAAGCCCTATCATTAACCCTGGAGTGGAAACGCGGAGTATATTTTACGCCTGACGTCTTCAACGTTTAAGTAGACGCCGGAGTGTTGGAGCGGGAGGTTTTTCCCTTCAGCTATGCTATCTTTCAAGTGTTCTTTTGGGGAGGGCCGAGGGAACAACCGCCATCTTCGCGAGACAAAGGGCATACAAGCAACTTGCAATTTAAAAAAAAAAATGACGCGTAAAAAATACGCCGTTTACAATAAGGTGGGTGCGACGGCGTAAATTTTACTCCGCGATTCCACTACACCCCTCTAAGGTATTAGTAATTATGGGCTATTTGATGAAGTAGAAACACATTTTAGCTCTGAAATTGATATTTTCACCCCCTAAGTGAACATTTGGCTATAATCGTGAACTTTGTGTCCATTTAATTATTCCTGCATTTGCTTCCCTGCACGAGTGGAGAATGACAAGTTTTGGCCCATATATGGTCAAGTATGGGTGTGGCAAAAACACTGCACTGACCGAGAGCTGGCGACAGTCTCATTCAACCGGAAAAACATAGTCCTGAAACTTCTCCCATTCGTTACGTTTTTTCGGGCTGAATATGAGCGTCTGACAGGGGTGACAGGGGTACTTGTCCTCAGTGGCCCGTCAAATTCCCTAAATGTGGCCCATGAATAAACCTGAATAACTTATTCATAATGTACCTGGACTCGTGGTCTCATTCGATAGGTTTTATGGAGCTGAAATGCGAACATGAGCGTCTGTTGGTGTCAGAATGCCTGAGGCATATATTTTGTCCTCGGGTGAGGCCAGTCAAATTCTCGAAATTTTGGACATGAATTAACCGAATGAACTTAAAATTAACCCATATTTAACCAAAGGTCTTATTCAACACGTTTTATGCTGCCGAATACGAAAATGACCGCCTACCAGGGGCTTTTGCCCTCCAGCACCAAATCAAATCCTCCAAATTTGGGACATTAATCTAACCGGTATAGAACATAGTCATGAAACTGGCCATTGAGGGCAAATGCCCCAGGCAGACGCCTCCTAAAAACCTCCCGAATGAGACAAGTTACAAGATTATGTGTTCTTTTGGATAATTTCATGTCCGAAATTTAGGGAATTTGACTGGCCGCTGAGGGCAAATGCCCCAGGTGGACGCTCATATTCGTATTCCTCTCCACAAAATGTATCAAAATAGGACAAATGTTCTTAGTTGGATAGGACTGTCGCCAGCTCTCGAACTATTAGGGTAGGGCCACCGTATTTATGAACGTTCCTCCCGTCAAGGCATCCTCGATAGAAGCCTTCCATTTTTGGTATTTATGACGATTTTTGGTATTTATGAAGCTTCCTTGACTTTGGCGTAAATCGTCCTTTCAGTCAACGTAACTTCTAACCTACCTAAGTTTGGGGCAACGATATATAAAATAACTGGATTGCTCATCACTGCTGATAACGAATAGCCATAAAATAAGCTCCCATAGTGGATGAGAGGGGTGGAGTTTCAAATTAAGTGCTATGTTGCCATAACTACACAAGGAGAGGGACAGGGTGATTGTCTACCAGGGGACGACCTGCCCCCTCCACGCCCCTCCAGTCCGCTGTGAGCAATCCAGGTTTATATTTCGTTGGTTTGGGCAAGCAACGTGATTCATTATCAGTTAGTAGGCTGGGTGTAACACAATACGGCGAAACGAGTAAAGCCTCTTTACTAAAGAGCCTAGACAAGTCAGGCTTTTTGTAATCGCAGGCTACTTCGATAATGAGCCTGAAGGACTGCCGCCTATTTGTAATAAGGCTAAATAATCCAGTATGATTGAGAAAAAACAGATTTTTCTACAAGAAGGCGGCGTTTTACAAAAAGGATAGGATTATTAGAAAAAGACTGATTCGACAAAAAGTCCTGCGACATACATGTTTACACGATGGTGACTCCGCGTTCTCTGCCGCTTTTTATAGAGAGTAGCGTAATGTTTACTGTTGATGTTCCAAAAAAATCTGAGTTCAAGTGCATCCCCTTTCCATCCTCCTACCTGCTGCGGGAACTTTTAAAAATTCCAACTTAGCATCAGCAGTTCGGCTAAGCTTTGAAACAAAAAACAACACCCGGGGATTGTGCCGCACGTTCTTTTCCTTGCATTTTAAATTTCTATTCACTATTTTGAAGGGTGGAGGATCTCAGCCAACCCTCTCCATCCCCTGGAGCCGATGTCACTTTCGCAAAAACGTCAAGACCATCGCCCAAATTCCATTATCAGGTGGTGGTCACCTTCTCAAAAGTTCGGTCATTTTCTCAAATGTACTCGATTGACGCAATAATACAGAGTGGCCGCTAGCGCCCCTCAAAGTTTAGGATGACCAGACGTCCTATACATAGCAAATATCCCCGAAATTGGGTTTTAAACGAGCCAAGCCTACGAAATTGAGGGTTGAAAGAGCAAACTTCCGTAAAAATGGTTTGTGAAAGAGCAAAACTCACGAAAATTGGCTTTTGAATGAGAGAACCCCGGCCATGCCCTACTATAGTATATTTTTTAGAGTGTCCAGGGATGTCCGAGCTGTTTTTTCATGTGTTCAGGGCTGCGGGAAGAGGTCAAAAGTCTCCTCTTTTATGTCCTACTTTTTCGGCTCAACTTATAATGTCTGGTGGGAGTGGTGGGTCTGTAACTTCAATCATCATCCACGTTCATATTCAAACAAAGTTGCGGGTTGCGGGGCTTAGCCGAAACGTCCCCTGTCCACGTTTCGCTCTCACTGGGTTCTTATCAGCCCTGGTGGCCAGGTGCAAAAGTAGCTTCCGAGGACGCCTGGCACGAAAAAGTAGGACGCTTGTGACAAAATGTAGGACAAAAACTCAGTTAAATGTTAAAATTTTAGTTCAATTTTTGTTGAGCAAAATCCGTGAAATTAGATTTTGAAACAGTTCCGCAAAACTTAGTATTTATAATGTGGGGATTTATTTTTTACCTGCTTTTGAAAGAGCAAACGCCACGAATTTTGTTTTTGAAAAGCGTAAAAATCCGCAAAATTGGGGTAGGAAATAACAAGAACCCGTGATATTGGATTTGTAAGGTTCCAAATTTAAAACATTCATTATGGTTGAGAAAGACACAATTGGAGGATGAAAACACACAAAAAAAAAATTTGTTCGCTTTCCTCCAAATTAGTGTTTCGAATTAATTGAACCTGCGAAATTGATCTTATAAATAGCTGAAGCCGCGAAATTTTGGTTTTGATCAGGCAAATATCCCCGAATTTGGGTTTTAAGCTATCAAAGTCCACGAAATTGGGTTCTGAAAGAAAGAATAGTAAAAGTGGTTGGTGAAAGAGCAAAATACTCTTGAAAATTGGTGTTTGAAAGAGCGAACCCTGTGAAATTCAGTTTTTTAAATCGCGAAAATGGGGTAGAAAATCACAGAAATCCGTGAAATTGGCGCTAAATTTTGAACTTTTGTTTATGGAAGAGCTTATTCAGGAAGGGGTTCAGTGGGTGAAATCTTGTTCTCCGAGTGGACTGTGCGCTATGATCTAACTTGACGGCTGACCTGGCAAAACCAAGTCTGAAGAGGAGGTCGAAACGTGGACAGGGGAGGTTTCGGCTAAGCCCCGCAGCTTTGTTTGAAATGTGATCGTGAAAGATGTTCGAATGTACATACCCATCAGACGTAATAAGTTGAGTCGAAAAAGTAGGACAAAAAAGAGGACACTTCTGGCCTCTCCTGGACACATAAAAAATGAGCCCGGGCGCTACGTAGGACGTTAGATCACCCTACCCTATAGTGAGGCGGGCCTCCTCCCCGATTCGGTTTTGCCACGTCAGGTTAGATCGTAGTGCACAGTTCACTCGGAGATCAAGGCAGCGATGTCACCAACTGAATCACTTCCTGAAGCTCTTCCATAACCAAATGTTTCAAATTTGGCACCAATTTCACGGATTTTTGTAATTTCTTACATAAATTTCGCAATTTGGGGATATTTGCCTGATCAAAACCCTTTCGTAGCTTCTGCTATTCATGAGGTCAATTTCGCAGGTTCGGTTTTCAAATCCAAATTTCTTGGGCTCCGTGATCTTACTAAAATCAGTTTTGCAGGTAAATCGAAAAACAAATTCGCGGATTTTCGCTCTTTCAAAACCTAATTTCGCGGATTTTGCTCATCCAAACCAAGTAAACAACAATTTTAACATTTAACTGTTTTTTTAGGCGTCCTATACTCTTGTGCCCTACATTCTGCCATACTTGGCCTACTTTTTCGTGCCAGGTGTCTTCGGAAACTAATTTTACATCTGGTAAACCTACTTAAAGTGCCCAAAAATGAATATTCTGCTTGGTCGTTGGTTTCATCCAATTTTCTAAGCTCCGGGGGCACTAGTAGGAACCCTCTGAGAAAAAAAAATTGATAAATAAAGTAAATCCCACCTTCATCAATCAGACCCTCGGACAATGCTGAATTGATAAGTGCAGCCGGAACCGGTCAAAACGCTCGCAAAGGCGCTGTCAAATGGGTGTTTCCGCGTTGGATTGACAATATCTTTTTGTCATTGCCGGCTTAAAAGGGGGGAGGGCGAGCCAGGCGACCGCCCTGTGGCGCTGGAACCAAAGAGGCGGACGAGAAAAAATTCTCCAAAGAACCTCAATTTTCTTTATGAATATGTTGCGCTTTATCTTGATCATTAAAAGCTGTAATTCGTAGCTAAAATTACGAAAACGCGAAGTCGCGGTTTCTAAAGGCAATTTTTTTTTTTGTTTTTTTTTCTTAGTATGGCCTCCGTTTTCACAATTGGCCAGGGCAGAATTCATGAATGAAAAATGACAGTAAAAAGCCGCTAATTCGCGGCTACAATTCAGAAAAAGCGATAATTATAGGATAAAATAGGGGAAAATCGCTCACTAACGGCTACTATCAGCAAACAGATGAATTCACGGCTAAATGGAGAAAAATCGCTAATTCACTGCTAAAAAGGAGAAAAATCACGAATTCACCGATTAAATTAAGAAGAAGCGCTGAAGTGCAGTTGAAAACACGCTCCGTTAAAGCCTATTTGTGACATCGTGACTGAAAGTGAACAAAATCGCTAGTCAGCGGCAAAATTAGGAAGAACGCCAATCCGGCTCTAAAGCTGAGGCAAATCGTTAATTCGCGACTAAAAAAGGAAAAAATTGCTGATTCGCAGCTTAAATTGAGAAAAAGCGCTAATCTGCTGATTAAATGAAGAAGACCCCCACAATTTCCACGCCAGATTAACAAGATGGATTTTCTCTGTTATACGCGAGCGTCGGGCGTGGCTTATGAGCAGGCTTGGGCAGTACTTAATTGTAAGGAATTGCAAGTACATGTAATTAAGTACAGGTAAATAATTGCAGCTGATAGAAAAAGTAATTAACACTGCCTTGGTTTGTAGTTTCGAATAGCTAGCCCGTGCCTCAATCCAACCATCCCGGCATGAAAGCGTTGCGGGCTTGATTTAAGTACGCAACCCGCAAAGCTCTCATGCCGGAACAATTGGATTGAGACATGTGCTCAGCTATTCGAAACTACAAACCAAGGGAGCGCTACTCGCTGCCTTGTATTACTAGTCACCCCTTCAAAGCGTTTGAGTATCCCAGTCACCTTGAGATGGTCAAAGCTCAAAAGAGTTATTACTCCCTGCAGCGTTGACGCAACCGTGGGTCGCGTCTTTCTGTATGCTCGGGTGCTCCGCACACGGGCAATTAGCCCGTTCGCTGGCACTTGAGGAATCCTTCAAATACAATTTAGGTGCATACTTACTTTATACAATGAAAAAAGTAGGTTACGCTGCTGTTGCTGTTGACATTCGTTCAGAGTTCCAGCCTTCCAGCTCTGATTTTAACACATTTCAGGGCAGAAAAAACACTTCTCCGGAGTAGACCAAGAAAAGGGAGGACCGGATACAATTTATGAAGCGTTTTGGACTAAGGGAAAATATATTCTTTGCAACTGCAATACTCACAAGCCAGCTTACTGTACCTCATAGAACAGCGCAGATCTCAATCAGTGATTCGACGGTCATTCGCGATCTGCGTATGAGACCGACTTTTAACGCTAGTATAAATGCAGGTTCCTCCATGAATAGCTCTACATCTGAAATAATTAATGTTATGAAGTGGACTGTATAATAGGGGGGGGGGGAACTATATTTATTAATGATTGGGAATGATTAGCGTTAAGGAAAATTAAGAGAGGACTCACCGCAGGTATTTTTACTAGGAGGTCGCGTTCCGGCCGGCGTTCACCACAAGCGTTGGGGTCGTAATCTCTAGTTCCAAATCGTAAGATCGCGGGGAGGGAAACGTATCTCCTTTTTTCTCAAGCGGTGGGATAGGTTCGGGTGAAGGGTAATAAGGGGCATTTGGCGGGGGTTCACGGGAGGGGTTTAAACGTTTGGAAAAACGGAACATATTCCCCCCACCCAAAATGAATGATTTTGTTTTATAGTATTCAAGAAGAAAAGAGTAGGTACTAGGAGTAGGGTTTACAAGGGGGTTTATAACTCAAAATGCAAGCTGAGTTGCAGGAAAACGAGAAAAAAACAAAAAAAAAACATAAGACTTCTGCTAGAGGTGGAGTCAAATGGAGAAAATAAAATGAAAGGCCTAATTGACAAAGGGTAGGAAACGAAAAGGGTAAACTTCGATTAATATTTGTCGAGATTTATTCAGTAGGGAGAGGCACCACCTTACTTGCTGGCCTCACCACTATTTTGCCTGAGGGGGTGCGAATTTTGACGACTCTTACGGTTTCATCTTGCCCGGGGAGAGGTTCAAGCACGCGCCCTATTGGCCACTGTGAAATCGGGGTTCCCGGCTGGAAGTAATAAACGAGTGAACCTATTTGTAAATTTGGCGTGGGGACCTGCCATTTGGGGCGTTGTACTTGGGTATGAATGTACTCGCGTGCCCAACGGTTCCAGAAAGACTGAACCATTTGTTTGGCCAATTGCCATCGTTTCAGACGGTTAGTTGGGGTGCGACTCAAGTCCTCCTCAGGCCGGGAGAGTATCGGACCACCGATTAAAAAATGTCCGCGGGTAAGGTAATCATAATTATCGTCAGGGCTGGTGGAAGGGGTGCAAAGGGGTCGAGAGTTTAGGACTCCTTCAACCCGCGTCAAGATCGTAATGAATTCCTCTAGTGTGAGCTTCTGTTCCCCTACGACTCTACGTAAGTGATGTTTCACCGCTTCAACACCGGCCTCCCACAGTCCCCCGAACTTTGGAGCCCATGCGGGATTAAATACCCACGAGATTTCGCGAGTTGCGACGTAGTGAGCGAGTTCCTGGTTAGTACATGATAATAAACGATTTACCTCGCTTATTTCTCGGGACGCCCCACGGAAATTACTTCCCTGGTCGCTATATATGTGTGAGCAAAGTCCTCTTCGGGCTGTAAATCTATCCAGGGCAGCAAGGAAATTAGCTGTAGAAAGGTCTGTCACAACTTCTAGATGTACAGCTTTGCACGCACCACCACCACCACTACACCATGCACACGAAAATGGAAATAGCACTTTGAGTATCGACAAGATTTCACCAGAGAGGTTTTCACCATGAAGGGACCGCCAATATCAACACCAGTATGGGTGAAACAGCGACCAGGCTGCAGACGTTGTGATGGGAGATCACCCATTAGCGGCTGGAGGGGCTTTGCCTGATAGCGATAGAAGCGAAGGCACCGGAAGATGCAATTTCGTATCAAGCTACGAGCTCCAGGGATCCAAAACTTCCCATGAAGCAATGATTGGGTAAGTTGAGGTCCACCATGACACGAAAAAACATGAAGATTGTCGATCAGAAGTCTTGCAAGGGGAGACTCTCGAGGTATTAGGTATGGGTGTTTGCTTGCATCTGACAGAGCAGAATGGCGCAGACGTCCCCCCACCATGACAAAACCGTCGGGCGAAATGAAAGGGGAGAGTGAACGGTATCGTACTATCGTTTGGAAACCGGTCGGTTAGATTCCAACAGACGAATCTCCGATTCTAAATACTTAAATTGGGTGACACGAGTCGCTAGAAGCAAACCTGCCCGATACTCGCGAGCCATGAGATGACCCAATTGAAGTTTTCCACCCACAGGATCACGAACCTTTGCCTTCAGATTTTCGAAGTAGCGTAAGACATACGCGAAAATGCGTTGTACTTTAAGGAGACTAGATGAGCGATCTCACGTAAAATACCATTTTAAAAACTGGAGAACCTGCACCAAATTCAAGAGAAACAAAATTTAGCAATTCTCAATTCAAACGCTGAAAAGAGATGAAAAATGAAATAAACGCCAGGAAAATATTTGAAAAGGAGCCGTTGCCGACCACGACCGTTCGCACAATGAGCCGAGAGGAACCGGATTCGACCGAAGAAGCGATGAGTAGAGCTTTTTTTCTAACGCGCGAGAAAGAGAAGGAAACTGAGCTTTACGAAGACCCGTGGGAGTGGACGGGAATGGGAGGGAGGGAGATTGGATTCTCCAAAGTTAGCGCATCTGTTACGCTATTAAGGCCCAATAGATCGCTCTAGTATTCTTCTAGTTCAATGGTGTCAAACTCAAATTCTCGGCGGGCCATTACTTGGAAATTGTAGGGCCTTGGCGGGCCGCTTGACTTTACCCCCCCCCCTCCAACGTTATGCAAAACAAACTAGAATTAGGTACTCGAGTATAAGGAAGTTTACTAATTAAATAATGCATTTTCAGGACATTTTTTTTTTATTTCCTGCAGAGCGACCTATTATGTCTTGTCTAGCTCTCCCATAGTTGTTTAGTAAAATTTTCTCAGCCTCTTTAAATTTTGGGGGTACGGTTCTCCTACGTATGGACTTACGGAGTATACAGTATTCAAGAAGCGGTTAACGAGGAAGTGGGCCATCACGATACATTTTTACAGGCAATGTCACGAGAAATCTCTTCAAAAACATATGGTCTTAGCGAAAATTAATCACGGAACAGGTGTTTCCAATGAAATTGTGCGCGATATTGTAAGAAAAATCGTGTACATTATCATTAAAAACGCCTGTTCCGTGATTAATTTTCATTAGGATCTCATGATTTTGAAGAGATTGCTCGCGATATTGCATGGAAAATTATTTCATGTGAATGGGGCTTTAACCCTCCCTCACAAACCATGTGTTATGCCTCTGTGGATTTTATGCATCATATCAAAACGCTTCATTTTCCGAAGGAATTGTTTGGTTGAGTAGACTTCGCAGAACGCATACATAGAGCTTTCGAACACACTTTGGAGCAGGAGAATTTTTTCAAATTAATTTTATATTTACCAGCAACTATCGACAGCCGGTTCCAAAAAATAAAGAAATAAAAATACCCAGGGGTGCTCGCGGGCCGCATAAAAGATGCTCGCGGGCCACATGCGGCCCGCGGGCCGCAAGTTTGACACCCCTGTTCTAGTTGATCACAAACAGACCTCCTAACTCTCCTATGAACTCAGTTGAGTGAAATTATCGTTGTTTAAATAATTTTTTTTTCTCCAAGAAGGGACTTTTCCAAGAAAAATATTTCCAACAAGTACTATTCCTTCATTTCCGAAGAAAAATCTAGTCATCGGCGAATCTATCGATGACCGGACGCCTCGCCACTGCCGGGGGCCTCCCTTGGGTCGGCGCCCCTATGCGTAGGCGGTCGCCTACCTTGCCAACCCTTAAAAAACGGTCCGAGAGTACGGTAGATACCGCAATATATCAGCTACTCAAGGCCACGGCTCAATACATTTGCAAATTATAAAATCACAGAATCCTTCCTCTCCCAATGTCATAGGTTACCGAAATGATACACGAGTATAGGGCCATACACGGTTTAAAACTAACAGAAAATTGTTCTAGACTGTGTTTATTTACCTACATTTTATAATTTCATGAGTTGAGGTCAAAGGTCTTTGAAATTCCTTATTTTTTTTTACAAACTAAGCTGCAGATTAATCTCAGCCTTCGTTGAACTACAGGTTAAAATATCAGACCCTTACGTCTCTGTACTCCTAAATGTTTGATTCGTATTACATACCCTATGTACAACAATATTATGTATATTATACATTTCTCACTATTGAAACAAAACGTTTTACGCATAAATAATTAGTATTTTCTCATGCATATTTTGCCCTCTGCTACAAGTCTACCAGTCGATAAAAATCAATATATTGCTTTAAATTTATTTGTAAGATATATTTTGAAAATTACGCCTGAAATAACGATATTTCTTTGACTTTGTAAAGTTCAGTTTTAAAACGCTAGAGTAAAGCTTAGAACTTAGAAGACACTACTCAACAGGTATTATTATTTTAATCTTGTCAAAATGTCTATTTTGATCGTACAACAAATTCAGACCAAAACCAGTCGTTTCTTTCAGTATTCCTAGGTAGAATTATGGCTAGTTCGGAGGGAGCATACAAACAATAAACGATTCGGACACAATCATTGCACATTTTTAATGGGAGGGGTCAGGTCTATTTCAATTCAGAATCCCAAGTTGTTTTTCATTCGCGCCTGCTTTCTCATACCGTATTTAAAGCATTTCCCGAACCAGTTCCTTTTGGTGCATACTTTTCGAGATTTGAGTACGAAACATTTCGTTTGGAAAACGTTGAAAAATAGTTTTCCGATCAAATGGGAAGCACCGGTGTCGGCCATCTTCAGACAAGTCCTGAACCTGAAAGAAAAATTCGGTTAGATATACATAAAATATAAAGTGTAGAGCAAAAAAAAAAAAAAAAAAAAAGATAAAAAGGCACACGCCGTAAACTAAGAAAATATTCGGAGCATATACAATAAGGATCTTTTTGTTACTATCCGACATATCAGTGTTTGTTAACGTTTTACTGCGGGAAGAGGAACAAAGAGGGGAATTTTTCATGCATGCGCCCCCCTGTTACGAAAGGACTCTTTTACTTCTCATACCGGATAGGGGAATTACTTTCTAACTACGCTTTATTAAAGCATATTTTTGAGTCACGAATTTCTGGTTAAAAGAGAAATATGTAATCGGAGAAGCGTAATTCTAAGGTACGTATCGCTATAAGGACGTTGAAATCAGTTATTAAAGGACATTTCTTTTTAAGAAAGAGAAGACGCTGACATGATGTGCGTTTGCTGACAATGGAGTACAAAAAATTACTTGTCAATATTACAAAAAAAAAAATCAAAAGGACTATTGGGGAAAGAAACAGAAAACTTATATTTTGGAATGCTCCCTTTTTTTCTTGACAAGAGGAAGCGGTTGAGAAAGTGTTAGTGGCTTGCTTCACTGATAAAGGAGCAGAGAAATTGAAATCGAGTGGCGACAAGAAGAAATGAAGTGTGGCTTCCTAGATATCGGGTGGGACGGTTTATTTAGAGAAGTTAAGGGAGGAATCGATTTGCCTTGTTTGTGGGATGGAGGGAGGGGATGTAGACAACGACAGTTTCCGCTTTCACCAGACACAATACATTAAATGGTCTGTTTAAAATGGCAATCTAGGGATTCGTGACAGGTCCAGGAGTGGGGGACCGGAGGCGTAGGATTTACCGTGCCGGGGTATCTCTGAGGTATTGCGGGTTTTTTTAGGCGGAAGAACCTTATTCAAACGCGTTTTAAGTCTTCTCACCCTGGTTATGACGATCAACCGAACGCATAAAAAATGAGATATCCCGTTCTTGACACTTTAAATTTACAGTGACCATTTCTTTACAAGGGAGATTTTTTATTTGCGAGCGTTAAAAAATGTCCCACACCCTTTCCGAGATGAAAACGGCGTCATAATTAACGCACTTCACCCTGCACAAAGAGTGACAGAAAAACGGAGAGTTTACGGCTTGTTTTACAGCCTTTAAGATATCAAAAAATCTCCTCTTTCTCAATCTTCCCTTTTTTTCCTTACTTACATCTCCAGTTTCACTACCACTACCCTCCTCCAAACAAGAGACACTTAAATCCCCTCTCGACATTGTTACGCTGATGACACGGTTACAATTATCAACCGATGTCTATTGTCTAAAAGCCGTGGATAAGGAAACTAAAGGAACAAGACGAGGCAGTTTTACCCTTTACAATAGAAACGCTAATTCTACTCGAATGCTCAGTTGCCGTGATTTCTCAATTAAAGCCTTTTTACAGACACAGTTTCGAGATGGTTTAGGTGGAACAAACTTAAATCACACGATAGGAGGTGGTAACCTTAATGAATATGAAGATACCAGCCTAAAAACACAGTGAAAATATAGCTGTTAAAGTAAAATGTAAGCCAGAAACGGTACACATAAATCTGAGGGGTAATTGACAGTGTTCGATTCGATTAGTTATAGATAAGACCCTTTTTAAGGATGCTATTCGACTGGCTCCTTTGTTTTATTTTCCTCTATTCTTTTCACTTTTTTTGTATTTATCGCCACTTCATCAATAAAAGAGAACGTTGAATGACGAGTGACTTTTGAACGTTCCTGACCATTCTCATGCAGGAGCTACAATTAAACTTTTGTATTATCTATAAAAATTATCGTTCCACAACAAAAAATTGTAAGACCGTATACAACTTCCTCTTATTGCTGGCAGACTTCCTTCGCGCAGGGTGAGGCTGAGAGCTAGAGCGACGGTAGATTTCGTGTGGGAGGGGAATAGAGTTGAATGGATATAATGAACAAATCTGTCGCCGGTATTTTAATTAATAAATTAATTAGACTGATATTATCCGGACGACGATGGAAGGGCATAGCCCAACACGGTTCGAGTTTCGAGAAAAAATGGCTCCATTTTTTGATAGTGTTAGATCGAGAAAAAATGGCTCCATTTTTTCTCGAAACTCGAACCGTGTTGGAATAGAGTTACTTCAAAGGGGTTATTAGTGCGAAATTTTGTTTTCAATGCAGCGAAACCTACTTGCTGCGCTTTTTCAGGTGAGCCAGACATGTGAAATTGGTTTTCAATGAACCAAGGCAGCGAAATTTTGTTGCTTCATCAGGGAGCCAGAAGCCAGACCTACGAAATTAGTTTTCCGAATGAGCCAACTCCACGAAATTTCATTTATGAAGAAGCCGTAACCTCAAAATTTACTCTTTTGTGCGGGCAAAATCCACGAAATTGTTTTCTCGTACCAACGCCCCCTCCCCTTGCGAAATTGGGTTTTGTGATCGCAAAGTCCACAAAACTTGGGCTTTGAACTAGACGTTTGAAACTGGACCATCGAAATTGACTTAGGGACCCAGTCCCGCAAAACCGGAGTCAAAATTGGGTGAGTGGGGCCCCAGTGAGTGGGGAAAGTCGGTTCTTTGAGATCTAAATCCACAAAATTTGGGCGTTGAAAGGGCTAGTCCCACAAGCACCAAATCCCCGGAATTTGGGCTTAAAGAGGGGGAACACCGCAAATTCTTGCCATCTACGTGAACAAGATGATAAGTAACAGGATAGTGCCACTGGAATCAACTGTTTCTTCTCCCAAGTTGGCTGTTTAGAATCCCGCGAAATTTGGGATTCTGTGAA
Organism: Corythucha ciliata; assembly: GCA_038030265.1. Lineage (NCBI taxonomy): Eukaryota > Metazoa > Arthropoda > Insecta > Hemiptera > Tingidae > Corythucha > Corythucha ciliata. The sequence continues at coordinate 40,161,797 of CM075938.1, read as the reverse complement.
ATCCTAATCCGCAAAATTGGGTTTTGGAAAGGCTAAACTCCACCAAAAAGAAAGTGTCAAATCCTGAGTTTGGGTTTAAGTAAGTGGTGAAAGGGCATGTCAGGGCCTCTAACGTACTGATGAGGATGCGACGAGGGGAGGATCACCCGCGAGCGAAAAGTCAGCGGGGACTCAATCAGTCAGAAAAGAACGTAGAAGTTCCCTATACCCAGGCCAGAAGTAGCACTTTGAACGGTCCAAAAAACCAATCCATAGGAATTTTGTTCTATTTCTAAGCCTTTTTGTGCCACATATCCTTTAAAAACTTTGAGCCCACCCAACCGGAAATTACTCAAAATGATGTTTTTCAAATGCAGCCACAAATTGCCCTCCTATACATATAGTAACACTTCAATCTAAGAAACAGCAGCGCAGGAATTTCGTGTTATTTTTGTGCCTTTTTGTGCCATGCTCACGTCATTGGGCCGTTTCTGGTAGGCCTCAAAAACAAAGGATGACTCAACTCAAAAAGGCTAAAGAATAGCACAAAATTCCAGCATTCAAAAAACGTCATTTTGAGTCATTCTGGTTGGGCTCAAACATTTAATTGGTGGCACAAAAAGGCACAAAATTCCTGTGTGTGTGTGTGGGCTGAAATTGAGAAAGACGCTAATTCATAGCAAAATTGAGATAAAGCTCAACAATCTGTGGATAAAATTGAGAGAAAAGTGCTAATTCGTAGCTGACATTTGAGAAAAAGCGCTCATATACAGATAAAATTGCAAAGAAAAGCGCTGGTTGGCGGATAAAATCCAACAAGCGCTTTTCCGTGTCTAATAAAATTGACAAAAACGCAAATCCCCACTTCTCCGGCTGGAGTTGAGAAAGCGTCAATTCGCGAATTCGTGAAGCAATTCGTAGTTGAAATTGATAACTATAAGCTGCTACTCGGCTGTTACACATATTTCATAAAAACGCTCATTCGCGTTCCGCGGATATAATTAAGAAAATGCGCTAATTCCATCCATGCTAAAACTCCGAAAAATCGTTCATACGCAGATAAAAATGAGACGAATGCTAATTGACGGATAAAATTGATTTAAGTGCTCATTCATTTATAAAATTTTTTGCGCTTATTCGATGATAAAAGGGCAAAACACGCTAATTTCATGAAACAATTAAGTAAGGGCACTCATTCGCTAATTGAGAAAATACAAAGGCCCGCCGCAAATTGAGCCCACGCGTGGGTCACCCAAGCTCAAAAAACAGTTAAAAGACTATTCATTTTCAACTGTTTTTTGAGCTTGGGTGACTCACGCGTGGGCTCAAATTGAGGCGGGCCTGATTCGCGGGCTCTTGAGGCAACTGCGTGGGTTGAATTGAAAAAAAATATATACACAAAAAACGCTATTTCGTGGCTAAAAGTTTAGAAAAAGTGTCATTACTTGCAAAATATTCCCTGTTTATTTCCGCCCCAGACTCCCACCTCAGAAATAGGAATAGGTCCGCCACTGATCAGTTCACACTCTTGCCCCCTCCCCTGCCATCCACGTCAGTTTCCCGGCTGAATACGCCGGGTGTGACCGATATTTTGCCGCTCATCTTGGCGTTATCTACTAAACCATGCGCCTTTCAGCGACGCCAGGAAATAGGCTTTATAGAAACAAGGAAATTTCATGAAGACACTGTAAATTTTGATTTTTGGGACCGAAAATTGTAATTTTGCACATAATTTGTAGACATTAATTGACTCGAAACACTTTATGAGGTGGAGAATGTGGGGGGGGGGGTGAAATCTCAACTGTTTAGTGCTTATATTCTTGCTCCCCCAAAGCCGTCTGACTTCCGCCGCTACTTCGGGCACTACTTTTTCTAATTTAACCACGAGGAAGGACGCAGTAAACCATTCTTGAGACAAACGAGGCGTATTTGAAAAATGTAGTCCTTCTAAAGTGGATTTTATTTTAGTCTAATAAAAGTGGATTTTCTTGAAATTGCTCCACTCACTCAGACTCTCCGTAATATGCATATCATTTTTGCCATTAATTTTTATATGGTTTCGTTCGAACCGTGAACCCCACTTTTGGGATGGCCTGCTGCGCGAGAGATTTCAAGAAAGAAACCTCATTAGTAATCCTCCTGCGGGGAGTGGGGAATCAGCGATTTAATTTTTGGTCTCTTTCGTGATGATTTCCAATCCCTTAATTAGATGCCGGTGAATTGAAAAATATTGAAATAAAAACTGAAATCTTCGTTTTTTCAAGCAAAGCCCGCCCAGAGGTTCTCTCGTAAATGTTGAGAACCATACGCAACACGCCCAACCCTCCCTCCCCAGCACGCATCAAACGATTGTCCGTCCAAAATTTTAAGTTGACAATCAAAGAACTGCAATTCTTTTTTTTTCTCCTTCAAAAATTATAATTTTACTTTTCTAAAAAAGGGCCGTTAATGGCATGAGCTCTTATAAAAAGGGGTTACATCAAAATGACAAATTGAAGTCGCCATATACATGTAAACGCAGAGCATGCTTATTATTTCAAAGGCAACGCTAATTTCTCTCGGGCTGGTATTGTCCACTAGGGAATATCCTCCTCCTCATTTTCTATTCAGTCTTTAAAAATTTTAATTTGCCTGTAAGAGGAGAGAGGACGAAGAATAGATGCGCTCCCCACAAGAATTTCTCTCTGTTCTAAAAGGTTCTGTCTTTTTTGGAGCTTTTAAGTGAGAGATCCTCTCGGCCAACTCACCTGACATCCAACTAATTGGCCTGAACACTCCCGGAGATATTGTTGAAGGTGAACTTTTTATTATGCTCTGACTACAAAAAAAATAACGCATTTAGGGTCTTTAAAGAAGGTTTTTTTTTTTAACGGATTGATAAATGTGACGAGCCTACATCAACGCGCCTTGTAAAACGAACAGCCCGTTTGTCACTAAGAAGAAGTGACAACCCCTTGGGGTCATGAGATTTGTAGCTGATAATTAGTTTATGCCGGCAGCTCGATTTACCGGTCGGTTTACAATTTTGAGAAACTTCTCCAAACAACCTAAAGATGAGAAAACAGTGGAAACACCTTCTCTTAACGAGCTTGTTTTAGGGACAAAGAGGAAAGAGCTTCTAGTGCTGATTTTAATTTTGGTGTTTAACAAGTCCTCGGGACCAGCCTGTGCAAACATTTGATTCTTCACCCTCTCGTAGCTAAGAAACTACCCAAAGGATACCGACTATTTGGTGGTGAAGGTGGTGGTAATGACGGTGATGGTGGTAGCGGTTGTGGAGGGGAAGGGGAAGTCTGGGATTTGTACACACGCGTAATTTGACACTGTTCTTTCAGGTTCTCTTCTCTCGGGGGAAAATATTGAGGGACACAAAAAAATATTATAAACTCTTCAAGAGTAAAGCTTCACTTCCCCGCAGCTTCGCCAAAGATCTGTGTAATGTAAATGGAGTCTGTGAGGAAGGACCCCCCTCAAGGGACCCTTCGCCTTTATCAGATCATTTCCTAAAGTTAGGGCGGCTGAGCTTCGAGGTCTAATCTATCAATCATTTAGAAACAATAGCTTTCTTTTTTGATATTACTTCACAATAATTAGGCGGCCACCGTACTCACGACCTTTTTTGGAGGTCTTGGGATGTCAAAAGATAGACACCGAGGGATCTGATGAAGTACGTATCAAACTTTTTTTTGTTGTTGTTCTTCTATTCCACGGCCCTTGCCGTGCAGACGTTAACGGAACGAATAGCTCACGAAAGTATTAAAATCAAACAAGTAGCGCATCAAGATACTCCTTATAACGAGGTTGCAGATTTTTGTTTCTTTTTTATTGAGATGTTGGATGAGCGGGAGACACATTTTATGGGTTTACTCTGCGTGGGGCAGGAGCTCCTCGCAACAATTTACGACCTTAGTGTGGACAAGAATAAGATTCAGTCCGAACTTTTCGCAAAAAGCCTAGTGCTGTTAATTTCAATTTGTTATTAATTAACACGCTAGAGGGTCTTACAGCGAGTCAATTTTCTTGAAACGAATCCTAATTGTGCGCCCAGGCGCCAGGAGTTTCTTCCTCATTAAACAAGGAAAACCTGTTTAAAAACCGTCACTTTTTTGATCCAGTTATAAACTCGATTTTTTTTACTACACAAAACTTGGCCTATAATTAAAGATTTTGACCCAACTGGGAGAGAAATAAAGAGGAGAATAGAAACTCAAATTTAAATAAGTGAAAATGATTGGGATAATCCCCCTACGCAAGATGATGACAATATCTTCCACAATCTCACTGGAGGTAGGAATCCCCATTGTTCCTCTGTACATCAGCCATAAATTATCGTCTAGATAACATTTTGTAAATTGTGCCTTAGGGGTCTTTTTTTATTTATTTTTCAAAGTATGCACTTCTCGTAGGAAGGTACAGTATCCCGGATCCCCTTGAACTTGATCCCTTTTAGATCGTCCTATATGTACTATAAAAGGGAGATGTTTAATAATGAAAAACAAAAAATAACAGGCGTTGATGTTAAAACTAGGGTTGACGTTTCTGCCCAATTAATTCCAAACCAAATCTCCCCCTTTACTTTAACTTGGTATAAGGGCTGAGTCACAAAGAACACGATACAAATGTTACTGCCGAGAGCAAGTGGGGGGGGGGGGGATGCGTGTCGTTATTCAAGGGCTCGGCGATTTGTTTCGGACTGTCATTATACCAGCGACAGTGCCAACGTCCGAGTCAAGACAGACAGTATGATGTTTATTTCATAATGAAATAGCGGCGCTGATGCGATCAGAGTTTTACTCTATTGCCACTGATTGTCCAAGATTAATGCTGATGAACGCATTGAGTTGACGGAACCTTTATCAAGCAGCCATGAGCCAAGACATATTTATCACACAAAAATATTTTCCAAATTGACTTATAATGCTTTCAAGGGCGAGCGAATATGTTTGCATGAAGTGAGATCATGTCGCAAAACGGAGTCTCCTTGAACACCTCGGATGGAAAGGCAAAAATTAGAACGCTTTAATATAGCAGTACAAATGTAGCAGGGAGGGCTAAGCGTAGTTTGAACCTCACCAGGGCCATTGTTCCTCGAAAATTTTGACAGCTCGATCCGGTCTCCTTAATATTTTATTACAAAGTTATCCTTGTCGAATCTTATAATTTATATTAACATGGATAATTCGACGCGATTGACTTGGTTTATAGTAAGAAGCCGCGAGTGACTTGTCGAGGGCTGGGGGGTCGGGGCGCTGCACCATGGTACCGGTGCTATGAGGGTGCAACTTCAACAACATTGAACTATTATTTGGGCGAAATATATTTGATTTTTATGCCCATTTTCTCATTCTTGGTTGATTTGAAGAATTCCTGAGGACATTGTGTTACTTTTTGAACAAACAAAGCGTAGAAGAAATGTTTGATTCTTATGCTCTTATCGAACACAATTTTGGAGTCAAACAGTGAACGTTATAGTCTTCTTGGTATGAATTTCTGGCTTTGTTGGCCGGAATGAACACTACGGGGCAATATATGCACTCATCTCATGCCAATCTCGTCGAGTGGTTTTAGCTTAGACTTTTCAATGAGAATTCAAAGAGACTACGACTCTCTCGATAAGATCATTTGCTCAGTGGTGAGGTCATATAATGCCTCACTTATGTATACGCAAGTGCGGCTATTGGCCCAAAAATCGACCCATGAGCAAAATGAAAATGTCGGTCCAAGACTTTTCATTGGGGATTATGGAGAATCCACAATCACAGTCCTTGAATTTGAGGAGATCCAGTATATAGCATACCGAAAAGCTTTAAGATGGGAAAAAGGGGATTTTTAGGTTTTATTGTCATGAATTGGGAACGTGAATTGCGTTGGACGGGGAATTCTCTTTCGCTATAAACATGATTCCCGAAGTTTCCGCAGGTCCTTGTAGGCGATTAAAATGGAGAAGGCGCGCTAATGTGCTGTTTTTGGAACAAGTACGCATAACTAAAAGTTTAGACAAAACACTATAATATTCGGGACAAAGCCCCCATTCGTTGCTAAAATTGATAAGATGCTCTTGATTCGCGTTTTTCTCGTATAATTTCAAGACCAAAAATGAGAAAATATCGCTGATTAGCGGTGTATGATGGACGCCACTCCACCGTCAAAATGTATTTAAAAAACGGTAATGTACTGCTCTTGGGACAAGTCCACGGGTAAGCTTTAAAAAAGCGCAAATTCATGAGGAAATGTGAAAAATGGCAAATTCGCGACTTAAAATGTAAAAAAAACGGTAAATACGCGGCTAAAATTGAAACAACAACAAAAAAATCACAGCTAAAATAAGTAAAAGCGATACTTTACGGCGGAAGAGAAAATGTGCAAACGTCGTGGTTTCTGAAGGAAAATTCAGCTTAGATCGGGAAAAAACGCTAATTCATGCCCGAAGGTGACAAAAACTGCTAATTTGACGCAGAAATAGAGAAGGACGCAAATGCACGGCTAAAAAAGAGAAAAGAGAAAAGAAACCGCTAATTCGCGGCTAAAATTAAGAAAAACATTAATTTGCAAATATAAACGCAATAAGTTGCCGTTTCTGGTGGCATTTTTGCTTAAAATGGCGAGAGAGAAAAAATTCATGAATGAAAGGAGAAGAAAATCGCTAACTCGCAGATAATGTAAAATAAAAACAGTGAATTCCCGGGCGAAAGTGAGAAAAAGGCCTTGGCGTCTAAAATAGAGGAAAAACACCAATTTGAGGTTTATATAGGAACAAAATCGAGGAAAGGCGCTAATTCTCGGCTAAAAGTGAAAAAAGGGCTAATTTCGGGCTAAAATTGAGAACAGTGTAAATCATAATTAAACGCTACATGAAAGTTATTCATTATTCTGACACTAAAGACTGGTTTATATACCATGCCAGGTACGCCTCTCCGTACGCCTAAAATGTTGGCCGCGAACTGGCGTTTGTCCTCACTGTAGCCGTTGATTAACGCTTTTTCTCAATTTCATCCGCGAATTAGGGTGCTTTTGAAAATGTAGCCGTGAATCAGCGCCTTTTCTCGTTTTTATTCGTGCACGAATGAATATGCCATTTTTGTCCATGTCAGTTGCGAATATGCTTTTTCGCTCAATTTTAGCCCCGAATCAGCTTCTTTTCTTTTATCATTTTAGCCGCGATTTTTTAGGCTAGGGTTACTATGCATGCGATTTCTGACGAAAATTTGTACGTATTCCGACGAGGATTTCTCTCCCATAGTGACAACTTTCATTGAAAAACAGACGTTTATGTTTGTTTAAGCGAATTCGTCAGAGCTCGTCAGAACACATTTTCGTCAGTAATCGCATGCATAGTAACCCTATAGCCTTACGCCCCTTTTTCACGAGTGAGTTTTTTTGTTCAAAAATGTGTTGAATCTGATCACAAACAGCCCATTTCAGGCAGGGAACACACGTTTCGCTACAAGAATCTCAATTTTTTGACGAAAACCCCTAAATCTGTCAAGTTTTTCCTAGAAACTGACTATTTGCACCAGACGCTGACCCTTCTTCGAACATAAAATTATATTGTTAATTGTAGCTCATTTAGAACCTAGCATGTACCCCACAGGAGATCTTTAAAATCGGTAAAGGTCAAGTCCGGTTTCTTGGCCAAAAAATTGATAATTTTGGGGCATGGTATGATCATTCAGTTTGTTTGTCTTGAGACGACATCATTTGAAGCTTTTCGATTCATGAAAACACATTTTTCGTGGGAGAACTCCTTTGATGGACCAAAGGGTATTAGCATGAGAGCACCATTATGGTAAAGTCATTTTGATTGCAATTTAAAACGTCATTTTGGTCGAATTTCAACAAATCTAATGAAATCTATGAAAAAATCATTCAAATAAGGGGGAAAACTTGACAAAAATTAATAAATAGACGTATTTTACCTTTTATCGCACGAACAATGGCTCATTGTGAAAGGACTCGTATTCACTCGGCTGAATTTACTTGCCAGTGGCGGTATGCTCATGGAGCACTGGTCGTGACGTCGACAACATTTGTCCGTCGCCCAAAACCCTCCCAAATCGGCGTATTTTCTTGCCCGATTGCTCGGACCGCACCAGTTCGTTCCGGGAGCAATCATATTGTGACTCATGCTCCGTCTATATACAAAATCAAGGTACAATACGTCAATTCATAAATGAGATTCGAAGAGAGTGGGGATGGGGGCAGGGCAGCGACAATTTTGAAACCGCTGCATATACTTACTTGTGACCCATGGCAAGAAGATCGTGGCTACGCCTTCTGTTGGCTCGATAGCGGCTGTGGTGTCTTGGTTTCGATTTATAGAGCGACCTCCTACAAAGGTTAAAAAAAAGGGCTTCTTTAAAATTAACGATACAACAAGGTTGAAAAGAACGATAAACAATTTAAAGGCACGCTGCATGATGAATGGGAAAGCTTTTTTAAAAAGCTTAAAGAAGTTTAACGCCTCCGGTCAACAAACTTGTCATTGTGCTTGTGATTAGTTTCATTTTGGACCACTTATTTTTTTATTTTTTTTTTTGAGCAACTGAAATGTGCCTATACTTTCCCTCAGATCTCACGAATGTGCTGCTGTTACAAAGTCATTACGGGAAATCACTCATAATTTATTGTTCCTGCTCAGTTCATTTAGTGAAGTGATAACAAAACTTTAAAAAATTAAAAATAGGGGTTTTGCCTGTTTAAGAGGTAACTTTAACGACTGGACATAAAAGATAGCGCCGTTCCTTCAGTTACGGGCTCGTGTGTTGTAGATTAAAAGGCTGTCACGATTCCGAACGCCTTTCTTTTTGCCTGTCCTCCTTATTTGATAGTTTTAATCATTTTCTTTTCATTGCATTCTTCGAACGGGTTATGGTTTGTTTTTATCGATTGCATGTTTCTAATAACTTGAGCGTGATAATCATTTTTACAGTGCATATAGGGAAAATGGTTATACGCATAATTAGAGAGTGGTTCACTTCACTCATCATCATCATGCAGTTAAATTATTACGAATATTAATCTGAAGACATATAATAGTGGGAAGGGTTGGTGGAGGTGTTGGTGGAAAGTACAAGTGTACTACTCATGAAATTGATTTCGTTTTCATCTGACATAGTGTGAAATATGATACCCCCCTCTCCATATAACTACTGACTCCTGTTAAAAACTCAAAATCGGCGCACCATTGTGTTTTTGTTAATAATATACCTTTGCCGAGAAGATCGCTTCGTTTGATGTCGTAAATGTCGTTTGCACGCCCTAGAAACGGCAGCGAAATCGAGCCAACCCGCCCCCGCTCCCAGTGCCATCGTTCCAACAGCGGTTTTATTGTTGATGATGTTGACGTTGGAGGCGGCAACTGTTGTTCGATTGTGGTGGGTGGCCGCCGCCTCTCGTCTAAGAACCGCCTCCGCTCCCGGCCTGTGGCCGATGTCGCAAGAAAGCAACTGCTCCTGAATGTACATCGTTTCAATGAGTCGGTTGCCACTTGCAATTTCTCGGAGAACAAGCCCGTCCCTAAACAAATATTTAAAAAATGCTAATATAGGATAATAATTATAATCATCAATCAATTATTGTTCTTTTAATTTGTATCGTCAGCATAATAAAAACCCCATTAAGAACTCCTGAAATTTTGCAAAAAAGGAAAAATATTTCGCAGGATTCACTATTCAGTCTTTTAAACCAATAAACTTCAACCTGCTTCTTCAACACAATAACAAATATTTCAGTTGTCTAAAATAGATTTACACTGGGGCAAGTATGAAGGGGTGTTATAATTTTAACACGGCGTTTTCTCGTCAAAATTAAAATGATTGTCACGTGGACCAGTGTTATTTCATTTCATATAACACCCCTTCGTACTTGAGCCCCAGATATCGTCGGTTATAAATGACGTTCTTTTAATATAAGCCCCCTCCCCCTGTTCTACTGTTTTGCTTTCAATTAAAACTTGCAGTACAACACAAATAATATTAGCCACGCGGGACTTGTCTATACTATGCCAGTGAATTTAATTTAATAAATTTATCTTTCTAATGACAAATTTAAAACCTCGTCGTTTCAGAGTATAGACGGCCACTAATTTTAAACACGCTCTTTAAACATACGACAAATCGTTTTTCAAATTCAATGTCCCTTCGAATGCCACTGCACTTGAACCTCTCTATTTTTAGTGTTGTGGAAATACATTGGGCTCGCGCGGGTCTCCCGTATTTCTATTGATAGATTTAAAAAGCGCTATAAACTCAGTAGGCATTGTAACGTATACTTTGCCAAAATAATAAACCTCCCGCGTATTTTTTTTTTTTTTTTTTTTTTTTTTTTTTTTAAAGCTTGACTTGAGTTTTAAAACCGTAACGCTGAAAAGAAACAGCTTGTGACTCAAGACAGCAATACGGGCGAGGTTTAAAATCACGTTCAAATGAGTCTGTGGAAGTTTCCTGTTTTTGTTCGCAGACACAAATGGATGAGGTCAGCGTATTTAGAACATGCGCTAATAGTTGAAATAGATCGATTGAAAAATGTGATTGACAGATATAAATACAAAAAAACACGGGCGCCCTAATTTTTAAGGGATTTCTGTACAATGCGGATGACCTTGTGTGTGGGGGCGGGAGGGTAATCGAAAGATGGTGGAGAAGTATTGTAACATTACTAAATATTAGACGGGGTAAATTAAATACTACGCTCTAAATCTGAATGTATATGTTTCGGAGTAGATTTAAAAAATACTTTTCACTTGACATTTAGTAGGCACAAAACGTAATAGCGATTTCCATTCAACACACACCACAAGTGTATAGTGGTATAGTGCAGCGTCCTCTCCATAAACATATGTTTTAATTCAGAGAGGACGGGTGGAAAAACTTACACCACACGAGTGTATCGCATTAAATGGAAAACGCCATAAAACTTTTCTCCCATGGTAGCATTGAAGCTTAACTCCCTGACGAGGTGTGAAAACGTTACATTTGGGCCAGTGGACCAATAGTGAAATTTACGTCATTTTTAGTCGAAAATTTCGTAAAAGAACAGTTTTCCGAAAATGAACGTCATAAAACACACATTTTATTGTCATAAAATTCGAGGATAAAATTGAGTAAAGCGCAAATTCCGCGGATAAAAGGGTAGAAAACGCGCTAATTCGCTGCTAAAATTACGAAAACGCCACTGCGCAGTTTCCGGAGGCAAGTTCGTGGCTCAAACTGAGAAAAAGCGTTTTAGCGCGAGGCTAAAATTAAGAAAACACTAATTCACAGATGAAATTCACAAGAAGAGTTCATTGTGTGGAAAAATCGCTAATTTGCAGCTAAAACGGCGTCTTGCGCCATCCATTTCAAGTATAGTACTAGCACGAATGTTCATCGTTTCCTCGGAGAATGGCGTACTTGGCAGATCACGCATATGCGTGTGACAAGGATAGTTACGACGTGAATAGACAAGTAGCAAGCAAAGTCGTGGCAAGCCCGCTACTTGCTGAACATGAGTCGGCTGAATGAGGGGGCGTTGACACCACACTAAGGCGGATGGCACCACAGTGCCTGTTATACAAATAAATTGGATGTCTTTATTTCATTTTCAACAGGAGCACTAGGAAGACCACGCTCGTGGACCGATGACCAACTCGCTAAAGCCCTCCGATGCGTCTGGAAACACCAAATGAGCAGGGCCCTAGCCACGCGGACGTTTGGCATTCCCTACTTCAGTTTCCTCAAGTAAATCAAAATTAAAAACAGAAAATCTCTCGAAATGGGGCATTTGAAGCAGGAGTGTCTCCGAGGCGACAGGGGTCCGTCGGACCTACTCACCCTTATCAACATATCCAGCATCAATCTCCCGTCAACAGGAACCAACAACACAAAATCCCGGTGACACCTCTTACGACGCATATGTCGAACACGACGCACGTCGTGCCACAGCCCGGCTTTACTCCACCATATATCCGTCGGTTCCAACCAATTTCTATTCGAACTTCACCGGATTCCCTAAACCCATCAATTTGGTACGTTCATTCCTCATCAGCCCGAAAATAATTATTACGGTGACGTAACCAGCGGAGGCGCCAATGATGTTCAGCACCACGACATCGTCGGCTCTCACAGAGCCAACTGGGACGATTAAAGGTCTATTCACACACATCAGTGCCGTGAACGGGACGTCCGACAAGTAAAATATTATTCTCATATGGGAATTGAGAGGCTGTTCACACATATCCGGCTCGTGTCAGGGACGTGACCCTTCAATTTCCATTGAGAATAATATTTTATTTGCCGGACGGGGCACGTCCCGTTCACGGCACCGATGTGTGTGCATCGACCTATAAAAAACGAACAAAAAGTCCCCGAGCCCTCGTTGCTATCAACTCACTCGATGCCCATATCGAATATGTCATACTCATGCCTCAGTCCGGCTTCAATCCGCCCAATCTACCGATTCCAAACAATTTCAATCCGAACTTCGCCAGGTCCTCTAAGCCCGTCAGTTTGGTACTTTCATTGCCACAGTCCGAAAAAAAATTATGGAGACATCGTCGGTAGAGGTGGTGACGTACCGTTCCACGACATTTGGGACGATGGCTGGGGTTGGCATCAGTGCAGCACCCCCGAGGATTTTGTACACGCCATGAAACTGTTTATGTAAAAAATAAACTATGAGTGAATTGTATCGTAGACAAATGTAAATAATTAAATTTGACCACAATTCGGTCGAAATCCATGTTCGATGGAGGGGGGGGGGGTGGATTCCTCCACTCACCCCAATCATATCCAAACTTGGGTTTCCCCAATTTCAGCCTCGAAGGTGCCTCCATGAAAATCGAATTCATGCTGTGACCTGTGTCTCAATTTTCGCCGATAATAGATAGTTTTTTCAATTTCCACCAGTTAATTCTGGTCCCGTGATCAGGTTTGGCATAGAAAATATTGTGGTCAATTCGCAAGGAAACACGAGGGATCCGAAAAAATATTTTTAAAATGCTGGAATCATGTTTCTGAAGTTATACCTAAAAACGACATTTCGGTACGGGGAGAACATGACCGATAAATATTTTTTTCTCAAAACAAAGGCCAGATTTGTGCTTCTCATACCAAGAAACAGCCAGGTTTTCATTTTCATGCAACTCATCGAAGAAAAAAAAAAACAAAAAAAAAAACGACAAACCGACGGCATGCCGAAAACCACTTTTTTCAACTTTTCTGACGTTGCACACCAAGAATGTGAAGTCAGCTCGGACTCGATTTTTTTCACGAACACCATTCCCGTAGGGATCATGGAAGTATATAAGACTCCAAAACTTGCAATTTAGCTAAAATAAACACCAGGAAGAAGCAATCTCAATAGAATTAAGAAGGGGGGGGGGGGTTATTCTGTAAATTTCAAACTTTACGTGTTGTAAAATGGACGAAGGGCGAGGGGAGGTACCTCGTTGCTATGGTTTTTACGATACCTAGTAAATTGAACTGCGGAATTTTCACGCGAGAATGAGTGATCTCGAAGAAAAAATAATGAATTCTTAAGAAATGTGTGGAAAAACGAAGGCAACGGGGTACATCCTCTCCCCCTCCTTCCCAGTTACGACACGTAAATTTTGCAAGTTACAGAATCACCCCCCAGAATACAGGGACTTTACGAATATACAGCCAGGGAACTTACAGTCTCGCGGGTATTTATATTGCTCTAAAATGTTACTATTTTGTCGCTATTCGTAAGACATTGGGGGAAAAGCCCAAACAGTCAGGGTGGGCGACTAGCACGGTTTACGCAGTCCAAAAAAATCCAAAAGTTGCAATTCGAGAAAATTAAGAGCATATTCTCGCAATCTTTACTCTTTAGCAATTTTGGTCCCGAAACTTACAAGTTATCGTATATTTAATACCAAATGATGTAATTTAGGGGCAATTCAACCATCTTTGGCCGCTAACGGGGATCTAGACTGCACTCTGCAGTACGCCGTCTATGAAAAAGGGTCCCAGAACCGAAACTTGCCATTTCGCGAAAATAAAGGCCACAAACGGTCTATTTCGCCTATATTTGGACCTGAAACTTGCAATTTCGCCGATTTGCATCTCTGGATGTAGCATTTTCGCGGTGAATACGAATCAAATGTCGCAATTTAGCGGCTTTTTGGCCAATCAATTTGTTTATTGAAATCGCTTGTCTACGGCAATTCATTCATATGACGTCATCGCAGACGTCAACACGCTCATTCAATGACTTTCCGAAGTACAATATTACCTATTGCTTCGCAATTTCACAGTTCGCTCTTTCCCCTAAAATAGTGATTTCGCGGCTGTTATCGCAGTTCCGCGTATTCAGTCCCAAACTTTCATTGTACATGTACTGAAACTTGCAATTTCGTGACTATATTCATCCATCGAATGCTTGCAATTTTTGCGGCTATTTAGCCTAGAAAATATCAATTTTACACCTACTTAGCCCAGAATCTTTGCAGTTTCGTGACTATTTCAATCCCTGGCTGGTCGTTCCATCACTGGATTGCTGACCTCCGAAACTTGACTATCGACTATACGTTGTCTGTTTGGTGACTGAATGAACACGAGGTTCGCGTACTAAAACTTTAAATTTTGCCCATGGGTGCTTAATTCACCCTCGCCTCTTTTTTTGTCCCATAATAGAATTCTAAACCATAATTTCCAGAATAATGACCCAATATTCATGTATTGAGGCAAAACTTATTGCCGCACTGTCCGAAAATTCTCTTCTAAGGGATGGGACAGGATTACTTAGTTTCGAGGCAGAAAAATTTTAATTTTGTGACCACGTCGACCTTGCCTGCGAGCATCGTTGCAGTCTGATGAAAAATTTCGAGTGTGTCGAACAAAAAGAAATTCTTCTAGTACACCTAGTCCATTTACCGTAGGACGCACGCATTGTTGTTATTATAGATAGCGCGCAGCTACATGGGGAAAATAACTGAAAACCGTGCTTCAAAACGCCACTTAGCCAGTGAGTGAATGATGGTTAGGGTGCGGGGAAGAGATGCTCATCTCTAGAAATATACTTTTTACAGTTTCCAAGAAATCAAAGCGTATAGGTACTGAAGAGAAAAACTCGAGTAATAATGCAATTTCGGATTCATTAACGCAACTACAGAGCCCTGAGAGTTTTAATTGTACACGTAAAAACAACAACCCAGCGAAGAGAGACAGAATGAGATGAAGAAAAAACCAGAAGAAACTTAATAGAAGAAAGAACTCACACGCATTGCCTATAATAGATTGGTTGGATGTTTCAGGAGGGTTGTTTTTGTCTTCCTTTTATACATACTCGCTCAGGTATTGCGGAGGTAAAAAAGTGGGCGGAGAATCTCTTAATTTTCCAGACAAGATAATTTCATGTTCTTTGATCGTACCTTATTATTTTGTTTTCAATTTTCATGGCTGTGCGGTCACAGTTAAATTGATTACAATTAATAGAAATAAATCTCATTCTCTAAATTTGAACCAAGGAGAAGGATCTCACGAGGTCAAATATTCGCGTTTTTCCATGTCATACCACCCACTTAATGTTCGAAGGTTGAGGACAAAATCAGGGTTGAGGTCAATCGCAAGTTCAACAGTGGTCTGGCGTGGCTTTAATTATAAGTTTATGTTAACTTAATAAGTATAAGAGATTAAAACGAGTTATTCCGCTCTCAAAATCAACAAACGTTTTGTTGTTGTAAATAAAACATAAATTTTTATCAAAGTGTCTATTAAGCCGCTAATTACCGAAACATTCAGAAGAGATTAAGTGGGGAATCATTTTAATTCCCTCTTTCACGCTCCGTCTAGCCATAATCTCATCATTGTTCAAACTGTAGAAACTCTTTCCTATGCACTAGGGGCTGGTGAAGAGTTGATGTTTGTGAAAGGTGGGGGGGGGGGCCTGGAGAAGATAACTTCAGAATCACCCAGCGTAATATAAATAAAGACTTATTTGAGAAAGTTGCGACTCCATTTTCATTCTGACGTCACTGTTTGACAAGGGAGGAGGTGGAAGCTGTGAGGAGGAGTGATCCTTCAACTTGAGAAAAAGTACCACCTGAAATCGTTCGCCTGTTAAATTTATTTTCTTCTTTTCTATCAAATCCTATCAACATATACAATTTTTCAATTTGAATGATAATTTTTTTTTTCGGCGAAGAAGATTCAGCGTTCAGTCTCGCTGAAAGGCATTAAAAAGGCTTCGTGCTGAATCCAATTCGCTGACTTGATCCAATCCGACGAGTTAAGCACTTTATTGCATCGATACATTGTTGATTTGCTAAATTTCGAATGAGAATAACGGGTAAGCAATAAACTTTACATGCCATTGACAATGGCTAGAGCATTGTTAAACGGTAGGGGGAGGGAGGGGTTCGTGTGATATTTATATGCGTATTCACTCCCGATACAAAAATGACATGGATACTATGCGGAACCCCGGAAAACTCTACATTCGATGATGGTTCTTCAACAACGAGTGGAAGTCACACAATGCGAACATCACCCCTACTACCATGCATCCCTCTTGACGCTCCGCGTTCAGGAACTTGTCTCCTTCACATATTAACCATATCACTCAAGCCCTTTAACCCAGTCCCTTTGTTACGAAGGTCGCCCCCTTTTCATCGCTGTCCAAGTTCACTCTCTATCCTTCCCACACACAAGAGCGTGGCCGACAAGTGCTCTGAAAACCGAAGACAAAACTCACCCTACTTGATTCTTTTATTCTGTAACAATAGTTAGCCATCTCCTAAATGCCCCCTTGTAGAGTAGGGATTTCAAGATTATAAATCTAGCCCTGTTTGAAGAGATCATTAAAATGTACGGTGAAGAAACTTAAGAGGCATATCAGCCGGCAACATTTTTATGGTCTCGTTAAAGAAGGAATTTTCAAAACTCTAGTCCTCGTCCCCCCCCCTCCTAGTTCTTCTTTTCTTTAAGAAAGAAATCAGGGAGTGCGAGGAAAAGTTTACTAGGAAAAAGGGGATGGGAGCCATCTGCATCTCCCACTAAACTCAACCCAAAAGTCGTCCTCTTTGCTGTCAATAACAGACTAAGCAGTTAAGGACACCCTGGAATCAACACGTTCTAGCACACTCACACCCCCCTCCCTTGAACATCACTCTCCCTAAAAGATTCGTTCATTTTGATGCTGAAGGTATCTCGTTAACACGGCCTCTAACAATGACCTACCGCAATCGTGTCAGTGGCAAATCCTTTACTCGCAATTTGTTGGTGTGAATAAAACCGTGCATGGCATCGTGTTGCAAGAGGAACCTTTTTTATGCTTATGCCCTCTGTGAGATCTTAACAATTGCCTTTCACTCGCACTTGTCAAAAAATAATATACTCAAACAAATTTGACCGTAAGCATGCACATGAAAGATTCTAACGCTTATGATTCTTCCTCTATTTCATTTCATGTCAAAGCTATATGCCTTAATTTTTAATTAATTTGATGCCATGTTATTGTATAGACTCGTAGTGCATTCAGCATCATCGTAGTGCAGTAGCACCTTCACTCCCGGCGGCTACAATTGAGAAATAGCGCTCAGCCACGGCTAACATTGAGTAAAAGTGCTCTTTTGTGGCTAAAATAGGAAAAACTCACAAATTCTTACCAAGTTTTTCACCCTTAAAACTGATGAATTTACACCAAAATTGAAAATTTTACCCCCGAAAGCTGGCGATTTTACTCCAAACCAGGCTTTGACCCCCCCCCCCCCAAGTTGACATTTTACCCCACTAACCACGATTTTACCCAAAATGGAAGAATGTTCAACAAATATGGCAAATTTACCACTGAATATTCCACTGCAAAACTGGCGATCTGCAGTTGCAAAACTGCAAAAATGTTGCCACAAATATTGTCCAATTCACCTTCAAAACTGGCTATTTTACCATAAAACTGAAGATTCCAGCCCAAAACTGACAAATTCAACCCAAAATCTAAATATTTTTCTCCTTAACCTATATTCACTGTAAACTGACGATTTTATCACAAAACTGTATAAGTAAGTAAGTATACTAAGTAAGTAAGTAAGTATACAGTAAGTATACTGTACGTATACTATAAAACCGGCGATTACACTTCAAAACTTATGATTTTACCCTGAATCTAACATCTTCTTCAACCGGCAAGAGGGAAGACCGGTGAGTGCGTGACAGAGGGACGTGACCTGCTACGAGCGGAAATCTGGCCCTGTACTTGGTCACGTCAGTCAGACCCTAGAAAAAAAACGAACTTCACGAAAAAAAACCCAAACCCCCAAAGCTGTTTACCTCCTTACAAAAACGTACGATTTACCAACAATAAAATCGCGATTTTACCTTAAAACTGATCAATTTACGCCAAAATTCACGATATTACCTCCGTAATGAGGAAGTAACATAAAAAAATAAAAATCGCTGGAGACATTTTTTTCTAAAGAAAGTGACTAAATATGACCAGGAATTGAAAATTAGTGCGTAAATGATTGATTTCGATTTATAGCGAAATAATAAAACTTGCCAATTTTTTTCGTTACCTTAAACGGCCGGTCTGTGACTCGTGACGTAACTAAAGGGTCGTGACCCCTCCCAACCCTCCGCATCGTGGCTGTTAACACGGCCTGTTGCCCCTTCTTGACCATCCCCTTTCTCTAAAGTCCTATTGTTTGATTTGTGGGAAGCCATTGTGAAGGTTATGCGAAGGTGTTATTGCGTCATCAGTCTATCTAGCCTATTTCAAATGTGTCCCGCAACCCAATAGTTTTAAAAATTAATACAAAAATATAGGGCCTGATTTTATGTGAACGGATCGTGTTTTCATGAGTTTTGGTAACCAAGCTATCATGACGGCATGGTTTTGGAAAATGTGTTACTTCCTCATTAGCGATTTCATGCCATAACTGACGTTTTCTTGCAAGAAAGTTAAGATTTTAACATCAAACAGACGATTTCACTCCAAAAGTGAAGATTTGACAAAAAATTGACGAATTTACCCAAAAACTGAATATTTACCTCCTACAAAACTGGCGATTTCACTCCAAATATGATGACTCAACTTAAAAAACTGGCTATACTACTGTGAAAACTTGGAAACGTACAACTTCAACCGGCCAGAGGCAAGACTGGTGAGTGCGTGACAGAGGGACGTGACCTGCTACGAGCGGAAATCTGGCCCTGTTCTTGGTCACGTCAGTCAGACCCTAGAAAAATCTCCACGTACCAACTAAATTTCTGGTAATGAAGTACTCGCATCAAATCGGAATTTCAATTAAGATATAATATAAATCATTGAGCAATTTACAAATTTTTCTTTTAAAAAATCCTTCATCGGTTAGGCCGATTTTTCCCCGTGTCAACCACTTTCAAAATCCGTAAGATCTCAGGGCAAATCCGTCAAATTGGCAACGCTACCGAGCAGTAAGGCCGAATATCACCACAAAAAAGTATTTCTGTTGCGTAATTCTTCATATGTATCGAAAAGGTACTTTTTAAAAGTGCGGACTGGCAACGCTACTTGCTGTTGCTTTTGTTCATGTGTTCCCTCTCTACATGCTACTAGCAGGGTTTATTTTCTTATCGTTGCAAGCTATTTGGCTGCATCCACTGCACTTTTATATTGCTTTCTTAACCTAGCTTTCAGAGCTTCAATGGAAACATCACTCAGTGGCGGCGGAAGTCATCCGGCAATCCGGCATTGGGGGAGCAAAAATCTGAGCAGTTCAGATCTACTCCCCCCCCCCCTCGAAATTATTGAGACCAAAGTTCCAATTTCTTCACCAAATTTACTGTCTTTTCCTGAGGTCCTGAGGCCTAACGACACAGCTTTATTAGATAAACGACGTGTTATAAGCTAAATCGGCTACATAGACCATAAAATGGCGTATTCACACTATTCCGAGCAGAAACTTGGAGGGAAACAGCAAGAGTGTGCCATGAAATGTACTTTCCCCTCTAAACCAAATTGTTTGAACACATTAAAATATAATTTCCGTGGGGTTAGCCCTTTCAAAGCGTTCCTTCACACCGTTCCTTCCATGAGGGAACGGACTAGTTTCCCGTTCCTTTAGAACGTTCCTTTCCTTTGATGTTTCGATATAAACCGCTTTTTCACCGATCGGCTCTGAAGGAACGATGCGTTCCTTTTTAAAACCCAGTTTTAAATGACCAAAGTGGTACTTAAACAATGAACGGAACGTTCCAAAAGAACAAGTGGAAACCGGCCTTTTTGTTTATTGTTTGGCATTCAAGTTTTCTCAACATGATTGGTGTATTCTTGGTTGCCACGTAGGTACAATTTGATAGATCGGCGGGGGCAGGATTTTGACACCGGTTTCGCAATTTTATGGCCACGCCAGATTCCTATTGACAAACAATGGTATTCAAAGGATTTGAATATGATGAGAAAAAGACTAGGTACGTTTGTAATTTAGCGAATTATTTTTATAGTGATGTCGGTGGCGGCGGAAGTGGGGTTCAGAGTCAGCCAATGCTTCCCCAATGGTCTGGTAGGGGGAGCAGTGCTCCCCCAATCCGATGTTTGAGGAATCGAGAAAAAATGGCTTCGTGTTGAATTTGCCTCCTAAAAATTATCGTTCGCATTATCGTACAACATGAATCGGGTTCACGAGATTGGTTTCTAACGAGCCAGATCTGCAAACTTTGTTGGGCTTCGAAATATCCAAACCACCGGAATTGCTTGTTTTCATGGAGCCAAACGTGGAATTGGTTCTCAAATTCGCCAAAACAGCAAAAGTGGGTTCCCTTAGTGCCGAATCCGCGAAATTGCTTCTATGAAGGCCACAAACGTATGAAATTGCTTTATTGAACCCGTGAAATATGACTTTTTAATGAGTCATCCTCGAGAATTTGGATTTTGACCGTTGTAAAGAGGAGTGTGATTCTGGAATCAACTGTTTCGTCCTCCTGGTTGGCCTTTTTGGGTGATTGAAACCCGAGAATTTGGTTCTTTGGGATCGAAATCCACGAAATGTAGGCTTTGAAAGGGCTAACCCCACGGAAATTATATTTTAATGTGTTCAAACAATTTGGTTTAGAGGGGAAAGTACATTTCATGGCACACTCTTGCTGTTTCCCTCCAAGTTTCTGCTCGGAATAGTGTGAATACGCCATTTTATGGTCGATGTAGCCGATTTAGCTTATAACACGTCGTTTATCTAATAAAGCTGTGTCGTTAGGCCTCAGGACCTCAGGAAAAGACAGTAAATTTGGTGAAGAAATTGGAACTTTGGTCTCAATTTGGAGTAGATCTGAAGTGCTCAGATTTTTGCTCCCCCAATGCCGCATTGCCGGATGACTTCCGCCGCCACTGAGTGATGTTTCCATTGAAGCTCTAAACCACAGTAAAGACCTAGCTGGAAAAGATCCAAGCCGCTGTAATGCTCCAACTACAAAGAAGGCCCAACTACAGCAAAGCTCCAACCACAGAATGCTTTAACCACAGAAAGATCTAACCACTGTAAAGCTCCAACCTTAATATTTTGGAATTTCTCCACATGGGGAATCCGAAAGTTGATACGATTTTACGATCAGAAGAGTCAATGAAAGGGTTCTTTCTGCGATGTCTCCCTAATAAAGGTTGAAACGTAAAACCCCATCTGCGCACGATTCTTCCCACGGACAGCCTCGAAGTCCTCGCTGGGTAGCTCAGGGGCCTTGCTACGAACGGTCTCGAAAAAACGCCGCGGGTGTGATCCATGGACGCTGTTTACGATACCGTTGCGACCACACTTTCGTTTTGGTTTTGTTTTTCACCGAGCGCTAGTGGCCCTGAAGTCGAGAAAATCGGCTGATTCCTGCGACCATGACGCGAAACATTCACTTTATTCTAGACCGTTTAAGGGGCGTTGCGGTTTACGTTACAGGGTTTACGATATGCGTGTGAAATATCGTAAAATATTGCGTGGATTTGACATTTTGGAATATAGACAATCACAGATCCAAATATCGCTGATCTTTGCTCATAGGGCTTTCCCATTAATTAAAAAAAAACACATGGGATTGGCACACCGAAAAAACAATTTCGCTGATTTTGCCCACTCGGAAAGCCATTTTGGTGGTTCCGGCATTTTCAAAAATGCAATTTCATGGAGTTTGCTCATTAAAATCCACGAGATGTACACCCCCCTCCCTCACTTCTCGATTACAACTTTCACACATTTTTCCATGCCAAATTTTATGTCAATTTCTTTCGTTAAGAGAAATTACGAGGTTATAAGGTGGCGAACGTACTAGAGCAATACGATATCGTTTCGACATCTCCGACGCAAATTAACAGCATCTGGGGCAGATAGAAACAACTGGAAATGTGTCTGAGTAATGTAAAATCGTATCGCCATAGTATGAACGCCGCGCCTATGAAAGAGTTGACTGGAAAAATAAAATTGATTATATGAGGTGACCAAAATAGTTATTAGGGGCATTAATAATGAAATTAACTAATCGCTTTTCATCACTATGAGTAGTCACAGCTGCATACAGTAGGAGATTTGAGGCTTTTAAATTTCTGATTTCATAATTTGTGGGAGATGAAATCGACTGGGTTTTTTGTACAGAAGGCTCAGGATTTCTTGAAGAAAATAAGATATTGAATTTTTGCGAACAAAACGTGCGCATGGAAATGGTTTCAATGATGAAGGAGGAAAGGGGATAGTGCGGAGAGAGAAAAGAGGTTTAGGCACTACCATGTACACATATCTCACACACACACTCTCTCTCTCCCTCAAATATACAAAATTTGGCTCCAGACGCCGAAAGGAATACCTTCAGACTCCAAAATGCCTAATGCATACATGTCACTTGTGCAAGAGTCGCTTCACTTGTTTGTCATAGACATCATGGGAGCATCCGGAATCTTGTAGGTAGTAGTTACCTACCATTCTAAAAAAGTTAACTGGTGAATAGGAAGTAAGCACTTTTGAGCCGGCTACCAAACGAAAACCGTTTAAAATGTTTTCAAGAATCTACAAAAAAGAATTTCTGTACCGTGTAAATTTTTTACGTCTCTTTTTTTCGCTCTCTTTTTCTTTTGAAGAGTTTTACAGAAGAATCTCGTATTTTTTCATCTTCTCCGCTATTGAAAGATCTGAAAGACTGTCGAAGAACAGAGTGGTCACAAATCCCGACTACCCCTCTTGACATTTTTTTCCCCTCAACCTGACACCTCCTCTTGGTCTTTCAAGGGAACCATAACACCTGAGTCAGCAAACACCCTCTCCTCCTTCACTCTCATTATGGACCCCGTCCGTGCGAGAAACAGCTTTATTTCGACTTCCTCCTGTACAGCCATTCTTTTCGGAATTTCACGTGAGCGGTGCTTTAAAAAAAATGTGAAAAGCCTCACTTAATACCTGTGACTATGAGAAACGACTTTCACCTGACTCTTTAAACGAGACGAGAAATATCTTTAATGGCCGCTAAGCGATTAAATGCTTCGTTAAGTAAATGTTTGATCATTTCACCCCAAAATGTGTAATTAAGAAATTTGTCATGGTTTTTACATTATTGAAACGGGTTTCCTTTTATTGTTGTTTGGTACATTAACTCTCAAAATTTGGGTCATGTTTATAGCGATTGTAAGAGCATTATGAAAAATGAGAGATAATTACGGAAGAAAGTTGTAATTACAAAGAGAATAAGTTAGGCCCGTATTCGTAGTCGCTACTTAAGTTAAAATTCTCCTAAGTAAAAATCAAATCAGTTTTTGTTGGGAAAAAATAATCTGTTTCGACGCTCACTTAAGGAAATTTAAGTTTAAGAAATGTCTATGAATACGGGCCTTAGTCTACTAGGAAATTTAATTTGTAATGCGTGGAAAAAATTGAAGAATAAGACAAAAATCCTAACGAGCTATGAAACGGCATTTGCTCGAAATTCCTAACAGGAGAAGAAGAGGAACAGGAGAAAAAGACTACTACCCCTCTTAGCTAACCAATTAGTGCGACAATTCAACGCGCAAATATTTGCGCCGTCACCGTTTCCAAACAAGAATGAAAGGGGTTTTTTGCCTCGGTGAGCGTGTGCCCTGGAGCAGTGATTGTGGAGGAAGAAGGAGAAGTGATAGTATGAAAAGAAGAAAATAAAAGGAATGAGAGAAGATAATTTGTTTGAGGATTGTTGATACAAAAGGATTTCTTGGCTTTTTCCACGACCGACGAGGATTCTTTTTTGTTCCTTCCAGAAAAATCCCCCCTCCTCGTGGTGCCCTACTCTTTGTCTTCAAGTTGGTCAAACGGCACAAAAATTTTGTCATTTCGTTCCGTAATATTCATTTTAGGGGAGAGGAATCGACAACGATGGTTCGACGAGATGGTTCGGATATGACATACCAACGTACCCACTGGCACCATTCTTCAAACGTAAAACGCGCAAAATAAACGAGGACCTGTCCTAAATCGTCAATTAATTGCCTCCCCAAGTAGTTTCTTTTTCCATGTAAGAAATAGGAGGTGAGAATAAAGGTATTTGACATTTAAAATCAGCTAGGTGAGAGATCTACTGTTTGAGATTTAAGGTTGTGGATCTGAAAGACAATCGATGATTAGTGATCGGTTTGCAAGGGACATCGATCCATCTTTATTTTGGGGCGTGGCAGTCGTAGCGGGACTTGGTAGTATACTTGTATAACATGAAACATAATCCCCCCCCCCTTCAGCTACAAATAAAAACTGCCAACTTGAGGCGATAGCACCAAGCTATGTACAATTGGTCTTTGGACCATAGAAGAAGATTTGAGTCGAGGCTATACCAACAGTTTTCCCTGGATGGGCTCAGTTGAGGCTCCGAGCTCGTGGTCTCTTGTTCTCTCTTGTTCGACTGGGAAAAAGTATTCTAAAGGAATATCTTTAGAGGGAGAGATCTTTTAAAATTTCAATATACACTATAATCATTTCTACTTTGTGTAATCTAACGTATTTCTACCTGCGTATATTAATAAACAAACAAAAAAAAGTACTAGAGTACTTGCCGTACGTAGTGTTGAATCGATACTAGTAAATAGAGTAAAGCCAATACTTTTCAATCGATACCCAGTAGTTTTAGTATCGATTCTTTTTTTCGATACCGAGTAATGTTCGATACTGCAAATAATTACTTCAGGTATCGATACTCATCATTCGATAATGAGTATGGATTAGATGCTTTATAACCAGTACTGAGTATATTTTATTTTTTCAATTTGAACAAGTACTTTAAATTGGTATCGAATGGGGATTGATTAAGTAGCGGAAAAGTATCGTTTGAAATGAGTACTTTTCTACTCCATATCGAATGGGTATTGATTCGGTATCGTTTCAAATGAGTACTTTTACTTGTTATCGAAGGAGAGAGTTGGACGGCTTCTGGAAAGGAATGGGTTTAACGTCGCCTTTTCTTCAAAGGACACGTTAAGGACAATGGTCTCAAAGGGGAAGGATCCAGTGCCGGCCATGGACAGATCAGGTGTTTACCGTATTACCTGCGGTGACTGTGGTAAACACTACACCGGACAGAGCGGCAGGAGCCTACAGGTTCGAGTTGCGGAACATGGCGGCAAGGACAAACACTCGAATTTTTTCCGCCACACGCAAGAAGAAGGGCATCAGGGGGAGCATCTGGTGACGGTCCTTCATCAAGTCGGAAAGGGGTCGGTAATGAATTTTCTCGAAGGCGTAGAGATTAAAAACGCGTTGAGCGATAGGTCTCTGAATGCAAGAGAGGAACTCCCCGTCCCCTCCCCATTAGTTAATATCCTTGCATCCTTTCCTCAAAACGTTGCCAGTCCTAAAAAGACAACGGACACGATTGTGTTTACGTAAGTTCCTATGTTCTAGTCAATACACTCCATATCGAATGGGTATTGATTCGGTATCGTTTCAAATGAGTACTTTTACTTGTTATCGAATGGGTATTGATTCAAAGAAGTAAATATTCGGTATCGGGTATTCGGGGATATCGGGTAAATATTCGGTATTTATTCGGTAAGAGAGTTGAGCTCGATGCACACTAGTCATTTTAGTGCATTTCATTCAAAAAATGCACTATTGGTCTCACCCTGATGGTCGCACATATGGGTTGTGATACTTTTTTTTCACGTTTCAGAACCCCTAGAACACGAATCCGAGGTCGGTTCGATTTGCTATATATATATATATATTTATATATTTATGGCCCTTTTTTGTTAGCACGATCACGGTCGCAATTTTTGACTTAGGGCAACCAAATTTGGTCTAAAAATCAATAGCGTGAATATCTCGGACGAGTTCGTGATCCAGATGAATTGGTCCACGGGAACGGTGTAAAAGAGGGGTTTGAATTAGTTGAAAATTCGCTACCGCACGGCTGTTGCTGCAATTGCCCCCAAAATTGACTCGAGTAATGAAAAATGAACGCGCATTCGTATGAGACCCTAGTGAACCAAATCCGTTGATATGGCAGGGGAGTTCTCGGCGGAGGGGAGCTATTAAATTAACGCTATGCCTTACTGGACCACCCAATTACCAAAAAATTTCATTGACATTGTATTTTGAGCCGTCTCTTTTATTTTATTTGCCTACAGTCTAATAAATCTTGAGTAAAAAATTCCGAGGTGGGCCAAAAAGGGAGGAACAAAAAAAAATTTAAAAAAAAATTGTTTCGGATTCGAACCCAGGCACTCCGCAATGGTGAAATTGTGACATACCATTTAACCTAATGTAACTGATCTGAAAATTAACGTAATCTGAAAAAAGTTTTGTTCCGACAGCAGCCTGTCGGGAGAAGTGCATTTCATTCATGCGACAATCGAGTCAAACCTCATAAGTTAGAACGATATCAATCAATTATGAATGAAATTTAGGCCGGAATAAAGATTTTAATTGCAAATAACTCCTCTAACAAGAGTCCGCCTTCCCATATCGTATAGGCAACCAAACCGACTCTGTTTCATTTTTCATTTTCATCATTTTATTCCCCCTCAGTAGGTGCCAAAAAAGGAGCCTGCGGTAAAAAGAAACACGACTTTCTATACCACGGCCTAAATGTCATTCATAATTGATTGATATCGTTCTAGCTTATGAGGTTTGACTCGATTGTCGCATGAATGAAATGCACTTCTCCCGACAGGCTGCTGTCGGAACAAAACTTTTTCAGATTACGTTAATTTTTTTCGTATTATGTTTACTACTTACTTGCAGGATGAGAAAAAAATATACGATCCCCGGTAGTGACCGGGTATTTTTTTAAAACAACAGGTAGGCAATCCTATTTCAAAAGTTGCGTAGTGTGCATCGAGCTTAAGTAGTCAGTGTGTTTTGATTGAAATGAGTCTTCATATGTTTTGGGGAGTAGTGATTGACGACTCGAAAAAGCTTTAAAAATGGTAGTGATAATGTGGGGGGGGGGGGTTCTTACAAGCGTGTTGAATCGATATCACTAAAGTGTCGATACTTTTGAATCAATACCAAGCACTTTTGGTATCGGTACTTTACTTCTGTACCGATACTGGAGTACATATCGATACTTTTTATACGATACCATAAACAAGTTATATGAGTATCGATACTTTACCTCCGATACCAAGTACCATTCGATACTTACCATTCAAATGAGCCTTACTTCAAATGAGTAAGATGTCGATTCAATCATACGAAGCGATGTCGTGAACGTTACTCTCAACGGTAAATGAGGTTTAAAGCTCGTCTCTCGTCTCGTTCACTTTTTACAAAATAAAAAGTAAACGAGACGAGCGTTCTTCTTAATGTCATTGACCGTCTACCTGCGCCGATCAGCCATAGGACCTAAATGATAACGCATTCAACAAAAACGTTGTCGATATTCCGCCATCGAACAATGGGAGCTCGAGCTGTTTCTGTGTGTCCCACTCGAGTGGGACACAATCCCAAGTGTCCGAGAGCTACTCAAATGGAAGTTGAACCCGATAAGTTACAGTTCGGTGCAACTTCACCCGCCCACTTGAACGGCTATTACACTTCGCTAATTACACACCGTCGCAAGGTACCAGGATGCCCCAGTCACCCGGGAATCGATTATGTCCGCTTTACAGCCACCTTTAGGACCCCCGGTGACGTGTACGACGACTGATATGGACCAAAGCGACAGTAGCGACTCGTGGCGTTTGCCAACGCGCGGAGCGCCATCCTCGGCACCGGCAATACTACGGTTAACAAAAACGCCCAGCAACGACTCCCTGGGACAACACCAACCTCTGGGAGTGCCAAGACCTCGCCCAATTAACGCGTGAATCTCCCTCGTTCGAGATTAAAGGTCTCACTGGCTCCTCGTGCTCTGGCACCATCATGGAACCACAACCATCATCACAGGGTATCTCTCAACGCAGAGGCGGATTTTTGGGGATGTGTTTTGGGGGTTTAACCCCCCCCCCTTCCTACCAAGATTGAGTCTACTGTAATTTTAGATAATCTTTTGAGGAATTTCTTTCATCTTTTACCAAAGAAGCGAGAGCTTCACAGATGATGCCTCGAACCCCCTCCAATCGCCCATTGCCTATAACGCAGCATCAATTTTCTCGTCTTATGTCTGCACTAGTACTCGATTTAACGGTCCTCGTTTCAATCTCCAGGAAATTTTGCATTCGCAGCAGTACACTATTTTTAAATAAGTCGAAACATGGGCTTAGACAGAAGGATGGGCAGCTTTTCGCATTCCCTTCAGCCCTCCAGCGTAATCGTCTCAACTCAACATTATTGCTTGATCAACGAAACCCTAAAAAGGTACTCAGACCCTCGCTTGGCCTTCCGGGCTTCACCCTAGTGTTTTGAAAGCACTTTATTCATGCAAGCTTAAAGCTGAAGCCGTAGGAGCCTACACTGTCTGTCTTCCCTCATGTTGGAAGCCCATAAATCAAAGGAAGAACTTGACCAGGTTAAAGTTCAAGAGGGTTTTAGGGCCCTGACAGACGAGGACACCTGGGTGGCGCCCCGTCACTAATAGAGCTTGAATCGAGGTTGTCCCGCGGTTTGTCTTTTGAATGAGTCCAAACAAAAAATTGGGTTTTGAAAGAGGCGAAACACGAAATAGGCTTTTTAAGAAGAGTCCAAACACGAAATTTCCGGAGGATCCAAAACACGAAATTGGCTTTTGAAGGAGCCAAGACACGACATTGGCTTTTGAAGAAGCCAAAACACAAATTGACTTTTGAAGAAGCCAAAACACAAATTGGCTTTTGAAGAAACCAAAACATGAAATTTACTTTAGTAGGAGCCGAAATTCGAAATTGGCATTTGGAGGAAACAAAACACTAAATTGGCCTTCCAAGGAGGCAGACCACGTATTTTGATGAGCCAAAACATGAAATTGGCTTTCGAAAGAGCCATAACATGAAATTGGCTTTTGAAGGGGCCAAAACACGAAATTAGCTTTTGAAAGAGGCAAAACACGAAATTGGGGTTTGAAAGAGCCAAAACACTAAATAGGCATTTGCAGGAGCGAAAACAAAAAATTTGGATTTGATAGAGACGAAACACGAAATTGGCTTCCGGAGGAATTTCGTTCGAGGCCCGGGGCCCCGTGTCAAAGGGGACAGCGGGTTCTTCAGATTTGTTTTTCTTATATGGAAGAAAGATACTCGTCTTCCATCGATAGGCGATCAACGATGGTTGAACGTTGGATAAGAGATTATTTTATGAGCCTCAATGTTTTAGGGTCTTTGTTTTTGATCCAGAACCTGTATATAGCGCAACGACGAAGGAATGAGGGGTCTAAAAGAAATTATGGGTGGGGGGGGGGAGCTTAGCTAATCCACGCTCAAAATAGTGATAAACCCTGATTCTCGGTTAAAACTAACTAAAAAAAAAACGCTAATTCATCGCTATATTATGTGAATATACCGTTAACTCGCTGCTAAAGTTGGGGAAAAATACTTGATTTTTCGATATGAATTTGCGATTTTCAACTATGAGTTTGCGCTTTTTCCCCATTAAGTCATAGGTGCATTAGCGAATTAGGATTTTACTAACTCGCTGTTTACAAACTCGCAGGAGGTAGGAAACGGGGGGATACGAGAACACACGCGCAGAGTGGCACCGTCCACGGGCATGAGATCGAATCAAATGGTTAAACAAGGAGACTTTGTAAAGACGATCGTGGTCAAACTATCCCGGGAAACCGGGCAAGGGGGTGATACAGAAGAGATTAAGTGTTTTACGGACGGTTCAAAAATTGGAACCGGGAAAGGGAAGGCGGGGTCAGTCATATACATCCCCGGAATGGGGGTGGAAGAGAGCCTGACGTTGGGGAAATACGCGACGGTGTTCCAGGCGGAGGTTGCGGCCATAGAGGCTTGTGCAATCGAACTGATACGGAAAGGTGTGACAAATAAGCGAATAACGATATACTCGGACAGCCGAGCCGCCCTCGGGGCCATTTCCAGGCCGGTGGTCAAGTTGGGAGCGGTGGGGAGCTGTAGAGCCAGTATATCGGCACTGCTGACGGAGGGTAACACGGTTACATTAGGGTGGGTACCAGGTCATGCTGGCATCCCGGGGAATGAGAGAGCAGACAAGCAGGCTAAGACGGGGGCCATGACAGAATATGTCGGCCCAGAACCGGTGGTGGGGATAGCAAGGGAAGTAGGACTCAGTGAAATTCGGGGTTGGGCGAAAGCGGAAGCCCAGCCACGATGGGAAGCAGAAGATCTCTGCAGACAAGCGAAAGAGGGCATTAAAAGGTATGATGCCAACACGACAAAGTGGCTGGTAGGGTTAGGGCGAAAGCAAACTAGAAAGATAGTAGGAATATTTACAGGGCACTTTGCAGTTCAGAGACACTTGCACATGATGGGGCTAATAGGGGACCCTACATGTGAGAGGTGTGGAGTGGAGGAGGAGACAACGGGTCACTTAGTGAGAGAGTGTGAGGGGTTTGCGGTAGCGAGGTTTGCTATACTTGGGAGGGACAGGTTGACCGACCTAGAATTTTCCAGGGCTCAAGGGGTCCGAGTACTGGATTTTCTGGGGAGGGTGAGGAGATTTGAGGAGCCGTGTTAGCCCCTCCGAGTCCGGGACCCGTTGGGTATGACGTAGGGGCCCAATTGGTGGCCTTGGCGTCGCCTGACTCGGCTTGCCCGGGACGGCACCCCCCCCCCCAAAAAAAAAAAAAAAACTCGCTGTTTGCCGCTAAAATTAAGAAAAATTGTTAATACGCTGTTAAAATGAGGAAAAAGTGCTAACTCGCATCTGATAAAATCGCTCATTCGTGGCCGAAATTAAGAAGTGCTAATTCACGGTCAAAAAATGAGAAAAAGTGCTGGAATTGGGAGAACGCCAAATCGCGATTTTTGGAGGCAGCTTCATAGCTAAACTTGAGAACAGGCGCTAAATCGCTGCTAAAACTGAGAAAATCGCTAATTCACTGCTAAAATGGAGTAAAGGTGCTAAGTTTTTGGAGAAAAGTGATAATTTGCGGGGCATTCTAATTAATAGCCAAAATTGAGAAAATTCACGGTTTCGACGGCCACTTTGTTGCTCAGATAAAGTGCTAAGTCGTGGCAATAGCAAAAGAAATGGCTAATTCATACCTAGAATCGATAAAAACTCATACTATCGACTAAAATTTATGAAAAGCGCTAATTGAGAAAAAACGCTCATTAACATCTAAAATTAAAATAATTCTAATCGCAGATATAAATGAGAAAAATAGCTAATTCACGTTGGCACTTGGCTAAAATATAGGAAAAATCGCTAGATTATGGCAGAGGCCATCTAGGGAGCGGAGGAACTAGAGGTGGGCAGCTTGACGTCGGAACAAGTCAGATGCATCCCAATGCATATTGTAGGCTTACATTCGGGGATGAGTACTCGGTAGCTCATCAATTATAACGCGAGGTAAATCGACGCCAGGAATTGTCAATCCAACCCCAGAAACTGAACTAACACAGTTAACAGGACGTGAACCGTCAAAACCTAACATTTCTGGTGTAAAACTGTCTTTTTTGCATTCTAATTCGGAATTTCCGTCGAATAATTGACAACCCCCCCCCCCCCAGAAAGTGATTTTTGGAATTGAACTTGGAATTTTCGTTTCCTGGAATGGTAAGTGCGGTATTTTAGTCCCCCAAACTGGACTCTTCCGCCGTAGAGGAGAATGGGTTTTCAGAAACAAAACAACCCCGACATTGGGTTTTTTGTGAGCCGCAGAACCGTGAAAATTGAGGTTTTAGCTAGAAAACCCCGCGGAATGATTTTTAGACTGCGAAATATCAGCGAACATGTTTTTTTTTTTCAGTGAGTCAGACCCCGCAAAAATGGGTTGTTAGTGCGCAAAACCCGTGAAATTATCAGGTAGTACACAATTTATTTTAATAAGCGAAATTCGGTTAAAGAGGGGGCCCAATTTTATCCCGGGCCCCAACTTTAATAAAGACGGCCCTGTGTGGGCTCCTGTCCCGCAGAAAATGTCTGGCGATCTCAGAAGGGTCATCTCCTGGATCATAAAAACCATCCTGTGCAGGTGACAGACGCGATCAAATGACCCGGATTTTCCATACGGTGGGGGCTCCCGGACTATTATTTCGGGACTATCTATCTTTCTTTACAAGGTCCTTCGGGCTCCCAGGATGTACCCTGTTTTGAAAGAACCTTAGTGTCCTTGCGAGGAAAGCAAAGGACCATAGGACCATGAGCTGAAAAGAAGTACCGCCTTTCCAAAAGAAGGACCTCTGGTCATTCTAGTTATAAGAACTCATCTTTGACTTGTTCGATCAACTACCGAAAAGAGAGGGCAAATAATTAAATGTGGACAGAAGTGATGAAGCTAGTACGGCATAAAGAATAAAACAATCGTTTCACTACTTATATTCTTGGAATTCATACGAATTATTGAACGGAATTGAACAGTTTCTTGAAAGGTGATGGCTTCACATGTAAGCTGTGACAGCTTATAAACTTTGAGCTGTAGTCAATCAAAGAGCAACGCGCCCAGGGATTCATCATATTTCATTGGACTCAGCTCAAAGGCCGAGCTTTGTCAGCTCATATGTGAAGGCGGCTTAACATTTTCTAAAAGAGTGAAATAAAACAGATTATGATAAGATGAGGAAGGAAGAGAAAATGGAAAAAGAAGGGGAAAATAAAGAGTGTTTTACTTCCCCTCAATAAAGCAATAAAGGTGTATTTATTTGGCACCGCTTTGGGGTTGACAGCGGTTTGTACAGGTAGAGCGCTCCTTCAGAAGTATCACGCGGTAGTCACACCACACCCGAACCCGATGCCGGCATCAAGACAGGGACTACAAGGAGAGGGCCTTTTCCAGTTTTCATTGTAGGCAGCAAATTCTTAGAACCCTCTTTATTCTTCTATCGTATTTTTAGGAGTAAATCGCAGTTTTCGATGAGTCATCAATTTCTAGAACAATGTCTACTCTTCAAAGTGAACACGAGAAGCAAAGAAATAGAGAAACAAAAACAGACAACTTCTTCGTAATAACAAGCGGTCCTTTTTTCCTCTCATATAACGAAAACGAGCCGCATGAACAGATAAGAACTGCACATTTTAACAAGTTCAGTTGGGTGTGATGACGACGGAGGGGGGTAATCGAGATAAATGCTCACCCCGGCGCATTTTTCAATTTCGTATCGTTACACTATTGACCTTTTTTTTTCTTTTGTTTTAAGCGCCAGTACACAAAAAAAAGGGGTCAGGTATTTTTTCATTTATTGAATCAAGTTAGGTGTTGAGAAAAATTGAAGGCCCTTCTTTCTCGCCCTTCCTAATATAATCTAGTGAGTAGAAATCTTTTAAGCGCCTCCGGTCCTCACTCATCTCTAACAACGTGGGTGAGCCAGGGCGATGATTGCTTGAATACGAGTTAACATGAAAAGTGTGTTGATGGAGTTTCTCAAGCATTAAAAAGACGAGATAAAATTATGAGCCCCTCCTCACCATTCTGTGTTTCTAACTTCAGAATAAATCCAACGAGCTTATGGGAAACCGATGCCGACAAGAGGGCTATTTGGCTGAGACCTCTGGCAGTTTTTCCACGAGCGAGTATGCTTCTGATGGAAAAAGGGACGGTAAGAGTGATATAAAAAGTGGCAATGAGGATCAAGTCAAGTGGAACTGTGAGATTATCTTTTGCTCTTGTCGGCCAGGACCGTGAAACATAGGGGCGATTGAGGGGATAGTAGTGGGCTGGGTTAAGAGTAACTACTTGAAAAAAAGAAAAAAGGTGAGATAAATAATCCAGCAAAAATGCCTACTTGCGAGGTAACTTGAATCAGCTATTATCTTAGCTGGTACCTTGAGGGTTAGTCATTCATGTTTGACGGCGGTTTGGTTAGTGAGACGAGATTTTCTTTCCT
Source organism: Corythucha ciliata (assembly GCA_038030265.1). NCBI lineage: Eukaryota > Metazoa > Arthropoda > Insecta > Hemiptera > Tingidae > Corythucha > Corythucha ciliata. The sequence goes on along the minus strand of CM075938.1, from coordinate 40,127,531 downwards.
ATTATACATTGCATTATTATAATAATTAGAGAAAATAATAAATCCTACAAGGTGACTTTATTCTTGAAAAAACAACAAAAAATACAAACGAGCTGATCGGTGAAGCGGTACTGGTTTCCAGGTTGTCTCCAACTAATTGCGGACTTCACGGAGGATAGAGCTAATCAAAGCAATCGCGTTATTTATTTTGCTTCCAAATGAATTTCTTTCTTGAGACCGGTCTTGTCAAGATCTTAGTAGACTGCACTTTTATGGTTAATCTTTATTAGCTTCGTCGCATAAAATTTGGGAGATTCTGTCAATTATTTGCTTTGCGACGAAAGTCAGTTTTATTTTTTATATTAAAATAATGGATTCATATTTCAACGCCTAGATGCTTGAATTAATACATTATTACTCACGATAAACTGGTCGAGAGGTAGGTCTGCCGTCCTGCCAAATTATACAAGAAGAAGTAGGTGATCCAATCACCGCTAATATTCTTATTTCTGCGAAATACAACTCGTTCACCAGTCTCGTCTGTTCCGTTCGCGGAACTCAGTGACAGGGTCACAGTCACAGTCAACAGTAACGTTAGACAAAAAACGGCGAGTCCGCGGAAAATCAACATCGCGACCGGCGACGCCGAGGCATTCCGGAGGAGTTTTACTCCTCCACCTCTGACGTCCCCTCTTCTGTTTTCCGCGACGTGTGTCACCACTTTTTCCGCTAAACTGAATTCCCGATAGCAACGAAAAACCTCAAATAAAACGGGTTTTAAAAAACGATGCCTCTCCTCCCCAAAAAATTATCTTATTAATTTACTTCAATAGTTGCAAATTTTCGCGCCAATATAAGATCGCGCCGGGGTCACGTGCCGGCCCTCTTCATCTGTTCATGCTCTGACTCGTCCTCCTTTTCTTCCCGACTCCTCGCTTCCACTGAGCCAACTGCTGTGGCTGTGATTCTTCATCTTCAAACCACCCTCTTCCCTTGCGGATACCTCTTCTACTACCCTCCCATGCAACTTCATGAATGAGACTGAACTTCAACCAAAGACTACAGGGACTTTAGTCTGCTCCTGCTCATGGTGCATTAAAAATTTTTTAGTGATCAATTTACACCATTAAGTGATTGCGAGGGGGATCGCAATTTTTACTGCGTTTGTGGAATGTTTCGCAATCATTCAAAGCATAATCTCTCGAATTTATTTGATATTACCTACGCTATGTGCGAAGATAAGATAAAAACATGTCTTACGAAGCCATAAACGTAAGTACAGTTATTGGTCAGAATTTAGCATTTTGAAACATGTCAATAATATTCTTCCTTTCTTTGATCTTATAGAATTGGAACTAATATGGATTTCCATTTGCATAGTTCCACTCCGGAGCAGTTCATTTCCACCCCTCTTCACCATTAGCTTATTATTTAATTCACAGAGGACGGATCGAAACGAACTGCTCCGGAAAATAATGTCACACAAATGGAAAAGTATATTATTAATATGTATAATAAATTAATGTATGTATTTATTTTGGTGAATTTCACCACCGGGAGTTGGGTTGGAGTTGGAAAACTCTAACATTGTTTACATAAATTGTGACGCATTTTTTCCGTTAATTCTGAGCTAACGTAAGTCATACCTTAACTTTCTGTGGTGACATCCACCATGAGAAAAGTATTGTAACAGAGAAGTTATGATTTGATTTATTTTTACCTACTAGAATTCCAGAATTAATTGACGGGAATACGGAAGAATGGAGGTGCAACCAAACTTCATTAAATTATAGTGCGGACTCCAAACAAAAGTGTATTTTCCAAAAAAATACACTCATTCAGCCATTCACCAGAACGAGTGTGTGGTACATGTATAAATAATCGTTCCTAAAAATTTGTCCCTCCCTTCGCGGACAGCAATGCGCGATGTGGTTGCACTTTGCACGGGAAAGATCTAGTTGGGATTAAACCCAAGTGACAATCACGATAATTGCTCCTAGGCAAGAGCAGGGGCGCAAGTAACAAAATATTGGGGGGGAGGGGTGAGAGTTGATATTACCACCTGACTGCTACAGTTTTACCTCCCCCCCCCCCGCGAAGACGGATAGCACCAGCTTCGTGAAAACCCGACCTGCGAAAATCGGTAATTGGCTAGCCGAACCCGCAAAAATGATTTTTAGTGAGACAAAAACCGCTGGCGAGAAAAATCCGCGAAATTTGCTTTTGAATAAGTGAACCCCGCTTAACTTGTTTTCCAGCAACAAAACTCTTGACATTGGGGGTTTGTCACGTCAAAATGGGGTTTTTGCGAGAGCGAAATTAAGAAATCTGAGAAATGGTTTTTATGTGAGCATTGACGAAACAAAGTGTGGTGACCACATGGAATTTTTACTTTTTGATGATTTGTATCTTGTATTTCTGTTGTGATCACATGCCGTAATTTAGCATTTCATGAAATGACCAGTCATTTCATAAAGTGCGCGCTTTTGATGTAAAAATGAGTTTAAAACACTATATCTGACCAAGAATTTTGGTCATTTCATGAACCAGTGGTGGGCAGAGCTGCCCCATTATGGCTGCGTTTTCGAGTCATATGGGAGGGCAATTGCTCCCTTCTGGCTATGCCTCTGAAAAGAAGAAAATAAAACAAGCCAAACCCCTAAAAATAAATAACGTAAAAATTTAATAATAACAATAAAAAGATGCGTTGTAATGCAACAAAAAGTCATTACGAATCGAATCGAGCTAACAAAAGTTTTAATTGTGTGGGCGTCAGCTGCCCTTGAACAAGACGTTCTCTATTGGATCTGCCGATTTTGCCCTTTAAAACCACAATTTGGTAGATTTCTCTTCAATTCACGGGTTCGGGCCACTCGGAAAAACAATTTCAAAGATTCGACTCTTAGAAGTGCAGGAAACCCGATTTCGCATGTTTGGCTCTTTCAGTAAAACTCAATTTTCCTCATGACGTAATCGCTCTTAAAGGAGTGATGTATGGGCGGTATAGTGGAGTTATTGACTCGAAGTTTTTCACAAAGATATCGTCTCTCCACAATAATTTCTTTTATTACACAGGACCGGTTTCGACCTACTCTAGGTCATTTTCAACTGCTTCTAAAGAGATTATGTGCGGGGGAACCCCTTGTCAACCGATATAAACACGAGACCTCACCATTATTAATCATTATTAATCTCATTAGAAGCAGTTGAAAATGACCTAGAGTAGGTCGAAACCGGTCCTGTGTAATAAAAGAAATCATAGATAGATATGATGAGTAATTCTGTCGCCGGTATTTTTAATTAATAAATTAATTGAACTGATGTTATCCGGACGACGATGGAAGGGCATAGCACAACACGATTCGAGTTTCGAGAAAAAATGGCTCCCCGGCGGGATTTGAACCCGCAACCTCTGGATACCGGCGACAGAATTACTCATCATATCTATCTAACACCATCTAGATAAGATAAAATTCGGCGTGGTTTACCGATCAGGAGAAACGCCTAGAGTTTCGAGAAACAATGGACCTGGGTGGGGTTCGGCTTAGCTTATCCCTCGGAGTACGACTCCCAAAGGCGTCTCCGTGGCGCAATTGGCAGCGTGCTGGACTGGTAATCCAGAGGTTGCGGGTTCAAATCCCGCCGGGGAGCCATTTTTTCTCGAAACTCGAATCGTGTTGGGCTATGCCCTTCCATCGTCGTCCGGATAACTTCAGTTCAATTAATTTATTAATTAAAAGAAATTATTGTTGAGAGACGATACCTTTGTGAAAAACTTCGACTCAATTTTGCGGTTCTGACTCCTTCAAAGTCAGTTTTCATCAGTTGAATTCTTCAAAATATTGTTCATATTTGGCTCTTTGAAACCTCAATGTCACAGATTTTCTCTCCTTTACGCATAATAATTTCTTGGGTATTTGGCCATTCCAGAATTTTAATTCAGAATTCATTTCGCGGGGTTGGCTCGCTAATAGTAAAAACATGGGTCTAGGTCTTTCGAGACCCAAATTTCGTGAATTTGGCTCACTCTTGCTCTGGCTCAATTATTAATAGATATAGGTAAGCAATATCAATATATTATTATTAAATTTTAACCTTTTTTGTGGTCTAGGTAGGAGATGGACACTTCTGTGATCGCCAGACATTTTCTGCGGGGCAAGGGCCCACACCAGACCTAGCTGTTGGAGATCACCCCTTTGGGATGCTTTAAAATGGCTGTCAAGTGTAAAAATTGGTTCTTCCTGGAAAACCACCATTGCCATCCAATTTGGAATGAATCCATGAGGCTACCAGTAAGCCTCGAAATTTCGCATTTTTTAAAGCTCTGTCCTACCATTAAATTGAATGGCGATATTATATCTTCGTAACTCGTAAAAGGACTTAAAAAAAAAAAAAACAAACAAACAAACAAACAAAAAAAACGAAAAACGACTTTTACTCTTGCCAGTACATTTGTATTCTCCCCCCCCCCCCATCTAGCTCTGTTGTGGTTGTGAGCCCCTGTCTCACTTAAAATGTTTAGCGATCACAGAAGTCTCATCTCCTAGATCACGGCCGGCCAATCTTTTTTGGTCGTGGGCCATAAACCTGGTTATAAGAATTCAGGCGAGCCATCCCCCCTCCACCATCGAGCACAACCCTTTGATCTTGTCAAAAGGTCTCGACTCTCTGAGTAACACACACTTGGGGACTGTTCAATAACTTCAACAAAATAAGTTAACCACAGTATAATAGCATTTATATTTGCACAAAAAATATACCCTGTGGCAGCTTATTGCAGTGCGAGCCTTAGACATTTGGCGCCCCCGGGAGAATCTTTCACCTACGCCTCCGTGAAATGGCCCTCTGTCAGGAGCAGCGAATTAATGTTTTTTTTCCACATTTCAGCGGTGAATTAGCGATTTATCTCCATTTCAGCCGTGAATTGGCGATTTTCCTTGCAATGAATTTGTGTTTTTCCTGATTTTAGCCATTAATGAGCGATTTCACCCGTAAATTCGCGCTATATCTTATAATGTTAGCCACGAAGTTGTCTCCGGAAACCGCTACTTGCTATTTACTCGATTAATTTCTGTGAAATAGCAAAAAGTTCTCAATTTAACCCCAAAAATAGTCATTTTTCTTTATTTCAGCTGTGAATTAGCGTTTCACCTAATTTTAGCCTCCTAGCGAGCCCTCAATGAGAGCTTTGTTTTCCAATGTTCGCTGTGAATTAACACTTTTTCTGATTTTTATCCGCGAATTAGCGCATTATCCACAATTTAGCCACGAATGAGCGATTTTTTGCCACTTTAGCGATTTATACGAATTCGTGTTCGTCCTGATTTCTCAATTTTCTGAGAATGGGGAACTTGCATGTTTTTCAAAAGTTGGTGTTTCTTAAACAGGGTTCTTCCACAAGCCTATTGCTCACATTAAACTTTGAAATCAATGAAGGATGCTTTTTTAGCGAATTTTTAAAAATTTTGAGTGGGAGTTCGATTACGTCAAACCTTATTTATTGAAATGGATGATGCGGGGAAGAGGGGTAAGACGCGTTTACTGGAGCGAAATTTTTCACGTTATTTGTAAACAAACTATTTTAGAGTTCCCTCAAATGCTTCACAAGTAAGGATTTACATCTTTTCTCCTCGCACCATCCAACCCGTCCCGAAGAACTTTGAACCTTTTTTAAAAATCTTAAAACGCACCAATCGGGTTGCAACTTTCGTTGTTATCCTTCAGTTCACGGGTCAAATCACCGGTTTGCTTTTCTTCCCAATCTGAGATTCATTCAAGTTCCCCATTATCAAATTTTCTCAAAGGGTATTAGCCATTTGTTCTTTATTTTGGCCGCAAATTAGCGTTTTTCTCATTTTAGCCGCTATTTATGGATTTTCTACGTTTCATCAACGAATTAAAGTTCCCCGTTCGCCACGAATTATTTAACGCTTTTTCTGAAATTTAGCCGCGGATTAGCGATTTGTTTCACTTTCTGGCACGAAGTTACCTTCAAAAGCCGCGAATTGACGATTTCTCCATTTAAACCGCGAATTAGTGTTTTCCTTACTTAAGCGCTTCTTATCAATTTTATGGATGAATTAGCAATTTTTCTCCATTTTAGCCGCGAATGAACGATTTTTTGTCATTTTAGCGATTTGTCACCATTTTAGCTGTGAATTAGCGTGTTTCGTAATTTTCAACGCGAGTTACTGTTTTTTACACTCTATCCGCGATTTTAGTGCTTTTTCTCAATTTTAGCCGTGAAGTAACGTTTTACGTCGCGAATTAGCTGTGTAGATTTATTAATTTTTTCCGTGATTTAGCACTTACTCTCACTCCATAAGAAACATCCTATACAGGTGCCAGACACGATGATGATGATGGGATTTTTCATACGATGGGCTCCCGGACTACAAAGTATTTTTTGGACGAATCCTATTACTATTCGGATATTTGGTAGGTTCCAGTTAGTCTGGATAACCTGAGGCAGCCGCGTCCACACAATGCCGAATCGAAAGCGATTGGAGTCGATCGACTCCATTCGATTCGACTTCAGTCGAGTTTTTTGACCGTCCATACTTGGTCGACTTCTCATTCGACTCAAGCCGATCGACTCCATTCGCTTTCGATTCGGCATAGTGTGGACGACGCAGCTTCACGCTCCGAGTAATGACTCCATCACGGTTTTGCCGGGCCGGCTCGGCTTTGCGGGCTCAGCTGACCGGCGTACGAAAAAGTCCCCTCTTTTAACCAAAGCGGAGCAGAGTGAGGATCTTCATGGAATCTCCACTCTTATTACGCCCGGGTTACTTGATGACGGGTGGTACAAGCTGCTATCTCCGCAATTTTTGATTCTTCGAAGATTTGGAGGTTTTTTTTTTTTTTTTTTGTCGGGGGCGCCGGGCTTTGAACCCGGCAGGCACCTAAGCCTCACTTGGGCTCCTACGCCATACCCAGAGCTAACTGTGCACTTCACACCCGTACTACGCGGGCGTTTCGGTCGGTACGCGGTTTGTTGAACGCACATCGCCGGGAACGCCCACACGAAGTCGGGTGTGCCGTGTCACAGCTCGCCGCAGCCTTATAGTGTAATGGGCGATGGCTGGATTCGAACCCAGGCCCGGAGGTTCTGTATTCTGCTATCGAGAACAAAAGGGGTGAGGGATCTCAGAAAATTATCTCCAGTGGACGGAATACATTTTTAACCATCCGTCACAATTCAGGATTTGTGCCCAGTGGTGCCGAAACGGGTTCAATGAGGCGCTTAGCAGAATTCTTAAAAAAGCCCGACCCACACCTATGAGAGCACCCCTATGGTGGTGGAGGGAACGGGGTGCAGTTACAACACACTGTATTGCTAACCGCCAGCTAAGCTAGTGGTACGCGAGAGGTGATATGGGGGAAAGCGCCATTTCGTAGCTAAAATTTAGAAAAATCACTAATGATTAGCGGATAAATTAAGAAAAATCGCTAATGTGTAAACAGAAAGCTAAAGTGTACAACGAGAAAATAGTGGCCCATACACGGGCAGATAATTTTGACAGATTTGATCGGCCGATATTTTCAACAGATATCGTTATCGATCTAGGGGAAACGATGACATCGGTTGTCGCCCCTTAACGTATAAAAGTTATCTGCGACCGATATCTGTTATCCTATCAAATCTGCTCGTTATTTGGGGCACATCTGGCAGATTGAGATCTGTCGCCGACCGAAATCTGACAGATTTCATTTATCGGTCGGCTACGAAAGATATTTTGAGATCGGTGACAGATATGAAGTTAGAAAACTAATAGAGGGAGCTCGACCCACATAAATGATAAAAAAAAATGTGAGAAAATACATGTTTAAAGAAGTTTTGGTGGTTAAAATTGTTGCGTTAAGGGAAGGGGCGACGCCCGATTCGAAGTCGGTAGTCGGCCGATCTATGTCTGCCAGATATCTCTCAACAGAAATAGGTTGGTTAGTGGAGGACCACTGACGGATTTTAACTCCCACCGATATCGTTCGGCCGATCACGGTTGATCTATCGTCGTTTCTCGCCCACTAACGAGCAGAATGAGCAGATCTTTCCGTCCGATCTCTCAGACACACAAAATCTGCCGCAGATATCTGCTCGTGTATATCCACCTAATCACTAACTCACGGCTAAAAAAGAAAAAAAACGCCAATTCGAGGCTAATATTGAGAAAAACATTATGGAAATTGTTTATTATGAGAGAATGAATTAAGAAAAAGCTCTGGTTTGCGAATGTAGTGTGGAAAAACGGTAACAAACGGCTAAGATTGGAAAAATTACTAATTCAAGGCTAAAATTGAGAAAAACTAAAGCTCGCGGCTAAAATAGAGAAAACACCGCAGTCCGCGGCTTCTAAAGGCAAAATATAGTGGCTAAAATTGAGAAAAAGTGCTAATTCAGGGCACAAATTGAAAAAAAAAATAGCTAATTTACGGGTAAAATTGAGACAACTCCTACAATTCGTGGCTAAAATTGGGATAAAAGTCAAGAGTAAGCCGAAAATTGAGGTAAACGTCAAGAGAATAGAACGCTACAAATCATATCTAAAATTAAGAAAAATCGCTAATCAGCGGGTAAAGTTTAAAAAAGCGCTAATTCGACGAAAATTGTAGAAGAAAAAATCAATAATACACGGCTAAAATTGATAAAACACCAATTCGCTGCTCTTGAAGGTAACTTTGTAGCCAAAGTTGAGGAAAAGTGCTAATACACGGCACAAATTGAAAAAAATACAGCTAATTCACAGGTAAAATTGTGGCTAATCAATAATTAGTAATAAGCTGTTAAAACTGAGAAAAGTGTATTATTAGCTGATCAATTAATAAAAAGCACTAATTTGCGGATGGATTAAGAGTAGAAAAACGCTAACAAAAGGATACAATTGGAAAATCACTACTACACGGCTAAAATTGAGAAAACATCAATCGCTGCTCTTCATCGCCTTTTGCGGGTTAAATTTAGGAAAAGCAGAACTAATTCATGGAATAAATTAAAATAAATACCTAATTCACGGGTAACATTGAGAAACGCATTAATTCGCGGCTAAAATTTACGGACGTTGCTAATCAGCGCGTTAAAACCGATAAAATCGCTAAATCACGGCTCAAATAGCTAATTACCGGATGATTCAAGAAAAATTTCTGATTCACGGATGAAGTGTAGAAAAGCGCAAATAAACGGCTAACAAAAATCACTAATTCACGGCTGGAATTGAGTAAAACGGCAATTAGCGGCTAAAGTGTAGGAAAGTAGGAAACACCAATTCTGATAAAGGTAACATTGTGCTAAATTAAATAGAGAACAAGCGCTAATTCATGGCAGGAATTGGAAAAAATTGCTAATTCACGAGTAAAGTTGAAACCATTACTACTCACAACTATAAAATTGAGAAAAATCAGCAATCGCTTAGCGGGCTCAGCCAATACTGGAAAAAACGCCAATTCGGGGTTTCTCAAGGCAACTTCGAGGCTAAAATTAAGAAAAGCATTACTTCACATGCAATAAAACAGGAACAAAATCACTAAATGAGGTCAAATTACTTAGAAATTTGAGGAAAAGCTGTAATTCGCGACGAGAGCTGAAAACCCGGTAATTCACAGCTATAAAACTCGCGGCTTTTGACAAAAAGTGCTCATCGCAATTTGAGAAAAGCCGCTGATTCCAAGGCGGCGGCGGCGGGGTGCTTGAAGTGGTGCTTTGAAGAAGGAAATAATTCGCGGCTAAAATTGAGAAACCTCTGTATTCGGGAAAATGTGTGAAACTGAGATGGATGAAACTTAAAAAGCCCGCTAATTCCTGGCTAAGTTTGATAAGGCGCTCACTCACAACTAAAATGGAGAAAAACACTTATTCGTGGATCAAGCAGAGAAAATCCACAAATTCGCTGCAATTGAGAGAGTAAAAGCGATAATTCTCGCCTAAAGTGAGAAATAATTCGTGGCTCGAACTTGAAAAAACTCAATATGTCCCGACAAAAATAAAGCGCGTTGACAAAACGGCAAAAAGGCACTCAACCTCCGCTTAAAATGGCGTAAAACGTCAATTCTAGGATCAACATAAAAAAACCGCCAAATCGAGGTTAAAATTGAGAAATTGTTCCCTGCTAAAATTATAAAAGCTCTAATTCGTGGCGGAAAATGTCCTGATTCGCTACAAAACTTAAGAAAAAACGCTAATTGTACCTATTTGGCTAACTAATTCCTGGCTAAAATTGAGAGAACGCCAATTCGCGGTTCTTACTTACTTAGTTAATAGATTCATCCTATAAATAAAATTGAAATAAAAAACCTTTAGTTCCACATTGAATTATTTATTAAAATCATAAAAAATAATTGACAAATTAATTGCTTCATACAAACTTATTTTTGTAACATATTCGATCGCTCGATCGATATCGATTGCTGGAAGCTCGGTCGCTTTATTTGAAGAAATTTGAGAAAGGAAACTTAGCGCACAGGATTCAAGAAAATCAAGTGACACATCAAAAAATTACAATTTTACATATTTCGTCAATTAATTTCACAGAGATTTGGGGTAACGTATCCTACCCCACTGACTGAAGTCCATATAAACTCAAAAGCTTACCCTTATTTATTTGTCTGAATTGTATCTAAAGGAATGTCTGTTGAAGGAAAACTAAGAACTACTAACGATAAAATTTAAGTAAAGTCAAAAAGAAGAGCCAGAAAAATTATGGCTATCTTTGGTTTTGGTACATTTCAAAACAACAAATTCATCATCAAGATGACTCGTAGAATTAGAAATAACCAAATACAAATTAAATAAGGACACAAAATATAATAAAAACAACGAAATTTTCAACAATCAACAAACGCACAATGAATCGGTATTATGCTCTATTTCTTTGATTGGGTCAGTCGGAAATTTAAAAATAAACAATATAGTAAATGAAGATCAGTGTCCCCCACAAAGGACGCTTGCAAAAATTATAATAAAAGGCAAACAAATGCCGTTCAATAATTTAAACCCTGAGAATAAAAATATATTTCGCGTTTGGACACGCGAAAAATGTCCAGTAGATAGGCATTGAGGAAGAGATTAATAGTATCACAAGAGGAGGGGGATGAATTCAATTTCATAACTGTTTGAATTGAATTCCGAGATTATTAGTGAATTAAAAATTGCCTCCGTCTTACCGTTACGTTTACATTAATAAATACTTACTGCCTAGTTACCCCTGCACACATTTCCGTAATGTGAAACTATTAGGTCGTATAAAAATATATAATATATACATAATTAGAATATTACAAATATTCGCTCGCGGAACATCCTTCCGCTAATATATAAAAATTGGGTGAATGACTACCATAACGCGTGAGCGTAAGACACCGAATTAAATATCGTTGTGACGTCCTGAATGACGATAGCGCGTTCATCCGCCCACATGCCATGAAATGAATGCCGATATAGAACGTACAGTTTCTGACCGCTGGCAATATCCCAAACTTGAACCGAGCACTGCAGGTTGCACACGAGGATTTTATCTCGAACTAGACACAATTTCTTGACATTACTCGGCACATTGATATTCCGATGATAGTCGTGCAATAGACTCCGAATGACAATTGTTTGCCCCTCGTGAAAAATTATGTTGTCGTTAACCGTGAATATTGGAACGCACGTTCTATCGGTGATGAGCACGGCAACTTCTTCCATAGTGTATGATGACCATAGTTTGAGTTCGGAGGTTACATCGGCTTGGTTTTGTACAATTTTGGCGCTGAAGAATTTTTTCGACGCTACGATAGACGTCACTCCAGACACTTCAATCCTGGCGGGCACTTCCTCAGTAACGCAGTCAACCTGAATTATGTACCACTGATTGTTATTTTTGAACCTAACGTACACTTTGTCTCCTGCAGCTTCTTCACAGCGTATTTCAGTACAATGCGTCCCAACGAAGCTTTCAAGATCAAATGCTTTCTCGTAAGTTCCTGAATTGAGGTCGAAGATTTGAAGAAAGAAGGGATTTCGTGAGTAGTGTACGATAAGGTGTTGATCTGAGCACAATATGCGTAATTTTGGGTTATAACGCATGATGATGGGGTCTCGATCAATCTCGATGGAGTACATTTCCTGGAATTCTTCGATAACTTGTATCCATTTTTTGCAGGTAACCACCAGCCTGGCAGTATTACCGAGACCATGGCGATAAGAATAGATGAGAGAACCGCTTTTGAAAATGACGTTGTCAATCATTGGAGGAATTTTATTCCTAAGACTTACGGACTTGAATTTACTAATATCGTACAGAAAATAATGATTGGGGCTCTCACATTTAGGTTTCCCTATTATGATACCATCGCTATAGTGCATCGGGGTCAAAGTGAGCCAGTGAATCGCATGAGAGCCTCGTCGGCAATTATTCTCGGCGAATTTGTACCGGTCATAATGGACCCGCCAGTGACACAGAGGCGGAAGGGTGTCGGATTTTTTGTTCCGACGTTCACGCGGCCGAAATTTCATTGCCGGATTTTTTATACCGGACGTGGCGATTTTTAAATATACCTTACTTTTAACATTATCAGCCAAACATTTCAGACCCCAGATTCGGTTGTTGTTGATGAATTCATACCACCGCTTTGAAACTTGACTACAATTGGTTAGATCACGGCCGCTCAAGTACAGCCAAATTTCTTCGACTATCTCAGTTGGCAGTATTTGGGTGAAATCCATTTAAAGCTGTCCAATGAAAAAAAACAAAACAAAAAAAAAAAAAAACAATGACAAGGAAGGGTTGAAAAACAAACACAAATTATTCGACAAATAACATTTACCCACCAAGCCGTGTTATTTTCAAAGCGTGAATCACGTATTGAGTGAAATTGATTTTCTTTAAGACAATAATAAAAGACAGACACTTACAAACAAGACGTCAGAGTCCTTTGTAATGCCAAGGAACGAGAACCACGTCTTGGTGAATATTCGCCCCGAGCCCAGGTATAGGCTTTTGTACTTACAATATATTTTATTCTAAGCGAGGGACCTCCAAAGGTCAATTCGAAGAATAGGCCTGATGTGCAGTTCAATAGTAGCTCAAAAATCTACTAGCGCCTTCTTTTACGCAATGGAAGCTGAAAATTTTAACAATGGATTGTACGTATAAAAAATAATGAAAATAGGAATGCCATTACATTATTGTTTATCGCTAGCAGTGAAAAATCAGCAATTTTTAGAATGATTTCACAGCAAGTTAACATCTATAGAAATCTAATTGGCTTTCTTGGTACAAGTACTTCCCCGCTCCCCCTAACCAAGTGGCCGGAGGGACTTCACTGAACTTCTCTGGGACCGATTTGCGAAATGTCACATTCAAGAAGGCAAAATTTATGCAAAAATTCGGCATATTTTTCTTCAGCTTCACGACTAGGGGTGCGCCGCCGCTTCCCCAACCAGACGCATTCGCTCCCTGGAACTCCATCACTTCCATTGCCACTGTATGTCGCTTGTTATTATCAATTAACAATTTGGCCGTGAATTATCGATTTTTTTCACTTTCTGGCCCCCAGAAGAGACCCCTGAAAAGCCTATAAAAATGTTCCCGGATGTAGGTATACGCAGGGGCGGATACACAGATTTGACCGGCCCGGGGCACTGGGAAAATATCGGCCCAATGTACATACATATATACAGGGTGATTCAGGAGGTGTGTGAGAAACTTGCACTGGTGATAATGCGTACCTGGACACATAAAAACGTCATGTAGACGCATAGCCGAAAATGCTTTGGTTCCGAGCTATGAGCATTTTCCTACTTTTTTCTAGTTTCATTACTTTTTACGGTATTTTTCGTGTTGTAGACAAAGTGGATTCGGAAAGAAGACAAAATCCCGTTCCTGAAACCACCAGAAAATGTCGCTTGCGTGGCTATTTCAGCCATGTGAAAAGTGAAAAAGTTTAGATTTTTAAAATAACTGATAAAAACATCAGTATCAATCAGCTGCTGTATCGACGGGTAAAGTTACTGTGGACTTTCGAACGGTGTCCCGATAGTTGAAGTTTGCTAGCCTCTGACTTCAGCAATCAAGTTCAAATGCAAAAAATGAAAACAAGCCGAGTGGGTCAGGGTAAACGTATTTTTCTTATGGTAATGTGTTCCTCCTAGCATATATGTATGCTCCCCTCAATTCAATTCAGATTCAATTCACAACGAGCCTCAGAATTTGCGATTTTTCTCAATTTTTGCCGCGAGTTAACGTTTTTTCTCAATTTTTGCCGTAACTAAGCGCTTTTTGCTAATTGGCTGCAAAGTTGCCTCCGGAAGCCTCGGCTTGCCATTTTCTCAATTTTCTGTGAATTAGCAAATTTTCTCATCTTAACCCACAATTATAACCACATATTACTGTTCTTCCTCATTTTAGCCGCTAAAATTATAGATTTGTATGCATTTCTATTTCAGCCACAAATTAGAGGTTTCCCCAATTTTCGACGCGAACTACGTAAAGCTTTCTGAATTTGGCTGTGGATTAGCGATTTTTTCACTTTCTGGCACAAAGCCACCTTTAGAAGCGGCGAATTTGAAGTTTTGTCCATTTAAATCGCAAATTAGCGTTTTTCCCCACTTCAGGGCTTCTCAATTTTATCGGTGAATTAGCCACGGATTAGCGATTTTTCACTATTTTAGCGTTGATTTATCGTTTTTTCTGAGTTTTTGCGGTGATTTCGTATTTTTCTTGATTTTAACCGCTAATGAACCATTTTTCTCAATTTCATTCATGAATTAGCGCTTTTTCTGTACTTTATCCGCGGAAGCTTTAAGGAAACTGGTAGCCGCGAAGTAGCGCTTTTTCTCACTTCTGTTCGTGAATTAGTAGCGGCGTACCAAGACCTCGCCGAGTGGCGAGGGGGCCAGATCGCCCCGGGCTCCATATTATGTGGGCCTAAAAATGTGGATATTAAGGGTACTATGTCCATGTTTGTATACGTGAAAACGGGTTTTTGGCATGCAGTTGGACAGCAATATTGGCTCCTTTCGACGATTTTCAATCCATCCGACCCAGGATGGAGTGCTTGCAGGTGATTAGCAAAGAGTGTAGCTGAATAATCGATTTAGCCCATAAAAGCGCTATGCTACGCTGCTCCCCAGTTTTTTTCTTTCTTTCTTTCTTTTTTTTTAGGTCCGTAAGCGGATAAAGATGAGAAGGCGTACTAATATGCTATTTTTGCAGGCAAGTACCAACGCTGCAAAAACTTGGGAAAAATCGCTAGTATTCGTGGCCAAAACTGTTCAAAAGCTTTCATTCGCGGTATCTAGATGAAACATCCAGGCCGAAATTGAGAAAAACCCGCTTATTCGCGTTTATAGCCACTTTATGCCTAAAATGAAGAAAAAACGCTAATTTGCTGTTGGTAAAATTGAGACGTGACCCAGTTTTTGCATTTCTGCAAGCGCTAAATGGCAAGAAAACCCACTAAGGCTATAAGATAGAAAAAAGCTAATTCGGGGCTAAAATTGAGAAAAATGACAAATTCGCAACTGAAATTGCATAAAATCGCCCATTCGCGGATAAAAAGTGAAAAGCCACTAATTCACAGCTAATTTTCGAAAAATGCTAATTTACGGCTAAAATTGAGAAGAATGGCTAATTAGCTGCTGAAATTGGGACATAGGTACTAATCCACAGCAAAAATTGAGAAAAATAGCTGATTGGCTAATGAAATTGACAAAAAGCGCTACTTAGCGGCTAAACTTGGAACAATCCTATTTCGCGGACTTAATTGAAAAGAATAGAAGTGAAGTGCTGCTGTACGCTGATGACACTGCTCTAGTCAATGTTTCTTGCTCTCCTGACACTGCCCGAGAACTTGCAAATCAGTCTCTTTCATCCGCGAAAGACTGGTTCACGTCAAATAAATTGGCGCTTAATGAGGATAAGACAAAACAATTGTTGTTTAGTTTAAGTGCATCTGTGCCTAGTGAAAGCTTCAAATATATGGGCTTGTTATTCGATTCGAAGCTGAGCTGGAAAGATCATATAGATTATGTATCCAATAAACTAGTGAAAGTTCTGTATGTAATGATTCGGCTACGTAAGGAACTACCTAGAGAATACTTGAGGATTTTGTATTACTCGCTCTTTCATTCAGTAATGACGTACGGCATTGTTATCTGGGGTAATGCGCCTGGAGTGGACAGAATATTTCGGCTCCAAAAGAGGGCTCTGCGGATTGTCGCCGGAGTTCCGCATCGTCACAAATGTCGGCAGCTTTTCAAGCTGCATAAAGTGCTCACTATTTTTGGGTGTTTTGCCTTGGAAAGCATGATGTACGTTAGGGAGCACTTAGATGAATTTTCAAATTCATCTGACCTTCACCAGTATCCAACGAGGTCGGCCGCGAATCTCATCGTGCCAAGAACTAGACTGGAGTTGAGGGCGAGACATGCAAGCGTGGTCGGAGTTCGGCTCTTCAACCAACTACCTTCAGGTATTCAGCAGCTTAGCCCGAGAAAATTCAAGCGTCGGGTGAAATTAACTCTCGTAGACAATCCAATCTACTCCCTTGACGATTGTGATTCCATAGAATGGAGTTAGGGTGTTGTAATTGTTCCTGCAATGTGTATTGTTTTTTGTATTAGTGTATGTATTTTGTTAATTGATATTATTTATTGTAGAAATGACGCATCCTATCCAGTTACCCACTGTTAATGGAAAAAGTTGAGTAAAATAAATAAAAATAAATAAATACAGCTAAAATTGTAAAACATCGGACAATTTGCAGATAAAGTAAAGAAAAAACGGTCATTCGCGGATTAAAATGAAAAAATCGGCTAATTCACGGCTATATTAGAGAAAACGCCAATTCACGACTAAAATTTAGTAATAACGCTGACTCGGGGCTAAAATTCAGCAAAAGATAATAATCTGTTGCTTCTGAAGGCAACTTCGGGCCTAAACCTTAAAGAAAAAACGGTCATTCGCGGATTAAAATGAAAAAATCGGCTAATTCACGGCTATATTAGAGAAAACGCCAATTCACGACTAAAATTTAGTAATAACGCTGACTCGGGGCTAAAATTGAGAAAAATGACAAATTCGCAACTCAAATTGCCAAAAATTGCCTATTCGCGGATACAAAAGAAAACGCCGCTAGTTTGCAGCTAAATTTACGACTGAAATTTAAAAGAATGGCTAATTAGCTGCTGAAATTGGGACATAGGTACTAATCCACAGCAAAAATTGAGAAAAATAGCTGATTGGCTAATGAAATTGACAAAAAGCGCTACTTAGCGGCTAAACTTGGAACAATCCTATTTCGCGGACTTAATTGAAAAGAATAGAAGTGAAGTGCTGCTGTACGCTGATGACACTGCTCTAGTCAATGTTTCTTGCTCTCCTGACACTGCCCGAGAACTTGCAAATCAGTCTCTTTCATCCGCGAAAGACTGGTTCACGTCAAATAAATTGGCGCTTAATGAGGATAAGACAAAACAATTGTTGTTTAGTTTAAGTGCATCTGTGCCTAGTGAAAGCTTCAAATATATGGGCTTGTTATTCGATTCGAAGCTGAGCTGGAAAGATCATATAGATTATGTATCCAATAAACTAGTGAAAGTTCTGTATGTAATGATTCGGCTACGTAAGGAACTACCTAGAGAATACTTGAGGATTTTGTATTACTCGCTCTTTCATTCAGTAATGACGTACGGCATTGTTATCTGGGGTAATGCGCCTGGAGTGGACAGAATATTTCGGCTCCAAAAGAGGGCTCTGCGGATTGTCGCCGGAGTTCCGCATCGTCACAAATGTCGGCAGCTTTTCAAGCTGCATAAAGTGCTCACTATTTTTGGGTGTTTTGCCTTGGAAAGCATGATGTACGTTAGGGAGCACTTAGATGAATTTTCAAATTCATCTGACCTTCACCAGTATCCAACGAGGTCGGCCGCGAATCTCATCGTGCCAAGAACTAGACTGGAGTTGAGGGCGAGACATGCAAGCGTGGTCGGAGTTCGGCTCTTCAACCAACTACCTTCAGGTATTCAGCAGCTTAGCCCGAGAAAATTCAAGCGTCGGGTGAAATTAACTCTCGTAGACAATCCAATCTACTCCCTTGACGATTGTGATTCCATAGAATGGAGTTAGGGTGTTGTAATTGTTCCTGCAATGTGTATTGTTTTTTGTATTAGTGTATGTATTTTGTTAATTGATATTATTTATTGTAGAAATGACGCATCCTATCCAGTTACCCACTGTTAATGGAAAAAGTTGAGTAAAATAAATAAAAATAAATAAATACAGCTAAAATTGTAAAACATCGGACAATTTGCAGATAAAGTAAAGAAAAAACGGTCATTCGCGGATTAAAATGAAAAAATCGGCTAATTCACGGCTATATTAGAGAAAACGCCAATTCACGACTAAAATTTAGTAATAACGCTGACTCGGGGCTAAAATTCAGCAAAAGATAATAATCTGTTGCTTCTGAAGGCAACTTCGGGCCTAAACCTTAAAGAAAAAACGCTAGTCCATAGCTAAAAGTTGAAAAACAAAATTTGCGGCCAATATTGAGAAAAATCACTAATTAATCAGCGCGCTGAAATTAACGAAAAACGCTATAAAACAGCCTTGTGTCTTGAGTCATGGGTTGAAGGGTGTCCCGTTTTTAAGAAAACCCTACTTGATAGGTTTTCTCATTTGTCTCATTGTACCTATGCTTAATAGGCCAGTTTTGGTATTCTGTAAGGACCATATTGCCGAGAAAAATTAATCTGTAGCTACCAGTTTTCTCAGAGGGACTGGGATTCGTCAAAGAGTTGGGGAGGGGACAGGCATCGGGTCTCCGGCCGCACTGGCCCTCCGGCCTTTCGGGCTCAGCCCGATCGCCCACCCCCTGTATCCGCCCCTGGGTATACGTGAAAACGAGTCGTATGCGGTTGAACAGCGATATTGGCTCGTTTCGATGATTTTAAGTCCATCCGAGGACGCAGGTCGGAATGGAACGTTGTAAGGTGGACAGCACAGAGTTGTAGATGAATAATTTTATCCAGCCCACAAAAGCGCTATTCTGTAGGCTCAAATGGAAAGAAATCGCGCCTTCTGGGGCGTAACATTGCGGCTAAAATGGAGAAAATACGCTGATCACCATTTTTTTTTTTTAGTTTCTTAGGCGGATAAAGATGAGAGGGCGCACTAATGTGCTGTTCTTGGGTACGCAGCAAAAAGTTGGGAGAAAGCGCTAATAGTCGTTGCTAAAACTGTGAAAAAGCGTTAATTCGCGCAATCTCGATCAAACGTCGACACCAAAATTGAGAAAAAATTGCTGATTTTCGGTGTGTAGATGCCACTTTATGGCTAAAATGAAGAAAAAGACGCCAATTTTCTGTTTTTTGGTGTTGCTCCGCTTGACACGTGCACAGAAACGCAGAAAGGTGGGAAAAAAAGCAAGAAAAAACGCGGCTATAAAAGCGGGTGAAATTGCGGGAAAAAACGCTAATTTGGAGTTAATATGGAGAAAAATGGCAAATTCGCAACTCAAATTGCCAAAAATTGCCTATTCGCGGATACAAAAGAAAACGCCGCTAGTTTGCAGCTAAGTTTACGACTGAAATTTAAAAGAAAGGCTAATTAGCAGCTACAATTGTGAAAAATGCAAATCCACAACACAGAAAAAAAAACAAAAAACTTGATAATACTTCTTTCGCCGCTAATTTTCGTCATTATTGAAAAACATCTCTAATTAGCGCGGCTGAATTGAAAAAAACGCTACTTTGCAGCTCAAAGTGCTAAATTCATTAATGAAAAGATAAAAAACGCTGCATTTAGCCAGATCCGGCTTGAAATTATTTACACTCCTATGATCTCAAAACCTTTAAAAACTCACATTTTGGGCACTCTTTTGGCCCATAAAAATCCAGGGAGTTAGTTGATCAAACTGATAAGATACTGGGACCAACTAGATTCAAAATGGAGTCTAGGAGCGATAGAACGAGTTTTTTCGAGCAATCCTAGGACAGGATATGGTGCACACAGAAAACGTTTGAGGGTAGGATGTAAAAAGTTTTCCTGACCGAAAACATACAGGTGGGTATTATTCAGAATGAATAATGAACCAAAATCGCTAAGCAGCAAAAATGAGGAAAAACTCCAACATGGGATAAAAACGCTCCTTTGCCGCCAGAATTAAGAGAAAGTGGTAATTCGCGTGTATAAGAAGCTGTGATTCGCGGATAAAATTGAAAAAACAAAAACAAAAAAAAAACACAATTTTTGGCTGTAATCGAAAATACTCCAATCTGTGGCATCTAAAGACAATTTTAGCCTTAAAACTTGGAACGTTTGAACGGGAGTTGAAATTCAATAAGTTAAAAAATAAAATAAATGTTAAATACGTACATAATGTACTTCAATTTCCATCGAATTACTTGATAGCTAACTCCAACTTCCTGATGTGTATTAGTTCTATGTGAGCCCTATGACTTCTGTAGATCTCTACCAATCCCAACGCTTATAACTAATTTGCATAGAATTTTTTATTTTTGAAATATTCGTAAAGCAAATGCGCTTCTTATTTCGTTTTTTCTCGTCCGCCTCCCCCCCCCCCTTATTTTGCTAGACGCAAAAATGGAAACGAGCGTCACGGCGCCCTCGGGTGGTCGCTCGGCTCTGGGGCTCGGTAGAGTAAACTGATGTCTTTAGGGTGCGTTCATAGTGAATCACCTTCACTGCGATACCTTGAAGAGCGATGCCCTGATGAAACAGCGATGAGGAACAAACATCAATAGTGAAGCACCTTCACTGCGATGTGATCTTCGATACCTCGCGACTGTCATCGATGATTTGAACCGTATGGTTCCTCGACCCCCCTCCTATCCGTTGCCTTTTTTTTCAAAATAAGGGCTAGCTGAAGGGGGTAGGGATAGGTGTGCGTGACTTACGTTAATTGGGTGAAGTTGGACCTCATTTGCGATTGAAAGCATCCCACTCACCAGGCTCCAAAAATCAAACCCTTCAACCCAAAACCTGTGCAGTTAATTCTATCGGAAATAGCTAATCATGACAGGAAATAGTGTGCTATTTCCGAATCTGTCATCAAAGCCACAAAATGCCAACTTGGTAGACAATAACCCGCATTTAGTGAAGGAAACTGTGAGTAATGAGCATTGAAAAGCGTTTAGAAAAAGGTGCTGTTTTTCGTTGTCGGCTGGTAGGAGCTTCCGAATCATCGATGATAGTAGCGAGGTATCGAAGATCACATCACAGTGAAGGTGCTTCACTATAAACAGTCCCATACCATTTTTGATGTTTGTTACTCATCGCGGTTTCATCGGGCATCGCTCATCGAGGTATCGCAGTGAAGGTGATTCACTATGAACGCACCCTTAGGCTTCATAAGTTCCCACGAGTATTGACAGTCGCCATATTTGGTCCAATGATAAAAAAGAGGGCCTTAGAGATAACATAACTAGAGCATGAATGGTCCATTGCGCAATGGTACCATCATTGACGTCACCCAGAGCTTGAAACGGGTTCGAAAATCCCTTGCTATTGGTTGAAGAAATTTTGGCGGGGGTTTTTGTTTTTGTTGAAAGGGGGGTTCATCACCAAAAAAATCTGAGAGTTACGTGCAACGATATAAAAACCTGGATTGCTCACAGAGGACTGGAGGTGCGTGGAGGGGGCAGGTCGTCCCCTGTAAACAATCACCCTGTCCCTCTCCTTGTGTAGTTATGGCAACACAACTCTCTTCCGGTATTTACTTTGAAACTCCACTCCTCTCATCTATGGCTATTTTTTATCAGCCGTGATGAGCAATCCAGTTCTTTTATACCTCTCCAAAATGAATAATTTCAACTAATTATCTCATGGTGATGTCCGAGTGTTAAATCCAAAAGACGAACGGTTTTGACTTGATTGGGGGGGGGGGGTACATTTTACTGCACTTTCAGTTTTGCATTCGATGGGTGAGGTCGTCTGGCTCTCGTGAACTACAGTGACAGTAGCCATCAGATGAATAAATTCTACTTCGAATTTTCGTGGGAGAAGCAGAGGATTCATCATGGGTTTGCCCGTTCTTCAACTGGGCAGAATCTGTGTTTTTTGTCATTCAGTATTTTACCGATGCTGTCAGTTACCGTATGAGTGCAACAAACTCGGAACTTGATTCCTTGCGATATTATACAAATCCCTTTATTACCTTAAAGGTTATGTATGCCTAAACATTACACCGGGTAAATTATGTATGCCTCTGTTCTAGCGTACCAAGGATTCATATGAACTCCAAGAGCCTGATGTTATTCGCTTGTATCGTCGGAGCATTCCCTGTCACCAATGCATACTCTTCTGACATCCGATGTTTGAAATATAGGATACTCTCAGTCAAAACTGTCTACTCATATGTTCTCCTCCTCTGCTGCGCTTTCATCGAATACCACGCTTTGATCTTAGCTGTCACTAACTTCAAAGTTTCTTCCTTGAAAGAAAGTTGAGTGGGTTTAAAGAAGCCAGGCAAATTACGAATTAAATTGATTCATTTTTCATTATAAGAGGGATTCAAAGGCGTGACAGCGGCGGCAATATTTTATGGCTCGACGGTTCTAAGTCAAATGCACTACATTGGATTGGCTAAAAAGTGGCCGGATATTTTAAAGAAATGGTCAGAGATGGAGCAATATTTCTTGAGCTACATGCCACGGCAATTGAATTGTAGTTATTTCCAATACAGTCTTCTCTCATTGAGTATATGTAAGATTTTCAAAAAGTGAAATTAAATAACGGGATGACCCGAGCAAAACTTACCAAGTAGTATATCACAATCTTGTAGACCAAATCTGCCAATATTTCTAGACTGACAACTTCGCCCAACGTGTAAACCAAAATTCGTCTTTATCAGAGTTGAAAAATTGTTAATGCATGAAATTTAACAATAATTATTAAAAAATTTAGATGAACTGCACAACTTCCTATATGTTTCATACAGCCACGGGGTCGAGGTTCACAGTTACTTCTAAAGACATTACTTTCTAGTTGCGAGCCCATTAACAAACCTTCCGCATGCCTTTTTTTTTTAAATTGTTGAGCGAAAACCTAATTTAATTTAAAATATTTTCACAGTTGAGCATCTTATGCATAATTGGGTGCATTTCAGACAATTTGACTCGATCCCCAAGCACAATGACGGCAACAGCGTATGTTGTTTTAAACCCACTTGCCGCCTGCTTGTCATAACATGAAATGTCGGACTTTTTTCCAGAACGTTATTTTGTACTATTTAGAAGGATTCACTAGGGCAACTCATGGCTACGTACTTCGTTCAAATGACTCGTATAACTCTCTTCTCGGATTTGTAATCGTCATATGCAGTTTTAATTCGACCGTTATTTGGACACTGAACAACGTCTTCATTACAACGGTTAGCATGGAACTAACACAATTCGTCAGGGCTTGTCAAAAAATGTTGCAACGAAAGGTAAACTATTTTAAATTGTTAATAAGTGTTTCACCGACATGCTCAGATGGACCGCTGAAGTGCTATAGGCTTAAAATTTTAATTACACACAAAATTATATTAGAACAAAAACATTATTCTCCCGGTGCGGAGTTTGAAAGTTTGGTTGACCCCCCTTCTTCGACTTGCACTTCGTAAGCAACCCTATCATGTGAGGGGTGGCTTTGATTTGTTTAAACAGCATTTATCTTGGGAGAACAAAAGAATTAACTACAGAGTCGCCGCAAATTTTGTTACTGATACCAACAACCACATAAAAGAAATCGTTGGGTTTGCCATTCTTAACGATGTATATTTTATTTGCGTTCAACTCGTTCAATTTATTGGGTGCGTATATGAAAACACGACGATAATCGCACGTCCCAACTTTCCTAAGTTCCTACCATTCGCATAAGATTTTCTATTTTTGTGACACCGCTTTTGCTTTCTGGCACCGGATAATCACGTCAAAAAACGTTTAAGCCGGGCCACAATGCTCAAATGCCACAAAGGCGTGCATGTGCTGTGTGCATATAGCCGACGAAATATCGCGGTGGGATAATAAAACAGGTCCGTCTGAAACGCAGATATCTCTCAGAGAACATCGCCATTCTACTTAATTGAAAATTAAAGAAAAGGGATCAAATCCCACAACACCTCACAGATGGGATATCTGCAAGATTAACATATCTCGAATTTGCAGATTAACACTCCGGATTTCCAGATATTATCACCTAGATTTGCACAGTCGAGCATAAAAATGACGATTTTTTAAATTTTGACCTTTTTTCTGTAGAAGCTTACGTCTCGTCGGACGATTTCCGCCGTCTTTTAATTAAACTTTTTTTAATTTTGATTTTCTCTTTTTGTCACTTAAAAAATATGCTCCCCCCCCCCCCCAGAAAACCCTCTTCAAAAGAACTGGCTCGGCCATGAATTATTCTGCCCAGGCCACCACTTGGCGCTCTTTTAATTTTAACCGCGAATTAGCCCTTTTACTACACTTGATAAAGTGCAGAATAATTTGTCATAAATCAAATTGTGCTTTTTTGGAGCAAACTCCGTCCAACTTTTCGCTCCATCGTTTTGCTAAACGCTCCATATAGGATCCGGTCCCTCCGGGTGACCCCTTCCCGCTTAAAAGCCAGCATTGTGTACAGCTAGAGCTGATTATCCCATAATTTCAATAATTTTCACTTTTGATTTTGTCACTTCTCCCCATCAAAAACAATGAAACTTCTCACCGTTGCGTGCAGATCTGCAGATTCATATAATATAAAAATACATAATGAGCCTCAAGATATCGGATCTCGTCAATTGTTTAACCTGATTTCTCCCCTGAACCCCAATTTCATGGACTTGGCTCCTTTAAAACCCAATTTGAGGGGATTTTTTCCTTAGCAAACTAATTTCGTTCAATCATTTTGACAGCTCCCACAGCTTTTTCACAGCTCAGCTTTTTCGATATTTTCACAGCTCACAGGTCGTTTGGTTAGTTAAAAAAATGAAGTTGGCAAAAAACGAATTTCGTTATTTTGGCTTTTTCAAACCCCAATTTTGTCGGAGATGTTTGCTCTTCCACATCCAATTTTTTTTTCTTCTTCTTCTTTTTATTGCACATTTATTTACATAAGATATTGGAATCAATTATAGGTACAAAAAAAAATCACTGTGCGCTACTCCCCACTAAAAGTCATAGACTTGTGCTGTGGGGAGGAAAGCCGGAAAGTCGGAAGGAAATGTCACGGATGTGGCATCTTCAAACCCCAATTTCACGAAATTCTGCGAATTCTCACGCTTTTAAAACCAAATTTTGTGGATTTAGCTCTTAATGAAATTATTTTCGCAGGTTTGGGTAGTTCAGACAACTAATTTCGCTGTTTCAAATTCAAAAACCTTATGCCCGGATTTGGCAAATTCAAAACAGAAATTTCGTCATATTTTCTGTTACAAACTACAGTGTTTTCTCTTTCAAAGCCTATAATTTCGCGAATTAGGCTTCTTCGAACCCCAATTTTACAGATTTTGGCTGTTCCAAAAACCAAAGTTCGAGAGCTTGGGCTTGGCTCTATCTGAAATCATTTCCACCCGGTTCGGCCAATTCGAAAAACTTATTTGTCAAAAAACCAACGACGAAAAAGAAAAAACTACGTAGTTTTGGCTCTTTCAACCATTTTTTCCGCTGTTTTTTTGTCTTCCACAACCACCGTGGATTTTTCTTCTTCAAAACCCAATTTCACGTTTTTCGTTATTTCAGAAACCAAATTTCGTGGCTTTAGAGCTTTCTATATTCTATTAAAATATTTCATTATCAGCTATTCTAATTTTCGGTATTTTTTTCTCTTTAAAACCCAGCCTTTGATGGCAAGCGATGATCCCAAGACTCGAAAATCCAACGTACAACCCACTGGTTGGCACAGGGCGCTCAAAATCATTAAGGACGCATTAATCTTGATGTGCAATTATTTATTAGCGTTTTTTGCAGAACTGACAATGAAACCGATTTCCTGAAAGCTGGCTACTACTGTTTTTCGTTCGTATTTCTCATCATTCGAGCTTCTTGTTCCCTTATCGCTACAGCTCAAATACATTCTGATTGGCTGGATTTGACAAAAATCGTATACGCCAGCTCCATTAACTCTGCAGAGGCAAATATTGACACCGGTGAGGGAATTTGCGGTTGAGTTTAACTGTATTTGGTTCAGGTTGAAAGATTCGCACTTGAATTATTCAGTGAGCCTCTTGCTTTAACGTACTTCAATTTTGGGAATATCACACGAGTCACCATCATGTCGGTAAGTGGAAGGATCGTAATTTTACTATAATATATCGAATTAATTTGATGCAAAATTAACCAATTATCTGATTTTGAAGGTGGTTGGAACAATTATTGCATACGAAATCATTCTCATTCAAATGCAAGTCGACAGCCGATGAAAAAAACTCGTCAACGTACTGTCGGCAAGCAGCTATTATAGTTATTAGAGCATTATTGTGAGTCTGCCCCGATACACCTAGAAATACAAGACCCCCCCTCCCATACGCATTCTGAAATTAGGGCGCTATGTCGAGCCACAAGTGCCTAGTACCCAGAATTAATAAAATTAACCAACTCGTAACCAACACGACATTCTGTTAGCACCCTCCCCCCCCCTACCCTACCAATCTAGCTTAAAGGCAAGAAGATATTTCACGTATGCATAAAAGGTGTTAGTAAAATCGGAAACACTCATGGTACCGGCAAGGGCATCAGCTCTTCCGCAGTCAACTGGTCTGAAATCTAAGAAACATAAATATATGACCAGCAATTGGTGGACTACGTTCTCAAAAGTTGAACTAGTATCGAAATTGACCGAAAACCAACGCCTTCAGCCTTTTTTTATTACAAAAATAACAAAAACAAAATCAAAAAGCCTGGAGATTGGGCATACTCTTTCCGTAAGCCGGAGAGTGCGCCAATTTTCCCCCTCGCTGTGTCACAGCGAATGGTAAAAATGGAGGGCAACGGGCGTGTATACCACGCGCGTCAGGAGTCCAACCTCTGAAAACACCAATTTCTTGTTGTTTCAGAGACACTGCAATCCATCCTTTAAAATAAAATAAAATTTTAAAATTCAGTTTCAATAATTATTATTATTATTATTTTGTTTTCTACCTGAAGAAGACAACACAACATCTCCGCAACTTTCATCCAAGCCTACTCCACTGAATTTTATATCTTTAGGTGAATGTTTCAGTTGAGGCCAATCCTTCATTCGTAACGCGTCCCCTGATGGCACAGCCATTTTTTCGGTTCCCACGAATTTCTGGTAGACTTCATTCGCGTTTGCCGTCTCGCATATAGTAATGGGCAGCCGCTCTGAAGAGAATATTGTCCATCTGTCGAAGAGAAAAGGATAGGCTAGGAAGGGGGACATGAAAGTTCGACAAAAGTCAATTACCGCGAAGGTGAAGTTCCGTCCACGTAGTCCAGTCGAGAAATTCCCGCAATAAAAACGGTCCAGCCTGGTTTTATTAGAAATGTCTTCGGAACAATAAGTTTTTTCGGTAAAATTGCCATCAGCTCGTCGGCAGTCAACAGGTCTAAAATCTAAGAAATGTGAAGTAAGACCAACTTTTATATTTTGGTGGACTGTGTTCTCAAAGGAACGGCAAACAGAAAGCAGTGGAATTCCAAGGTGACTCTTCACAATGCAAGAAAAGGGTGGACACACTTGATTTACCTGGTCCTTGTGCATTACCCCAGGGGTGTCATAAAACCATTTGCTCTTCCTATATTCTTGGTCTTTTGGGTTGATACCCGATCCTGGAGCCGCCGACAGTTTTATGTCACCGGCTGAGGGTGCGCTGAAAGTCTCGTCTTCACCGTTTCTGTTTGGTCCAAAGGTTTGCCCCACGTGACCGATCAAATGAACCTTCATGACTCTCTCTTTTTCTCCACGCGCGATCTGTTCCTTGAAGAGAGCTCTCTCAGCGGCGGCTTGAGCCCTTTCTGATTTCAACCGATTGGTCCTTAAAAATAAGCGCCAACCTTCCGGACGAAGAATTGGGAACTAATGGACAAATAAACAATTTCAAGCGGGTAACATTTTTTTTGAACCGTAACGGTATTTTCGTGCACCAACTTTGAGAAGATTTAAAGTGGTTCCTGGCCAGGGAGATGTCGTGGCTCTTTGAACAAGATCCCGCGCTTGGACTTTGCACAAGTCCGACTGAAGAAGAACATTGAACAAAGTAGATTTTCCCACATTTGTACAGCCGACCAAGTAAACATCACCTGAACGCATTAATTTAGATTCAATATTTCCAACAGTTCGGAACCAAAAATTACCTTTGTGACTCCAAACATTGTACAGGCGAGTGATTAACTCTTCGACTCCATAACCGGTTATTGCCGAAATCAAGTGGACTGCCTTTACGTTGACATTGGAAGGGATGAAAGATTCCAGCGTTTCGGCCAATCTCTGGGTCCATCCCTTTTCGTCGCCCCATAATAAATCGATTTTGTTCCCAACAACGATCACGGGTTTGTTGCGGCCTGTAAATAAAATTCGACGAACAAAGTGTATGATTTTCCGTTAATGTCCAAATTGCCAATTACCGATCAAATCGAATAAGTCGGGCCATATGCTGCAAGGAAAATCAGTAAGATCAACCATCAGAACGATAAGTGCCCTCTCGTCCTGAAATTTGAAGGTTATGAGCCACCTTTACAAGGCCATCAGAATCATGTATTTCTTTCTACTCTGATTTTGGAAATCATCTTAGGGTATGACTCATCATCGACAACCACAGATAGAGCAGTGTTGTACTTGTTGAGAAAGTGACATCTTTGACAAACCAGACTTCGAAGATCAGACTGACCGCACTGTTTGAATATCTCAAGGGGTAGATATCCTGGAATGGCTTGATCCTGTCTGAGGAAAAGCCCATGCTTATAATCGATAACTTTCAATAAAAATTAAAACGGAAACAACTTGACATTGAAGAAGGGCACCACATCCTCCGCACGGAATGTTACTGACTGGAACCGATGGGTCACTCGTACCGTAGTCTTGTTGCCAAACTTCGGTTTCAACCTCTTCTGATGGACCACAATAGCGTTCGTAGTCGTTCATCCACTTTCGGCTGCTTCTAGTTAGCACCACTGTACAATTAACGAGACAAAATTGAAGTGTTCGCAAGCGAAATGTGAACAAGAATAAGACAATCCGTTACTTTCAACAGGGTCTTCCTCAATAGAACTCTCTGGAAATGTCCCATTTCCATCGTCTTCAACACTCACTTTCTTTCGAATTAACGCGTATGGATAAACAGGGGGAACATCTACATCCCGGTCAGGGGGCTCCTCAACTTCATCTATCTCCTTGTTTTCATCGAACAAATATTTCAATGCTACAGGAACGGCTGACGCCTCGATTTTACTCTTATGCTCCAATTGTTTTTCTTTCCGTCGCGTTTTGAATTCTCTGGGAGAATATTTAAATGGAATAGTAGAATTAAAAATAATTTTACTCGTTACATCATCGTCATCGCGCTCTTCTTTGACTGAGACAGAACCTCGACACACACACTGCACTCCGGGCTGTCTTCGGAGAGAACTTCGTAACAGGACCCCCTTTATGAGCCTCGAAAATGTCTGTGTATACATTTCTTTGTTTTCAGTAAGTAACCACAGAAAAATACGCGTTTAGCTTGAGAAAATTGAGTAAGCCGGCATCTCTTCGTGATAACAGGTTTATCGTCCAGATAAAAAAAATCGCACAGGAGTTCAAACGGCTTCAACCTTCAGCCTATAAGCAGCTCGACGGACGTTAAGCACAAACCACAAAGTCATAAAAAACACAACACATTTATTAGATAATTAAGGCAATAGTGTTCGAGAATTGGTTTGGAACACTCAGGCAGTTGATCTTGATTCAACAGGTGAATTTAGCGTTGAATTATTACGCTTTTCTCCGAGCTTGGGTGGGGGGCTGGCCCTTCGTAAGAAGAACGCTGCTGCCCTGGAGGCTGGAGCCCTGTATCAAAATGAGTGCCGCAACGGAACCGACCGGAGAGGAGGGAGCTAATTCTAGATCCATTAACTGTTAGATGGGTCTGTCTAAAACGCGGATCTGCAGATCGGCAGATCTGCAAGATTAACACCTCGCATCTGCAGATCTGCAGATTAACACCCCAAATCTGCAGATTAACACCTAAAATTCCGTAATTCAACGAAAATGAGACTTCAATTGAAAAATAAAGTTAAAGTAGACCAATAATAGGCACAAAATTACCGATCACATTTTAATATGACAATAATGAAGCGACACACTCGAACAATCACTTTTACTTCATTCGCTCAGACTTCAATTGCATGCAACAGCCAATCATACCATTTACAAAAATTTGCTTAAATTTTGACGCTTCCATGTAAATACAACAGGCACTTCCCCCCTTCCACGCACATCTGCAGATTCATAAAAGCCTGCAGATCGGCCACTTAGCGTTAATTGTTCAGTCTCAAAATGCACACAAAAGCCACTCCAACAATTTGAGATGATTCACCTCAATTTTGACCTGTCCTGGTCAGTACAACTAGCACTTCCCCTCGTAGCGTGCAGATCTGCAGATTCATAAAAGCCTGCAGATCGGCCACTTAGCGTTAATTGTACAGCCTCAAAATGCATAATAGA
Source organism: Corythucha ciliata (assembly GCA_038030265.1). Lineage (NCBI taxonomy): Eukaryota > Metazoa > Arthropoda > Insecta > Hemiptera > Tingidae > Corythucha > Corythucha ciliata. The sequence continues at coordinate 40,096,929 of CM075938.1, read as the reverse complement.
GCTAATACAACAATTTAAAATAACTCACCTCAATTTTGACCCCTCCTGGTCAATACAACTAGCTTTTCCCCCTGTAGCGTGCAGATTCATAAAAGCCTGCAGATCGGCCTTTTAGCGTTAAAATTTCAGCATCAAAATGCATACTAAAGCTAATCCAACAATTTGAGATGATTCACCTCAATTTTGACCCCTCCTGGTCCATACCCCTAGCACTTCCCCCCGTAGCGTGCAGATCTGCAGATTCATAAAATCATGCAGATCGGCCACTTAGAGTTAATCGTACAGCCTAAAAATGCATAATAGAGCTAATACAACTATTTAGGATAATTAACCTCAATTTTGACCCCTCCTTGTCAATACATTTTTTTTTGTCAATACAAAAAAAAATTATAAAACTGTACCGGTTCATTCTTTCCCGGAAATAGTAGTGGAAAAAGTTCCTACATTAGATGAAAATCATGGACCGAAGTGCTACGGCTACGTGACAGTGCTACACGCACCAGATATCCTCTTTTTTCTCTCACACTCACCAAGCCACACAACGTGTGAGACAACGGGGTGTTTAAACAAATTTTAAATGTATGCTCCCCTTCAAACACAGCAAAAAAAATTCAAGAACTCGGTTGACGGGCACCAAGGAGGCAACAACGTGCTTGCAAGAGCCTGAGCTACCTGCCTTACAATTACTACACTTGACTTTAGTAAATCTCAAGCAACTGACCTGGCTCGCTAGAACTCCTTCAGCCTGGTAAGTCTTGTCAGGCGACGAAGAGCTCCTAACGATGCACGCGGGATGAACGCCTTCGCCATCTGAAGACAATTTCCCTGTGAGGACAACGAGACCGGCCGCTATAAGTTCTTCGGCCTCCTTGAAATTTCTAGATTTATGAGTGCAAACGCTCACTTCACAAATTTCGTCAATTCTCAGCATTTTCGCGAAAAAAAAGTAAAAATAAATGAGCAAAAACGCACTAAAATAACAAAACTGAACTTTCAGTGGGTAACAATCTGACCAGATATTTTATCATAAAAGCTGGTCATTTGAAAAACGTGGAGTTGTCGGTTATTCACAACGTTTGGCAGTTCTTGCCTCTGACTCAGAATCGAATTCTTCAGGCCTACAAGGTAAATAAGTACATACTTAACTACCACATTCATAAACTCATGATTAAGAATATAAGAGATTATCGGTAAGTCGAAAAATGCTGGCTCAAGCGTGAAGTCGAGCTACGCTATTCTAAAGTTGTCAAGCATATTCTCTATTTCGCTCCCCCCTCTCCTTCATTGGTCAGTCTAGCAAAATTATGTTTGGGTCTTTTATATGGTGATGCTGTTCCTACTCCTAGTTTTCAAGGAGATGGCACCGTGCGATAAGGCTGATCCAAGTTCGAAAATCTATACTGAAATTCAATTCTTGGTAGTATTCCCGTGATATTTTTTAATTCCTTGTGAGTTGAGTTGAAGGCAGTCGCTTGCGTGTAAGGTAACTTCCGTTCTGCCCAAATCCCACGACGAGATTGCACGTACATTTTTAAAAACTGCGAGACTATGTTTTTCCTCACATATCACAGAGACTTGCATCGCGTGATTACCCATTTATTAGCATATAAGTTTATTTTAATTTATATTCATCCACAATCCAGGGTGGGCGAACTGTCATACTTCTCTTCAATATCCAAGGGACTGTGTTACAGGGGTAGAAAAATTTCCCCGAGCCCCGATCCCTCGAGGGGAAAAATAAAAACCTTCACCAGCCATTGTTTTTTGTACTTTAGTTGGGGGGGGGGGGGTGATTTTGGCTGCGCCAATAATCACGGAAGGAGAAAGAAGGAAGGGTGTGTGACTTGGCTGAGCCAATAACCACGGAAGGAAAAAAGATGAAAGATGGAAAGAGTTAAAGGAGTTTACTCGAACTCAGCCTCGTAAGCCGCAAGAAAATCATCAGAATTGTATAGGTCGATGAAATCAGTGGAACTCTCACACGTAAGAAACTCGTCTTCTGACACCGGAGTTAAGGCCAACGAGTCGCTTGGGGTTTGATCAGGTGCCGAAGGTTCAGCAGACTGCGACGACGGTAGAGAAATGGCGACAGCTTGGTATTCGCCGGAAAAGGGGCTCGTCGGTTGAAGTAGTTCGCGATTGTGGTCGTATCGGACCAATATACGGGCGTCGGGCAGCCACACGTAGAACGAGTTACCGTTTTACTTACAATTCCGACAAATTTTCAAACGGGCGAGTTTAGGTCGAGCTGAAGGAAGAGAAGAATGGTCGACAGCCGGGGGGGGGGGGGGAGTTTGAATCGGCCGAGAGGAAGAAACGAGCGACGAAGGAGGCAGAGGGGTAACTTTCAACTGTTGAGCTGAGCCGCAACTATTTACTGGTTCCCGAGAAGGAGAAGTTGTTCGAGAGGCCGAACAAACTTCGGGGGTGGGAACCTCTGGTGGCTGAGCCAAACAGAGGGGTATCGCACGCCGCTCGGGGAAGAGCGCTTGGAACGTACGAGCCGAAGAAGCGCTATAGCGCTTAGACCTACGTGATCGATCCGTGGTGAAAAGAAAAAAAATTTCGCTCCGGCAGCTGGCGGTCGGAAAGAGTGCATTTCATTTTGTATACGGATACCCTAAGCCGTCCCAGAAGTAGTAATGTTGAGACCATGATTTGTTTCGTTTATGTTTGACCCTCCCTCGTACTGTTTGCTGCCGGGTTTGTTTAACCTGAACTTAATGGGAATCAAAGGCTATTTCAAAACGGAATCATCATAACGAATATAATGCTTCTGGAATCAACTGGTGATTTGTTGTGATTTTTTTACCATTTCAACCCCTATTTTTCCCCCTCCACCTTGACCGATTTGGCCCAAATGCAATACCGACCGGGGCCTTATGACTACTGATTTTTGTGCCAAAGCGCGTTCCGCTAAATTAATTTCTACGAGAGTTATCGTGCTAACAAGACCACACACTTACTTCCACCCCAGGGGCACCACCCCCTCCCCCTTGACTTTTTCAAACAATTAAAATGGGAATCAAAGGCTAGTCTAACATGGAGTATACGTACCGAATATGATGCTTCTAGAATCAACTGGTGATTTTTAGTGATTATTTGACGGCTTCAAGCCCGATTTCCCCCCCCTCCACCTTGACCGATTTGGCCCAAATGCAATACCGACCGGTGTCTTATGACTACTGATTTTTGTGCCAAAGCGCGTTCCGCTAAACTAATTTCTTCGAGAGTTATCGTGCTAACAAGGAAACGGCCATAAAGATATATATATATATATATATGGATTCCGGAGACCACTGAATTCGGGTTCTAGAGGTCCTGAAACATGAAAAAAACATGCCATGACCCATGTTTGCCACCATCACGACGAGACCAATAGTGCATTTTCAGAATGAAATGCACTAAAAAATTAAACAGAAGAGTTTGGCTGCGCCAAAATACTCTACGGGAAAAGAAAGGAAGATGAAGCAGTCGTCTCCCGGAGAAGGAGTGTGAATAGAACGAAGCTTTGGGGAAGGAAAACGTACGAGCCAAGGCGGACTGTCTTGGGTCGTGAAACAAACGTTCTTCCGGAGGCTGGCTGGGCCAGTACCCCTTATCGATACGTTGACGGGAGGATACCTGAACGCAAGGCTGAACAAGTACCAAAGGAATGGGAGGCCTCGTTGGCTGAGCCAATCGAAGGTACACCGCTCTTCACCAACTCGGGTTTTGAAAAAAAACAGTGAAGAGGGTCTTTTAAAATAAGCTCGAATGCTCGACAATTTTTTAATAGGAGCGAGCTACGGAGAGAAAAAAAAAAACAAAAAAACGAAGCCTTTTTGAAAGCACCCCGGCAAGGGTATGGGTATGGGAAAAAGGAAGAGTTTTAAAATAGCGAAGTGAAGCGAAGAGACGGGGACGGCAGAAAGAAAAAATCAGGCGACGGTTCAGGGGTTGTCGTGCGAGTGTTCACCCTCGGTTGGGGGGCCTTCAGCCAAGGTCTTATCCCTCTTTACGTCGAGCCTCCAACTTCAAGAGAACAGACAACAGACGGTAGTGACTTCGAGACGAATTAATCCTCAGCTTCGCAAAAAAGCCCAGTGTCGGTAGAATCAGTAGAGAAAAGAGCATCCGATCGCATCGGTAGGCGATGAAGAAGAGTGAAAGTCACGACATTTTGGTTTTTTATATAAGGCAAAAATCCATGAAATTGATAGCGTTTTCCATTTGCATAAAATTCCGCTTTCAAGCCTATTATTTCCACCCGTCTTTCCAGAATTATATCATATGGCAAGGGAGAAGACGTATTATCAATTTTAGCCGCGAATGCGAATTTTATCAATTTTAACCGCATATGTTAGCGCTAAGCGATTTAAAAAATTATATCCCGTGTTTATAGGTACTACTCAAGTAGCGATTTTTGTCAATGTTAACCACAAATTTGCATTTTCGTGATCATTTTAGGTGTGTTCTAAAAGCCTCACACCTAAAGCGACACATGGAACGCCTAAAACGAACACAAATTTCATTTTAAAAAACGCCTCGCCTGACACCAATCGATTCACGATTTTTCTCATTTTTGAGCGGGGAATTGGCGGAGAATTAGAGCTGCAAATTAGCTTATTTTTCAGAGTAATGATTTTTCTCGATATTAGCTGCAAATTAGCGGTTTTCAAAATTTTAGCACCGCATTAGCAAGTTTCTCTCACTGAACTATGAATTACCGCTTTTTCACAATTTCAAGCATCGAAGTTGCTTTCAGATAAATCACGGATTCTTAATTCTTCTGAATTTCAACTGAACTGAACTGTTCTCAATTATTTTAGCCGCGAATTCAGAATTTTTAAAATCAAATTTAACTGTGAATTTAGCGGTTTTCATTTTCAAATTTCATTAGCGAATTGACTTTTTTTTCTCTCTTTATTCGCGAATTAGCCGATGAATTTCTCAATTTCAACCACGAATTAGCATTTTCCTTCATTTCTAGCCGCGAATCAGCGCCTTTTCAATTTCTTTTCCGCAAAAGGACGATTTTTTCAATTTCAGTCTTGAATTAGCACTTTTTCTCAATTTTAGTCGCGAACTAGGCCCGTGAGCATTAAATTGTCGTCTTTTCTCTTTTTTGGCCGCGAAATTGCTTCGAGACCCGAAGTAACGATGTTTTTCCGGTCCAAATTACCGGTATGCTTTTATCACAAATCAGGCATTCATGCAAGTTCTCCATTGTGCGGATTTCTTTCGCCAAACCCCATTTTGGCGGGGGTGGCTCACTTATAAAAAAAAATAATTCTCGGGTTTCGGTCGCTAAAACAACCGCACATTTGGTCTTACTTTATAGTAAGGCCTACGGACGGTTGCAGGATGGGATGGACAGTTTTACTGTACCAAAAAACAGGTCATTAAACGGCGTATCTTGGCTCATTAGGGACGCGGGAAGTAACTCCGATTACGTTACTAACGAAAATAGTAACCTCTTCATTCATTTCCCGGTAAGAGAAAATTATATTGTCAAAAAAACCGAATGGGGGAGTTAAAAGAGACAAGTTTTCTTATAAAGTAGAAACGGTATATTGCTGAATAGTCTCCCCCAGAATAATTAACGAACATCAAGATTATATCATATTGCGCGTGGCATCCCAAAATCACATTGTTTAATTTCATATTGCACGAAAACCGTTTTAAGTACAATCACAGCGTCATTAGTAAAGGTCATTCATAAACATCCAACAAGTAAAAACATTAATACAACAGACACAATAAATAAATATTTAAATAACATGAATAGAAAACAAAAAGTACTCTCAAACTCTAGGACATTTGATAGTTGTTGAAAGATCTCATGTTGAACCGCCTTTGAAAATGCATGGGTCCCTGTTGCCAGGGTATAGGAACAGAGTCCCACAATGAACACAGTTTTTCACCAACGCTTTGATCCAATTCCTAGGAGAAGCACAGTTTTGTATTCTTAATGGAACACACCAATAGACGTTAACTAACCTGGCCATCTTTGTTCATTAAAAGTTTGTTGAAATCGTTGTGGTGAACGAGATAGCGAGCCTGTTGATGTGGAACGTTGCCTCGTTTGATCCATTCGATGGGAAGAAGGGAAGGGCCCATGATGTCGGTGGGCATAGCACTGGGCGGTACGATTTGGTCGCCGACTAATTTGGCAAAGCCTTGAAACTGTCCAGTCCCTTGGATATTGAAGAGAAGTATGACAGTTCGCCCACCCTGGATTGTGGATGAATATAAATTAAAATAAACTTCGATGCTAATAAATGGATAATCACGCGATGCAAGTCTCTGTGATATGTGAGGAAAAACATAGTCTCGCAGTTTTTAAAAATGTACGTGCAATCTCGTCGTGGGATTTGGGCAGAACGGAAGTTACCTTACACGCAAGCGACTGCCTTCTACTCAACTCACAAGGAATTAAAAATATCACGGGAATACTACCAAGAATTGAATTTCAGTATAGATTTTCGAACTTGGATCAGCCTTACCGCACGGTGCCATCTCCTTGAAAACTAGGAACAGCATCATTGGGGCCGGGTCACCATATAAAAGACCCAAACATAATTTTGCTAGACTGACCAATGAAGGAGAGGGGGAGCGAAATAGAGAATATGCTTGACAACTTTATAATAGCGTAGTGGAACGCTCGACTTCACGCTTGAGCCAGCATTTTTCGACTTACTGATAATCTCTTATATTCTTAATCATGAGTTTATGAATGTGGTAGTTAGGTGTACTTATTTACCTTGTAGGCCTGAAGAATTCGATTCTGAGTCAGAGGCAAGAACTGCCAAACGTTGTGAATAACCGACAACTCCACGTTTTTCAAATGACCAGCTTTTATGATAAAATATCTGGTCAGATTGTTACCCACTGAAAATCGTAATACTGGAAATTACCATCATTACCAAGCATGAAAAGGAAGTTTTGTTTAAAAATCTTCCTCCAAAATACGGTAATTGTTACTGTTACCATTAAAATTAACGGAAGAAGGCGTGTTTTCATCGAAACTTCTCGATGAGCCGGAAAACCTCTCTGTAATCGAAGGAAAATAACGAGGTCAGTACCAGCGACTTAGCGAGGGAGGACTACAAGAAATTACCGTGATTGCTTCTTGAAGGAGACGCTACAGCGACATTGCGGCTTCTATTCGTTTGATTGTTTGATTCAAATGCAATGCTCTCGGTATTGTGAGTTGGATCTTTGAAATCATTCACCACTGAAAACAGGGTTCACACAAAGAGCTAAGCAAAAAAAAAAAAAAAAAAAAAAAAAGGCAAAGAAGACCGAGTGAACTTTTACCTGAGTTGTGGAAATCAGGAGCAGACAAATAGGGCCTTTTTCCAACTCCTGCAGGTTGAACAAGACCCAGTGATTGCTCTTCCGCTAGTAAGACTTTGGCTATAGTAGAAATCACACCATCTTCCACCTTGAATTAGGTATGATTCCATTTAAGCACAGCTTGTATTTTCTTCTCATAATAATAATAAAAAAACTTTACGTTCACTTGACTGACGTTCTTGTTCGATCTCAGTTTTTTCGAAAGAATAGCGAACCATTTGACTTTCAATTGGAGAACAAGCTGAGCCGTTTCCAAGTCAGTTCTAAATGTGGCCCAGTCATCAACTTTTAAAGTTGCAGTTAGATGGGGTTCATTTTCCTCTTCCTCGCTGTCAGAATTAGCACTTCCTTCGACTTTGCGAACAGCTCGTTAAAACTTGAACGGGGGGGGGGGGGCTTGAATCAAGTGTATGATTAACTTACATTGAGCATCCGATAGAGCATCGTACGGTATTTTAGACGGGCCAGCAAATATAGCGACAGTTATAGGGGATACGACCGTAGCGGTTCGAATTAAGGACTGAACTCCGACTTTGGTCATTTCTTCGTACATAATCCAGTCAGTGGGAAGGTTGTCAGCCATTGTTTTTCTGCCTCCACATTCACGCAGCGCTGACGCGGCATGCACCATCACTTTGTGTTCTTTTCTGTAATGAGAGGAGAGGAGGAGAAAATTGGATGTTGAATGAAAGATAAAGGCAATAAAACAAAAATAATTTGGGCTAATTTGGCTGTGGCGAAAAAGGGAGATGTTTCTTGCCTAGGCGGTAAGATAAACAGCCGTTAGACGAAAACTTACACAGTGCGGATCACTCCGTGCTCCCGGTCCACTCGAGCGAGGTTCGGATACAGACCTCCAATGAGAGCCGCTTTGACCATGGCCCAGTTGTCAGCGTGAGCGTTTACGTATTTAATATCGATCGGCCCCTTTGCCTTGATAAATCCGGAGGCACGAAGCTGAGAGAGTATCTGCGATCGAGTTCCCATAATCATTTCCATGGTGGCTCCGTTGACGCAGTTCTTGTCGCAAAACTCTTTTCCGCGACCTTGCTTTTTAGCTTCTTGCCATGACTAAACAACAAAGGCCAGTAAATTGAACTTCACTTTATTTCAAAATAATCGAAGCACGTCAACCTACCTGGAATACGCGAAGCAGAACTAAATGATCACTCAAACTCCCCTCGGAGAATTTCAACCTATCAGAAGTGGCGACCCTCTTTTTCTCAGGAGACGTAACAGTGGGAAGACAGAATATTTCCCTTAAAAAAAGCATTAAATCACCAAGTATTGCAACGCAATCACCAGACAAACAATTACTTGTAAGACAGGCAGCTAACAATAGTCAAAACAGGATCCAAACATTTTAAAGTGACAGCATATATCAACATTTTTCCGTATTTCGGTTCGACGGGAAGGTCAACCAAATGGTGACCAAGATCTGTCAAGTCTTCCCACGTATCGAGAGCATCGATTGTCTGCAATTTAGTATAACGAGCTCAGTCAGCTCAGACAGATGAGGTTTATAGGAAACAGAATCACCCACCTTGAGAAGAGTGACAGCGCTTCGACTATTGACGCTTGACGGAGGGTCAATGGCCTTGGATAAAAAGTCGACGATGGAGGTATTGGGCGACGCCAATTGTTTAGCGAACAGACAGAGTTCCTAAAAATAAAACAAATACAAAATAACAAATAGGCCAGACCAAAAAACGTTGACGCCAGGTCAAATTCTTTAAGACTGAAAAGGCCTTACGGCCATGCGCGGTTCCGGAGTTATGGTCAGGGGAGGGGGCACAAAGAAGTCTCCCTCACAAGTTCAAGCCGTTCAAGTTCAGCCGGAAAATTAACGGAAAATAAAATTCGAATTAACTGAATATTCAGCTGAATAAAATGTAACTGGACCTACAGGCTAGGAAAATGCTTCACGGAAAATGGAGAAAAAGTGATAATATGCTTTTCTGGACAATAACACGTGGCTGAAAAATGTCTAATTAGCGGCTTCTAGAAGCACTTTGCGGCCTCCATGAGCCCACTAAAGCGGCCCATACACGTACAATAATATTGCGCAATAATAGGGGTTGTACAATAAAATTGAACGTTTGTGGGTTGTATTGATGGGTTGCACAATATAATGAACAACCTATTTTTTTATCCCTAAACATCTGGAAACGAAATATTGTACAAATTTATTGCGCAATATTTATTGTACGTCAATGGACCCCTTAAAAAAAATGTCAAACCAGTTTCGAAATCGCCGGATCTGGCTTCAAATAATGCAATTTAGTATTGACAATCGTCACACCCACAACTCACCGTAATTCGCGGATATTCAGCCTGGAATACTTTCAATTTCACGAATATTTCCCAGTACTAATATTTCCCACGAATAATTCATAGTATTCGTCAGGATTAGGGCGCTATCAGGGCCGACTAGCACATGGGGGCTCCAAGACTACAAAGAAAGCCCCGTAGCTTCCAATTTCGCGGAAATTGAGATCCAGACCTTTTCGCGAAACGTGATATTTCGCTCTGAGGTTTCCAATTTCGAACATTTATCTCCATTTGTTGCAAAGTCACGGCTAATCGTCAGGGTTTGGACACTGTAGGCGGGTGTGGCAACCGGCTAGTTCCGCGGTTACTTGAAATAAAAGACACGAAATTTGCGGTTTCGCCGATATTTATGTCCGAAAGATGTCATTTCGTGGCTATCTATCAAGATTTAGTGCCGGCTTGACCCTCCCCGGTGTGCTTTTCCTGAAATTTTTGAACTCCACCTGTTTATTCCCGGGAGTAAGCAGTTTCGCCAGAATTGTGCACTTCTAGCATATTTTTCATCGTAACTCACGATTTAGGTGGATATCTCGGCTCTTCCGTCAGCACTCGAAATTTTGGCTGCTATTCAACGCCGAAATCGGCAGTTTAACGGAAATTGATGACTCAAAACTTGCAACTCTGAAATTCTGGGGCTATTTGGCCTTCAAATTTGTTTATTGACTGACTCTCGCAAGTCATTTAATGGCCCGCATAATCACGCCAAACAAATTTGACAGGCTCACGGTGAGATCCCAAAGATCGCAAAAAGTCTTTGTCTCATGATTTTTTAGTTCAAAAAAATAATCGTTACCGTGACAACGGTTATGATGGCAGTGGATAGCCATGGCAACGGTTGCCATGATAGCTGTTACCATAATAAGGGCTCACATTGCATAGCAACGGATGCTACGGCAAAGTTTACCATAATAAGGGCTCACATTGCAACGGTTGACTTGCGGTTGACGGATAACGTGCGTGGTAAAGTGCGTGGGTGTGGTGTGTGACGTATAACAAAATGGTTACTGAAACTATGGCAACTGATGTCATGGTACCTTTACCGTAGCAACGGTTACCATGGCGCAACCGCTATGGTAACAGTTACCATGGCGCAACCGCTATGGTAACAGTTACCATGGCGCAACCGCTATGGTAACGGTAACCATAGCAACGGTTGCCGTGGTAACGGTTATTTTAGCAACGGTTGACATGGTAACGGTTACCATAGCATCAGTTTCCATGGTAACCTTTACTGTAGCAACCTATCATACGGTGTTATCATGGGTTACCACGGCTTCACGATCAAAAAGTAGCTTTGTTCGTTGGCTGCTCTCAGTATTGCAAATGTAACAGAAAATACAAAACACATCAATTTAACTGGTCAAAATCACGCTTCACGTGTAAGGAGTAAAAACGGTCGTTTCAAAGGATAAAACCCAACCCGTCTGCGTTGTTCGAATACGCAGTGGAACGAGATGCGAGCATTGAGCATTGATCCCCTCCCCTCATACAATAAAATCTGTGAGATTTACATTCGGAATCCTATCGCGGACATTTGAAAGTCTGTTTTGGCCAAATTCGCTAACAGGAAAAAATGACTCTTTTTTGTTATAATCCGAAGATTTTACCTGAAGTGGTGTTCTCAGTATTTCAGGCGTTGGATACATGTTCATCGTAGCGTAACGTGAACTCGAGTACATTCTAAAGCAAACGCCGTTCTGTACGCGACCAGCTCGACCTCGCCGCTGAACAGCGCATGACTTTGAGATCCATACGGTTGATAGAGAGCTCGTTCCTGTTAGATGGTAGTAGCTTTTCTGAAAAAAGAAAAGTTATTAAATGCGTGACTTGTGAAGGTGGAGGAATACGAGACTCACTTCCTTAATTTTACCAGTGTCTATAACGAACACAACATCTTCGATAGTAATACTTGTTTCAGCTATGTTTGTTGCCAAAATTATTTTTCGGCAGTTATTAGCGGCAGGACGGAAAACAGCTCTTTGCTCATTTGTCTAATACACGATATTTGGAATACAGTTAGAGCTAATAGAAATCTTCATTCTGTTCCCACGTCTAAATTACCTGCATGTTGCTGTGCAGCATCAGTAGAGTGATTTTCATGCTCTGATTGAGTTTTTCTCTTTCCATAAGAAGTAAATCTCTCACTGCGATTATGTCATCGTAGCCGGGAAGAAAAATGAGGATAGAACCTTTGAAAACGTTAAGTGTTTGGTAGGGCATATCTTTTAGCAGCGGAAAACAAAGGTGGCTCAGTATTTCAAATACCTCGGTTGTTCACATCCATATGTATGTGCCAAATAAGGGTCAGGAGCAACTTGTAATCAACGAAACTGTCATCGAAAAAGTTGTAGTAGAGTTCCAGAAGCTCTCTGCTTTGTTCATCAGTCTGTTTCATGTTCGCTTCGCTTACTTGAGAAATGGTGTTGTTGGTTTCAAAATTCAATCTTCAGCAAAAGTCAAAATCAATTTTGAACAAGGAAAAAGAGGTTAGTCACATACGAGTAAGCCTCGAGCGTTTCGATTATTTCCTGTCGGGACCACAGTTTTGCCAAGTCGAGAGCTGTGTAGTTGTTTGGAGCTCGAACGTAAATATTAGCCCCCATGAAGAGCAACAGTTCAACCGTTTCGGGGGTTCCTCGAGCGGCAGCGACCATCAGTGCCGTTACACCAGTCTGACTGTGTTGATAGTCAACGTTCTTGTTGCCACTGCCGTCAGACTGATTGACAAGGTCAAGAAGATGAGCGAACGACGAGTCAGTGGCAAAAGCCCAAGCCTCGCTTAGGGCAACGTCAATTTCGTTGTAACATACTGGTGGCTAAAGATAAGAAGATGATAAATGTAAAAGCTTGGCGAATTACTTGGGGGGGGGGGAGCTTACAGTAGATCCTGGCTCGCTGAGGACCTCAGGTGCAGTGCCTTGAGACACGGCTGCAGTCCATTTCTCAAGTGCTGCAGCTTGGGCTTTCTTAATTTCTAATTTCTTCAATAAAGCATCCTTTTCCGCATCTATATAGCTCGTCCTGAACAATTTCATTGAAGTATAAGAACCTTAATGATAAAAATCGATAGGCTTACTTGTGCAATATATCTTCCAGAAAGTACTCTTGTACTTCATACGACTTCCCTGGAACTATTTGACAAGTTGTAATGGAACGTTGAACGATGTAAAAACTCAATAAACTTACCGGTTATTACGGGGCAATTGTTAAAATAAGCTGAATATTGCTTGGCATCTAGCGTGGCCGACATAAGAATGACTCGAAGCGAGCGGTACTTGGACACAGCCTCTCGCAGAACGATAAGTGTAAAGTCTGACAGTCTGTCTCGCTCATGGTTCTCATCAACTATGATGTGCGTCACGGAAGTCAGCGTACCTTCACTTGCCATAAGACTCCGGAGAAGGACACCGCTCGTGCAGTACATAAGTACAGTAAAAGGGCTACTCCTGAAGAAAAAAATCGGATGATTTTTCCCCACATTTGTCTCGAGAGTGCGGCTGACGAATAACGTACTTTCCTTCGAGTCGGATTTGATATCCGACTGATTGGCCCACTCTTTCACCACGCTCCAGAGCAACTCTCTCGCACACCGACACTGCTGAAATGCGTCGCGGTTGCGAACATACGATTCGGCAGGGCCTTTGCATTTTTTCATGCCACTCCAATAAATACTGAGGAATTTGAGTAGTTTTCCCAGATCCCGTCGGCCCGACAATTATCGTCACTTGGCTCTCATTGATTGTTTGAACGATGTGCTCTTGCAACTGGGACACAGGAAGTGACTGTCGGTGCTGCTGAAAGGGATTGCTTGCCGGCAAGCCTGGAATTTGAATGCTGCCAACAGCTAGGCGTCCTAATGCGCGGCTTCCTTCTCGAGCTAAATTTAAAGGATATTACTAAAAGCTTTTTAAATACTAAAATGAAGCATGCTCACAGTCTTGGTGAGAATCTTTGCACCGCTCACTCGGCGGAAGACAGTCTTGCCTTTCTCTAGTCGATACCGGGAATTTTGAGAATAAATTAGTCAGTACATTTCTACAGCTCGGCGACAAATTAACGATCGCATCTCTTTGCATTATCGCAGATCCTTCTCTCTTGTAAACGGTAAGGAATCGGGTGCTTCCTTTTCTGAAAATGAAAGAATGGATGATTTCGTTTTCTTGTCAAATAATGATCCAACTCACCCCCTGCTTTTTGATTTGAGTCCGCGATTTCGTGCTTCGTTGTGGATGTAGGCCCTTTCCTCACTAGTCAGTGAACTTGGGTAGGACCACTCTGCGGCAATGATAGTTTAAAAATTAGATAAGAACAAAACGCACGTGATCTTGCTTTTGTGATATTATGTATCAATTCATAGGTACCTACTCGTGTTTTCCTTCCTATTGTCGGGGGAGGGGGGATTACAACTTTACCCCTCCACCATTTTAAGAGAAATTCATTTAAATTCATTGTTGCACTTTTAGTCCCAAGTTTTGACAATAGACTTTTTTTGAAACTCTCTCGCTCTCAGGGTCAGTTTTCCAGTAAACGTAAGCGGGCATTGAAGGCCCTTCTTGCAATAAATGATCGAGCCGAGCCTTACTACAAAGCGCTAAGCTGTACTGGTGAAATTGGGCCATTTTCCCCCATCATCTCATCATCTCTGGGGCGTCTTCCCCCGTGAGATGGGGTTCCACCCTGGATTTACAACCGCATGTGTTTTTTTTTTTTCAACACTTTTTCGGAACTCGGAGATTGCATACATTTTCATTGGCATATGTATAACCCACCACTGGACGCGGCCTATAAAGCGAATGAGATGACTGCTAGTGACGCTATTAATGCATGGCGTGAATTATTATGACTTTATAAAAGTCGGCAATTTGCTATAGAATTAATTTTACTGAAACCAAAATTCGTCTTCACCCAACACTTTCTTCGCTGGATAACCAGTCGATCGGATTGGGAGATTTGCTGTTTTCTGGCATCGGCATACAAGCTTCGTACATACAAAAATTAATTCGAAGTTGCTTAGGCACTTTGAAATTTTGGTCGGATTGTGACTGCACAATGCACAATATGATGTGCCACTCGGATATCTGAGAGTCAAAAATGATTAAAAATAGGAGGTCTATCAAAAAGGGGCCCACCTAATTTGCAGAACAGCCAAATTAATTCTGCGAACCAGCCTATAACTCACGTTAAAGTGCTCCGACCTGGCTGATTTTCTGTATTTAGACTGTACTCACGTCGACAAACCATCAAAATTTGGTTACGATCCGGAAAATTTGCCGACCCACTTCCCCATGTCCTGTTTACAAGTCGAATTATGCCGACTCGCGTTTAGGCCGGTTTTACATTTGTACGGATCCATTCAGTTCGGTTCGTTTTCGATTCTTTTTTCGGCAGCAGCCGAACAAGTATGACACGACGTTTCGGTCTCTATTCGGCACCTAATAGAAACCTCATAGAACCGATTGTTCCCCCGACACGAATTGGTTTTAATTCAGGTTATAGGTTGGCGGCACACATGTTGTCTCTTCTTATGAATAATTCTTTTACAGGACTAACCAAAGAAAAATTTGGGCTAAGTAATCGTAAACAAACGATTACTCCAGTCAAATGGTGTTCAAAATTGCCCTGAAGTGGAAAAAAAATGGAAACCTTGGAATTACTTTTTATTTTTAGGGTGCTGAATCCGAATCTGAACTTTTCCAACGTTGCGTTTTGAGATATCGGCGAAAAACGGTGAAATTTTGATTCTTTTCCCCATTTTTCAATTACAAGTTTGTGAGAGTGTGACTGACGTGAAAAAATGCTAGGTATATACACATTAAAACTATGTAGAATTTCCTACAAATCGTGATCCAAACGGATTTTTTCGGACCATCCGTTTTTTAAATACAGCCCTTCAGAAATAAATTATCATTTTTCAATACAATTGAAAAGTTACAGGAGTTCAGAGTAGAGAAGTTCGGATGTCAGCTGCAGGTGGAGAGCCAGGTTAACCAACAAAAATGCCGTCAAAAACGCTCGTAGATGTGCTGATACAGGCAGGTTTTGCGAAAAAGTGCCCAAAACCACAAAAAGTTCAAAAATGTCGCAGTTTGTCTATAATTTAAAAGTGATTCCGAAATTTTTCGAGGTCAACAATTTGTACACGTCATACCTACACCACATGTGGATAACGTTTTGCGTATTTACATACTTTCTTCAGTCCACACCAAAGATGAGAAGGAATGGGCCTCCTCCTCCTCCGCCGTTATCTCAAAACACAACACGAAATTTTGTTTGATAACTTCAGATTCGGATCCAGCACCCTAAAAAACAAATGAAAACCCGAGGTTTCCATTTTTTTTTTCCACGTCCAACTGACTGTATTAGATGTGGAGTCTGAATATGTCGCTGAATAAACGATTGGAAAAGATCCCTACAGGGATCCCTACTTCCCGTTGGCGGCACAGGTTTATTATTATTATTATTATTATTATTTTATTAATAATTGCATATTGCAGGGGTAAACAAACGAAAAAATGTGGGTTAAACGTACGTAAAAAAACGAATGGCACCATTTTCGTCATTAGGGGTGAAATCGGTCCGGTCCGAAAAAATAATAACGTCGGTCCGGAAAAATAATAACGTCTGAACCGGACCGGGACCGAACCGAAGACTGGACCGAAAAAAAAGGACTTGGACCGGACCGAAAAGGACCGATTTTATTTTGAGTCTAAATAAAATATCGCTGGAAAACGTTCACGAAATAATAATTCGAAACGAAGTATACATGTACAAGTAAGAATTCTTGGCTCACAAGCTCTATGTACCCATACATTTTGTGGGCTATTCAACCCAAAAATGCTTCACTATTGAAGGGAAGAAATTTACAGCACGTTTACATGCGATCCAAAAGTGGGAGTAACAACGGGATTGCCCCTAATAGGCTAGTAGAGCTAGTCAAATCGCTGAAAACTGGTATGGGGAGGGTGGATGTGGATATAAGTCGGTGTTATTCTTAAGTTCGGTGTGGGAGGGTTTTCAAGATCCCCCCCCCTCCCATTTAAAAGGTCTCCGATCCGCCCTTTGATGGTTGTGTACGTCACGGCATTCCATTTAAACATACTCGAGACATTAGAAGCACGCAGTTCCTGCACGAAACGAATCCACTAGTTTAGAGAAGTTTTTCTCTAAATGCCAATTAAGGACTGACTTTTTTCGGCCCGGTCCTCACAAGAAGACCGGACCGGACCGGAATTATTCACAGCCTGGACCGAAGACCGGACCGAAATAAAATTGCTGGGACCGGACCGAGGACCGGAACCAGTTTTATCCCTATTCGTCATGCTTCGTGATATGTGTTTCGCCAGGTTAACGTTCATGGGGGCCCGGCCTTTCTTGGAGATCCGTATTTCAGAAAAGGTATACAAAAAGAAAGATATATGAGGTTGAAGCCCTACTGCTAAGCTTCGGTGTGGTTGGGCCTTATTTATGGGATGGAGCTTTGCTGCGGATGGGAC
Organism: Corythucha ciliata; assembly: GCA_038030265.1. NCBI lineage: Eukaryota > Metazoa > Arthropoda > Insecta > Hemiptera > Tingidae > Corythucha > Corythucha ciliata. The sequence continues at coordinate 40,079,764 of CM075938.1, read as the reverse complement.
TGGTGGGAGGTTTTAACTGTTGTTAGAGATTTGCTGTAGTTGAACCTTTGTAGAGGTTGGAGCTTTCTCGAGGAAACTGTGTTGTTTTTTTGTGCAACCTTTTAATGGCTTTTTAGCTAAAGAGATTTTTGCAGGGGTTTGGGCTTTATTGGGCATGGATGAAACTTTACTGTAGTTTGGAGCTTTGCTATAGTTGGACCTTAGCTGTGGCTGAAACTTTTCTATATCTGAACCTTGCCTGTGGTTGGGTCTTTGATGTGGTTTGACTCTAATGGACGTTGATAACCCGCCCATTCACGTGTCGGACCATCTCACGTCACACGGTGATTGTCGCCTCCCCACAATGGAAAACGGTCACATTAACTGAACGTGACCCATTAGTCCCACTCAGGTACAAGACACACGCCGGGTTTTGTAGTTTCGCTTAGGGTGTGAAGCTTTACTGTGGTTAGATGCTGGCCTGCCGAGAAAGAGCGAGAGAAGCACCTGAGCCTGTTAACAACCGGACTGGCCTAAAATATGATTTTAAAAAATCGGAAAATCAACGGTATTGAAAATATTTGACACTAATGCCCGTATTTATGAACGTTCCTTGACGTTAAGGAACCCTTGAAATTATTCAGAACAGATGATTTTATTGTGATAAAAACTGATCTCAATGGTTCCTTGACTCAAGGAAGCTTCAAGTAACGTTCATAAATACGGGCCTAAAACTAATGAGGGAGGTGGAGGGTCCACCTGACGTCCATTCCTGGGCTCGAATATTTTCTCTATGGCCTTGGTCACTGCTGTGGTGTTGTGGGAATGCGTGATCTGGCCCGCAGAATTCGACATGCTCCAGTACGGAGGCTAGGGGGTCGGCAAATGGTCGGATTGAAACGAAATTTTAAGCCCTAGGCTCGATGAAGCATAAGCAATAATAAGCCGGTCAAAGCTCTTCAAAGAAAAATATAGGGCTGTGTCATCTGTTTTGAATCCGCTTTAATTGCTCTAGACAAGATGTCTGCATGCTGTTCAAAAATTGGATTTTTGGATCATAAAACACATCCCCCAAACATCATAAAACCAATTGTATCATTTTTCAGATCCGATATGCGTTCCAGAGAAGTGTATCTCTCAGTCCGCTGAATTGATTCCGTTTAAAAGGAAATCAGTTACCCGATACATATATGTATACGAAAACGTGAATCTAATCCGCTTGATATACTAACCATTCAAGTCTGATTCAACGAATTTGTCTAGGCTGACTTTAACGGCGATTTTGAGCGACTCCACAACTCGCGGAGGGCTGCCGTCGATTCGCTTGTTTCCTCTGGGCATTTTGAGTGTTGATTCCCTCAAGATTATGAGACCCAGAAAGAGTAAAATACATTTTTATTAGAATGATCAAGAATTGCAATAAAGTTCAGTGCCAAAAATTACAATAATTTTCATTTACTCACTGTCAGAATGGTCCGTGTTGACACCTCCGGACAAGTCTTATTATAAGAAATGTTTGACCATTTAGCCTGTACGACTAAAATATCCTTCTAAAAGGAGTTGAGGCTCTAATGTCCGATTTTGTTGACAAATTTAAACAAACGAACAAATTGAAAGTAGGACTCCCGATCACATCTCCAACCCGACAAATTCTAATCTAATGAGGAGGAGGATGAGGAGTACCTACTTGGGGTAGCACTACCTGCCCTACTGACGCCTCGCACTCGGTTCCTTCGATTCCTCCCTCCAAAAAACACTTGTTGTCTTCTCATTTTCAAGCATTTTGCCTTTTGTTTTTAGAAATACCCGCGCTGAATTTTTATTCTGCTTCCTCATGATTTTACCGCGTATACTTCGGCTTCACTCTTCTTGGAAGAAGTCAAGTTTAGAACGATAGCAGAAGTTTTCATATTTGTAAGAGAAATAAAGAATTTCGCAAGAATCCTCCAAAAAACCTGTTGCTCTCTGTAAAGATTAGATAAGGCTTTACTACGTTGACTAATAATTTCTTACGTCGAACGTAATGATCAGATCATGACATAGTTAATCGTCCGCTTGAGGTGATCGCGAGAGAACGATGTGTTTTTTCAAAGCAGGGGGTGTGAACAATAGACGTGTCCCCCTATTTACTTAACACATCGCGAAGATGAGCTTAGTCTTAGTCCTTGATGTATCGTGCCCGGATTGAGTGCCGAGTGTTACTGCGACTCAGTTCATTTCCCTGTATGAAAGACAGACCCTTTTAACTATGGATTGACCCAATTCTTGACCAGTTTCATTCCTCGTGTTGTTTGCAAATCACCCTAGTGAAATACTTGTCATTATATTCCGTGAAGTTTAAATATCTTATTCCGTGAAATACTACTATGTCCGAAGAAGACTGCACAACCCATCCAGTTACTGATCTCGAGCCCACGTCGTTGGACTCTGAAGAGTACGACGAGTTTTTGGCTCTTTCTGATAACGAATTGGGAACTACTCAAGCTGACGGACCTTGGTGTTTCTCAGGTGAATGTAGTAAATTTTCATTGAAGGCCCACACATTTTAACCTTCGAGTACCTTCGACAGCTGTTAGGCCTATCATAAGAATACCTATACGCTTATCATAATAACTGTCACAAAATGAATTGATGTTAAGATTCCTACAAACACCACGTGAATAGGGTACAGTTCATTTTTGGTAAGAACGTTGGGAGTGGACCATCATTCATTGAGAATCTCATATTATGCCATGCTAAGGGAAATCAATAATGGCCCCACGCCCCAGTGGCAGCTAGACAAGAAGACACTTTTTGACAGATATTTACTGTGGCGAGCCGAGGGCGCCGTGTCTTAAGAGGCGCGTCTAGCAAAATGGTGGGTGGGGGCGGGGAGGCGAACGAGAAAAAATCACCTAAGAAGCGCATTTGCTTTATGAATATTCCAAAACTATAAAATTCTATATAAATTGATTGAAAAGGATAATTGGAATTTGGGATTGCTAAAAAGATCAAAAGAAGCCAGGGCGCACAGAGAACCAGTGCGCAGCAGATGGAAGCGTTTATACTACGATGGTCGAATAAAATCGTTCAGCCATGAAACTCAGTTTCAAAACGAAATTGAACGCTGAAGATGGCGAGCAGCCTAAACCTGTCCGTCGATGACGCACCTCGACGAGGGAAGACTGCCAATGTCGGCTCCTACGGCTACATTTTTTGCAAGCTTCTTCTACACTTTATCCGCGAATTTGTGATTATTCTCCAAGTTTGCTTCGAATAAGAGTATTCCTCAATTTTTGCCGCAAATTGGCGATTTTTTAGGTGTTGAACAGCGAACTGGCACTTTTTCTCACTTTCACCCAAGTTACGAAATTTTTTTTCTTCAAATATTGAATTTTTAAGCGTACAAACATTGTTGCAATCTTGAATAATGCTTGTATAAATAATACTGCAACAAGGTTGTTAAAGGCCCGTTCACAAGCTCTATGTTTGTGTTGTATGGTGTCTATGCAACCTGTAAAAATGCTTCATTTTTCGAGGGAATAAATTTGTTTGGCTGCATAGACTCCACAGAACGTAAACGTAGAGCTTGTGAACGGGCCTTAAAGCATTTATAGTACCACCTTTTTCTTGCAAATATGTACAATACATCTTTTCTCAATATTGTACGTCAGCAGTTGAAAATACTTTTAAAATATGAAAAGAACCAAATCAAATTTTTAAAACAAAAGTACGCTTTTAGCCCAGTCAATGAATGATTCTAAGTGGAAAGTCAAAACGTACAAAAACCGACTGTGCCACGTTGTTTGGGATGCCTAGTGGTATAACACACTAAAAGTCCTTGATCCTAGGCTTGTCGCAAGAGGGGAGGGGGAAGGGTCAAAGGCCCTTATTTATGGTTTTTTGCCTATATCTTAGTGGGGGTTGGTCTTTCAAAACATTTATGCGTATACAAAATTAAGCTTACAGAATTCTCTACTTTTTATTATCATATGATTTTTTCGCCATTTCAAACCGTTAGCAAGATGAACGTAGGTATAGAACAGTTAAATTAGGATTTGGCCCAGACACCCAAAACAACAAGAAAACGTTTGTTGCACATTGTTTGATACCCTTCCCCTAACACAGCATAAAAAATTCCCCACGATTCTGCATCCAGTTAAGGAGCAGCTGTTGGTAGAAGTTTCATTTCGATCGTTCTTACTTAATAATTCTTGACCCAATTGTTTTAACGCAAAAATGTTCCAGACTAAAATTGAAGAGCACAAAATTTTACACAAGAAACTATCATACCACTGTTTTTCTCCCCTTTGTCTTTCGGTAGAAATAGGAGAAGGAAACTAAAAGCTGACGTAAAATTGGCCGAAGTCTGGAAGCTGGAAAAACTGATAAATGCTTGGTGCAATCTCTTTCGGACCCGCCTCCCTCCATTGTGTACAAATTTCACGTCGGCTAATTAAATTTCACGTGCTTGAGCGGAGTTTGGATTTGAGGGTCATTTTGTTCGTTTTACTGAAATATCTCCAAAACCATCAGTGCTGACTAATCATTCTATTAGGCTCAATTTGAAGGCCACAAAAAATCCACTTCAAGGTCCCATGCACGTGTTGTAGCGGAAGCCGTGTGAACAACGATGCAAAATTAAACAGGCGTGCCTAACTTTTTCAATGTCAAAACGATTTCATCGAAATCCGGGGTGCTTATAAAAAAATTGGTACGAGGGATTCTAAACGCATCCATCTGAAGAACGTTTAGCAAAAATGGGCGCCTTACGTTATGAACTTATTCTACCAAATTTTCGATGGATACTTTAGCGAAAAAAGTGTCCTCTTTTAGGATAGATATTTCAGTTTTACTCAAAAAAAGAGGAGTCTCTACCAAAAAATAATGAATGAATTAGACTACCTATCCACTATACGTTTACTCAAAAGCGGTATTTTTCAGTAGGCAATTAGGCATCAGCTAAAGCTGTACGCCGAGTCACTTGTTTTTGAGTCCATATTACTAGACCCCATCTCAGACCTCCACTGGTCTTTCTGCAGTAATTTATTTTTCCACATTTTTCTCCTTGAGAGTTATGTCTCCGCTTTTGAGGACACACGTCAAGTTCTAAATGAAATTCAATTCTCTAGAACTTTATTTTAGATGGAATTAAGATCAGAGACGATGGCTACATAATTTTGCCACAAAATTTTGCCATAAAATGTGTTGCAAAAAAGTTTGTTTTCGAAAATCACTTGTTCCGAGTTCATATATCTTACTAACGTTTACAAACTGTGAAATCCTGTAAGAATAAAATATGTATGAAATTGGATAAGCTATAATTTTATATACGCGTACATGTTGTAAAAAACCAACCCCTTCCGAGATAAAGCCCTAAAACCAAAATAAGAGACCTTTGTTCCTTCCTCTCCACCCCTTGCGCCATCACTAGGGCCAAGGACTTTTAATATATCATACCTCTAGGCACACCAAACAACGTACTAGTACCTCAGTTAGTTTTTGTACGTTTGGACTTTCCGTGTAGACCCCCATTTTTGGCATTCGTTGACTAGACTATTTGTAATATTTAGCAAATAAGAGGCCTGTTCCTTTGTTTCGTGAGCGCTACTCTAGAGTAGAAAATAATCTGATTTCATTGAATTTTTTCAAAACCAGTCAATGAGATCACACGGTTTTCTGCACTAGTGTAGCACTAGCCAAACAATGGAACGGGCATTGATTCACTGAATTAAGAATAATAATAATCTAGGCAACCAGAATCGATGTCAGACAAGTAAAATACGCACAAAGTAAGGATATATTCATTAACTAATGGATATTAACAAATTATAAGAAGAAAAAAGGGAGAGCCATTCACAAAAAATCTCTGAAGCTAATTGCTCTGAAAAATAAAGAAAACACACTTACACTATGAAATTAATCCCTACAATAATAAAGACTCGAAGAAGAAAAACTCACGCAGAAGAATCGAAACAGGAAGACAAAAAAGGTACAGAGTCCCATCCTCCAAAAATCTTGCTGCAGGTTCGTTCTCCATCAAGGATTTCATCGACCTGCAAACAAAAAACCATATTGAGCCACGGATTAGCCCATTTTCTCGGGTTCAGGCTTGAAGTTGCCTTCAGAAGCCACGAATTTGAGTTTCCCTAAATTTCAGCAGCAAATCAGCGTTTTACTAAATTTTAGCCGTGAGTTGGCTGATTTTTTTCATTTGTATCCGTGAATTAAAGTTTTCTTTGGACTTTATCCGAGAATTATAATTTTTCCCAAATTCACCCATTAATTAACGATTTTTCTCTATTTTAGGCGCGATTTATTTTTTTTAAATAGGTAATAATTATCTATTGGCGATTGTAGCTATCACTAGCGGCGCTAGTGTCGTGTGTTAATGAAACCGGTACTCCCTACATATGTTAAATGATAACAAGTTTTGTGCTTTTTTAAATTGTTTTTTCGTGGTCAACGTCCGTAACATAATGGGAAAAAAGTAGTCAGTTGGCCTAAAGTGACGAGAACAGAAGAACGTGGTTTCTGATACATTAATACTCAATAAACGTCAAGCAAGCTCCCAAGCCTTTCGGCGGTCGACTTTCTCCCAACAATGGGCTAATTGATAGCTGACACCGTTGAACCCTCAATTTTTGGGAAACAATGAAATGACAATGTGGTGTCTCGGTTACGACGGGAAGAGCAACCGAAGACACAGCAGTTTTCTCTGGATTCACCCTTGAGAGATATCCGACGAGCGCCTTATCATTTCTTTATTGGTACTTGCCAGCTCACCGTTTCGTTTTAGTGCTCAGAGAACGGCACGGGTTCAGCAAAATGGTCGAAAACGTTTTTGAATCTGTATTTTCGAGTTTTCTTGCTCCAACAAATAGCGGACAGTGAAAGTTTCTGTAAGGGGGTACTGCGCACCCGCATAACCGTCTTGTTTTCTTGATTCGGTGATGCCAAAGGTACAATATCGAGGCCTCCTCGTCACCGTCGGATAATTTAGTCGTAGTTCACAGTAAAAAAGTGTCACTGACCAACATTTTTGATACGTGAACTTCCTCATTGTAGAAAACCTTTGTTGTAGTTTGTTGTCAAACGACAACAACAAATCACATGGAGTACCGGACTCAATGTTTCTCTGACACGCCGCCAGATATCGTATCCCTTAAGCTTTGGTTTCCTAGAAAAGCGGTGCCGTAATATAGCGGTAGAAAAAATCCCCTTTTAAATCACACCAGTAGTTGCCTAGAGAGCGGTCAACAGACAGCGGCACCGCTTCGAATGAGACGGCCGTTCATGACGGTGATGAACTGTTCATCAACGATTTTTGACGGTGACGGTGAACGTTTTTTGTTTACAATGAGCGTGAAAACTGCCTGGACGCTGGAAGGTGGCGAAATTGTAATTAATATTGTCCGAAAACGACTCTATTCTGTTGTTAAAAGAAAATACTACCAAATAGTTGGAGCTACGAGGAAAAAACGTTCATCGTCACCGTCACGATGGAAGCGGTGCCGCTGTCTGTTTACCGCTTTCTTGGCAACTATGGCTTCATTTAAAAGGGAAACTTTCTAACGTAATATTACGGCACCGCTTTCCTAGGAAACCAAAGCTTCAGCTACAATCGCCAATTGCCCCAAAATATACCCTGTTCAAGATAAGAATGCCTTAGATCCATCTGTTTGTTTTCGCCTTTCACGTTAATAAAACATTAAAACCATACGGATCGGGGTTATTCGTATCTTGAACAGGGTATACATACTTATTAGTTATTAGCAATATTGCTCTGATAATTGCGGTAACGAACAAATTAAACTAATGGCGTTTTCCATTCAATGCAGTACACTCGTGTGGTGTAAGTTTTTCCACCCGTCTTCTCAGAATTGAAACATATGTTTATGGAGAGGACGCTGCACTACACTTGCGTAGTGTGTTGAATGGAAATCGCTATAAGATACATCACTTAGGCCCATTTTCAAAAACAAAATTGATCTCGTTTAAAGTTGATGGTGATTAGTTGCCAATAACGACCCATATGAATTCTGATACATGAGTGTTTACACTGTTATCGTGGTTAGTTGTCGATCGTAGTTTAAGAAGTTGGTGAAATCGGGCCTTAGTGTCTTTCTTACTACGAACGATGGCACGATCCCTGCAGATCGTGAGGTTTCCGTCTTTTGAGTCTTCGAAGCTAGTCCTCCTCAACATTTGACAGACGGACCGCTTCTTCATTAATATGCCCCTGAAGTCTGCGATGATGGGCTATACCTTGACTTCGGATGACTTCGTCAACTGAAGGAATCTGAACTTCTATGTGAAGTCTGCTGTTTAGATTGTACCGGAATGCATGTACGCAAGACCACAGTACTTTGTTTTGGAATCTCTGTATTATGTTTATGTTGCTCTGATAGGTACAGGCCCACAGCTGTGCTCCATAAGTCCAGACTGGTTTGATGACTTGATTGTACAGCGTTATCTTGTTTTCGACCGACATCTTCGAGCGGTGGCCCATAAGCCAGTACATTTTTCGGAATTTAAAGTTCGGCTCGGATTTATTTATTTTTTGACATGGGGTTTCTATCCAATGTCATGCCTAAGTACTTGGCCTCATTGGCGTGCGGGATTCTGTTATTGTTGAGGTGTCGGGGTACATTACTGATTCTTCGCGATTTACGTAAGCGATTCTTTTCAGTATTGTCCGTGAATTAGGATTATCCCAATCTAGCCGCTAATTATAGCGCTTTTTTGTGATGGCTTATCTCTTTTTTACCCACAAAAGACGATTTTTTGCTATTTCAGTTGAGAATTTGCCATTTTTCTCAATTTTAGCCCCGAATTAGCGGTTTTGTTCGTTTGATTTTTTTATTTTTCAATATTAGCCGCGACTGTTTTTCTCACTTGTTAGCCTTATCAGAGTTTTAGTTTTTAGTGCATTTTAGTTCCACATATTTTCTTGCCTTTTTACTTTTTCTTAGCATTTCCCTCCTTTTTTTTGACTATTTGCGCTTGCAAACAAGTGAAAACAGGGGCACGTACCAAAGAAGAGCAAATTGGCGCTTTTTTCTTCCTTTCAGCCATAAAGTGGCGTATCTATATAAACGCTAACCAGCGATTTTTTCTAAATTTAAGTCTGGAAGTTCCGTCGAGATACCGCGAAATGGGCGCTTTTTCACAGTTTTACAATTAGCCACGAATATTGGCGCTTTTCCCCAACTTTTTGCTGTGTATACTAGCTCCAAGAACAGCATATTAGTGCGCCTTCTCATCTTTATCCGCTTAAAATTAAGCTGACCTGAAAACCCGAGACCAGCGTGTTTTCTCTGTTTTAGTCGGGAAGCTACCTGCGCGAATTTTCTCAATTTGAGTCGTCAGATAGCGCTTTTGTGGGTTAAATCGAATATTCAGCTACTCTCTTTGCTGATCTGCTGCTGACCTCGTACTGTTTGCTGGCGGGTTTGTTAAAGCCCATAATTTTCACCCTAACGCTGTTCATCCACCACATGAAAATGCTCATATCTCGTAACCAAAGCATTTTCGGCTATGCGTCTATATGCGTCCAGGTACGCACTATCACCTGTTAAGTTTGTCACATTCCTCCTGAATCAATATATATATATATATGAATCCTGGAGACCACTGAATTCGTGTTCTAGAGGTTCTGAAACGTGAAAAAAACATGACACCATCACGACGAGACCAATAGTGCATTTTCAGAATGAAATGCACTAAAAGACAACAACTATCGAGGTCTGAACAGTGCATTCATTTTTGCAAGATTGTTTGTTTGTTGTTATAAAAGCTTGCAATATTTTATTCATAAGGCACAAGCATTCTAGGGAAAAGGGAGAAGAGGCTTATTTGATACAAGGTCCCATTGTGTGTACTCACTGAATTAATTGGACTATTCTAAATTGCCACCTGTACCTTAATTGGTGTTGAAGACGTTGGAAATCTACCCGAAGAAACGTGGTGCTGGACTGGAAATCCACAGAAAACCGGAAGAAATTTAAAAAGTATGTTCAATTATATTACAAAATCCTTTTTCCACCTTCTTTGAACAGTAATTACCTGATCTCGTTTTTATGAGTACCTCCATGAGTTTTGATAAGGGATCCTTGAATGCGAACTGAAAATTTGTTAATTTGTCTTTGAACAATACGAGCTTTTCAAATAGTTTCAGGATGGTAATATTGCGTAAGCCGTATACGGCGGAAGATTGCGAAGAAGTCAAAGCTTGGGGAATTCCGTCGTCGTCAACATTGCATGAACATGACCATTGAAAAATTCACCTTTTGTCTTTACGTGATTAAGTTCATAATAAAGAATTTATATATAATTAATGTTGCCTACAATATAAATGTGAGTCATGTCAATTAATGGTCATAGTTACTGCATTATTCAGTCCCATTCAGATGGAAAAACAAAAATAATAATAACGTACACAACAGAAAATTTTAAGCTAAATAGTGTTTTTGAACACATTCATGCACAGCAGGGACGAAGCATTCATGTAAGCCGCCCAAGTATTGCCCCCAGTTCTGAACCTGACTCGTAATATGTAACGGATACGGCTGGAATTGAAAATAATTATTACTATGGGATTGTTCTTTTCCGTGTAGGTATAGCAGAACAATATCGCATAATTTATTCACTGAGAGGTAAAGAACTGGCTAAAGAGCGCGCTGTCTTCTGAAGCTCCAGCCGTTTTTAATAACATTGAGGCTGTAATTGATAAATTTTGCGCTAATTCGCAGATAAAATTAAGAAAAATAGGTAATTCAGAGATAATAATTTGCCATCAAAATAATAATAATAAAAATAAAGAGCATTTGCGTCTAAAAGATCAACGCTTGCGAAAACGCTAATTAGCGCTTTCTCGTGGCTAAAATTGATAAAATAAATAGGTACCTACTACTTCTTAGCTAAAACTAAAAAAACTCACTAATATGACTATAATTTATAAAAAGCATAAGTTCGTGGTTAAAATCGAGAAAAAGTGCTATTCATGGATAAAATTGAGAAAAGCCGCTAATTCGTGGCATCCTCGCATCACTACCGGCCATAGCATAGAGAAAACGCCTATATGTGCTTTCTCGAGGAGCAAAAGCACTAATGAGGAAGTAACATAAAAAATAAAAATCGCTGGAAACTTTTTTTTCGAAATAAAATGATTAAATGACCAGAAATTGAATATTAGTGTGTAAATGATTGATTTCGATTTATAGCGAAATAATACAACTTGCCAATTTTTTTTTGTTAACTTAAACTGCCGGTCTGTGACTCGTGACGTAGTTAAGGGGTTGTGACCCCTCCGCATCACTGCTGATATCATGTCTTGCCCCTTCTTGTCCTTCCCATTTCTCTTATGTCCTATTGTTTGATTTGTTGGAAGCTATTGTGATGGTAATGCGAATGCTGTTATTACTTCTTCAGTCTATCTAGCCCGGGGGTCCCGCTACCCAATAGTTTTAAAAATTAATAAAATAGGGCCTGCTTTTATTTGTACGGATCGTGTTTTCATGAGTTTTGGTAACCAAGCTGTCACGACGGCATGATTGGGGGATCAGGTTAAAATCTCGGCAAGTCGGGGGGGGGGGGGGGATTTCAAATTTTAGCCATCGTTCCAGGATAGCACCTTCTTCCCGCTCATTTTTTTTTTTTTTTTTTTACCTCCACTATCCAAGAGCAGGGGCATGGCACACGCCCCAGGTACGGAATCCTAAGTGGATTATTGTGCCGCTCTTGGATCGGTTGGTCTAGTCTAGAGTCCCTCTCACCGAATGAGGTTGAGGAGGTCCTCAGCTAGAGTCTCGCTGGGCGGAACATATCAGGCGTGTGAAGCCCGAAAATGCTGACCCTGCGAAGACAGCTCTCTCCTCTTAATAAGGTTAGAGGTCGTCGCTTCTTAGAAGCGATAAGAGATAATCGCTAACTGGACCCTTGAGCACAAGAGTGACAAGGATGACGAGCTAGCGCGCGCCGAGTGCGTTGCACTCGAAGAGATAAGCCCCTGCACCGGGGTGTGTTCTTTAGAACGGCCCGCCGAGGGTATGTTTTTTAAAAAAAAAAAAAAAAACTCCCCTCGGCGGGTATGCTCCTTAGAACTGCCCTCCACAGGTACGTCCCTGGTCCCATCAATGTCGTGTTTGACCTCGGTGGTATCCATGGACGGAGCAGCCGGTGACTGCGGCGTTCACGGAAGGTTCTCTGAGCCCCTTCCGAGTTCTTCATATAAACTTCTGGGTGAGCCCTTCAAGGTCCTGCCAGAAGCCAGGGTAATATAAGTCCACCGCCGGCAGAGCCCTGCATGCCGTAAGCGCCGAGGCCTGCGGTAAGCCTATTACACCAGGGGATCGGCCGGTGCCCTGGGGGTCCGTTCAAAGCACACTTTGCCCCCTGTGCCATGCAGACCTTAGGTACGGACCAAACACCTTATCTTGAGGGGGGGAAGGAATAGCTAGAGGAGGTAGGAGACGCCACCCCCTTCTGTCCCGGACTCAGGACAGCCCCTAACCCGTTGTTTGTCCACGGGGTCGTATTCGGCCCCCATGTCCAATGGGTGTGTCCGATAACGGACTCCCCACAGCACACGGTGCGCCTTATTCCGACCCAACCCACCATCGCACCTTATCACAGGTCGGCCCAATGGTGGGGCCCCCCATCCGCAACCCGGGGGACGCGCCCGATAGGGGAAACGAACCCCGTGAAAGGTTTGTAGCCATTCACACGGATCACGGGCTTCCCGCTCATACTTGATGCCCTGTACTTGTAGGGCGTGATGCCATCATTCCACTCTGTCTGCACAGAGGGTACACCCTTGAATCTACTGGACATCTTGCTGGTCCGCGTCCATCGTAGACTTGTCCGAGAACAAAATTACTATTAATCCCTAATTCACCCATTTGAATTTTCTTTTCAATGAATTCTCCCTCGTTTTGGAATGAGTAGAGGCTTTGTCCGCTAGCCTCAAGAAGTCCTCCCGGATGCAGATCGACAAAATCAACAATATAATGCAAAACGCTCACTTTTATATATTGGTCAAATGAGAATTCTCCACGGGACTCAAGTAAGTAATACTGACGTCATTTCCCCTCGTACCATCCATCCCCTCCTGAAGAACTTTGAACCTTTTTTCAAAATCTTAAAACGCACCAATCGGGTTGCTACTTCCATTGTAATCCTTCAGTTCACGGGTCAAATCGCCGTTATACTTTTCTCCCCAATCTGCGAGATTCATGTAAGTTTCCCATTTCGGCAAAATTGAGACAATCGTTAATTCGTGGATAAACTTCTGAAAAAGCGCTCATTCGGGGTTTAAACTAAGAAAAAGCGCTAATTCTCGGCTAAAATGGAATAAACGCTAATTCATGGTGTTTGAACCCTGGACCATCACATACACATGTGTTCCTACATAATTAAATAATACAGGGTGAATTTTTGGTAGTGTTGCAAAAAAAAATAGGGTGAAACTACACGAAAAATGGAATTAAACGCGACCTTCCCGGACGTTATATCTTGCACCGTTCAGGAGATATTATTTTTTGTATGATTTCCGTTGAAATTCTGATTTTTTGGCTGAAACTCGCGATTTCACAGCTGCCGCTCCATTAAAATTTTAAAATGGCCATGTATTTTGAAAGGTAGGAAAATTATCTATCAGAACGGACTTCACGCTACTTTGACTAAAAGTTCTAGAAACCCTCTTTTTCTTCACTTAAAGTTCAAGGTTTCTGGTGGTATTTTTTTAACGGTATTTTCAAAAATGTCCCCCTTCTACCGAATTTGATTTTCAAACCTGCAAATTATCAAAAAAAACTTGCTTATCAATTAAGCTTTCTAATGACCGCCAAAATTCTTGAAATAGTCGTCTGTAACGCCCTAAAAAATAGCCCGGATCAACGAAAAACATGATTTTTTAAAGGAAAATGTGCCCAGAAAGCAATCGTTTAAAGTGAGGATTTATGATAAAAGAAAACTGATAGGTGACAAGATTGATTCTTGTATTCGATTGGCACGATTCAGAGAAGTAATGAACATTGACTCGAAAACTTCTTGCCGCCTGGTAGTTTTATCATTCAGTCTTACTTTAAACGTTGGCTTCCAGGGATGAACGCGTATGACGTTGGGGGTTAGAACCACCGGTGAATCATGAAAATTGCACCGAGGGTGCGGACCAGTCTGTATATCGACCGTTCAGACCATCAGCTAGCAAATTTATTGGGTCATGGTCTCATCAGCTGTACGTTGCCGGACTTCTGGCCGGCCTGGTGCGACCAGGACCAAATAGCTCTTCCTGCCTGAGGGCCTGAAGACGAAACGGAGACTGGACCGTAACCTCAGTGCCATTTTCATATTTTCATTTCTGGGTACAATTTCTTTCTAAACATCACGATTTTCGGTGATCCGGGCTATGTTTTAGGGCGTTACAGATGACTATTTGAAGAAGTTTTGGGGTCATTAGAAAGCTTAATTGATAAGCAAGTTTTTTTGATAATTTGCAGATTCGAAAAGCAAATTCGGTAGGAGGGGGAAATTTTTGAAAAACCCGTTTAAAAAAGTGCCACCAGAAACCTTGAACTTTGAGCGAAGAAAAAGAGGATTTCTAGTACTTTTAGTCAAAGAAGCATGAAGTCCGTTCTGATAGATAATTTTCCTAGCTTTCAAAATACATGGTCATTTTACAATTTTAATGGAGTTACAGCTGTAAAATCACGAGTTTCTGCCAAAAAATCAGAATTTTAACGGAAATCACACAAAAAGTCATATCTCCTGAACGGTGCAAGATATAACGTCACGGAAGGTCGCGTTTAATTCCATTTTTCATGTAGTTTCACCCTAATGTTTTTGCAACACTACCAAAAATTCACCCTGTATAATTGTTGATTCGAACGAATTTAACGCGTTTCTGTTACGAGTCGAAACATTGGTGCCGAAACCCGGGAACGAACCAGGGACCTTTAGATCCCTCCTCCTCACGATCCCCTCCTCCTTAGATCTTCCTCGTCACTCCCCCCTCATCACGACTATATTACTGCCAGACTCCACCACCACAGCACCTCTTCCTCAACGTACCAATTGGCACCGCATTTATCCTCGCGATATATTCACCAGCGTGACTCCTTATCCCAAAAGAACATCCGAACGTAACGAACTCCTTCAATCCTCGAAACTGTCGCAGCAAGTCAAGTTCTCTCGAACCGTACAAAATCATCGAGAAAAACCAATCACTTATTGTTCTTCCACACCCCTCATTCCATCTCTCCCCACTACAACTTGATTCTTGAACTCCTGACAATGTTGCTCATTATAAGTACCCCCTTCGCACTCCAAGGAACTACCCACCTGGGCTCTTACGGGGGGGATTTCACATTTTAGCCATCGTTCCAGGATAGCACCTTCTTCCCGCCCATACTTGATGCCCTGTACTTGTAGGGCGTGATGCCGGCGCGGTGCCAGGCATCACAAGAAAGACTAATTTTTGGACACGTTAAAGGAGTGCTGACAGCCACTGTGCGTTGGGTTTTGGGCTAGAGCAGGATGTATCTCTCGGTAAAAACTACCTCTGTCTCATACTGGTAACTTTGAGAAAATGGTCCCAACATTTGTGAAGGTACCCCCCCCCCCCTTGCAATGAGGTCAACAAGGAGGTTGAACAACTTGAGAGGGGTGGTTGTACACCCAAAATGCAACAAAAAATGTCCTGTGACTCTGGGTCCGATTTCTATATTCCTAGTCGAGATAATCGATTTTTCACGTTTTTCAGCATAACACGGTTTTTCGCAAGAAAAACAGCTGTAACATGAGAAATAAGCGTCGTAGGTTATATCCAATGACACCACTGATTCTACATATAGGTTTAAGCGAAAGGGTCTATAGGGATATCGAAATTCTTGGAGTACACTGGGAAAATATCATTATATTTTTTAAAATATCCGATTTTGACAAACCGTTCAAGGCAGGATTACAATTGAAAAATTGCTTTCAGCGCCTGGCAAAGTCCTCTAAAACTGGGCGAAGTAACTTAGGTTTAGTTCGACAAAGTCTGTTGCTTAGGGTTTAGACGATTTTGTATTCAAAATGCCAATTTCTGATGGGGTGTAAGCTCAGCTTAGTGTAAAACGGAACTTTAAACCCATGTGGCCATGTATAGTCGTGTTATGCTCAAAAACGTGAAAAAATCGATTATCTCGACTATAGTAATGGAAATTTGACCCATAGGGTCATAGGACATTTTTTGTTGCATTTTTGTGTATAATTAGCAATCACCCCTCTAATTTTGTTCAATTCAAGTACGAGTCAGCATGTATAAGAAGGATTGGGGCCTCAAAAGAGTCTCATTGCTGAATTAACCCTTATTTTTATTACTTTCTTACCACGGACACCACGGTGCTCAATGGGACCGGGCATCTCCATTTTGAGTAAATTTTTCACTACATGTTTTTTATTTTAACACCCCACAATTTGCAATTTCAAATCAATCGAACGTAGTTAATATCCTTGCACTTATGAACATGTTTGTAAGATATGTCGCAAAATGCCAATAAGTTTATTATACAGCTCATTCATTGAGTGATTCAAGAAATATCCATTCACATACCTCCAAACCACTTGCATACTTTGCATTGTGCTCTTGGAAGACCAGTGAAGAGCTTCCTGCATTTGTTTGCTGGCTACCAGTTTTCCGGACTTCCAGATCGCATTTCTGGACTTATCCTTGTACCTGTACAGCTTGTACCGAAATCTGTGCAAAATGATAAGTCGCAGTCTTCGCTTATTTTTATTTTCTCTGGTGCCGCAAATGCGAGAAGCAATTAGGTTAGGCAAAACCATGAAAACCTAAGTGTCTCGAAGAATGTGGTTCGGCTTGACGTTGGATTCTTCATTCATTTATGCGAAGCGCATTATGAAAGACTTTGAATCGATCGAAACGTTCCTTTAGTTGTTTCCTCGAAGGCTCCGCCAACACAAACAACACACGAGTGACGACACGAGTTTCAAAGAACATAAACCAGGTTTTTTCAATGAACATACACCCCCAGATGGAAGTGCGGGTGTATTATGATGGCACTTCAAATTTCTTTTGGCTACGCCAAAGTGAATGGAAAGTGAGGGTGAGAAGATTCGTGGGGCGGTGATGGAAAAAAATCCCGTACATCCCGTATTGGACGTATAGTTAACGATGGACTGAAGGATAACTTTAGAGACGAACTAATGGGGGGGGGGGGGAATCGCCACAATAGATGTTATAGGTTGAGTTGGTGTAGGAGATAGTTTCTTCTGGGCTTTCCTCCCTGTTTTTACGGGGGGGGGGGGGGGTTTAAAAAAAAAATAGTTCAGTACAAATGATACTTGGTGCCTGAAACTTCAATTCTTCTGCTTGATTATAGGGTTCTGTGTTTTCCCACGTAGATATGCCAGTGGACATGCCCTCCGCCGGCCGTCCAGATGAACTTGTACATTTGGATGCACTACCACAACTTGAAACCACTAAATTGTCATGTAACATTTTTTTTCTCTCTCTCTCGTTATAGATTCAGACAAAAGCCGTTCATTCCAATGCATTCACAAACCTCCGGCCAAATTTAAGTCACCTCATCGCCAAATATTTATTGAAGGGATTGAAATTGAACTTGAAATTACTAGTTTTGAAAGAAGTGTCACGACACACGTGCTCAACCCGAATCTGTGAGTGAAAAAAATCCAATTTTTGTGGAAAACTCTTAAAATAATATCTTCGTTTTGGAACGCCACCTTTAATAAAACAGGTACACGATATCACTGAAGCACGGCGAATTTCAATGGACCATAAGGAAACGGTACAAAGACATTCTCAACTTGCATCAGCAACTCCGTTTATTCCGCACCAGTTTGAATATTCCTTTGCCTTCCAAAACACACCGCGAGCAGCGTCACAGCTTTAAAAACGAACTGAACAAGGAGAATAAGGGTGACAAAGGATGCAAGGACAAGAAAAAGAGCTCAAGGAGGCTACCAAGGTAGGTTTAAAAACCAATAGTGAAGCTTAGGAAGCATAAATGGAGCTAGAGGAGCACGATGGAATTTCGTGTATGGTTTTCCCATGAACTGACTTTCATATTGTAATGGTCATTTGCCATTACAAAAGTTCTGGTACGAGTCGAAAAAATGGACGGTTAATGATATAACGCAGATCTAAAGACACTCAAAGAATCGTATCATACATGATGCAAGTCGTCTACCTATTTACTCTTCGGCGATCAAAAGAATGAACGTAAAGGCGACAAAGCGAGGAAGGTTGGGAAGGGTCAAAACAGTGCTCCGCTGAAAACATTCTATTGTCTCCCTCTTTTTCCTGCCGTTGAGAGCTAGAGTATACTGTGTTCATCGTAAGAGTGAACGCTCTTGAACCCATTTTCGTTATTTTCACGCAGGCTCCTCCTACTTTTTTTCCCTCTTCATTGTAACCGGACCTCTCGGTCTGTGCACAACTAATCTAGAAACTAACTTGAGGAGGACTTATGAAGTCTTTTCTTTGTTTCACTTGCTATTAAGCTGTGTTCTGGTGCGTTTGTGTGATTTCCTTTTTTATTATTTCTGACTTCCTGACTTTCCTGATTATTTCAAACGTCCTTTTCAGGACGCTCCCTCTGTTAGCTTGTCTAACTTTTCCTTGTCATTTTTTCGTTTTTATTTTCTCCGATTATCCCGATCTGTCAATTCCGTTTCGTTTTTCCTACTTACCTGTTCTTCGGAAATTTTTCTCGTTTTTCCTGCATCCTTTACGCAATTAGCACATCCGGAATCAAGTTGCATAGACTCTATTTGACAATGGACGGTGTTTTCGTACAAGAAGACGAAATTGTCTTTAAAAAAAAATTTGTCTGACTACCACGACGAAATGAATTGCGATAACTTTCTGGAATGGTTTACAACAACTCTTCCTCTGCTGGAGAACAACGCCGTGATTGTCATGGACAACGCTCCTTATCACTCAATGAAAGCTGAGAAAATACTAAACTCATCGTGGAAAAAAGCAGCAATCATGGAGTGGATTACAAGCAAGGGTCAAGAAGCAGGTGCTACTATGTTGAAGCCAGAACTCCTGGAACTTACCAAACAGTTGAAAGGGGACTACGAGAGGTATATTGTCGACGAGGTTGCAGAACAACATGACAAGACTGTCCTAAGACTTCCACCTTACCATTGCGAGCTAAACCCAATAGAGCTGGCATGGGCAATGGTCAAGGGACACGTCAAGAAAAATAATACTTCTTTCAAATTGTATGATGTGAAGAAGCTTCTCGAAGAAGGCATTGAGAGGGTCACAGCAGAAAACTGGTGGAACTTCGTCAAACATGTCATCGTGGAAAAAAACAAATTATGGGAGACTGACGATATCTTGGACAAATTGACTGACGACTTACCGCGGCTCATCAAAAGAGATGACAGCGCTGGCGAAAGTTCAAAAATTGTCGACGACTAACTAAAATATTAAATAAAAATAAAATAAAAAACTTCTAGTCATCAATGTTCCTTAATTTTGGATGAA
Organism: Corythucha ciliata; assembly: GCA_038030265.1. Classification (NCBI taxonomy): domain Eukaryota; kingdom Metazoa; phylum Arthropoda; class Insecta; order Hemiptera; family Tingidae; genus Corythucha; species Corythucha ciliata. The sequence continues at coordinate 40,060,278 of CM075938.1, read as the reverse complement.
TGTCGCCTACTTTTATAATTAATGTTTGCGTGTTTTATTACGACGTTGTAACGCCTAGCGGCGATAACTATAACAAAAAATATAAGCGTATCAGAAAAACATAATATGTATATGTGAAAAAAATGAAGACATTCTCGTGAATAAATTGACTCTTTGCTGTAATTTTTGTATCCGACCTATAAGCAACTCAATCAAAGAATGCACGGGTGCGAACGCAAAGTTTGTTGGTTCTAAAAGTGAAAAACTGAAAGCTCAAGGGGCTGTAAAAGTAGAGAGCTCGAGGAGCTGTAGGAGTAGAGAGCGTAGAGAGTTCCCAACATAGTTGTCATCTTTTTGGCTTGCAGTAGACCCAAGCCCGTCTTTCGCGTAAAATTTCCCTCCTAAACCGTGGGGAACCACCCACCTGCGCCAACAGCGTTCACTCTTACGATGAACGCAGTAGAATGTTTTCAGAAAACAACTTTTTCCTTTCCCCCGTCAGGTTCATTCTTCCCATCGCTGATCTTTACTTCTTCGTTGATTGTTGTACTAGTACCATACATCGAATGGTCATTCATTCAAAATGCGGAACTTTGTACTTCTTATAATGAACTTGTTGAAGTTCACAGGCTGTGTACGCGTGTTTGTGAAGTCACGAAAAAAATACGATACAGCAAAGTTTACGCCTATGCAATATAACGATGTTACTAACAAAACTAACTAACTACCTACTACTTACTACTAACTAAACTATAGAGCACCATAACTTTCTCATTACTACAGAGAGTTCTGGAAGACCAGAGGCCTAATGTATTATATGTCAACATATCAGGTTCAACAATACAGTTTTCTTGAAGTACTACGAAGTACAAAGTTCTCTCCCAAAAGGAATTGTTCATTTCCTCCTCTTTTTCCATGTAGCAATGCCACCCCTTTGAAAAGGACTTTTAATAAATTGCTCCCCGAAGGTTTCCATCTCGGCCTGAAGTGCTAATTTCGTACGAGCAAATAGAAACGAGGGCTAGGCAGCTTGAGGACTACTTGAGGAATTTGCTATCCATTCGATTGTATCGTGAACATTACGAAACTGTAAGATTAGGTATGTAGCTTGTCGTATTGCATTTCACAGCGAGAACGATTTCAGGCGGAGTTCTTCGAAGTGAGTGAATTTTCTTTCATTGGAGGGTTAGGATCTAAGGGAATGGAAGGTATGGTCAAAAAGAGAACAAGAAGCGTTTACCCAGGTAGTACAGGGTGTAACTTCTTCGGTTGCTACGATAGTGGTTGCTGTGTCAAGTAAGTTTTTGACCACAAAAATGTATGATTATCTTTCGAGGTTTAATGCGTTTTCCTTGTAGGTGCCATTTTCTATGCAGCGACGTTTGTGCTTCGTGGAGAACTCGATGGCTCATAGTTAAAGACAATTTTGTTGCTTACGTTAAGCCGAAAGACGGTAGGGTTAAGGCCGTTTTGTTGTTTGATGCCGCATTCGACGTTAGTAGTGGCGTTTTCTCTACGGGTTATAGAAAAGGACTGCAGATAATGAATTTATCGAGGTTTGTTGTGGAGGAACAGTGAGACGATACAATGGTAGTAATTAATTTTTATTCAGGCAGATAATCATTAGTTGCCCAACGAAGCGAACTGCTAGAGAGTGGCAGACTTTTATCAAAGAGACAGTCCGTAAAGAAGGTAGAAATGAAGCTCCAGCCGACCTAGACCCGTCTTGATATATCTTTGAGTTTCTAACGTTTTTCAGGAGGAGATTTCACTCAAAGAAATAGATATTTTTCATTTTGTCCCGTCCGATCTCTAGTTCGTGCCTCGTGGCTTGTTGACGGACGAGCCTATATGTCAGCCGTCGCAACCGCTTTGGACCAGGCCAAACAGGAGATATTCATCGCCGACTGGTGGCTCAGTCCTGAGATTTATATGAAGCGTCCAGGACAGGCCGACTATTGGCGACTAGACGTTATTTTGAAGCGGAAAGCCGTGAGTACTATCGCTCCATCTACTCAGTAGAAGCTCGTTCATCGATCGATTTATTTATAGGCCGCCGGCGTTAAAGTGTTTGTTCTTCTCTACAAAGAAGTAGAGCTAGCAATTGGTATCAATAGTTTCTACAGCAAGCAGACGCTCATCAATGAAAGCGAGAACATTAAGGTGAGCACTGTCAATGTCAACTTACCTACCAACGGGTGTTGTTAATTCAAGAAGATTAATTAAGGTTCTAAGGCATCCAGATCATGCCAAAGCTGGTGTATTCCTGTGGGCGCACCATGAGAAAATGGTTGTCATTGACCAAAGCATAGCCTTTGTAGGTGGCATCGACCTTTGCTACGGACGCTGGGACGACCACTGTCACAGGTTTGTATTTTATAAAATAGCCCTCCCTTTTTGCCTTCATGATCGACCATTGTCAGTGTTCGTATTTTTTTCTCTCAATACTAACTCTCATGGATCACCGGTGAGTCCGCCGATTTCTCTATAGAGTAATTTGGATTAACTTTTTTTTTTTTTACATTTTTAGGCTTACCGATCTAGGGCCCGGTCGTGGTTTCGGGGAGCTTTCGACTATGTCTCTTGCGCCGATTGCTATGGCCGCAAATGCATTAAACCTTTCGGTTCTCGCCCTCTCTACCAAGTTAGTTATAGTATGAAGTAACAGAATATGGAGGGGGGATAGTGAATTTAAAGATAAATTTATTTTAGAAATGAAAACGGAAAAGTAAGTCACAACGCAGAATCAGAAGAAAACGGGGATTTGGTTCTTCAACCGTCGCCTGAGAACATCAAGTGCAATACGCCTGAGATGGAAAAGAAAAGCATTTTTGATTCGGTGAGTGAAAGCCTAGCTTTGAACTATTAATATGTATGTCGGAACTGAAGTTAAGGTCAAATGTGAACGGAGTGGACGTTGGGGGCCATATTATGTACCCACCAGACAGTCACGATAGTTGCACCCAGCAGTCAGCCACCAGGGCTACTCGGACCTGGTCTCATCAGCCCGGCAATTGAGCCGAGTACTGAGCTGATGGACCGTCCCTCGACGGGAGCGGAGGTGCTACTGCACTACGATCCCCATCCCGGGCTCTCAACCCGTTCTGGCAAGACCAAGCCGGATAGGACCTGGCTCACCAGAACCGATGAGAACCTTGAGGGCGAAACGGGGACTGGGGATGATGGGGCTGTAGGCACCGCTGTTCAAATGTGAACGGAATATGGATGTTAGGGCTATATTTTTCGGGATAACTAGTCTTTTTCTGATCTCAAAGTGGCTTAAAGGAAAATAACACATAATACGGAATTTTTATATTCTGGCACCTTACCTACCTTTTGACTTGGTGAAATTTTCAGGTGAAGTCGAAAGGACGAGATTTTATTCATATGCTGAGTTTCATAGGTGACGACGGCAATACAACTAACCAAGAAAACGCCGAAAAAGAAAGCCCCGACTGTAGCATAGAGTAAGAAAGAAAAGAAACTATCGCATAACATACGATTCCACGATCAATTTTAGTCCGCCCCCAGCTGAAGACGATTCACTCATCGAAATCGCTCAGGATCCATCTCTCGGGGCCCATTTGGAACAGTCGACCAAATTATGGATCGGAAAAGATTACACCAATTTCATTGTGAAAGATTTCGATAGGCTAGACCTTCCTTTTCAAGGTATGTCCCTCCTCTCTTACGACTCGTTATATTGCTCATAATTACCGGGATTTTTCTTAGATTTGGTTGACCGTACAAAAACGCCCAGAATGCCATGGCATGACGTCGGAGTAATGATTCAGGGCAGTGTGGCGAGGGATTTGGCAAGACATTTCATCCAAAGATGGAACGCTGTCAAGGTTTGAGCCCTCCTCGTGTCCTATTTAATGTCTTTTCATTTTTATCTGTTTCTCTTTTCATAGCTTGAGAAATCAAAATTGAATCCTCAGTACCCTTACCTTCTTCCAAAATCATACCAAGAGTATTCCCAATTTGAGATACCGACAATTCGATCGCACGACGTGTCCTGCCAGGTTGTAAGAAGCATATCTCACTGGTCGGGTGGTTTTATTGACCAGGACACTTGGGAAGCTTCCATACATGAGGCCATCGTTGACGCTATTGCTAAAGCCAGATATTATATTTACATTGAAAACCAGTTTTTCATCTCTTGTGGGTCGTCTCAAGTGAAAAATCAAGTTTCCGACGCCCTTTTCAAGCGCATCCTTAGAGCTCACAGGTAGTTCATTCCTGTTTTGTTATCCCTCCCACACTCACTCCACAGATAATGTTTAATAAAGAGAAAAAACGGTGTTTCGAGTATTCGTGATTCTTCCTCTCTTGCCTGGATTCGAAGGAGAAGTTGGGACGTCTAGGGGTACCGCTCTTCATGCCATTACTCACTGGAATTATGCTTCAATCTGCAGGTGACAATCAATTTTCAAATTTACCATATAATCGACATATATAATTTACCATATATAGTTCGAGAGCTAGCGACAGTCCCATTCAACCGGAAGAACATAGTCACAAAAGGTGTGCAAAATGATGGCATTTGACCCCCTATTTACGAGTCCGGAAGTCTGCCATGCTGTATCTGGGGCCTAAGGATTTTATAGCTAATTAAAGTCCTTAATTTGGGACATGAATTTAACCAGAAGAACATAGTCCAGAAACTAGTCTAATTCGAAAGGTTTTATGGAGCTGATTACGAATATGATCGTCTGCCACCGTCTGCTTGGGGCATTTGCCCTTTGTGGCTCGCCAAACTCTCGAAATTTGGAAATTTTTAATTAACCGAAAGAACATAGTCCTGAAACTGGTCCTATTCGATAGGTTTTATGGAAATGATTACAAATTTAATCGTCTGCCTGGGGCACTTGCCCTCAGTGACCCGTCAAACTGCACAGAGGGCAAATGATTAACCAGAGGAACATAGTGGTGATGATAGTCTAATTCGAAAGGTTTTATGGAGCTGATAACGAATATGATCGTCTGCCGCCGTAGATGTAGGAAGTTTGACCGGCCACCGAGGGCAAATGTACCAGGCTGACGTCGCTAGACGATATATATTTGTAATCATTCCCATAAATTCAATCGAATAAGACCAGTTTCAGGACTACGTTCTTCCGGTTAATTAAAATTTCCCAAATTAAGTGAGTTTAGCGAGCCACAGAGGGCAAATGCCCCAGGCAGACACCAGCAGACGATCATTTTCGTATTCAGCCTCATAAAACCTGAAGCAAAAGACCATCTTCCGGATTTAGTTCTTCCGGTTAATTAATATCCCTTATTTAGGGAGTTTGACTGGCCACTGAGGGCAAATGCCCCAGGCAGACGATTATATTTGTAATAATCTCCATAGATCCTTTCGAATAAGACCAGCTTCAGGACTATGTTCTTCCGGTTAATTAAAGTTTACTGAATTTCGTGAGTTTGGCGAGCCACTGAGGGCAAATGCCCCAGGCAGACGGCGGCAGACGATCATATTCGTAATCAGCTCTATAAAACCTTTTGAATGAGGCTAGTTTCAGGACTATGTTCTTCTGGTTAAATTCATGTCCCAAATTAAGGACTTTAATTAGCTATAAAATCCCTAGGCCCCAGATAGAGCAAGGCAGGACTCGTATATAGGGGGTGAAATGCCATCATTTTGCATACGTTTCGTGACTATGTTTTTCCGGTTGAATGGGACTGTCGCCAGCTCTCGGTCTAATAATTTATATTCTATAAATCAGAGGGAAAGATGCTCTCATCACAAGATTGAAATCTGCCGGTGTTCAGGATCCCGAAGAATATATTACGTTCAACGGGCTTCGCAATCACTCTTCGCTCAACGGTAAGCCGGTCACCGAGCTCATCTATGTTCACTCAAAACTTCTAATAGCCGACGATCGACTTATGATTTGCGGCTCGGCTAATATAAACGATCGTTCGCTTCTGGGAAAGCGTGATTCCGAGATTGGAGTTGTTATCGAAGTACACGAAGCCTCCGGTGCATTCGTCGTGCAGAAATGAACTCAAAACTTATTACAATCACAGGATGAGACTTACGCTGACGGTGTTATGAATGGTGCCAAATTTCTGAGTGGTCGAATGTGTGGTTCGTTGCGGCGGTACCTTTTCAGGGAACATTTGGGCCTTCTCGACTCATCTAACCCGACTGTGAATGTTAAAGATCCAATTAGCAGCGAGTTCTATCACGACGTTTGGCGGGCGACCGCGACGAGAAATACGGCTATTTACGACAAGGTTATTCCACGCTCACCTTCATATATGTATTTCATCCCTACATATTCTCGATGTGTGATTTCAGGTTTTTCAATGTCTTCCCAGAGATGATATAAAAACCTTTAAAGACATCACCAGATCATCTCAAGCTAGTCTGAACGTCATGGACCCAGTGTCTGCTTTTAAGGAACTCGATGGAGTTCAGGTATCTAGATTGCCTTTCTTCATTCCACATCCATCAGTTTATTTATTTATTTGTAGGGTCATCTCGTAATGTTCCCCTTGGACTTCCTCAAAGACGAGGTGCTCACTCCGAATTCAAGCAGCGTCGAAGGAATGATGCCCACGTCCTTATGGACCTGATGAATTTTGATCTCGATATACAATAGGATACACAATTCTTGCCGAGGGTTTCAACTTGTTCCCTACTTCCATCAAAACGAGTTATCGCATCTGTATACTCTTAATCAAGACTATTTTACGTCGAAGCCATAGTTTTTAAAAAGCGATTCAAGGTTGAGGTTCTGTACAGCACAAGTATGGCAATATAATTATATTGTATGTTTTTTAGTATTTGTCTCGAACGCTCTTAAGCTGCGTTTACATTTGAGAGTTTTTTGCTCTCGAGGGCTTAAGGGGGGGTTTCAGGCGGGTTTCCTCGGCCCGTTCCCAGTCACCCCTCGCCTAAACTTCGCACATAAATTTTAGCTACATTTCTGCATCAATATTCGATTTCAAAGTCTTATTTTAAGCTTCACGAAGTTCTACAGTGACGTTAGATCTTGCTTTTCCAAATTTCATCCCTGAAATTACCTTAAAACACATTCGAATTCTAAAGTGCTTTGGGGTTATTTTAGGGATAAAATTTGAAAAAGCAAGATCTAACGTCACTGTAGAACTTCCTGAAGATTAAAATTAGACTTTGAAATCGAATATTGGTGCAGAAATAGAGCCAAAATTTATGTGCGAAGTTTAGGCGAGGGTTGACTGGGAACGGGTCGAGGAAACCCGCTTGAAACCCCCCTTAACTCGCCAGTCTAAACGGGCCCTTAGAGTATATACTCTAAGAACGGGCCAGAGAGTTCTCCCCCCCCCCTCCTGCCGCGTGCCCGTACCTGACACTCTCAGAGAGTTCAACTCCATTAGGCGAGTTTACGATTTTCCTTTTCTTTTCCTAAAAATGAATTACGAGTTCGGAACCTTGATTTATTCCCTAAATAATAATCGCACAATTTTCGGTTTCCTAATAAGTATTCTTGGAAGAGCTGAAAACAAAATTAGCTGCTTTCTCATGGGGGCATACCTGCTGCGGCCGCAGGCAGAGTGAGTCTCAAATGATGCAACTCAAGACAGAGGCGCGGATCCAGGCTGAAGGAGGGAGCGACGACCCCATTTAGCCATCGCACCTACCAACACCACACCAAGGCGTCCACAGCACGGTTTCTGGGACCAATTAGATCGTAATCTTCGAACAGGTAAATATTGGAATAATAAGGGCAACTGTGAACTAACTGTTTGAAAAAAATATTCCCCGTCCCGAATAAAAAGTTAACTAAACCCAGGAGTGTAGAGGGAGGCATGGCCCCTCTTGTCCCGCGGCTAGCACAACCGAGTTTTGGACATGACAAATCCCTCCCCAAATTGCGCGTTCCCTCTCCCCCACCCCTTCTTTAGACCTCTTTGGGACGTTTTCCAGGTGAAATTAGGCAGCGTCCAAATGGGACTAATAAACCACGTCCGGCTCAAGCCGAAAAGGTTTGATAAAATCCATCCTGAAATTCGTCCTGTTAATCGCTGTGAAATCTATGGTTAAAATGATTAACATTTAAAAATGAACAAAACAGCGTAGGTATACATATATTGAGGTTTCTCGACACGGGGAATCCGAAAACCGAAAGAGTCGTGACCATCCTGCGCGCACCACCCGCAAATAGGGGTAGCCCTACAATTCTGCTCTTTCCGGCCCTTCTTGGCTGGGTGCCCGAAGCGCTGGCACCGGGTGACCCCCACCTGATCTTTCGGCGTGACCGAAAACCAACCCACTCTCATAGGTGGTTTCGCCAAGAGCTCAAGTCGCCTTGCCGGTGTTGCCTCCACGACCCAAGAGGTCAGCCGACCCTCCCTCCGACCAACTTTATGGATCGGTACCACGCTAAGTTCCTCTTCTGTAGCGATCCCCAAGTGCAACCGCAGCCTCTGGGAAAGCGTGTCCGCCTCCCAATCAGCCGGCATGTTGGGGAGCACAAGACGAGGGGCCAGGACGACCGGTTTCGTCACACTGATGCCCGATTCCTGCAGGACCTCAACCATCTTCTCCACCACGACACAGTCTCTATCAAGTTCAAGGAGAACAGCTCCCGTGCGCAACACTCGAACCGTTTTATCCCCCCTCTAACGTCCTCAGGGCATGGCAGAGATGCGAGACGGCTAACCAACGGTGCTCCGTTCTCGCCACTCCTGAGAACAAGAGTCTTGGGGACGCTTGTCCCACGGGCCGCCCCTGCCCCTCAGGTCCTCCCTAAGCTCAGCCCGCAGTTGGGCGAGGGTTTTTGGCATCTTCTTAGGCCCCTTCCCTTTGCTTCCCGACCCCTGCCCACCACTATCCTGGCCGTCCTCCGCCGTAGCCACACTGTGGCTTTCGCCCTATTACCCCGCCGCCTTCTCGCCTTTCGCCCAACAACCTTGGACCACCTCCCCGGCTCATCCGAGTCCGAGGCTACGTCTGACGTTTCTCCCTCAGAACTGCCAGTAGCCAACCTCCTCAACCGTTCGACCTGTACCGGGAGTGCGGGTGCCGGGTGTGATGGGCCTGTCCGGGCCAAGGCATTCCCCACACCGCCTTGGGAAGCCGAAGGGGAGGCTTCCTTTCTCGGCCTTTTCCTCTTCGTCCCAACGATGTCCGCCACCCAACGAGGCCGCCCGGGGGGGGGGGGGCTCTGTTTCCGTAGAGTGTCCCTCCAATAGAGCGAGTCTGCTCGCAAGGGACCCCGCAGATTGAGGCAGCCTCTGCAGCCCCAGATGTATTGAGCCAAGCAGTCCTCCCACTACGCCGTCGCTCACCGCCCTCTGAACTGCCAGCGCATAGCCTGGCTCCAGCTGCTGTGCGAGACCCTACTCTCCCCCGTCTGCTCTACCCTTCTGCTGAGTCCGGTGAATTCCTCTACCACAGGGCTCACCCCCATCCTTATGGCATCAAATGCCACTTTCGCGGACCTGGGGCTTAGCAAGGCGCTTCCACTGGCCGACTCTCCTCCAAACGACAATAGTCGCCGCTCGAGGTTCTCCAGCCTCGACACCAGTGGGGTCAAAGCCAACTCGACCGCAGCCTGCAGGTCCCCCGCCCCGGGAGCCGGCACCGCTCCAACGCTCGTCTGCCGTGTTTTCTCACAGGCTAGCTCTCGACCCAATCCCCGGGCCACCGAGATAACCTCATCAATCATGCCGACCACCTTCAGGCCCGGAGCCTTTTGGATCTTACTCGCCTCGGAGAAGACAAACTTCATTAAGCGCTCCCTCGTCGAAAACAGCGCTTCCTCTCCCGCGTCCACTGTGACTTCTCCACCTCCGAACACATCCCTAGCAATGTATGGATGTACTATCCCTCCCCCCACACTCCGTCGGGTGCCATCCGTCGGCGTTCCCGTAAGCGATTGTGACGACTCAAAGCTGCTTCTTATAGCTGACGAGTTCAGCCCACTACTTCCTCCTGGGTTAGAGAAACCCCTGTCTCCATCTCCTACTCCCGACGATGGTGCTGATTTATTAATATTTAGTCAACTCATAATTATTTAAAAAAAAAAAAATCATAAGGATCTCAAAAGGAAGCCCCCAGTAAGCCCACCCAGCGAGAAACGGGCCCCCCGGCAGTAACCCCGCACCGAACGAGAAAGCCAGGCCCTCCCAAATGGTCACAAAAAGTCCCCGACTGCCCTGCAGTGGTCTCTATCCGGGCGCCATCCGGCAGTTGCAGAACGACCGAAGTTTTGTCACGCCCCCCTGTAGATCTGGGCCGGTGAAGGCTGAAGGCGAAGAGGAAGGAGTAGTGCAGAACTTTCCTATTTTATCGTGTGAATTGGGAAAAGTATCCGGCAACGGGACGTCGGTTCCATTTTTCCTCTCAGAGTTAGTCGCAGCTCTTCCGACTATAAATGGACCTTGAGGATCCGTTCTAGGTTTTGGCCTATTCACGAACCTCCCATTAATGAAATATTTAATTTGGTGGAAGGCAGTCAGTAAGGCCTCGAATGCAAGTGAGCTGGACAAGATTCAGAGACTGATGTGTCTAGCAGCTAGGAGCATTCGGAACGACTCCAACTAGGCCGATGGAGGTAATACTGGAGCTAAGACCCTTGAGCCTAGAGGTCAAAGCGTGGGCCATGGAGGCAGCCTACAGGATGGACTGTTTGAGTTGGCAGAGATCAAACAGGGAGGCGGGGAGAATAGGAGAGTTTAGAAGTTTATGAATGAAGTCGCTCCCAAGACCAAGATGAGATCAGGTCAGGTAGCGCAGTTTGCGGATTTCGAGACATCAATCCCCATTAAGCTCATCTTAGGGTATGGAACGGGAAGAAATCGGGACGTGGATGACCATACGGTTTTGAAGTATTACACGGATGGCTCGAGACGGGAAAGTTAGGGGGGGGGGGCATTTAAGTGCCTGACCTGATGTTTGAGGAGAACATAACGTTTGAGACACACGCGACGATGTTTCAGGCGGAAGTAATAGCGATTGAGGAATGTGTGATGGAATTGCAAAAAGGGGGACAACGGGCTGGCGAATAACGTGTACTGCGACAGCCGGGCTGCCCTCGGTACTATAACCAGGCCGGTAGTAAAATCCGGGGTGGTAATGAGCTGCAGGAGAAGTATCAGAGAATTACAGGAAAAAGGGAACGAAGTGACCTTAGGCTGGGTGCCGGGGCACGTGGGTGTCCCGGGCAACGAGAAGGCAGATGTGTTGGCAAAAAATGGGGCCTCGACCCATTATACGTGGGACCGGAACCCGTTCTGGGGGAGACAAAAGAGTCCGGCTTAGGAGAGATCAGAAGATAGGCAGCAGGCCACGCTCAGGCAATATGAGAAGAGGAAACCCACTGCCGGCAAGCAAGAGAAGGCATCAGGGGTACGGATATGAAAACAATGAAATAGCTGCTTAGTTTAGGGAGGAGGCTGTCTAGAAGGGTAGTGGGGTCCTTCACGGGACATTGTGCTGTGGAGAGACACCTGCACAAGATGAGTGTGGTCAGCAGCCCTATCTGCGGGAAGTGTGGACTTGAAGAAGGGATGATGAAATATATAGTATGAGAATGCGATAAGTACGCAGGGACGAGATTCGAAATTTTCGGGGATGATGGAATACCCTCTTTAGAATTCTCCCGAACTAATGGGGTTCGGGTCCCGAAGTTTCTCGAGAGGATAGGAAGATTTGAGGAGCCGTACCAGGCCTTCCGAGAGTTTCGAGCCTACAGTATGGTGTATGAGCCTATAACCTTTGGCGTCGGCGGGTCCGCGCCCATGTTATTGCAATTTTCCCAGCTAACTTTTGGGTTTGCCTTCCTTCATTTTATTATTTCCCTTTAAATGTCGTTGAACTCTTGAACGAAAGCCCTTCTTTAATTTACATACTTGGAGAGCACATTTTAATTCACCAAGCGCAGGCTGAAATAAAATCACTTAATTATTATTTTTCAAAGAAGATTATAAAGCTTTATTTTTGAAGGGTGAAAATCAAACAAGGCGTAAAGTATCCTGTTTGGTTTGCGTGGGATTATTATAATGGACACGTGTTTTCTCTGCTGTAAACTTTATAATTTTTTAAAAGGGGTCCACACACGCACAATGATTATTGCGCAATAAATTTGTACAATATTTCGTTTCCAGATGTTTACGGATAAAAAAATGGGTTGAACATTATATCGTGCAACCCATCAATATACAACCCACAAACGTTCAGTTTTATTGTTCCTACAACTCCTAGTTTGCGCAATATTATTTATTGTACGTGTATGGGCCGCTTTAATGTTTATTTGGTATGACATTGACAATATTTTGGGGTTGAGAATTTCAGGTGTGATTCATCACGCTAAAACGGCTGAGAAGGGGTGTTTCGTACGATTGAAGCGGAGGTTCATACAGTTATATTCCTATTTATCTCACTACGAAATTAGCTAAAGACTAGCATGGTCATTTTTCAAAAAATAACCATGTTTTTTTTTTGGTCATTTAATATACAAAAATCGAAAAAGTGGCAAAATAGCTTCTATACGCCATTATTTTCAAGGGATTATCGTTTTAATTATGTGTAGTAACCGAAGATTTCTTCATTTTGGTAAGCTAGAAATAAACCTAAATCAGAAATCTATATATTTTTTTGAAGGCAGAACAAGTTTCAATTCAATCACTTTTGTCTGGAAGAGAAAGGGGCTAAAATAAATAAAAATTGAGACCGTATTTTACACCACCCGCTCCACCCTCGTTTTCACATTTCTCACTGACAGAAGTTACGCCATTTGGTAATCACTTGAGCTAAGCCTTTCCTATTCATAACTCGGCGAGTCTTTCTCATTCGAAAGTTTCGACTGTTTTTCTTTAGATTAATTTCTCCGCTGAAACGTTCCTGGCTTATTTCTAATATTTCTCAAGTTTCAAAAGTTGCAAATAAACCAACAGTTGAAATTTTACACAACACAAAGACAGTGAAAATAGCCGCGATGCCAAAACATCAAGGAGAAGGCCACGCGCGTAACCAGGATTTCTGTTTGGAGGGAGTGCGTGAAAGTCTGGGCCCCCTTCCTCGCCAATCACACATACACAAATGAAGCTGGAAGCAGCGTGACAGGGTGAGCGAGCACCCCTTGGGGCGCAGCTAAATGTATAATACATAAACTAAACAAAATTGGTACGTAGTATGTGTTTTTCTACAAAAAGGCGATAGAGAGAGCTTTTCTTTCTATTTTTCGAACATAATAAAATGGTGTGATCATCATTGAGCTATAGCGTTACTCTTGCCCGATCCCGAGTCGCCGAGTGTGTAGGGGAAAAAATCCATATCACCGAGCTTCTGGTTTCATAGCGAAACAGCACGTTTTTAACTCGATTTGCTGTGAAATGTCTATTTTTTCAGTCAATTAGTATAATATTATGAGGGAAATTTCCAGGGATTTGATTAGTCAATCAGACATAGAAGATATAATTCGTGTTTTTTATTTTGGCGGAACACCCAGTTTTAGGGAAATACATTTATTGGTGATTCGTTAACGTGACCATTGAATATCACCATAGATGGTTGTGTGAAATTTAGGGCAGAATTTCTAGATTTTGTAAAGGGAAGGACGGTGCGGAGATGCGCTTCGGGGGGTTGTGGTGGTACCCCTCAATTTTTCTTAAATACCGCACATTACTTGGCCTAATAAGGCCCGTATCCCGTATTTCCAGTCGTCACTTATTCTTTGAATTTGCTTTATTTCGATTCAAAACATGATTCTCAAATTAGCTCAGTCAAATTAGAATTTTACCTTGCAGAAGGCCCATTATCGTTTTGGATTTTATATCTTGTATTGTGTTGGTCAGAAGTGTTCGGTGGGGGGGGGGGTGAACTCTGAAACGGTTGGTATAACTTTTGGCATTCAAAAAACTGCAATTTTCGGCACTCATTTGTTTTTCAGTTTCTTCTAAATGTTCCCAAAACGGATGGCTTTAGAAGGAAAATCTTCACGTACAAAATGTGTTGATCATTATATTTCCTACAACTCTCGTATGTAAATTTGTCTTTCTCGACCAATATGGAGCTCACTACAGACTCGCAATTTATTTATTTTTTCTAAAATGATCAAAAGTCTTAAAATCACAAAAATTTCAAGGTTGGCGCATGAAGTATCGTTATCTGGGACAAAATGGTTTGTTATTGGGCGTACAATCCTGAGAATAGAAGGCTTCTGAATTTTTACTCGGGTCGAAGATACTCAAAAAGTTGGGAAAGAATATAGATTGACGGCCAGAAGTGAAGCTCACTGAGCATACTTTGGTCGGAAACGGACGATTTTAAGAGTTTCGACCATTTTATGAAAAGCCCGACATTTTATGAAGGCCCGAAAAGCTGTAGCACGTTCCACTTGTAATACAAGCATACTTGTACGAATAAGTTTTAGAATTCTATTAGATAACTGTATATGTATAAGCCACGGGGATATTTCTATTTTTATTTCTTGTGTTATTTATAACTATAGTTGGAGTTTCGCTTTATCCTGTTAGTTAAGTCCTATTTCACTCGGTATAGTCAGGAGTATTCAGCTGCTGCTTGACATAAGCTCAGCTTTCCAGCCGCGGTGCAAAGTTGTTCATTATGAGAGCGTGAAATTTCAAGTTAAAAGTAAGTAAAAGACACGACTGGCGCGTTATGCTATAGTCTTCCTGAGAGGCAAACTCGAATGGTTTAAAAACGTAAGGAATTTTGTGGGGCTGAAGATGGGAACAATTGAATCAAACTGACTGCAATTCTGAAAATAAAAATGTATCTTTTTTCAGTTTAAACGTACATCAGTAAACATCGTAATTTAAATTAACAAATTGTAGGAGTTTCTAGATAATTTCAGTTAACCTTTATAAACTATGAAAATAACAAGCCTACATGAGCACATCTAAAACAGCTATATCAACGAAATGTATTTTGTCACTGTTATTTTTATTTCTCGTTTTTCAAAATAATACTTACAGTAAAAATTATAAGATTGTGTTAAAATGGATTTGAATAATCCTTTTTTTTACGCCTTTACAGATGCCCTCAGTCTGCTTTATTCAGAGAGAGTAGCTCGTAAAATTCAGCTGCGTCGTCAATGGGATATCTGCTGTCCAAAGCCTGTAGCGGAAAATACGATTTTCCGCTCATACGTTTGCCAAATCTGTTGTTGTACGGCAAAAAGAAAAAAATACATTACGAATAATAATTTCATTCGGATTTAGATTTATGATGAAATGGGGGGCCAGGAGGGGATGAATTATCGATTAAGCGTGGGCTAACACGTGGAAGAACATTAAGTAATACGGGAACTGGATTTCCTATACCTACGAAAATTAATAAATATGAATCGTAATAATTCGGTGGGCATACCATAAGTGTAGAGGAGGGGTGCGCGGGTTGAACTAACAAAAAATCGTCTTATGGCTCTACACTCTTAAGGGGGAGTTGCACGGGTGATTCCTCCCTCGTCTACTACTCGGCATACATTTTCTCGCCTTATTTCGGCACCAATCCTGGTTTTTAAGGACTCGTTTTAATCTTCAGGAAATTCCGCATACGCAGTAGTTTTCCTTTTTTCAAATAAGTTGAAAAAAAACGTGAAATTACAAGGTAAAAGTTCAAGACGAATTTAAAATAACTAACGGGACGAAATTTGAAAAAAGGAAAACTCCACGAAATAGGTGTTTCTGACGCGCGAAATTCGCGGGAATTTATTCTCGAAAGACTCGAACCGGCAGCATCGCGTTTTATAAGAACGTGTAACGACGAAAATTGTTCTTGTAATAGTCAAAACCAAAATTGAGTTCCGCAAGTGTCAAATCCGTTTGGAATTTCAAAGAGGCCAATGAGAAACGGCTTTTATGATGGAGTAAAAACCGAGAGTAATTGCATTTTGGAATGAGTTAACTCCCGTCAAATTGACTATTTAGGGATCCAATAACTTGATATTGTTTTTTAGAGCGAGCAAGATTTTTGGCTCTCCTACATTTCAGCCACGAATTATAGTTTTCCCAATTTTCGTCGCGAATCAGTGCTTTTTCTGAATTTTATCAGCAAATTAGTGGTTTTTTCCTAATTTTGCCATGGATTAACGATTTTTTTCACGTTCAGCGCAGCCACGTGCGCGTTTCCACACTTCAGCGCATTTTCTCAATTTCATCGGTGACTTAGCCCTCAATTTTAGCCGTTATAATTCGTGTTGTTTCGCGTATTTCCTTATTGTCACCGCATGAAACATGTTCCTCAATTTTATCCGTGAGTTAACGCCTTTTCTTAATTTCAGTCACGAATTAGCAGTTTGTTTCACCTTTAGTCATAAATTACCGTCTTTTCTCGATTTGAGCCACGATAATTTGCCATCAGAAGCCGCGAATTGGCGTTTTCAGAATTAGCGCTTTTCGTACACTTTAGTCACGGAATTAGCGATTTTCTCAATTTCATTGGTGAATTTTTAATATGCCGATTTTTCTCAATTGCACCCGCAAAAGTGCGCTTCCTTAATTTTAGCCGCAAAACAGCGCTGTACTACCCCGAGAATTAGCGATCTTCTCGATTTTTAGGTGATTTGGGGAATCGTAAATTAACAATTTTTCTCAATTTCAGCCGTGAATTAGTAATTTTTCTCAATTTTATCTCCGAAGGCCCGAACTAGCATTTTTCTCAACTTGGATCGGGAATTTTCGTCGAGAAGCCTCGACGTTTGTTTACAGCGTTAAGTTACAGAGTTTTCTACGTTTTAAGAGTTTTTTTTTTACAATTTTGGCTACGAATATTTGCACTTTTTTTGTCTCTTTCCGAAATTTTTAGCCGCGTGTTTGCCCCAAGAACAGCACATTAGTGTGCCTTCTTAATTTTAGCTGCCTAAGGACGTGTACAGAAGATGGGGATCAGCGTACTTTCTCTGTTTTAGCCACATTAACTCGCGCGTAAAGTGATATTTTGATATGAGAGAACGGGGTTGCTCCTGTTTAACTGATATTATGTATTTCTATTTTTATAGTTTTGAAATATTGGTAATCAAATTGCGCTTCTCAAGGCATTTTTTCGTCCGCCTTCCCGCGTTTCTAATAGACGACACTTGGGACCCGGCGGCGCCCCTGGGTGGTTGCCCGGCTTCATCCCCCCCCCCCCCAACTAAAGCCAAGGCCGCAAGGCATTAATTTATTTACTTTTAAACTGTAACATGAGGATAAATAGAGATATTTTCAGCTGTCTTGCACTTTTAGTCCAGCTTGGCAGATATTTTTGCGCCCTATTTTCCTTTTAGTTTCATAGATCGCCAAGACGACAACTTTTTCTTCTTTCTCTTATTCATTTGTTCCTTTCTTAGTATGAATCCGCCTTTCTACTTTCCTGCCAGAGAAATCGGTCGCGGTCAGGTTGCTAAGGAGGTTACACTGGTTGGAGGGCAAACGACCCCCCTTCGCCAAGTCACCTTGACGACAACAACTGAGCAGTGATGATTGAACCAATTGAACTAGTGAACTTTGTTTGCCTACCAACCAACCTGACACCCCTGACCGCGACCGATAGCTAAGCCAGCGGAAATCTGAATTTGGTTTTTGTCTTTGTTTCAATTCAATTTACTTCTTATTCACAATCAGTTAAAAAAATCAGAACTCAAGTGCCCCGCCCCTGCAGCGAGTGCCGCCTGGGGCAAATGACTCTCCTATTCCTCTTTACAGATCCGGTCCTGCCTCGATCTTGTACAATTATGGTTTTTTTTGTTTTTTTTTCAACCTCCACTATCCAAGAGCAGGGGCATGGCACACACCCCAGGCACGGAATCCTAAGTCGATTATTGTGCCGCTCTTGAATCGGTTGATCTAGTCTAGAATCCCTCTCACCGCATGAGGTTGAGGAGGTTCTCAGCCAGAGTCTCGCTGGCCGGAACATATCAGGCGTGTGAAGCCCGAAAATGCTGATCCTGCGAAGATAGCTCTCTCCTCTTAATAAGGTTAGAGGTCATCTCTGCTTAGAAGCGATAAGAGATAATCGCTAACTGGACCCTTGAGCACGAGAGTGACAAAATGACGAGCTAGCGCGCGCCGAGTGCGTTGCACTCGAAGAGATAAGCCCCTGCACCGGGGTGTGTTCTTTAGACGGCCCGCCGAGGGTATGTTTTTTAAAAACTCCCCTCGGCGGGTATGCTCCTTAGAACTGCCATCCACAGGGTACGTCCCTGGTCCCATCAATGTCGTGTTTGACCTCAGTGGTATCCATGGACGGAGCAGCCGGTGACTGCGGCGTTCACGGAAGGTTCTCCGAGCCCCCTCCCAGTTCTTCATATAAACTTCTGGGTGAGCCCTTCAAGGTCCTGCCAGAAGCCAGGGTAATATAAGTCCACCGCCGGCAGAGCCCTGCATGCCGTAAGCGCCGAGGCCTGCGGTAAGCCTATTACACCAGGGGATCGGCCGGTGCCCTGGGGGTCCGTTCAAAGCACACTTTGCCTTCTGTGCCATGCAGACCTTAGGTACGGACCAAGCACCTTGTCTTGGGGGGGGGGAGGAATAGCTAGAGGAGGTAGGAGACGCCACCCCCTTCTGTCCCGGACTCAGGACAGCCCCTAACCCGTTGTTTGTCCACGGGGTCGTATTCGTATCAGGGAGCGGGTCGGCCCAATCGTGGGTTCCCCCATCCGCAACCCGGGGGACGCGCCCGATAGGGGAAACGAACCCCGTGAAAGGTCTGTAGCCATTCACACGGATCAAGTCCGTCACGGGGTACAAGTATGTTGGTTTTCCTCTACTACTAAAAGAAGGGAAGGGAAGGGTACGGGGGAAAGAAAAAAAAAAAAAAATGCGGCCGACTACGTTTAGAAATATTTACAGCTATTACAACGAGAACGGTTGAGAAATTCAATATTGAGATCTTGAAAGGCAATAACTAATTAACAAATAGATAATTATACATTTAATTATTTAATTAATTACTACTTATTAAATTATATAGTTAGCCGTTTATAGTCTCTTAAACAGTTTGTTGTAACTGAACAGTGCCGGCTTTAAGGGGGGGGGGGCGAGCCGGGCGACCGCCCGGGGGCGCCGTGCCTAAGGGGCACATGATGGAAAGATGAACGAAAAAAAAGTTCCGACAGCAGCCTGTCGGGTAAAGTGCATTTCATTTATGCGGTCATCCACCATTTATCCGGTCATCGTATAAGTTTGAATGAGATCATCATAATATAAATGAAATTCAGGCCGCGATAGAAATTCAAACTCAATTTTTATAAAAAATGAAAACAAATCAAAACATGTCCATCATATCCTCCTGTCGCACTCTTGCTGGAAATAAAATGACGGAGAGAAAAAATGCGTACAACATTATCACGCCGAATTTTTGGGACTAACGAACAATTGACAATGGCTCCCGTGGGAGTGAATTTTAAATTGTGACTAGTCTAGCCCCCTGCGCCAGGGGGGCTAGACCCCCTTCACCCGGAAGGTGAAATTCCAGCCTTTGACATTTTTTTTGTACATTTGATTTTGAATTGCTATCGCGGCCTGAATTTCATTTATATTATGATGATCTCATTCAAACTTATACGGTGACCAGATAGATGGAGGATGACCGCATAAATGAAATGCAACGACATAGGCCAGTCAATATAAACATCAAACATCGCAAATATGCATGTAAACGTTTTTTTTTTTTTTTAGCAGTAGCTCAATTTGAAGCCTAAAATTTATTTTCGCGTGCATATTCTATAGGGCAGGTTGACTGGTACTTGGTTGAACTAAATAATAGGGGTAATTATACAAAAAATGTCTTATGACCTAGGGTCCGATTTCCATTCCTAGTCGAGATAATTGATTTTTTCACGTTTTTCAGCACATCTGGTTTTCGCGAAAAAAAAAAAAAAAAAAAAAAAAAAAAGCTGTAACTTGAGAAGCATGCGTTCTAGGTGAAATCCAATGACACCAATGAAAAGAGCACACTTTTTTCTGTGTGAGTAAGGACATTTGTCCAAGGCTAGCGAACGATTCTTGGAGTAAACTGGGAAAATATCAGGATATTTCAAAAAATGTCAGTTTTTGACAACTGTTCAAAGCTAGACTACATTAGCCATGGTGCTCCGAGCGCCTGGAAAATTCCTCTAAAACTGTATGAGGTAACTTAGTTTAATACTTCATGCTTTACTCCTGTCCTTCGCGATGTTTTGAGAAATATCCATTGTTATACCAAAAAATGAGGCAATTAGGCCCATTTTGAGTGCCTAATAGAAGATACGAAAGCTATTCCAAGAATGTTTTTTTCAGCTTATTCCACTTTTATTTGTCTTTCCTCATAGATTAGCATAGAAAAATAGAATAAAAGTGAATTAAGCTAAAAAAAAAAAAGTTTTGGAAATGGCTAATTGCTTCATTTTTTGGTATAACAATGGATTTTTATCAAAAATTGCGAAGGACAGGGGTAAAATAAGCATGAAGTACTAAACTAAATTACTTCATACAGTTTTAGAGGAATTTGCCAGGCGCTGGGAGCACCATGGCTAATGTAGTCTAGCTTCGAACAGTTATCAAAAAAGTTTTGTTCCGACAGCAGCCTGTCGGGAAAAGTGCATTTCATTCATGCGACAATCGAGTCAAACCTCATAAGTTAGAACGATATCAATCAACTATGAATGACATTTAGGCCGTGGTATAGAAAGTCAAAATCATAAAATCGTGTTTCTTTTTACCGCAGGCCCCTTTTTTGGCACCAACTGAGGGGAACAAAATGATGAAAATGAAACAGAGTCGGTTTGGTTGCCTATACGATATGGGAAGGTGGTCTCTTCTTAGAGGAGTTATTTGCAATTAAAATCTTTATCCCGGCCTAAATTTCATTCATAATTGATTGATATCGTTCTAACTTATGAGTTTTGACTCGATTGTCGCATGAATGAAATGCACTTTTCCCGTCAGGCTGCTGTCGGAACAAAACTTTTTTCAGATTACGTTAATTTTCAGATCAGTTAAATTAGGTCAAATGGTATGTCACTATTTCACCATTGCGGAATGCGGAGTGCCTGGGTTCGAATCCGAAACAATTTTTTTTTGTTCCTCCCTTTTTGGCCCACCTCAGGATTTTTTACTCAAGATTTATTAGGCTGTAGGCAAATCAAATAAAAGAGACGGCTCAAAATTCAGTGTCAATGAAATTTTTTGGTAATTGGGTGGTCCAGTAAGGCATAGCGTTAATTTAATAGCTCCCCTCCGCCGAGAACTCCCCTGCCATATCAACGGATTTGGTTCACAAGGGTCTCATACGAAAGCGCGTTCATTTCTCATTACTCGAGTCAATTTTGGGGGCAATCGTAGCAACAGCCGTGCGGTAGCGAATTTTCAACTAATTCAAACCCCTCTTTCACACCGTTCCCGTGGACCGATTCATCTGGATCACGAACTCGTCCGAGATATTCACGCTATTGATTTTTAGACCAAATTTGGTTGCCCTAAGTCAAAAATTGCGACCGTGATCGTGCTAACAAGCGAGGGGCTATATATATATACATCAAATCGAACCGACCTCGGATTCGTGTTCTAGGGGTTCTGAAACGTGAAAAAAAAGTATCACAACCCATATGTGCGACCATCAGGGCGAGACCAATAGTGCATTTTTTGAATGAAATGCACTAAAACTGACATTTCAAAAAATATCCTGATATTATCCCAGTTACTCAAATAATCAACAGCTAACAAAAACAAAGCGATTATCTGAACTAGGAATGGAAATCTGACCTAAGGTCATTGGAAATTTTTTGTTGCATTTTGGGTGTACAATCACACCTCTCATTTTGTTCAGCCAATCACCGTACATTTGAGTGCTACGGGTCGTGAAAAATTACCCTGCCAATAAAATCTCGCTTTTTGGCGAGATTAGGTATTTTGTTGATTGGCTGTACTTCATGAACTAACAGACCCTGGATGCTCGGGCATGGCTTAAATTGTAGCAAATTTGGTTGACTTTAACAATGTATACTGTGGTCGTGCTCGAAAAACGCTTTCTTCTGGTATTTTTGTTTAAAAAAAAAACAGAAAAAAAGATGTTTCTTAGTTTTTCGAGTGCCACGAGTTAAGCACAAGATTTTGAGGGTTGCAAACTTGAGTAATAACTGCTCTCATTGGTCCTAACATCACGCAAAAAAGAATTAATTACATGCACGTTTGCGATTTATCCCGATTTTTGTGTCTATATTGACTGGTCTAACAGGCTGCTGCCGGAACAAAACTTTTTTTGCACACCCTATGACGCGGTTTTGGGGTGATTTCCCCTCATCTATTATAGTTACGACGTTACCTCTCTAGTACAATAACCTTGGTAGAAACCCACCTTTTATGAACATATTATTTATATGATCATAGCAGGAGATATTCGTGAGGGGGGGGGGGGGTCCACATTATTCGACAGAGAGAGAGAGAGATTACCCGCAAATTTGGCACGTTAGAAAAACCAACAGTCTAAATCTGCAGTTCTGGCTTGTCATTCCCCACTCACGTGCAAGGCAGAAACCGCGGTTTTTTGCCTGTCAAAAAAATCCGTTCGTATATGGCTCACTATTATCAGTGATTATAGTTACATTACATATAATAATGGTATGTCACAATTTCACCATTGCCAAGTGCCTGGGTTCGAACCCGAAACATTTTTTTTTTATTTTTTTATATTTTTTTATTTTTATTTTTTTTATCTTTTTTTGGTCCAACTTAGGATTTTTTACTGACGACTTATTAGTCTGCCGGCAAATCAAATGAAGGAGACTGCTCAAAATACAATTTCAATGGAATTTTTTGGTAATTGGGTGGTCTAGTAAGGTGTAGCGTTAATTTAATATATAGTTCCCCTCCGCCGGGAACTCCCCTGCCATATTAACGGATTTGGTTCACTAGAATCTCATACAAAAGCGCGTTCATTTCTCATTACTCGAGTCAATTTTGGGGGCAATTGCAGCAACAGCCGCGTGCTGTAGCGAATTTTCAACTAATTAAACCCCCTCTTTCACACCCTTCTCGTGGGCCGATTCACCTGGACCACGAACTCGTCCGAGATATTCACACCATTGATTGCGACCGTGATCGTGCTTACAGTGAAAAAAACGTGTGAAACTTGAAAAAAATGTATCATAACCCATAATGTGCGACCATCAGGGCGAGACCAATAGTGCATTTTTTAAATGAAATGCACTAAAATGCCCTAAAAAAGTCATTTGATGTGAATATTTCACACGAATAAAAATAGAAATAATACAGTTCAAAATGAGCGTTGGCAATGTCTTTAAGCCTTCTGGACGATTTCACAGCAAACATAGAGAAAATACGCTGATCTCCGTTGTCTGGAGGTCTTTAGGCAGCTAAAACTGAGAAAGTGCACTACTGTGTTGTTCTTGAGGCAAGTACGTGGCTAAAATGTTCTTATATTCGTGTCCAAAATGGTTAAAAAGTGCTGATTCGAGGTTTCTAGATGTGAATTCCAGAAACAAAATTGAGAACGACGCTAATTCGAAAAATGGCTAATTCACAGCTGGATGGAAAAGAAAAATAATCGATTAACGGATAAAATTGGTAAAAAGCGCTAAATCACGGCTAAAATTGGGGAAACATCCAATTCACGTCAAGTGGTAAAACGATACTTCGCGGCAGAAATTTAGGAAAATATTGCTAAAATCGCGGATGGAGTTGAGAGAAAGTAGTAATTGGCGGCAAACGCCAATTCGTGGCTAAAATGGAGAAAAATCGGTAATTTACCAAAAAATTGAGTCAAAGCGCTAAAGTATAGAAAAAACGCGAATTCCCGATAAAATTTTAGAACACCAATTCGCTTCTTCGTTAACTCAAGTGAAAAAACCGCTAATTCATGGCTAAGGCTGACTAAAAAAGTCATATGTTTCATGATCAATTAATTCATCATGGTTCACAGATGATTTTTATAAATCAGGGGCCTTATTCTCTAACTCCGAAGCAATAGCTTTTTCGAAGTCATATGTTTATTTCATTAATTTTCTTCAAACAAATGAATGAAATGGACACATGGCTGGCGAAAAAAATATTGCTTGTTGTTAGAGAATAGGGGCCCAGCCCCCCTATTCTGTAACTCATAACGCGTGCGTTAGCGAAATTTCTCAGCTGATTACTTTCAATTATTCACCTTGTTTATTTAGCTAACGCACGCGTTAAGAGTTACAGAATAGGGGGGCAGGTGGCCTATTCTCTAACTCCGAAGCAATAGCTTTTTCGAAGTCATGTGTTTATTTCATTCATTTCCTTCAAACAAATTAATGAAATAGACACATGGCTGGCGAAAAAAATATTACTTCTTGTAAGAGAATAGGCCCCCAGGGGCCTTATTCTCTAACAAAATAGAAACGTTGCTTTGGAAGAAACATAGAAATCTCATTCATGATATTAAGAAAACTGAACGGAAACATATGATTTTTGAAAAAAGCAATGATGAAAAAATTTAGTGAATCAGGGGGCCTATTCTCCAACAACAAGCAAAACAACAAAATTTTTTTCGCCAGCCGTGTGTCTATTTCATTCATTTGTTCGAAGAAAATTAATGAAATAAACATATGACTTCGATAGAGCTATTGCTTCGGAGTTAGAGAATAGGCCCCCGGGCCCCAGTTCTTTAAATTTCTAAATCAACAATTGATAAAGCGGGCCTAAAAGTGAAAAAAATCTCTAATCAGCTGCTGAAATTAAGAAAATACGATAATTCAGGGAAAAAAAAATTGTAAAAAGTGCTCAATACAGCGGCTAAAATAAGGGAAAACATGAATTCACTACAAAAATTGAGAAAATTCGTTAATTCCCGGCTAAAATGGAGAAAAATCGGTAATTCACCCATGAAATTGAGATGAAGCACTGAAGTGTGGAAATAGCACTAAATTGCAGTTAAAATGGGGAAAATCCAGTTCGTGGCTTTTCATGTTAACTTCGTGGCTGTAAATGAAAAAATTCGCTAATCTGCGACAAAATGAGGAAAAAGAGCTATGTAATTGGTGGATAACAATGCAGGCAAAGCGCTGATTGCAGTGAACATTGAGAAAATTGTAATTCAAGGTAGAAATGAAGAAAAATCGGCTAAAGCTAATTTGCTGATAAAATAATGAAAAATTGCTAATTAGAGGGTTTATTTTGGGGGGGGGGGGCGCCTGCAGAAAGACTTGCCATGGACTTGCCCAAGGGCACAAAATATCTAAGGCCGGCACTGTAACTGAAAGATATTTTATGATGATGTGATCAGAACGGGCCAGTCAGTTGGAATAAAAAATGATAGGAAATGTGCCAGTAATCATAATGTAAGAGAAGACAGATGATAGAAGGAAAAAAAAAAAAAAAAAAACCTTGGACGACCGGCGACAGCGTAATACTGCCCGAGCTGATTCAAGTAAGTTCTTAGATCGTCAGGCGAGTCGAAAGTCTTAGGTCGGGCAGGCCGTGCCATAGCATCGACTGGCATGGGTTGAATTACTCCAGTGGACGAGCAGAGGATGATCAGCACGCTCCACAGCCACCAGAAGCACTTGCTCATCTATGGACAAAAAAATATTTTAAGAAATGGTGAAAATAACGTTATTTTCTGAATCTGATTGATGTGGTTTTCTGTATAGGACAACTAGCGGAAAAACAAACGAAGGATACTAGAAAATGACTTAAAGCTGTCTTCACAGATGGAATCCTCGTCGTAGTGGTCATGATTTTGGAATTGCTGAAGCCAAGTATAAGAACGGATATGGGATGGGATTACTGTACAATCCCCCAGCTCTTTTTTCTGTTTCCAATCTCACGGCGGATGAGGGTGGCAATAGCCCCAACCACCAACTTGTAGCCACCCATGCCTACGTATATCACCAACTCGAAAGTCAATCTGTTCATACTGGCAGCGAGTGTAATTTACGGCGAGCTTTTTATTGAAGAACAAGCCCGGCGGTCGTCCACTGGAAGCGTTTTCGAGCGGCGCGACCACGAGCGTACATCTAAAAGGCTTTAATTGAACGAAGTGTAGCTATGCCTTCAGTTGGCGACCTCACATTCAATTCAAGGCTTTGGATTGTACGCTCGTTGTAGGGCGTTGTAGCGCCGCTCGAAAACGCTTCTATAGTGGACGACCGGCCCAAGGGAAATGGCTGCAAATAAAGAACATGACACACTATACTCCTAGCTTCGTTGTAAAAGTGCTTAAGAATCCCCCCCCCCCCAGAAAAAATCTTAGATCCGTCCCTGTTACAGTATGTACATTATTCCAGCAGAAATCGTTTGTTTTCAAGCCCTCAAAGTTACGCCCATTTTTTATGTCCTGTCACAGGGCTAATGTAGGCGCGGTATTTCTAAGCTGGGTTTCCATGGTAGGGATAAAGGAGAATTTTTTCCAAAATTTCTTCGTTTTTTCATAGAAACATAATATGGTTTTTATACTGTTCGACATCACGACAAAGGAACATTGGGGGGAGGGGCGGCCGCCCCTCCGGAATTTAGCCTGAGGGAGGGCCGCCCCCCCAGGCTTCAATGCCAATCTTATTCTATCCCAAAGACTGCACCCAAGGTTCTTATTCTATCCTTTTCGCTTCTTATTCGAGGACCAAGCGACCGTCTCTCAGATCGAAAATCCTGGATCATTTACGAGAAGATGAAAAATAGCAATGCCTAGAAAATTTGCCCCCCCCCCCCAACTCTCACTTTTCTGCAGAATTTTTGTTAGTTACTATTATTGATTCTTCTTCTACACTTTACCCCTGCCATCTGACAAACGGGGGCGATCCACCTACCGGTCCCCCTCCCTGGAGAGGGTTTCAGCCCAAATTTAAGCAATATGAAGGACATTTATTACATCTCCCCTCCACCACGAGCACACAGCAGCGGCCGGGCTACCGGAATCACTGGCCCCGTAAAGATTTCTAGTTACGCCCCTATCTGCGATTCCACACTTTGCTACGTAAATACATTTGAATGTTTTGAACTAAGAAACCTATATGTATAGCATAGCATGTATAGCAAGTATACGCAGGAGCTAAAGTGCGTCTTTTCGAGACGCGAAGAGAGATGGCCGGACTCGCCTCGTTCGGCCACTCTTCGAGGCTTGAAAATACACTTTAGCTTCGTGGTGTACGTACTAATTTTTATTCTAGGGCTTAGGGCTTCTTAGGGCATTGATATTGAAAGCAGGATAAGATTTGAAATTTGATGGCAATTCGAAAAAGTTATTCCATGTTTAGATAATGTCACTGAACTAAGGCTCTATAAGTTCCTACGAGTACTGACAGTCGCCATATTTGGTCTCCCCTGCAAATGTGGATCAAATAGATTTGGAATCTCTCATATGCCGCCATGTTTGGTCCATTGGCGGATCAAGTGGATTTGATATCACTCAATCGCTGCTGCGGTCGTATAGGTTAACGCTCACCAGCCAATCACAAGCCCTCCCCACTCTAAAGGATGTTGTCAGTACCTGTGTGTAACTATAGGTTCACTAACTGAACCGCTTACTCAGTTGTTTCAAGTTTTTTAATTCGTAAAATGAAGAGCGCTTCAACGCAAGTGTATGAAGCACAGTCCGAAAAAATTACTTTAGAGCCTAGGATCTAAAACGCCGTAAAATTTGCGGCGGTAATAGTATATTACATTACAAGTCCAGGAAAGTGGTTATTACCTGCGAGGTTTTCCCATTTGGCGGGCGAGGCGGAGGCCGAGCCCTCTAAAAAAAACGAGCAGGTAAATCCCCTTACAAGTGATGAACATACGACTTTTTTCACGCGACAGCAAGGAAATGATAAAATTATTTAAAACATTGTGATTAAATTTAACGTGAAGCTGCAACTTCCGAACGAGGTTATAAACACCAGGAAGGTTTGGTTTCTTGTGTCGAATTGGAACAAGAGAGGTGAGAGAGCCGGTGTTTGAGTCAAGTATTTTTGTGCATATCCAGCAGTGTTTCACTCCCCTTGGTAAGAAAAGAAATTGATTGAAGTTTTCTATAAAATACTATCCACCTTCCATCTTCGATTGGAATTCCTGGTTTTTGTTGTGAAGGACTTTGACAAACTGACCACTGACTTCTCGTGTTATAACCCGAATTCATTTACTTTCCGTTCGAGGACGGAAAATATTCTCTCGATCAGTATTGAAAATTTCTCGAATGTCACAGTGCACTGGTCAATTTCCCAGTCACTTTTGGGTAGAGAAAATGACTACTTTCGGAGCATGTCGTGTGAAAAATACTTTAGCTCCTAGGCATGAAAAGAGACACTCTTGGACTCATTCGCGGCTGTAAAATCAAGTTTTAGTATCATGTAGGATAAAAAAAAATATTATTAGTCAAAACCCTATCAAGAATAAGGCCGTTGTATACCACATTCAAATCATTCCCAAAATACTGAAAATTCAAGACTATTGAGCACCTCCATACAATACCATGTCTCCTCTATTTACTTAAAATTGAGAACTAGACTACACTTCACCTTTCTATCGATGAAAACTAATGATGGGGTGGTAGTGAAGGGTATGGCGGGAAAGGGTAGGGGGGAGAGCCTTAATTTTCGCCCCCCTTGAACGGTTGAACCAAAATACTTCCGCCGCCACTGGATAACAACCCCACAATCGACTGTCGCTATGACTGTAGCTAACTTTTCAGAACAGGCTCCCAGGACCAAGTAGCTCCATGGACCGCACCTTCGGCGCAATTTTTATGGTTGCCTGTTAGGTTCGACCCCTAACATCATTCTCGTTAATTTTTGAAACGGTTAATAAGGTTGGCACATCCGAATGCACCAAATATAAAAAAAAGGATATTTTTGAACGAACAGGAACGATAAGGAGCTTCACCGTTTACCTTTCATTTCATTTTACTCCATTTTAGTCTAGTAAATTTTCATTTTACTCCAGTAAAAAGAAAAATGCTAGCAGATTAAATTAAAAACAAGTGGAATGATGTGAAATGAAAGAATTCGGGGAAAAAAATATATAGAAAGCAAGTTTATTAAGTAAATAGTAGAAAACCAATAATGTTGCCGAATCCTTCAAATAACCACCTCCAGATCGAAAGACGAAAGGGAAAACGAACCCCTATCCCTCGTTGTTTTCTCGTTTTTATTGTTTTCTCGCCCGATAGACTGAAGAGCTTTTCATATTAAATAAAAGTTTGGAGTTAAAAGAATCATACATTTTTCAGAATTGCTAGATGTTTTCAGAGCCCCGTCCTATAATCACACTTACTCCTTTGGCATCAAAAGAGCGTAGAACCTTTGAAACTTTTTTTTTTTTTTTTTTTTCAAATGTTGGTTCTAATTTCATTTATGCTTAAAGTCAAATGATTTACTTACATCCTACCCTAAAATGATACCCTTTCGTACTTAAAGGGCCAATTAAAGACCTGCGGCGTGATGGGTCGTTAATTTTCTGTCAGAGCAGGAAAGAGAAACGCTTTACTTTCAGTCCTACAGGAGTTGAATAAAATGCTCCTCAAAGAGCATTAATTTTAATTTTACCCCCTTCTCTTCGCCGACTTTCGTTGTATACCGTCGCTCAGGAAGTTAGGAACGCCATATCAGTTAATAGGTCAGAGCAAGAACAAAGTCGTGTTATCTCTCCAGTAACAGGAAGGTAGCGAAAATCTAATTAAAACATGTTGAGGAATAATAGTGTGAATGGACAGGTGCCTTTCTTCATTCGTCCCGTCAAAAAGTTTTGTATTGGCTTTTACTACATCAGAGACTCGCAAAGCTAATTCGCTAGTCAACTAAAACCTCTCTTCTATGGACGACAATGTGAATCTGCCTTTACGTGTAGGTGTAATGAATAGTAATTAAATTAATCAAAGCTCTGGGAAAGGATTAATATTACCCGGGCAGATCATGTTCAGACAAAAAAAAAACAAAAAACACCACCACCATATCAAGTCCTGCGTTGAAGAAAACTTGCGCCATTAGCTACATGCAATGGAGACTTAAGAAAAGACACATTTTTGTCTGTTTTTTATTTTCTTAAATTAAATTCTCCTCTCCCTCTTAATCACATTAATACATCAAACGAATTTTAGTGCTCTGCTTTTGATACTATTTACTTGCCTTTATTTGAAGAAAAAAATGACGGCGTGAAAAGAAAGTGAGAAGCTAATTAATTAAAATGCGAAGGATAGAAATCTTTAAGAAAAATAAATGTTAATAAAGAATTAATCAACGCCCTTTAAAAAAAGTTAGTGATGAACAGAAAGAGCGGTGTGGTTTATGGAAGGGGAAGAAATAAGTTTCAGCTCCCCCTAATTACTTTGAAGGTGCAAAAATTAGAAGCAAATTGTTGACAAGAAATGGTTGAACGTGTCTCGAAATAAATTAGTAATTCCTCTTTTTTTTTTTTAACCTGCCCTCCCAAAAAATTTTGTGTGGATGTCTATACGGTTTCACGTATATGTATAAGGAATTGGGCGAAAGAGCTTACCAGACCTGAAATGACTTTAATTTCAGGTCTGAAAAGCTATTTTTATATGTATACCAACTTTTCTCCCTACAGTCGGTTAGGCGAGTGATGGTACGGCTCGTACACACAAATCGTTTTCACTCGCGCGACAACGAGCTTGGTTATTGTTTCTACGGGTCCAGACTTCTATACAGGGTGTTCAAAAAATAGAGGGCAATATTTCACCTGGTAATTCTGCACTTCAAATGGGTTAAAGGGGGATTCCACTAAAAGTGGCGAAATCAGGGCTAGCAAGTCTCGATACTTTTTGGCTAAATTGTCAAAGTTTTCCTATCCGAACATGTATTTCCATCACGTACGAACAAAATCTACGCACCAGCAGAAAAGTTTCTTTACCCGGGGGAGGGGCATCACGGCAATTCTTAATAATCAGCGGTCCAGGGGAATGACAAAACCAAGAGGATCGTAATCACTTCTCACTCAGCGCTTCTTCTTTTGATTTTGTTTCTTTGGTGCCATGATTGTATTGATATGAATTGATCTGTAAGAAAGATGGAATTTTAATGCAATTTTTCGTAGCTGCGTTGAGCTCCGCTACGTCAGTCAGCATCATCCACGTTTATAAGGCCAAGAAAACGAAAAGGTAGTTGCTCACCAAATATCAAGGGAAGAAAATGGCCTTACCCTAGTCAGCAATCATTCCCCTGGCGTGCCCACTAATCTGTTAATCCAGGGGAATGATGACAAAACTCAGTTTTTCCAATTTTTACCCCATCAAAGTAACTTCTTAATGTGTAAAAGAAATATTTCTGGAGGCTCACCAGCTAACCGAACCAATTTTAGAAGAAGAAAAAAATCAACTCCTTCAAACAGGCCAGTTATGAGTAACAGGGGAATGACAGACAATAAAAATACTCACCAAGAACTTGAGCGATGGTCGTCTAGCACCGACGACACAATGCACATTGAGCTTAAAGTGGGGTTGAGCCGAACCTTGGAGTAACAGGCCTGCCATCCTTCGTTCTCAAAACGCACATGACAGTAATAGCTATCCTTCTACTGGGCCAGCAAGATTTCACAGGGGAATGATCCTAAACCTATGGGACACGATACTTATGACTCACAATCGGGAGCATGTGCACCTAATATCATGAGAATAAAAGTGTCTCTTCTGGACCACTTTATGAGCACATATGAGCCTTTGCAGTTTTCCAGAGTCTCAAACTGAAATACTTTTGTTCCTTGAGGCGCACGTGTACGAAAGAATGAACAGACCAGGGGAATGGCATTTGGGCCATTTCGTAATTTTTTATGTTATTGCAGGTCCTTTATTTCAGAAGACAAAATTAGGATGGTCTTGGGCATAGCGGTGCAATTTGATTTTTTTTTCCTCCGCTACAATACTAAACATAGTTTCCAGGAAAGGCGGAAAAGACATGATTTCGCCCTCTATTGACCATAGTCCGATTCTCATTATTTTCCGAGATATTCAGGATTTAATTACCTTTTGATTTCGCCTTTTTTTTTTTTTTTGGAAAAGTGGCCGTTGCGTAGTAATCGCAGGCTCCAAGGTCAAATCTGACGGTACCATTGGAAAGAGCGGACTTTTTTCTATTAGAATTCAGGCACTTCATACCATTGTTATTCACAAATGCTGAGATATCCCGCCACAAAGTCAAGCTTGAACCAAATTCAACCCATATTCACGATACTTTGAAGTTGGATTGCTCCTCAACAGGTGCTTTCGGAGAGCATATTATCGCCACAGCCAAGAGAAAACTTATGATCTAAGGGGCAAAGTAGGAAGGGGTGTTATAATTTTAACACGGCGACACAATAAAAGTGGTTGTCACGTGGATACCACCCGTGTTATTCCATATAACACCCCTTCGTACTTCAGCACCTGACGTGACAGGGCAGGTACTTTTGGGTTATATCGCAGTCTCATAAGTAAGTCCCGGAAGACAATTTAATCTTAACCCAAAGGAAAGGGGTTAAGGGGGGGTTTCAGGCGGGTTTCCTCGACCCTTCCCAGTCAGCCCTCGCCTAAACTTCCTCCATAAACATATGTTTCAATTCAATTCAATTCAGAGGGTATTGCATTGAATGGAAAACGCTATTAGTGATTCCGTGAATCTGTCTCTCTCTAAGAAGAAAAGTGGTAATGGAGATTCAGTATTTTAAATGTAAAACTGGTAACATTTGTGATGGCGTGTAACCGTGTTCTTTCAATCCGCCCATCATAAGTTTTGCGTCGCACGTATAATGTGAACCGCGAATGACTACTCTGAAACAGCGTTTGCTTTTAAGTTGATAAGTACAGTTTTGGGCATTATTTTGTTTAGATAATTTGTTGTTAAACGAAAGCCTTATTCAGTGGTGTCAAAATTGAATTTTACTTTATTTCCGGTTGAGTGGTGTTTGTAGGGTCCAATGTTGAGCATCCATTGAATTCTAAATTAAAGAAATATTCGAGTAGTCACAACCATTTTTTATCCTTATTTATTTTTTCGACTAGTTTCGGGGAAGCTCCCCATTCTCAAGAAACCAGCTGTCTTAAGAGAAGAAAGATACAACCCCCACATTATGCGTCAATTTACTAAAATTTTTAAAACACAAATGACTAAATTAAAGGTCAGTACTCACATTATATGTGTCTCAAACGAAACTTGATATTAGACTGCCTCTCCGTACCTTGGACTACTTCTGGGAACCCCCCCCCCCCTTTTTATTTATTATACATGGAAATTGTTTTATTGGCCTAATTATTATTTTTATACATTTGTAGGATATTTTCGTACGGTTCCATTGCTATCGCATCTGTTTGGAAATTGCAATTTTTATTTTCTAGCTTAATATGAATCTTCTCTAGAGTCTTTAGCTTTCCTTGATGTTGGTCTGCATTTAGCACTTTAACATCTACGAAATTGAAGATATGCCCCGTTCTTACATGGTGCTCACTTAGACATGGACATGGACATTTTTTTGTCCAGATGACGGAATTTTTTGAAATTACGGAAAGTGGAGCCGCTTCGTGAAACGGACATCCATTTCATGAAGTGGACAATTTCGCCAAGTGGATGCGACATACACACATATACAGGGTGGAACAGGATAAGTGTGACAAAAAAAATTGGGTGAAAGTAGGCCTCATTTGTGATCGAAAACACCCTTTGTACCATGGTCCGAAAATCAAAACCCTACGAGATATGATTTTTCTAACGTTTATTATGACTCACGTCACTTTTCTTAACTAAATGGGAATAACTCAGTTTCCAGCTGACATTTTGCAACTTTTGATGACAGATTCGGAAACAGCACATTTTTTTCTGTCAGGATTAGCCATTTACGATAAAATTCAACTATTTTCTGGGGGCTCTTGAGCTGCTCAAAGTTTTGCAAATCGAGGATTTCTAATTTTTCAAAAAAGTCAACCCCCGCTTTTCTTTCCGAAATTTGAGCGCACCGACATCCCATGGGTCGGAAAAACTTCCCCAATGTGTCCTTTTTGAAATTACTCATGAACGTATTTTTAGTTAATCAGTGATTTTTCGGCAGAAATGACCATTTCTTAGAAAAAAGAATGGTTTTTCTCTTCAAAATCACTTGTTTCGACCTACAACATTTGAACGAGCTTCCAGCTGCCGGAGCGACAGTTTTTGATATTTTGGTAGAAGTGCGCATTCCATTCGGTTCGAAGGAAAACTTTGGATAAGGCTTTAATGAGTTTTAGCATGTTTTGAATCACAAAGCTCGTTCAAATTGGGTTGGTCAAAACAAGCGATTTTTAAGAGAAAAATCATTCTTTTTTTTCCAAGAAATGGCCTTTCTGCCGAAAACTCGCTGAAGACCTAAAAAAAACGTTCACGAGACAAATTGAAGAAGTTTTTCCGACCCATGGGATGTCGATACGCTTAGATTTAGTGTAGAGAAGTGGAGGCTGAATTTTTTGAAAAATTAGAGATCCACGATTTGCAAAACTTTGAGCATCTCTCAAGCCCACAGAAAATAGTTGAATTTTATCGAAAATGGCTATTCCGGTCAGAAAAAAGTGTGCTCTTTCCAAATCCATCGTCAAAAGTTGCAAATGTCAGCTGTAAACTGATCTATTCGCATTTAGTTAAGAAAAGTGATGCAAGCCTCAAAAAACGTTTAAAAAATCATATCTCGTAGGATTTTGCTTTTCGGACCATGGTTTATAGGGTGTTTTCGATCGCAAATGAGGCCTATTTTCACCCAATTTTTTTTGTCACACTTATCCTGTTCCACCCTGTATATATACGTGATGACAGAAATGTCTCGGATTCTAGGCCTGAAAAATCCAATTTAGCTGGTTTCGCATTCACAATGCCAATGGCGTCGGTTATTCAGCTCTATTACGGCCGTAAGTTCACGGATGCAGCTCTTTCACGACCAAATTTTTTTGGGTCTTGCTATCGTCCTCCCCAACATTTCGGCTCCGCACAATGTCTCCGAGCTTACATAGAACGTCGTCACTTGCCGATTCCTTCATAGAACGTGTGGAATTTATGGCAAAAAAAAGGTTTGGTGCCTCAAACTAAGTTCACAGGCTCCAAGCCTATCCTTCAACTAACCAACTTTTGCGAGTTTTTTTTTTTTTCTTCTTCTTTAAAACCATACATTTTGATGGCCTGACCAATCAAAAGCCCATGAAACTGATACCCATGACCAATGAAATTGTTTTCCTGTACAAAACCCCAATTGAAAGTTAGGTTTAGAAAGAGTGAATTTTCATGCCTGTGAATTGTGAAATTTAAAAGAGACCCATTCCGCGGAATTTCGTCTCTTTAGGAATCTTCCGAAATCTGATTTTGGACGATTCTATGCTTTTTCAATAGCCTTTTTCGAAAGTTCTGAACCCTTAAAAAGGCAATATTGTGGGGCTGCCTCTCTCGAAGGCCAAAATTCGTGGATTTTGCTCCTTGGAAACTGGAGGAAGGAGGCAACTCTCCCTTTTGGATAGAAGTCACGGCTCTTCCTTGATAACCTGATCAGTGTAACCAAAAATGTGGAAGGAACATAAAATATTATTAGGTAAACAACGGCATCTCGGTTTGTACTTTGAAGAAGAGTCACTGGATTTGAAAGGTTGCCCCATGAATGAATCTATATACAACCTGGAACGTCTTTACGGGGCAGTTATGAAAGTGGAACCACCAATACCAAAACGAAACGTGTTGCAATGTAGAATGTACCAACTTCCAAGACTTTGGGCACCCGAAAAACTTCTGTCACAGAAGTTCAAGATGCATAAAATGTGAAGGTCACCATCCAACAAATAAATGCACTCAGGGTGCAAAAATTCCACCTTGAACTGCAAAGGTCAGCACACAAACAATTACCGGCCCAGCCCACATAAAGCTACAGTCGAGTCAATCTCCACAGCTATTCGCGAAACGCAGGCTCACTACTCAGCCGTACCCACACAAACCAGTATTTGACTCGCCTATTAACAATGAAGGACGGCAAGGTACTAGTCCAACGTATGCCGAAGTCATTAAACCTCCTAGAGACAACAGCAGTGTTCTACGCAATAAACTTGAGGACAAAATTGATTCACTTCTATCAATAATACAACCTCTAATTCAAACTCTCACACAAGTTCTTCCTGTTCTACTCTCAAATAAATGACAGATCTTTCAACAAGCCCCTTGAAAGTAGGCACCTGGAACGCTAGAGTGCGTTTACCAAAAAGTTCAAGGGCTCAAACTCGATCGAATTTTGCAGATCAAAACAGGCGATTTTGAAGAGAAAAATCAATATTTTTTCTATGAAATCGGCATTTCTGACGAAAAATCACAAAACAACTAAGAAAACGCTAATGACTATTTTTGTAAAGGACACTTTGAAGATGTTTTTCTGAATCTCGGGTCGTACATACACTCATATTTAGTGCGGACAAAGTGGCGCTGATTTTTTTTTATAGAAAATTAAAATCCCCGATTTGCCAAACTTTGAGCTGAATTTGAAGCCACATAAAATAGTAAATTTCTATGAAAAATAGCTAATTCTGACAGAAAATAGTGTGCTCTTTCCGAATCCATCGCCAAAAGTTGAAAAAATTCAAATTAAAAAGCGAGTTTTTCGCATTTGGTTGAAAAAAGTTATGTAAGCCTTACAAATCGTTAGAAAAATCATATCTCGAAGTGTTTTGATTTTCGGACCATGGTGTATAGGGTGATTTTGTAAGGTGGTGGGTGGTCTATTTTCACCCAAATTTCTTGTCACACTTATCCTCTTACACCCTGTATGTATAATATGAATGTATGTTGACCCGTTCTAGGGGGCCTCGCAATAGTGCTCGCCTACAGGGGCCCCGCGAGGGCTAGAAACGGCCCTGCTTGTACGAAGTCATTAAACCTCATTATTATTGAGTGTGTTGCAAGTTCAAAAAATAATCGTGAACTTGCATGAATCTTTCGATTTGGGAGAAAAACGTACTGGTGATTTGGCACGCATGAACTAAAGTTGCAACTATATTGGTAGTTTCAGGCGTGGATCCAGGGAGGAGCTCAGGAGGCTTGAACCCCCTCATTTGGGGCAGAGTCCTCGATTGGTTCCAAACCCCGTACCTCGTGCGTTGGCTCCGGAAAAGTCGAGGAAATCAGTGATGTCTCGAGAATAATTTCTCCAGCCTCAAAACTTGAAATTGAACTCCATAAATTGGCCATTTTTTTAGCGCTAGTGGAGGGGACGGGGTCAATCAGTTCGTAAGTGTATAGACGGTCTTATTCGGTGGGGCGGGGGGATGAAGGGTCAGTTCATCGATTTTAGGGCGCCAATAGTCAATGATTAATTGACTATTAAATATTATTGAAGATAATGAGAGGAGAGATAATGATATTATGAGATTTTTTTAAAGATTATTTTGAGGGAGCGAATAGCCAATTTGGCCATTTTTTCGGCGCAGCAAGGCATGACACGAATCGTCAGTTAAAGCATCCACTGCAAATGATCAGTTCCGGTATTTTCAAGGTACGAATGATGCTCAGTTTAGCCCTTTTCAAGGCGCGAAGGATCAGTTTTTGGGTGCCAATAGCCAAATTTGACGGCACTAATCGTCCGTAGGCTCTGTGGGGCGCAAATGATCAGATTAGTAATTTTTGAACTTTGTATTACTGGTACGAGTATGCCACTTTTAGGGTTTGAACAGCCATGCTATTTTCAGGGCACGAGTCGTCAGTTTAGACATTTTCAAGGTATAAAGGTATAAAGGTTCAGTTCAGCCATTTTTGGCGCGCAAATGATCGATTTTACCATTTTCAGGGCATGAATAATCTATTTATGGCCTTTCAAAGCACGAACCGTCAGTTTAACGATTAATATGACCGCAATGAGTTAGTTTTACTAATTTTAGGTCGCGAATATCGAGTTTTTAGTCATTTTTACAAAGTCAGTTTAGCCGTTATAATTATAGTCAGTTTAGCCATTTTTAGTAGTGAATGAGTGACTGCCAAGCCGTTCTTAGTAGAGCGAAGCAGACAATGCCCCAAGCCCCTCCCTTGAGGGAAACCCGGATCCGCGTCTGGGTGCTTCTGGTGACTTCCTAATTTATTTCAAACTTCTTCAGGAGGGAATGCGAGAAAGAAACACCGTACTTTGTTTTTTGTGAAGCATTCGAGGGAAATTTACCATTTCAAATTTACAAATGAAAAGAAAAAGTGCAAAAACCACATCTTACGAATTCGAGCCTTTAGCTCTTTGCCTTTAGCCGGTTTCATTTCAGCCCTAAGCGGGCCCTAAGCAAGGGCTTCGTTTACAAAACCATCCACAGGTGACCGCAAGGTGACTAATCTTTTTATTTTTGACTAATCTAAAAATTTTCTATAGGTGCTGCAGATTTCCCCATGCCGATCGTCAGGAGGGGTGGAGACTGACGTCACCAGCAGTCCTTTGCTCCCGATTGCTCACCCTAGAGCAAGTTAATTTTGAAATTGAAGATTATGATTTCTCAAAAATCACAACCCAATAACAATTAATAACGTACTGGGTCTAGCGCAATGGCGGTTGGGACTGCTCGTGACTTAGGTGAAGGACAGTGATCTGCGGCACCTATATCAAATTTAGGCACCTTGACCTTGGGTGGCCTTCTATTTTAGTATTTATAAATTAAGCCGGCTTCACATGTGATCTGAAAAAAGCACGGCTTTGAGCTGTATCCAGTGAAATATAATTAATTCAAACGCGGGTTGCTCTTTGATTGGCTGCAGCTCAAAGCTTAAGGGGGAACTGCCAAGGTGACTAAACTTTACTATAGGTGCCGCAGATTTCCCCCTGTCCATCGGACGGGAGGGGTGGAGACTGACGTCACCAGCAGTCCTTTGCTCCCGATTGCTCACCCTAGAGCAGCAGAGCATGTTAATTTTGAAATTGAAGTTTATGATTTCTCAAAAATCACAACCCAATAACAATTAATAATGTACTGGGTCCAGCGCAAAGGCGGTTGGGACTGCTCGTGACGTAGGTGAAGGACAGTAATGGCCGAAGATCTGCGGCACCTATAGAAAGTTTAGTCACCTTGGGGAACTGCAGTGATGATTCCTCGACCCCCCTCCAATCATTCCTCGTCTACTACTCGGCATACATTTTCTGGCCTTATTTCTGCACCAATCCTGGTTTTTAAGGACTCGTTTTAATCTTCAGGAAATTCCGCATATGCAGTAGTTTTCCTTTTTTCAAATAAGTCGAAAAAAACCGTGAAATTACAAGGTAAAAGTTCAAGGCGAATTAAAAATAACCAACGGGACAAATTTGAAAAAAGGAAAACTACTGCATATGCGGAATTTCCTGAAGATTTAAACGAGTCCTTAAAAACCAGGATTGGTGCAGAAATAAGGCGAGAAAATGTGTGCCGAGAAGTAGGCGAGGGTTTATTGGAGGGGGGTCGAGGAATCACCCGTGCAACTACCCCAAGCTGTCACAGCTCAGGTGAAGGCGGCTTAAACCAGTTCATCCCTCCTATTCCGTAACTTTTAACGTGTGCGTTAAGCTTTGGTTTCCTAGAAAAGCGGTGCCGTAATACAGCGGTAGAAAAAATCCCCTTTTAAATCACACCAGTAGTTGCTTTGAGAGCGGTCAACAGACATCGGCACCGCTTCGAATGAGACGGCCGTTCATGACGGTGATGAACTGTTCATCAACGATTTTTGATGGTGACGCCAGCGCCGGCTCGTGGACAAATTTTGGTGAAGTTGTTTATACACAGTGTCCACAAGCTCTACGTATGCGTCCTGTGGAGCCTTGGCAACCAAACGAATTTATTCCCTCGAAAAAATGAAGCATTTTGATAGGTTGTTTAAACTCCACAAACGAATAGCATGTGGTTTGTGATACTGTGTATAAACAACTTCACCAAAATTTTGTCCACGAGCCAGCAGCGTGAAAACTGCCTGGACGCTGGATGGTGGCGAAATTGTAATTATAGTACTGTCCGAAAACGACTCTATTCTGTTGTTAAAAGAAAATACTACCAAATAGTTGGAGCTACGAGGAAAAAACGTTCATCACCACCGTCACGATGGGAGCGGTGCCGCTGTCTGTTTACCACTCTCTAGGCAACTATGGTTTGATTTTAAAAGGGAAATTTTCTACCGTACCTAATATTACGGCCCTGCTTTTCTAGGAAACTTTTAGCTTTAGCGAAAATAAACAAGGTGAATAATTGAAAGTAATCAGCAGAGAAATTTTGGTAACGCGCGGTCATTGTGCATTTGTCACATAAATAACTCGCATTAAAGCGGATCAGCGGTATTGAACTTCAATTTTCTTATCGGAATCACCTAATTTCGAGAGCTTAACATTTTGCCTCAAACTTTAAAAAAATTAACCCGATCCTTTTGATCGGTGAGCATTGAGCAAAGGAATTTAAGCAGCAGACCAAACTGAAACAGAAGTGGCTGTTAGTTCACTTCTCCGTTCTTCTAAGTATTTTTTCTCAAGGGCCGTGAGAAATGGCCGAATGGAAGCCAGGCGTGGGCTGGTTTCTGTGAATTTGGATAATTACAGTGCATCAAGTCCCCAACCAACTAAATGAGTTGATCCCCTTCCCATCTATACATTATATAGGAGGGATGTGATATTCTGATTTATTCTTTCACTTCACTTTCCCGTCCTATACTTTGGATGAATTGACACGAGGACTAATTCATTAAAGTATTAAAACTTCTGTCAGACTCATGAATCTAAATTTTCCTATTAATTGAACTTTCTGTGGGAAAGTAGATTTGAGGACAGATCAAAGGAAAGAAGAGACCGTCTATCCGGAGTCCGTTAAAAGACGGACACATATATTCTACTTCTCAGTATCGTTCTTTAATCTATATGAAAGTTGGTTGGTGCGTCTATAGGGGAACGGGGTAGGAAATTTTGCTTCTTTCAACTCAAGATTATAAATGGTAAATGTAATAAAAAGTCACGTCATGTTCATCTCAAGAGCTTGGATTGAAGTTACACACCCCCACGCGCCTCCAACACCTTCCCTGTTCGTATCGTAC
The DNA here is from genome assembly GCA_038030265.1 of Corythucha ciliata. Classification (NCBI taxonomy): domain Eukaryota; kingdom Metazoa; phylum Arthropoda; class Insecta; order Hemiptera; family Tingidae; genus Corythucha; species Corythucha ciliata. The sequence goes on along the minus strand of CM075938.1, from coordinate 40,019,434 downwards.
GGGCAGTTTTTTTCTTTCTCGCTCACTCACTCTCTCTCTCTCTTCTCTTTTATGCTCATGTACGCTTCTGGCCCTCTTACACTCTAAAATTATCAAACCACTTCAAATTTATTAACTGATTATAACGTAAAACGAACTGATTAGTTTATGTACGCGTTTCACTTTTTACGCGGGAATGGATGGCTTTTCATCACACGTAACGAAAGCTTTAACTGTAGTGACACTCGACGATTAGCATACCACTTACTGAATTCCCGGCGCAGAGCAACCAGGGGGCCTGATGTTCTGTAAGATTTCAGTGTTCCTAGGAATATCCTTTTCCATCCGTCCATCCAAAATTAAATCACGCAGGTTTATGTGGAGAACGTGTGGAAAGAGACAGTGATAGTGACAGTTAAAAGTTATAGAACAGGCCCCCTGGTATCACATTAATTTTCGAAGAGGACGTTTGGGCCAAAAAAGTTTAATGCAGACACAAAATGAGACGATATGTAGGGCGCTTTAAAAATAAATAGCATGTTGTACTACACAACATATTAGGGGTGTTCATGAAAAATATTGATCCTCGTACATACAGTCCAGTCAAATCGTATAAAAAAAATACCATACGGGGACAAAAATTTCGTCTTTGATTTTTTCACTTTATTCTATGTTTTTTGGGGTGAGGAACACGAATCTGAAGAGATCCAGCACAATTTCCTTGTGCGTTTTGAGAAAATAGCGAAAAACTGATAATTTTTGGCACTTTTTTTATTTTTTCGCTTGCAACTACTCAATGACGCCTTGTACGGAAAATTACACCCTGTTCTTTTTTGAAGAGCATCAAGTTCTGCGTGGAATCACTTTTTCTTTTGTCACAATTGACCCAGCCGTTTCGCCGGTATTGATTTTTTTTAAATGGTCATTTTTAGTCGCTTTTGGCAAAAGTGTGTGAAAAAATAAAAGTAGTTCAACTCTCAGTTGAGTGATGTAATCTCTGACGCTACCTATAAGACTGGTGATATGGTGTGTTTTAACATTTGTGGACAAAGTTAGTGGGCATAGCCACTTTTTTAAAAAACAAAACCTATTTTCCTATTTTCATCACCCTGAATAGAATATTTTCCGGGTCTCGAAAAATTTGGGAAATATGGTTTGTGACTGTAAATTTTACCAGCTTTCACTGAAAAATAGTGCAATTTTCATCGAAGGCTTCGTTCGATAGTTATAGGCAAAAACGTTCGGCTGAAGAAAGGAGTTATTGGGAAATTACTCATTTTGCGAATTTCCCACTGCGTTTTATTGCAACTTATTGGGTCTTTATAAAAACGCCATAGATGACTCCTTATAGGAAATTTAACGAGCTTTCAGATGAGTTTCTTTAAAGTTTAATCGGATGGATAGTTTTTGAGTTATAGGCCGTTATTATTTGTTATTATGCTAAATGTAGAAAGGGGCTGATCAGACGGGAAACTCTCAGCTTAAAACGTTACTAAATGAAAAGTAGTCAGTGATTACTGCCTGAACATGGCCTTATCGGCGGCCATGGGCCCCATACCCCATCAACCCCATCATCAGCACCAACCCCATGACTGTTGTGATGTTGCGGGCAGGAGGCGCCAAAAGCTCAGTCCCGGACACCCTTGCTTCAACTCTGTTCGTTCACGACGGTTGAAGCCTATCCAAAGCCCACTCAACCATATCAATGAAATAATTGTGTTTTTAAAATGTAGGTATGTAGGTAGGAAGCCAAAGGGAGTTCAAACTACGCTCGAAGTGTTACGTTTCGCCCAATTCGACCACCCAACACAGAAAAGTATTGTAGGAAAATGACGCCAATTTTTGTGTTATACTTCGTACAAAAATTCGTTCGGAACAAATTTCCCACTTTATGGGGTAAAATTTCCATTTATTTTCTTCAAACAAGTTGGGGTTCAGGACGAATTTCCAGATGCAGTAAGTGGAATGGACAGTTGGGAAAGAGGACGATGGCTCCACACGGTCGCGGTTGCGGGGTGAACACTCCATAAGGACTGCCGCCTCCCCACGTAGAAGTAGCGGAAGTTGCTATTACACCGTTTTTTTTTTGTTTTGTTTTTTTTCCGAGTATGCTGAACTCGTTAATCTGTTACCGATAGTAACGCCGTTTTAAACGGAGTTATACGAGTAACGTGTTACTGCCCAGCCGAACATGGTTCGAACAAATTGGCGGTCCACCAAACCAGGAATTCTATAAGGAAAATTCATCGCCCACAGTTTTGTCTGTTCTCCGGACGCTGACATCTGAGACTGTCCGCACTACAGTCACCTTACCTACAGGATTATATGGAGCACCGTTTGTTGCCTATAAGTTTTTGCAAAACTTGCACGCAGTATTCCTTAAAAAATTGCATCATCGTGCGATCCGGGGCTCCCCTTTCCTTGGTAATTGAAGCCCTCGACATTTCGCTTTAACATTTAAAAAAATATGAATTCTGGAGACCACCATTCGCGTTCTATAGGTTCTGAAACATGAAAAAATGTCATGACCCATGCTTGCCACCATCATGGCGAGACCAATAATATATTTTCAACAAAAAATGCACTAAAAAAAACAACGATTTCTCGCAGCTTAACAGACTGATGGTTTCTCATTAATTTTCTTTCCACGAGACGGTCCAACTTTACTTGATTAAACATGAGAAGCGGAAAAAACAATAAATCTGCCACGGAGTGAGGAAGAAAACTTCATAGATTCTACAATTTAAATTTGGTTGGTACTTGCCTTTTGCTTTTTTTTTTTTTTTTTTAAAGGCCATTCAGTCACTCAAGTGCGTGTGCCTTGGTAAGACTGTGTGGTCGGAGGAAAAAACGTGGGTGAACCTGTTGAATTACCGCGTAGGCGCTATAGAAGTAGGTCCATAATTACTGGTATTCTATTTTTTTTCTAGTATATCTCGTGTTAAATATTGACTAATTGTCTATTGGATGGTTCTGTCGAGGTAAGTAGATGTGATTTTTATTAAATAATTAGACTGAACTGCGAAGGCCTACATAAACATACGTACATCCTAAGTGTCCCCACCCCTAAAGTCGAAGTTTCAAGAGTCACCCAACAAACTACAACGCCTACAACTATTAAATATACCCTCAACCCCCCTTCATACAAAAACTCCCTCACGTTTGAAACTGATCCCACCGTCCGCCTCTCACTCATGGTCTGGACGTCTCTCTTTTGTCTGGAAGTGTCACGCCAATTAAATAATAACGTCCGGAACATATCACCTCGTTGAGATCCACAGTTAAGGGAGAGATGATGTTAAAATGGATGGCCTCTTCGCAATGAATTAGTATAATCATTTCAGACAAATAGCCATGGAGTAGGCATAATTAATTTTAAATCGTAATCAAAAGGTGAACAAGGAAAGAAATAATTTAATTTTTGAATTTGAAGTCAAAAAAGCCTGTAAGAAATTGAAATAAAAGAGGATGTTATACGTCCAACGGCTCGACAGCTCAGCAGCAAAGTGCAAAAACTTTTGTATCCCTTTCCTTCCGACAACGAAAACTCACCATATTCCTCCCAAACTTTGATCAAAAGCTAGAAAAAAAGGTTTCAGGAAGCGCCACGATATTCGCAACGATGACAGTTATAAATTGCTTAAGTTTTGAAGTTATTACCTCAATACATTGTCATTTGGTTCTTTGACCTTTTAAAACTAGTTAAAACCAAACTTCTGAAATTTTAAGCTTTTACTTCCCCACTCGGTCGCTTTCACTTCGGCACACCTGTCGACTAATAATGCGCTATGAAAATGATTTTTTGTTCGTAACAGTCCTATAAAAACGAGAATATTCGATGATTAAATTGAACCTAATTCTTTTTTATCCTCTCTCACTCAGGACTTGCTGCAATGCACAATTAAACTATACTGTTTTTCTAATTCGAAAATGCTGGAGATAACAAGCTTATTTTTTCCTTACATTTTTCACACGGGTCTTTTTTAAATTAAGAGAACGTTAAAAAGTTTTTTTTTTTGGACAGATTTGTTTTTATTCTATATTTTTTAACGACCGTCTTTTCAGTCCGGGGGCGTGTTTTTCGTGACGTTTCGTTGAATTGATTTCCAATGTTTTCTGCCGGAGGGTTTTTAAAAATGGATTTTCTGCCTTTGTCACATGAGGGGGGGGGGGGGTACTCAAATAAAAATCAGTATTTCGGTAAACCAGTAAACAGATGTTATAAATCTCGTTTCTTTAGAAACGCATAGACGGGGGGGGGGGTGGACTTTTACTTAATTACAGAGAAATACTCTTTTACAGGTTTACAGGCTGATTATTTGAGTACCCCTATTGTCCGTGTGACATTTAAATTGGAGATGAGAGGTGTGTAAATTTTAGAAAGGTTGTCAATGTCTCGTTTGTAGTTCGTGGAGTTATGTTTTCTTATTTCGAGGAATTTTCTGTTATTGGTGTTGTTTTCGACGTGTAGTATTTTTTGGTTATTTAAGTTAAGTTTTGTATGACAAAATTGTTTGGCGTGTTGTGATAATGCTGTCGTAATAGGTGTATTTTCAGCTAAGCTTCTGTCGTGTTCTTTAAGTCTTTCTCGTAGATTGTTTTGTTTCTCCAATATAGTCATTACAATTAATTTGGTAAACTATAGTCCTGATTTTTGGAGTGTGTCTGTTTTGTTTTTAAGGTGTGAAAAAAACTGTCTGCTTGGGTTGGATGGCTTGTGAGCTATTTTTAGATTTTTGAAAGGACTGAAAATTTTACGTGTTTTAGTGGTTAAATAACCTGTGTAAGTTAATGATGCGTATTTGTATGGATTTTGTGGCTCAGTATTTGATGCAATTGGTGGATTAGTCGGCGTTTGTTAGGATGTTGGGTTTGTGAGTGTAAGAGTTAGTAAATTTCCTTTTTTATAAGTTTAAGTGCATAATTTTAGCAAGTAGTACGTCTTCTGCCTATCTAATTTTATCTTTATGATAGTGATACTGAATACAAAATACTGAACGACAAAAACGCATTGGAAAATGAATATTACAATTTTTCCTAATAAAGATGCCATCGGCTGCACTCTGATTTACGAGGCATTGAATGCATTTTCATTTCATCCTTTATTTTTATATGCTCATCTATTCGAGTACGTCTCGAGATCGAGGATGAACTGGCGAGCTTGGAACTTAAATAGCGAGGCGCTGGAGCCCTTGATGGAGGAAGGGAGTCCGTTGTGAAGCCCCACACCCCCGGAGTAGTGTCATGATGACATACTGATGGGCGATTTAACCGCCGACGGTTTTCGTTCGGCGTTTTTTCATTACTACACGAAAACCGAGGGCGGAAAACAGTCGTAATAGGTTATCACTAAAAACTTTTACAGTGTTGGAAGACACTGACGGAAAATTCGTCGGTGGGTAAAACGCCCAGTATGTCAATAAGACACGTATGTTTGGTCAGTGGGGCAAGTACGAATGGGGGTGTTATAATTTTGAAATGACGTTATCCTTTCACAATTAACCCTCGGGAACGCGCAATCACGTCGACGCGCGCAAGGACCTCTGTGAGGTCTGGTAATCAAAAAAGTGATTTCTTTGCCAAAAAACCAAGAGATAATTAACAAGGAGATGTGAAATATCAATTAAATTCTCATAACAAAGAGTTTTGTTCGAAAAAATGTCGTACAAATGAAAATTATCCACAATTAAAAATTGTGGCCTTAACAAAAACTGGTACCCAGATGAAAATTAGGTCAATCAAAAACTTGAACATCGCTAAATTTTTGCGGTGCTGTCCAGAGACGGATTCCATTTGTGCAGTAAAACCAAGTTAGCAGATTCAAAAGACCTATGCTAACTTTGGGGTGTTCGAAAAACCTCGACATTTTTCTTCTGTTTTTTTATTATATCCTTCAAATTATGGCGGCTTGCACGTTTGAAGTAGACCAATTTTCCAACAAGTGGCGTGCAAATGTAGCTGTGTTTAAGTCAATTAGAAGCTGAAATACAGCGAGACAAAAATTGCTCATTTCCCAAAAAAATGGCCCCGACTGACTCCCCTGACCCCTATTCGGTGGGATTTTTTCTTCCCCACCCCATTTTTGCACTTTGAGATTGAGCTTGGGGCCGTGGCATCCCAGAAGCACAAACAAGCACTAAATCAATCAATAAATACAAATAATACACATCAACTCTCACAAAAATGCCATTTGCTCAACAACGTGACAGAATTACCTGAGAATAAAAAGGAAAGAACGATGTAGTGGACTTGAGTATCGAATCAGGCAATTCAAAGGATGTGTCCGTCCACAGATTTTTATTCAATTATGCGAGACCGCGGTTTCGATTTACATCATCATCGGTCGCTACAACCAACAGAGAACCAACCAACCAATACATAAGTTAATAAAATTAAAAAATAAATTAAAATAAACCACTATAACAAACAATATGAGGGTCTTACCTCAGTCGTCGTCAGCACCTAACTGACCTGTATGTACCCTCTCCTTCCCCGCTTCTTTCTCCCTGAACCGGGAGATACAATTCAAAATCGGAGGAAGTTCAAAGGTCTTATGATTGTTAATGCAGGTAACACTTAGGTCATTGCTGCACTTCCTGATTTCAAATCTCCCCATCCAATCCAAAAGTCTACCCTTTCCTAAGGAGTGGAGCAACTTGACACCCCCCTGCGTATCAAAGAGATGGCCCGACCATCGAAGATGATCCTTGAACTCCGAATTGCTTTTTGTAGAATGAGGGAGATGCTCCGATACTCGAGTGGCCAATTTCCTTCCGGTTTGTCCAATATAAACCTTCCGACAGCTACACTCGAGACGGTATACCCCACTCATATCCGATTTCGGTACTACATCCTTCGGAACCGACAGCAGATTGGCTAATGAACCGCTATTCCTGTACGCCACGGAGAATCCCTCTTTTTTGAGAACACTGGCTATTTTAGTCGACAATCCCGTCACGAAAGGCAATACAGCGAAAGTGGGAGCAACGTCTGATGTTCCAAGCGATAAATCCTTGGCGTATTGATGCATCGGAGACTTGAAACGTTTCTTGTGAAGATGCTTGTCAACGAGTTCATCCATCAGCCATCAGGTGAGGCCGCACAAAGAGCAGAATGCTGAGAACACACATTCGAACAGCCTCAGCTTCCTGAACAAACCACGGCACGACTGGCACTGGTGCAGTCCCCGGAAGATTTTTGTGGCCCCCGCGGACTTTCCCCGGGCATCGCCTTTCTGGAGTAAAATAGCCCGAAGAGAAATATAGCCCGTCAAGAAGAACATGGACCTGCAGACAGCGCTCTCTCATTTGATTAGTTCAAACTCCTCCACCCTCTACTTCCGTAACCGAAGTGGTTCCAAAGATCTATTTATCAAGGTGTATTTTTCAAGTCATGGTTCCATTGTGAGGGTAGGGGGAAGTAGCCAGAAGGGCTCATCTGGCAAGGGCGAGGTCCATGTTTAACTTGACGAACTATAGTCACAGCGTCTACACAGACACGTCACTCTTCAAGTGACGAAGCACGAATGTGGCTCTAGATAGGCGGGACGAAAAGTGGTCTACGTGCTTGTCCAAGACAAGTGGGAATCGATGGTGAGCCCGACAAAATTGACAGCCTTCTGTGGCCCTTTAAGGTCAAAAATCAAGTCCTGAGTTTTACCGACATTACGGACTAGACGGTTAGTCTTACATCACGATTGGATTAGTGGCGTAACCACACCCAGTATACTTAGAAGCTCGACTCATCTACGACTCATTACTCATTGCTGACGTGTCATCTGCATACAGAAAAATCTCTAGGAGGGCAGTGAAGCGGGTGAAAAGCATATAAATCATTGACGTAAATGAGGAATAGATGGGCACCGAGGATAGAGCCCTGCCTCACATACAGGCCCACAGTCAAAGCAATGCCCGATTAGATAGCCTCCTGCGACACGCACAGCAGCCAGCCGATGGGGTATATGAGTGCAGAAACCCGATGAAACACTCATCGAATCCGTAGTAATGAATTTTGTCGGAGAGTATCTCGACAAAGTCTATGAAGTCAAATGCCCGGGAGAGCTTAAATAGCCCGAGGCACACTTAGAAGCAAGGACTTGAGTCCAAAACAGAGCTGACTTCCTGAAACAATGCCGGTTTTCAGCGAGAATATTGTTCTCTTCGAGGAAATCCAGCAACTGAGCAAGGACGAGACTTTTGACTATCCTAGTTTAAGGACGAAAATTGTTCTAGAAATAGTCAAAACCACGAAATTAGGTTCCGTGAATGCAAAATCAGACAGATTTGGATTTCGAAAGAGGCCAACCCACAAAGTGGCTTTTTTAAAGGACCAAAGCCCGTAAAATTCATTTTGGAATGAGCTAGCTCCTATGAAATTGGCTTTATTGCATTTCATTTAAAAATGCACTATTTTGACTGATCTTGATGATTTTATCTTGTATCGTTGAGCAATAATCTTAAAATTAAAATTTTTAGTGGAAGCACTTAAACTACCAGGGATAGAAGGTAATGCATGCAAACATCATAGCCGTAGGAGCCTACGTTATCAGTATTCCCTCGTCAGGGTGCGTCATCGACGGACCGGTTTCGGCTTCTCACCATCTTCAGTGTTCAATTTCACAACTGAAACTGAGTTTCAGGTTAAGCTAGCTATTATTATCTACACGAAAATAATTTTGATTCATTTGAGCAAGTTCGGGCAAATGCGTTTCCTGGCCACCCCCCCCCCCCTACATCGATCTGAGCCTGCTTAGGGACTTGGAGAGTGAAGGGCGTAAGAAAGCGTCTCCTTCCAGATTCCTCCATGGAATGTCGTGGCGGTGGTAAAATTTGTACGGGCCTCAAAAGGGGTCTAATCAGCTGAGCAGTGAATAGAACCCCTTATATTGTTAATTGTAAGAAAGGAAAAAGTTATCCCTCACCACGCCACCATACGGAGGGGTGGTCTTCTTATTCATAATTTTCTACCTAGTCTCTTGCTAGCCACGAAGAGAGCTCACATCAACTGGTAAACGATAGATAATTTGCCATAATTTCAGAGACCGACCCCTCCGCCGGAGCGAAACTGCGTGATTGATCGGGTCGTATTTTAATGGACCAAATTAACCAAAGAGCGTTCTTGCTGCAATCAAAAGTAGTAGAGTCAATGGCACTCCAAAATTTTGATCCAAAGATCACTTTATCTGTGGTCACATAAATCCTACGTCGCGAAACTGAAAAGATCGCTCACGCTAAGTTGAGTGCTGTGCAAGTAAATGAGCAATAGGAGGGGAGGAGTGCTTTTTACCCTCAAGCGTCCAGAGTTTCCAAGTCAGAAATGCTAAGCTCTCTCCCTCATCTGTACCCCTCTAAATTCTCCGCCTGCGAGAGATCCGAGCTATACTGTTTTCCTACATTTTAATCTCACTCTAGTCTATCTCCCTTCGCTTTTCCAAAACTTTAAATGAACCTGCCGTTATATTTTTAGAGCCCAGGTTTTCCTCTCGAGGTTTTACCAACTCCATCACTCAATCTCACTCCCTTTCGTAAGCTTGTTGGTTATGACTATAGTTATAGCTTTTTTTTATTATTGGGAGTATCTGATTTCGCATTTCCAATAAAAAAAAAAACAACTAATCTGCATATTCCAATCCAAGTACATAACAAATTATTTGCTCGGAAAAGTTTACGAGAGGAAAAGGAAGGTCTAGATTCGCAACCTTGTCGAGCGAGGGATCAAATCCCTGGTGGCGAGAAGTTTTTCAATTTAACAAATTAAAATTAATGTCCACAACCATAAATTTATTAATGTTATGCGTCTTTCGAATAGGAAAGGCTAATATTACCAACAAAATACATCCATCTTATTAAGCTTCTTCGGCTGACACTTGACATCAATAGTCAATATTTCGAGGGAAAAGTCGTATCGTATACAATCTACAGAAACAGCCAAATGCCCAGTATGAAATTGGAGAAAGTGCGAGGTTCTGTCAGTCTCTTTTCTTTGAATAGGCACCCCTCCTTATCTACCTATTCTATAGGTATTTTCATACAGCATTACCGATTCCGTTTCCTCTCAAGAACAAAAAACCTTGCATCTCAGAAAACAACCTATGTACTTTACTTTTGCGCTCAAAGGTGTCAATTTTATTGTACGAAAGGATCAAACATTAAGAAGTCACAATGGAAGGTATACAAATAAGGAACGCTGGAGCGATTCATATCATGCACCGACAACAAGAAATGAAATTCATGTCACAGCAACTTTATGTTTCCCTTTATTAATATCAGAGTATTTTAATAAAAATGTGGAGGCCTGAGGATCGTGTTCATTAAACAATAGCTCCGTTCATTTGTCAGTCCTGGACTACTCCGAGCAGCACGTGATTTTGCAACCTCACGGGTTATCATATGGAATAACAGGGAAAAATGATTTAAAAGGTTATCCGATTCCCGTACCGAGGATACCTACTAGAAATACACCACGGCCCAAATAATTTCATAACCGCTAGCAAAACTACCATTGCATTGCTAACGCCTTAAAGAAAAGTTCCTATAATGGTTCTTTTTCTGAGGCGTCGATCTCCACTGCTCATATTTTAAACGCTAACAATTTACTACACCATTATTTATTTTAATGTGAGATAGCCCAAGAAAAGAGTCACTTGTAGTCAATCAATCAAAAAACTATGAAAGTGATGTATTGATGTGGTTATCACAGCTCGACCCACCCCCACCCTTCCATCACCCTTTGTAAGATACTTCCTCACCCCTGAGACATCCGTCTCCCGGGGAGGTATTCTTACTTTCCTTCCTTTTCTTCTTCACTATCTTGTGAGGCCCAGCCTAACACTCACACAGAAGGGGAGGCTGTTAAACACACCCTTTCGTAACTAATACATGTTATACTTACTTCCTCCAAAGAAAACACTGCCTTCTCAAGTCAGCCGCAATACTGAATAAGGTCCTAGATTCAACTAACAAGCTGAAGACAAATAATGAAAGCAGGAAATGCGTCATGTATTTCAGAATTGAGAACATTATTATTCAGCGATATTCGAATTCTATTCGTGCGGCAATTTTAGCTTGAGAACGCAACAATTCTGTTGGCTCAATCAAAGGCAACCGATCTAGTCTAATTCAATGCATGGCGCAAAATCGTAAAGCCCCGTACACTCGTGAACATTAATTGCACCATTAGGAAGAGATAAAATAAGGACCGAATTCATGGTGCCCGGAAGTTGAAGGCCAAATTTTAGGCAAACTTTGCAAATAATCGTCAAGCAATATCACTTTCAGGATTGTTCGATGAATTTAAGCCCACGTTAACCACCTGAATTCATCCCACAATCCCAACATAAGTTACACGTAATTTGGCGACAAGAAGAGATCAAAAGATTCCGGTTCTGATTGAACAACTTTGTATTGGGCTGAAAGACTAGGGAAGCTTAGTTTTGGGTCCACGTGAGCCAAAAGACACAATGGCAAACCTATACATATTGGACTAGATAACCTATAAACCCTATTAATATTATTAGTTTTTAAGCCATACAACTTGATTTATTTATTTACATTCAGGAAACGAAGAAGTAGAAGAAGAAAAAAGCCAAAACCCTAAAAATATAACATTAACCTATAAACCCGGTGAACTTACCGCCATTCTGATAGGCCCGAACTGCTAGGGGATAGTTTCGCGCCTCGCTTCAAAGGCCACTTGGGCTTCTCGACAGTATTTCTCTCTCCCTTCACGTAGAATTTTATCTACGCCAAGATGGACGATGCGTTCACTCGGTTGTATAGTTGCCTTAATATGGACTGGAGAACGCTTTTTTTCCAAAAGGAAAATAAACTTTTTCATCCGCTTTTTCCACCCTTTCTCGAGGCAAGCCTCAATGTGTTTCGGCACCACAAATGAAAATAATAATAATAATATTAATAATAAAAATTTAAAAAATACACTCGTGCTCGCGGTACTGGTGGATCCAACGGGACCCGGGGCAGGGCTCATGGCCCCTCGCTTGGAGTCAAGTTTACTTACGAAAAAAACGTAGGCTAAACGACCTCCCATACACAATCAAAGGGGTGGTCACCTTCTCATACTTTAAAGCACCATTTTCTCAAAGGTATACTGCTTTTAGACAGACGTGATTTTTAAGAGTCCCCTCGAATTCTGCAAAACCGAGAAATATTAGCCGGTTCCAGCCTGACACGCAACAGAGTGGTCGCCAGTGTCCCATGAACTGTCCATGATTGAATGTTTCACGTCATGGTCGTGCGGTTTCCAGGGCACGTCGTCTTTAACAACGTCCATGTATACCATGTACGTTATTTTTTGAGACCGGCGTTCGTACGTAGGCCCCTGAGCTGCACTATGTAAGCATTCCTTGGACTTCAGGGTTGTCCGTGGGAAAATGCGAGGTCTCTGAATACGTGCCCTGCTAGTTAAAACAGTGGCATCACGGTAGGAACCCTTCAATTGAGACTTTGTATCCTACTCGATGTGAAAACGCGTGCTTTCATAACTCGCGACTGTCATGAAAATACGATTTCCATGTCTAGGCATGACAATTTTTGCCAAAATTTGCCACCAATATGCGCTTCGGATGGCTACCGTATTTATTTCCCCATTCCTGCAGGGGTTTTTCTCGTTGCCACGAAACAAACCTCTTCTCACTCCTCCTCACCAACCGATGTTGTTCCCACTCACAGAGGCGTTGTCATTTGTCTAAATGCACTTTTATTTTTAGTTTGTCAAGTACGGATGGGCAAACGTTTTCTTCTTATTCCACCTTCCGGTTTTAAACTCAATAATAATTCATTAATTTTTTCCCTTCTTGGGTAGGATAAAAAATCATGTGTACACCTCGGCAGAAAGGCGTATTCTGGGCCCCGCAAAATCCACTTTTTTTCTCGGCCCGGAAAAGTATGCCTTTCATACCCAGGTGTACAATATACTAGGTATTTCTATTTTTAATTGAAAATTCGTTTCAATATTCGGATTCCATGTGTGGAGACAAGAGAAACCCCAAAATACTGTGTGGAGACAAGAGAAATCCCAAAATACTGTGTGGAGACAAGAGAAACCCCAAAATACTGTGTGGAGACAAGAGAAACCCCAAAATACTGTGTGGAGCAGTACACGTTGGGGTTAGAGCTTTAAGTGGTTAGAAGTTTTAGCTTTGCTGTAGCTGGGCCTTCTTTGTAGCTGGAGCTTTAGAGAGGTTTGAGTCTTTCCAGCTGGGGCTTTACTGGGGTTTAGAGCTTCGCTGGCGTATAAAGCTTTGCTTAGCGTTGCCCGCTAAATTTTGCTTTTCCTGTCAAGTCAAGCTCAAAATTTTGTCAAAATGTATTCCATTCAGTAAAAAAGTCCGTCACATAAGTAATAAGCCCAACAGGCAAAACCTTCCATGTTGACTCCCTTACGTACAAATCACGGGAGATATTACACGCTGGCTAGATATAGCTTCAATGGCCGATATGGTTCCATCTTTCTGCGATTACAACTCTGATTCGCTCACTTCCTTTGAGAGGAAGACCATGGCTGATTGTGAATGAGACTACACTGGAATAATGTTTCTGTATGGGCTACTCTCTTTACCTGTTTGATTGTTTATTGTTTTTCGCGCTACCTGCTTCGTAAGTTGCCCATTTCGATAACCTAATAACTCCAGTAAGTTGAATTTTTCATAACCTGGTACTTTAAAGCTTCAGTTTTTAAAAAGTGTACAGTAAAGGTTTAAAACTGACATGAAAAGTTTTTTACATGTCAGTTTTCTATAACCTTGTGCAACCTTTGTTGAAATGTTATCACCTCATCCGTGATTATGGAAATATCTTAAGACATGGTTTTTTTTGTCAAAAGAATAAAACTGGGTAATATTCGACGACGGTTGCGCGAAAAATAACGTACACCACTCGACTATTAAGTGGTACTACCCGCTATTTTTTAATTAGCGGCCTCAGCAAGCCTCGTCCGCCAAACAAAAAACTCGCAGGTAATGCACCACTTACTAATCTTGTAATGTAATCTACTATTCTCTTCGTTATTGTTATGTTGTTACTATTTACGAATTCTATTTTACTAGCGCTGTATGCTGTTGAGCTTATGAGAAATAAAACAGTGGCAAATGCTGGTTCGAAAGGCAGGGCAAGCGGTAAAGGACCAAAACCTGGCACCCAAAGAAACAAAAATGGCGTTTCAATTTTCAAAATATGTTACCTGAACACGTTCCCAACGAGTTTAATAATTAAATAATAAGTATAAAGATTAGGCGTTCAACAAGATGTTTGTGTGTTGATACGAAAATCAGTGAAAAAATGTCCAGACGATTAACCAGATCAATTTTCAGACTTGAAAATTAGTCAACTGCATTGATAATAAATTTGGTAATTCGAATAATGAAATTCCAGAAAAGGCTCATTGCCCCTGAAGCAGCATGAAAAATGATTCAGACAGAGATATTCCCAACTTTTTCTGATCGAATCTGAGAATTCATGTTGGCTTTTATGGGCCATTTTCATAGACAGTACTAGAATTGAAATTATCCTTATAGTCTCCGCTGAAATAATTTTGTTTGAAAGAAACTCGTGCTTGTCACGGCCAGTCACGGTTTTATTTGAAGTGGAGTCCATGGATATGGGTCAAAATCTCCAAGAAATTCTACTTGCTCATAAGCATTTTCCGACACCTTAAAGTTACAGAATAGCCCCCACGGTCAAACACAAGTGGCTTACCTCCACGGACCTCCTCCAACTCATTCACCGAATCAGAAGCAAACAAACAAGGAAGAGCGCTCCACGAGTCAAAATGCTGTACTACTTGTGGATACACGACTTGAGGGGTTTGTGAGAAAAGAATCTGAGATCTGAGATGAATAAAAACCAAATTTTTGGCATTAAAAGAAAGACGATTGGACTCACATAACGCTTTAATTCAATTAATGAGCTCAATTGGGATAGAAATGTTGAAGTAAAGCCCGGTGCACACGATGCAATTTTTGTTCGATAGATTTCCAGCAAGAAGAGAAGGTGCGTTATGCGCATGCGCCTTGGTTTACTCGCGACGTCAATACTTGAAGCCATGCTAGTTTTTAATCGCGTTTAGAACAAACTCGGTGCACACGATGCATTTTTTTATCGCTAGATATCAAGCAAGGAGACAAAGTGCGTTATGCGCATGCGTCTTGTTTTGCTTGTGACGTCAATGCTGGAAGCCGTGCTTGTTTTTAATTGTGTTTTGGAACATAGAACAGAGGCTATTTTCTCGGCTAGTTCAGCCACTAGGAGGATGATTCTCCCCTGAGCTTAAGGTGCTAAATTACCGGTTACTGAACGTAGGTAGTCTCAGGGCACCAACATTTCAAATATAGCGCATCAAGTATCGTTTTATGGGGCAAATTGTTATTTTCTGGACTGAAAATCCAGAATAGAATTTTCAGCCAAGTCAGAGTAGAGAACCTTTAAAACACTGGTACCGCAACACGGATTTCAGCGCCAAATTTGGTCCCTCAGTCGTTAGGGTAAACACAATATCATGAATGAAAAAATGTCATCGTAACAGCGAATAAATAAAAATATCCTACTTGTCAACGAGATCAGGTGATAATTATAATCATATGAGGGACCAAGTATGGCGCCGATTTGCGTGTTGCAGTACTCGTGTTTTATAGTGCCTTAGTCAGAGAGGCTGGAAAACCTAATGGGATAAAAGTTGCCTCAAGAAATGAAGCTCACTGGGCATGGCTTCGTCGTAAATAGGCGTTTTTAATACTTTCACCCATTTTAGAATATTATAATTGAATTCTTCTGTTCGTGGGTGGGAAGCAATTTAAACAAGTCGAATTAGAGACATTCATGACCTATTGTGCGACTTTCAAGCCATCACATTCCCGTGAATTTTAATGATTCATTTTTCTTCAATCCCTACGTGATCATCAGTAGTTGTCCTCTTGGAATAAAATTCTTATTTTAAATAGCAAAAACACAGTAATCGAAGAGGCGTAACCACGACACGCGACCGTGAACCTCTAATATATTGCAAGTCCGGGAGGCTCAAAATTCGCCCCTTGCGGCTCCTAAAGATGGAGCGATTCCCAGCGGATGTCCCGAGTGATTTTATTTCGTCACAGATTTGTATTCACTAGATACACATTGTCTGGACCGCGCCCTCGACCATTTGATTAACGATGCACTCACTCAATTTCATGTTCTTTATAATGGAAAATGCACTGGCGTGATACTTTTCATTTTCCGTTTTGAGAAGAGAAAATAAAATCACTGATTTTAAAAAAATATAAAACTACTGATTGAAAGATTGTTCGGGAAAATAATAATAATAATGACAGGGAGGTGTCTCCCCTTACTTCAGGCTTCATCGGAACCGTCGGATCCCTTTCTGTGAAAGTCAGACCCTCCATTAGTACGGTGCAATCGGTCGCGGTCAGGTTGCTAAGGAGGTTACACTAGTTGGAGGGCAAACGACCCCCCTTCACCATGTCACCATGACGACAACAACTGAGCAGTGGTGATTGAACCAATTGAACTATTGAACTTTGTTTGCCTACCAATCAACCTGACACCCCCGACCGCGACCGATTAGACCTAAACCCCAACATCCAAAGTGAAAGGTTCCCTTCCCTAATGAATTTCATATGGCCTTTTGTCATAGATTCACGTAAACTCCATAAATTGTACGTTTTCCAAAACATTGCTGTTTCCAAACGGGGTTTTCCACACACTGACGATGCTCCAAAAAAACGTCCCTTATTTTCTAAAGTTTGTTATGGCGTATTCACATTTAACGGCACCCCTGACATTTCCCGCGATAATATCGCGAGAATGCACCGAAACGCATTTTTCTACAGAATGAATAACAATCGCTCACGATATTCGTCGAGAAACGTCAGTGCTAACATGATATGTGAATAACCCATAAAAAGCTGATAATATGAGGACATTTTTGTCATGCATCGCAAGTCTGTGGAGAAAGCCGTTTGGGTACAGCAATCTTTTGGAAAGCGCACGTATTGTGGAATTTACGTGAATCTACGACAATAGGCCAGATTTTTAGGATTTGACGATCATTTCAAGCAATGAAATGGCCTCTAACTTAACCGAAATTGTCCGTAGTTTCTGAAAATGTCATCAAGGTTTGGATCAAGTGTAATGAAAGCCGAGAAATCTGGGATTTTTCAAAGCAATGGCCGTAATTTCTTTTAATTAAAAATAATCATAAATCTTGAATGGATCTTGATAGGACCCGTCCGCAAGTGGCGTTGTACTCGAATTTAGACGTAGTTTCACCCAAAATTTTGTGTCATAGTAATACGGATCCACTCTGTGTTTATGGCCTAGGCATATGAAAGCCTATTATCTCTTAAAAAGTAGCGCCCCTTGTGAAGGAGGGGGAGGTTGTTGTCCCTTGAGGGGCATATTATTAACATTCTACCGTCCAATTCAATTGCAATTTGAAATTACAAAACTCAATCAAATAAAAAAAAATCATAAATCAGGAATGGCTCGTGATAGGAAACCTCCGGAGGTGGCATTATATTCGGATTAGACGTAGTTTCACCCAAAATTTTGTGCCACAGAAATACGGATCCACCTCGTATACATGACGTAGGCCAAAGGAAGCTTATATCCCTTAAAAAGTAGCGTCACTTGAGAAGAAAGGGAGGTTTTTGTCCCTTCAAGGGAATATTACCAACATTGTACCGTCCACTTCAATTGCAATTTGATTTTACAAAACTCAACCATGCAAAAAACAAAAAAGTTTCCTTATGCCAGTTTTTTCGACAAAAAACTTCGTATTGCGAAAAATGTAATTTACTTCTACACCCGCCGTAACTCTCGAACCGTTCACTCAAGTAAGATTATCTCAGGGATCATTTTTGTGGGCAATTTGATGAAGATTATTTTTGTAAATGCTCATTTTCACGATAAACCTCAAAGATTTCGAAATATTTGAGAAATACTGGAACAAAATAAGAATTTACTAACTTATTACCCCCTCCCACTCAAACCCACAGCTCCAAATGGTGGAACTTTTTACCAATCAATATGTGGGTTGTGAGGAACAATTTGGCGTTGAAGGAAAATTTCACTTTGGATGTTGAGGTTGGGCCGTTTTTTTTTACTAATTGCACCGTAGTACATGTTATTCCTTCTTCATATACGGACAAAACAATCGTAAGTTACGTGTTCTGCCAGCAGTGAGAAATATTTCATCGTGTGAACAGTCATGTTTTGGAGCCAGCACATATCAACGAGCTTGGAAATAAGCTTGCTATAAAATAAGCCTCAAAATTGCATCGTGTGCACCGGGCTTGAAACGTCCGGAATATAGCATTTTGGACTTATACTGGCATCGTCCCTGCAAGCGGAATTCAAACCGCTTCTCCCAACGGTGAGGCCCGCCTTCGTGAATTGTCGGTTTGCCGATCGCTCTGAAGTGCCTCACATCTTTTTTGTTTATGATGAGAGGGATAATAATTGCTTTCTTCCTATTATTTTATTTTGCTTGTAAACAAATAAAATAAAGGAATTTAAAAAAATGAAAAATAATAATTAACAATTAATTACTAATATTTCAAAAAGCTAAGTTCTTAGTCAACGACGAAACGTTCCAAATTCAAAAAATTACCCACGAAAAAAACTTGAAAATCGGCCCCAAAATTTAGGGCAAGCGGTGCTTGCCTCGCTTGATCTGAGGATTCGCCACTGAAATAAAATGAAAATGACATTAAGGGTCATGCCCTCCCTTTCTACCCATGGGTTGAGTTCAATTTATTCGGGACTGGGAATATTTTGGCCAAATAGTTATCTTGGCTTTTAAATTGCTGTTCACTGTTGTTGTGTTTTCCACCTTACCTTATTTTGTCTATATTTCAATGTTCGAATATTGAGAGCTATTTTGCCACAGGTGTGGTGTGGTGTTGGTGCCACAGCACCCAACACCACGCTATTTTCACGCACGAAAATTCACCCTCTTTCAACGACTTATTTAGGAAAGCAAGATTAAAATGAGAGGATTGGTTCAGAAATACGGAGATAATTTACGCAATGCCGAGTAGGCGAGGTATGATTGATGGGGGTGGTCGTGGAAACACGTGGGAACTCCCCTTCCCCCATAATCTCCCCCCATAATATTTTGTTGAGCATTTTTTTTAAAGTTTTACAACTCTGGGACTACAACGCAATAGGATGATACTCTTCTTATAAAAATGGCGTAACAACGACTAATGTCATTATGAAAAGTTGGTCCAGGAATCCGATAATTGCACATTAATAATGAAGTCGATATAAGGATTTCTCCATCACAGTAACAGTTTACCTACGCCCTAAGTCATCGCTGAATCAACGGAACTCAAGCGCCTCACACATTTCAAGACGAAATTGATGCAATCCGCTCGTCCACACGTTTTCCTCGAACGCCAGGCTTTCCGCTCTTCTCTACCTAATTTCACTTATTGAATTTCTTTTCCTGAAAGACGTTCGCGAGACTCCAAACAAATCAATTTGTCTCACGGACGAATAACTTTGACAACTCGCTCTTGATTTTAAACGCATATTCAATAATTGGATTCACATCCAAATAGGTGCCAAATCATATCATGCATATAAACAATAATTCACTGGAATAGTTAATAAACAACCCGTTCAATAATTGATTTGCAGAAGGATTATAATTTGTTATTAGTTGTTAGGAAATAAATTTTACATTAAAGCGATTGGGGTTCTTCGAGAAGCGGATGTATTTAATGTGGAAATATAAACAAGTTCTGTAAGCAAAGGTGGAAGAAGGGTATTATTACAGGAAAAAGTTGAAGGTTTCTAAGGTTGCACAGATGTTTGAAAGCACAGGCAGCAAAGGAGATAAAAACGACCCTTAAATCTTGCGAAAACAAGGATGGAATGAAAAGGGCAGGGGATAAAGAATAAAGAGGCTAAATTCTCTAACCAAAACATGATTTGAGTTCATGTTTGGAGTTCAATCACGCGTTAGATAACATGATTGTGTTGCTTCAACTTTTCCAGACGGAGTTCAAACGAACATAGGGGCGATACTGTAACTTTGAGGTATCGAATTTCCTATCTCTATTTTGTTAGGAGAAATGAATGAAATCAGGTGTCATTATACCATAAATCCGATATACCCGAAAGTTACAGAACCACCACGCAGGCAGGGAGGAATTTCCGGAGAAGTTCAAGCGTCTCTATTCCGGCGAAACCTTTACCTTATAAAAACAAATAACGTGTTTCCTGATGGATAGTAAAAGTTTGTAATAACATCGGTGGTATGTTTCTCATTTCCCTTTTATTTGCTCTTTTTTTTAAGCATTTACCTTCAGTTCTGACATTGTGTTAATTTATTTGCTCTTAGCCCTGTCATTTCATCTCTTCGCATACTCTCCTTCGTACATTAACAAATTAAACGTTATATGTAGTCTATCTCTTAGGGAATTAATTAACTAATTCCTTTTTTAGACGACAGCTACAACCGTTCTCTCCGGCCACCTTTTTACGCAGCATCATTGCCGGGCTTCTGTGTTTTACTTAATTTCCATAAATCCATCAAGTAATTTAGTCAAAGTTTGTTCTGAAAGAAGAAAACCTTCCATACAATAAAATTTAACCGACGAATACTCACTATTACTAATATTCCGATGACCTCGGAACCCGTTTGAAAGATCTTCTCATCACACTTGAAACAAAACTTTATTTTACTGGTCCGATTCGAAAGTCAAGCATGGACAGGGGCTATCAATCTTCCGAGAAAATACACGCTGTCATCAAAGGGTTTTGTCCTACTTTGTGTGTGGGAGAGAGGGATCCATTCAGGATTTATTTGTCAGCATTAGTCAGTAGTAGGGGGGCTTCCAGTTTTTTTTTTCTCATTGTACTGATATCTTGAACGCTCAATCTGGAAACCCCCATAAAGCCCAAGAAACAACTCCGTATACGCGTAATACCCCATCCGGATTTCTTTCGCTGTGAATGTAAAGTATGTATGTTTTAAATGGAAAGTAAAATTCAATCAACTGAAAATGTGCATGCCTAATTCGTATAATTCGTTTTGTTAATTCGGAACATGCATTTTTAAAAAACAAAAACAAAAGCCTGCGCTGAATAGGTGGAGCCCGCAACCAAGAGACCAGGGGGGGGGGGGGTAAAGACCGCCCATTTTTTGACCGCAAGTCAGTTCTGTTTTTGATAGCTCAGTACACGAGGTACGTTAGACAAAGGGCTGTTGCCAGAATTTTTCGTTGTGGTGTGACAAGAAATTGGCATAAAACTAAAAACAAGAGTTTTTACAACTGAAGTCTGAACTGAAATAATTAATTGTTGTGTGTGGAAGGTTGTTTCCATTCTGTCGTCTTCACCCCCCCCCCCCACATTTGTATATTACCCATGCAAACTCCTACCTCGTAGCCTATCCTACGTGAGTAGCTATTGTGTTTTATTTAAAACACAAAAAAATTGTCTTTTTACCGAGGTTGTTTTAATGGCAACCCTTCTTTTACACAGAAATAAATCCTCTTCATTCCTACTTATACATATAGTGCGATTTTATTAGTTGCGGGAGACTTATTTTTGGGAACGAGGCCCACTGATTCGGGGGGGGGGGGGGTACTATAGTTGAACCACATTCTAAAGCGCCCTATAATAAAGCCATATATAAATATGGCGCAATATAGGGTTTGTACAATAAAATTGAACGTGTATGGGTAGTATTGATGGGTTGCACAATATAATGTACAACTAATTTTTATTCTGTAAACATCTGGAAACAAAATATTGCGCAAACTAGTTTGTGCAATAATATTGTACGTCTATGGACCCCTTAATGGAACCAAAAAACCAATGAAACCAATTTGTTTTACATATTATGATTAGGTTCATTTACATCTGGAAATTTTGTTTAAAAACTCCATCCTAGTTTGGTTCAACTATAATTTCACCATCTTCATGAAACATTTCTTGGCTAAAATGAGGTGCATACAACAGCCCGTCAAGAAGAACATGAACCCGCGGACAGAGCTCTCTCTTTCGATTAGTTGCAACTTCTCCTTCATCTACTTTTTTAACCGAATTTGTTGCAAATATGTGTATATCAAGGTGTATTTTACAAGCCGAGCTATATCTCTCTTTGCTTAAATATAGGTCAGTCAAGAAGAACGATAAAATCGCAATTCAACGGCTAGTTCTGATTTTTTAGTATGTTGTTAGGACCAGTAGCAGTAGTCTAAATCCAAGTTTGAGCTTCGAAAGACCTGTGCTACTTTCGTAGCACTCGAAAAACCGCGGAATATTTGCATTTTTTTCCGGTGCTTTTACTGTATCTCCTAAACTATGCAGTCTTCGTAGATTAACGCGAACTACAATATTCAAGTCTTTAAATTCGCTACAATTTGCGACATAGCTCAACTCTGAAGTGTATAAAGTAGCCAAGATACAGCTCTTCAAAATTAGTAACTTGTTGTTTTTCATAGAAGTTTATGTTTATAAAAAAGTAGAAAAGCTCCCTCTAAAACTTCGTTTTGGCGCTGTTAGCGTTCGATTTCTGATAGAACAGTGCTCAGTGGTAGGTTTCACGCAAAACAAAGCCAAAAATGTCCATCATTTTGGCAAAACAAATTAACAATTTTGAAGCGCTGTATCTTTGCTACTATCTAATCTACAGAGCTGGGTCAGGTTTCAAATTGTAGCAAATTCAATATATTTCAAAAACATAGTTGACATGTTTAATAAGATAAAGCCGTTAGAAATTGGTATTCTTTTGGCCAAAAAGAGTGAAATTGCTTTGCTTTGTTTTGGGTGAAACCAACCACTGAGAATTTTTTATTTCAAATTCGAGGGCTCACAGTGCCACACAAAGTTTTGGAGGGAGCGTTAGAAATTTTCAAATTTTTACTTCCATATTTTTAGACTCGGAAACTGTTTTTGTGAAAACAAATTACCAATTGTGAAGAGCTGGATCTTGGGTACCTTCTGGCCTACAGAGCTGAATGAGGTCTCCAATTGTAGCGATTTTAATGTAATTGAAAAAATTATTTCACGTGTATTATCGAAGAACGCACAGTTTAGGAGATAGGGTAAAAAAAAAAACAAGAAAAAAACGGAAAAGGGGCAAATATTCCGAGGTTTTTCGAAGCTGCAAACTTGGATGTACTACCTATACTGTTACTGGTCCTAACAACATACTAAAAAATCAGAACTAGCCGTTTAATTGCGATTTTAGCTATTTTTAGTGTTCTTATAGAGGGGATATGGGACAATCTTAAGCTCGTTTACATGGACACAAAACGTAGGTGGCCAACCCCCATGAATGACCACGATGCTTCCTCCATAATACCTTCACACAAAGGACGCCTTGAATCGTGGAATGGATTAAAGGGTTTACTCGTAATGTGCCAATGCCTCTAAGCACAAAAATCGGTGTACACTTGAATGGATGGGGAGTTAAATGAGCCGAGCCGTATTGATAAAACAATTTGAAAGAGTTCCACAAGGGTTTCTCGATCATACCAGCATCTATCTCTTTCCGTGATAAATTCACTTTTTTTCACCAGGGGGTTTTTTTTTTCTTTTTTTTCCCCCCTTCTTCTTTAGCTTGGGATAAAATCAACCCTTTAATTTATAAATGCCTGTGAATTCACTTGTATCCCGAGTATAATATTTCATAAAAGCAGTGCTAATTGAACGAGGCTAACCACCTCCTCCCACATTCAGTCAACAACTTCTTAAAAACGGCGTTAAGTAAGAACGAATTATATACGGACAAAGTGACAGAAGAAACAACCTAGCCTTTCCCATTGTCAAGCTTTAACGGACTAATTGTATTGCGTCTCCTTAGTTCATTTTAGAAATAACATGGCCTGCCATTCGCAGGCATTTTTACTGTTCAGCTATACCTATTCAATAATTTAGACACTCGGTGGTGATAGGAAAATGCAAGTGGCGCATTTGACTGATGAGAAGCCAGTGATAGACAAACACGATTGTATTTCGGCGTGGATTACACGAAACCAATGATTGAAGAGGGTAAAGAGCTGAGTGAGTACAAATGTATTCTTCCAAGTTAATTGAATTATATGTAGACAAGAACCAACGAGGATTTAGGGGAGGCAAAAATTGTGTCAACCTTGGGTGATATAATGTAGCTGATGTAGCAGAAAATGTCTGTTCTTGACAAACCGAACTCAGATTATACCTATAGGCATCGCACAGCCACCCTTGGAGGTTGAAGATATATGTATAATACAACTAGAAAACTTAGGTCAAGTTATGTCCCAAATGCAGTAAATTAAATGTAGGTATAACGACAAATATTAGTGCACGATTATTAAATTGCGACATGTAAAATATGTCGTGTAAAATTAGTATATTAGTAATAGTAATAGTAAATTAAAATTAGTAAAATTAGTTTCGGATAAACGCTATTCTAATCATTCCTACTCCCTTCCGGCATCTTAGACTCCTCGGGTCCACTCAAAAAAAATACAAATTCCGCGAATCACACCAGAAAAATCAATGTCGAAGGGTTGGCTCCCTAAAAAAGGCCAATAAATTCGTGGGGTTTACTCGCTCAAAAACCTAATTCCGCTGCATTGTCTCCCTGAGCAAGTTTTGTGGGATTGCCCTATTCAAACATCCAATCTCGTGGGGTTGACTCAGTCGAAAAATCAATTTCACAGATTCGGGACCTTACAAAAAAGCATATATCCGTGGGTTGGCCATTTTTTGAGGCAAAATTTCGCGAATTTAACACTTTGGTGGCGAACATACTAGAGCGACACGATATCGTTTCGACATAGCCGACGCAAATTAACAGCATCTAGGACAGATAGAAACAACTGGAAATGTGTCACAAAGATTTAGAAACGATATCGTATCGTCACAGTATGAACTCCGTCTTACAGAAACTAATTTTACGGTTTTGGCTGATTCAAACATCCAATCTTGTTGGGTTGACTCAGCCGAAAAATCAATTTCAAGGGTTTGGGACTTTACAAGAAGCGTATATCCGTGGCCTGGACATGGGACAAAGGTATGTGCTGTGGTACTGGGGAACGTGGTCTACTCGTGGACGTTGGGCTCTCATGCAAGTGTTTCTACGGCTGGAGTGCCGGGCACTTGACATGTGCCCTGATGGCTCACGTTTTATGGTGTGTACGGATTCCCAGAGTGCAAAGAAAGGAATGGATCAGTTTTCATCGGACCCGTAGATTGTTGAAATCATCATCCAGGTCGAGAGGATACGCTCGGCTGGCGAGACATAGTATTCGTGTAGCCCTCAGGCTACGTCGGCCTGACCGGAAAGGAAGAAGCAGATTACGCTGCAAGGCGGACTATGTCCGGGAACCCGGACCGAACGATGGTTGTCAGGGTCGGGTGGGTACGTCGGAGACGCTGAAGTGACCACCAAGTCGCACCTCCGACTAATTTGGGAAAGGAGGTGGGCATCCACTGGGCTGAAGCGTTTCATGCCGAGCGTAAGCAGGTTGTCTGTCAATTGGGAACTGTTCAAGGCGTGATGGAGTCGTGATCACCAGGCTTCGCATTGGCCTCACGCGGCTGACGCACGGACACCTGCTCACTGGCCGGGAGCCCCGACTGCGTCCCGCGTGTGGAGGGATGTTATCTGAAGAACACTTATTATTAGAATGTCATGCCCTGGAACATTTTAGATGCAGGGCCTCTGGCGAAAGAGCAACGTCCAGAATCCAACGTTCAGGGTCCAGCCAATTATTCAGTTTTCAACTATCTGATGAGGACGGGAAATCGGGACCGAGCAAACATGATGTTGTCGTGGGGGAAGGAGATGGCCCGGAGTAGTTCCTGGGTGCCGCGGTGTCTCGGTGGTCTGAGAGCCGTACCGGAGATACGGTGTTCGGGTTCGATTCCCGCTCCGTGGCGGTTTCCTTTTCTCACGACATAGAAAGCACCATGTCACTAAATTAATTCGAGTGTTTGCGTATGTTTTTTCGAAATGTCTTCAACCCCTGTCTAACCGGTAGGTTGGGTGGTAGAAACTCTTGGGGGAGATTTTTTTTCAAGTAGGTTTTCAGTGTAACAACTTGGTTCTGACGGCGAAAAGAAGACTTCGCCACCATCGGCCAATGTGATTGGCAGGAAACGTTGTGGGTGGGGTGTGAGGTGCTTTGAAAAAGAGAGAAACGGTAACACGGTAGAGACGGTAAAGAGAGAGATGGTAAGACGTTTTCACTTTTCATCGTTCATCAGGTTAGCCTGAAGTCCAAAGAAAACTAAAGTCCGTCTTTCTGTTTCTTATTATTGTAGAATTCTCACTTCTCATCAGTTCATTATCCTTCTCTATCGGAATTTGGGGTTTCACCAATTGTGTCTCGGTCTATCACTTAACACGTCAAAAAATATTCATTACCTGTTTCATTTCGGTTTGTATGAGGTAATTTCGGTATTCAAAAATTTGTTGAGCTAGGCATTGGATAAATTTGCAATTTTTCATGTTAATGTCAATGTATCTATAATTATTGAACTTATTTTCATGAATCAAATAAATAATGCAAGTATTAGAACTTCGGAATTTTCGAGTCATTCTTCCCAGTTAGAAGAGAGTGAGGTTAGAGGTTTTGTGTAAAGGTAAGGGACAAAAATTACTGGACTTGTGGTGGGTCCTGTGATTCCTGTTGGTGAAAGAAGAGTTTCTTTGGTGCAAATTATGCTGTTTTATTTATTTTTTACTAAAATGAAATGGCTACGTTTACACCATTGAATCACTATTTCGCTCGGGAAGTGGGAACAAGGAACTTTTTTGGTCCATTTTGGACCAAACCCAGAAAAACGCTGTATTAATTTAGTCCATCAAACCGACCAATAAAACTGCGCAAATACGGCCAATACGGCTTGTTTTTCATGAGGGACACACGCAGGTCTGTCTACGTGTCTACTGTCAATTCAAGTTAGTGATAAAATCGACTACTCCAACATAGGGGTCTCACGATATATTTCACTTGGCGAGTCCAAATGATGAGTGTACATACTTGTATAGCAGGGCACTTATTCCTCAGACGTGCTTAAAATTGTACTTTAGCGGAAATGTCTTTTGGTGGATTAAAATACAATATCCCCTCTTGTTTCAAGTTGTTTGGCAGACCGGAAAGTATGACAATTGCTAAAATTCTGGCTTCACTTTCCCCACCTGTAGACTTCACTTTGTTGGTCAGTGCTTGCTACGGCACTCATAACTGATGGAAGGGAATTTCGAGCTTCCCTTACGGCTTCATGCACACTTAGCCAAGGTGACTAAACTTTACTATAGGTGCCGCAAATTCCCTCCTGTCCGAACAGGAGGGGTGGAGACTGACGTCACCAGCAGTCCTTTGCTCCCGATTGCTCACCCTAAAGCAGCAGAGCAAGTTAATTTTGAAATTGAAGTTTATGAATTCTCAAAAATCACTACCCAATAACAATTAATAATGTACTGGGTCCAGCGCAATGGCGGTTGGGACTGCTCGTGACGTAGGTGAAGGACAGTGATCTGCGGCACCTATAGAAAATTTAGTCACCTTGACAGTTAGCAATGAATAATTAGGATAGGTTAAAAAATGTCGTTCAAGTAAGTACCATTTTTAAAAAGTACCTTAATTGAATGGACCGTTTAACTACCTATCTCAACGAATTATTCATCAAGTAACGCGGTTAAAAAAGATAAAAAGGTTTGACATAAATTGTTTAACCCATAGGGGAAGATAAAATAACAATACTTAAAAATAATTCATTTAGGACTGTGTGTTCTGCTATTTACACGTCCCTGAATAGCTTATTTCCGAAAACTAACTTGTAAAAATTACTTTTAACCCGAAACTAAATTGAAAAAATGTTTATTCAAATTAGAAAGTTAAAAACAAAAGGTAAAAGAAAAAAGAACGAGTCAGAGTGGGATGCTCACACAGATCAGGTAGCAGTGACACGGGTTAGTTACGCAAACAAAATTAATTTAATCTACCGGTTCCTTGGACCAGGAAAACCGCTGTTTTTCTCTTTGTGGTGCTTGAATGGGTAGCTATTACTGCTCGTGTAGGTACTTACTAATACCTACAGATAACTTCATGAACCCTAGAGATTATGTATCGTTACCTAAAAATTTCTTCCGATTTTCGATAGTAAAAACATCTCCGTTCTCAAACAAGATTAATATCGCCTCAATTCACTTGAATAATACACACGGGCATGCGGTATGAAGTTGAGAAATTTCAATTCTTTTAGACATAGATTTAGAAATAAATTAAGTGGAAATGTTTTCAAGTAAGATGTCTGTAAAAAAGAAATCCAAAGTGGGTATCATAATTTCACTTTGATGAACAGGATCCCATTTACCACCAGATTTCCTTCATAAAATTCTTTTCTTTCTCGCGTCTTTTTAATTGTTTATATAGAATGCTGTGAGACCCAAAAAAAAAAAAAAAAAAAAAAAAAAAAAAAAAAAAAAAAAAAAAAAAACACCGGCCAAAATACAGGAACTGTGGTGGTTGGAATCGGAAGCAACTTTGCAAGAATCGGAAAGGGAAAGTACTCAGGAAATATGATGAAATTTCATTTATTACTCGGTTTCATTTGAACACGGTAGGACCAGGACAATTGCACGAATTGTGGTTAGAACAAGACAAGTGGCTGCGTGAATACCAATGCACTTCTTGTCTCTAGAAACAAATGATGGTGCCGAATAGAGTGTGAGTAAACCACTTTATAAGCGGCTGTTAAAAAGACTATGAATTTTAAACAATTCCGGCGGCTTCAATTATCTACCGGGGCATAGGATTGAATCAAATAAGTTTTTTCCTAGTCTAAAATTGATCTTGTATCAATGGATCGTGGTTAGTGGTATTCCGGCTTGGTAGGCGAACAATAAAAACCTGACGACGGGAGTAAAACGAAACCAAGGAGTTTAAATAATTTAAAGACTCTAAAAATGACGAAACCCCTACAATGGTTTCTTCTTGCAAGGATTTTCCTCTTATAAAAATATATAAAATCTGGCGGGAAAAGGGATTCTTAATTCACAAAACCTTTGAAAATGTTGCATCTAAAGAATGGCAATGCCTACCTTAATTCGAAAACACGACGCGTGGAACTACTTGGGGAAAGCGATGGGTCAATTTTTCAAATTCTGTTTTATTATTTATTTCTTTTTTCTTTTTTTTTAATGTACCTAAAAAGCGAATTTATTAGGCGTGCGTCTCTCACACTCTCGGCGTCGTTTGGCCAGCGAACGAAGAGTCGGCAGCTTTGGGATTGTGAGATTTGCCACCACCCTAACTTGGGTATATATAGCCCACCCTCTATTGAATCAAACGAGGGGAATGAGTGAGCGGCGAATGATGAGAGAGGGTTTGAGAGCATAGAAGAGTGAGAGAGGCCAGCAGCGTCTGCAACAGGTGTCGATCCCGCTGTCACGCCCACGCTAATTATGCTTCGGGGAGAAAAAGAAAGGCATCAGTTTATGAGGTGACGAGAGAATAGAGAAACGGGAACCGAAAATCCCTTTATAATAATTCAAAAATGACAATAAATTATAGTAAAACCTTCAACTCAAACCAGTCCAAAGAATTCACTCGAAACTGAGAGTCAAGTGGAAAAGTCTCTCGAAACTTGGATCATAATTTACATAGATAATGAATTTATAATTTACATAGGTATACAGAGGGCGAATACCCTCAAATTTATTTCGCTCCCTCGGGTGACAAGCCTAGAATCATCAAAGGATTAGGATTTACCCTGAAGTAACCTTGAAACTCCTGAAAACTAAAGAAGACGGAAGTCTTATCTTCCGAATGAAGCAAAAATGAATTCAACGTGCAGTGCAGTGCAAGCAGCGGCAGGGCAGAGGACCAAGTTATTCCTTACTTCGAAAAAGGAACATGATTCAATTCAGTGCAGATTCACCAGCCATTCACTGCATAAACATAGCAAAATTAGTTATTCCCACCATAAAAACGGCTGTTTCAGTCAGCTAGGCTGACTTCTTGTCATGTGAATTTGCAAAATCGACCATTCGGACACGAAGAATGACAAAAGTAGCCAATCGTTCCTTGAAAATAGCTAAACTGTTTATAGCCAACTGCCAAACTGGCGATTCCGCAGCTATTAAAAGACCATACTGATTTAATTGAGATTAGAAGATCCTTTCTACGGAAAATTATAGGATTACTTCCCCCTCACCGCACTACCCTGGTCACAACTGTGAATTCGAGGGAGTGGGGAGGCTGAAAATAAAGAAATTAATCTTGACATTTTTTCTCAGAACTCAAAACAAGTAAAAAATGTTGAATATTTAATTTCAAGATTAATTTCTTTATTTTCAGCCTCCCCACTCCCTTGAATTCATAGTTGTTGGTTGGGTAGTGAGGTGAGGGGAAAGTAATCCATAATTTTCCGTAGAAAGAGACTTCTAAACTCTCAATTGATTCACTAATTGTCGCACATATATAAAGAAAAAGGGACCACACTGATTTTAAAAGCCCCATGAAAATCGATTCACTGACAATTTGCGCCCTGCAAATGCCTGATCCATGAAAACTAAAATAGAAAAAGGACGAAATAAACCATTCGCGCACAAAAATTGCCAAACTGACCGTTCTCGTCTTGGCTTGACATACTACTATTCACGCTCCATAAATGGCCAAACAAACTATGTGTCAAAAAAAATTAAACTGACAATTTGCGCCGTGATAATACCTAAACAGGCGATTGCTGCCTTCAAAATGGCCAGACTGACCATTCGCACCTGGAAAATGGCTAAATTGTTAATGGGGAACTTGCATGAATGCCCGATTTGAGAGAAAAGTATAACGATGAATTGGCACATGGACAGAAGGATATCAATGATAGTTGCAGCCCGCAAGTTCCCGCTCTAAAAATGGCCAAACTGGCAATTCTCTCTCTAATAACGTCATAACTGACCGTTCCGACCCAAAAATAGCAAAAGTGACGATTCGTGCCTTGAAAATAACAGGCTGACTACTCAAGCCATGGAAATGACCATACTGACAGTTTGCGCTGTAAAAATAGCCAAACTGGCTATTCACCCCCTAAAATTGACAATGACTCCATAAATGTGGCTTATAAATAGTTAAACTGATGATTCGCGTTTTGAAAAGGCTTAAGCAGATGATTCCTATCCTGAAAATGTCAAATCTGTAGAAAAAAAAACAAAAAAAAAAACAAACTGATCATTTGCGCCCTACAAAGGCCACGGATGGTGTTAATGACGATTTGCGCCTTCATAATGGCTATCTGCACTAAAAAATGGCCAACATGGCTATTCTCGCCTTAAAACTAAATAATGACCTCTGGAATTTGCACACCAAGCAAGGGTCGTTCCTACCTTGCCAACTGATTGATTTCTCCCCTCCCAAGCATTGGTTACACGCACCTGAAGGCCCGGCGCAAATTGGACCCTTGGACGAGGGACCCATGCGAACCCTCGCGGCCAGGCGACCCACGATTTTCAAAACCACCGCATATTGAATCCACGCATACGTGACTCACTCATCCGGCGCCACTCTCTTAAAAAATTTACTATATCCAAAAGGTTAAGGTTAGGTCCGAGTCATGGAATTAAAAGTTTTAAACACCGTTCTGGAGCTTGATTTCTAATAATAATAAGAAGAAGAGATTTACATTCTTGGACAGCTCGAGAAAAAAAGGTAGGTAACTGGAAATATTCAAAACCTAAAGTACGCGACACGAAATAAGGCGGGTGTGACTCATCGGCCCTCCGATGCCCTGTTGCCAGTCCGTGCGTTGTGGGTGGTGATCTGGGGTGGGGTTTTACGAACGCTCACCGGCTCACAGCTCTCCAAAGTGACAACGATGGGAGCGCAACGTTGCCAGCTATGGGTGTAGACTTGAGCTTTTCATCGCATCTTTGGGACTATAATGCGCAACGTTGGTTTTTTAGTCGATGAGTCACACCCGCCTTATTTCGTGTCGCGTACTTTAGTACATCACTTGTATCGAGTCAGCCACGTCTTCACCACGACCCACTAATCTGTTGCGAACACATATCCTCCGAAGTGAACCCACGCAAGAACTACGCTGGGAATGGAGTGGGACCAATTTGCGTCGCGGAATTCAATTCTTTGCTTTACAGAATGAACCACGCGTGGTTTATTAAGTGGCTGGGAGCGGGCTGGCTTCACTTTTATCCGGGTCTAAGGACTGGATAAACTGACTACTCCAAAAATTGCCTGACTGGCTAATCAATCCCCAAAAATGGCTAAACGGTCCATTCGTGCCCGGGAAATGACATAACTTACACTTCGTGCTTCTAAAGTGGCCAAACTGAGCCTTCGCGCCTTGAAAATGGCTCAACTACAGACGACTCATGCCCTAAAAATAGCCAAATTGATTATTTGCATCTTGCAGATGGCGTAACTGACGACTCATCCCATTAAAATGCCTGGTGCTTGCTGCACCGAAAAATGGCTATTCCCGCTCTAAAAACGGCTAAATGGTGCTAAGGGTGTCATGTTTCAGTTTCGTCGTTGAATGGCCGGGTTACGGGTGGCAAAGTTAATAGCTTTCTACGTGGAATTTTCGTGCGCAATTAACAGTTTTACTGCTAAACAGCTAGTTTAGTAGGCCCTATGCTCCTGATGTTGGAGGGGGGTCTATTACTAACAGATTGTTGAACTACGACATTAACTGTTTCGTTATCAAATGATCGCAGCATGCGATTGCGAACAGTCAGTTTATAGCGTGAAATTAATTTCAAGTTTTGGGGATTTCATGATTAACTCGCCTTTTCCGGAGACAACGCGTTGTCCAGGGACTCGAACCTATCTAGCGCTGTCGGAAGGAGGGGCCTAAACCCCCTAGGCGGTTCCTTTTCAAGCAGGTAACTGTCATTTCTCGGCACTCAAGAGTTAGACGTGTTTTCCCGCGTGGAAGGTGCAGAGGCATAGAGATACCCGGGGTGTTGGAACAACAGGCCTTTCAGTCCTATAGGAAGATCCTCGACGCACGCGGACCTCGCTGAGCCACGACTCAATGAAAATCGTCGAAACCATCGACAACGACGTCATCAGAAAAACTATCTCCCCAATCACACGTAAACTTTTTTCTTTCTTGTCTGAAGGGAGGTGGGATAATTAAAATAAAACCGTTTTTATTTCATTACAATGTAATTGAAGGCGTGCGAGAATTGAGATCGGCTGGATAAAACGACTTGCCCAAAATCTCCTTGCCTGAACTAACTCAATGTTAACTTTTTCGATTAGAGCATAAAGTACATAAGAGCGAAATGATGGGGTCTGAGGTGGATTGGATTGACTGAGGGGTTTGTCTTTTCTTCAACTGACAAGTCATGCCTGCAGGGGTATGGAGCAGATTTTTTTCCGTGCGTCTTGGTAACGTAATTTTTTATTGAAGAAAAGGGACTGACAGGATAATAGCAAAACATTTTTATTCATTTTAAGTTCAAATAGGAATAGCACAGCTCCCCCCCCCCCAACAGTCAAGACTCTATCTAATTAAAAACATTAACCATCACATAAATGCAATAAAAATAGAAGCAATAAAAAACAATCGTGGTGGCTTTATTATTATTTTATTATTTTATTTCTGACGCTTTTTGACTGAAAACAAGGAGGCTTATTAGGGAAACAGATCAATGCCCGATTAAGGCACGTCGACGCCGCGTTGACGCCATAATGAGGAGATCTCGCGAGCGTTGCTGAACGCAGCGTTAACGAGGCGTCGACGCTGCGTTACTCAACTGAGTTATGAGACTTGACTTTATTTCTGAGGGAGTGGTGGTGGTGATGCACAGATCACAGAAAAAGAGTGTCCTTCAGTTTTTTGGTGTAAAAAAAATACATTTTTGCCGAATGGTAAGAAGAAAAAACCATTTTGGATTCACCCGATCCTGAATACACATTTTGAAGGTGCATTCAGGAAACCGTTCGAAGGATTGCGGAACGACGAACAAAAATGTCTCAACTGCTTCCGCAGGAGTATGTGCCGTCATTCGACGGCCTAATGGCAAAGATAAATGTTCAAATTGTTTCAATAAGCACTAAAATTGTAATTAACATTTCCACATCAATTTTTTCATATGAAGCCATTTTCTTTAATGGACGCAGCGTCGACGCTCATCCATGTGAACTGGTCAATGCCTGGTAGTGTATTTTTCAAACGCTGGCGTTGGGCGTTAGCGCGGCGTTGCAAAGGGAACGCCGGGATAATTCCCAACGCCACGTCACCGCCCAGCGTTGGGCGTTGGCGCCGCGTCAACGCAGCATTGCGTAACGCTCGAGTGAACTGACTATACTGACTAATGCTGCTCGGTGCACTTTGCCAACGCTTTAAGGCAACGCTCGGGAACCGAGCCCAATTGTGTGTTATCCATACTTGTGAATTTCGCAGTCGAAATGCTTGTTTTGGAAAATTGGACATGAAACAAGGGGTACGATTGGGCAACCTCAAAGCCCAAATTGTCAACTATTTGAATCATTGCAAATTTGAAAGTTGTATCATATCCCATATCCCGGTGGGGGAGGGAGAAAAATACAAACTCAGGAACTAATTCAACCGTATTTTGTAAGCTCATTGTTTTATTGAGTGCACGAAGGTATGTTGCTGAAGATGGGATTATACCTAAAATACATGCAAAGCACGTTGCTTAAAAAAATAAGGTTGTATTATTACTTCATGAGAAGGAGAAACTTCAGACTGATCATCTCCTCTTCTTTACGTGAAGTCATCTATTCCTCGACCTGTATAGCAGTCGTGGCTAAAGCTGCACTAAATAATTATTTTCATGTGTATTGCAGTGATAAATACTGAGGTAAATAACGAATATTCGTTCCACCAAAGAAGTAGCATTGCGAGCGTCTCCGCAATTCTGGGAACTCAAAGATGGCTCAAAGTCACAATAGCTATACTCCAAATGATTGAACTTCTTATTGGTAGTTCAGAAAATTCTAGATTTTTCTCAGAGCTCTTGTCATTATCAACTGATTAAGGCGAAAATGGGAGCTCTTTAAATCACACAAGGTTGCGATACATGCCTTATCTTGAAATCTCAACAAAATTTTAACGATGAAGATGAGGCTTTTTGAGAAGAACAGCTCTTAATTATAAAAGCGAACCTTAGTAATGCACGATAAACGTTTTTTATGAATAAGAAGAAGAGGGGAGAAAACAACACAATGATCAAATTTAAGGAGACAAAAAATCAAGGGAGTTGAGTCCTCTTATGGCAGTTCTCTTTCATGAAGGCGTTTATTAAAAACGTCAATCCAGACAAGGGAAGAGGTCCCAACGTGTCATTTCTATTTTCATACAAGCCTTCAAAAAAGTTTGTTCGGATGACCTATAAAGCATCATCAGCTCTCTCCCCTCCTTCAACTCAGATTCCCCGATGATCGAATGTAAATTTTCTCTCATCAGAAAAGCACACGTTCGTCGTCACATACTTCGTCCCTCTTGCCCACTTCAATCTCAACTAAAATGATGAGCGTTGCCAACAGTGTGCCAACGCCCGCACAGTTTCAATAAGTTTTTCAAGTTTACAGGGGAGTTGATAATTCATGGACCTACATCGCGAATATTTTCGTGATGGAAAAAAAAAAAAAAAAAAAAAATTAGGATAAATCAATGCACTAGGCCATATTGATTCGGAAAACTTCCTGCAGTTTTTAGCAGGTTGGCTATTTAATCCACTTTGCTGCTGCGCCATCAACGGTCTTAATTAAAGCACGGGGATTTAAAAAGTTAAGTATGTAACAATATACTGGAAGGACGAGGAAATAGGGTAATTGCGTCTAATTAATTCGATCGTATCACTCTATTCTTATTATTTTTTAAAGCTTTACTAAAAGACTAGGGCAATTTTTTTTTCCTTGTTCTTTTAAGGTGATAATGGTCTCGCCTCCCTTCATAAAACTCGTTTGGACATTGCAAAACAAATGGGTCAGTCACAATTTATCAACACTCAATTAACTGCAGTGGACACTTCGTCGTATAGTAATTTTGCTGTACTCTGCTCATTTCATTTTTCTCATTCTTCAACAAAATCATGCTTTAAAAAAGGCAATGAACAAAGAGAACTCGAAGATCGAAGAAAAACCGCGTTAAGCTTTTTTGAGACGGGTTTCCTGAGAAATAGGTACCTATACCTCATACTTACCAAACACTTTATCACAGTCTGTTGCATTTTTTTTTTATGTTAGACATTGCCCATGATTTATTTTGCCCTTACAACCCGGTCTCCGTCGGAAGGCAAGGAAAAACCAAGAGTTTATAATACCACTCGCTAGATTTCATCCATTTCAACAATCTAATCCGAAACGCAAGTAACAAGTATAGATTTTTCAGGATTTCCCACTTTTTGCTTATATTGCTTATCACTAAATACCAATCAAAATATCAATTTATAAAAATATAACCCGCCAAATTGATTTTATTCATTATATTATTCATAGCTTGGCAGTTCTCACATCTGGCTCCTATCAAATCCCGTTCATCGACCCATTTTCGTGGATTTGAAATTCTCATAACATGTATTTGACTGTTAAATGCGGACAAAAGGAAGACGAAAAAGGAAAAAAATGGGATCAAATTCCGGACGTGCACTAAGCACGTGTTTGTGTTGTTTACTTTTCCAGCGGACAACGCTTAAATATGTGAAACGCATTTTCCAGGCAGGCGAATATTGCTTTGCAAATCTGTTTAAAGGAGGTCGGTCTCATCTATATCAGTTTTATTCGCTTACGTTGGGTCAGCAATAACGAATTGTTGAAATAGAATTTTACTCGTTAATGAGGGAATCGTACTCTGTCCATTTTACAGCCTCCATCGTCACTATCATTTTCAAGGCTGCACCGTCTCGAGGAATTAAGTACCTACATTGTATAATGTAGAAGAGAAAGTTGGTTTTTTCCACAAACGAGGCCTATCCCCAGCCTTTTTCTGAGGTTCGACTTCGGGAGCTCTTTAAATCACACAAGGTTGCGATACATGCCTTATCTTGAAATCTCAACAAAATTTTAACGATGAAGATGAGGCTTTTTGAGAAGAACAGCTCTTAATTATAAAAGCGAACCTTAGTAATGCACGATAAACGTTTTTTATGAATAAGAAGAAGAGGGGAGAAAACAACACAATGATCAAATTTAAGGAGACAAAAAATCAAGGGAGTTGAGTCCTCTTATGGCAGTTCTCTTTCATGAAGGCGTTTATTAAAAACGTCAATCCAGACAAGGGAAGAGGTCCCAACGTGT
Organism: Corythucha ciliata; assembly: GCA_038030265.1. NCBI lineage: Eukaryota > Metazoa > Arthropoda > Insecta > Hemiptera > Tingidae > Corythucha > Corythucha ciliata. The sequence goes on along the minus strand of CM075938.1, from coordinate 39,982,206 downwards.
CATTTCTATTTTCATACAAGCCTTCAAAAAAGTTTGTTCGGATGACCTATAAAGCATCATCAGCTCTCTCCCCTCCTTCAACTCAGATTCCCCGATGATCGAATGTAAATTTTCTCTCATCAGAAAAGCACACGTTCGTCGTCACATACTTCGTCCCTCTTGCCCACTTCAATCTCAACTAAAATGATGAGCGTTGCCAACAGTGTGCCAACGCCCGCACAGTTTCAATAAGTTTTTCAAGTTTACAGGGGAGTTGATAATTCATGGACCTACATCGCGAATATTTTCGTGATGGAAAAAAAAAAAAAAATTAGGATAAATCAATGCACTAGGCCATATTGATTCGGAAAACTTCCTGCAGTTTTTAGCAGGTTGGCTATTTAATCCACTTTGCTGCTGCGCCATCAACGGTCTTAATTAAAGCACGGGGATTTAAAAAGTTAAGTATGTAACAATATACTGGAAGGACGAGGAAATAGGGTAATTGCGTCTAATTAATTCGATCGTATCACTCTATTCTTATTATTTTTTAAAGCTTTACTAAAAGACTAGGGCAATTTTTTTTTTCCTTGTTCTTTTAAGGTGATAATGGTCTCGCCTCCCTTCATAAAACTCGTTTGGACATTGCAAAACAAATGGGTCAGTCACAATTTATCAACACTCAATTAACTGCAGTGGACACTTCGTCGTATAGTAATTTTGCTGTACTCTGCTCATTTCATTTTTCTCATTCTTCAACAAAATCATGCTTTAAAAAAGGCAATGAACAAAGAGAACTCGAAGATCGAAGAAAAACCGCGTTAAGCTTTTTTGAGACGGGTTTCCTGAAGAAATAGGTACCTATACCTCATACTTACCAAACACTTTATCACAGTCTGTTGCATTTTTTTTTTATGTTAGACATTGCCCATGATTTATTTTGCCCTTACAACCCGGTCTCCGTCGGAAGGCAAGGAAAAACCAAGAGTTTATAATACCACTCGCTAGATTTCATCCATTTCAACAATCTAATCCGAAACGCAAGTAACAAGTATAGATTTTTCAGGATTTCCCACTTTTTGCTTATATTGCTTATCACTAAATACCAATCAAAATATCAATTTATAAAAATATAACCCGCCAAATTGATTTTATTCATTATATTATTCATAGCTTGGCAGTTCTCACATCTGGCTCCTATCAAATCCCGTTCATCGACCCATTTTCGTGGATTTGAAATTCTCATAACATGTATTTGACTGTTAAATGCGGACAAAAGGAAGACGAAAAAGGAAAAAAATGGGATCAAATTCCGGACGTGCACTAAGCACGTGTTTGTGTTGTTTACTTTTCCAGCGGACAACGCTTAAATATGTGAAACGCATTTTCCAGGCAGGCGAATATTGCTTTGCAAATCTGTTTAAAGGAGGTCGGTCTCATCTATATCAGTTTTATTCGCTTACGTTGGGTCAGCAATAACGAATTGTTGAAATAGAATTTTACTCGTTAATGAGGGAATCGTACTCTGTCCATTTTACAGCCTCCATCGTCACTATCATTTTCAAGGCTGCACCGTCTCGAGGAATTAAGTACCTACATTGTATAATGTAGAAGAGAAAGTTGGTTTTTTCCACAAACGAGGCCTATCCCCAGCCTTTTTCTGAGGTTCGACTTCGGTAAACTGTTTCTTATAGTTCACACTTTTCGTTCCCTAGAATGAGGAAGATGCACAGTTTCCAAAAATATTTAATTCTGGTAGGTCACACCATTACCTTTTGATAGATACGAATTTAAACAATTAAATTCAATTATAACTATTTTTTTTAATTATTTAGATGCTCACGCCTCCATGAGCACGTCCTGCTTGTTCAACCTTCACTATCCTATGTACTCTGCAGAGCCCTCAATAGTTTCTTGAAGGCAAATAAATACAGAGTGTTGCACATTTAGCTACCATGTTCTACAAGTGAACATAATTTGCCCGTAAGCCTCTTACATTACATTGCAGTAAATACTCATCGTAGTAGTACTCCGCTGTTTTCCAACGAATCCGTTCGTTAAATTATATCTCCACCAAGTTCGTCAATAATTTACCGTTATAGCTTGATTTGTTTATTTCCTTTTGTCACCTTTCTTTCTGCCAGATTTACCCCCTTTCTTTTTAACCGATGCGGTGCTCGCGTCGCTATCTTCTTCGACTTCCTCCGGGGTTGTCCCTTGCATAGCCTTTTTCCAATCCACCTCTGTTGGCACCTTAAAACCTTCCGATTGCTCTTTTTCTAGGTTTTCCTGGCCCTTCTCCTCTCTGTCGTCTGCTTGCTCATTCGTCTTGGATTTTCCGTCTGTTTAGCCGCGCTTACTAACCTGCTTTCCTTTCTTATATCTCACCGTTTGTCAATCATCCTGGTTGCTTTCAGATTCCGTTTGGACTACTGGTAAGTTCTCCTCCCCTGTCTTTTCCAATCCTGTATTAGGCATCTTTTGATCCTTGCCTCCTGTTTTGTTTTTATCCTGCTCATCTAGTCCCATTTGACTCTCGAGCTCGTAGGAAAATGGAATCCTTCTCCCTCTTCCATCATTTTCCTTCCTCACTCATTGCTCCTTAGGTGGTAAGTTTGTCCCAAGTACGTTCTCCACTGACTCCTTGGCATTTACTCTCGTTTCTTTCAAGGCATTCAGGCCCAGAGGGCGAAAGTCCTCAGCTTGCAGCGGCAGGCGCTGGTGCGGGTAGCCATGGCGTACCGGACATTTAGCTCCAACGCGCTCCAGTTACTGGCGGGGACACCTCCTGCGAACCTCCTGCTCGATGCATGGGTTCGTCGGCGTCGCCTCGCCCAGGGAAACTTGGGCTTGGTACGGTGCCGTGAAGACTGGGTAGAGCGCATTGGTATTATGGCCGATGAATGGGGGGCCGCTTGGGGCATCCGCCTTCTCGATGACCTAGTCGTCGATGCTTGGCAGGCGCGTTGGGCTACCAGTCCAACGGGTAGGCGTTTGTTCGGGTTCGTGCCCGATGTTCGGACGAGACTGGCGGCAGCCAAGTGGTTTACCCTTGAGCACGCCGCCTCTTCTATCCTGACGGGGCACGGCTCTTTCAACGTCAAGTTGTGGTTTTTCCGGCGGCGGGGCTCTCCAATTTGTCCTTGTGGCGTCGAGGAGGAGACCGCCGACCATGTGCTTCCTTGCTGCAGCCTCCACGGAGATCTGCGGCGGGCGGTATGGGGTAGGAATGGCCCGCCGGGCGACTCGGCTCTCGTCAGAGACCGGCGGGCGTACGGCCGACTCCTGGTCTTCTCGCGCTCCTGGTTGGAGCGCAGGGGACTGGGACCGGCAATGCCCGAGTAGGGGCACCTTCCTTGCCCGGTTTCGGCCATGGCGCAAGCCAGGATTCTCAGCTCTGAAAGACCCACCTCCACGTGGTGCCTCTCGGGCGCGACTGGCTGGCCACCAGTCGCGGCTAACGGGTCGAGCTGAGTGATGGGACCGACTCTGCTCCGGGGGGAGTCCGGCCAAACAAAGACGGGGTTCAGGCCAGGTAAGGGCCGGCAACAGCCTAGGTACTGGCCAAATCTTAAGCAGATCCGCAGCAGAGACAAGGGGTGGAAAAAAAAACCATTTAAATCACGCCAGTAGGTGCCTAGAGAGTAAAGCTCGGTCAACAGACAGCGGCACCGCTTCGAATGAGACGGCCGTTCGTGACGGTGATGAACTGTTCAGCAACGGTTTTTGACGGTGAACGGTTTTTGTTTACAATGAGCGTGAAAACTACCTGGGCACTAAACGGTGACGAATTCGTAAATAATACTGTCCGAAAACGACTCTATTCTGATGTTGAAAGAAGGTACTACCAAATAGTTGGAACTACGAGGAAAAAAACGTTCATCAGCACTGTCGCGATGGAAGCGGTGCCGCTTTCTGTTCACCGCTCTTTAGGCAACTCTGGCTTGATTTAAAAGAGAAATGTTCTACCGTAGTATCATTGCACCGCTTTTCTAGGAAACCAAAGCTTTACCCGGCTATCGGCCCCGTCTTCCCGCTACTTTTAGTCCTACAAAAAGGTGCCTTCAACAACAAAAAATACTCATAAATTATTTGATAATGAACTTGAAAATAGGACACTTCCAAGATATAAGAGATTTGGCCACAATATCATGTATGAACGACTTGTCTCAAAGAACCTAAAAGTACCTAGTAATTCAGTCTAAAACGTTTCTTTCGAGTGGTCTGCTTCTTTTCGTTGCCGGCCTGTCAAACACACGACGACCCAAAATCGGGCTTAACTAGGTCCCATCTTCAGTATTGCAAGGGGCAGTCTCAGGAATATTGGCCGGTGTGATCCCCCAATGGATGGCGAAGCTCGTACCTCTCACTTTTGAGTTACTTTGCCCTTTGGAGAGGCGGCTGGCTTACTACCGGCCTTTGGAGGACCGGGCTTTTTTTAGGGATTGAATTCAACGAAACTATCGCGATGGTTGCCTGGCAACTCACTAACATAAGAATACCTCATGATTTGAATAATTAATTTTTTTGTGAGAGAGATGGAGAATGCACTTCTTTGGCGGGAAGTAAAAAGTAATTTAGCTCAAAAAGACATTGCATTGATACCACTTTACGAGCTACTGCAGTGCATATGAGCACACCACTTAACGTTACCATCTGATATATCTACCTACCTAACGAAATGACAAATGAAGGAAGAAGGACTTGATTGATCTGATTGAGCAGCTTCCACAACCGGCAATCGTAGTTGAGGATTTTAATTCCCACAACGAGTGGTGGGGAAGCAAGAAAACTTTTGGAAAAGGACGACAGTTAAAAGAAACAATAATGGCTAGTAAACTCGCCTTAATGAATGACGGACAGACCACACGAATAGATGTTACGATCGGACAGGAAAGCACAATAGACCTGGCGTTGGCCTCAAGTTCTTTAGCTCCTCGACTATCTTGGAAAGTGATCGAAGAGCAATATGGAAGAGGCCTTTATCCAATATTAACGGGACTAGGAATGCGTAAAGGCGAGAGCAAGGGCTATGGTACGAAATATAAGGAGTACGGAGCCCTAACGTTTACCGGGGAAATTGAATTGGACGTGAAAGCACTAGAAGGGTGCATTATGTGCAGCGCCAGAGAAAGTATCCCCCGGAAAAAACCTGGAAAAAGAAGGAAAAGAGTCCTGTGGTGGAACAAGGAGTGTGCGAAAGCAAATCGAAAAAAGAAACTGGCATGGAGACATTTTAAAAGAAACATGAACTACGACAACATGGTGGCAGATAAAGTGTCCAAGTGAAGGGAACTAGTTGTCTTTAGGACATCGAAAAAGGAAAACATGAAGATCCTTCTGGGCTCCACCCCAGACACTACTCCAGCTCTACTGCGCAAGAAAATTGGAATATTCTCGGGCAAAGCGAAGACTTGGCAAGTCCCTGTGTTAGCAGATGAGCAGAGAATTTTTACTAATGTGTCAGATGTAGCAGACAGGCTGGCAAGACAATTTAGTGGCGTCACAAGATCGACCAATTATTCTAGGAAGTTCCTGGAGGTGAAAAGTAGAGAAGAAAGAGTAGGATTGAGCTTGGAATTATTGAGAGCTCAAAACGGGCTTCCATATAATAAAGCGTTCTCCATGGATGAGCTGGAGAAAGTACTGCAGAACCTTAAAGAAAAATCACCGGGGAAGGGTGAAATTACCATTCTTATGACAAAACAGTTACCAGAGGTTGGTATGCGAAAATTGCTGAAGCTTTTCAATTAAATCTGGAGTAAAGGTTACCCACATAATTGGAAAGAATCTATAATAATACCGATACCAAAAGAGAAAAAAGAACCCTCAAATCCGTCTAGCTATAGGCCTATCGCTCTGACATGCTGCCTAGCAAAAGTAGTGAAGAAAATGGTATCAACTTGACTGGTTGAGGATCTAGATACTTTTTTTGGGGGGGGGGGGCTTATGCTATCGAGAGCTATTAGCCGACGTTGGTTGGATTTTTGTGGACTATAGTGGATAAATTTTAGATAATAAACTGGTTGTACTATGGATAGGTATTTACTATTTTACTATGGGTATATTCAATTTAATTGTTTACTTGTTTATTGTTTTAATTTGTTGCTTTTTATTATGTTATTAATTTTTTCTATTATCTATTATTAAATGATTGACGTTCATTTGGTTATTATATCTCCAACTTACTATCATTAATGAAAGCCGTTAGTTCAATGTATGTAAGTTCAATATTTGCAAGAATGTAGTTATAATTGAATGGAGTATTGAGTTTTTTATATAGGGAGTCTAATAATGTTTCTCTATGTGTATTGTATTTTGTGCATTCCATTATTTTATGTTCAAGGTCATCAGTTTGTCTGCATGTGGTGCATGTTACATTGTTTATTTGTCCTATTTTCACTAAATATGCGTTGCATATACCATGATTTGATCTGAGCCTATTGATATTTTTGATGGTTTTGCGAGATATGTTCAATTTGTCTAGAGACGAGACAGTTGTTGTTAAACAAGAACCAAGCAGGCTTCAGAAAGGGCATGTCGGCTGTTGACCAGTTGATAAAGCTGGAGACGGCGGTTTTAAATGGTTGTGTACAAAGGCAACACACTACTGCAATTCTGTTTGATCCTATGAAAGCTTACGATACAACCTGGAGGTTAATAATAAGGAGACTGTCCCAATGAGGATTCAGTGGCAACATCATAAAGCTCGTGACGGGCTTACTCGAGAACAGAACTTAACGTGTTCGAATAGGAAACGTTCTATCAGAAAATTACGACCAAGAAAATGGCATTCCACAAGGCTCTGTGCTAAGTGTGCTGCTATTTCTGATAGCTATAGAGTGGATAAAGGAGGTAATACCCGATGATGCAAAGCCGTTATAAATGTCGACGATATAACAAAGTATTGCACAGGTACACTGGAAAGTGACGTGGACAGGAGAATCCAGAACGGAGTTGACCTCCTCAATAGAAACGCGAGTAGACTGCGATCTACATTCTCAGCAGAGAAAACTTAAGTGATACACTTCTGCAGAATGAGGAAATTTCACACTAGCCTTCATATCCTGTTGAATGGCGTGGTAGTGAAAGAAGTTGAAAGCGCGCGGTTCCTGGGACTGCTGTCGTGTGACAATAAACTGAACTGGAAAAAACAGGTTAGCGAAATTTCAGTAAAGTGCAAGAGGACGACGTGAAGGTGACTGGGATTTTTCAAGTTTTTTACTTATATCTCAACGGAAAAATACTGTATTTTTAAACCTAAATCGTTGGAAAGCTTACAAAATAGGGAAGTTTTTCCACTGATTTCAAATTTTTTCTTCCTTACTTATGACAAAGAGGTGAAAATCGCGTCGGAAAAATTTATGGAAATGTGAGTCACCAGTTTCTTTCGTAAATCGGCTGCTCTCAAGTAATTTTCACCATAAAGTGGACGCATTTTAAAGGACATTTTGTGCTCTTTTCAATGAACTGATTAGTTTTAAGCTAGTATAAAAAAGGGAATTCATGAAAAAATAAATAAAATGTGTGATATTTTGGAAACAAAGTGGAATTTCCAAAAACTCCAAATAGTCATTTCGATGACAAATGATGTGTCTCATAACTGGTTTTCTTCTGTCCAGCTAATTCATGAACACCCTTTAGAGTCGGTATAGAGACGGGCTCCTCACGGCAACAAGCGTCTATAAAACAACTCGTAGAGAAAGTCTTTATGGTCTAACTGGACTCCTGCCTGCCAAAAAATAGTTCTGACGGAGCTTTATTGGCTCACTGGGTAAAATCACTGAAAAAACCTCTCTATATTTGTTAACAAATATAGAGGACCAGGAACTGTCGGATGGCAACCGTCCAGACAAAGACCATATCCAGGTAAGGGTGCGAGAATGTCTCCATAAATACCAGATAAATCTCGAAGACGACGGAACTGTAACAAAACAAATATGCGAGACGAGACGAGAAACGTTGACTGTGGAATGGAAACAGAAGGGTGACAAACTAGCGGCGTCTAAAGACACGGTAGTGGGTGGACTCGTAGTCGAGTCCAGACCAAGACATGAACAAATTATACTGAACAGATTGTAGGGATAGGGCACACGCGATTGACACACGCATATCTGCTGCTAGGTAGAAGTCAACCAAGATGCCCATATTGTGACGAAACGTTGACGGTAGGGGGGGCAGATCACATTCTCGTAGAATGTGAGGTACTTTCTGAAGAGAGGGTGAAAGTGAATCTTCCTGTAAAGAAAAAACAAATTATTAACAAAACCAACAGAAATAGAAAAACTAGATTTCCTAAGCCAGGTATGGAGCTGCGCGGTGAATCCGGCGGAATAGAAAACAGCTGAGACCGTCCCAGAAGTAGTAATGTTGAGACCATGATTTGTTTCGTTTATGTTTGACCCTCCCTCGTACTGTTTGCTGCCGGGGAGTTGAGGATTTTAATTCCCACAACGAGTGGTGGGGAAGCAAGAAAACTTTTGGAAAAGGACGACAGTTAAAAGAAACAATAATGGCTAGTAAACTCGCCTTAATGAATGACGGACAGACCACACGAATAGATGTTACGATCGGACAGGAAAGCACAATAGACCTGGCGTTGGCCTCAAGTTCTTTAGCTCCTCGACTATCTTGGAAAGTGATCGAAGAGCAATATGGAAGAGGCCTTTATCCAATATTAACGGGACTAGGAATGCGTAAAGGCGAGAGCAAGGGCTATGGTACGAAATATAAGGAGTACGGAGCCCTAACGTTTACCGGGGAAATTGAATTGGACGTGAAAGCACTAGAAGGGTGCATTATGTGCAGCGCCAGAGAAAGTATCCCCCGGAAAAAACCTGGAAAAAGAAGGAAAAGAGTCCTGTGGTGGAACAAGGAGTGTGCGAAAGCAAATCGAAAAAAGAAACTGGCATGGAGACATTTTAAAAGAAACATGAACTACGACAACATGGTGGCAGATAAAGTGTCCAAGTGAAGGGAACTAGTTGTCTTTAGGACATCGAAAAAGGAAAACATGAAGATCCTTCTGGGCTCCACCCCAGACACTACTCCAGCTCTACTGCGCAACAAAATTGGAATATTCTCGGGCAAAGCGAAGACTTGGCAAGTCCCTGTGTTAGCAGGTGAGCAGAGAATTTATACTAATGTGTCAGATGTAGCAGACAGGCTGGCAAGACAATTTAGTGGCGTCACAAGATCGACCAATTATTCTAGGAAGTTCCTGGAGGTGAAAAGTAGAGAAGACAGAGTAGGATTGAGCTTGGAATTATTGAGAGCTCAAAACGGGCCCAAATGCAATACCGACCGGTGTCTTATGACTACTGATTTTTTTAGATAAAGCGTGTTCCGCTAAATTAATTTCTACGAGAGTTATCGTGCTAACAAGACCACACACTTACTTCCACCCCGGGGACATCGCCCCCTCCCCCTCGACTTTTTCAAAAAATTAAAATAGGAATCAAAGGCTAGTCTAACATGGAGTATACGTACCGAATATCATGCTTCTAGAATCAACTGGTGACTTGTAGTGATTTTTTGATCATTTCAAGCCGTATTTTCCCCCCCACCACCTTGACCGATTTTGCCCAAATGCAATACCGACCGGGATCTTATGACTACTGATTTTTTAGATAAAGCGCGTTCTGCTAAATTAATTTCTACGAGAGTTATCGTGCTAACAAGACCACACACTTACTTCCACCCCGGGGGCACCACCCCCTCCCCCTTGACTTTTTCAAAAAATTAAAATGGGAATCAAAGGCTAGTCTAACATGGAGTATACGTACCGAATATGATGCTTCTAGAATCAACTGGTGATTTTTAGTGATTTTTAGACGATTTCAAGCCCGATTTTCCCCCCCCTCCACCTTGACCGATTTGGCCCAAATGCAATACCGACCGGTGTCTTATGACTACTGATTTTTGTGCCAAAGCGCGTTCCGCTAAATCAACTTCTACGAGAGTTATCGTGCTAACAAGGAAACTGCCATAATATTATAAATAAATATATAAAGAAATATACATACATATGAATTCCGGAGACCACTGAATTCGTGTTCTAGAGGTTCTGAAACATGAAAAAAACATGACATGACCCATGTTTGCCACCATCACGACGAGACCAATAGTGCATTTTCAGAATGAAATGCACTAAAAAACTAGATTTCCTAAACCAGGTATGGAGCTGCGCGGTGTATCCGGCGGAATAGAAAACAGCTGAGATTGTGCCATCACTGAAATCCGGGAAGGACCCACATGATCCAAGTATCTTTCGCCCGATATCGCTGACAAGCTGCCTGGAGAAGCTCTTTGAGAGGATAATAAATGGCAGACTTATGTAGGAGCTTGAGAGTAAGCAAAGATTAACAGGAGTTCAGGCAGGTTTTATAGCCCACAGGTCTACTGTGGATCAGCTCACGTACCTGGAAGCATATATCCAAGACGCCTTTCTGGACCGAAAACACGTAACAGCCGTGTTTTTTGACATCAGAAAGGCGTTTGACCTGATTGATCCCAATGCAATTCTGGCCCAGCTACTGCAATGGAAAATTTGAGGTCGCCTCTTACTATTTATCAAATCATTCCTCTCAGATAGGAAACTACGAGTAAGAATCGGAAATATTGCATCCGCAACGCTCTTGTTAAGAAGAGGAATACCTCAGGGATCGGTTTTGGGCGCTGTCCTGTTTTTGGTTGGTATAAATGCACTTCTCTGTTTAAGTACACCAAATATTGAAATAATCGCATATGCCGATGATATTGTGATATTCACGGCACACACGAAAGACGAGCAACCCATGTCATTACAATAGGCCATCAACGAGCTCATGCAAAAAGGTGCTAGTATTGTATTGGAGTTTTTGGCTCAAAAGACATGTGCTGTGCATTTCTGTCGTCTTAGGGGAGAACACCACTTTATCCTCTTCTTATGTATGGTTCGAGGATACCCGATCGCTCATCGGTCAAATATCTTGGGATATACTTTAAACTAAGATGGAGGGAGCACGTCCAGTATCTGGTCAAAAAGTCTCAGAGTGCCCTAAAAATATTGAAACTGGTAACGAAGTTCAACTGGGGAAGTGATAAACGTATGCTGGACCACATTTTTGAGTTGTTAATCTGTAGTAGAATGGATTACGGGGTGACCGTTTACGGTTCTGCTCGAAAAACATGGTTACTGCCGTTGGAAAAAATATATAATACGGGATTGATTAATATGAGGGGCAGTAAAAACAAGTGGAAAGAAAAGGATATACGTGGAATGCGGGAAATTGCCCCCGCAAATCAGAAGAAATGAAAGTATCCTAAAGCATTTCGCATCGCTCGAAGCCCGGCCATCCTTCCCAGTGTTTGCAAGAGTAGGAGAATCCCCGCTCTTCCACATATAAAATCTTATATATGGGATTATTTTATGAACGGATCACGATTTATGCTCTATTTTAGCATAAATAAACCTTAAAAAATAGATTTATGAATAAGTTCTGACCCATGAAACTTCCTTAACAACTACTGTGGTACGGAAACCTGAACCGGATGTTTGAAATATAAGATTTTTGGAATATAAGTGCTGACGATACAATACAAGTGAAATAAGAGGACGTAGAGGTCAAACCTGGAAAAAGAAGTACATAATAAATAAATAAATAAGACAAATAAATAAAATGAACACATTGGTAACTCACTTATCTCGAGAATGGCCCACATCAGTCGGTGCCTATAAAAAAAATAATAAAAAATAAAAAACATAGAAAAACTACTTTTTTTTGAAAAATATAAAGGTACTTACCTTTTTGTATGGGTGATTGTATGAATTAGGTTGGGATAAGAAAAGAAAGAGAACATTGATAGAGTAGCTGGGCCTTGAGGGTGTGGCACTGTGTGCGTAATGCATTTCCACCTCCCTAGAAAGAGTTTAACGTTTAACCCTCAGTGGAAAAGTTGAACCGGAGGGTGCATTACCAGTGAGGTGACGCTGAGTAACAGAATCCTTGGTACTGATACACTGTGGGTTCCTTAATATTTCAGTGTAAATGAGGAAACCTTCTAGTGATTCAGTGATTTATCCGAAATTCATTTCACGCGAATTAGTAGTATCGCGAATATGATAAGTCAGCTCGGATTCGATTTTTTCCACGAAAACCATAACTTTCCTTCCCTTGTAGGAACTTGGAGTAAAAGTAAAGCTCTTGTGGTCAATTACGGCCAAAGCGAATGTGTAAAATCGATGCAAAAACACTTGTTTGATCACCTGGCTGATTATTTCCAGAAATCTGTTCCTAAACAATCTGCATTCTACCATAAAAACCAAAAAAATTAAAAAAAATTTAATTCTTTTAAGCAACTAAGTTTGTAACAAAGAGAAAATGATGAATCTTGTTCGTTGAATTATTAATGAAAGCCCCCGCGGATAAATTACCTTTTCTAAAATGTGCGGTACTGAAAATGTTAATTCAACAGGGTTGGCCCAGGAAAAGCATTGATTCCTTTTCACGCAAATTTAAAAATAAATTTAAATGGCAGTACTTCCGAGTCCATTAGAACGACGCGTGATCATTTTTTAACAGCACCTCTCTTCTTCTTGGCCCGTTTTTATAGCAATCAGCTAGCAAAGCTATAACCATGACGTCATACCTCAATTTTCGACTACTGGGCCACCACTCTTTTCCGTCCAATGAGAAGAATTCATCAGTCAAATTGCTTGTTAATTAAGTTCCTAAATAACAGAAAATCGATTTCGAAGGGTGCGGACATAGTGGACCCGCTCCTCGCTTTCAACTTTCAAACCGAAAAGCAAGTCAAAAATGAAGATTTAAATGAAATTATATTTGTGGGTGAAGACACCAGCTAATCAGAGAGAATAATTTGCTATGCGTTCACGTTCCCGTTCCGTCGATTGTGAACCGGCCTTAACCCTTCAGCCAAAAAATTGAACTTGATTGTCTCCGAAATTTTCTGAGAGGAAGATTAAATATTTTACTAAAAGTAATTCAAGGAGAGATGATGTACAGCCAGTTCGCAGAAACTTCTCTCTTATCCTTGTGGGTAAGAAGTTCAGAGGAAAGAATATTGGATACCTTTCGAACTTTCTTGATGAATGTATGAGTCGTGACGAAAGAAATAGCAGGATAAACGACCAGAAGTTTAACAGATGTTATCGCTATAAACACAGTCCACACGCTCAAGCATTCCTTCAAACTTACTTGTGCAAACGGGTTTGAACCAGCAGGTTTGTTGTAGGGCAAACCTGCTTGAGCACAAGTAAGTTTGAAGAAAAGTTTGAGCGAGTGGACGGGGCTTTATATCGGATTTGTGCTGTTCAAATTTTTCCGTTTCCAGGGGCTTCTTCCGCATCTGCTCGGCGTTCAACATTTAACAAATGCATGGTTGAATCATCATTTTTCATAAATACCTACCCTTAATGCTCCTTGGCACGAGTCAAGGTGCGTTTACACCGAAGTGTCCCGGGACACTTTTGCTTGAAATTTAGTGCTAGACACAAATTTCCTTGGTGTAAACACAAACTTCCGGAAATTTTATTCAGAGTTTATATAGTCAATAAATTTATGTCTGGCATTTTACACTTATGTCCTGATTGTCCTGAGAGAAGTGTCGCTGGACACTTCAGTGTAAACATACCTTTAGTTTTTTGTTCAAAACCAACGATATACATATAAAAGAACTGGATTGCTCATCACAGCTGACAAAGAATAGCCATCAAATAAGGTCCCATAGTGGATGAGAGGGGTGGAGTTTCAAAGTAAATACAGGAAGAGAGTTGTGTTGCAATCAACGATATATAAACCTGGATTGCTCACAGAGGACTGGAGGGGCGTGGAGGGGTTTAACCCGGGGAGGACAGCGACCCCGCAACTAGAGGCGGTTGCGGGGAAGCTAGAGAGGACCTTTGCCCTCTTTAGGTCGGTGGGGGGAAACGTATGGGGCACGAACTTCCATTGCCGAGCTCGTTACTTCAGGGCGGTATTCGTACCTACCCTGCTGTACGGTGCAACGTGGTGGTGGCACCGGCCCACGAAAGCTCAGAGGGCGAAGGTCCTCAGCTTGCAGCGGCAGGCCTTGGTAAGGGTGACCATGGCGTACCGGACTGTCAGTTCCGACGCGCTTCAGGTGCTGGCGGGGATACCTCCTGCGGACCTCCTGCTGGACGCATGGGTTCACGGGCGCCGCCTGGTTCAGGGAAACTTGGACTGTGTACGGTGCCGTGAAGATTTGGCAGAGCGCCTCGGTCTCTTGGCCGAGGAGAGGGGGGCCGCATGGGGCCTCCGCCTCCTTGACGACCTAGTCGTTGAGGCTTGGCAGGCGCGTTGGACTTACAGTTCAACGGGTAGGCGTACATTCGGGTTCGTGCCCGACGTTCGGACGAGACTGGCAGCGGCCAAGTGGTTCACCCTTGAGCACGCTGCCATGCAAATCCTGACTGGACACGGCTCGTTTAACGCCAAGTTGTGGTTCTTCCGGCGGCGGGACTCTCCAACATGCCCTTGTGGTGTCGAGGAGGAGACCGCCGACCATGTGCTTCGTCGCTGCAGCCTCCACGGGGATCTGCGGCGGGCGACATGGGGGAGTGGAGGCCCACCGGAAGACTCGGCTCTTGTCCGAGACCGGCGGGTGTATGGCCGCCTCCTGGCCTTCTCCCGCTCCTGGCTGGAGCGAAGAGGGCTGGGACCGGCCATGCTTGAGTAGGGTTCCCTACTCGGGCAACCCGGGCAGGGTTCTCTTCCCTGTCCGGTTTCGGTCCATGGCGGAAGCCAGCATCCTCAGCTCAAAAAACCCACCTCCGCGTGGTCTCTCTCGGGCGCGGCTGGCTGGCCAGCAGCCGTGGCTAACGGGTTGAGCTGAGCGATGGGACCGACTCTGTTGCGGTATCCGGGCCAAAGATGGGGTACAGGCCAGGTAAAGGCCTGCAAAAAGGTCTAGGTACTGGCCACATCTTAAGGAGTTCCGCAGAGAGAGAGGGAGGGGGCAGGTCGACCCCTGGCAAACAATCACCCTGTCCCACTCCTTGTGTAGTTATGGCAATATGGCACTTATTTTGAAACTCCACCCCTCTCATCCACTATGGGAGCTTATTTGATGGCTATTATCAGCTGGTCTTTATCGGCAGTGATGAGCAATCCAGTTCTTTTATAAGGGTGTTCAAAAAATGGATGTCAATATTTTGCCCTGTGAATGTACGTCCAAAATGCGTCAAAATTATCCGTATTAACCATAGTCCGATTCCTAATAGTTTCCGAGATATTAAGGAAATAAGCACTTTTGTAATGGGCCTCGTTTTTACGGATAAAATCGTTCATAGCTTGGCAACCAGAGCTCTCACGTAAAATTAAGTGGCACCATTGGAAAGGACAGACTTTTTTCCATTAGACTTCGTGTTGTTCAATTCAATTTTGTTCGTACGCGCTGAGGATATCAGCTGCGAACTCAAAATTATGTTCAAGTTCATCATCGTTGCCCATAATTTGAAGTCAGATTTCCGCTCAACAGGTGCTTTCCGAGATGAAATTTTTTGAGAAAAGTTGGCGCACGGTGCCATCGTTAAAGTGACATGTTCATCCCCACCCTTCACCCACAATTTTTCCAGAGTTTCTCTATTCATAATATAAAAAACGCTACATGCATCCTCATGTAGTCATTACATTAATGACCAGAGTAGCTCCTAATAACTGTAACTCTCATGTTTTATCATGCTTGTTCTTTGTGATAGGCGGATCATTTCTCTAGATAATAATTTCTAGAAAAATTTGGAAGTTCTGAAAAAATGAATTTTTAAATTTCCACTTTTCGGTGATCCGGTAGGATTTTCCGAAAGTAAACCCCTAGAAAAACAATAATAAATTCATTACAAATTCTAAAATTAAGTTATCCATAGAAGTTTTCGTACATAAAAGGGATTAAGTAATTTTTAATTTAAAGAAAAAATTCGAATTGCCTCCCTTGTTGGCGGATACAAAGTTGCGCGCGTCTTTCCAACGACCGGTGGACCTTATCGAGCAATTCATCACGGATACTGTTGCACGTGTTGATTATTTTTTGTCTTAAAGTCTCGATGTCTGGAATAGGATCTGCGTAGACTATAGTTTTGATGTGTCCCCATGTTTTGATGTAGTCATTAATGTAATGACTACATGAGGATGCATGTAGCGTTTTTTATAGTATGAATAGAGAAACTCTGGAAAAATTGTGGGTGAAGGGTGGGTATGAACATGTCACTTTAACGATGGTACCGTGCGCCAACTTTTCTCAAAAAATGTTATCTCGGAAAGCACCTGTTGAGCAGAAATCTGACTTCAAATTATGGGCAACGATGATGAACTTGAACATCATTTTGAGTTCGCAGCTGATTTCCTCAGCGCGTACGGACAAAATTGAATTGAACAACACGAAGTCTAATGGAAAAAAGTCTGTCCTTTCCAATGGTGCCCCTTAATTTGACGTGAGAGCTCTGGTTGCCAAGCTACGAACGATTTTATCCGTAAAAACGAGGCCCATTACAAAAGTGCTTATTTCCTTAATATCTCGGGAACAATTAGGAATCGGACTATGGTTAATACGGATAATTTTGACGCATTTTGGACGTATATTCATAGGGCAAAATATTGACATCCATTTTTTGAACACCCTGTATATCGTTGGTTGCAATAACTACACAACAGGGTGATTGTTTATCAGGGGACGACCAGGCTCCTCCAGTCCTCAGTGATCAATCTAGGTTTATATATCTTTGTTCAAAACAATTTTAATCTGATCGCGAACAGACGGTTTCATAATTGAAATATCTGTTATTTTAAAAAAAACGGCTTCAAATCAGTCGTTTTAATTAGTGAGTCATCTGGTTTTGGTCGAAATAGCCAAATACTCAGCTTGAGTGACGACTATGAATATGGGCCTACGAATCGTTTAAAAAGGGTTTAATATTCTCATTGGTTGTACTAAGTAGTACTTTGTAAAACTGTGGTACATAATTGATTGATTATTTTAAACCCATGGTTCTGGTTTGACTTGGAAATAGGATGATAGGTTTTAAAGCTTCTCTATAAAAGCCAAACGCTTATAAAATTCCGACCCTCGGGCTTTACTTGACAGTGCAGCAACTTGTCTCGCCAATTATTCTATTCTTTTTGAACTCATTCCGTTCTTTTTTTTTTTTTTTTCAAACACACATTGCTGTCAAGTGGGAGGCAACTAGGCAAGAGTCGCCCACGTTTAATGTTAACAATAATAAAGCAGCAGAAGAAGTAAAGGATAACACCACGTGTGAGGGAGGGGAAAGAACAGGTAAAGTCGCATGCGCCAACAGCATGGGCAGGTGAAGCAGAGGGTGACTATAGATCCAAATCCATTTGGAGCCCGGGCTTGCTGTCGTCAAGTTTTCCCTCAATTTTTTTCTCAGCTCATAAAACGCCCTTCCCCCTTTTAACACACGTAAGTTTATCAAATAAAACAAGAAAAAGAAAAAAAACACACACGTACAATTCTGGTGAAAGACATAGTGGCACAATGCACCTTTTTTATTTAACTTAAAAGTTTTTATTTAAAAATTATTCGTTCGAATAAGGTCCTGTGGGGAAGGGGGGAAGCTCAAAGGGTCACATTGAGTAAGGTAAGTGTGTGGCTTTCTTCTACTCTAGCCGCCACACTTGCCTGACTTAACCATTTTGTACTCAACAGGTTCTTAGCTGCACTTTTTTGCTTTTAAAATTTGTACTTCACACGCGCTAATCAAAAATTTCAGCCTCTGCATCTGCATTTAGGCAAACGCTTCAGTAATTCGCACCTTTTTAAATAAGTAAATTTAAACAAGGAAATACTTCTTCGAGTTAAGCGTTTAATCGACAGAATAATGTGAAATGCTTCTTGGAAGAGGATTGAAAAATACTGCTACCTGTTGTTTTATCGTCGGATCGAATGTAATACATTAACCATTGCTTTCGTTGCAAGAAGTCACGTTATTTTGGAGTTTCCGTGACTTTAGTTGGCTTAGGTCTTTGATAATTTTTTTTTTTTTTTTCGTAGATTGAATAACTTTTCTTGAGCAACTAAAACAAAGACATTCACTAGAGAAGGGTGGTTATAGTCAGTCCATGACTTACACGACGAGTGTTGCTTGTCGTAGTCTAACTTCTGAGCCATTTTTACTTTTTAGCTAACGAGTTTTACACAGGCAAAGGACTTTCACTTTTTATTCTTTTCTTGTTTTTTGTTATGGAACAAGAGGGATTTTACGCTGAATTCGCTCAGTAACTCATACATAAATAATGTAGCATTCTTTTGAGCCTTATCCCGTGAGCGGAAATCGATGAGAATATTTACCTGTAATACTAAGTAGTGTCCTGAATGCTAAAAAGGATGTTCAACCTTTCCGGAGGGGGTGGGTTTAGCGGTGGAAAAACTCCTTCGAATATCAGATTTTCTGTAGAAAATGAACCCTGTGGTTTAATTCTAGATTTTGGTTGTAGAGCCTGAGGAGGAAAATAAAATAGACTTTGTGGGCTGTTTGAGGCGCCGACCGAATAGTAATTGCAATGCTTGAAATTCAAAACAACTAAAAGCTACTGTAGGGAAGCATTATGATTGTATCTAGTTGTTTTTTATATTTTAAAAGTGATTTTCGTGTATCAAGTAATGGAAACACGCCGAACTCAACGTAACCCCAAGATATTAATGCCTTGCTTGCACTGTTTTAATTACTTTTCATTTGCTCATTTCTCTCATTCTCTCTCACTCTCTCTCTCTCGTTTGAATCCTCTTTGAGCTTCGACTCTTCTATATATCTGGTGGGAGAGGGCAACCTGTTTATATCTCGTTTCTTGGTTTCTTCTTGCAATGAAATTTTATTTGCTAAACGGGGAGGAAAGTGTTCTCTTTTACTCGCAGCCTCGGAATCAGCAATGCATCCATTTGCAATTTTTTAGAGATAAAAAAAAGGTGGGAGCAGTGTGGAGGGGGTTTATACTGTAAATACTAGGTGGTGATTCCTATGAAGCGTCAGACGCGCGCGTAAGTAGCTATTGGAGTGAGAGCACATGAAAAAAGATTGCGTGGTCTCGTTCCAATGGCTGCTGACGCTTCATAGGAATCAGACTTTAATAGCTAATTCCACACAACTAGCACAATTAGGTGTGTTCCAGCAACGTGTTTGGAAAATGTTCGAAGTCGAGTTGCCATGAAGCCAGCCGATAAAATTTTAGATGATTACATTTTATTTGCTGGTCGTATGGCAACTTGGCCCCAAACATGTTCCAAACACCTTGCTGAAACGTACCAAATATATTGTGCAAACAAATGAAAAATAAAATAAAAATGTCAACAAATGAGTACCTAAATTTATTGCACAATTATATTGTGCGTGTATTGGACACGTTAATACTTTGCCCTGGGGCCGAGCATTTCCACTCGGATGATATAAAACAAAGGTGACAGGTGGAAACGCTCGGCTCGAGACTTGCATTTTTTCAAATTTGCCACATTGAAGTTACAGAATCAACCCCCCTCCCTCACTATTCTCTGATGAACAGATAGATTCTTTGGGACATTTTATTACGGCGAGAGTGAACAAATCGATCTATCGACATGATGCAACCCGTACGGAGTCCAAAGATCAGGGAAGTATTTGATTTTGGAAGAATTTGAATGGGCTGGATTTTCTCTTCAGGGCGGGAAAGCACAAGGCATTTATGAATCATCATTGGCAGGAAGTCATTTTCTGTCGATTCGCCAATTATTGGTATCCCAGTTTCGTTATGGTCTGGTGCATATCGAACCATATTATGGAAGGACTTCTATAAAGGTTTTTCATCGACTTTCACCTCGTTAAAGAAAACCGAAATGGGACTAGATTTGGCTATGCTCTCAGTAGATCCGTGTACTGTTTTAGATTTTGTTTTTGTTTTACACCGTCAAATAATTTTCAATAACTATTTTATACTTCACGACATTCAACGTAGCTCCCGTATCCAACTAACATCCAACCTAACATTATTAACGAAGAACGCTTGGGTAAGGGCTAAATGAACTGAATGGTAGGCTCGATACTTGTACTTGTTTTATTTCTTCTCTATCCTGCCATCTAGACAAGTTATCAAAATTGTTTTGATATTTTGCATTATCTTCATCTTCTCAACTGAGCGTGTGTTTTTTGTTTTTTTTTTAACCAACTTAACTTCACTTCATCTGACATTGAGTAGCAACCATTTACCCTTCTAACCGATCACGATCTGGGTCACTGCGTCAGTAATGCTTGCAGTGAAGTTAAGTACCTGCTTCATTTACAACCGGGTTATAAAGTGTTCTTTATTAGTTCTGAAATCTCCACATAAATAGGACGGTTACGCGTTGATCTTTGTCACAACTTTGCTTTGCCTGTTCTTTTTGTTCCACGTAGAAGGGAAGAAATTATTGAACTTACGACAGCCGCTTTTAACAATTTTATTAACAAATGAGCATTTCGGGTACCCCTCTTCAGCACCATCCGCCTTCACGGCAAAACTTGCGGAGGCTGTTGAAAGTTGAATAGTTTTAGTTCAATTTTTTTTTCTTTTTAAGTTGAAACATTCTTATTGTTTATTATGAACTTTTGCCGACTATTTTCGGGGTGTGCAACACAATATCAAGGCATCCGCATCACATATTGCATCAGAGATCAGGTATAAAGTTAAGTTTGGCTTTTATCAGCCAACTGTAGGGAGGGAGGGCGCAGCGAGCAATATTTCGATTACAAATGCATTTACACATATGCACATCCAGGGTTGCCAAATGATATTTTTGCTTTTCCGGTCAAGCCAAGCACGCTATACCGTCAGAATCCAGTCAAAATTAGGGGTGGGCCCGGGGCGGGACGAGAAACGGAAAAATACCGTCCCATCCATCATGTTCATGAGAAGAGTCCCGTTCCGTTTCCCGTACCACCGCGGTAATTCCCCTGCCGCGCCCACGCCCGTCCCGCGTCCCATCTCACGCGGGCGCGGCACGTCCCGCGGGACATCGAATCCATATTAGATGAGAAGAGCTAAATGATTGTGTTTAATTTATTTGAAAGTCGATTTGTTAGGTTAGATTCAGAACTGGCAAAATAGGGCTATAGGTAAAATGTACTATAGTCTGTCCGGGATACCGACAACGGGGCGAAAAAAGGTAATTCTCTTCGACTGTTATCTTTTCTCGCGTCGCTACCTCTACACAAGTCCGAAAACAATCATCACACTCTTATCATTAAAAAAAAATCGCCTAATGGTTGGTCTGCGAACAGCAATAGTGATGTGCTATATTTCATTCTCAACTAATTTGTGTTGTAGTGTTGGCCACACAACTGACGTCACTTTCATATATTTAATTACCTTTATTTTGGTAATTCAGTTCACGAATGATCTTCCGTATTTGAAAATTCCTTTACAGAACATCGGTGTGTCAGCATAACTCAATAAGACTCAATCTCCTATCGAATGCGTGTTTTGTTTCTGGAATAATTCATATTGTAAGTGCCTCAATCGTATAACAACCTATCTAATGAAGGATTTAAGGTACTTCGTCGCGCAATATTCTTCTAGCTTCCTCACGGAACTTACACGGGTTTGTAAAACCAAAGAATATTAAGCTAAAACATGGCAGGAGTTGAAAAATGCGATGGTTTATAAAAATGAGTCATCTGTTTCAAAGCGCTTAAAGGAGATGTAAAGGTTAAGGTTGGTTTCTGAATACGGTCCTGAGTCTCATTGAGTTATGTTGTCACACCGATGTTCTGTAAAGGAATTTTCAAGTACGGAGGATCATTCGTCAACTGAATTACCAAAGTAAAGGTAAATAAATGGATAAAAGTGACGTCAGTTGTGTGGCCAACATTACAACACAAATTAGCCGAGCATGAAATATAGTACATCACTATTGCTGTTCGCAGACCAACTATTAGGAGAATTTGTTTTTAGTGATGAGATTGTGATGATGGTTTTCGGACTTGTGTAGAGGTTCTCAAGTGGAGGCGAATTTATCGGAAATTATGCGAACGTTATTTTTGCATTTCGGCGTCTAGGCGCTAACGCTAGTAGTTTCCTAGATATTGGTGAAAACCCGAAAATGGTCGCACATTTCGCCCTCTCCAGAGTCACGCTCCACTCGAAAACTCGGGGACTTTTGGTGAGGTGACCCCTTATCTTCATCTTCTCAACTGAGCGTGTGTTTTTTGTTTTTTTTTAACCAACTTAACTTCACTTCATCTGACATTGAGTAGCAACCATTTACCCTTCTAACCGATCACGATCTGGGTCACTGCGTCAGTAATGCTTGCAGTGAAGTTAAGTACCTGCTTCATTTACAACCGGGTTATAAAGTGTTCTTTATTACCCCAGGCCACCTGCGAACACATTCCCAAAGAGAAAAATTCTTTACGAATTACTGCAGTCTAGAATACGTTCCTTGACTGGACTAAAAAGTTTCCTTATGCCAGTTTTTTCGACAAAAAACGTCGTATTGCGAAAGATGTTTACTTCTACACCCGCCGTAACTCTCGAACCGTTCACTCTAGTAAGATAATCTTAGGGAACATTTTTGTGGGCAATTTGATGAAGATTATTTTTGTAAATGCTCATTTTCACGCTAAACTTCACAGATTTCGAAATATTTGAGAAATACTGGAACAAAATAAGAATTTGATAACTTATTACCCCCTCCCACCCAAACCCATAGCTCCAAATGGGAACTTTTTACCAATCAATATGTGGGTTGTGAGGAACAATTTTTGTCGTTGAAGGTAAACTTTCACTTTGGATGTTGGGTTTAGGTCTAATTGCACCGTACTATAGGGCATATCGATCGCGGGGGAACAAAACAATCGAATATGTGTTGATAATTGCACGGAAGGGGCAAGGGAATTCATCATTCTCTTCCCTTGTACTAAGCTCTTGGGTTGGGCTCTCAGATTCTTGGAAACTGCGGTTGGACAAGCCCCCGCTCATAAACGTTCAGACAAAGCGCTAAATATAAGTGTATTGCGAAAAAGTGTTCGTTTTTGGCTAATAAAAAAGTGCAAATTCACGGCTGAAATGGAAAAAAAGCGCAAACTCACGGCTGAAATGAAGAAAAAGTGCTAATTAGTGGCTAAAATTAAGAAAAGCTACCGTTCGTAGCTATTGAAAAAAACGCCTATCCGTGGTTTCGGGAGGCAACTTCATGGTTAAAATTGAGGAAAAGCGCTACCTAAATTTCGGTTGATTGTGGGGGGGGGCGATAATTCACTGTTAACAATTCAGAAAAAGTGCTAATTCCTAATCCACGGCTAATATTGAGAAAACGCCAGAATTCGCGGTTTCCGAATACACATTGGTGTCCACATTTACAGATAAAATGCCATGATTTAATGCCGTAGTGCGTAAAAATTATATTTATTATTCATTTGGAGACCAAGCGGACTCATTGAGATTTCTGCCCACGGCCTACGGTTAGAATTATTTGATTTTAGGGGTTTTCTTCATAAAAATAAAAAAATAAATAAATATTAAATAATAAACAAAGGAAGAAAACGAAATGGTGGTGGGGGTGGATGTGGTTGAGGGGGCAAGGGCTTATCTGGTAACCATCTTGGGGGGAGGGGGTAATCGAAACCCCACCCCACCCCTCGGTACACCCTCACCGTTTAGAGCGATGTTTTAGATCGATTTACCAGCTCGGGTATTCCTGCTGCTACCCCCTCCTAGATTCGCCTATGGGGAAGGGGATTAAGGCACAGGCGGGTTATGTCAGGTCCACAGCTTTCTTTTAGCTTTTTGTGTTTTTTTTTCTTCCCTTATCTACTCCACTCTCGGTCTAGGTAAGATACCAGGGAGGGGCCGTATTCCGGAGCCGTGTGAAAATGCCGCAAAAATCGGTTGCTGTGGACCACCATAGCAACCGTTTTTTGCGGCATTTTCACACGGCTTCGGAATACGGCCCCTGGAGTCTTGGTCTCGGTCTTGCCCTCTTAAAAGTAGGTCTCGGTATCGGTGAATCACTACTTAGCACGAGCGAAACTCCGAAATTTGGCGTATTAAATGAGTTAAAAGCCCGCAATTTTGGTTTTTAAATCCTTCAAATTGTGACTTGAATGGAGATGTGGTCTTTGGGCGGGACAAGCTTCAAACTTTGACTCTGAATCACGAGAGTAGGGCTTAGGGCCAAACGCCGAAGCCAAGTTGAATTTTTTAGAAGAGTCAAACCCACGAAATTAGATTTCTGTTCGAGCCCGATTCACAAACTTCAATTACTATAAGGTTCAATTCCGCGAAACGACTTTTCAAGGAACGAAATCCACCAAATTGGGTTTTAAACGAGCCGTTTCTGAAAACGGAAATTTTATGCTAAAAAATCAGCAATTTCTTGATCAAATAATCCGAATCCGAGGGGGTGGGTCCTTTTTTTTATGAGTGTGATTGAACACGAAATTCGAAACCCAGCGCGTATTTTGCCACGAGCTGGCTACGCCCATTTTCACGGGTAAAATTGAGAAAAAACGCGGATAGGAACTTCTTTGTGCGCTCCTTCCTTGACAAAAACTCTGGATCCGCGCCTGACTCCAATATTCAATGAAATGCTGCTCAAGCACGGTGGACCGGTTGTTTATTGATTCTTATCTTCTTATTTTCAACCTCTGCCCTGAAGTTGTATTTCTATACGCAACATCGTAATATTGAGTTCTTTCTCATTTGCAAAAACTCGTTAGAACCCTTTTCGCTATTGTTCAAAAATGATAAAAATGAAAATATAAATCATTCAGCGATTCCGAAATTCCGCTAAAAAAAAATCCGTCAGACGTATTTTCCCCCGTCAACCACTTCGTCAGATCTGACGGGAAATTTTTCGAATTGGCAACGCTGAATCTAATTGAAGATCGCGTCATGTAAACATAATAATAGGAAGGTATTTGATAGGCCCAAGGTTTATTACTAATTATTTATTTATTAAAAACAGGGAGAGGATTGTTCAGAAGAAACTATACCTACCAGCACGACATATAGGACCTATTGTGGTGCCTACTCTGTGAATTGTTTCAGACACACGTGCACCGTAGAGTAGCATTCTCATTTTTCAAGAAAAAGTGCACCATGTGGCTTCAAGCGTGCCATTTGTTTTTATGGCACGCGTTTAAGAAAATGAGAGAGGGGTGTAAGAAGAGATATCTCATTAGTTTTTTTATGGATGTAGACAAACCTTGAAATTCGAGGGAAAAAAAATATTTTATCTCCGAAGAGTAAGCTTACCTGAAGTCTAAAATCCCCTAAAGGCCTTTAGATCACAGGAATAAGTGAATTGTACGATCAGGGTAAGGCGGAAAGGTAAGCGGGTTAAAATTATCAGTCTTTTTGATAAAAAGGAATACTACCTAAACTGAAGGGCTCCCTAAAAGAAAATATATGGATGGTAAAGGGGAGAAAATTGCTTTCAACCCCTTTACCATCTATAATCCCCATCTACCTTCTATAGTTTTTTTCCCTCTTATTCAGGATCCCTTCCCTTCTTTTGCAAGAAAAGTTTCAATAAAGAAAGCTTGCAACACTTGAGCTTTTCCAGCTTTTTGTAAAGGCACCTTTGTTACTCCCACAAGGAAGACAGAATGTTAATCCAAGGGCTGTTCTCCTTGGGACTACGTACAGTATTATAGGCAGTAATCCATGTTAATCCAAGGGTTGTTCTCCTTGGGACTACGTACAGTATTATAGGCAGTTGAAGGCAGTAAAAGTCAGCGAATAAAGGAAATGTTGAATCTAATCTACCACCACTTTGAACTTTTACATTAAATGTTCACCAATGTATTTTTTGTCTTTTCAGATTTCCAAGATGTTATCAGTGGCACTGCTACTGTCCATAGGGATACAAGCGTCATTCGGCTGGGGTGGCCTATTCAATCGGTTTAGTCCAGAAATGCTTTCCAATATGGGCTACGGCGGCAGAGGGTCTTCCTTTCGGGTTCAACCTTTCCTCCAGGTGAGCAGTGGGAATTTATCTATCATATTTCCCAGGGGGAAACTCGTCGACATTTTTTTCATCGCCTATCGCACAAAACTGAATGAATGAAGTTACAGAATATTCGCAGATATGTTTGGGAATTTTATTCCCATACGAGCTTCATTTTTTCATCTTCCTTTCAGCCTGAGGGCATAGCGCTACTGCAATCAAAGCTTTGAAATACTGGTACCTATGTAGTGGGTAAAAAGCAAAAATTCTCATCGGAATGTAAATCCAGTTTGCCCTTCTTGAAAAAACATGTGCCTGCTGACAGACGGTTTCTTTGGTTAGATCGTCAGCACTTAAGCTAACAGATCCTGATTTATGTACCTTTTAACTACTAATGCTTATATAGTCTTCATAAAAAAAAGCCAATTTTAAAAACTCGATTACCTACTTTTCTCACCTACTACTAAAAGCTCCATTATATTTATTTTTTTGTTATTTGTACATTCATTCTTCGAAAATACCGTAAGGAAAGGAATAGATATAAGAGGACACATTGCGATCGTTTTCTCAAGGTCCGAAATTCCTTAGTCCCTGAAGTCATAAACTCCTCTTGCTTTTTACAACCTATTTTTAGAAACAAGTAAAAAATTTGAAGTAGAAAATAAACAAAAAATCAAGAAACAGAGAATTAATGGAATCTGATCGTATAAGACAGAATGTTAATCCAAGGGCTGTTCTCCTTGGGACTACGTACAGTATTATAGGCAGTAATCCATGTTAATCCAAGGGCTGTTCTCCTTGGGACTACGTACAGTATTATAGGCAGTTGAAGGCAGTAAAAGTCAGCGAATAAAGGAAATGTTGAATCTAATCTACCACCACTTTGAACTTTTACATTAAATGTTCACCAATGTATTTTTTGTCTTTTCAGATTTCCAAGATGTTATCAGTGGCACTGCTACTGTCCATAGGGATACAAGCGTCATTCGGCTGGGGTGGCCTATTCAATCGGTTTAGCTACCCATACGAGCTTCATTTTTTCATCTTCCTTTCAGCCTGAGGGCATAGCGCTACTGCAATCAAAGCTTTGAAATACTGGTACCTATGTAGTGGGTAAAAAGCAAAAATTCTCATCGGAATGTAAATCCAGTTTGCCCTTCTTGAAAAAACATGTGCCTGCTGACAGACGGTTTCTTTGGTTAGATCGTCAGCACTTAAGCTAACAGATCCTGATTTATGTACCTTTTAACTACTAATGCTTATATAGTCTTCATAAAAAAAAGCCAATTTTAAAAACTCGATTACCTACTTTTCTCACCCTACTACTAAAAGCTCCATTATATTTATTTTTTTGTTATTTGTACATTCATTCTTCGAAAATACCGTAAGGAAAGGAATAGATATAAGAGGACACATTGCGATCGTTTTCTCAAGGTCCGAAATTCCTTAGTCCCTGAAGTCATAAACTCCTCTTGCTTTTACAACCTATTTTAGAAACAAGTAAAAAATTTGAAGTAGAAAATAAACAAAAAATCAAGAAACAGAGAATTAATGGAATCTGATCGTATAAGACAGAATGTTAATCCAAGGGCTGTTCTCCTTGGGACTACGTACAGTATTATAGGCAGTTGAAGGCAGTAAAAGTCAGCGAATAAAGGAAATGTTGAATCTAATCTACCACCACTTTGAACTTTTACATTAAATGTTCACCAATGTATTTTTTGTCTTTTCAGATTTCCAAGATGTTATCAGTGGCACTGCTACTGTCCATAGGGATACAAGCGTCATTCGGCTGGGGTGGCCTATTCAATCGGTTTAGTCCAGAAATGCTTTCCAATATGGGCTACGGCGGCAGAGGGTCTTCCTTTCGAGTTCAACCTTTCCTCCAGGTGAGCAGTGGGAATTTATCTATCATATTTCCCAGGGGGAAACTCGTCGACATTTTTTTCATCGCCTATCGCACAAAACTGAATGAATGAAGTTACAGAATATTCGCAGATATGTTTGGGAATTTTATTCCCATACGAGCTTCATTTTTTCATCTTCCTTTCAGCCTGAGGGCATAGCGCTACTGCAATCAAAGCTTTGAAATACTGGTACCTATGTAGTGGGTAAAAAGCAAAAATTCTCATCGGAATGTAAATCCAGTTTGCCCTTCTTGAAAAAACATGTGCCTGCTGACAGACGGTTTCTTTGGTTAGATCGTCAGCACTTAAGCTAACAGATCCTGATTTATGTACCTTTTAACTACTAATGCTTATATAGTCTTCATAAAAAAAAGCCAATTTTAAAAACTCGATTACCTACTTTTCTCACCTACTACTAAAAGCTCCATTATATTTATTTTTTTGTTATTTGTACATTCATTCTTCGAAAATACCGTAAGGAAAGGAATAGATATAAGAGGACACATTGCGATCGTTTTCTCAAGGTCCGAAATTCCTTAGTCCCTGAAGTCATAAACTCCTCTTGCTTTTTACAACCTATTTTTAGAAACAAGTAAAAAATTTGAAGTACAAAATAAACAAAAAATCAAGAAACAGAGAATTAATGGAATCTGATCGTATAAGACAGAATGTTAATCCAAGGGTTGTTCTCCTTGGGACTACGTACAGTATTATAGGCAGTTGAAGGCAGTAAAAGTCAGCGAATAAAGGAAATGTTGAATCTAATCTACCACCACTTTGAACTTTTACATTAAATGTTCACCAATGTATTTTTTGTCTTTTCAGATTTCCAAGATGTTATCAGTGGCACTGCTACTGTCCATAGGGATACAAGCGTCATTCGGCTGGGGTGGCCTATTCAATCGGTTTAGTCCAGAAATGCTTTCCAATATGGGCTACGGCGGCAGAGGGTCTTCCTTTCGAGTTCAACCTTTCCTCCAGGTGAGCAGTGGGAATTTATCTATCATATTTCCCAGGGGGAAACTCGTCGACATTTTTTCATCGCCTATCGCACAAAACTGAATGAATGAAGTTACAGAATATTCGCAGATATGTTTGGGAATTTTATTCCCATACGAGCTTCATTTTTTCATCTTCCTTTCAGCCTGAGGGCATAGCGCTACTGCAATCAAAGCTTTGAAATACTGGTACCTATGTAGTGGGTAAAAAGCAAAAATTCTCATCGGAATGTAAATCCAGTTTGCCCTTCTTGAAAAAACATGTGCCTGCTGACAGACGGTTTCTTTGGTTAGATCGTCAGCACTTAAGCTAACAGATCCTGATTTATATACCTTTTAACTACTAATGCTGATATAGTCTTCATAAAAAAAAGCTAATTTAAAAACTCGATTACCTACTTTTCTCACCTACTACTAAAAGCTCCATTATATTTATTTTTTTGTTATTTGTACATTCATTCTTCGAAAATACCGTAAGGAAAGGAATATATATAAGAGGACACATTGCGATCATTTTCTCAAGGTCCGAAATTCCTTAGTCCCTGAAGTCATAAATTCCTCTTGCTTTTACAACCTATTTTTAGAAACAAGTAAAAAATTTGAAGTACAAAATAAACAAAAAATCAAGAAACAGAGAATTAATGGAATCTGATCGTATAAGACAGAATGTTCAAGTTTTAAAAGGAAAATATGCACAACCGGCGTGGCAGGATCCCGCGGGCTGTGTGTTGTAGAAGAATAAAGGGTTCGCTATATAGGTGAACTCTCAATTTACGAAATGCTAAAAACAGAAACGCTATAAATAATTTTTTTGAAGTCCACAATTAAAGATAATTGGTTGTCTTTCTTTGGTATTGCCATTCCTGCCCATAAATGAGGAAGTAACGTGCACCTTAAAACCGTTAAGTTATTGGGTACCAAAGGCTGGTTAGTGTCGAAAAAAGACTGGAAAAACAATAATATAAACAGTAATTGTGCTTTAATTAACTGGTATATTAGTTTCAACCCTAGGAAGCTTACCATCCGTCACAAAGTTGGAAACAAAACGTTAGGTCTCCCCCAGGAAGGTGGAAACCCCGCGAAGTATGATTTTCTGAGAATCAAATCACCGATTTTTTTTTTTTTAAGCGAATTTTAAAAATTTTGATTGGGGGTGATGGTGTGTGGACTGTGTAGTAAAAGAAAAAAACTCCGTTCTCAAAGGCTTTTAGTTAATCATTAAGGCCCGATTTCACCAACTTCTTAAACCATGATCAACAACTAATCACGATTTCACTGTAAAAACTTATATCAGAATTCATTTGGGTCGTTATTAGCAACTAATCACGATTTCACTGTAAAAACTCATATCAGAATTCATTTGGGTCGTTATTAGCAACTAATCACGATTTCACTGTAAAAACTCATATCAGAATTCATTTGGGTCGTTATTAGCAACTAATCACGATTTCACTGTAAAAACTCATATCAGAATTCATTTGGGTCGTTATTAGCAACTAATCACGATTTCACTGTAAAAACTCATATCAGAATTCATTTGGGTCGTTATTAGCAACTAATCACGATTTCACTGTAAAAACTCATATCAGAATTCATTTGGGTCGTTATTAGCAACTAATCACGATCAACTTTAAACGAGATCAATTTTGTTGGTGAAAATGGGCCTAACTTTTTATTATTAAAGCCCCGTACAAATGTACACACGATGAAGTGTGATGTTGATTCTTCTAAAGAATCAAGACCTGACATGACGTCATCGACGAAGAAATCCCTAGTAAGGAATTTTGTTGCTTCGGGATATCAGTGGTGGACAGCTAATTTTTCCAGGTCTTGATTGCTGCTAAGTAAGACGCACTAGTAGTTCCATACGTGACGGTTTTTACCCTGGAAACCTCGAGTCGTTCCTTCGGATCATAGCGCCAAATGGTTTGTTGAAGACTGGTTTGTTTTTGATCAATTTTGATTTGCCTGTATATTTTTTCAATGTCGGTGGTAGAAGCGAATTTATGAATGAGGAAGTTTTACATTTTTCAAAAGTATTTTTTTCTGGTCGAACGCATAGATATATGAATATTAAAACGTGCAAAAAAATTAAATCGTGCTAGAAACATTTTTTTTAAATTTTAAAAGTCTTTATTTTTTCCCCTTGAGTCTTATAAATATGTCCCGGGTCAATAAAATAAACTGAAGATAATGGATAATTGCAACCGAGCCGCCTTCAGGGTGGTGAAGTGGGGAGCAGCATTGATGACGTAGTTTGCGGGCGAGGGGGCCGGGGGAGCAGCCCGTAACTGCAAACGTCAATTAAAAATTAATGGATGGAGTTTTTGACGAACTAATACATTTTCCCCAAATTCTCGACCTGTGAAACTTCCTCATTCTGAAACTAGTAATGATTGAAAACAAATAATTCTGAATTTGAGTGCCAACATCTGGGAAGTTGAATTTATTGAATGACCGGAAGGAAATAAAAGATAAATAAAGTTCCGACAGCAGCCTGTCGGGAAAAGTGCATTTCATTCATGCGACAATCGAGTCAAACCTCATAAGTTAGAACGATATCAATCAACTATGAATCACATTTAGGCCGTGGTATAGAAAGTCAAAATCATAAAATCGTGTTTCTTTTTACCGCAGGCCCCTTTTTTTGGCACCAACTGAGGGGGAACAAAATGATGAAAATGAAACAGAGAATTAATGGAATCTGATCGTATAAGACAGAATGTTCAAGTTTTAAAAGGAAAATATGCACAACCGGCGTGGCAGGATCCCGCGGGCTGTGTGTTGTAGAAGAATAAAGGGTTCGCTATATAGGTGAACTCTCAATTTACGAAATGCTAAAAACAGAAACGCTATAAATAATTTTTTTGAAGTCCACAATTAAAGATAATTGGTTGTCTTTCTTTGGTATTGCCATTCCTGCCCATAAATGAGGAAGTAACGTGCACCTTAAAACCGTTAAGTTATTGGGTACCAAAGGCTGGTTAGTGTCGAAAAAAGACTGGAAAAACAATGATATAAACAGTAATTGTGCTTTAATTAACTGGTATATTAGTTTCAACCCTAGGAAGCTTACCATCCGTCACAAAGTTGGAAACAAAACGTTAGGTCTCCCCCAGGAAGGTGGAAACCCCGCGAAGTATGATTTTCTGAGAATCAAATCACCGATTTTTTTTTTTTTAAGCGAATTTTTAAAAATTTTGATTGGGGGTGATGGTGTGTGGACTGTGTAGTAAAAGAAAAAAACTCCGTTCTCAAAGACTTTTAGTTAATCATTAAGGCCCGATTTCACCAACTTCTTAAACCATGATCAACAACTAATCACGATTTCACTGTAAAAACTCATATCAGAATTCATTTGGGTCGTTATTAGCAACTAATCACGATCAACTTTAAACGAGATCAATTTTGTTGGTGAAAATGGGCCTAACTTTTTATTATTAAAGCCCCGTACAAATGTACACACGATGAAGTGTGATGTTGATTCTTCTAAAGAATCAAGACCTGACATGACGTCATCGACGAAGAAATCCCTAGTAAGGAATTTTGTTGCTTCGGGATATCAGTGGTGGACAGCTAATTTTTCCAGGTCTTGATTGCTGCTAAGTAAGACGCACTAGTAGTTCCATACGTGACGGTTTTTACCCTGGAAACCTCGAGTCGTTCCTTCGGATCATAGCGCCAAATGGTTTGTTGAAGACTGGTTTGTTTTTGATCAATTTTGATTTGCCTGTATATTTTTTCAATGTCGGTGGTAGAAGCGAATTTATGAATGAGGAAGTTTTACATTTTTCAAAAGTATTTTTTTCTGGTCGAACGCATAGATATATGAATATTAAAACGTGCAAAAAAATTAAATCGTGCTAGAAACATTTTTTTTAAATTAATACAAATAGGAAATTTGGGTTCCCACGTGACGCCACGAATGCGTGCTCTGTCCTTGTCTTACTATATTTTGTGTCACTCGACATGAGGCATGGTTACCTATCTCACTTCATTGGACGGTGCAACATCAAGGTGACTAAACTTTCTATAGTTGCCGCAGATCTTCGGCCATTACTGTCCTTCACCTACGTCACGAGCAGCCCCATCCGCCTTTGCGCTGGACCCAGTACATTATTAATTGTAATTGGGTTGCGATTTTTGAGAAACCTGCTCTAGGGTGAGCAATCGGAAGCAAAGGACTACTGGTGACGTCAGTCTCCACCCCTCCCGGCCAAATGGCAGGGGGAAATCTGCGGCACCTATAGTAAACTTTAGTCACCTTGGTGCAAAATGATTATTAGTCAAGCTAGTTTATCATTAAAAACAAAAAAAAAGTTTGATTTTTTCAGAGTCCTTTCTCCAATTTTTCAGTTTCAAAACATTTGATTAAAGTTGGAGGTTCTCCTCGTTCGTTTTTATCTTCTCACGTCAAACGTTTTGAGTATTAGGTATTCTATTTAAAAACGTAAACAGAGGTCGAATGACCCAGTGCGAGTGCTAATTTTTATCCAAACGTAACATGATTGGCCGAACGCAAGGACGTGTTGCAGGCAATGTTGTACTGAGCTTGGTTCTTGTCTACGCCTACTGTGAAGCGTCCAGCGACGGCGTCCAAGGGGCAACGATGTGGATGATTGACATCACCGGAGAAAAATCAAGGTGTGGGAATTATTCGGAAGATATGGGCAGGGAAAAGGATAAAACATAAATGTATAACCACAACAAACATTAGGATCTAAACAAAGGAATGGCTTTGGCATCGGCTAACCAAGAAAAACTGATAGTTGAAAAAAAATTCAAAAACTTTAATTGTGAGTGAAAGGTTTCCCTCCAAACATGAACAACGTAGCGTTCAAACGAGAAGCCGCTGAAGTTTCCATTTCAAAAGGGTTACCGTTCAAGAAATACATATTTAAGACGTGATTTACCTTGAATTCACCTTTTTTTTTAATTTTAAAAGTCTTTATTTTTTCCCCTTGAGGCTTATAAATATGTCCCGGGTCAATAAAATAAACTGAAGATAATGGATAATTGCAACCGAGCCGCCTTCAGGGTGGTGAAGTGGGGAGCAGCATTGATGACGTAGTTTGCGGGCGAGGGGGCCGGGGGAGCAGCCCGTAACTGCAAACGTCAATTAAAAATTAATGGATGGAGTTTTTGACGAACTAATACATTTTCCCCAAAGTCTCGACCTGTGAAAATTCCTCATTCTGAAACTAGTAATGATTGAAAACAAATAATTCTGAATTTGAGTGCCAACATCTGGGAAGTTGAATTTATTGAATGACCGGAAGGAAATAAAAGATAAATAAAAAGAAAATAGAAACCGAACTACGGCCGGAGGGGAAGGGGATTGCCGAAAAAAGAAAGCGTGCCAGAAAAAAAACAGGCGTGCGAGCAGGCTCATCAGCCCCCTGAAAGGCGACAGCAGGAAAAGCGAGAACACCATCGGTAAAATCGGCGTAGAAGCCGCGAGCGAGGATCAACAAGAAGTCGCGGTAAGGATTCCTCCTATTAAAATATCAATTAAAGAAAACAAAGAAATTTACTCACTTTGCAGAGACTTCTTGTATCTTACCCCCACGTTCAAATAAAAGAAGTTTAGTTGAATCTTAGCGTAATTCTCGCCCCCCCCCCCAACCGTCCCACCATGCGGAGCTGCAACAGAGACGGAAGCCCACGGAAAGGAGAAGACAGAACGTCGCAACAACACGAATAAAAATTAGGCTTTTAGAAGAAAAAACAATAGACACTTAAGATCTGGGGTAGTCAGGTATAAAACCATCAGAGAGTGACTTGAAGCATAATTGGGGAATAATGCCAGAAATAAAATATAGGATTTTCTCATAAGGACTCCATTTGACCAAGGAAAGTAAAAATACTTGTCTTCTACAAATTTTCGAAAGAAAATGAAAGTAAAAACCCCTTCTGAATTGGATAAATGCGGAAAATAAAAAGACGCATATTATAAATTATGAAATAAAAGGACTCATATTAATATGTATCAGCTTTGCCAGGCTCTTAACGTAGTTTATGTATGCAACCAACAAGGTGACTAAACTTTCTATAGTTGCCGCAGATCTTCGGCCATTACTGTCCTTCACCTACGTCACGAGCAGCCCCATCCGCCTTTGCGCTGGACCCAGTACATTATTAATTGTAATTGGGTTGCGATTTTTGAGAAACCTGCTCTAGGGTGAGCAATCGGAAGCAAAGGACTACTGGTGACGTCAGTCTCCACCCCTCCCGGCCAAATGGCAGGGGGAAATCTGCGGCACCTATAGTGAACTTTAGTCACCTTGGTGCAAAATGATTATTAGTCAAGCTAGTTTATCATTAAAAACAAAAAAAAAGTTTGATTTTTTCAGAGTCCTTTCTCCAATTTTTCAGTTTCAAAACATTTGATTAAAGTTGGAGGTTCTCCTCGTTCGTTTTTATCTTCTCACGTCAAACGTTTTGAGTATTAGGTATTCTATTTAAAAACGTAAACAGAGGTCGAATGACCCAGTGCGAGTGCTAATTTTTATCCAAACGTAACATGATTGGCCGAACGCAAGGACGTGTTGCAGGCAATGTTGTACTGAGCTTGGTTCTTGTCTATGCCTACTGTGAAGCGTCCAGCGACGGCGTCCAAGGGGCAACGATGTGGATGATTGACATCACCGGAGAAAAATCAAGGTGTGGGAATTATTCGGAAGATATGGGCAGGGAAAAGGATAAAACATAAATGTATAACCACAACAAACATTAGGATCTAAACAAAGGAATGGCTTTGGCATCGGCTAACCAAGAAAAACTGATAGTTGAAAAAAAATTCAAAAACTTTAATTGTGAGTGAAAGGTTTCCCTCCAAACATGAACAACGTAGCGTTCAAACGAGAAGCCGCTGAAGTTTCCATTTCAAAAGGGTTACCGTTCAAGAAATACATATTTAAGACGTGATTTACCTTGAATTCACTTTTTTTTTAATTTTAAAAGTCTTTATTTTTTCCCCTTGAGTCTTATAAATATGTCTCGGGTCAATAAAATAAACAGAAGATAATGGATAATTGCAGCCGAGCCGTCTTCAGGGTGGTGAAGTGGGGAGCAGCATTGATGACGTAGTTTGCGGGCGAGGGGGCCGGGGGAGCAGCCCGTAACTGCAAACGTCAATTAAAAATTATTGGATGGAGTTTTTGACGAACTAATACATTTTCCCCAAATTCTCGACCTGTGAAACTTCCTCATTCTGAAACTAGTAATGATTGACAACAAATAATTCTGAATTTGAGTGCCAACATCTGGGATGTTAAATTTATTGAATGACCGGAAGGAAATAAAAGATACCTAAATAAAAAGAAAATAGAAACCGAACAATGGCCGGAGGGGAAGGGGAACGCCGAAAAAAGAAAGCGTGCCAGAAAAAAAAACAGGCGTGCGAGCAGGCACATCAGCCCCCTGAAAGGCGACAGCAGGAAAAGCGAGAACACCATCGGTAAAATCGGCATAGAAGCCGCGAGCGAGGATCAACAAGAAGTCGCGGAAAGGATTCCTCCTATTAAAATATCAATTAAAGAAAACAAAGAAATTTACTCACTTTGCAGAGACTTCTTGTATCTTACCCCCACGTTCAAATAAAAGAAGTTTAGTTGAATCTTAGCGTAATTCTCCCCCCCCCCCCAACCGTCCCTCCATGCGGAGCTGCAACAGAGACAGAAGCCCACGGAAAGGAAAAGACAGAACGTCGCAACAACACGAATAAAAATTAGGCTTTTAGAAGAAAAAACAATAGACACTTAAGATCTGCGGTAGTCAGGTATAAAACCAGAGAGTGACTTGAAGCATAATTGGGGAATAATGCCAGAAATAAAATATAGGATTTTCTCATAAGGACTCCATTTGACCAAGGAAAGTAAAAATACTTGTCTTCTACAAATTTTCGAAAGAAAATGAAAGTAAAAACCCCTTCTGAATTGGATAAATGCGGAAAATAAAAAGACGCATATTATAAATTATGAAATAAAAGGACTCATATTAAATATGTATCAGCTTTGCCAGGCTCTTAACGTAGTTTATGTATGCAACCAACAAGGTGACTAAACTCTTCTATAGGTGCCGCAGATTTCCCCCTGTCCATCAGGCGAGAGGGCTGGGGACTGACGTCACCAGCAGTCCTTCACTCCCGATTGCTCACCTTAGAGCAGCAGAGCAGGTTAATGTTGAAATTTAAGTTTATAAATTCTCAAAAATCACAACCCAATAGCAATTAATAATGTACTGGGTCCAGTGCAAAGGCGGTAGGGACTGCTCGTGACGTAGGTGAAGGACAATAATGGCCGAAGATCTGCGGCACCTATAGAAAGTTTAGTCACCTTGGTATACAACCGAGCAATAATGTGCTCTTTTTGGTTACCAAAAAGATAAACAGCACGGTTACTCCCGTGGGAGAAAGATAACATTATCCACCCCATTTTCCAACTGAGCAAACTAATTTATTTGAGCCCTTCGTTGATCTAGATAGTTGACCAAATTTTTGCTTTATTTTTACATGAACTTCGGTAGAATCCAGGGGTGATTGAATCGCTTCAAGACTTACAAGACGCTGACATGGAGCCGCCATCTTGCTTCGACAGAAAGTGTACCGCCAACGAGCATTGCTGTCGTGCCTCAGTGTGCGTTGTTCTGAGTGATGACGGCAGTAAGTTTTATTGCCGATTCTCCTCCCGTGTCAACATATGTCACTAAACGCTCTCGAATCGTTACTGCTTATTTGTTTCAGTCGGCACATGCATGTACACTTATGGACTGGGTCAAGGCGAACTTTGCCGACGTCATTCTGATTGCGATACAGGCCTCATTTGTTCTGGACGAGGTGAAGGAAGTAAAACGTGTCAACCTCCGTTTTCCGCGCCCAAACAGTACAGTAAGTATTAATAGTTCATTACTTACAGGGAGGGTGCATTGGAAATTGCGTTCAAGTTTTTAATATGAAATTATTATTCCCGTCCTTCATATAAACTTCTGACTTTCAGATGAAGAATGCAGTATCAGCAGTGAATGTGACATTCATCGAGGACTTTGCTGCCAGTTTCAAAGAAGGCATAGACAAGCTGCACGTAAGGTAAGTCCAATATCTGGAGGTGAGAGAAGCTCGCAACTTCAAAAAGTTGAATTACGAATTGAAATAATCTCGTTAAAAAGATCTAAAGCGCTTTAGCCTTAATTATCGCGACCGAATCTTACAGTGATAAATTTATGCTGTGCATGTCATCCTCGCACGTACCGGAACCCTCACAAATTTTGATATTTGTTTTTTCTGCGAATAACACTGCAGAGGGAACAACTCGTGAACTCGAACTAATTGCATTTGCTTTCCCAACGCCGCCTCTCATCTGCCTCGTGAAATGAAAATGTCACGGTCAGAATTTTTGTTCCAATGGGAAAAGAGAGATATTCCTAGCGTTGAAAAGTTTTAGTTTTCCATTCGTTTTAAGCTCGTTATTTTAAATCAACGCATCCAATGGCTCACGTTAGTACAAGTTTTTGCAGGACATAAAAACGTTTACATTTGGGAGAGCTGAACAAGTCGAGGTCGAGAGCAAAAAAAAAAATTCTCATCACCAAAAAAACATACCAGTACTGTAGAGATCTTTTTATACAGCTATCTTTTCGACGGAGGCATATTCGGATTAGGCTCCGAGTACTGGTTTCTCTCTCTAATCCAGAGTAAAAGTGTTTACAACCTCTAAAATGATTTCTGATAAATAAACAAATTACAATAGGACAATACCTGCGATTCTTTCAGAGGAAAGGAGAGCAAGAAGATGATTTCTATAATTTCGAACGCAATCCACCTTCTAATGGAGGATGCCTCCAAACTTATATATGACAGTACCAGTGGCAACGATTTTTGCCCATTAACACGTCAAAGAAGTTCCATTGTTTTTACGAAGACAAATTGAAAATATTTTTATGAAATTGACAATTTTATTGTCAGGCTGGACTTAAAATAATTTTGCTAGTTAGCTTCGCCTAGCAATCACTGACAACAAAAAGTGGGGTTACGGTAAAAGATCGAAATTGGTGTATTTCGATTCACCGAGGACAATCATGGGTGAATAATGTCAACCATCAGGCGTGGATCCAGGGAGCTTTTTGATCCCCCTCCTTCGGGGCAGCGCTCGATGCGTTTGATTCCCAGGTCTCACTTTGGCTCCGGAAAAAGCGAGAAAATCGTGACGTTCTCGAAACAATATGGTACGGTAAGGTTTTTGGTGTGGAAGTACAAGTTTTGGGCCTGAACGTAAACAAACTATGAAATTGCGCTAATTAAACGATTCCGTTCATGGGTCATTTTATGTGAAGTTGGCCAAACTCATCAACGTTTTTTTTTTGTTTTTTTTTGAAAAAATAATGTTTCGAACTACTAAACAAACAAAATTTTAGCTAAACAACCGAATAGGACCGTTTTCGCGGTTTCATGCGTTATGGGTCGGGGCAGGTTCACGTGCTTTAAGTTCTGCACATTTCCTGGGCACGAATGGTCCGTTTAGCCATTTTTAGGGCGTGATTAGTTAGGTTTTCCAGTCCTTAGAGCGCGTGCAACGAACGCTGACGGTACAGTGGCTTCATAAGGTACAGTGTGGCTATTCGGTGATTCTTTCTGATTGGCTGCTCCATCTTGTTTCAAGTTCTTTATCAATATCAACTTCTATTAAAGATTGGATAGAGAGAAGTGGTTTTGGCCGATTTACGTGCTTTAATTAATTTTTAAAAGACTCTAAATAGTCGAAGTTCGTATTGTGTAGTGATTTGCACTTATTGAGATACGAAGTGGCACCAGAAATGATTCTCATCCCTCAGGAAAGATAATTGAGTGGAGCTCGGAGTGAGCTACTCAGTATCACTTGTTGCTTGTTCTCTATTTATTTTGCACTGTTTTCAACGGGTTTCTTCGCCAATGGACTTCGCAGATTCACTTTCATATTGTAATAAGTTTGCTTTAAAAAAAAGATCTCTTGAAACTGGGAAATACTATTTAATTAGACAGCATTTTTCAAGGCATGACTCATTTCATCTTTTGACAATTTTCGACGAGGGACCAAAAAGAGCAAACGAGGATTAATCGTTTTCAAGAAAATTAAGCCATTTGTGAGGCCTTGACGACGGCTAGGTAGGTATTCATTCACACAATAATTTTTACGAAAAAAGCAATTCTAATAAGGCCTGGAGGTCCGTTCTATAACGTCAACAACAATAAGTCGTAAGATGTCGTTGGTTAAATCAGCAAAATTGAATGAAATCAGGAGCATGATTGACTGTTGATATCAACTGCTGCTAATTTCACTGAACAGGCCCATGAATTCTATAACTTCGGGTCGAAATCAATAGCGTAAGCGTGAGCCACCGGTGATTTTATTCATTGATTCAAGAAGTGCAATGTTATCAGATGACTTAAGATGGGAAATTAGTCAGGTACCTCAATTACTTATGGCCAATTTCACGACCGGGAGTTATGTTGGAGTTACCAAACTCAAACATTGTTTACATAAATTGTGACGCAATTTTTTCGTTAATTCTGAGTTAACGTAACTCAAACCTTAACCCTCGGTGGTGAAATTCACCATTAGAGAATCACCCCCCCCCCCCCGCATCTTAACCCAGAGCGTTTCACATTTGCGTAAAATTCTGCAACAGGGCAATTCAATTGAAAGGAATTGCCCTGTTACAGAATTGTATGCAAATGGGAAACTCTATCAGTTTTAATCAACTACGTTTAAGGGGGAGTAGTATATTTGTTTCCTCGACCCCCCTCCATTCATACCTCGCCTACTCCGCGTTACGTAAATTTCTGCACTAATCCTGGACTTCAAGGGCTCATTTAAGTCTTCAGGAAATTCCGCACAACCGTACGATCTTCTTTTTTCATATTTCATCCCTAAAATAAATGTCAAACGCACATAAACTT
Organism: Corythucha ciliata; assembly: GCA_038030265.1. Lineage (NCBI taxonomy): Eukaryota > Metazoa > Arthropoda > Insecta > Hemiptera > Tingidae > Corythucha > Corythucha ciliata. The sequence continues at coordinate 39,941,458 of CM075938.1, read as the reverse complement.
TTACCTTGAAAATTCACACAATTTCGACGACTTATTTCCTGAAGATTTATATGAGAATTTGAAGTCCAGGATTACGGCCGTAATTTACGTAACGCGGAGTAGGCGAGGTATGATTAGAGGGGGGTCGAGGAAACACATGTACAACTCCCCCTTAAGGCCCATGTCCTAAAATCAGGCCTAAAAAAATTCAAAATCCCAGGTTTGCCAAGCTTTGAGCCGCCGTCCCGGTCACACAATCAATGACACAAATGAATTATTTTTTCGAAAACAGAAACCGCTGACCGCAAAAATGCGCTCCTTTTGAATCTGACATCAAAAATTATCCAAAAGTTTATGCCCTTCCACCCTGTGTATTTTTTTGTAATTAATAATGAATAATTGAAAAATCCCTTAACAGGAAACTTTTCGTCCTTTCTTTCCCCGATCCCGCACTAAATCCACCTCACCAACGCCCAAAGTACGAGCAAGAGTGCATTCTACGATTTTAAGTGTGTCTTCTTCAATTGTTAATTATTGAGTAACGGGGGGGGGGGGGTATTGTCCCGAAAATGGCTTGATTTTTTAAGATTTGCTGATAAATTAAATTAGCCTTTAGAGGAAAACAAAAGTTGAATCAACTTAGGTTAAGGCACTATAAAACACGAGTACTGCAACCAACGATATATAAACCTGGATTGCTCACAGAGGACTGGAGGGGCGTGGAGGGGGCAGTCGTCCCCTGGTAAACAATCACCCTGTCCCTCTCCTTGTGTAGTTATGGCAATATGGCACTTATTTTGAAACTCCACCCCTCTCATCCACTATGGGAGCTTATTTGATGGCTATTATCAGCTGGTCTTTATCAGCAGTGATGAGCAATCCAGTTCTTTTATATATCGTTGACTACAACACGCCAATCGGCGCCATACTTGGTCCCTCATATGATAATAATTGTCACCTGATCTCATTGCCAAGTAGGATATTTTTATTTATTTCGACCGCATTCTGCGTTTGTTTGCTGTTACGATGACAATTTTTTCATTCATGATATTGTGTTTACCCTAACGACGGAGGGACCAAATATGGCGCTGAAATCCGTGTTGCAGTTCCTGTGTTTTAAAGGTTCTCTACTTAGGTATAAGAACGGATTGTACAAAGTGAGCGTTACCAGCTAACTGTCACTTGAAAAATTCACTAATTCTTAACAATCCTTTTATTTAAGGAGAATCTTTTTTTTTCATTCTTTGATTAGTAAGCAATTGTGGAAAAATAATTATTAATTATTATTATAATTAATAATAATCGGACTAAAAACGCGTTTAAACAAATATAAAGAATGGAAATATGAGCAAAGCCAATGTTTCATATACATTTCCCCCATAGGGGCACAGAAATCTTGAAACAAGATGGCGGTGCCTCCCGAATGTCCGCACTGTCTTTATGAAGTCACTGTAGCTACTGACCGACGGGTCGGTCAGTTGGTACGATGGGGACGGACAATGTTCGGTGCGTAAACGCCAGTGGTAATGTTATCATTTTAAGACGCGAATAGTCATGTTTGACCTTTATTTGTGCGCAGATAACCATTTTGAAGGCGTGAATTGTCATTTAACACCATCTTTAAAGCTTTTAAAGATTACAAAATATGATCATTTCGGTCATTTTAGAGCGTGAAATGCAAGTACGAGTATGTCATTTTTACGGCGTGAATAGCCACTTATGCTATTTTTAGGGCACGAATCGAAGAAGTTCAGACTTTTCATGGCATAAAGGTTCAGTTTGTCCATTTTGACGCGTGAATGGTCGATTTTGCTATTTTCAGCACAGGAATAATCTGTTAAGGCCTTTTAAAGCTTGATTCGTCAGGTTTGCCATTTTGGGGACCGAACGCCGGTCATTTTTTACGTTCTTACAGCGGGAATTGCCCAATGCCATTTTTAGAGAGGGAAATGGCAGTTTAGTCATGTTCTAAGCACGAATGGTCAGTTTGGCTGTTTCTACTTTCAGGATTCGTCCGTTTTGGCATTTGAGGCCGCCAATTGTTAGTTCAGCTGCTTTTGGCGAGCATAGAGACAGTTTAGCCGGTTTTATGACTGAATAGTCCGTCAAGCCAAAGGCATGACATGAATAAGGAACTGGCAAATATGGCATCGAAAACACCCATGGAAAATGCCCTTTATCACACGCCCGTGCGATATGAATTCATATCGCCCGGGTGTGTGTTAAAAGAACAGCTGATTGCTCCAAAGTTTGACCTTTGAATAATTTTTGAAGTTTAAGCTTTAAAGCTTAGCTTTAAACCCATGTGGTCAACCCGGGCCTCATTGTGATTTTCCCTCTTATTTTACAAGTGTTGAAAACAAAGCCTCATCTAGTACTGACTAAGGCCCGTATTCATAGACAATTCTTAGGCCCGTATGCCAAGTCGTTCCTCGAATTTTCCTCAACCGCAAAGCTCTCTCACAAACTGGAAAAATTAAAAAAATACATGTGATTCTACAGTTTATGAGGTAGGTTGGAGTCGAGGAACGACTTGGCATGCGGGCCTGAAACTTAAATTTCCCCAAGTCGGCGCCGAAACAGATGATTTTTTTCTAACAAAAACTGATTTAATTTTTACTTAGAAGAATTTTAACTTAAGTAACGACTATGAATACGGGCCTAAGTGCTGAGCAATTTTTTGAGTTTTACAACGGGGCCATTGGTCAGCTCTTGATGAGGTTTTGTTTTCAACACATGTAAAATAAGAGGGAAGGATTAATCGCAATTAATCGTGTTATAGTTTTACATCGGACCCATTGTTTACATTATAAATTGTGACGCATTTCTTTTGTTAATTGTGAGTTAACATAACTCATTAATCGATAGTCGGTGGTGAAATCCACCATAAGAATGCCATTTCCTGTTAAAACGAGTGTAATGTCTGACAGACGGTCATATCTAATTTCTCGTGGACCGTGTGGGAGTTCATGAGTTTTTTGCCTTTTAGCGAAATCGTTGAAATGAAACGGTAACATGATGTTCTGTGCGCCTCGATAGTGTACAATGCTCGCTTCGCAACACAGCGAGCCTAGGTTTCTAATCCAGCCATTGCCCATTGCACTGTAAGACTGCGGCGAGCTGTGACACGCAAGGAGGAAAGAATACTATGGAGATGACACGTAGTAGGTTTCGTGAAGGAAGAAATGAAGCCGTGGAGGGGAAGATGCAAAGAGTGACGGCCACGCCCCTTCGGCAGTAGGAATCGGAGCCTTTTCATACAAATTGAATGAGTCTCATATATTTCAATCCCTTTTTTTTAGTTTACATATTATTTCTTAAGTTTTAGCTTGGTTTTTGGCACGTTTGCTAATATTTCGTTACTCTAAAACTTTCGGATGAAGAAAAATAAATTATTAAAGTACCTGGGGGCCTATTCTCCAACTCCGAATCATTACCTTTTTCGAAGTCATGTGTTTATTTCATTAATTTTATTCAGACAAATGAATGAATTACATAGCTGGCGAAAAAATATTGTTTTTTGTTAGAGAATAGGCCCCCTAGATTCTTCTTAACCAAATTTTAAGGACGGGGCGGTGACCCTATGGGTGCGTTTATCTATGCACTTATTCCTTGGGCAAAACTGGAATAAAAAAGTTGCTATGGGTCTCTTTATAAACAGTTATGCACAATTATTTGGTACATTGTTATTCCTTGAGACATTAGTGATAGATAAAGGCACCTCAAAAGCCTAATATTGCCACCAGCCCCATGCCGAAATGTCCTCATGTTAGTCGTAACAGGGTATAAAACCCCAAATCACCTCTTCTCCAGTTACTGTCATTGTTCATGTAAAGAAATCAAGTGCATTCCCCAGTAGGTAAACCGCCTAGCCTAGTGCATTTTGGCCAGTGGGGTGAAGTTAGCGATGAGCTAACAAGAAAACATCGTGGTAATTAAGACAAGTTGACTTATGTACACCAAATTATAATATTTGTTTACAATGAAATGACCAATCCAATGCAAATTATACGAACAATCTTTTAATAGCTTTGAAGAAGAATCAACAAATATACAGGGTGTTCAAGAAATAGAGGGCAATATTTCACCCGGTAATTCTATACCACAAATGGGTCAAAATGACCCCTATTGACCATAGTTCGATTCTCATTATTTTCCGAGATATTCAGGATTTAAGTACTTTTTGATTCTGCCTTGTTTTTTTGGAAAAGTGGCCGTTGCATGGTAACCGGTGGCTCCAAGGCCAAATCTGACGGCACCATTGGAAAGTGGAAAGAGCGGACTTTTTTCTATTAGAATTTAGGCATTCAATTCCATTTTAATCCACACGTGCTCAGATATTCGGCCACAAAGTCAAACTTGTTCAAAATTCAACATCTTTTCACGACATTTTGAAGCTGGACTGTTCCTAAACAGGTGCTTTCCGAGATGACCCTTTTTCAGAAAAGTTGGCGCACAGTGTCACCACGAAAATCGTATTTTTTAATTGCCTTCTTAGAGGGACATTTTTCTAGATATTTCAAATTCAGAAATGAATAGGTGTCTCGTGTCTTTTCTGTCCAAATTTGAAATATCTAGAAAAATGTCCCTCTAAGAAGGCAATTAAAAAATACGATTTTCATGGTGACACTACGCGCCAACTTTTCTGAAAAACGGTCATCTCGGAAAGCACCTGTTGAGGAACAGTCCAGCTTCAAAATGTCGTGAAAAGAGGTTGAATTTTGAACAAGTTTGACTTTGTGGCCGAATATCTGAGCACGTATGGATTAAAATGGAATTGAATGCATAAATTCTAATAGAAAAAAGTCCGCTCTTTCCAATGGTGCCGTCAGATTTGGCCTTAGAGCCACCGGTTACCATGCAACGGCCACTTTTCCAAAAAAACAAGGCAGAATCAAAAAGTACTTAAATCCTGAATATCTCGGAAAATAATGAGAATCGGACTATGGACAATAGGGGTCATTTTAACCCATTTGTGGTGCAGAATCACCGGGTTAAATATTGCCCTCTATTTCTTGAACACCCTGTATATTTCAGAAGTCAAGGTAATTATTCCAAGGAAAACGTCGTATAGCAAACGAAAATTCCAAACAGGATAGTAGTTATCAGTCGTGAACAAAATACAAGATATTGTTTTAAAAATAATAGTAACACACATAATGATGAAATTACTGCTCTAGCAAATGAAAATTCCATACAGGATTAATAGTCATCAGTTGTGAAAAAATACAGGATATCGTCTTAAAAATAATAGTAGCACGCATATAATTAAATTACTGCCCTAGGAACAAAGTGGTTTTTAAATTATGCTGTCTTATCAATTTAGGATGTAATGTTTCGGAAAAAGATTTCGTAGCATGATGCAGCCTTATCTTAATGTATATTAAAACAATAGATTTGATTAAAAAGTGCATATGGTTATCTTCAAAAGACATGTTTAGGGAGTGTTGTTCAAGTCCTTTGAAAATAGCCTTTTCCAATCCATACGACAAAACTTTGGAACAAATTAAATCATTTTTGTGAGCTCGTTAAATTGGCCCAGTGATCGAATTGTCAGTTGATGCCTCACCATGCTTTCGACCATTGAGCAGATTCGGACTACATCTTCGGACGGGAATATCAGCCCCCCTCGATTTTTTGCAAAAATAACGGAAGACTGGACAGCTTTGTCGTCTCTTAGGGCTCCCAGACAAGTAATACAGCGTATTTTTTTTTCTAGCCCCTTCACTACGAAACCAGAAATGTATCCAATAACCTCTTTTGAAAAATGACTGAGATTCTCAGGGGTGAATATCATGGCATAGTTATGTTCAATCTCTAAGTTCAAGTCGTCGGATAGGTCTTGTGATGCAGGGCCAGATTCTAGAGGGGAGGTCGAAGAATTAATAGCCGATATGGGATTTCTTTGGCACACAAGAATGTCCATTTGCTCAAGAGGAAAGCAGTTGGCTCCTCTTGGACAATGAATCTCCTTGTGAATAAGAATTTTTTTAAAGGCTGCCATGAACTGTTTGGCGGTTGGGTTGTTATTGGCACCTAATTTAGACCGCACATACCCAAAAAAAATTTCAATGCTATCTTGGCTAAACTTGTACGTTGGAAGATACTTCAAGGAGGGTGTATTGGCTTCAACAGTTTCTTCGTAAATGCGTAAAATGCTCTTAATGGCAGCTCTGAAGCCGACAAAGCCTGTCCATCTTTTTCCATGGCAAACTAAAGTGTTGTCTATCTCTTTTAATTGGGAAATATATTTATCGGTTTCTTCCAAAAAGCCCCTGATATCTTTGATATTTGATGGCTTCATTGGGGCTTTATCATATTGTTGATTAATGTTCCTCGAATTTAAAATATCGAATAACCTATTAAATAATCTTAAAAAATATACGGTTCCCTCGACATCTTCGAAACCTTTTATTTCATTCAAATGGCACCACTCCAAAGCGTCTGCCACTGACGCACTCAATGTTTGCGTTGCCAGCTTAACATTCATTTTTTTAAGTTTGTAGTCAACATGGGCTCTTCTGAGTTTGTTGGCCAAATGTAGGCCTTCATTTGCCTGAAGGGACTCTAGCTTGACAATGAGGTCCCATTCAATCCTCCTTCCTTCGCCATCTATCAAGACTTTATGTTCACCCACACAATTCCGCACAAGTTTGATCATGTGTACTGGGTCCGGTATGGCATGTATAACGCAATCGAAGTCTGACAAAGTAAAATGAGTTTTCAACTCGCTCTTTGAAATGTTGCAACCTAAATGATTGGCCATGCTAAAATTCGCTATGGTTCCGTCAAACGTTAAACTTTTAACTATGACGTTCCTACTCATCACAAGATTAATACAATGCCTCACAAGTTGGGATCTCTGTTCGCCATTAATCCCGTCAACAAGGAAATAAGCTAAAGGCAATCGCCAATTCTTATTCACGCAAACCAACATAAAAACAAAAGCATTCTTGGCAATCCTCCCTCTTTCAAATCCTTGGCCAATGTCAGCGTAACCAGTACATTTATTACCATCCCACTCTACCTTTTGCCTTATGGCCATTTCATCTACAACCAGTGCGCAGATCAATTTGTCTGATCCCTTGCTGACGGCGTCCAATGCTTTGAGAGCTTCTTTGCTGAAACCAGGAGCTCCATCAACCGTAGAGTACCAGCGAGCTAAGGTCCGAGGATGAGGAAGTTTCATGTTGAAAGTCTCCCTGACATATCTGGATACATGAAAAATAATTTAGCTTCTCGTCAATTATTAATGATACCGCGAGTAGACTATTATGCACCTGTACGCTTTTGGTGAGTAGAAATCCAGTGTAAGAGCAAAAGCCCGAAGATTCGGCGAGCATGCCTTCTTCGGATTTCTCAGAAATAGCTCTTTCTCAAAGTCACGAAGATTTCCGATTGCCATTTCCAACTCGCTATCAATCAAGTTTCTCGAATTAAGATGTCGACATAAGGCTTTTACCGACGAGATTCTGGCTCCTAAACGTCTGGATTTTTGTCTCAACTTCTTTATGACCTTCGATTTATCGGCGAGCTTTTTCGTTGTTTCTTTCACCTGCCATTCCAAACGCCTTATCATTCTTGAGGCTTCTCGCAATTTATCCTGACACATATCAGTAGTCTAAAAATAATCACAAGTCAATAACTAAGGTGCTAGGACGAATTATAACTCATCAAAACCAAAGCAATGTACTTGAACGGCAACTTCTTTAGAGAATGGCTCCGGGTCCGGTTCCAAGACCTCCATTTCGTCTAAATCAGGATCGTTTGCTACGGACGTAGACTCACGGTTAATTGGTGGCTTGCGCTACAAAAGATATATAATTAAATTAAAGACCTCTGTGAAAAAGATCAACGGGAATTACGTACCGTCTTAATTTGAGGCTTCAAATGCGCTGGATAGTTCGGAAAAATCGTAGGGATAGCATTATCCCTCAGTTGGATACGGCCACATGCCGATGTGCGGTTTATGAATTTTTCTTCAAAATGCTCGGAACAAATGACAGTATTATGTGAGGGAACCCAATTCTTTCGTCGAACCGATTTGATCCACGAGTTTTTCAACACAGGATCCTTAGGGAACCTGGAGAAAAAATACCTTGGATAAATTTAACACGGCTGTCAAACTAGCTTGAGCTGGATCATTTGTGAATCGAAAGAAATAAATAATCAGCCAAACACCGCACTTACCTGTGGAATGAGACTCCAGGTTTCCGTTTGATGTGCGTTTGATTTGAGCATCCATAAGCACAACACAACCCCATTTTATTTTACTTAACTCAAATTTTAATTTTTGAATACTATTCAACTAGTAAATTCAATGAAACTCTTACCAAGCACAAGAGGAAAACAAGATGTATAGATAAGGGGTACTGCCGGTGCAAATGGCCGCCGTACCAAAGCTCCCCCACTTGTTAGCTTCAGTTTTACCTTCCCAATGTCATCTCCATAGTATTCTTTCCTCCTTGGTGACACGGCACACTCGGCTTCGTGTGGGCGTTCACGGCGGTGTGCGTTCAACAAACCGCGCATCGACCGAAACGCCCGCGTAGTACGGGTGTGAAGTGCACAGTTAAGATAGATGGGTAGATGGGTTCCCTTTCTATTCAGGGTATGACGTAGGAGCCCAATCGCGGCCTTGGCGTCGCCGGACTCAGCATGGCCGGGAAAGGCACCCCTCGAAAAAAAATAAAAAAAAATATGTAATACGGGAGGGAAGTTAGTACAAATATGCTGTTTGTAGGATTGGTGTTGGGAAATACGATCGCTTTAGCTCAATCTTTGTTGTTTTATTGTAGTTTTCCGTTTACATAAATTAACGGTATTTGATGGTTTTGCAAGAATATTTATCAACACGCAACTTGAGTGTAACTACGTTTTATTGCATGATGGTTCAACAACAAACACCAAAACTCATTTTATTTCATGAATGTTTAATGTATCTAGGTGATGTGTGGGCGAGTTTGCTAGCGCTGCCCTTTCTATTCAGCAAATAATTATGTTGTACTTTAGAAGGAAATTAATATGAATCAGTGGTTTTTCGACCTTAAAGCGTTAATGTTGCTGTGGGGGGGGGGGAGGTCCCTGACACCTTTATATACTTACCGCACTTCCCCACTCCCACTATGCGCGAGTGCAGTGCAGAGAACGATCCTGTTTAGTACACTTGACTTGAATGAATGTTATACTGGGGTGTTCGGTGTTCCACATTCAGCAGTATTTTTTTTTTTTTTCTTTCTTTCTTCTTTTGAATAATACGGCGGGCTCGAACCATGACATTCGCTCTGCAAAAATAACCCCCTGCCACAATACGCCTCCCCTCTACACACTACACAGGCTACAGTAACTCCCCCCGTATGAAAGTATACCTACCAAAACGTCTAAAATTAAACATCGGAAATTTAGCATTTTTTCAATATATTCCCGCTGAGGCTCACTATCTACGGTAAGGCACTATAAAACACGAGTACTGCAACATGCAAATCGGTGCCATACTTGGTCCCTCACATGATTATAATTATCACCTGATCTCATTGACATATTTTTATTTATTTTATTTATTTATATTTATGAGAGGATATTTTTATTTATTTCTACCGCGTTCAGCGTTTGTTTGCTGTTACGATGACAATTTTTTCATTCATGATATTGGGTTTACCTTAACGACTGAGGGACCAAATATGGCGCTGAAACCCGTGTTGCAGTACCTGTGTTTTAAAGGCCCGTTCACAAGCTTTATGTTACGTTCTGTGGAGTCTATGCAACCAAGCAAATTTATTATCTGGAAAAACGAAGCATTTTTATTGGTTGCAAAGACACCACACCACACAACACAAACATAGAGCTTGTGAACGGGCCTTAAAGGTTCTCTATCTACGGGCGCATTTACTGGAAGAAAACCGATACCAATGTTTTGTGTTTCACCATCACTTTAGGAAATCAAATGATGGAGGAGGGGATGGCATAGTTATGCTCATGAACAAGGCGTACTGTGGCCAGTTTATAGCACATAAGCAAAAGCACAAAAGCAATTTCTTGTGAAAATCAAATAAGCGTAAAAACCAGTTGAGAAACTTCTAACCCTAATGAAGTTATTAAGTGAGCGTGCGAATGGTTCTCATTTTGTCAGGTTGGTTGTGAAGATGAGGGTTGGCGTGTTATAGCTGGTGGGTGGGTGGGGGGGGGGGTAAAGGACGGTTGGAGACCCAGGGCTTTTTGCAAGTGAATGGCTATAGTGGAGAAAATCAAGGGGCAACCACTCGGGAAAATAGCTCTTTCTCTCTCGTCCAATTCTAAGGCACTCTAATGCTATTACTTTCCATTTTGCGCTTGATAAAATCATCATAATAACCCTGGCGCATTTCATTTTTGCTTCAACAATAAAATGTAAAAAAAAAAAAATTATACTTTAAACAAAGAAGCCAAGTAATTCTGGTAGAAGTTAAAACACGTAAATAAGTTCTAAATGCCACCGCAATAGTTTAATCATAATTTTTCAGAATTAACTGAGTCATTACGAGATGAAAACTCTGCAAAAATCACCTTTGTTGACCGAGGTTTTCTTTCATTATGACCTCAATGAAGAAATCCTGATTAACTGGTGTTCAGATAGAAGGCCGAATCAATGGCAAAGGGCTCCCATCATTAACAGATTCAAGGAATAATTCGCAATTTCTCAAAATTAGGCAAGTTATGGCCTTGTGTCAGACGAATGTTTGATTTCTTTACCCTGTAGCAGCTTCAGGATACGCACGACTTTTGAGGTGCCGATCGCTTCCACAAATTTTACTTTTTCCTATCAAAATACTATAATATTTTCTTCGATTGTGGCTTCAAGAAACAGTGTCGTGATTTTTCGGATAAATGTCTTTCAATTTTTGTCAAAATTTAAAAGTTTCAAATTTCACAACTTGCAAAACTTTAACAATGAAAAAAATCACGATCTTTGAGAGTTTATTGACGGAAAAGCTGGTACTTCCTTCAAACGTCTTCTTTTTATTTAAAAGACTCAATATTATAGTTGTGAATCGAAGAATCAAATAAGCCAAACCTGTTGAGAGATCACATTCTTCAACCAGCGCTGATGCTTCTCGCCCATGTATTCAACAAATGATTCAGATGATCTCCCCATGTTAAGGTTGAGTCAACGTGGAAACCCAAGAATTTCACTTCGTGAGTAGTGACACGTTGCAGCCTTCGCCTTTAGTCTTCGTAGCACTTAACACCAACCTGTTGGCCCGACACCATGCCGGGAAAGCAGAGGAAAAGTCGTCCAAGCGTTTCAAAGCGTCACTAAATGGACGTGCACTTCTTACGGTCGTCACATCGTCAGGGTACATTACCAGATGCACGAAGTCGGAAGAAAGATTGGGAACAGAGCACAACAAACAAGCGAACCCTGCTTGACACCCAATTCCAAACCATTGGGTACCTGAGATACCTCACCATGGAATTCAAAATACTGTGACCAGCCAGATGAGTAGGCTGTGAAAAATGTCAGAACCGTGACTGTTGTGAACGTGAATATCGGCTCTCTTTATTACTCCATTGTCCTAGCGATTCGAGATGCATGAAAATACCTGGAAGTACTATACTGCTCGTATTCTTTGCTTCTTCAAACTTGAATATGCATGAACGTCCAGTGCAGTGGCGGATTTACGGGGTGGGTTTCGGGGGGTTTCAACCCCCCACCCCACCCCTAAGAAGATGGCGTCTTGGCGTTTGTCACTAAAATAAGGAATTGTACATTATTGATTAGAAATATCTGAATCACGGACAAAACAAAGGAAATACGTACTCTAATTTTGTTTTTATAGGCCCAAATTGAGAAGGCGTTCTAATGTGCTAATCTCGGGGCATGAAGTAGGCGAATAGCGCTAACTTTCACGACTGGAATAGCGAAAAAGTGCATATTCATAGAAAAACACTGGAAAAATCACTAAGTCGTGACTTACAATGGAGAAAAACACTAATTTGCAGCCATAATTGAGAAAAAACGCAAACTCGCAGCTATAAAATTGAGGAAAAGCAGCAATCCACCGCTCAGCAGAATCAACTAACGCCAATTCGTGGTTTCTCATGGAATCATCGCGACTGAAGTTGAGAAAAAGTGCTAATTCACAAGGATAAAAGGGGAAAAATCGCTAATTCACTGCTAAAATTAAGATATAGAGCACATACACTGATAAAATTGTGAAATTGCGTTAATTAGCAAATCAATTAGAGAAAATGGGCTAATTCGCGATAAAAATAGAGAAAAGTGCTAATTATCTGCTAAAATTGAGAAAAGCGCCAATCCATGGTGGAGAAAAGGTGAAATTCGTGGCTAAGTTGGCAAACAGTGCTTATAACGGCTAAAATAGAGGCAGATGCTAATTTGGGGATCAATTTGAGAAAATACGCTAATTCCTGGTGAAAATAGAGAAAAAGAGGTAATGTGATGCTGAAACTGAGAAAAACACGTATTCACGAATACATGTTTGCTAAAACCCACTCATTCACGGCTAAAACTAATGGTCCATTTTCCGGAAAAATGAAAAAAATTAAAATGCGTGGAAAATGAGTTATTAGGATGAAATGATCTCGAAAATCCCCTTTAAAATTTTTTGCCCCACTCTCACGCAGAACAATGAAAACATGAAAATAGGGATGTGACGTCACAACATTGTAAACAGAGGCTAAAGTATTAAACTAGCCACAAAATAAAGTTCAGTATTTTACAAGTTACATACAACAGTAACGACGGAGAAAACATTTACCACTAGTTCTTTTTACAATGTAGTGACGTCTCTTTCAAGCGGGATAGTTCAAAGTCCTGCCAATCTAATCTTTGATTTTCACGATTTGTGTTGCTAATTCAAGGCAAACGTTTTCCTTTAAAACAGTAATATACCACGTACTACAAGGTTCCATAGCCAAAACAGCGGTTTTTTCATGTTGGAAAATGGTCCATTGAGATATAGAGCGGTAATTCACTGGTGAAATTGAAAAAATGTGCTCCTTCACAGCTAAAATGTAGCGAACGCGGTAATTCGCGGCTAATATTGAGAAAAAGTGGTATGTAATTGGCAGCGAAAATGGGGAGAAAGCGCTTATCCGCATGACTAAGAGTAAGAAGTGAAGAAAAACGCAAATTTATCCGTCTAAAATGGAGAAAAGGCCCTGATGCGTTGCTATAATTGAGAACAACTCTAAATCACGGATACATTTATGCCAAAACCCGTTTATTCACAGCTAAAACTTAGGCAAATGCAGATCCCCGCCTAAAATTGAGATCAAGAGCTCATTCGCCGGCGAAAAATTGAGAAAATGCATCAATTCGTGGCTACAGTTTTAAAAAGATCCGAAGCTAAGATGGAGAAAATCGCTAATTCGCAGATTTTGAGAAAATCCGCTGTTAGAACTAGTAAATAAAATAGTTCGTGGTTAAAATTAAGAATTCATTCGCGACTAAAATTGAGAAAAAACGCTAAAGCGCTCCTAAAATTGAGAAAAAATGATAATTCGCGGATACATTTGATTAAAAAAAAAAAAAAAGTGGCCTGGAAGCACGTTGGACCTAATGGCAGGAACATTGTTTCATGAAGAGAGAGAGTGTAGAAGAAATTTATGGTGGAACCCCTCCCAAGATAAAATCCTAGATCCGCCACTGGTTCAGTGTAAATGTGGTCGGTGACTGCAGATTTTTTTGTTAATGTGTTTCCCTGATAAACAGTGTTTTCTTTAACTCTTTCATTTCTTATTTTTCACATTGCGAAGAGTTTCCCCAACTCACGATTTTATTTTAGTTGCAGAGTAGTTCATAGAATCGTATATTTTCTGGTTTTCTTTCATCTTCAACCTTTTCAAGCGGAACTTAACTCAAGAAGTTAAGTGATGAGGCAGTTAGGAAGGTTTGATGGCTTAGGGGACTCTCTTAGGAAAGATAAGAGTGTATAGAGATGACAGGAGGTAGAGGAAAAAAAAGGAAAGATGGAGGAGAGATAAAAGTTGAGATAAAAGGAAAGAGGATCAGAAAAACCTTCTCCGTAAAAGCGTTGGTGGGATTATTAGGGGATAAGAGTTAGGCATGAGGTATTTCAGGTATTTTTCTCACGTCCCCCGATTTTTCACTTGCACTCACATTCCACATGCTCAAGCCTCACAATACTGGAGGGGCCTAAGACAACAGCCTACATCGGAGATTTCATCGACTTTCTACTTTGACTGGCACGTGATACGTCAACTAGAGCGGTCTAAGTAAGATGCAGGTCGTCTTTATATTTATACAGAAAATACCTGCAGCGAATTGAAGCTGAAAATATCTTTCAATTTCGTGGCACCCACCAAAGGATGTAGGATGCGCGTCGTATCACATCCGCTCTTGAAGGATTTTTGTATCGAATAACATTCCTGAAATGATTTCCTGAAATTGCATGATTGCAATGACAACCACATCAAAATTATGTAACCTTATGTTCGAGCAACGCATTCGGCGAATTTGTGGATTGCGATCGGTGATATTGGAGTTTAGAGAGTTGGAATGTTCGATGGAGATGGTTAGTGTTGCAATGAAGTATGGTGGTTACAAGCAATCAATGGGGACTTCTTCTTCTTTGCCGTTAATCTCGAGCGTTAAAAAGTCTTCAGAGAATGGCTTGTTCCCCGGTAGGGGAACCAAATGACGACGTAATTACGATTACCTCATCCGTTCATTAGAGAGCGCAGGCGCGGGCTCCATGTGGTGTCATAGGGAAAATACTTTTTTTTTTTTTTGCCCTGCCAAGAAAGACGCTAGCTTTCAAGCGTCCTCCACCACCACTCCTTAACGAAGTTGAGGATGTTCCCCGTAGCCATCCTGGAGATGTCTTCCGGTTGAAGCACATCATTTCCAAGATGGTGAAAGCGTAACCGCCCCAGAGCCTCGCACTCACACAGTACGTGCTCTGCTGTTTCCACGGCCAAGTCGCAAAATCTGCAAATGTCCGTGTCAGACTTCTCCATTAGTCTGAGTGTATATCGAAGGGCACAATGTCCCGTTAGCAGTCCCACCAAGATCCTAAGGTCTCCTCGGCTCAGAGAGATCAGGCCCTTCTCCGATCGTTCCTTTGGAGTGACAAAGAGCTTGGCCTGCCTGAGACCTGGTTGTCTAACCCAGTGTTCACGATGCCTCTCGTCCAACCACGCCTGCACCTGCCTCTTCGTGAAGGACTTCGTGACCCCGAGACTTGGCTCCGGGCCCACGTAAGGCATCTCTGATCCTCTCTTCGCGAGTTGATCAGCCATTTCATTCCCCTCAAACCCCTTGTGACCGGGCACCTACATCAAAGTAAGGCTGTTTGCCGTTGCCACAGGCCTGAGGGCTTCAAGACATCCCCAAACTAGCTTCGAATTCACGACACTTGAGCCTTGACACTTGAGCACGACGCTTGAGCTGCCAGACAGGATGAAGATCTCCGCTTTCCGAAGACCCCTCTCACTAATCTTCCGTGCACAGGCTTCTATAGCATTGATCTCCGCCTGAAAGATGGTGGCGGTCGTCCCAAGGGACTTTCAATGCTGAAGCCTGGGGCCAAAGACCCCAATGCCAGCACCCCCATCCTTCACAGATCCATCAGTATACCATACTTGCGTGCCGGGCTTAAACCTCGGCAAACCCTTATCCCAAAGGTCGCGGTTGCCTATATCGACCTTGAAGGGTTTTTCAAAATCCATCCTCACGTGCATGAGATCCGTAACGACTTCAGCCGCCTCACTACATGCAACTTCCTCCAGAACACGCAAGTGCCCAACCTGGACACCCCGCTTCACGTGATCCGCCCGCAGCAGTCTGACCGCCGCCATATATGTGGTCGCCTGCACATGAAAGTGCAGGGGAGGCATTTCCAGTAACCCCTCCATGGCCGCCGTTGGGCACGAGTGCATAGCACCCGTTACTCCAAGACAGGCCTGGCGCTGCAACTTACTCAGCAAGGCCTGGACTGTCCCTTGTTTCGTTCTCTGTCACCATAGGAGTGAGCCATAGGTGACGATAGGCCTAACAATGACTGTGTACAGCCACAACACCATTTTTGGCTTTAGACCCCATGTTTTGCCAAACATTTTCCGACCAGCCCACATTGCGAACGTGGCCTTATTCAGCACCCTCTTGATATGCGAGGTCCATTTGAGCCCCTGATCCAGGGTAACTCCAAGGTACTTGACTTTTTGTCCTACTTTCAACACTTCTCCATTCAGTCGAACTACCTTTAATGCCAGCCAACTCCTCCTGGTAAACGCAACAAGGGTGGTCTTCTCAGGGTTAACCCTGAGACCATGCCTGCTGCACCATCGCTGCACTATGTTAAGGGCACCCTGCATCCTATTGGATATGGTATCATCAAATTCGCCCCTAACTAGAATCGCAAGGTCATCCGCGAAACCCACTACCTCATAACCCTGCTCCTTTAGGATAGCGAGAAGCTCGTCCACCACGAGCAACCATAGCAAAGAAGAGAGCACACCCCCCTGAGGACATCCCCATGAGGGCAACACGGAAACAGTCTCCCCTCCCAGCTCCGAAGTCACGACGCGGCATTCCAGCATCATCTTGATCCATTTCACTGAAGATGGATCAACACCTCTGCTCCTTACTGCAGCCTCCATAGAATCATAGGTGGTGTTATCAAAAGCACCAGAAGAAGCAGCCCAGCGCAGTTTCTTTCGCCTTCAGAGATTTTTCAACCTTACCCACCAGTTCGTTTAGAGCGGTCTCAGTAGATTTGCCCGCCTGGTAGACATGCTGCCCCCTCTGGATTGGTTTAGTTTTAAGGTAACCGTCCTTGAATCCGGGCCAATTACCTTTTCCATTGTTTTAAGGAGGAAGAACGTGAGGCTTATGGGTCGGCACGCCTTTGCCTGGGCCGAGGAGTTTGCTCCCGACTTAGGAATGAACACAACCCTGACCTCCCTCCATGCCTTCGGTATATACGATAATGCATAGCTCACCCTTAATATCCTTCTGAGGCGTGGCTCCAGGACCTCCAGCCAACGCTGCATGACCGGGAATATCCCGTCCGGCCCAGGGGACTTATAGGGCTTAAATGAGCCGATAGCCCATTTAATTTTCTCGGGCGTAATCAATTTCCCCGATTAGCTCCAAATTGCATTTGTTGGCCGGCAGTCCGCCACCACTTCGCCCTGAACATCTGAGGCCCCTGCATCCCTGGAATCAGGGAAATGACTTCGCAGGAGGACCTCAGGGTCTCTTTAGCGCTCTCGGTATACGCCCCATCTGCCTTTTTGATCAGACCAATTTGGCCCGGGCTCTCTTCGGACAGGACCCTCTGTAGTCTGCCCATAACGGACATATCCTCCATCCCCTCACAGAAAGTCCTCCACGTGGCCCGCTTTGCTTTCCTAAGGGTCTTGTTATGCTCCGTGAGGGAGCGCCTATAAGCCTCCCACTCCCCACGTGATCTGGCCCTATTGTAAAGCCTCCTCGTTTCTCTTCTGAACATCGCCAGCTCATTGTTCCACCAAGGAACTTCCCTGTTCCCCTTCTTCACCTTAACAGGACAGCTCTCCTCGTACGCACTGAGGACCGCTGAATTGGTCGCCTCCACCGCCCTATCAAGGTCGGCTTGGCACTGAATGTCAAGGTCCATCTCAGACACTCTTGTTCAAGATGTCCTTTAAAGACCTCCCAATCCGCGTTCTTGGGATTCCGATAAGCTGTACTTCTGACCTTAGGAAATTTGACCTCAAACGAAATCAACCTATGGTCAGACATTGATGTTTCTGACATGACTTTCCAATCTCTGACACTATTGGCCAAAAACTGGCTGGCCAGAGTAACATCCAGGACCTCACTCCTCGCACTTGTCACGAAAGTCGGGATCGAGCCCTGATTTACCACCACCATGTCATGCGTCATCAAAAATTGAAAGAGTGACTCACCCCTGGCGTTGACATCTGTACTTCCCCAGATGGTATGGTGAGCATTCGCATCACAACCCACAATCAGCTGCAGGTTCCTCGCGCTGCAGTACAGGACCAAACGCTGAAGCTCCTCCGGCGGCGTCACCTCAGCGTCCCCCGGAAAGTACGCGGAAGCTACCACACACCTCCGGGTCCGGTCCTCGTCCTTGGCTTCCAGGATGACTGCTGTCAAATCTCTGCACAGAAATTCTGGCATAGTTAAAAATTTCACTGCGGGACTTAGAAGCAGCGCAGTTTGCGGCCGCTCCTCATCCCTACAGTAAACCAGCTTACCTGCTGTCGCGGAAAGGCCCTTGACCTGCCTCTCCCATGCCCATGGCTCCTGAACCATCGTGACGTCATAGCTTCCCCCAGTGAACACCCTGCTCAAGACGGCCGATGCCGCTGCCGCACGATGCAGATTTACCTGGAGGAAGCGCAACCCCGTAGCAGTCACTTATTCCCCTTATGTAACCAACTCCGCGATTGCTTCTTCAGCATCGCCTTACTCGGAGTAGGGTAGGGTTTCCGTGCCCGACCTGCCCGCCTTCGGGACTCTTTCATCCCCCGCTGGTCCGACACTATCACCTCTCTCCCCCGCCTTGCTAGTAGATGGCCTAGCGTATGAGGGAGCTACCTGCGTTGACTGCCCGGATGACGTGGCGCCAACTGCTGTTCCCACAGATAGCACTTCCTGCCGCGGTGCGGGGGTGGTACCCCGCACAGCAGCGCCTACCTGATCCACCTCCATCGGCAGCTGCCGGGGGCCGGAGGATGATCCTTCCCCCTTCCGAGCCTTTGGCCGGATGGTCCCCTTGCCGAACCTGATGTGGACTACGTTGTTCCTTTCCAGGATCTGCGCCAACTCTTCATCGATGAGCAGGGTCATCATCAAAGCCGGCGTGCCCTGAGGCACACTCCTCGACAGTACCTTCCACTGTCCCACATTTAACCCCCGATTTAGGCGCACGAGGAACTGAAGGACTTGATCGTTCCCCAGATCCGCGCACTTCGGGAGAAATGCAACCGCCACCCTGGGCTTGGGCAGGTCACTCCCCTCAACCACCTTCAACCTTGCCCCCTCCCAGGGTACAATACTTTCAACGAGCGACTTTATTCAAACAGCCGTCCCGTCGTCCTCGCAGGTGATGGATAGCCATCCCCTCCTTCGCACCAGACCATCAAAGTGGGGCACTTTAGGTTCCAGTGCAACAATGGCAGCTTCAATGCCCCTTTCCAGGGCCTCAAGCTGGTCGTCCAAGAGGAGGGCTGCTGGGTAGTCTCTATGAACCACACCAAGCTTCCTTCCATTGAGCGCTCCTATGTACGAAGGACCCTGCGCGGTCGTCCTTCGCTTCTTTTTCACGGCTCCCTCTGGAGTCGTCTCTGCAGAGGCTCTCCCCTTCTTCCTCTACTCCACCATCTGCAGAGCACTCGCCCTGGCGGCTTCCGGTTCCTCCCCCTTCTTCCGAAACAGCCACAAAAAGCGTCGCCTCTGATCCCTGTTCAGGCCAGAGACGTACTTGTCGAAATCAGCGTTCTCCTGGTCTCCAGGAGCCGCTGTTGCGGAATCAACGGGTTCGGATACCGTTCCCTGCCCCGCTTGTAATTCGGGTACACCGGATACCGGCGAACCCGAGTGGGGAGACTACTCCCTCAGCGACACCACCGGAGGTTCCGGGCTCAACCACCTCCATTGAGGTAGTCTTCCCCGACAACTCCGCGGTGCCGGGCTGAGCAGGCTGAGGGCTACTGAGAAGCTCGTCCTCAACCTGCTCCAGGGTTTTAAACCCTGGGTTTGGCAAAGCAAAACGGTCGCGATCCATAAACAGTCCCACGAGCAGCTAGGGAAATAAAAGTCACCCACGGCAGAGCCCTGCATGCCGTGGGAAGGCTTAATACTCAGGGAGGTCGCCTGGTATCCCTGAAGCTCCGTTAGATACACAGCTCACCCTGTGTCACGCACCCTTCGGCACGGGTCGCATAACGCCTTGGGTTGGTAGCGAGTTCTTTTAAGATCGTGCCCTCGCCACTACACGGCCCATACCCCTCCTCCATTTGTTAGGAGAATTCTCCGTAACAGGGCCGCCAACCGTGCCGCGGATACCGCAGCACGGCGCGTCAAAGACGCCGGGAAGGCTGGAGGTCGGAGTTGGGTGGTCAGTGGCTAGCTGCACCAAAATGCATGGTGCCGTTTTTAAAAGACGCCATGAAATGCACGACGTCAACGCATAACCACCCCATTTGGCCCCAGGGAAAAGACGTGGGAGTTGCCCTGAGCGTGCGGGTGCCAATTGCCAAACGTGTAGTCTGTATAATGTCCTACGCCACCTCCGAAGGCGTCCGGATGAGGGTCACTTTTCTAGATTTCGAATTGGTACACAAGAAAAAAAAAGAAAGAAAAAAAAACTGAATGAAATCCATCGCTGATTATACTTATTCAAAAAAAATCACGACACGTACGTCGGCGAGGGAAATTCACCCGGTAGACAATGGGAGAGGTATAAGCCTTTAAGTGTTGGGCCAGACCGTTGGGCGTAACAACGGCCCAAGGAAAAGTGGGCAAGGCCTCAAGAGGTAATTACCCTCACAAATGGGATGTCATTGCGAACTCTCCCTTCCTCAGCCCTGATGGCTAACGATCGGGTTCTTTAGGCAGCAAGTTATATTTGGCATGCCAGCCGGAGTCAAGCTCATGGACGAAATGTGATGGGGTGCCCCCCGGGACACCCAAGCAGGCAAGAGTAAGTTGCACCCTGCGCAATAGAAGGAAGGGGCATCCCACCCGCCGCGCAGTGCAGGCTTTGGTTTGGACGGAGCTAGTTCTGAATTTCCCTAAAGACCAAGATTAAGTACTCTGCCCAAAATATTTGAACGTGTTCTTCGAGCCGATCCGTAGATCAGTTCTTTCTAGTCAAATTTATTTCGCTCTGACCAGGGTATCAAAAAGTCCAATGAGTACCTTTTGCTCGACACCCCTGTTCAGATTTGCCAACATAATGATGATATTTACTGCTTTTTTACGTCTCGCACTGAAATCTTCAACGTGAAACTGATATCGCAGTGCCCGGTCAAGTATCAGGCTGAGAAGCGGATGTTCTCTTCTCTTTAAAGGCCAGAGGCACGCCATTCATTCTGTGGGCAGGTTCATAATAATATGTGCCCTGCGCAAAAGAAAGAAGTGACGAGTCACGGACGGATGGGGAGTCGGAGAAGTTTGGTGAAAGCCGTCGTTAGCCTTGGATCGATGATAGGTACGCAGGGCAAAGAGAACGGAGCGCCAGTTTTGGATTTTCTATGGATGGGGACATTTCTTGACTTTCCTATCGATCGTAAACTGATGAGACTGACGGGACTGAAGAGACTCCATACGTCAACTCAGACGGGCTGTAATCAGAGTCAAGAATTGTGCCGTGAAGACTGATAAAGAGCCGACCCAGTTGTTTAAATGTTGGCATATGATCATGGCAGACTTGAATGTTCTGTGCCAGCGCTCGATTTTTCGCCAATTGACTGAGGGTGGTGGGGTAGGTGGTTGCACGAAAATCCTGAACATGATGTTATAACTCGACAAGTTTCTAATGGACCCTGAGGGCCCAAATTTCCAGATGGTTCTAGGAACATGTGTTTAGAAAGTTAACTGAATTTACCACTTCTTTCGGCCCATAAGAAACTTGTCGATCTATAGTGCACCTCCTACAGGATTTAAATTAGTTCACAATTCCTTGTTTAAGATTTGCACGTGCTTGTCCGCAGCTGTTTTCGAGTAGTGAGAGAAATGTTTACATAATCACAGAGAAGCCTTGGTAAACCAAGGAACGGAAAATTAGTAGTGTCATTTATCATTTCTCCAAAAAAATTCCTAGAAATTCTACATTAATAAATAGGGCTCGGATTCGAACATATTTTCCCATTTTACTCCTGAATAGAACTCGTTTAAACAAGCCGTTTGGTGGTATTTTTAAGTCACTGGGACCAATAGAATTTAAATTTATTTGTCATAATAAATGCATATTACAGGTGTTTTTACAAGCATTTATTGATGGTTTTCCGTCTTGTCAGATTTTTTTTTTCTTGGAATTCGTCTCGACTAGTCTTCCAATGAGGTTCTCCCAAAGTTTTACACCCGAAAATAGTAGTCATTACGCCAAGAGTCAACGCCGGAGTCATCCGGGGGGAGGGGGGTTGTCACTATGTAGTGTAGTTGGAGGAGGAAACCCACGCTCTTGTCACTAACACACCGTTTCTCTCCTGATTTAAGCCCTTCCTTTCTCTTGGAGGATGATTCTTACGCCCTAAACCTTGTCTGAAGGTGGTCTAGTCGGCCGAAACCATGGAAACAAATTAATAAAGACAGAAAGGCACTATAAACGAGGACAGATTACCCTTTTTCACAAAAAAGGCGGGGTCTAAACTTCGCACCTAAATTTTGACTACATTTTTGCACCAATCTCTGACGTCAAAGTCGCATTTTATTCTTCAGGAACATTCAGTGCAACGGTGACGTTAGATCCTGCTTTTTCTAATATCATCCCTAAAATAGCCCAACAACTTTTGAGTTCGAATGTGCTTTGGGGTTATTTCAGGGATGAAATAAAAAAGCAATACCTAACCTCTGGCGTTACGAGGTCAAATCCCGCCAGAGAGCCCATTTTTTTTTTCGAAGCTCGAATTTTGGGCTTTGCCTTCCCGAGTCGTCCGGGTAACATCAGTTAATTAATTTACCTCTTTAATTAAACTGAGACTTTGAACTCGAAGATTGATGCAGGAATTGACAAATATGCTGACAAAACTACTTGAATAAAATATAGTACATTATATGAACTTATTCCAAGTTAAGGATTAAGGAAACCAGTAAGCTCACTTACAGACGCAAGTTGGCCTAACAGGCGAGGTTCCAAAGAAGATTTTGTCGTTTGATTGGGACGGTGGTGAGTTCGGAGCGGCTGAGCTTTTTTAAATGGTCAAGCTTTCGTTTAATATAACTTCCTCAGGACCTTGACATCGGTAACAATTTACGAACAAACCAAAACAAAACAATTATTTATACGGTAACAATAATGAAATGAAATGCGTTCTAAATAAGGGATAAATTGAGATCATAAAACACCCACCATCAACGAATATCTTATTCCAAAGAAGTGTAGGCAAGCCCAGAATTGCTTGTGTGTTCGCCACGGTTTTCTTGGCAGAGGGAAATTTCAGGCGCACTGGTCTACACTTTTATGTAATAGGGATACTTAATTTTCAATTCTGTAATTCAGTAGTGTTATTTTCCACCTGTTATACTTATCGGAAAAGAACAGTTTCACTCTACTATTGAATTACAGACGTGTTAAAGTGCCCACCCTTACGTTTAAATTAAGTTTATGACGTCAATAAGATTTCGAACTCAAATTTAAAGTAGGTCTAGTTGGGTCTATGAATATGGGCCTAAAAGTTGTTCACACAGTGGAAAAATATTACTAACTTCATGCCATTCTTCGACTATAAAGAACAATCCCACCACCTCGCAATTCATCACGGTCAACCCCGTGCTCGTGATTCACCATTACCGCTAGAGCGTATATTTCTATATGTACGTGACAGCCTCTCGTTGAAAATTATTGCCTGAAGCATATACATAATTATCTGAGTTATTGTTTCAGACAAGATTGTTCGTTTGATCGGGATAAAAATGGTGTTTTATACCGATCTTTTTTTTTAAAAATGAAATGTTTTTATTAGTATGTTGAAGTTAGCTGCTTCAGTCATCCAATAATACATTTTGTCAGAATGGATTTTACTAAACAAAAACCATCCTTTGACGCTTATTCAAGTCTGCCGCTCAAGTGGCAGTTATTACCTTGCGGGTTCTCAGAATAAAAAGATTATCTGGCAATATGTTTTTTTTTTTGTTTTTTTTTACATAACAATGTACTTATAAAACCAGGAGGCGTTACCGCTGGGATATGCCTCAACGGTATTGATCTGCACGTAATGTCGGTTACTGGGTTCTACTAATATTTTTTTTTCTTTTTTGCAGATGTGCTCTTACTTCAAAGATCCCCTGGTGTGCATAGGGCCTGTCGCTTCCGACCAAGTAAAGGAAGACATCGAAAGAACAGCAGGTGAGAAACGCATTACAGGAAAGACCTTAGCGTTCAATCACCTTAGACGCTAGACGGTTCTTTCAATTTTGTCGAATGTATTCGGTAGAAGTCGTACTTTTGACTTACTCGTCTATACTGTTTCTTCCTGGTTTTTATGTGTGTAAGAATTAAGCTTTAAACAAGTCGATTGAGATCAACTTTTTAAGAAAACATATCAATGGAACACTAATACATATCAACAAGAATAATAACTATTATATACATATCAATAAATTATATTTTTCTTCGAGTTCTTTGTTGTAATTATAATACGCGTATGCTGGCCTAAAATGTATGGCTTTAAGTAACAAGAGAAACGTTATCATTACTTGTAATTTTAGTTAATAGAAAGGGATGAAATTCCCTGAATCTTCACAAATAACGTGAAATTCACTCAGGCGCATAAAAAGACATATCAAAGTGGGAGAAAAACGGACTTGAAAAAACTCCCTCTAAGCCAGTTTTAGATGTAGCAAACTAGGGCTGATTCGAAATATTATCGCACATATTGTCTTGATTTTCTATTGAGGTGTTAAGAAAGCTTGATTACACCCAAAACAACCTCAAAACCTAATAGTTGATTAGTAATATAATAAATAAAAAAAGAAAAGAACGTCATACGATGTCTTTGATGTACACTATCTCATTTAATCATGTATTACAGGAGATTTTGAGACAAAATAAACACCTTCAAACAAACAATATAGTAATTATGGTTCCTAAAACCCTCCTCCCAGCAGTAATTATACAAGTCCTTCGTCAAAGTGTCTGACTCCCACGTTCAAACCCCGCCGGACTTATTGATCCTTCCAGCTCTGGGTAACAAAACAGTTTAAGAAGTATAGCAAACTGTTTATTCCACTCCATTAGCCACACCGTTGCTATAATATGCATTTTAAACGGCGGGGCTTGGGTATACCTAACTTTTAGCCACCTACTTCAAACACACATATTCCCTCCTTGCGGTTAGTCGGTCCATTAATCAATTATGAAAACCCCTTCCCAATTATAAAGGTTTGGAAGCTAGGGGTAGCTTCATTCTTTGAACATAATTTTTTTTTATCCTACTCGATGTGAAAACGCCTGCTTTCATGTCTCGCAACTGTCATGAAAATACGATTTTCATGTCTAGACATGAAAATTTTTGCCAAAATTTGTCACTAAGATGCGCTTCGGATAGCTATCGCATTTTGTTTCTTATTCTTGCAGGGGGTTTTCTCGTTGCCACGCAGCGCACGCTCTCCTCACTCCTCCACACCGACCGACGTTACCACTCACTGAGGCGTTGTCGTTTGTCTAGATGCACTTTTATTTTGTATTTTGTCAAGTACAGATGGGCAAACGTTTTCTTTTTATTCCACCTTCCAGTTTTAAACTCACCTACTAATTTATTAATTTTTTCCTTCTTGCGTAGGATAAAAAATCATGTGTACGCCTAGGCAGAAAGGCGTATTCTGGGCCTCGAAAAATGGTCGAGGCCCATTTTTTTTCTCGGCCCGGAAAAGTACGCCTTTCATGCCTAGGTGTACAATACATATACTATAGGGGGATTCATGACGTGATAAAATGATCGGAACTGAGATTAGTTGTAGTGTTATCTTGCTACTGTCGATGTCACCTAATGGACCAGGGAACGCTGATGCTTAAATTCTGAAAAGCAGCCTAATATTATTTGTTCTTATCAAGTAATTCACTAACTTTTCGTTAAAAACTCGTCCTTCTGACACTAAAGAGCTTAGAGCTCGAAGAAAAAAAAATCACGTTGTACGAAAAATCATTCAATCTTAATTTTCCGAATATGATGACAGTGTGATTTGAAATTGATCAGGTGCATCAGGCAACAGTTTGTTTCTGCTTTGTCCTTGTTGTTTGTTTGGGCCATAATAACAATAATTTAGTTACCTATACCTATCAATAATTAACTGCCAACAATTAAATTTTCACTGATTAACAGAAAACCGCATGAAATCATTCATCGTTTTACGCAAATGGAAAGTTACCAACAATCAATCCCAAGGTTAGGGTACCAGTAACATTGTCTTTGCCCCCCCCCCGCCGAAACTTTGTCTTTGTCCGCCGAAACTTCAAAATTTAAACTTTCAGAGCTCAATCAAAAGTTCTACGTTGGTGCTGGCTAGTGCTCGAATTTGGACGCTCTATCTAATCCCTTTCCTTCCTCCTTTTATTTATTCATTTTTTTAAATTTTTATTTCTATTTCTTCATTCTTCTTACATTAGTAGGCGATGAAGACAAGGAAATGGTTCGGAATGAGTCAAGGGCTGAGACCGTACGTCGAGTTGCCAGTTGGGCCGGTGGCCACTCAGTCGCATTTTGGGCGACACAACGGGACTTGAGTTCGAGGATGTCGTCGACTTAAATAAAGCTGTCCTCGATTGGAGTGAAGAGAATCGACTAAAACTAACGAAAACGAAAATACTGTCATTTTTGGTCATATTGCTCGGGTTTAGGCGGAGATCAGCCGCATTTCTCAACAATTTATCGTCTTCCGAGGGACAACTTGATTAAACAGCCCAAATCGGGCAACTTTTGGGAAATTGTTCTAAAACTTTTGAACTGACGGATAGGTTCCCAAATCCCAAAAGGGCGAATTTTCAATCCGTATGAAATTATGAATTCGTAATTTCAAATTGTATGATGCGTGTTGCGGCCGGTATCGGATACTTTTTGTATACGATACCGGAATCTTAAGTGTGAAGGAGCGCTTTGGCCGTAGTGTATTTTTAGTACCCTCGATACGGAAATCAGATACCGGTATCTTTAGTGTGAAAACGCCTAGATGGGGAATTTGGGTGACAAATGTAAAACTTGAAAACCCCCATTTTGAATGCAACCGAGGCTAATTCACTGGATTTATTTATCTCAACACAAAAACTCATGATAGCAGCAGAAAAATTAAATAAAACAGACTTAGGTACTGCGCTTCCTTCTCACTGCATCGACTCAACTCCACCAAAGTGCATGTGAGCACTGAGTGTTTCACTGCGCATGCGCTACATGGTGGTAAGAAATTAAAACATTCTCAGGTTCTTGGAAAACTACGGCTGCTCATTCTTACCCAAAGAAGCTAGGTTAGTGCGCTTTTCTAGGTAAGTCTCTCTTTTTCATACTCAAATTTTTAGTTTGAACAACGAATTTTAAGGATTAATTCAAAATTACGCTAGTAAAACATCCCGACGCTGCGCCAGACAATTTGTTGATATTGGTGATACAAATTAAATAATACTTATATATATATATATAATGTATATGTATATGTATGTTTATAGGCTGGGGGAGTTCTGGAGGCGGTGAAACTATCTTTTTTTTGTAATTCTTTGATGATTTCTGTACTTTTTCCTGCCACCACCTGCCGGAACGATTTTTGAGTTTGTTTTTCTTTATCACGTATTGGCAGACAAAAATTCTCACGGATTACGTGATTATTAAACCGCGATATTTGTAAGGCTCTCTGAAATTCAACCCTACCTCCTGGAATCGAGTGAAATATTCTCCATTTAAAGTAGGGGCTTAGTGCGTAAAAAGGTTATGATAAAGTAAAGGAGGGTTTTTAATTATGGAGAAGAATAAAGCTCCCGCAAGCTGGCAAGCCTTCTTATAAAAACTTCTACTTCTGTGAACCAAGCGTATGTATCTACAAAGGTAATCTCCTGCACCCCATAATTTAAAGGCAAAGTCGCTATTTTCTTTTTAAAAAACAACAAAAGCAAAAGTAGATACTATTTTAAAAAATGAAAATAATACCTTTTCAACGCCACTTTTTAGTGAAAGTGCGAAATGAAACAATCGTAGCTACTTTTTTCGCGTCTCATAAAACATCAAAATTAAATTTACTCCCTCTCAATTAAGGGAGAAACTTGACTAAATACGAAATGACATCCACTGAATGAATGAATTCCAAACATTGTGGGTATGTACAGTTACTACGAATAACCCTTTTTTGCCTAACCTTTTATCTATGGTAGGTATATGGCTGACCGGTAATCGAGTGTTAATTCAACTGTAAGTGAACAGTACGACAACGAAGGGTATAAAAGTAAATCTTTCTCGCTGATGAAATACCTGCAGGACGTCTAAACAGCGAATTGCCAAGCCTTCACCCTTTCTGGCCTTGGCCCTTTCTGCATCGCCTAAGCCTTTCAATGTCAATCTTTTCTTTTGCTTCAGTAAATCTGGGAAACTCCCTTAAATCTTCTATCTACTTTGTATTCGGCGTTTTTCTCCTAACCCTCTTTGTTTGCTATGCAGGCAGTGAGGAGCAGACAATTTATTTCAATCAGAGTCATCATGAAAGAGTGAAAACTACAAACAAGGGCTATAGTTTATTGAAAGGACCCGGCTCACCAAAGCCGACGATCTCATCTAACGGGAATAAAATGATAAAATGAAATAATATTGATTGTATTCACGTGACGAGGGGCATAGTTATTGGGAGAGGCTCCCTTCCCAATCGATTCACCAAGGGAGCGGTAAATGAGAAATTACTTGGGGCGCTAAATTGCGTTCAGCTTTTCCCGCTTTTCAGCTAGCGGCAATCAGCAATATAAAATTACGCTGCCCTTCTATACAAGATTTAAAAGCCAAGAAATGAAGAATAGAAAGTCAATTTTACCTTGCAGAGCGACAAAGCACCCTATGCTTAATCCGGATGTTGACGGGAAGAACTAATCTTGGGAGTCAAAAGGTGATGGAAAGAAGAAAGAGCTCTAACGCTTGAAGCATTGTTACAGGGAGGGGGTATGAAATTTGAAGGGCAATATTTCAAAAATATTTTAAAATTTAGTTTTTGAAAGAGCGAAAATATGCAAAACTGGGGTTCATGAGAACCAAAATGACAACATCTTGATTTTAAACGAGCCCAAGCAGTGAGCCAGCTTTTTGAAAAAGCTGGATTTCTAAAAATTTGAAGGAGCAAAATACAAAAAAATTAAAAATTTGAAATTGGGTTTCGAAAGAGTGAAAACCAACAAAACTTGGGGCATGAAAGAGCAAAAATGACTACATTTTTGGTTTGAATAACCAAAAATCTATCGTTGAGTAAGTCAAATTCATTGGCGGACCTACACGTACCCGTAGCTGGGCCGGAAATCTCTATGAGGCCCCTCAGTCTCTAAATTTAAACCAGAAATATAATTTTCGCGCTACCTGCTTTGTAAGTTGCCTATTTTTCTCTCTCCACTTGTTCCTACCTCCATGTTTAAAACCATGGAGGTTGGAACAAGTGGAGATAGAGAAAGGCTTTTTTAATGTAGAATCATATGAAGCCGGTTTTTCCGCCATTACACACCCACTGTTATCATTCACATAGAGAAGACGGGAGGGGAATTTATTACCTTTTCGTTGCTTTTTCACTGATCAAGTATCAAATTGTCAATGTTTTCGTTCGGTGAGGCCTGATAACAGATGATGTGCAGGAATGGCGACCGGCTTCACGAAAAATGCGTTTCACTCCCTCCACTTATTCCTACCTCCATGTTTAAAACTGACATGAAAAGTTTTTAACGTGTCAGTTTTCTATAACTTTGTGCAACCTTCGTTAAAATGTTATCACCTCATCCGTGATCAAGGTGACTAAACTTTCTATAGGTGCCGCAGATCTTCGGCCATTACTGTCCTTCACCTACGTCACGAGCAGTCCCAACCGCCTTTGCGATGGACCCAGTACATTATTAATTGTTATTGGGTTGTGATTTTTGAGAATCATAAACTTCAATTTGAAAATTAACTTGCTCTGCTGCCCTAGGGTGAGCAATCGGAAGCAAAGGACTGCTGGTGACGTCAGTCTCCACCCCTCCCGTCCGATTGACAGGGGGAAATCTGCGGCATTTGTAGTAAAGTTTAGTCACCTTGATCCGTGATTATAGAACTATCTTAAGGCATCTTTTTTTTTTGTCAAAATAAAAAAAAAATTGATAATCTTCGACGATGGTTTCGCGAAAAATAACGTACATCACTCGCCACACCACTAATAATGTAGTAATAATGTAGTAAAGTAATGCATCACTCACTAATATTGCAATGTAATCTACTATTTCACGTTGTAGCGATGAATAGCATAGTAATGGTTTTGCCTCAATTTAAAGCAAATAAGTTGCCTCCGGTGGAAACCGCGAATTGGTTTGGCGCTTTCTCAATAATTCAAGCTACGGGTGATCGTTTTTTCTGTTTTTTAGCCATAAATCAGTCCTTTTTTAGAAAAAAATTTAGGTTATGAGATAACAAATTTCGTAGTTTTAGCCACGAATTAGCGATTTTGTCAATTTCAGCCTTGAATTAGCACTTTTTTTTTTTTTTTCAATTTTATCTAGGAAAGCGCGGCTCGATGGTATAATGGATACAATACTCGCTTCGCAACCCAGCGGGCCTGGGTTCGAATTTGACTATTGCTCATTTCACTATAAGGCGGCGCCCGGCCGCGAGCTGTGACACGCAGGCACGGATCGAGAGTCGGCTTGAGAAGGGACCATGACCCCCCCCCCCCACCCACCAAATCGTGAGTTAGGGTCACCCCAAAAAACCAAGTGGCACATCCGGCCTCATCAAAAATGAATGTATGAGTTTCACAGCACAGATTGGCCCCTTAAAAGCAATTTTGTGGCTTTCGCTGACTCAAAAGCATAATTTTACGCTGTTGACAATTTCAAAAAGCAAATTCATAGTGATTAGGTAATTTTAAAGAGCAATTTTATGGGTCTGACTCTTTTCAGAAAAATAATTTCGTGGGGTTGGGTCACGCAAAACCAATTCAGCGGGATTGGTTCATTCAAAAACAACAATCTCGCGGAGTTGACTCGTTCAAACATGGTTCAAACGCAACGTCGCGGGGCTGAATAAATGAAAACAACAAGATTGCGGGGTTGACTCATAAATTAATTTTTTGAGGCTAAGGCTTGCGCAAAAAATAAATTTCGCTTTTTTGTGGGGCATGACTTCTTCAAATGACCAATTTTACAAAGCAATCTCGCGCAACAAGCTCTTTCGCAAACCCGAAATTTTGTGGATCCATATGTGATTGCGACAATTACATTTTCCGTTCAGCTTGGCGGGGGAGAGGGTGCTCCATCAGTCTTTGAGGGGATGGGCATCCCTGCTCTAAATCACAGTAAAGAAAGGCCCAACTGGAAAGATAAGCTCCAACTATAATGAAGGCCCAACCACATCAGCTCCACGACAAAGAAGGTCCAGCCAAAGCTAGTTGGCTTTAACCATCACAGAAAGTTCTAACCACTTTAAAGCTCCAACCTTAGGATTTTGGGGTATCTCCACACGTGGAATCCAAGAATTGAGACGAATTTTCTATCAGAAGATTCGATAGAAGGGTTATTACTGTGGTATCACCGTTTTTAGCCAACTCACACGTTTTCAGGTACCTACCACACAAATTTTCCCGCAAACAGCACAGGAACCTTATGGAACAAACGGTCCCAAAAAAAATGCCGCAGATGGGATCAGATATCGTGGCAATCACCCGTCGGATTTTATTTTACCGACTGCTCGTAAAGAAGGCTCTGTGATCGAGCAAATTGGCTGATACCAACTACCATGACGGGAAACATCAATTTCTGGACAGTTC
Source organism: Corythucha ciliata (assembly GCA_038030265.1). Lineage (NCBI taxonomy): Eukaryota > Metazoa > Arthropoda > Insecta > Hemiptera > Tingidae > Corythucha > Corythucha ciliata. The sequence goes on along the minus strand of CM075938.1, from coordinate 39,909,819 downwards.
AAGGGGCATTGGCGGCTATTCTGTTGCGTGTCACGCTGAAACCGTCTAAACTTATCGGTTGAGCATGGGGGACTCACAAATCACGTCTTTCTCAAACCAGGCCATTGAGAAAATTCCCTTAAAAATTGATAAGGTGACATCCCTCAATGGGATTTTGGAGGTTATTTTGAAGATGTTTTTTACACAAGTGACTTCGACCCCAAGGGAGGGGCCATGGCCCTGTGGCCCCTCCCTTGGATCTGTTACTGGTGACTGCACGGCGCACTCGGCTTCTTGTGGGCGTTCCTGGCTGTGTGCGTTGAACAAACCGCGCGCCGAACGAAATGCCCTCGTAGTACTGGTGTGATGGGCACAGTTGGAACAGAATACATACGTGTAAAACAAAAAACTCATGTCTGGCTAATGCGGTCGTACGCAAAGCCATTAAAAAATATATAAAAAATTTAAAAAAAATTAAAATCTATTAGGAAGTTGCCTCCAAAAACCGTTAATTAGCGTTTTCTTAATTTTTAGTAGCAAATGATCGTTTTTTCTCAATTTTAGCCGTTAATTACCGAGGTTTTTCTCAATTTCAACCACGGACTAGCCCAAAGAACAACACACTAGCGTTTTTCCTTCATTGAAACTGCAAGGGGCCTTCTTTCCCTTGCGAATGAGTGATATTTTCTAAATTTTGGTCTGGCAGTTGCAATGATAACCCTCGAGTCCTCGAGTTTGTGCATTTTCTCAACTTTAGGTACGAATGAGCGTTTTTCGCAATTTTGGTCACTGATTAGCCAATGGTTATCGCAGCCGCGTACTAGCACCAAGAACAGCACATTACTGCGCCTTCTCAGCGTTGATCGCCTGACAAGGCAAAATGGGTCATTTTCGGCACTACTGACTCCTTCTAGAGGCGTTTTGGCCGAGACAGGAAAAAAATTGCACACTTCAATATTCACAGTTGCACACCTATGCTCGCTCGTCTCTTCCCGAGCGAGAAGAAGAGGAGAAACGCGAGCAGGCGAGCATCAAAGAAACGTAACAAAAACTCGCGCGCACGCCCAAGATGTCAACCGATTGCCTTGAAACTGCGCATTCGATGGTGTGCAGTGTTACCAGCCTTCCCAACGCCATTTTCCTTCACGCGACTTCTATACGAACTTTTTGAACAGCCAAGAAACGTTTCAATTTCTCCAGGAAAAACAAAACAAGTAGTGGCTGATCCATGTTATATGCTGCACCGTCTAGGAAATGCTTTTAAAAATATTTTTCCCGAGACCAAACCTTGTTAGAATCATGTTTCCTCGAATGAGCCACGTACACAAGATCAGAAAGCTCTTAGAGAAGCTGTAACAATAAGACCCCTCTTCCCTTCCTCCTCAACACACATACCCATTTCGCCCTCTCTTTTTTTATGATCCTCGTAAACTATGTATACACACCTGTTAAAACCCTTATTTCTGAAGTCATGAAGACTTCACTTCAGCTTCGCTCTGAATGGGTCTTATAGCCACTAAAATTTCAAAGGAGGAGAATACAGTTGGAAAGAATACATTACCAACAGCGTGAACTAAGAGCGTTGCGGCAGAAAACAACCTAATTCCTTTTTTTTTAAATACTTTCGGAGAGGTTAATGATTTTTAGGTCGTTACTAAACTGTTTATCAGACTAATTTGTTTTTCATCTCATTTTCTTGGGTATAAAAGCTGTAATGGGTGAGTAGGATGAGAGTTGTTTGGAATAGAAAGACGTCCAACATGCGGACCACTGTATGTTTAAAATATAGTGCTATTGTACGATTGAAAGCAAGTTTTTTTGAGGAATAATAGCTTTATTCTTAGGTGCTGTTTTATTTTATGATTGGAGCGGCTTTTGCCTTGCCTGCTGATACCACAGTTAAATCAATTCCTACAACACCCGAAGGACATATTCTGAAAACGTAAGTTATGCGAGGATTGGTATTTAAAATTGAAACATTTACTCTGAATAATCTCAGGGTTAAAAGCGAATTGACCGACGAACCTCAATCGGTTAAAACTGTCAACAAAATCCCCATTTATGGACCCGAAGCTATAAATGAATTGAACTACGACTAGTGAGTCTCAAAAAAATTTATTATACCTAAAATTTAAAATACAACTAGTTAAAAAAACATTGTTTACAGCGTGAAAGTACCCTACTATCCGTACAGCATGCCGTACTACGAGCCTTACAATAAAAATTACCTCAATGAATATCCAGCCACTGGGTGAGTTTCTAAAAATCAAAGGTTTGAGTTTCTTCAAATGTCACCACTTCTTGGAATGGCATTATTGAAAAACCTCAATAACAATGGGTTTGGGTGTGAAGGGGGTTTGTGTTTCGAACAAGCAACGAACTGTATGACCTCATTTAAGTACTACTCAAGATCCCCCAGAATTTTTGAGGGGATTTACGTCTTAAGAAGGCTTAGTGTTCTTTTTCTTTTTCAAATAACATGTAACTTACAAATCACTTTCTATAGAGCTCCTTTTGGAACTACGCAATACTACCCTCATTTCTACCCAGAAAGGTATGTAAATACTATAGACAAAGATTTATGAATAACCTCCTTCAAAATTGTGTACAATTCCAGATCCTACTACCCTATGAAAAATTATTTCAGCCGCTACAGCCCGTTCTATCCCACGTGAGTAAGATTGAATACTTTATTTTCAGAGTAAAAACGGACGTGGTTAACTCAAGAATTTCACCTCAAAACACCCATTTGAGGGGGAGCTATAAAACAAATAATTAATTTTTGTTGATTGAATAGTTTTTGGAGAAGTTGGAGCTGTAATCTGGCAGGTAGGGGGGTGACTGACCTAGATATTACAAAGAAAACTTTTCAAAAAAATGTATTTTCTAAAGCCCCGGTCTGAAAAACCTGCAAAAAATGTGAACATTTGCAGATTTTTGAAGCTTCGTTGAGCCTATATTTTTACCCCACAAGCAAAATAATCGCGTGGATAAATGGATACGGTCAGGGGTGTAGAAACTTCTATTCGATTCCAAGCTCCAAGTTCTTCATAATTATTGAAATCTTGAATAAATATTAATTTTCATAATTGTTTGTAAATAATAACTGCCTAAAAATAGTTATTGATTTTTAGGTACGGTAGCAAATACGCCTACCACGGTTCTCAGTACCAGTAAGTATACCACTCAATATTACAACTGCAATCTGAGGGTAGATGCAGTTCCACGTTACCTATAATTACGTGTACTATTTTGTACCACAGGATGCCGCAGTACTACAAACAGGTGCCACATTCTATTCCATTTATAGGGTAAGACACATTTTCCGTTAATTTTTATTTAATTTTAACTTTTTAATCTTTGATCCTTTTACTTTAGGTTAGAAGAGAAAGCCGAAGTGCCGGCAGTCCCTTTGGCTATTCCAGCAATCGTCTAAACTAATGCTACTTGAAGTAATCGTGCCATGTTTCCCATGCCCTCAAAAAAAAAAAAAATAATACAACTTCGAATGATTCATTTCACGAGTATCCATTACACGCAAATAAAATAATCTAATTGTGACTCTAATATATTTTCACCCAACGGTTCATCCTTTTGTCTTTTCCGTATGTCCACACAGGGAGATGATTCTTAATTACGAGGGGGGGGGGTCTTTCTTTTTTGACTAAAAATTATTAATTTTGTCTTACTTTCATAAAACAACAAAACGACTAAGTTTCACGATGTGAATAATGAGTGAGCAAAGACGATACCGAAAGAAAAATAAAGTCAGCTAAACGGGGCCAACAAGAACTGAATTATTTATGTTTAAGTCACGTTTTTTTTAAACCTTTTTCGGATATTTGAACTTTCTCTTTCTCCAGCGTGACCCCTTCAAGGAATAAAGTACTCGGCCAATAAATCGGGAAGTTGAGCTTAGTAGGTAGGCATCGCCATAACTTCCGCTGTAGTAGGTAGACATGGATGTATTTTCATTCAGAACATTTAGGTAACTCTCGAATGAGTCGGTCGATTTTAGCGAAGAACGGTGTACTTTTCATTTCATTTTTGTTTCGTTTGTTGCCCCCCCCCCCATCCATTCTGCCATTAATGGCAAAAAGGGTAGAAATAAAGTGAAAACATGGGAAAGTTATAAAGGATTTTCTTTGAGGAATTGACGCCAACGGAGAGCGAATCAACCGTAACAAGCAGAGAAACTTCTGATATGCAAGAATGTAGAATGTTCCAGAAAATTCGCTAATTCATTTTTTCACTATCGCTTTTCTTTTTATTACGCCCTTGGGGTTGGACTATGATATATTGCCATCATTCCTCTTTCCCCGCCTCTCACTTCTCCCTTGTCATTAGATCACTTATATACCCTGACCTAGCAACTTTCTTCCATACTTTAATGAAACTCTCTTTTTAAATCCGGTACTAAAGCAATAAAAACACCAATTTTCATACAAATAAACTTAACTTAGTCAGCTCATTCCCAAGTTTTGTATGCAAAAAGAAGAAATGGCGATTTTTACACCTGTGTATCACTTTCTAAAATATATATACGCGCTCAAAACTCATACTGAGAAAGTAGGACTGAGAAGGATTTAGAATCCTCTCTCCCTGACTGTTGTCCGATGAAGTCATCGAATGCGGTGATGATTATTTCCCGCAGATATTCATAATGAAAAATGTTTCACCCAAACGTCCTAAACTTTGTTTCCCGCGAGGCAATTCTGCATATCCTTGCTACTTGTGGATGAGTTGACGTAAACGCCAAAGTGAAAAGAGACGGCACGAAAAAGCGCGGCAGAGAAAGAGAGAAATTGATGTTAACGAAAGAGGAAGACGACCGAGTAAACGGGGAAAGGAAAGGGAGCATGTAGTCATAAAAGTTGTTTTAGATCTCTCTTCTTCTTTTAGCTACGTCGTGCACGCGTCCAAGCGAGCCATGCAAGCTCAAAATTTGAAGTAAATAGGAGAGTGACGAAAAAAATGAACGCGTCTCTAACAATGAAGACCTCTAGTTGCACAACCACAGAATAGGACCTACCAACCCAGGATGCTATACATATAGGCTAGGACTACAAGTTTAGTGTGCAAGTGAGAGGGAAGATGGTGCACTACCTATACATTATTCTTTGTAATCTGTAAATTGATCAGCAACTACAATGATATTTTGTATGAGGCTCTTGTGCCAGATTTTTTAAACGTCGGTTGGTTAATTAATTTATGAATCCAAATTCACTTAATTTTTATGAAAACTAACTACAGCCCGGATTTTGATGCATTAGATGGAGACATAGACACTTTCCGGCTCCGTAAGAAACCCAAAATGGTGGGTAAACAGAAAAAAGGCATAGACAATGAACAACCAAAACAAGAGAGCTTGGGAGGGTGCTTATTAAGAGGTTTTTGTAGGGAGTTTGACAAAATTGGACAGGTGTGGTCTAGCTGGGCATAACCCCCTCCCTCCGGGGCCAGGTGTCGACGGGGGTATAATGATCGTACGTAGTGGGCACTGGTTACCAAAACCGGCAGCGTGTTTACAATCTCCCTAACAAGTTTAGAGCCAGCTCTGAACTCGTATGGGGTTTGCTGCTGAAAGGCGTGGCCCGTGGGAACTGCTAGGATCCCCCTACGACTTCAGAACCCGTGTCTTTTCTTCTCTTTTCGGACAACTTCATTGCCTATGCAGAAACGCATTACAGATTACACGCTCGAAATTATTCAATCATTGCAGTGCTCTGCCAACGACGGAGATATTTATTTTCTCTATTGGAGTCTCACTTGAAGGCCCTATAGTTATACCATCCTTGGCATGCTCTAGACTTAAGGGTGGGTGGCTTTTAGCATTCCCCTGAGCCCTCAAGCACAACAAATTAGTCTCAACAAATGAACGCGTCGGGTGATGACAGCTGAGGAGGAAGAGGAGGAGGAGGGGGGCCACGGGTTTAATCAAGCTTAGGGCGCTGATCGGCCTCTTGAAAAAAGCTCCAAAATTAGCAATTTCTCCGAAATAAGGCCCGAAACGTGCAATCGCGCGGATATTCAGCTAGAAAACTGGTGGTATTCGTCAGCCCTTCGGAACACTTGTGTTGCCAGCTAGCCAGCCTCAAATCGCAGCGACAAAAGAGACCACGAAATTGGCAATTTTTGTTAAATAAACACCATAACCTAGTAATCCTAGAGCCAGCCCCGAAAAGGTGCATTTATTTTGTCACAGGTTTTGAAGATTGGAACTCATGGCTCACGGTCCATTGAGTGAGAAAATAAACGTCTGCCGTGCCAAAGCGGTTGCTTTAAAAGATGGCGGCCATTTTGACGATACAAATTTTGCCTACCTCTGCACATACAGGGTGACTGATTTTTTTTTTTTTTTTTTGTCGGGGGCGCCGGGCTTTGAACCCGGCAGGCGCCTAAGCCTCACTTGGGCTCCTACGCCATACCCAGATCTAACTGTGCACTTCACACCCGTACTACGCGGGCGTTTCGGTCGGTGCGCGGTTTGTTGAACGCACACCGCCGGGAACGCCCACACGAAGCCGAGTGTGCCGTGTCACAGCTCGCCGCAGCCTTATAGTGTAATGGGCAATGGCTGGATTCGAACCCAGGCCCGCTGGGTTGTGAAGCGAGCATTGTATCCATTACACCATCGAGGCGCGCTCAGGGTGACTGATACTTGGTTGAATAAAATGAGAGGGGTGATTGTACACCCAAGATGCAAGAAAAAATGTTCTATGACCCTGGGTCCGATTTCCATTATTAGTCGAGATAATCGGTTTTTTCACGTTTTTTAGCATAGCACGGGTTTTCGCAACAAAAACAGCTGTAACTTGGGAAATAAGGTCCTAGGTTAAATCCAACGACACCCCTGAAAAGAGCACACTTTTTTCTGTGTGATTATGGACATTTTCTTTAGTGATAGCGGAAGTTTTGAGGAGTTAACCGGGAAATTATCGAGATATTTTCAAAAACATCTGTTTTTGACAACCGTTCAAAGCAAGACTACAATAGCAACGTTGCTCCCAGTGCCTGGCAAATCCCTCTAAAACTGGAAGGAGGCACTTAGTTTAATACTTTTCGAATTTTTTTAGAAAAATCTATTGTTATACCAAAAAATGAGGCAATTAAGCCCATTTTGAGTGCCTACAAGAAGTTATCCGCCGCATTCAGGGGCGGCTATCCGACCTACAAAAAATTATGCCCTGAAACTTGCAATTTCACTGAAATATAGGATCTGAAAGAGCAATTCGAGAAATTTTTGCCCTGAAACAGACAATTTGGCAGATATTTGCCTCCAAAGTGAAGCAATTTCGCAGCAGGGATACATAGGCCTCGTTAGCCTACGACGTGGTTGATCGTGACCGGCCTAGGCTGTGGTCCAAGCTCACAAAAACAAATTCAAACTTGTAATTTCAAGGATATTTAGCTCTGAAACACGTAATTTCTTCGAAATTAAGACCCGAACCCGAAACTTGTATTTTCGCAGGAATCAAGGCCCGAAATTGTCAATTTCACCAGGAAACTTGTCATTTCGCTCACATTAGGACCCGCTATTACTAAAATTAGGACTAAGAACATGAAAACTCATTCAATTTTAAATTTTAAAATAAAATTCAAGTTCAAAATCAAAGTTAATGGCGCAGTCGGAATCGGTGTGGAAATTAAGACGTTAAACTGGCAAAATCGTGAATATTTAGGCAGGAAAATTCAAATAGCGCGGATATTTATCTACAGAATGTTGCGATTATGCGGCTTGAAATAAAGACCAGAAACTGGCAGTTTTGTGGAAATATACCTACCGGAAAATAGCAACTTAACCAATAGTTAGACCCGAAACTGGCCATTCCAGGTTTTTAGCTTAGAGTGCCTATTGGCCCCGCAAAGATTCACCCCAGTGCAACTGGCGGATTCATTACGAATTAACGTAGAGTAGACAGTAGACGGAGTGAGGCGTGCGGGGTGCTTCATAACAAAATTTAAATTGCAACGGTTAATGATTTGTTATGCCGGAGTGAAGTGAATCACCTAATATGTGAAGTGCTGATATAAATTATAATTGGGCATAATGGTGTTGATGAATCATGATCAAGGACCTTCAACTAATAGGATATCCAAATATTGCTGCGTGCCACAATGCAATAATTATGCTTTGAAGGGGATGACTTTTCATCATTTCCCAAAAGATCAGAATCTGAGGAAAAAATGGGAGACAGCTCTAAAAATGGAAAAAGCCGTCCTCAAAATCAATGATCGTGTGTTCGAGTCATTTTACTGGACAGGACTATTTTCACGGTGGTAAGTAACATGAAAGTAGATTAACATATTCATGTATTTTCACGTCGGAGTTTTTACGAAATTCTCGCTTTTTGTCAGGAGGAAAACAGCGTAATAAACTCTTTCCACACGCTGTTCCTACTTCAAGAATACCAAAGTCAATGTCAGATACTGAACTTCCATCGCCTCAAAAACGTTCAATGAATGAAACAACAAGCGAGGTAAAGCGGCGCAGGCAGCATGAAGAGACAAATAGGTTCATTTCATTTCCTTTTATCTCCTTTTTACATGTATTCCGGCCACTAGTGAAGGATTTAGTCCTGAAACTTCCAGGGAAACTCGACCACGCTCCGTCCCTCTAAAAGGATTACTCGATAAGGCCACTCAAGTCTGCCTTGTAGATCCAACGAAAGCTTCTGTCCATGATGTCGATAATTCCAGTTTAGCAGATCTTCTGGGCATGAGCAATAATCTGAATGAAACAACTAGCCAGACAGGAAATAATGTCATCACTGGCTAGGAACCTTCAAAAACGACCGACAGAATAATTGTGAAATTAACGGACATTATCAACTCAGATTCCAAACTTTTCACATTTACGGGCATTCATTCAATCGATCTTCTGGAAGGTTTAGTTGAATGTGTCTCTGAGTTAGCACCCGAAGCTTCAACGAACAAGAAGTTGATCAGTCTCAACGATAGAGTGATACTGACGATGCGATGGTTAAAATAAAAATGAATATGCGATTTTGTGCGATAGGAGTGCTGTTCGGTATAAGTCGACAGACATGCTCGAACTATTTTAAAAATATGTGCCCCATCCTTGCAAGAGTTCTGAAAACGATGATCCGGTGGCCGGAACAAAACTTTATCAGGGCCAACTTGCCCGTATCTTTTGCAAGCTTCAGGAGCACAAGAATTGTTCTAGACTGCGCTGAGACTCTAGCTGAGATGCAAATGTTTGAAGTGTAGGATTTTGACTTATTCTCAATATAAGAAAAAACACACCTTCAAATTTAATGTTGGTGTTACACCATCGGGGTTGATAACGGAGATCAGGCCTGCTTTCGGAGGCCGCGCGTCGGACAAGATCGTAGTGAGTGACAGTGGCATCTTGGACAAACTAGACCCTTATGACGCTGTAATGGTTGACAAAAGATTTCGAATTGAAAATGAGTGTGCTCAAGTAACTGCTCCCTGCTTGAAATGTTGATAACTGTCTAATCTTTTTTCTTCTTCATTTCAGAGGAACATAAAACTACACCGGCCTCCCTTTTTAAAAAAAGACAGCCAAGGAAACAGGCAACTAAGCCACACTGACGCTATTGAAAATGCGAACATTGCCCGCGCGTGAGTACATGTTGAGAGGGTGATCCAACGGATGAGAGAATACAGTTTCCTCCGAGGCCTCATACCGTGGACGCTGGCAGGATACATTGACAATATTCTGGACATTGTTGGTGGTTTAACAAATTTGGGCCCCCCCCCCCCATAATGAAGATTGACAAGTTCTTGCAGCAGTAGCATTCCCATCTAAGTATTTTTTTTCAAGTGTTTTTTGTTTGTTCTTCTGTTAAGCTCGGTGCACACGATGCATTTTTCGAAGCATGTTTACTTGCATGGTGAAAAAAAACATATGATCCCCATCATTAACCGGATGTTTTTTAGAACAGGCAGGCCATCATGCTTCAAAAAAATGCATCGTGTGCACCGAGCTTTACAATGATTGAAAAAAAAAAATAGTGCACAGTAATAAAAAAAGTTTTTCAATTTTTTATTTAATTTATCCTTGAAAAAACACGTTGTCTTAATGATGAAAAGAAAAGTACATAATTATTTTTAATATTATTATTATTACTATGTATTATTATTTAATTTAGGTCATCGCTCTGGGTCATTTGCCCCTTAAATATAAGTAGGTATAACTAATAATAAGGACATTACAGAATGAAGTTAACTCGATTGGGGTTCTTTTATTTTCTCCTGCGTGCTCCTGATGAGCTTTAGCCATTCTTGGAAGAAATTCATCGAAATAAACATTTAAAAGCACACCACACATTTCCACAACAATCCTTCAACACACGTCCATTCAATCCTTCTGCAGACAAAGTCATAACCAGATTTTGAATAAATAACATAATCACATTCCGAAAAGCCTGATAACAACATGCCTATTTGCATCTGCGCATAATGGTCATTTTTTTCCGCATTATTCCACTCACATCCTTAGAGAAATCCAGAGTCTTAACGGCCCTCATCTCAATCATTCTTGCTGTATTCAGACGCTCTCCTACTTTCAAAACTTTAATTTCAATCAAGCGCAAGATATTACCACCACCGTCCACAACCACCCCATCAGCACTGGAGCACAACCACGGCAACTCTGGTCTTACAACAGTCCCAATTTCAACCACTGAGCAATTAATTGCACTGCAATACTTGTCTCTTGCGAGCGGTTCCCCACGGAGTGTGTCCATGTTTCCACGAAAGGTCGACTGATACAAGTCTGAGTACCTTTTTTCCCAGTTGGCTTTTGGGTTTAAAAAGTATGTAAATTGACTTCTAGCCTTCGATGCGAACAATCTTACCTTTCGGTGATTCATCCATTCAACACTGCCTTGTTCAAGACGGCTATTGAAATACTTTTCTCCAAAGTGACAGCCACATTGTCCGTGTAATATGTCAAGAGGTTAGGAGCAAGAGACCCAAGTTTTGCATTTGTCAAGTGCATGAGATGGCCCAGAGCTCTCCAGCTTCGAAAAGTTAGTACCCTATGACAAATTGTTGTTCAATTGGAGCTGCACCAGCTCCAGAACGAATCCCGCTGAAGAAAAGAGAGTATTCACTCTATATTGCACCTGTTAAAGAGGGGAAAATAATGTTTCCTTGGCTTTTTCTGATTCCAACCACTGATTGAGGATTGTGGTATTCATCAGTACATCACCGTTCCAACGATACAGCAAACGCCACGTGGTTTTACGGTGATGATGAAAACTTGCGGAAGAGGGGTAATACGTGGGAGGGGGGCGTACATCTGCTGTAGCGAAAAACTCGGCTGTGTTGATAATTACCTAAAACCTTAATTTATCCCCGGAAAGAGTACTCTGCGGAGCGGCAGCTTACACACATACACTTGCATTTCAAACATAGGGCTTTTAAATTTTTCTGAAAGTGGCGATGATTTTCAACTTGGGCATCAAATTCGATGTTTTCGCGCTTAGGCGCAGTGAAATTCTTCCGTAATTTTTAAATAGCGAGTGAAAAGTGAAAGTCCTCGATGACCGTTCAACTTTTCTCTCACCCTTAAAATGATCATCACTTTCTTGCCTATGTTTTGAATAAACGTTTTACCGCCAACTCCACAATTTACCACCACCAAGATTACAGTTACACCAGTACTACTACTATAACGCTTACAAGTTACAACTTGTCAAGCGTTTTATCCACTTAGGTAGGTAGGTAGGTGCGAGACATAGACATCCTTTTGCTGACCGGCATGGCAAAGGGCACTCACTCTCTTTGGTTCATATTCTTCAAGAGCTGATCTCCGCGCAGCTCCCCATTGTAGCTCTACATCTGTGCAACTCAGATCGTCTAGCTCCGACTCGTCAACGCTAAACGGAGAGTCATCATCACAAGTTGAAAAAATAGAAGTGTAAATGTAGTCCAGCGTTGGTAACGTTAATTTACTTGGAAAGGTAAAGGGCCACAGCAACGATGTGTTTGCACTTTCCCGATAGGCCCGCTGGACATTCACATTTAATGGATTGATCATCAATCAATATTCTTTCCCCGAATTCTTTAGAGACGTCAATTCCAAGGTCTACATGGTAAGGCAGCTCAGAATTCACCCCCGACATTCGAAGGACAATAGCTTCGACGTGGATCACACCGTTTTGTTCGCCACTTCTCTTGCCCACCGAAACAATTAATTTTCTTCGCAAATTAATTCACCTCCCCTTCTTCACCTTCCCTCATTCTTCGCCTTCACCTTCCCTCATGGGTCTCACGAATCCCGCGCTAATTTTCATTGCGTCAATTACAGACAGCATAACGAGAAAATTCGAGAAAAAAAGAATAGACAAGTTTTGTGTAGCTTCAAACTGCTTCAAACAAAACCACCAGAAGACAACCATAAACAATGCCGTAACAACAGCAACCAGTAACTATTTTGTTTGTCTACTCTACGAATGTTCATTCAGGCCTTCAAGCGCCACCAGGGGCAGTCGCGTAATCTTTGCGGGGCCAATAGTTGTCCTTTTTTTTTATGCTGTCGCGGCTGGGTCCTCAGCCTCCAAAAGTCCCAGTACTTGCAATTTCGCGAAGGATAAGACCATAAACTTGCAATTTGCATGATATTTAAACCCAAAACCTATAATTTCGCAGATATTTAGCTCCAAATGATGCAATTTTGTTGCTAGTTGGTCAAATTAAATTTTTTAAAATCAATTTTAGCAGTGCATTAGCACTTTGCCTCAGGTTTATCGGAGAATACGCGATTTTCACAATTTTAGCTGCACATTAAGAACAGGGCATTAGTGCTTTTCACAATTTCAGCTGTAAATTAGCTATTATTTCCCACTTTTATCCATGACTTATTATAGCACTTTTTCTCCATGTTAGCCACTAAGTTGACGCTAGAAACCGCGAAGTAACGTTTTTTAATTTTATCCGCGCATTGGCATTCCACACCGTATGTTCAGGCAAGAGAGAATTATTAAGGCGTTTCATCCAGCCGTTCAAAATTCTCTGTTTTGCCTCTAATTGCAGCTAGTGGGCTGATTAGCATATTTGTTTTGTCTCTTCGCGATCCTCCGTCGCTAGAACCTTTCTTCAGCGACTCTTCCGACTTCAGTCGGTTCTTCAACTCCGTCGCTACAACTTTCGTTAGCGACTCTTTCATCGTCCGTCGATACTTAAATTGCGTCGCTTCTTCAATTCCGTCGCGATAACTTTCGTCAGCGACTCCTCCGTCGTCTACTACCAGTCGTCATAACACCCTGTCGCCCCCGTCTTCGTGAAATTTCACAAAGTAAAATTAAACCAGTTATTCGAATTCTTTACATCTTTTCTCTTTTACAGTCCAAATTCACCAGTCCACTATACAAGTGTGGCCACCGTATTTAATTAGCGCTTTCCCCAATTTTAGCAGCGATTTATTGAATTCTGGCCATGACTACGAGCACACTTTCTACAAAGTCACAATTAGGAACTTGCATGGGTCGGAATTTTATAGGGAGAAATTTTTTTTTTTTTGGCTAGGTAGAACCTAAAAATGAACTTGTCGCAACAAAGAGCTCTCAAAATCGTGCCAATAATTATTAAATTTGTCATAAAAATTCATTAATTTTCGCACTCGTCACAACGCCTTGTGATTGGCTGAGTGTCTGTGACGTCACTTAGTTCAACTTTTTTCGAGTGACTGTTATTGGTATGGAGATTCATAGTTTCACACTCATTTTCTTTCGTTATTTAAAAATAATTTTACACATTAAAATGGAAGTAAATAGTCCGTCTGAACTTACAGAAATTGGGCTCCACAGAATAGGTATACTTCAAGGTGACTAAACTTTACTATAGGTGCCGCAGATTTCCCCCTGCTCATCGGACGGGAGGGGTGGAGACTGACGTCACCAGCAGTCCTTTGCTCCCGATTGCTCACCCCAGAGCAGCAGAGCAAGTTAATTTTGAAATTGAAGTTTATGAATTCTCAAAAATCACAGACCAGTAACAATTAATAATGTACTGGGTCCAGCGCAATGGCGGTTGGGACTGCTCGTGACGTAGGTGAAGGACATAGGTGATCTGCGGCACCTATAGAGAATTTAGTCACCTTGGGTATACTTATTATCTCTTATCAAATTATCATTTCCTTCTTTGTGCCTTAGTTATCACTTTACGATCGCTGTTCCAAGTCCTATCTTACTATTGCTATTACTTTTATTCATTTGCTTTGAGGCGTAATAAAATATGTACAAATACTTCTTCGTGCCTCAATGCAAGAGCACAACTTTAAAAACTCCGGAAAGACTATATAACGGTGCCTATGAATAACACAGCTCCTGAGGTTCAAAGCATGAAGGCGAGAACAACATGGTCCGGTTCTATCAATCTACGAGGTTCTTCTGATGTGAATAATACTTTGATGTGAGTAAATTCAATTATTATATAATCATAGAGGTCGGAAACCTTCAGTGGCTTTATTAGTTAGTTTCTTCTTGTTTTCTGGCTCTTCCTTTCTGAATGCGTCAGGATAACGTTGCTCCGTTTCTTGATTCTTATAAGTCATTGAAACATTTTTCAGCTTGAAAATGACGTTGGTAACTTCATGTACCTGAGGACGTTTTCACCTACTTCGAGGACTTGCATACGCGAAGCCGGGAGTTGTACCCTCTCGATTTACTTGACTGACGGGTAAGCATTGTGGAAGCACCAATAGATTTGTTTGGTCACATGATAGTACTACATATTAAGCGTCTCTGCTCTTTCAAAGAGTAAGTAAAACAGTAGAGAGGAAAAAACTCTTATTCACCGTACAACTAGTCTGAGAACCTCCATAAATCACGCCCTACAAACTATTCTAATGGACTAGTAGGCGTTTTCGATTGCAGGAAAAGTGTAGCATTTCATTAGAATTTCTGAAAATAATAAATGAAAACAACTGTCAATGCTGCACTTTTCCTTCACTAAAGACCGACAGACCGACGGCAAGCCGAAAACCACTTTTTCAACTTTTCTGAGGTTGTACATCAAGAATGATTAGTCAGCTCGGACTCGATTTTTTTCACGATCACCATACTTCCATTCCTGTAGGAAACATGGAAGTACAAAACAATGGAACACACCTATATTCTTACTCTTGCAAATTTGGAAGCGTTTGCGAAGAACAGAGCGTACAAATTATTTCCTTACATTTTAGGCAACAAGAAGACAAGAACTGCATCTGTTCTGGAGAAGTTGAAAATGAAAGATATCGTAAACGATCTGCTGGAAGCTCAAAGACGTGGAGTTATTTTTATTTAATGCATGCAAGAAACTGTAGCCGTAGGAGCCTACGTTGTCTGTCTTCCCTCGTTGAGGTGCGTGCGACCTCAACGAGGGAAGACAGACAACGTTCCCTCGTTGAGGTCGCACGCACCTCAACGAGGGAAGACAGACAACGTAGGCTCCTACGGCTACAGTTTCTTGCATGCATTACCTACTAACCCTCGTCTAGGCGATCATACTAACAATATTTATTATTTTTATTTCATTCTTCATTACATTTTTGGGAATCTTTCGCCGCTACAAGCATCCTCGTGTTACGCGAGAGCAAGTGAGGCTCGTTCAACTGTGTATTCGAATATTTATTATAATTTATAATATTTTAATATTTATTCAAATTTTTATTATTTTCTTTCTCGAAAAAAAGCAATAAAATTGAATAGTAAAGCAATATTCACTGTGTTAATGTAATTTGTCGAATATGGTTCGAACTAAGTGACGTCATCACACTCGGATATGAAATCAACATGGCGCGGGGTGTTTTTAGATGGCCCATAAAATTCCCTACTTTGAAAATTCATATCAATTTAAATTTTCGTTGATATTGAAAAAAAAAAAAATGCGCCAACCCTTTTCTATTTTTATTACCTTAAAGGAAAAAATGTTTCCAAAAAATGTGCAAGTGGCTCATTATGTTGCCTCCAGAAACAGAAATTGAAATTGGCGTTTTTTTTTTTTTGTTTTTAATCTGTGAATTAGCGTGTTTCACTTTTGGTCATAAATTTCCGCTTTTTGACAATTCTAACCGCGAACTAGCCACATTGTAAACCGCGAATTCACAGAAGTTTCTCCATTTTATGCTCGAATGAGCGCTTTTTTCGGAATTTCGTGCCTAAATTCATGAACATAAATCCCAAAAATCTCCACCTTTTGATCTTTAATCTTTTCAGAAGCCGCCTCAGAAGAGGGACCTGGGTCTACCTGCCCCCTCTCAACCTCACCCGACCTGGCCAAATCGAGTCAGAGAGGACCCGGATCACCACAGGGCTGATGAGAACCGTGAGGGGGCAGGATCGTTGTGCAGTGGCGCCTCCGCTCCTGTGGAGGGGGGAGGCGGTCCACCGGCTCCGTACTCGGCTCAATTGTCGGGCCGATGAGCCCAGAACCGAGAAGCTCAGGAAGCTGAAGGTCCGAGGTCGAAACGGAGACTGGACCGCACCCTCAGCGCAATTTTTCATAAATAGTTGACTGACACGTTGACTCTCAGCGTTTGCTATACCTTTTTTGGGCAGATGAATCATTTTAATTGCAGTCCTAATGGGCAGGTTCAAAAAATATTGCGAGCAGAAATATAGTGAGGCAAGAAAGGCATTGTTGATTTATTCCATACTAGGGTTTCCTTCACCCCACCCAAAGAAATAGCGGTAAATTGACAGCGCTTCGAGGCTACGGATGTCCAAATTTGAGCACAGAAGCTAAATTGGGAATATCGGTCTGGTCTAATACCGATGTTCAGTGTTCTTAAAACTCAATAGGACTCGTCCAGTTCCTCCAATTTCCGAAAGAACGCTCCAAAAAATTAAGTGAGCGTAATATAACATTTCCTCTTCCGGAGCTTGAAACTCGCTTCTGACCAAAACAGGCGAGAGAGTGAGAGAGTGAGCATGAGAGGGCTTTAAATTAGATTGGGGTCAAAAAGCCGGGCAGACTGAATCCCTTCCTCAAAGTCGGCGAAATGTCCTTGAATTCCCTTTCCCCTTCCTGGTGCCTTGATAGATCGTCTCGCCCCCCAAAGAAAGGGTTCCTCCTCGCGAAGGAAAGGTAGAAGGCGAAAGACAACGAAGAAGCGACTTCAAGCCTTCCCGCAGGACTGTCGGATATAGTGGGGCCCGGCCCGTTATACCTCTCTGGCTACGCGAGTCAGTAAGTCAGTAGGACAGTGTTTGTTGCATTGGCATGAGACTTTTAAAGTTAGTGAGGAATTAAAGGAATCCACCCGGCTCTTTCACCGTCGTACCAGGTAAGATGCATTCATCTTTTTAATTATCCATTTGTTTATTATCTGTGTATAATTTAATTTTGTTTAATATCAATGGATAAATTATTACGATTGTCAGAAAGCAACAATGAAAAATTGAAAGTAATAATATCAGTCAAATTTATTAAATTTTAGCGATTAAACTGACTACTGTTCAGAACACCCCGCCGTGGCTGAGCCTGAAATCCGGGTTAGCCCATTTCCTCATGGAGCACCGTAACATCCGTAGAAAGGAATAAAAAAAAAAAAAAAACATACACCCGTAATTTATGTCATAAAGCGACAAAATAATAATGAAAATTAGTCGGCCCAATCGTATAGTTTCATATTTAGAATGCCTTGCACTGAAAAGTCTAACTTTCTCTCGGAGGTTTGTCTGTTTCACTTATTCCCTTACTTCCTTTCTTTTTCAATTATTCCGCTCACTCTCTCTTTACAAGCTTCTTAGTATTCTTTAAGGGCAAACGTTCTTTAAAGAAACAAGAGGACAAAATTATTAGTAAAAGAAACATGATAGGGACGAATGCCAGAGAGAAAACCATTTCGATTATAGGCCTAACATGTGGAGCTGAAATGATTGGTGTGCTGTTTATGCTATGCTTTTCAAGCTGTATATATAATGTCAAATATCTTCAGGTTCTATTGCTCAAGATTTTCAAAATAAGTTTCATAATAAATTACTTCAAATTAAGAAGAATTCGATCGACCTTGGTGTACCTCTTTGACAATTCGTTGACTAGCTTTTAATTGATTTTAGGAATAACATCTCCATTGCAACAAACATTTTCGAATTCTCTGACGGACGTGTGCGATGATAAACCCACCCTAACTGTCTCTGACGTAAGAGAACTAAAAACTGTTAGAAAATCCCACTTTTGGCCATTTTATACTCCCTCCCAGTCAGGTAGAATTCGTGTGAGAACTAATGGCTCATATAGAGAGTACAGTTATCAGAGACAAGCTCTCTATTATAACATACTCCCCAAACCCAACGTGATACGAGCCCCCTAAAGCATGTCAAAATGCCTTCTCTTACCTGTCCGTCTTCCCATACACTCGCTGATTCTTAAGGGGAAAAAAGGATAGGAAAAACTACAAGGGGGAAAGCACGTAGATTTACAAAAAGGGGAGTTTTCCAAGATTTCGGGGAAGTTTTTCAAATGGGTTTGAAAGAAAGGGTTCACAAAGATGAAGCAGGACTCATCCTTTATTCCTCTACGACTTGAAGACCTCGTTGTTGTTTTTTTTTATTAACGTGCAACACCCATAATTTCAAAAATGTTGACGGGAAATTTTTGTACCCTGTAGCATACTTTGAACTCGTTCGTTAGAATTGTTTCGTCATATATTCTCCCGAAACAGTTAACTTTACTAAAAATTACCTATATTTTCAACTTTTTTAGCCCGCATAAATGTGTTTTTTTTTTTCTTTTCTTAAGTTGACCCATATAAAAGCCAGTCTTCTTCCGGGGGACTTTGTGCCAATTTTCTGACAAGTTCTGTACAAAAATCATCAATCCTCCACCCAAACCATTTTTTCTTTTAAGTTTGAATGGCTTGAATGACATTTTGAAAATTATAAATGAATCTCTCTAACGAAGTGCAAGAGAAAAACAACATAACTAGGCTACAATCAACAACAAACCGGCTTTCACGCCACCTTCAACTCTTCGAACGAGTTAGTTAGCAATTCTATACGTGCATCAAACGAGAACGACCACCAAATATGAGACAAGAGCTCGATTCTGTGATGAGAGAAGTCTCTTTCTCTAAAATAAAAAAAATATGTGGAATAGATTCAAACCTGAAGTTGTGAGTAAGGAACGATATTTTAACTGACAGCAACAGGCAGCGCGATGAGAATGCGACAGAAATCGTTGACTCGGTACCGAGGAATCTAAAGTTCCGACAGTACGTATGCGGCTGGTTCATAGGGCGGGAAAAAATTGGAAAATTTCTCACACCAGTACAGAAAAAATGATTTTCCAATAAATAGCATGAGGTGTGTGTTCTTTCAAGGCGAGAGGAGACAAAGACGGATGAGGCGATAGCCGCTAATTGAGGCTTGAAAAGATTTATGTAATTAAGATCCTTGGCGTACATAGGTACTATTGTTTAGTACACATCATGATTGAAAATTTAATATTAACTGTAGATACTATTAACAGCTATCACAATTATAGTTATTAGGTACTAATAATTTATTATCATACGACAACTTACAAGGCCCTTACAGAAGACAACCTGACCTATGTGAGCGAAATTTGAGCGTTTCGATTTGAGCCGAAGCAAATCCCTCCTCCACAACCCACGAATTTTGTTTTTGTTTTTCAATTTTAGCCGTGAATCAGCACTTTTCCTAATTTTTGCTGCGATTTAGCGGTTGTCCTCATCTTTACCCAAATTTATCCATTTTTCACACTTTTAGCCGTAAATAAGTGCATTAGGTACTATACATAATTGTTATACATACTATACATAAATCTCAAAGTTTTCAATACTTTTCCCCTACTTTACCCTCAAACTAGCACTTTTTTTCAATTTCATCCGCGAACTTGCCTCCAGAAATCGCGAATTGGCGTGTTTCTCAATTTCAGCTGCAAATGATAGTTATTTTCTCAATTTTTTCTTTGAAAACAGGGATTTTTCTTAAATTAAGCATCGAATGAGCGGGGTTTTTCACCCAGGAATTCAGTATTTTTCATCATTTTTCGCTGCGAATGAGAATTTTATCTGAACGAGGGCCTGGGGCGGTCTGCCTCCCTCGCACGGGACGGTTTGTCATCCCGCTTCTCTTCTCGGTACGCTACTAGCCGTTTACAAATAAAAATCTGAATTTATCTGTGTTATGCACTTGTATTCGAACTTGCTTCCCGTAAATAAACAAAAATATATAAAAGCGCGGGACCTGTTCGATAGGCCACTGCTGTTAATCCAATTCTGCCTTCGTTTGGCTAAACAAACGAAAATATTGGCTAAAAAAACGTAAGCAAACCATGTTGCCCGAATATGAAGCTAAACCAACGATTAAGTTCATGTTGGCCGCTTCGTGAAGTTTGCAGCACACATTTTTTACTTTTCAAATAAATACATTTTTTGCAGAGCTAGACAAACGTTTATATATGGGCTAAACAAACGATGTTGTGTCTGAATATGTCGCTGAACAAACGACTCGGGTCATGAAGGGTCAAAACGTTAAGTCGGCGGCACACATTTTGTTTTTTAGTGCATTTCATTTTTTGACAATTGTATACGTATTGGAGAGCTAAACAGTAAAGAAACGAATGGCTCCATTTTCATCGTGTTTCGCGATGTTTGTTCCGTCAGGTTCACGCACATAATTCTGCACATGCGTTGTGAAGGGAATTGAGCGCGGTCTGAAAAAAATGCAATGACTACAGGCAGTCCATTTTTTAAAAAAAATAATGATTGTGCGAAAAAGGCCCATCATTACATTTTTTAATGGAAAGGGAGAGGCTTCTCATTTAGAATGATTTAGAGCAGTGAGACGCGACGAGAATCCTAAAAATAATGTTTTCATCGATTGGAGATACAGCTCCCTGCTTTTACTGGCCTGCTTATTACATCCTCTCCTGACCGTCCACACTACAAAACCTCGTTCATAGGATTATAAAAGTACCAGCTTTATTCGCACTTATCCCTCCCAGCCTACATGTTTTTGTATTGCGTATCCCCATTTCAGTAGAGAGTAGAGTGATGAACTTCGCTAAAGCTGGCTTTCACTATTATAATAGTAAATGATAATCCTAATAGCAAGTTTAGCTTAAATTTTTAATCTTCTTCAACATTTCGTTATAAGATTTGGCGCGAGCCATCTCCGATAACAGGGGCCCAACTGTTTACACAGATGGGCCTTAATAAATGACTCATGCGGACAACTTAGCTGGGCCAATTTATTCGGATGGCCACTCACATGTAACATTCATAGAGCTGGGGAAGTTATACGTATTGAACTAATTCCACCAGCTGTGAATTTCGAACCCATATCACTGGGTATGCGAAACGCTCACCCAATCGCTTAGGCTACCCGGGAACCCTTAATTTACATGTTAAATTTCGGAACAAACAAAGATACATCGTGCACCGAACAAAAAAAGTTGTTCCGACAAGAGCCTGTTGGGAAAAGTGCATTTGTTTGAAGATAGGTGAGTTCCATTGTTTTGCTAGTGCTGCACTAGTGTAGAAAATCATGTGATCTCATTGACTTATTTTGAAAAATTGAATGAAACCCAGATGACTTTCTTCAAAAGTGCAGTGATCGTAAAACAATGGAACGGACCTAATATCATTGAATGATATCAACAAATTATAAATTAATTACTGCTACAATAGAAACCAATTAAATTGCAACTAACTCCCCTTGGAGAGATTTTAGGATCTCCTATTTAAATGATTACAATTCTTCGTTGAAACGATAAAATCGAACACTTTTTTTTTTACCATGCCTCGGAACATAAAAATAATAATAAAATTAGTAGGTGGGGGGCCACCGCATCAGCCCCCTGGGGAGGCTGGAAGTCCGGGAAGAACGAAATGTACTCGTCGAGTTGTCTGTGTTAGTTTCTTGACAACTGCTGGATTATTCGAATGTTCAAATGTCATGGACGATGTGAAATAGGCTGGTTTAACCCGATCGACGCTGACTTTCAGCGACTTTCCGTTGACGGAGATAATGAAAGTTTTGTCATCGCGGCGTCAGTAATACGGGATAAGGACCAGTGTAGGGGGGTTGTAACGAGCGGCGTTCGGTGTTGTCGCGTAGAAAAACATGTGTGCATGACGACAATTCTTGAAATACGAAGGGATTCTTCATTGAGTGATTGCCGGGGGGTACTGGCCGTAATTCGGACATTTGATGACGTAAACAGTCAACGAGGTTGTTGGGGTCAGTGATGAACTGTTTTTGGACGGGTAATTGAATTAATTCGCCAAGAAGACGTAGAGGTTCACCGTAGACTAGTTCGGCTGGGGACGTGTTAAGTTCTTCACGAAAGGCACTGCGGATTCCGAGATGGACGAGTGGTAGAACTTGTAGCCAGTTCATAGTCGGGTGACACATGAGTGACGCTTTTAAATGGCGATGAAAAGTTTCGACTAGACCGTTGGTGAGCCCAAACGTTCGAAACCGAAGGTTGATGCGAGAGATCGGAATAACGTGGATTCGAACTGTCCGCCCTGGTCATTCGTGATTCTGGACGGTGTGCCGAACTGGGAAAACCAACAGTTGACGAGAGCATTTGCGGCGGTGGGTGCGGTGCTGTCTTCGAGTGGCCAAACTGCGGGCCATCGCGTGAATCGTCAATCACGCAATTAGGCAATAACGATACCGGCAGACGCGAGGAAGTGGTCCGATGAGGTCGACGTGGATGTGTTGAAAACGCGACGTGGGTGTAGGAAAGTTGCCTGGTGGAGAGTGTTCGTGGCGAGTTATTTTGGCGCGTTGGCAAGAAATACACGCCCGTGACCACGCTCGGCAATCTTGACGGATTCGAGGCCACACAAAGCGTTGTGAAATGAGCCGGGTAGTGGCTTTCATGCCGGGATGACTCAAATTATGGAGAGAGTCGAAAATGCGGCGTCGAAGTGGAGTAGGTACGAAGGGTCGAAGAGTGGATGTTGACGTGTCGCAAACAAGAGTAATGCCGGACCTGGGGTTTTGGAGGCGAAGTGACGAATTAAGTTTAAATGAAAACGTAAAAATGTTCATCATCATGATTTTGCGCTTTAGCTAGTGTGGTGAGATCGACAGGGGGAGGAATTGCAGCGGTGGGGGAATTGACTCGAGATAGAGTATCGGCGACAATGTTCGCGGCGCCGCTGATGTGTTGAATGTCTGTCGTGAACTGGGAAACAAACGAGAGCTGGTTAAGTTGTATTGGGGCTATCTTTACCTTGCGTTCACGAAAGGCGAACGTGAGAGGCTTGTGATCCGTGTAGACAGTGAAAGTTTGAGCTCCAAGGGTATGACGAAAGTGTTGTATAGCAGCGTACACTGCATGAAGTTCTCGATGAAAAGCTGGCCACTGCTGTTGGCGTGGAGTCAGTTTCTGGGAGAAAAATGCGAGGGGCTGCCACTCGTTCGCCACGCTTTGTTGAAGACATGTCCCGATGGCCGCTTGAGAGGTATCAGTGAAGAGCCCGAATTGAACTTTGGGGTCAGGATGAGCAAGAATGGTTCCTGTTTCGAGATGTTCTTTGCACGACTGGAAAGATTGCTCGAGTTCCAGGGTCCAAACTATTGGTTCTTTACCGTGGAGACCGGCGAGAGCGGAGTGAAGGGGCGCTTGAAGTTGTGCTGCAGACGGGGGAAAACGACGGTAGAAATTTATCATCCCGAGGAAACGGCGAAGACCTTGGGCTGTTGACGGGCGTTTGAAACTTTGAAGCACCGCGATACGATCGAGAGGGGTGGCCTTCTGGGGTGACCTCATATCCCAAGAAAGTGACTTTTGATGAGCCGAGAATGCATTTGTTGGCATTGATGAGGAGTTCATGTTCGCTCAGACGTTTGAAAGCGGCGTGAAGATGCGTTATATGTACGTCGGCGTCTCGGGAGAAAATAAGAATGTCATCAACATAGGGATAACAAAAGTCGAGACCCCGGAGGTCGTCGTCTATGAACCGTTGAAACGTCTGGGCGGCATTTCGAAGACCAAAGCTCATGTACCTACGGGTACCTACTCATAGAGACCGAAAGGCTTTGTGATAACCGTCTTGGGGACGTCGTTAGGATTGACGGGGATTTGATGATAAGCCTTGACGAGGTCCAGGACGGAGAAGATTGTGCATCCTTGGAGGTTGTGGGAATAGTCATGGATATGACGGACAGGGTAACGATCAGGAACGGTCCTGGCGTTTAATGCACGATAATCGCCACAGTGGCGCCACCCGGAACCTTTATTCGGCACCATTTGAAGCGGTAATGACCAAGGTCTGTCTGATCGTCGAACGATTCCTTGTTGAAGCACAAGGTCGAATTCAGCCTTGGCAAGTAGAAGCTTATCGGGGGCAAGTCGTCTAGGGCGTGCGAACACAGGGGGTCCGGGCGTCGTGTTGATGTAATGGACAGTAGGATGGTGAAGACCGCGAAGAGGGCCCGACGGTAGAGTGAGCTGAGGGTATTGCGCGAGAATTTCGTGAAAAGGGGATTGCTGTAATGATTCAGAGGACAGCGACTTGACACTTGGTTGATGGGTCAGGTTCGTGATGCAAGTTGCAGCAAGGCCGGTGGTGGCATCGAATCTGGAAGAAGAGAAAAGTGTGCGAGGAAGTCGGTTCCGATAATGGGAACTTACATGTCAGCGATGAGAAGTTCCAGGAGAAATCCCGACGAAGATTGAAATCCGGGCGAAGACAAATAGTGTCGTACGTTGAAATGTTCGTGTTGTTGGCGGCGAGAAGTTGGAGATCAACGCGATGTCATTTTCGAGGAAGAAGACGGCGAGGGAAACAACACAAATTGGAGCCTGCGTCGAGGAGGAACTGGTGCTTGGTGAGGCGGTCGAGGATGAACAAGCGGCATCCTTGTTTGGGGCGGTCGGTCGCCGCTACTGTCGACTGCCCTGAGAGTTTAACGTTGGATAGGAGCACGGAGTAGTGCATTGCGCGGCACGATTTCCCCAGCGGCGGTGATACCAACATACTCGCAGTGGTGAGTCGGAGGAGGGGCTGTGGGAAGGGATGGAATGTCTACGATGAGATCGTGGTTGACGCGCCGATGTTGATAACGTTCGAGTCAGGCGAACAATTCCCGGGTCCGTGGGAGTAACCATATCGACAGGGGGAGGGTGCCGGTTAAAAGTGGGAAACACGGGTTCGACTTCGACGATCTTGTCGGCAGTGACGGCTATGCGGTCGAATGAAGGTCTGCCTGAGTCTGCTTGAGGTCTGGAGGTCTGCTTGAACGTGGGAAGGTAGGCGTTGCGTCCAGAGTATCCGTAGCAAATCGTCGTGTACTAGTGTGGGTCCTGCTAGGGATCGAAGACGCCGTAGGAATTGTGACGGTTTGAGGTCCCCGAGGTCTTCTTTGGACAGAAGTTGACGAAGACGTTGTCCGTCCGAGAGCGAAAGGCGCTCGATTAGGGAATTCTTGAGAGTGGTGTAGGGGTTGTGAAGGGGGGGTGTCGTGATGAGATCCTCGACCTCATTTATATATATACCGCTCGATATGTCGAGTTGAGAAATTAGGTTTCTGTATTTCGTCGCTTCTTGCGTGATGCCGGCGAGATCAAATTGAGCGTCGACTTGGGCGAATCAGAGCTGCGGCTTGTCGCTCCCAAACGCGGGGAGTTTTATGGCGACGCGATTGACGAAGTTGGGAGCGGCTGCATCGTGGGCAATTCCGGCGGTTTGTTCAGCGACGCGAGGCAACATGCCTTGAATTTGCTGCCGGAGGTTATTGAGTTGCTCGAGTTGAGCAGCAACGTCGTCAGGAGCTTCTGCCATGGTGTTCGGGTCGGGGTCACCAATTGGAGAGATTTTAGGATCTTCTATTTAAATAATTACGATTCTTGGTTGAAACGATAAAACCGAACTCTTTTATTTTTTTTTACCGTGTGTCGGAACACACAAATAATAATAAAATTAGTAGGTGGGGGTCCACCACACCCTTCCTCTCCTTCACAAAACTTAACGATTTCGTAGGCGAAGATAGAATAGAATAGAATAACATTTTATTAGCACAAAACTGAAACAACAGCGTTTAACTACAAATTTAGAGATTTAACTACAGGGAGCCTGTTCTATAACTTTTGACTGTCACTACCACTGTCTCTTTCCACCCGTTCTCCCCATCAACATGTGATTTAATTCGGGTCGGACGGGTGGAAAGGATATTCCTAGGAACACTATGAAATTTTGCAGAACAGGCCCCCAGGTGTAGCTTGATGCATAACAAAAATACGAAAAGGTATCCAATATCAGTTTTACGCCCACCGCCAGAACAAGTCTAAGACTTGTACTTGTAAGAGTTATACTTGTAAGACTTGTACTTGTATAAGACTTGTAAGATGTGTATACACATTTTTTATTCCGTCATTTTCTCCCAGCCCCAATGCTTTCAAAATTTGGTGGATGCTACAATTTTTACATCAATTTATTTGTATATTATTAATTTGAAATTTCATCGGCGGTCAAGGACGGCATGAACTGTTTTTCAAACCGGTAATAGGCCCTGAATGCGTTGAACACCTTCATTTCATATAGTTTCTTCTACTATGGACGTATTCGGGGGTTTAAGTTTACAGAAGAGTTCCTATTCACAATAGGGGTAGGTACTCGAACAATCAGCCTAAAGGAGTATTTATCTGTAATTAATGGCGGTTTCCATTCAATGCAATACACTAGTGTAGTGTAAGTTTTTCCACCTGTCCTCTCTGAATTGAAACATACGTTTATGGAGAGGACGCGGCACTACACTTGTGTAGGGTGTTGGATGGAAATCGCTATAAGTAAAATTCCACCTCCTTGCCTATGCGTTAATAAAGAAACGAGATTTATAACATCTGTTTACTGGAGATCAGAGACGAAAAGGAGTGAGGAAAAATATACTGGCGGAAAGTTTTCTTTGGAAAATCAAAGTTGATAAAACTGATTACCAAATGATAAATAACTCTTTAAAAAACTCCAAAGTGAGTGACCCACGATGAAATAAGATTTGGAAGACTCGAGATGTAGAGAACATGGCTTTCTTATACGAATATGGTTACATTACGCGAATGGTTGGATTGGTATAGGGATGTTGACTGTTGAGGTATTCTACTATAGTCACGTTATTCCAGAACCCCATTAAGGCTAGGGTTACTATGCATGCGATTTCTGACGAAAATGTGTTCTGACGAATTCCCTAAAATAAACAAACATATGCTTTTCAGTGAAAGTGATTACTATGGGAGAGAAATCCTCGTCAGAATACGTACGGGGGACAAACTCGTCAGAACAAATTTTCGTCAGAAATCGCATGCATAGTAACGGAAGCCCAACACCCGTGTTATTCATATCACGTTCCCTATCATATAAGTCGTTGATTTTAAAATTATTTTTCATCGTCTGTTCGAGACATAATTTTCTGCAAAGAAAAAAAAACTAGGTCTCTTCACATATACGAATCAACTTGCTTTCATAGTTAAAAACGAGTTTTCGTTCGTAAACTGGACACAAAAATGGGAGTAAAATTAGACCGTTCCGCCGAGCGTATTGTTTCTTTTCATGACTTGGCCCAAAAAAAATGTTCATGCTTCTCACGCATGTCAAATAGAGTTATCAACTCACTAAAAGTGAAAATTCTCTTTTGGATGAGGTGAAGAGAGAAGTGTGTTGGTCGTTAGTGACGAATGTTTGAGTTAACCTGAGCGAAAAGTAAAAAGGAATTTTTAACGGGAGCCCCCTCAACCCCCGCCTGACCAACACCTGAATGGAGTTCAAGCATTCGAAAGCAAAAGTGGAAGACGAGGACTTTTAAAAGGGTTTGATAAGTTTAATAGCTCCTCTCTTGTAGGAGGGACATCTATAGAAAACACTAATGGATCCCCTTTATCTTCGGAAGATTTGGGAAAACTATACGAAAGAACAATTTAATAGTGCCTGACGTGGAAGTTGGAAAAGATGTGGGCAAGCGTGTCAGTGTGCCATGAACAGTATACTTTCTTGATTCGCATTTCTTAAATAACAAGGAAGTGTATTCGTAATCCGTGTCTTCTTGTGGAAATCATAGATTCTCCTGTTTTTCCTCGTGCAGCAGCAAGTGTTGGAATGTCTTTTTTTTAGAAGAGAAAAGTGAAAGCATTATGTAGTAAACTTCTTATTTCAAACTCATCGTTTTATCACACATAATGTGCCGTGAACGTTACGCTCATCTCATTTTTTTTTCCTCGGTACATACAATTAAGAAAGTTAACACTTTACACCCATTCCACAGAACATGCCCTGTTCCTTTCTCCTATTAAATGAAATTAAGTCAAAACATTTTCTTTTCAAGATTAGGTATATGATATATCCCACTCGCTATAGTCACTCTACGCAGCGAGAGATAGGTCGGTGAAAGGAAACGCCCACGACTAACTCCTACCAGAATCATAGCGTATATCAATCATACACACTTCACCCACCGTATCCACTTTTTCTTAAATTGCTTTTAGGCGCCGGATATGTGCTGTTATGTATCCTCTTGCGTACCTGGAAAATTCTCAATTACATTAATGCCTTCCTTATTGATAGCGTCGAAGTATAATGAAACAAATAGGTACGCATTCCTTGAATGAAGCTTTTTTCTTTGTCTGGCAAAAGACAACGTCATTCACACATTTTTCTCCTAATTGTGCTGTGGATCGAAGTCACGTGGCGGAACAGGGCGGAATTAAATAAAGGAGCTTCCGCTCGTCCTACTTATAATCCTGACATAGTTTCCGAAAGAATTGTGTCTACGTTAATTTACCACATCAAAATCTTTATGCCAAGTAGGTAGGTACCTATCATTTTTCAACTTGAGACTCTCATAGCGTTTTCCATTTACATGAAATGCTCCTCCAGAGCAATTAATTTTCACCCGGCTTCTCAAATAACATAATATGTTCAATTCAGAGAGGGCCCTCTCTGAATTGCTCTAGAACAGAATTTTATGTAAATGGAAAACGCTATCAATATTAAATGTCCCAAAGAAAGATGTCTCGCCGAATTACCTCGTTAATTGCAAAACTATTCTAACCACTTTCTGTTCGAGAAAAGGAATCTTAAAGAAGTTTCGCAGGGTCAAGTCTTGATCGAAAGAGTGAAAATGCTTTAGATTTGCCAGCATTGAATGAACACGGTTCACAACCCACTATGCTTTGTACATTTTGGCTATAGAGAACCTCGTCCTCCTGTGTCAGCTCCTCTACTATTTTTCCTTACCCTCTCCATGGAACTGTGGCTTGATAATAACTTTTATCTTTGGTAAGAAGTGGGACAACCAATTCGGTAATGAAAGTATTAGAGGGAAGAGTACAGTTGCAAGTTGCAACTAATTGCATGCATTGAATGCATCGTTCGGTTTAAGGGCAATGACCTTCTGCTTGAATTATGAAATATCAATAGAACTGGCTGAGTTGTAGCATCTTGGCAGAAGTAACTGACAGTCATAGCAAATAGCATGTTGACGAAACTGTTAGTAACGGCTCATAGAGCAGTTTTTGTTTAGGAAACTAACTTCACCAGCCGATCGAGCGCGAAAATTTGGGTGTGAATCGATGTCTAACTCATTTTGAACAAAAATTGAGTTAGGTACAGCATGTTGTTGCATAAGCGACAATATAGTCTTATGGCTGTCACGGCGATAGTCAGACCCGCGCTAACATATTGCTCAATGGTCTGATGGCACCAGGCGGAACAGGTGGGGGCTAAAAATGCCCTCACTGGGGTTCAGAGACTGGCGTGCCTAATATGGTCACTGGGGCTATGCACTCCACTCCTACTGCCTCGATGGAGGTACGGATGGTGCTTCCTCCCATTGATATCTTCATCAAGGGGGTGGCGACAATGTCGGCCCTAAAGCATAAATGGGGTGGTCTATGCAGGAGTGGAAACCTCAATTCCATGAGGGCCCACACCAGGATCTTGGACACGGTTCAGGAACGAGGTTCAGGATACCGGATGTCATGCCCAGAACCCACAACGACCGCTGTCCTGTCTCCGTCCGCCTTGTGTACGGTGAGGGGCAGGCGGTAAAAGGGAATCACAAGAAGCGGCTGGTGTGGTAGAGAACCTTTAAAACACAGGTAGGTACTGCAACACGGATTTCAGCGCCATATTTGGTCCTTCAGTCGTTAGGGTAAACAAAATATCATGAATGAAAAAATTGTCATCGTAACAGCAAACAAACGCGGAACGCTGTCGAAATAAATAAAAATATCCTACTTGTCAATGAGATTAGGTGATAATTATAGTCATATGAGGGACCAAGTATGGCGCCTTAGGTGTGGTGGAGGAGGGACTGGTGCGAAGAGGTACGGGGTGGAACCCGAATGGATGCTGTCTACACCTCTAGGGGTACACACCACGGCCTTCGAAGCCGAAGTTTTGAGTTAAGTGTCGGACACATTAGGAAAAAATGACGCTCTTTTCGTGGACTCCCGGGATAGCTCAGATGGAGAGCACCTGGCGCGAAACTAAGAGGTCGTGGGTTCGAATCCCACCTGGGGAGCAATTTTTTCTCGGAACTAAAAACAAGTAAAGAATAGTAAGTATTTAATTTAAAGATGAATTTCTTCATTTTCAACTCCCTCGAATTCACAGTTGTGACTAGGGTGGTGCGGTGAGGAGGGGAGTAATACCTTAAATGCCCGTAAATAGAGTCATCTAAGCTCAATTAATCAATCAATTGTCGGATACATTAGGAAAAAATGACGGAAAAACATTCTCTCCAACAAGTTCCTCCTGTGCCCGATTGCAACTGAACTCCATCGGTCCTGAGAATTTCGACATGATCACTTCACTAGCTCATGGAACTACTAAATAGTCATTGAGAAAGAACGTTCTCGTGGCCCAACGCCAGTTGCTTTCTGTATATCAAAAGGAAAATCAATCAAGTTCCGAATTTGTGGCTAATCTTCAAAGCAGATTGCGACATCATTTTACCGTGCGATTGCAAAGTCTCGATCCCAGATTTTTTTTTGCGTGCGCTATCTATTCGTGGCCTTCAAGATAGCTCTATTCTGGAAAAATTACTCGAAGTATCTTCTGTCTCGGCCGTTGCCCTCGAAGCATCAAAAATCGATTCGGACACCCTCGCTACCAAGTTGCCGCCTTTTTCCTCTCACCTCGGGCTCTTCGCCTTAAAATCGATTAAGATCAAGAAAAACGTTTCACGGCAGAAATCGACATAACCCAGAGAAACCAGTCGAAATCATGGCCTCGTGTGAATTATCAAGAACTAGGTTGAGCTAGGTGGACTGAGTGTCCATCCTTAAATTCAAAGAATGCTTAAAAAATGGGCACATTTCGAAAGTCTGCGTCGTTACTTTGCTTGCAAACAAGAATAAATCGAAGAGAGAAGCCTCTCATCGTGTTGAGATTGATTTACCTACCAATCCAATCGATTCCTCACCCCATTATGGTGTGGTCCTCATCATCGAAATCAAACAAAATTAATCAAACCAAAGTGACAACAAATGCTTTAATGTTCCTTATCAACGCCGAAGGAAAAATTGTGGATTTTGAAGTAGTCACCGGCTCCGGATATACGTTTTTTACCTCGTGATCAATATGCCAAACTCAATCTCAATCGAACACTACAGTCAACTGACATCGGTTTTCGTTCTTACACTGGTGATATTTTCTTCCCTGATGAAAAGATTTTCGTCCACGTTACATTCAACAACATCACTGTCGAAGAAGAACTTTTCATCGTTCTAGTCGGTTACTACCCTCTCTTCGGACGAACATGGATCCTGAATTTTCAAATCAATATCCATGACATCGATAAACGCACATTCGACACTCCCTCAATCCCCTCGATTCACACCGTTATCCGTTAACAATTTTGACCAGATAATAACCCCCCCAAAAAAGGGACGGAGAATGGCAACGCTGATTGCCTCTCCAGAGCTTCAGAGTGAATTCAGAAAAACTCGCCGACGCTTTTATCAATGAAGAAGTTCATGGACTGTGCATCGCATCAATTTCTGCCATATCCGCACCGAAAATGATCTACAAAACCCTTCGAGAAGAAACCAATAAAGACGAAGAACTCATAGTAGTTCTTCAAAATCTTCGAAGCCAACAAAATCCCGACAGCGACCTGATCAATGGTGACGTTCTTTTCAAAGGCCTTCGAGTAATCGTCCCAAAGACTCTTCAATCACTTGTCCTTGCTGAACTGCGTAGAACGCATCTCGGAGCTACCAAAATGAAACAGTTATCCTGCCGTCATGTGTATTGGAAATCAATCTATAAAGGGGTAGAAAGATTGGCACGAAGTTGCGAGCAATGCGTGTCAACCAACAGCCCCCCGAAAGCTCCGCTTCATCCGTGGGAAGAACCAGATTCCAACTGGCAACGTGCTCATCACATAGACGCCGGGCGATTAGTTAGATTAGTAGTAGTAGACAACGATAAGTAGCGGTTTCTGCCTCCGCTCCCACTTCTTCTTTAACTATTGAAATGCTTCAGTACATAATTTCACGTTATGGTTTTCCAGACATGATAGTGTCTGACAATGCCCCGTTTTGCACGACCGAAACGTTCCACTCATTCTGCACACAATCCGGAATTTTTCGCTCCAGGCCTTTGCGCCTCAAACGGTCTAGCTGACAGGAACGTACAGACGCTTAAAACATTCAGTCATCCGTTTTGTATCAGGAATCCATGACGATCCCACAAAAAGTTCGAGAAATACTCTTCCGCTATCGAGCAACCCCTCTATAGCGGATGGCGTAACTTGCGCTCAGAAATTCTTGTGTCGAACAATTCGCATCATCTTAGACGCGCTTAAACCTCACGTCTTCCAGAAATATTCACTCAAGTCGTCGCCTGCTCGCCAATTAAGCGTGGGAGATCATGTCCAAAAGCTCGTTATTACTCCAACAGCCGGTCTCAGTGGAGAGTAGGCTCAATAATCCAAAAGTACGGTCACCTGCACTGGCTGCACTACCTAGCCAAGGGTAGGAAAAAAGGAATAGATTTATTTTATATGACCCTTAATATCCTTCAAAGTACTCCTCTTGGCTATCAATACACTTATCCCAGAGTCGCGTCGGTTCCATGATTGGAAGCATTTTTCTAAGGCTTCTTTGGGAAGAGCTTTCAGCTGCTTTGTCGTGGCCATCCCAATGACGGGGACGATGTCAAAACAATGCTTTCAAGGACGTTTATTTTAATTTTTGGAACAGCCAGAAATCACATGGGGCTAAACCCAGAGAGTAAGGTGGATGAGGTAGAGATGTCAATAACCGTTCGGTTATAACCGATAACCGGTTATTATGTTCCAATTAACCGATTCTTTTCGGTTATTAATTGTCCTCGGTTATAACCGGTTATTGCTCAAAAAGCCCAATAACCGAAAAAAAAAAAAAAAATCTGAAAGTGAGGTTACTGAGGTTTTCAGCACTCAGGTCAGGTTAACCAGTGTACAAAGTTCTTATAGTGTGTCTCGTGTTTCGTGTCTCCACGCTCTCCAGTGTGCGGCACTACTTCGCGCGACAACGAGCGACATGCAAAAAGGCTTAAATTGAATTCACTGCAGCTAAGCCTGCAGTGCACGACGATGTCACATTAAATTTGAGCCTTTGGAATGTACGCTCGTTGTAGCGCCGCTCGAAAACGCTTCCAGTGTACGACCGACCTCACAACATGGTGATCTTCTTCAATTAAGGAGTTGTTAAGCGAAATTTTAACAGGCTTGAAACTTCGATTTAAAAAACCGGGTTTTTGGTCTCGGTTAGACCGAGCCAGTTTTAACCTGATTGAAAAAACCCGATTAACCGATAATGGGTTTTTTGTTGTTTTTTTTTTACAAAGTTGACATTCCTGGGATGGGGACAGACCCGACCGGCATTTGTTTTCGGTCAAAAGCTCTAGGGTCATGAATGACGTGTAGCATGTTGCGTTGAATCACTCATCTCATTTGCTAGTTCTCGGTTAAAATGCTTTGCACGGACACATAGGAGATGTTTAGTTCCTCATAAAGCTCCCGAATAGTCAATCTCCTGCTTGATCGAATCCTTTTTGAACACTTGTTGCACGTTTTCTTCGGATGTTGAGGCCACACGACGAACAGTAGTGGTTGAAATGCGGAAAAAACCTCGAATTTCCAAAATACAATTGTTTTTATTTGAAGCATGTTTCTATTGGTTAACTTCCAGTAGAATATAGATAGTATAATGATTTTGCGATAAAAAAAATTGTTAACCTTATTTTTATCATCATTTTCATCCCTATTTTCGCTTTGTTTGGCTTATGAAGGACTTAACAACTTGGTTATATACCTTGGTTTTATACCGTTCAGGGCGAATGGGTGATTTTTTATTAAAAATTCGTTCGATCTAATGTTGGTTATTAAGACATTACACAATAAAAAGATCGAAAGTAAAAATGAGTGAAGCCTTTTCAAAATTGTAATGAGAAAAACGTTTTTTTACTTTAATGTCTTACGTTTTCGGGCTTTCAAACAAAGCTCCGCCAGTCTCCGGTCCGGCTGTACACCGGACCGGATTTTCGATGGTAGACACTCATTGTTCCCTACAAATTTGGTTTTAGCCCGCAACCGCCCGCGTTCGCCACTTCGGTTTTAAGACGAAGTCGGCTCCACCGTGAAGACACGGCTTCGGATTTCCCTGAGGCTAAAGGAAATCGTATTATAAAAATAAAAATAAAAAAATAAAATAAAAAAAATAAAATAAAAATAAATAAATAAAAATTCTGAAGACCACTGAATTCGTGTTCTAGAGGTTCTAGAGGAAAAAAAAAACAAAAAAAAACATGACATGACCCATGTTTGCTACCATCACGACGACACCAATAGTGCATTGTCATAAAGAAATTCACTAAAAGTGTTCGTCAATGTTCCCAAAAATGTGCTGGGACAATACACGAATTTCAACATTTCGAGAGCTTCTTTTGGGCTCTTTTCCATCTTGCCACAAAACTTAATGTTGACGCATTACTCGTGATCCATGATGCGCGACAGACACTGAAATCGCGGCCTCACTCTCTCGCCTCTACAGTTCGACGGACAGGTCACTCACAGCATGTTCTCACTTGGCAATGCATGGCTCAAAAGATCAAGCTACAGAGTTTATTACCCAAAATCGATGTAGCTTCAGCATTTGCTACAATAAAAAAATCATTCATGTACATTTTTATCACACCTCGCTCTCGAGTTTATGATAGAGTAACTGCTCACCCCTGCCCCTTCTGGCTACGCCCATGAACCACATCATACAAGATTCAGATAAATGTCTTATCACTATTGACGTACGGATATGCACTTGTATATGAATCGGGGCTTTCAACCTAAAAGAACAGGGGTATTGCAGACGCAAACTCAAATACATTCTTTCTGTACACAAAGGCCCCCGATTTATGGGAAATGTTTGTCTAATTGGGCCAGGGGAGTAGGTGCGGGGGGAAATTCACAACTGAAATGGCGACAAATCGCCCATTCGCGTATAAAAAAGGGAATAGGATGCTAAATCGCCGCAAAATTAGCATAAAACGGTGATTCACAGTTGAGATTGGGACAAATCTCTAATTTGCAATTTGCGGATATAAAGTAGAGGAAAAACGTTAATTCGCGGATACAAATGAAAAAAATCACTAATTCGCGGATAAAATTGAAAAAAATCGCCAATTAGCGCAGCTACAATTAAGAAAAAACTAATTTTCAGTTCAAATTGGGGAAAAGTGCTAATTCTTAGATAAAAATGGAAAATTCTTTAATTTGCAGCTTAAATTGAGTAAAACGCCAATTCTTGGCAAAAATTGAGAAAATTCGGTAGGTAATGCACTGGTTGGAAACGTTACCACGTTGCTAAAATTTAGAAAAAGCGAAAATTTGCTGCTAAAATTGAGGAACATCACTATAGTTGAACCACATTCTAATGAAACCTAAAAATCAATAAAACCAATTTGTTTTACTTTTCAGACTGAAATTGAGAGAAAGCGCCAATTTATGGCAATAGGTGAAGAAACCGCTAATTCGCGAGTAAGCTGAGAAAAGTCGCTCATGCATTGCGTATGGTGAACCAACAAAAATCCTAATTCGAGAAAAGTCCCCCTATTTTGCGGTTAATATTGAGGAAAATACTTTAGTAAATCGTTAATTTTCAGCTAAAACTGAGAAAATTGCTAATCCCCTGGTGAAAAAATTGCTAATTAGCTGCTGAAATTCAGGAAAACGCCAAAACTAGTGGAAAATTAAGAAACACGCTCACGGGATAAAAACACTACAATACTGCTAATGTTGAGAAAATGCGCAAATTCATGGATATGGGAGGGGGTGGGGCAAAACCGCTAATCCGTGGCTGAAATTGAGTAGAACGATACACGCGGCCAAAGAGGAGAGGTTTTAAAGGTCATTTCCTTTCAGTATTTCGATTTGAGCCAGTATGAGTCCCATGCAGAGAATACTCAATTGACCAATGTACGAGGTTTCCTTCTCAACATCATTGAGTGGCCACCTGTGGTTGGTTAAAAGTGAGCGTTTTGCATTTGTACTCGTACCACTTCGTCGATCTGTAACCGGGAGGACTTCATGAGACTAGCGGGCTAGCCTAACAGGGAAGGACTTATCGAAAAGGAAATTCTGGAATGTCTGGATGAATTATAGGGATTAATAGTAATTTTGTTCTCGGTCAAGGCTATGATGGGGCACGCAAGATGTCCAGATTCAAGAGTGTGCTGGCTGGGTTGAATGATGACTAAAATGTGAAATTATACCCTATCCATCCCCCCCCCCCAGGACATATTCCTACCTACGCCCCTGAATTGGTCAGTACATGTCAGCTTATTCAGTGCCAATCAGAACGTATGGTAAAGGAAAAGGTCATGAAAAGCTGATGGGGGAGCAACCTTTACCATACTCAACTTCCTCTTTACACAGTATATAATCTTATATATAAAATGTATTAAAACGGAACGTGGTACAAAATGAAGACGGAAGGGGGTGAGAGAGCGTGACGGCTCCTCCGTCCTCTCTTGGTGTGAATAAGAAGTTAGAGGGGAAAAACTAGAGCGAGTAGTATCTTGAGAAAGTGACGGAGCAAACACAGAAGATACTTATCGAAAGTGAAGACTAGCCTATTATTCAGATAGATATAGCCACCAACGACAGGACTTTTATGTCGCCTAGTTCAAAGAGATAGGGAAAGAGAAAACGGAATTAACTGTGAAATTGACTGTTCCACCCCCCCCCCCTTCCTCTTTTTTTTTTCACCACTGAGAAAATACACAGCATAATGTCAGAAAATTGCAATTGAGCAGGGGGTTTGAACAAGCTCAAAGTTGACTCGTGTTTCTATTATTCGTTGACTCTTTTGAGGCGTGGAATATCCACTGCTATTGTGTTCGTGAAATTCTTCCTTGGTGGGCCGGATCTAACAATAACAATAATGAAGGGTGATTTCGATTTTTGACACATGAGCTTTCATATCAAAAGCACGGTGATAGTGATTTAAAGTCGCATTCCAAGCGAAGATACAAAGTCCAATTTTTTAGTATTTTTTCAAACACTTTAATGACTGAAGTCACGCTTTTCACGCAAATTAAAGATTTGATTAGTTGAAAATTATTGAGCAGTTCCCTGACGAATAAAATTCAACTGAAAAAGTTCGTAGTGACGAGGAGAGTGCGCGAACGTTTTCGAGGAAGAGAGAGGCCAGTCTATCTTCTCTTTAAAAATATGAAAAAAAGGCAAGTGGAAGTAACGTCGTCGGTGCCGGCAAGTCAAGGTTGAAAGAGAGCAAAAATTAGGATAAATCTTCTTGTACAGAAGGGGTCGGCCGGTCGCGCTCTGTAGCTCTACAGGGAAAGTCTCCCCATCGGCACTCGAGCGAAATCACCTCAGCATCTGATTTCCTTTCTGTCTCACTCGCAAGTGCCGCCCCGCCTCATCATTATCGTCCTATCATAACGATTTCATTTAACTGGGTATTTTTTTTTGTTCCGCCAGCCTTTTTTTCCACCTCTTGACATTTTTCAAGCTCCGAAACTCACTATTTAGATTGCAGAATCTAAATAATTAGGAGAAAGTGTTCTTCCTTAAATCGTTTAGCAGATAGGTGATTTCCCGAAATATGGATTCATCGACCGAAACAATTGGAAAACATTTTAAAACTTGTTTCCCGTGTGATGATCCAATAACCCGTTTCGCTGACCCTAACGCACTTGTCGTCCCACATCCCCGCTGTTTTACCACACCTTTCTTCCATGAACTGCGTCCTGAGGTGACGAATAGGGGGAATCTCTTGAATTACCATAATTACCATCATTAAGCGGGCCAACTATAATGATTTGGAAGATCCTCTTGCTATAAAGTCCTAAAAATTCTTTTTTTATTGCTTTCTTTTTCAGGACCGAGTGAATGGAAATGGGTTGGCTGAATTCCTTTCTCATTTTCTGCTTCTGGTTTGCATCAGTCCTGCCACCTCCTCGTGTGTTCGCTTTTAGCGCAGCGTATAACCCACCGACAGACACCGAAGGTAAAATTTATTTGAGTAAAACAATAATTAATTACAGCAGGTCTGAATACTATGAAACTCAGGAATGAGAAGCCCGCTGGTTCAACATAACTTACTACCCCTCCCCACCATTAACCATGAAACCATGAAATTCACTTCTTGCAAAACATTTGGAAATTCAGGGGATGATACATAATTATGGAACACAAAGCGAGAACATAAATGTTACCTATGGTTCACTCCGGTGGAAGCTGGATGGCGGTTGTTGAATGGTTTCAACAGTTGTTTCAGCCCATTGCATAAATTAAATCTGGCCTCACAGTTTGCTCTGAATTTCAAGTAATTCAAAATTACCACCGGGGGCCTATTCAGAGTTGTCGGGGGAAATGCCGCAAATGCGATTGCTACGTCGGGATAATTTCATGCATTGCTTGCGGCATTCTTTCCCAACCACTCTGAATAGGCCCTCAGGGCCCTAACCATGAGCTGGCGTGAAAATACCACCAAAGGCGGTATAACTGACGTTATAACTTTATTCTTGATAGGCCGGCCTTAACTACCGCTTGCGTTACATTTTAACGCTAGCTCATGGTTGACCCCCAGGGGGTCAACCATGAGCTAGCGTAAAAATACCGTCAAAACGCGGTATCTATGGCGTTATAACATTATTTGTGATAGAGCGTCCTTAGTTACCGCTTGCAATAATTTTTTAACGCTAGCTAATGGTTGACCCCCAGATCTCTAGCAATATTTAGTCATTATAGTCCCCTCTCCACGTATGAGCTTGAAAAGGTCC
Source organism: Corythucha ciliata (assembly GCA_038030265.1). Lineage (NCBI taxonomy): Eukaryota > Metazoa > Arthropoda > Insecta > Hemiptera > Tingidae > Corythucha > Corythucha ciliata. The sequence continues at coordinate 39,870,596 of CM075938.1, read as the reverse complement.
TCGGCTAGTGAATTTCACTGGCCGGAACATTATCAGGCGTGTGAAACCCGAAAATGCTGATCCTGCGAAAATCGCTTTTTCCTCTTGAATAAGGTTAGAAGTCGTTGCTTCCTGAAAGTAATAAAATTTAATCGCAAACTAGGGCCCATGAGCACGTTTGTGCCAAAGATGACGAGCTAGCGCGTGCCGAGTGCGTTGCACTCGGAGAGAATGAGCCCCTGCACTGCGGTATTATATTCTTTAGAACTGCCTGACGGGGAGACGTTTTTTAAAACTCCCCTCGGCGGTTATGCTCATTTAGAACTGCCCTCCGGTGTACCTAAGTCATTGGTCCCAACAATGTTATGTTCGACCTCGCGGTGGTGTCCAAGAACGGAGGAGCCGTGACCGCGGAAGGTTCTTTGGGCCCTCTCCGAGCTGTTCTTATAAACTTCTGGGTGATCCCTTCAAGGTACAGCCAGAGGCTAGGGTTACGTCCACGGCCGGCAGATTCCAGCATGTCGTGAGCGCCGAGGCGCACCCTGGGGCTCCGTTTAAAGCACACCTTGCCCCCTGTGCCATGCAGACCTTAGGCACGGATCAAACCCCTTGTATTGGGGGGGGGGGATAGCTGCGGTAGGAGGTAGGAGACGCCACTCTCTTCTGTCTCAGACTCAGGACAGCCCCTAACCTGTTGTTTGTTCACGGGGCCGCATTCGGCCCCCAATGCCCAGTGAGTGTGTCCGATAACGGACTGCCCACCGCACACGGTGCGCCTTATTCCGACCCAACCCAGCATCATACGTTATGAAGGGGCCGGCCCGATGGTGGGGTCCCCCATCTGCAACTGGGGGGACGTGTTCGGTAGAGGAAACGAACCCCATGACAGGACTGTAGACTTTCACACGGAACAAGTCCGTCACCGTATTCCACGGGTTCCTCTGCCCTCCTAGGTCAGCAGCAGTCAGACACCCTGACTACCCCCATTGTAGACTAAGTGCCTGTTAGGGGCAACGGGGCGTAATATTCCCTATTCAACCCTTCTATATGCCTGATTTTTACCCACTCCAGCCCATAGCCACGCTGTCATTGCTTCCTGGCTACCTCCTCGATACCCAGTTTTGCTTGTCTACTCCCGGATTCCTGACTTCCTCAGTGCTTGGCCACTAGCCTCGTCCTATTAGCGGATGGTCCGCGCAACGCTTGGCTAGCACCTCTGCTTTATTTAGCTGTCATCCTCTATCTCCCGGAATCTGCCTCGGCGTTAAGGAGGATCCTTCTCTCTGGAGGCCCCTAACCCTGTTCCGCAGCTCGCTACGTCCGCTGAGTTCACCACGGGTTTGGTGATCGCGGCCAGTGCCTCCCTGCTGTCAGAGTATTTTCCTACCTCTCAATCGGGCCGTATCACGAACCCCTGTGAAAATGCCGCAAGATGAGGTTGCTATATGTCGGGATGGTGTTATTTCTTAATGCTTCCCTCACGATTACATTCCTGGCGCTAATTCAAGTACCCGACCCCTGACTCCGATGCCCAGGGTCTCAGGCCCAGTAATCTCATCATGGACTTCGTCGGGGTAGTCTGGAACGAACAGGTCAGGCCGCAAAGCAAGCATTTGTATTGTTTTCAAGCCTCTCAGCCCCCAGCTTTTTACAATTATCCTCCACCTTGCGACCACCCCGTGCAGAATACGCGATCGGATGATTCCTATGCATATCCAGTGCACGACCTGTGGTTTTAGGCCCCAGGTCTTCCCCTCAATTTGCCTACATTGGTGGGAGGCTACCATGGTTTTCTTGTATTATTCATTAAAGCTGTCTATATGCAAACTCCTTTCACCAAAACTTCTCATCCAGTACGACGCCCAAGTATTTCACGTGTCTCGAAAGAGTGATGTCGTCCGCTCTGCAGCGGATCGGGTGCCACCCCCTACCTTTTCCTCTTATGAGTAAATAGAACCATCTTCATCTTACCGGGGTTTATTGTGCGGCCCCGCGTCCTACACCATGCCTCGACTATCCCTATGCCCTACCCCTCCGCTCATGTTCATCAGGGAACATAATGAACACTACTGTCTCATCATCAGCAATAAATTGAGCATAAAGGCCCTCTGATTAGACTATCTACTGCAATATCCAGAGAAGAGGCGAGAGACTGACCCCTGGGGCATCCCCTTGAGCTTCTTATTTACTTATCATTCGTTTTGAGCTCTTTTTTCTGCACGCCTATTCTCTTACTCTCTTGTTGGATAAAACCCCTAAGAACGTTTTCAATTGTTTCAGGTAGAAAATTTGGTGGCTACAGAATAGTACCCAAAAGCTGCAAAGACCCCACATCCCATGGGAAGGGCTCGGGAGTGTGTATGTTCAACTACGAGTGCACCAAAAAGAACGGCACTGTTGTCGGGTCATGCATGGATGGATTCCTATTTGGTGCTTGTTGTCGCCTACCACCGCAGGCGTCGGTGAGCTTCGTCACTCTGAACGTCAACAACGTACACACTGAAGCGACGACCCAGAAAACAAGCACGACGCGCGGCGACAACACCGATCACAATTTCGCGACGACAGTTCACGGCAGCGCTGACACAGTTCTCCTTCATGAAAACGGGATGATTGCGAATGAAGCGTATCGGCCCGAAGACTTCGAATTCAATTCGAAGCCAGAATTATTCGTCGCAACGGATGCGACACCACAACCCCCCAACAGGCAGTCGACGAACCAACAAAAGTCGACTGCGTGGAAATCCACCACTGAAAATTGGCTTCTTTCCACGAAAAGAAAGCCTTCGTGGACATCCCAATCCGAAGAAAATCTAGTCCAAATCTCGACTATATCAGCAGGGTCAGCTCAAAATTCTGACTCCATCAACCATATCCTAGCCATATTGGATGATTCAAGGCCGTCATCTCAGGAAGAAAACAATAAGATTGCCAGCGATTCTTCAACAGCTTCATCGCTTTCAACGTGGGTGTCGGTTGATTCGAAGCCTACGATGAGTTACAGGCCGACTACACCTTACAGTCAGCCAACTCCAAAGTATCCCTCATCAGCAAGTTATTCTACGGCAGCACCGCACAATACTAAGCCGTATTACAGTAGCTCTACCAATCCTGTGCAGTCAACCACGACTAACCCTCATTATACAACGAACAAATATCCCCCCAGCTATCCAACAACATTCTACGGGCCAACCCAAAGTTCTTACCATACAACTGAAAAACCGGCAACAACTTATTACACGTCGAGTAAACCTGCTTCAATTTACACTCAATCACCTCAAATCATTTACAGCAATAAGCCCACTACCCAGAACAAACGGCCATCCACGACTACTCAGTACATTCAAGGTCCTGGATTCCAAGTGAGCATCACTCCGAAACCGTCCACAACCCCAGAGCCTCCCCCCACAGTAATCGTTCTGGGACCGATTCACCACTCAACGAAAAAACCCGTGGCTCCTCCCATCGGCACAATAATAACAGTCAATCCGGAGGGCAATGTCGTTACGTACAAACCTGCTTCCGCGGCAACTGCAAAACCAATTTATCATGGAGTCAATCACGGTCCATTGTTTACAACGATAAAACCCGACGTTTCGACTCATGGGACAACTGGATCTTATTACCGTCCGACGTATTCAACTCCTACGGAGGTGGTAAAGGATGACATTACACCAAACTCGACCGAGCTTTTCGCTTTTCCTCCGGTGAGGGACCCGAACGCGAATCTGTCACAGACGAATCCACCCGAAATGGCCAGCTGGATGACTCCTAGCACCGTAGTTCAGGATGAAGAAACAACTCCACCCCTGGTTGAAGATGATAAACTCGACAACAAGGTTCACACGTTCGTCGAGAAAATAGTGCAAAGCCTCCAGGGCAACTTCGAAGACCTCGAACAAGTTCTCATCGACGGCGAATCAACGCAAAATGTCACCATCAGCTCGTACGCTCCACCCGTAAAGAGACCTTCAACTACGAAGAAACCCAGTAAAAAGCCTAGTAAAAAACCGTCAACGGTGCCGTCTTCATACAACCCAACGCGACCACCTTATAAACCGACTCCTCCCTTGATAACACGACCTCCTCCGAGACCATCGTCAACGAAAAAACCCATTACGACCAAGAAACCACAGTCTACTGGAACTACAATTTTTTTAGAGGACTCTGAGCCATCGTACGCTCCATCTTCGACTGAAATTCCTTCCTATTCTTCAACTACCGAAGTTGACTTTAGGCGAGGTTGGTAATAAATTAGAGTTGAGTGGCTAAAACAACTATTAACACTTGTCTCCTTCTTTAGAATGCGGAGTTCGCCCGCTAATGAAGAAGGGCCGAATTGTAGGCGGGAAAGGAGCGACGTTTGGTGAATGGCCGTGGCAAGTCCTCGTCCGCGAAGCCACTTGGCTTGGCTTGTTCACTAAAAATAAATGCGGAGGAGTCCTTATTACCAACAAATTCGTTATTACTGCCGCACATTGTCAACCAGGGTAACTAATTATGGTGATAAATCTCGTAACATGCTTTTAAACAATCATTTCACGTAGATTTCTAGCGTCACTCATTGCCGTGTTCGGTGAGTACGACATTAGTGGCGAGCTCGAGTCGAAGCGTTCAGTATCAAAGAATGTTAAAAGAGTCATCGTTCACCGCCATTACGATGCGGCCACTTTTGAAAATGACATCGCTCTTCTCGAACTCGAGTCACCAGTCGTCTTCGATCAACACATAGTTCCCATATGTATGCCAGATGACGAGGAGGATTTCACTGGAAGGATGGCCACCGTCACCGGATGGGGCCGCCTCAGATATGGTATAGTTGTACTAAATTTAGTGAGAATGGTAAAAATAACAAGTGCGTCTTTATTAGGAGGAGGAGTGCCTAGCGTACTTCAAGAGGTTCAGGTGCCAGTAATGGAGAACAACGTCTGCCAAGAAATGTTTCATACGGCTGGACACTCAAAAACAATTTTACAAAGCTTTATTTGCGCCGGATACGCGAATGGACAGCGAGATTCTTGCGAAGTGAGATGAACGATTCCCCGGTATTTAGTACCACAGAAAACTTCATATTTTTTTTTTTTCTCGTAGGGGGACAGTGGAGGACCGCTGATGATAGAGCGTCCCAACGGCCACTGGGTCCTAGCGGGGACCGTGTCGCATGGAATCAAGTGTGCCTCACCCTACCTTCCTGGAGTATACATGCGAACCACCTACTACAAACCATGGTTGCAGACAATAGCGGGAGTCAAGTAAATTTGAATCAAGCGCTGTATCAGGAAACTTGCCAAAACAAATTTTATCCTTCCCGAATGTTCATAAATTGATAGCATAGTGTTAGGTATAAGCGCTTTTTACGGGTTTATCTGATTTTTGAACTCTCGAAAAGCTTACATTCAGGATTCATAGATGTTTTGATACGAGAGAATCGATTGTGATAAAAATGGTAATTTTAAAAATCTTTCCACCGTTAAATCAGGTAGAATTAGTAATTTATTTTTATATTTATTTATTTATTTGTTTATTTATTTATTTATTTACTCCTTCATTTATTCGTGACAAATGTAGATAAACCTTAGTCGAATAAGCGTTAAGAAAAAGAAAGTCCATAGTGAATAACTTTAATTTATCTTTGTAAAAAAAACACACACATATTATGTATTGCATTCTTCAATAGGGAAATTTAAATTATTCTTGTAGAAATATTGTTTTTTTAGCTTCTTCTTCTAGTGGCCCGGGTCGACCACATGGGTTTAAAGTTCCGTTTAACACTAAGAGGAGCTTAAGAGCTTAAACCCCAATCCGAATTTAGTATTTTGAATACAAAATCGTTTAAACCCTTAGCAATGTATAAACGGACTTTGTCGACCTAACCCTTATTCGTAAAAATTGTTTATGTAGATAATTTGTAAATAAATTACATACTATTTTTTTACGTTGCACGCTTTAAATCGCTTCATCTCCAACTAAGGTGATTTTATTTTCTTTCTTTTTTCAATTTTTTCAAAAATAAAAAATCATTAAGGTGATTTTAGTGCAATTAGAAGGACTATTCGCGGGAGAGAGAAAAAACTTATGTCAAATGTAATGTTAATCCAAAATTGCTTAAACAACTACAAGGCCCGAATTCAGAAACCACACTTAACGAAACCTAAAGTTTAAAACAAACCTTCAGGGAAGCATTTCGTATTCAAAGACGGAGAGACCACTCTTTTTCGTATCACTTGAGGGATCCCTTAAACGGTAATAAACTGTTATTCAGAAAGCAACCTTAACCTGTGCGCTCCCTTAAAATACGCTTTATCATGGTTATTCACTAAGGGAGTTTTTAGTGCATTTCATTCAAAAAATGCACTATTGGTCTCGCCCTGATGGTCGCACATATGGGTTGCGATACTTTTTTTTCACGTTTCAGAACCCCTAGAACACGAATCCGAGGTCGGTTCAATTTGCTATATATACATATATATATGGCCTTTTTTGTTAGCACGATCACGGTCGCAATTTTCTACTTAGGGCAACCATATTTGGTCTAAAAATCAATAGCGTGAAGGGGCCTGCGGTAAAAAGAAACGCGATTTTATGATTTTGACTTTCTATATACCACGGCCTAAATGTCATTCATAATTGATTGATATCGTTCTAACTTATGAGGTTTGACTCGATTGTCGCATGAATGAAATGCACTTTCCCCGACAGGCTGCTGTCGGAACATTTTTATACTAATTTTGTATATTATTAATACTTTAGGCTCTCCTAAAGGATTCAATTGTGCAGCATTCACTTGAAATTTTTTGAATTAGAAGAGTTTATGGAATTTATAGAAGCTGCGGAACTATCGATGCAAAGAACGAGTAATAAGGGGAGTAGAAGAAATTCATGCTTTTCTTCCCCATATCCATGCCATGACTTTGAATAGACTGTTGACTCAAACAGCAAACACCATGTGTACGATCCGCTTAAGTAAGTTCAAATTGGGAAGACAGTGCCCAAATTCACAAAGCTGCCACTTTTCGCAGACCACGCAGTCCCCCCCCCCACCATAATGAAAGAAAAACCGGAATTACGCTGTCTTGCAAATTCTGTCGTATTCCTTCTTGAAAGGTGCGTGCCCGTCCGTGACTCGTCCCGACGTCCGGCAAGTTAAATAGTATTCTCAAATGGGAATAATTAATAATAGGAGCTCATTCACACTTATCCGGCACGGGTCAGGGATGAAAGTCTCGGTGCTCTCAACGGCGACGGCACGGGAAAACAAGATTTCTTTTCGACGATATTTTCAAGCTTTCCGTTCGGGTCGTAAAGGAAGAAATGTACTGGAGGAGGTACCAACCCTGGCACTGGCAGCCCATGTGAGAGGGGGGTGTGAGGGATACTAACCACACTAGTAGGCGTAGCAAGAAATTAAAATTATTCAATCGTTTGAAATTTAGCAAGTTTCGCACAATTTATGCCTTCGGAAAATGAAGCATTTTGATAGGTTGCATAAACTACACAGACGCATATCACAGAGCTTGTGAACGGACCTTAAAAACTAAGAAAATATTTTCCAGAACTCTGACCAGTATGATCAGAAGTACTTCGCGATCACGGACGACAAATTTCGCGTGTCGGTCACTGCACTGATGTGTGTGAACAGACCTTAAAGAAGTAGGCATGGGCTCATCATCTTCACGTCAAGTCGTTGGCTTAATCGATCAATTTTCCTGCAGTTCCTTATGAGCAACCAAATCGAACGACGCGAAGTGAAATTTTGCTTCGACATCAATATAAATTCGCGAAACCTCAACTAACCGGGAAACCTCAAATATCCCAACCGATAAATTCAACTAATTTCTCCAGTAAATTAAACGCTCCTTTTTGAGGTGGTGTCCCGCTCAAAAAAGAGATGCATATTCTTCACTGCAGTGGCAGCAGAAGTGGGGATCTGGTTGGGGGAGCACATTTGGATTTTGAGGGAGTCAAACCTTCAAAGGGCCAAATCTCAGTAATTTGGGCTTAAAGGGGTGAAAACTGTAAATTCTAGCCATCTAACCAAGACAATTCCAGCCAAGACGATAAAGAAGAGGAATGTGAATCTGGAATTCGCCCTTCTGGTTGGGCTTTTTGGGTGATTAAAACCCGAGTAATTTGGTTCTTTGGGATCCAAATCCACGAAATTTGGGCTATGAAAATGAAAGGGCTAGCCCCACGAAAATTGCGCAGAGGGGAAAGTACATTACATTTCATGGCATACTCTTGCTCTTCCCCTCCAAGTTTCTGCTCTGAATAGTGTGAATACGTCATTTCATGGCCGATTTAGCTTAAAACACGTCGTTTATCTAATAAAACTGTCCGCTAGCCTCAAATTACGACAGGAAAATGAACCCAGAAACAAGAGAATTTCATGAAAAGGCGGTAAATTTTGTGAAAATTTTGGAATTTGGGTCTCAAAAATTGTATTTTTTCACATGTAGGCGTAATTGACTCGAAAAACTGTATTTTCGAGGGGGAGAGGTAAACCTGAACTGCTCAGATTCTTGCTCCCCTGACGACGGCTGAAGTCTGCCGCCACTGCTGTTCGCTGAGCCCACTTCTACGTCTATGCCGCCGACATTCCTTAAGATTATCGGCCAGCACCTCACCCGTCCCCGGGTCTTATCTGGCCTGCGCCTCTGGCACAAGTCCCCGTTTCGCCCTTACGGTTCTCATCAGCCTTGGAAGAGCCGGGTTCCCGCTGATTTGGTTTTGCCAAGTGTGGTCGAGGGCTGAGGTGGTGGTCGTATACTGTAGTGCAGAGCTTCTCTGCTCCCTGTAGGGATGATGAGACCAGGATCAAGTAGCTCTGGTAGCTGAAGGTTCGAAGTCAAAATCGAGACTGGATTTAAGTTTCACTCCCGTGCTTGGTACCGTTGGTACCCTTCGAGAAGAGCGGTGCTATTTTTATTATTATTCATATTTGTGCAGAATTGTCGTAATTTTGTGCAATCGCCCTCGTTTATTCTACTGGTCGGGTCTGTCGTCAGTACTTCGACATCAGCGTCACCCGGCGTCTTCTATTTCTTCAAAATATCGGCGTTCGATTTCTTTTTATCGTCAAATCATCAAAGAGCTGCGACGCCCACGTCGTCGTCGGTCTCGATCAACTACGGATCAATTGCGATCCATCCACCGTCGTGGTCTTCTCGCGTTGCAATTGAGCAACACCTCCCGGTGCGGGAGTTCTATTCCTTGTCCATCGTCCGAAATTTCCTAAGTTCGATCACAAGTCTTGTAACGGTACATTCAGTCTTAGCGGTAATAATCGTTGTATTCGTGTCTTAAAAATTTCACATTTATATGTCTCACAGCCAACGCCTGCCAAGCAGTCCTCACCAGAGTCTTCTCTTTTTCTATTCTTCGTTTTCTTTTAAAAATACATTTTTATTCTCTCTTTTAAAAAGAGAGTGGACCTCCACTTTTGATTTTTTATTATTTTTTCTCAAACCATAACCACACAAAGGAACCATAATCAAGAATACTTCCGACTAGGGCCAGATAAAGGGTTCTTATCGCAAATACATTCGAAAAATCAGTAGAAAATCGTTTTATGAACCCCAGGTTTCGGTAGGCCTTATTGGAAATAAACGAATAATGGTATTCAATGGGGAGTCACCCAAGTGGTCCGCAGCATGTCAAAAATGGAAAGGGCGGGAGAGAAAGTGAACAGAAGAGGTGGTCCGCGTCGTAAGAAGTGGTCCGCACGTAAGGGTGAAACGAATCATTCATAGGTGGTCCGGGAGGAGTCGTCCGGGAGGACTGGCACGGTCCTTGACGATGTTTTTGTTTGTTTCTCAAAACAAGTTTGTAGGTCAAGGTTCCTGTGCGATAGCGCATAACGGTCAATCATTGTTCCGCGTGAGAACCGAGTGCTATCAGTATTGAAATGGATCCCACTATAATTGTACCAGGTGGCTCACAACGGGGAAAGAGCGTAATTTTTCGGGAAAACTTCCGGTATTGTCTTCACCGAAAATTGTCAGACGGAGAAAGGTGGTCATGCGCGAAAAGACAGCGAACGAAATGTGCCGCGTTTTTGAAAGTCGTCGCTGGGGAAGTGATATTCGCGAGTGGTGAACACAACCATCCACCCAACGAACCTGACGAGATGGTGAAAACGCAAGTTCGAGCAACGGTCAAAAGGAAGGCTGCCGAGGTAGGGCAGGTCTACTCCGAGTGGGTGTTAGACAAACCAAATAATCCCGGAGCTCAAGAATTCGCAGGCTACCTTCGCGACAACTACATTGTCAACTCTGCCAAATTCCCCCCAAGCTTACAAAATAAGGAAGTTTTTCCATTGATTTCAATTTTTTTCTTCCCTATGGCGAAGAGATGAAAATCGCGTCGGAAAAATGTATGGACATGTGAGTCACCAGTTTCTTTGGTAAATCGGCTGCTCTCACGTGTGGTACGAAGGTAATTTTCACCCGAAAGTGAACACATTTTAAAGGAAATTTCGCGCTCTTTCCAATGAGCTGATTAGTTTTAGGCTAGTACCATTTTATGTGGGTATGGCAAGCGTCTAAGTGGGAAAAAAGGAATTCATGAAAAAATCATAAAATGTGTGATATCTCGGAAACAAAGAGGAATTTCCAAAAACTCCAAATAGTCATTTCGATGGCAAATGGTGTGCCCCATAACTGGTTTTCCTCTATCCAGCTAATTCATGAACACCCCGTAGAGTCCATAACTTTAGACATACTACAACACTTACTAATTGGCCTATAATTTTCAGTATCAGTCTTTGTGCCCTTCTTATGAACCGGAGTTATGTAAGAACATTTCCAAGCATCAGGAAAGATATCAGTAGAGAGGGATAAATTAAATAAACGAGCAAGAAAAGCACAAAGAGAGCCACTACAATTTCGAAGGAAATATTCAGAGAATCCATCAGGCCCAGGGCTCAGATTAGGCTTCAATGAATTAAGAGCCTTAAGTAAAGAAAGTACCGCAGAGTTGGAAAAATCTACACTATTGAGATCAACATCACCAAGCGGATCATCACTTGAAAAGCCTGAGTCCAAGCTCACTCTGAAATTAGAACTAAACAAATCTGCAAAAGCCTGCGATACATCAGCATGGTCCCTGGAGATGCCAAAATTAAAAACTGTAAGAGTATGATGAGTTGATTGCTTTGAGTTGACAAAAGACCAGAACGACTTGACATTAGTAACAGAATTCAACTGAATGTTATGAACATAATCTCGGTAATCCCGGTCAATATTCAATTTGGAAAGATCACGTAAACTACAATACTTTCCGTATAACTCCAAGTCGCCCAATTTTGTATATCGCCTGTGTAAACTATGCTTACGCCTTTTAATCCTCACTGTTTCAACACTATACCATGCTGGGAATCTCATGTTACCAGATTTTTTAAGAGGCACAAACAAATCAACCGCCGACATCAGTACACGATAAAATTTTTGCAGTGTACTATTTACATCATAAAAATATCGTCCCAAATGACTCCACTCAGGTATGAATTAATGCTCAGATAATCTGCTCTGCTGAAGTCCCTAATCTTAGTAGGCTTCTTCACTGAAGGATGACGAACCACGCAAGGTATAGAAATAACCAAAGGAGGAGGATGCGAATCAGCCTGTAAGGGGAATGACTCTGCAATACCTAAGCTCACCCAGGTCACACAGGTTATCGATACCAAGGGACTGATAATTGGGTCTACTGTACCGAGTACGAAAATCGCGAGTGTCTAATGATGGAAAAGCTGACCGTGAACCAGGACGATGTGTAGAACGGCGGCAAATGGAAGAGGAGGAAACTTTGTGAGTGTCGGCACTGCAGCTGTCATCGAACGTTGAAACAGCGTGCGAATTACGCTTGGTTAGTTCCTTGCTCTCTACTCTCGACGCTTCGAGTGCGATTGCTTTAGTTAAAATGTCGTCGAATTTTACGGCGTCGGACTGTAAAATTTGCTCGCGAAGCCATTCGTCGCGTAAGCCTCTAACAAATTGGGCTCGGAGAAAAATTTCTGAAACTGAGACGGATTGATTACACTGGCATTTGATTGAAAACTCACAGTCGGCAAGGGCTTTTTGCAAATCTGCGACGAATTCTGCCACGGGTTGTCGGTCTTGCTGATATATATTAAGAAAGTAGTGTTGGGGAACGACGACACTTTTCCGAGGCGTGAGCTTTTGCTTAAACGCTGCAATTAAATCATCGTACGGGAGATTTTTGACAGATTTATCGGAACCAAGAAACGCGGCAAGGTTATTGTAATGGACTGAGCCAATCGACGCACACAATAATTGGGCAATATTTTCTTCTGAAGTGACATTTTTCATTGAACAGTAATTATCGAAACGTTCGAGGTAATATGAAAGTTTTTCTCGTCTGGGATCGAAATTTTCAAAAGGCGAAATGGATGAATAATTCACCTGATCAATCGTGCGCTGTTCGGGACGGGTTCGCTCTAAGTAATGCTTCCTGATGCTGTTGAAAAACGACAAGGAGTTGCTGAAACTGATCCGCGTCCATCGGAAAGAAAATTATACTAGAAACTTGAAAAAGAGATGCAGCGTATCACGACGCTGTTGTTGTTTTAATCCTCGTCGCCTAACTGTTGTAACTTTTGAGGTCTTTGTATGAGGACCTTGGAATTATTGTGAAAAAGGAAAAGAAAAAGTACACGCTTAGTTTTTAGAAGTTGGAAGAAAACTGACTTCTTTTTAATTGAATTGAATAATTATCATTTGTCCAGTAATAAATATACTGTAGTGAGTAGTGAAGGATATGACAATTACCAAGATTTTTAACAGAATTACACTGCGCAAGATTCAAAAAATTGATGTTGTTATCCAACAGATGACCAGCAATGAGTCCATCAGAAGGGAGATTGTAATCGCCAGCAACACAAACGTACTTACATGTGCTTGTGACTACGCAGAACACACTCGAAGTTCTGGGAAAAAGCAGAATAATCATTAACACTCGAGCTCGGTGGGATAAAGAGCCAATGATGATTCTCTCCCCGATTCTATTAAGCTCCACCGAAACATATAGCTCCTCAGTGAGAGGACAAGGACGCGCGATCAAGACACCACCACCCATTTCACCGAGACACCCCCAGTACGGTCGTATGATCTATCATTGCGATACACTACATATCCATCAGGGAAAATTTCGAGGAGTCAGAAATTCCTTCACACAACCAAGTTTCCGTCGAAATAATTACATCATAGTCACAGGCAAGAACCGAATTGAATAAAATTAAGGTTTTAGTCCTCAGGCCTCGCACATTCTAATAATAACAAGATGAAAACGAATCGGACTTAATTGGGAAAGGACTCGGCAGGTTACGATCGAGTTGGCATTGCATTGTTATCTATTCCTGGTTGCCCCGTTCACGTAAGTTCTACATTGGAAGCTTGCTGCAAATCGGTTTTTTTTTTCAATAACTCAGTCTTGATGGCTTTGTAGGCATCAAAATTACGTAAAATGGAACTTAAGTGACTACGCTGGGGGATTATCGAAGGAAGGATCGCCGCTATCTAAAAAAAATGAAAATAAATCGGTGCCGGTCCTTGCTGGTGAGTATCCTATCGCTCAACATTTGACATCTTGTCATCAATAAAAATCGGGCAACTTATTTCAATCGTAGTGTCCTTTCTAGTACAAAGGTTCATTAGTGGAAATTCTACAGACGCTCGTCATTTCCCGGTGATGTCGAGCTTGGGTAATGTAAATTACCTCGTTGACGTGGTGAGTGCATTCACACAAGAGGAATTTCGCGATTTGAAATCACTTGAACCGCAACACGTCGAAAGAAGTGGCTTAGTTAGTACTTCGGGAGTTCGGAATGCCGGAGACAAGGGCTTTGTGATAAGAGTGAGTTTTCCGTTGTTATTCAAGAAAAAAGGCCAGTTCACAATTTATTGTCGGTACGGGAACGTAAATGCGAGTGGGTGGCTGTAGTCGGACCAGAGAAATCGTTTCATTTAAAACCCTTTCACGTTGCCATCCCGTCAATTTTGAAGTGGCTTAACTTTTAACTAGCGGGTTAGGCTCGTTTCACATATACGAGGTTTCTCACGGCGCGGTTTTGGCTGCCGCGTGTTGACCACGTACACCTTTACACACGTGCGGTACATATTACTTGGTTCGATGAGAAAGCGGCATTCACGCGGATTACGCGCGGGGGCCTTGTGAAACCGTTTGTGTGAAAAGAGCGTTGGGAAATGCTTAACGTAGAATGTCCACGTGCTCCTTTTATAGTGCTGAAGAAGATTACCTCACCCTGATGCTTGGAAAAGAATCTGAAGAAGGATACACGGTCCTTTCCAGCCCTCGAGTAGCACCCAACGTAGCGTAGTTCATCGGCATTTCGTTCTTTTTGGATCGGTCGAATAAACGCCATTTGTGTATTATAGAATAAAAAGACCACGTTTTGATGATTCTCTAGTCAAATTCATTTTCCAAGTAACATAGGAACAAGACTTCTTGGCCGAGCGATGTGGGGAATACACATTCTGTTCTGCCTCAGTGACTGAAACCCGGAAGAAACTATCACCGTCTGTGGATCAATTGCTTACAATAGACCTAAATTTCAGCTCATAAAACATATAACAACTTTTGGAACGTTAAAATTAAGTAAATATAAATAAATCACTCAATACTTTAATAAATTTGGGGTAACCAGGAAAGGTAATATAACCCAACTCTTATCTCGTGTCCGTTCCCGATAGGGGTATTCATGCTCTGGAGTTTAGCATATGTTATCGACGTAAACCCTGTTATTTCGTATTTTTTGTATTCAGCTTCTCCGTTTCTATGGCCTTACCCATCTGTTCGGAATTTAGCAAATAACAAATACAAGGTTTAACATTTTTCATGAATACCCCTAATATCACTGGGAACATTCGCGAGTACTATAGTAGACTACACACAACAAAAATAATGATATGTACCTCGAGTTTATAATTCACTAACAGAATAAGCTTCCGTTTTAGAGGCAAACAAATAATCCTTCTTTGATAAATATTTTAAAATTCCAGTTCCCTTTATCACGTATTAAACCATGTAGACCCGAGCTTAATGGATTAATTCGAGGGTAAGCTAGAAGAGGGGATGTGGTAGTGTTCTAACATGCTTGAGGGCAGCTATTATTTAATTCATTCTGCTTCTCTTGAAATATCATTCGCACCGGAAAAAGAGGAAATTACAAAGCGAAAGAAAAATTATGTAAAACAAAAAACTTTATTGGACGTTTCTATGGTACATTATCTTAGGTACCTATACATGCATATAGGAAGCCACGGTGAGCTATTCATAGGCGATTATTGGAAAATCATAAAGGTAATTTTCAATTATCAATAATTTATTGGCATTCAACTATATCAAATTGAGTAGCAATTAACAAGAATAACAACGTCCTTCCATTGCAACGCTCGTGCAAAGTCACTGCATCATTTTGTTATTTGGTTTCAATCATTTTTCTCCCACTTTAATTTACCGTTTAGTCCATAAATTGGGCAGTTAAACGTAAATTAATCAGATAAAACATTCGAAAAGCCATAAGATGCATAGTGGGTCACAAATCATTTCCGCATGCTTTTGTACTTCACACGGTGAGTGCCTAGGCAATGGCCATTGTCTCCTAGTCATCTAGTATTCGATGAACATAAGGGCGGAGGGGGGTTTCTCGCCTCTCCCTCCCCTCCCCTTCTAACGACAGTTTTTTTTTCTTTGAACTGTGTGTGTGAGTGGTTATTGGAATACAAACCAACTTTAACCACTCCGTACGTTTAAACAAACGGTTGGAAAAACGCTATATATACGAGGTGGGTCCGTTGATATTCTTTTCATTCCAAAAGGGAAGACGTTAGCCAGAATGCACTACTGTTCAGGAATAAGTAAGTTCAGGAAAAATTTAGTATTGCCTGAACTGTTCGAGTTAATAATACATCTTGTGTTTTTCAGGCACTTTTATCATACTACTCCATACAGCCGCGCACATCACCGTTAACGGGCTGCCGAGGATAAGGGTAAGAACAGCTCCTGATTAATGAACTAACTAAGCAAAGTTCAAGCTCAAAGCAAGATAATTGTACCCGTAACGTACTAACATTATAACGCGTAAAATGTAGGTCTAAAGGTAACTAACTAGTATAATAGCCATACGCTTTTGATGAAGAGGTAACGCCACTAACGAAGTCAAAGGATTATACATGAGAGGTAAGTCCTATAGGCCGCCGAGATTGATTCACTTTTCTAAATTCAAATTAATTATTGTGATTACAATTTTGCGATTAAATTAATCGGGAAAGAAATGCTTAATAAACACACGGGCTGCCAGGAAGAACGTGCCAAGCTTAGTGATGATTAATTCAAACCATCCTCTTCTTTCTTCACAGGTGCAAAGATCTGTGCCCCTCGAAAGGTTTTCACTGCCAGACAACGCTACGACGATTAGAGAAAACATTGACACTTCATTCAACTGCCACTCGAGACCATACGGATACTACGCCGACACCGAAAATGACTGCCAGCTATTTCACGTCTGCCTCCCGGTGATGTTTGACGAGGCTCGAATGGAAACGTTCATGTGGAGTTTTATTTGTCCTCAGGAAACTATTTTCAATCAAGTAAGTACTTATTTCTAACACGTCGCGTCGACTCATTATAAAGACGAGACCCCAAGCTAACCAAAGGGGGGAGGGGGGTAGCTCCATCCAAGCTCTCCATTTTTTCTCTTTTCTTACGGTGTATAATCTGTTGCCAGGAAAAGTTCACATGTTCACGAACAGAAGATTCAATTCCATGTTCGGAATCAGCCATGTTCTACATTTTGAACGAAAAATTTGGTCAGATTGAGGCACCAGTAGAGGAAAGCAATATTGAACAACAGGAAGAAAACAGTCTCGAAACAGTTACAGGAAGGTAAAAATAGTTAAGCTCAATGAAGAGGAATCACCATACTTTTTTTTTGTAAACATAAAAAAATTAAAATAAATACATTTTTAAAAAATTAAGCCTCATTTTTAATGTATTTGTCACATCCTATACAGCTCATGGACTGAAATAAAATAATTGGTAATTTTCGGACAGTTTTAAATTGGATGGAGCTCAACAACCTGGATAACGGAAGATTAACTTACAGTTGATATTGTTAGTATGGTCGCTTAGACTACGAGGGTTAGTAGGTAATGCATGCATGAAACTGTAGCCGTAGGAGCCTACGTTGTCTGTATGCGTGCGTTAGAAACGAACCGGTTTCGGCTGCTGAAGATGGCGAGCAAATGGACGCAAATGGCCAGTTTGCCGTTTTCAAGGCGTGAATATCCGGTGCTGGTTATTTTGGGGGCCTGAATTGCCAGTTTGGCTATTTGAAGGGCGCAAATCGTCAGCCATTTTCACAGCGCGAAACGTCACTTGGCCAATTGGGCGTGAATATAGCTCGTTAGTTAGTTAGTAGGTAGTAGGTAGTTAGTTAGTAGGTGCGTTTCTAACGCACCTCAACGAGGGAAGACAGACAACGTAGGCTCCTACGGCTACAGTTTCATGCATGCATAACTTATAGTTATTCATCCCCTCCTCACGTGAGGACGAACTCAGACTGCACAGCACCAGAGCTGGATTATCAACTACATAATTGTGATGGGAGGATGGTGGGAAGAAGGGCATTGTGTACGAAAAAATCAAAGAGCCTACAAATTCTGGGCACGATTCTCTAATGGCACGTGACACAAGGAACAACAAAGGGTAAAACTCGGTTCTTCGAGGCTCAAGGGGTAAATTGGATGAACTGGGAATGCACATTATTTGTCCACTGTCCTCCAGTGAATAAGGGTGGGTTGAAGGTAAAAGAGGTTCAAACGATGAGAATAAGCACAGTGTTTTTCGAGACTAATGACAATTCCCATTTTAATAAAACACTTCTGGTGCAGGCCCAGTGGTGCTCTAAAAATAGCAATTCCATGGATCTTTCACAAAATACGATACGGAATTGATATTTTCAGTGCAGCAGCTCAAACATTTATTCTTTGAATGGAAAACACCATAAGTGAAATTTCTCGTTACACTGGCGATGATGCCGCATGTGCACTGGCCTGTCGAGAAAGGGCGGCACTGGGTCCGTTATCCCCGGGCCCGGACTCTGAAGAAAACAGAAAAAATTGAGAGCTTTACTGAGAGTGAAGCTCAATCTCAATTGGAGCTCAATTGTGGATGGAGATTTGCCATGGTTGGGTCTTCTTTGTGTTTCGAGCTTTACTGTGGTTTAGAGCTTTGCTTTTTTTGGACCCTAGATATGGGGTGGGGCTTATCCGGGCGTCTGTGTGGTAGGAGCCTTCATGTATGTGTGGGTGGTTTTGGGTTTTGCAGTGTTTGGGCCCTTCTCCGTGGTTTTGTAGCTCGGCTGTGATTGGATGCAAGCCTGTCGAGAAAGAGCGACAGACAAACTGGGCGTGTTACTCGCCGGTATGGCCTTCGACTGGGGACTAGATTTTGGAAATCATGAAGAAGAAAGAAGGAAAATAAAAAGAGGAGAAGCATGGGCCCACGAATTGGCATTTCCTAATTGTTAGCCGCTAATGGACACTTTTTCTAATGTTATCCACCAATCGCTCGTCTTCAATTTTAGCCGCGAATTAGCACATATTCTCAAATTTAGCCACATATTGGAGCATTCACTCAATTTTAGCCGCAAACTCCTTCCCGCATCCCTTTGATCACATTCAAGTAGTAGTGAACTTGCACAATTTCTTAATTTTATCCGCGAAGCATTTCTACTCAATTTTACTCGGGAATTAATAAGCACAAGTTCTGACTTTTGGCAGCGAATTTGCGTTTCATCTCATTTTTAGTCACGAACTTTCACTATTTTCCATTTTAGTATTAAATTCCATTCTTAAGTTCCATTTTAGCCGCAAATATTAGCGGTTTTTTTGGTTTCCAATTTTAGCCATGGTTTAGCATTATTCACCAATTTTAGCCACAAAAGCGATTTTTCTCACTGTTAGTCGCGAACTCCTCGTCCGTCAGTTGATCGGTTTTAGCCCCTGCATTTGCTCAGTTATCCGCGTATTATCGTTTTATCTCAATTGTATTCAAGAATTAGCTCATTATCCCATTTTTAGCCACGAATTATCCGTTTTTCTCACTTTTAGCTTCGAAATAGCACAAATAGCGACAATTTAGTCGCGGATCTGAGGGTTTTCTCCATTTTAACCGCGGTCTAGCACTTTTTTGGAATTTTAGTGGCAAATTAGCGCTTTTATTCAATTTTAGCCGCGGATTAGTGTATTTTCTCAATTTTATCTACGATTAGCGCTTTTTCTCAATTTTATTCTCGAATAAGTGATTTATCTTAATTTTAGCCGTGAAGTACCGTTTTTCCTCAATTTGAACCCTGAATTAGCGTCTCATTTTAGCCATGGAATAGCGCATTTTTGACCTTAGTGCTTTATTCCTCAATTTCAGCCATTCGTTAGCCCTTTTTCCTAATTTGTATCATAATTAGCGCTTTCTGTTCAATTTAGCCGCGAATCAGAGATTGTTTTCACTTTGGCTATGACTTTTCTCAATTGTGGCCTCCAAGTTACCGCCAGAAACCGCAAATTGGTGATTTCTCAATTCTAAAACTGCAAATGCTCGTGTACGTCAATTTTAGCCCAGAATTTGACCTAGCGCTTCTTTTTCATTTTATCCACGAATTAGCGCTTTTTCGTCGTTTAGACATTATTAATACCACTATTTCATGTTTTTAAATTGTACTTGGCCTTAATAACTCCAGATTAGCGCGCCTTATAATTTTTAGCCACCTATAGCCCCACAAGAAGAACATGAACCCGCGGGCAGCGCTCTCTCATTCGATTTTATACATCCAAGAAATTTATGTCTGTCACTTTACACTTGTGTCGCTGGGCTCTTCAGTGTAAACGCACTTCAATATACAGGGTGTTCATGAATTAGCTGGACAGAAGAAAACCAGTTATGGGGCACATCATTTGCCATCGAAATGACTATTTGGAGTTTTTGGAAATTCCGCCTTGTTTCCGAGATATCACACATTTTATGATTTTTTCACGAATTCCCTTTTTTCCCACTTAAATGCTTGCCATATGCTTATAAAATGGTATTATCCCAAAACTAATCAGCTCATTGGAAAGAGCACAAAATTTCCTTTGAAATGTGTTCACTTTCGGGTGAAAATTACCTTCGTAACACTCGTGAGAGCAGCCGATTTACCAAAGAAACTGGTGGCTCACATTTCCATACACTTTTCCGACGCGATTTTCACCTCTTCGCCATAGGGAAGAAAAAATTTGAAATCAGTGGAAAAACTTCCTTATTTTATAAGCTTTCCAACGATGTGTAAAAGTTTACACTTACAGTATTTTTCCGTTGAAATATAAGTAAAAAACGTGAAAAATCTCAGTCAGAAAACGAGGAATTCAAGCATTTTTTCATTACCATTATAACCGAAGGAACTATCGTTTTCTTATTTTATTTATTTTTTTGACTTAATTATTTATCTTTTATCTTATTAATTAATAATTTACGCTCGATTCGTAAACTCATCCCCCCCTCCCCCTGGAATAATTACTTAGGCACTCATATGAGTGGGGGTGGGGGGGGGTCTCAAGGGAGAGGAACTTAAATTATTGACTAAGAAGATGAAGGATGAATAATTGAGCCACAAATAAAATAAAAGAAGAAAAAAATGTCTCCTTGTGTAATAAAATATTGTCGAAGAAATGCAAGAATTTCACGTTTTCTGGCTGGATTTTTCAAGTTTATTGCTCATATCTCAACGGAAAAATGGTGTAACTATGAACCTTTGCACATCATTGGAAAGCTTACAAAATGAGGAAGTTTTTCCACTGATTTCAAATTTTTTCTTCCCTATGACGAAGAGGTGAAAATCGCGTCGGAAAAATGTATTGAAATATGAGTCACCTTTTTGTTTAGCAAATCGGCTGCTCTCTCGAATGGTACGAAAATAATTTTCACCCGAAAGTAGACACATTTTATAG
This sequence comes from Corythucha ciliata, assembly GCA_038030265.1. NCBI lineage: Eukaryota > Metazoa > Arthropoda > Insecta > Hemiptera > Tingidae > Corythucha > Corythucha ciliata. The sequence continues at coordinate 39,849,600 of CM075938.1, read as the reverse complement.
GAAATTTTGTGCTCTTTCCAATGAGCTGATTAGTTTTGGGATAATACCATTTTATAAGCATATGGCAAGCATTTAAGTGGGAAAAAAGGGAATTCGTGAAAAAATCATAAAATGTGTGATATCTCGGAAACAAGGCAGAATTTCCAAAAACTCCAAATAGTCATTTTGATGGCAAATGATGTGCCCCATAACTGGTTTTCTTCTGTCCAGGTAATTCATGAACACCCTGTATTGTAAAAATGAACTAATGAACATCTGGGGGGGTCACAAGAAAAGCGTCACGTTCTTGGAATTTTTGACGTCGCTTTCTTTGGTCCTTGGATTTCACAACTACCAGTGCTTTGAAGAAAATTGAATTGAAAGTAAATGCTGAGAAATTCGGGTTTTAGGATGAAAACGTTTATTCATACAAATCAATCGAAAATAATTGGGTACTCGAGAGCCCATATCGAGCTAGGCCATATTCCGAATAGGACTTTTTCACTTCATTTCCAGAGTATCATCTCACAATTTTGTTTTATTCAATGTCCACTTCACTAGAAGAACGAACACATCTAGTCAGGTTCCCCTCGGTGATCAAGGGCTGCAGCTCTTTATCCAACAGCTAACACGTTTTATCAGCATTGACTGCCTTACTGAGTACACATTTCTGTGATGGCTGGCGCTGGCGGTGGCTGGTGCTGAGGAGATAGTATTGTTATAGCAATTCTAAATCTCTTCATTTGAGTAGCCGCTGGTACTAAATGAAGCTCCTCCGTGATGCCAAACCTCAGGTCGAAGGAATTCAGTGGTCACATCCACGCAACATCTTTACAGTTGCATCCGGTTTAGTTCTGTGGCTGCCGCAAACGGCAGTGTGGGCCTCGAGGTTGTCTTCATCTGTGGGTAAAGAAATGCTACTTAAACACTTCTTGTTCATATCTTGTGGATGTAGATGTGGGTACAAGAGCGCTGATTTTATTTCTAACAATTTTAAGGCCGGTTGCCCACTGGAAGCATATTCGAGCAGGGCACTATACAACGCGCGTACATACAAAAAGGCACAAATTGAATTCACTGCAGCTAAGCCTCCCGTGGACGATGTACATTAAATTTGAGCCTTCGGGATGTACGCTCGCTATCGCGCATTGTAACGCCGCTCGAAAAACCTTCCAGTGGACGACCGACCTAATAATAGGGTGTGGGACGATTTGAGCCATGCCCAACGCATCTAATGATGAGGGCAGGGAAAAATGCATGCAACTAATTCAGGAGAAAGGAATTATAACAATAAAAGTCAAAATAAAAGCTCCGATAGGATTTATTCCTTATTGTAACCGGACAAGTACTTCTCCTTTAATCTCTTTAGCGTTTTTTCTCAAATCTCCAATAGCCGTGGATGCTCTCACGATCACGGAAACCAATGAAAACTGTAGAAAACTTGGAAAGAAAATCCTTTTCCGTTCACTCTCTAAGCGTTTCAGTACTAATGTGGTCCCGCAAGTCAGATAAGAGATAAAAGTCTAACCTTCTTTGCAACTAATCTATACTGCGCGAACGTTCACTTCAGTGTGTGGTTTGTTATACGCACACCAGCGGGAACGCCCACATGAAGCCGAGCGCGCTGTGTCGCTGATCGTCGCAACCCTGTAGCGCTAGCGTATTGGGACAACATCGGGATTCGGCCCAGGGGGTCAACCATGAGCTAGCGTTAAAAAATTAACGCAAGCGGTAACTAAGGACGCTCTATCACAAATGATGTTATAACGCCATAGATACCGCGTTTTGACGGTATTTTTACGCTAGCTCATGGTTGACCCCCTGGGGCCTTATTCTGAACGGTCGGGAAAAAATGCCGCGAGCGGGATCCAAGGACGCCGAATAAGAAATAACACTATCCCGCCATAGCAACCTCTTTTTGCGGCATTTTCACACGGCTTCGGAATACGGCCCCAGGCCTGCTGGGGGCGAGTCGCGCATTACACAATTACACACCATTGAGGCGCGCACTGTGAAGGCTTGTTCACAAGCTCTATGTTTGTGTCATGTGGTGTCAATGCAACCTATAAAAATGCTTCATTTTTCGAGGGAATAAATTTGTTTGGTTGCATAGACTCCACAGAACGTAAACATAGAGCTTGTGAACGGGCCTTGAAGGACGGTTTTTGATACATACGTACAGCAATTTATTTAAAAAAGTGTGACGTCAGCGACAACGTACGCAGTTTCCAAACAATTTTCTTCAAGTGATTACTACAGTGTATTACTACATTGACGAGGTGAGGATTGTTTAGCCCTTTGAGGACGATTGGACATTATATGTCCCATGAACACTGTCTTTCGAAAATATTTATTTTTATCACTTAAAGTCAAAATTTTACTAATTAATTAGCGCTAACTTTGAGTTAAGGGATGTAAATATCCTCCAAATGTGACAAATTGGCATAATTATACTGTCGATCCCTCTCCATGACATGACCTGGAAAACATTTTATTTTTCACTGCCTGTATTTTTTCTGAAACCGCGCTACCAATCCGAAACTATTGATCGAAATACCAAAAAATCTGAAAATTTCCAAGCCAGAGCCTTTGTGCAGTGGGAAAGCACTGGTAATAAAAATAATAAAACAAATTATGGTTGTTTCCCACGACCTTCAATCTCGTGAGACACCCGTGTCCCAATTGACCTCAAAGGTAAATGTTGTACCAGTCTTGGATACCCACATTTCCCCCAAAAATAAAGGTCCTGGCTTCAAGGAAATATACTAGTACCTCAACAAGGACCGAAATTGATAGCCCTCTCACGGTCGACACGTACAACACAATATCGTCTTTCTCTTCAGGAACATGGAAGCAAAAATATGGACAGTGTCGTTCATGGGAACCAATTTTGGCGTAAATCGAAAAGTATCAATGATAGCGACCAGGATTATGTTCCATTTAATTCACTAGTTATATGCATGGCCGTTTCGCGTACCCCTCCTAAGAATTTATTTTGTTTTTGGGACGTCAGAAGGTAGAAATTGCGATTTCCATCCCCAAAAACATGTTTTTCTGGTACAAATTTGGTCATAACTCAGAAACTATTGGTGCTAGCGACCTGGCTTTGGTCTCATTCGACGCAGCGTTAAAATCTACGCCATGATACACCAATGTGTCAATGTATTTCAAAAATCTCAAATTTAGGCATTTTTTCAAACTTCCCACCACTTTGCAATCACGCCCCTCCCCTCACAAAGATTGGGATTCATAGGAAATTTTGAGTCAAGTTTCAATGCTGGACGAAAATTCGCTAGACGACTCTATTACGAGTTTCTTAGGTGTATAACAACCATTTGTTTCATAATTTCATGATTTTATGTAAAACGTTATACTTTTACCTTTAAGGTCGATTGGGACACATTTGTCCCATGCTTTTCCGGGAAAACTAATCACGGGCATTTTTTCATGATTGGCTAGAACATCTTCTAGGAGGTCCTTTATCGTGAAAATAAAACAGTCGGAGCGAAAAAGTCACCCAAAAAAGTACGATCCTCAAAGGGTTAGAAACTGAGCGATGTGACGTCATAACTTTTTTCGTCAATTAGCAAGGGGACTTCTGCCATCCAAATATACCAAGTACATTTTAAAAATAAATCAAGGAAGTCGTATTTGTTTCTTTCATTCAACAGCGAGTACGGGTAAGGCACTCTAAAACACGAGTACTGCAACACGGAAATCGGCGCCGTACTTGGTCCCTCATATGATTATAATTATCACCTGATCTCATTGACAAGTAGGATATTTTTATTTATTTCGACCGCGTTCCGCATTTGTTTACTGTTACGATGACAATTTTTTCATTCATGATATTGTGTTTACCCTAACGACTGAGGGACCAAATATGGCGCTCAAGTCCGTGTTGCAGTACCTGCGTTTTAAAGGTTCTCTAGGACGAGCGTGTAACTCGGTTATCCACATCATTATTCATTGTTTTCATTAATCACATCATATTAATCATACGATTAGACATTTGATTTTATTTGGAGCAGACGGGCGGAAAAGGATATTCCTTGAAACACTGAAATCTAAAGGTGCGTTTACACCAAAGTGTTCCGCGACACTTATTGCCTGAAATTTAGTGTCAGACACAAATTTCCTTGGTGTAATCAGGTTGTATCAGAGTTTACACAATCAATAAACATATTTCCGACACTTCAAATTTATGTCGAGACATAAGTGTCGCGGGGCACTTCAGTGTATTCGCACCTTAATATAACATTGCAGGGGGCTACCAACGATATATAAACCTGGATCGCTCACAATGGACTGGAGGGGCGTGGAGGGGGCAGGTCGTCCCCTGGTAAACAATCACCCTGTCCCTCTCCTTGTGTAGTTATGGCAATATGGCACTTATTTTGAAACTCCACCCCTCTCATCCACTATGGGAGCTTATTTGATGGCTGTAATCAGATGGTCTTTATCAGCAGTGATGAGCAATCAAGTTCTTTTGTATAAGGTCCATTCGTTTGTCATCCGGAGCTGCACTATTAGCACTGAAAGTACCAACCTTTCATTATTTTTTCGCGTTATTTCACATGATAACCCGCGAGGTTGCAAAATTTCGGGCTGCTCGGAGTAGTCCGGGACGACAAACGAATAGACCTATATCGTTGGGGCTACTCTGTAACTATGAGGAATCGGATTTTCTATCAACAATTCACCTGATTTCATTGGACTTTTTAAGAAAATGAATGAATTCACATCACGACTTCCGATAAGAAAATCGAAACGTACCTTGAAGTTTTAGGATCTCCTCCCCCCAGCCGTCAGAATCGGGGGTTAACTAATTCAAAAAACTGTAGTTGTCTAGAAGTCTGAACTGTAGTTGTCTAGAAGTCTGAACTGTAGTTGTCTAGAAGTCTGAACTATAGCCTGCACGGTTTTACTAGCAATAACAAAATCAGAAGATGAGATGGAAATGAGGGTTGGTGGTGATGTGGTGGAGTGGCGGGGTTTGCTATGGGCCAAATTTTATTTTATTTTCACACTGCTTCCTTTGTCTTATTCTTGATCTTCTTCTTCTTCTTTCTCCTCATCTATATTTTCCCTTTTTTCCTCAATGCATCTCATTCCCTCACTTTTCTTCGAGTTTCGGACTTACCCTTAAGAATTTAGATTGAATAATTGAAAATACACAGTTTAAAGACTTCCCTCCCCCTCTAAATTCATTTCCCAAGAATTAATTAGATGATTGAATTTTACAAGATTTGTCTATCTTACAAGGCAGGGAAGAAGGGCCTAGAAAGCAACGCTGTTAAACAGATACGAGGTGCGGGCTTAAGCACACGAAATCTGAATTTCTAATCAATGGCAACTCCCCTACACATAAATTCAATCATTGCCAGTCGTCCTCGCACATAATTTGAGATCTGAATCCTAATTTTGAATTCGTCTGTGATGCATTCCAAGAAAAATAGGTATTGTTCCTTTATTTAGACAACATTGCACAACACTTCCACGAGAAGAGCCCGGTATCCTTTAGAAAGAAATTGCCCCAAGAAAAAATGGGCAGTCGTGACAATCTAAGGTCATTATTACGGAGAAAGATGAGGTTGTTGTTCCCTTTTGTCCATTTTGTGTTCTTTAAGAGGTCGACTGTCGCTTTCTTTGGAGGAAAAAATGAAAATAATAATAGTGAAAGACAAATCAAGGAAATTGTTTAAAAAGATGGTTAGGCACGTCATTTATTATGCTTGATGGAGGAAATAGCGGTGCCTCTTTTTATTGATAGATCTGTACCTACTGTTTTATAATTCGTTAACAAAGCAAAACAAAAAAAAACTCTATGTGCCCCTTATTCCACGCATATAGTATAGGAAGAAGCTTTCTTACTGTTCTATTAGTTGGACGGCCAGAACTATTCTATATATCCAGGCTCCGTACACGAAATTCCATGGACTTTCTTTTGGAAAATCCCCTCCTCGTCATGCCAAAAAAAGTAGACAAATAATAATGCACCCATCTCTATAGAAACTGGAAAAGATAGGTAATTGGGGACCAGGAAACGCTTCCGTTCTTCCATCAGCGGAAGTTAATTCACCTGTACAAGGGAGGCAAGAGCAGTTGGCAGCCAACGACTGTCGAGTTAAGTCACTATTTTTGAAACGTTTTCATTTACCATGGATAGACAAAATCCTTCACAATACGGTCTTTATGCTGCGCTTATAGATAGTCATTGAAACAACAGTGCATTGAGGTAACAGATTTTATTTAATTACTACTAGTGACAGTTATAAAATCAGTTTTTCTTCCAGCATAACTGCCATTTTAGCCGTTAAATTTCTGCTGCAAGTGCTTGCCAAGCAATAGCCATGATCTATATAGTTTAAACAAAAAGATTCAGAGGTACAAAAAATTGCCCGGCGTTTACATATTTTGTTGATTTACCAACTCTTTCTTTATTACTTAAAATGTGATAAACTCATCAGTGTTGGTTTTTTGTATCGCTAACGAGATATTATTTTATTAGTTTACAGTCAGTTACAACCCCTAGCTTTGTATCTCCGCGTAGCCGTATAGTTTTGAGCAAATATTATCGCTCTTGCCTATTTTGATCGAAAGTGTTGAGTTTGATAATTATTTCAAATGCTCTTTTACAGACAATAGCAATTTTTTTTTATGAATTGATATTTGTGTGTAGTGTGTGCTGCCCGAAGTTTTATGTATGCGTGAATCGGTAAATTATTTTCAACGATCCGGAGTTTATTCCATTCGAGCAGGATTTGAATGGAGTTAGAGTGGTACACTCATTCTCTACAGAAAAGGACCTGTTTTGCATTCGAAACATGTTTGAGAACGTGATAACGCGATTTAACCGCTGCTTTTAAAACTTATTTCATTTAACTTCTTTACTTTTCGTTTCTTTTGGGATTTGTATCCCTCTTCTTTCGGCGACTTCTGCTAGCAACACATCTCTCGAAAGAGGTTAATAAATGCTTGATAATGTCGTAAAAACGGTTAAACTTAATTTGTTTCCAAATATATTCAAGCACGGACTATCCTCAAAAGTTCTTTTTGTTTTGTTTTTTTTCAGTTTCAAGATAGAATGTCAAAAGAAGTTGCCAAAGAGGAACTGCCTCAAACATTCACCGTAAAATATTTAGGATGTCGGGAGGCGCGAGGATTGTGGGGGATAAAGCACACGCGAGGTCCAGTCGACTCAATGGTGGCTGCGGCCAAAACCCCGGGAGCAACACCGCCGCCGATGACGTCTTTCAAAGTCACAGCCGAAGGATGCTCCCTGACTAGTCCTACCAATCCTGGATACAGACGAGCTTTTCCAATCGAGGTAAGCCGCCTAGTGCGAATTCTTTCGTTAGTACCGAGTGAAAATTAAAATTAACGAGCCCTTTAGTACTCCCATATTCAATTTTCATACCCCCATTACTCCCATTGCAACTCCCATTGCATTGTTACTCCCATTGCAAAGAATCAAGAGCTTTACATCCACTATAAACGTAATTGTAAATTAGGTATGTAGTGTAAATTACATTTACATTCAACAAAGAATTTCACTTGTTACTAATTAAACGTTCACAGTCATACTACCTCCTTAAAAAGAGCGCCAAAACAGACCCTAACTAATTACGCAATTAATTAATTGCTTCGTATAATGTATACGGGTAGGGTAGCTTCTATACTATACTACAAATAGCTTCTACTGCCTGTGCTACCAGACAATGCGAATGTCTCAAAGACTCTGAGTAATTAATTCAATAAATTCAACGTACCAACGTAATTTTCCACTTTGGTCAAGTATTAAAACACTAATTCGCGAAAAATATTTTGAGTTGATTCCTTCTCAAGTCCAACAAGAATTTTTCATTTCAACGTATGTAATAAACTGGGCTCGGTATAGCTTTTCCTTCCTGAATCCCTTCTTATCATCACCCAGTGACCTGCTGCCTCCCGTTCTCATAATTTGCATTTTTCAGAGTTGCGTCCATTCGGTTATTCTCCTTTCTTTTCGGGCATTATTTCTAAATTTCATAATTCTAGGTCAGGGGACCGAGTCATGACGCTCTGCTATACAGGGTTCATGAACAATTGAACACATCTCAATCCATGAAAAAGGAAACCCGTGTTGCCAACAATTCCATTGATGCCATTAATTCGACTTTACCGCGAAAAACCGTGGTTTGAATAGTAAACTATTCTCAATCAATACAACCGTTCACCTGCTATTAAAACCTGAAAGATTGCCCCGCACCAGTAATATTATTCAACCGTTCAGGCTACTGACGCCCAATGGAATTTTCATGTCTTTGCTGCACGATATTATAGGTATAGTAATTGCTATAAATACAGGGTGTTTGGGGAGGAATGATCCGGATTGTAATATGTTGTAGTACTCGGCAGGGCAAATCAAAAAGCCATATAAACATAGGGCCGCAAATGCTTTGTTTCGGAGATAGAGCCAAATTAGTGAATTTTTAGCAACTCTCCCTTTTTCCACCAATAAGTCGTCGAGACAAACCCATCGTCTAACATGGAACAAAATGAGTGACATTTCTGAAAAGAGCACAACATTTGCTTCAAAAATACCTAGTTTTTTCAAGCTAATAGCGGGTTTAAGTATCCTCATTTTGAAAATGTTGTTACTGAAATTTTCCGTTTTTTTCGGCGACGATTTTATCATATACTTAATCATGCCACACCATTTGGCGGCACTCGGGGAAAACATGTCCATTTTGTAAGCTTTCAAACTGCTCAAGAAGATTGGCAATAGGTGCTGTTTTGACCGAGATATCGCGGTGAGGATTCGAAAAAGCAAGGCCAAGTGCTCAAAAACAGGCATGTTGTACATGAAATGTCACTCATTTTGTTCCATGTTAGACGATGGGTTTGTCTCGACGACTTATTGTAGAAAAAGGGAGAGTTGCTAAAAATTCACTAATTTGGCTCTATCTCCGAAACAAAGCGTTTGCGGCCCTATGTTTATATGGCTTTTTTGATCCGCCCTGCCGAGTACTGCAACATATTTCAATCCGGATCATTCCTCCCCTAACACCCTGTATTATGTGCGGTTTGAAGAACTGTGGGGAGTGACCCGAATAGAATTGACGACTGCCTGGAATTCCTGCCATAAGATGTGCCCACCTTGCAAGTGAATTACGTTATACCCTTGTCTTGGGACATGAAGGCTGCAGTAGAACGGAAGAATAGCAAGGAGGTAGAGCCTCTTACTGGTGGCCGTTGCTATGGGGAATAACTTTTTCATCTTGTCTCGGATACCCAGTGCACACTTGCGGCTTTTAACGCTGCGTGAGTGACCCGCGGTTGTCCCGCGGGAAATCGATTTGTTTTTTTTTACTAAATAGTGAGATGAACTAGAGAAACCAAATAATACGTTCGAATCAAAGTAATAGAAACTTCATGTCTTTGGCCCAAAAACTTCCATTTTGAACACATTAAATACCTCTTATATTTTATCCTTCCCTTGCCCGTTTCCGCCATTCGATACGAAGAATAATATTAGTGAAATGTTTGTCTGCAGGTTTTTAAAGGGCTGTATATCGGTACCTATTGGACATGAAAGAAAGTGTTGACCAGTAAATTTAGCCTTCTAATTTCACTGTTCAAACATTTTTTATTAAATTTCGCAGTTGAAGAGCGTTAACTCTAACGAAAAATTAAACGTTCTTTCAACATTATACATGGAATATTTTGTCGGTGGAACTCTTTCGAGACAGGCAAAAAATAAAAGAAAAACACGAAGAAAATCTTGCGGTTCCCCTCCGCCATGTTGTCATTTTGTTGAAATTCTCCTCCACCTAATCCTCCAAGGGCCAATGGAAAAGGGTTGCTCCCCCCCCCCCACCATGGTTCATTGGTCGGACCACCCGCCCATAGCCCCAAGCCCAAGAATCGTTTTCCCAGCCCCAAGCCCAAGCGTTCCCTGGGGCTGGGAAAACGATTCTTTTAAAACATCTGTTGAGGAGGGGGGGTATTTATCATGTACTTTTTTGTCCCGCGGTACATGCGCGGGACGGGACTTGAGTACGCGGGACGGGACGCGAGACGGGAACTCAGCAAAAAAATGCGGGACTTTTCATTTCCCGTCCCGCGCGCACCCGTAGATGTGAGAGTTCACCTAAACTATAACTGGATTTTTGTGTACTTTTTTGAACAATATAAAGTCATATAGACCCTGCAGCACATATGCCTGTGGCGGTGGAAGTCAGACGGCATTGGAGAGGAAGAATAAAGGAAGAATCTCAGCAGTTCAAATTTTATCCCCCACCGCACTCCATGACTCCCACACATATCGTGTTTTGAGTCAACTATGTCTACATATTTTTGGCCCCAAAAATCCAAATTCTTCACTTTATCAGATAACAACAATCGGCAAAATATCAGTCACAAAATGGCGCATTCAGTCGGAAAAATGGTGGAGGGAAGAGCAAGACCGGTGAACCTACTCCTATATCGGGGTCCTAGGCGGAAATCTGTGTAGGAGGCCCCTTGTCCTCTATACAAACAATAAGTAATATACCTACTTTTTACGTGGCGTTAATTTACCTCTTTTTCTCAAATTTATCCATGAAGTTGCCTCCGGAAACCGCCAGTTGGCGTTTTCTCAATCTTAGGTGCGAATGAGCGATTTCTCCGGTTTCAGCCGCGAATTAGCGCCTTTTCACAACTTTATTAATTTTATTCCACCAGCGAATCGGCGCTGTTTCCAAACTTTTAGCCACTAGATAGCGCATTTTCTCAATTAGCCACTAGATAGCGCATTTTCTCAATTAGCCACTAAGTTGCCTCAAGAATCTGCGAACTTGTGTTTTCTCAATTTACGAATGAGTGCTCTTTCACAATTTTTTCACGTATCGTTTTCCGCCTCTATCAGCCCATTAGCGTCTACAAAGTTGGCCTAAAATTTGGCCTTTAACTTCCGGACCATAAGCCAGTTTCGAGGGTAAGGACCTTTCAAAACACCAGTATAGTTGACTTGGCACTCACAAATCCCAATTTCATGGGTTTTGAACAACATTAAAAATTCCAAATTCACAACATTGACACCCCTAAAAAACGCAATTTTGCGGGGTTGGTCCAGAAAAACAATTTCATAGGTTTGGTCCACACAAAACCAAAGGAATATGATTTCAACAAAGCGTTAAATTACTACTTTTTCTCCATTTAAGCCACGAAGTTGCCTCCTAAAACTGCGGATTGGGTTGTAGCAATGTTGGCTAAAAATAGGTGCTTTTCCCAGCAGTGCAGCTCAATTTTAGCCTCACATTACCGCCAAGAGTTTATTAAATTCAGCCATGAATCAGCGGTTATACTCAGTTTTAATGGTGAATTAGCGTTTTTCTTCGACCTTGAGCACGAATTATCGCATACTCCATTACAGCTGCGACCTAGCGCTTTTGTCAAATTTTATGCGCGAATTATGAAGCGATTCATTTCACTTTTAGCCATGAATTAACTATTTCTCTCCATTTTGACCTCAAAGTTGCCTCCAGAAACCACCAACTCGAGTTTTCCCAATTTTAGCAACGAATTAGCACTTTTACCAATTATAGCAGGGAATTAAGCCGGCTTCACATGTGATCAGAAAAAAGTTCAGCTTAGAGCTGTATCCAATGAAACATAATTAATTCAAACGCGGGTTGCTCTTTGATTGGCTACAGCTCAAAGCTTAAGCTGTCACAGCCCGCATGTGAAGGCGCCTTTAGAACTAAAAGACTCAATTCTAGTAATGAATTAGCCCTTATTTCTTAATACTAATTAAATTTATTAAGATATTAAATACTCGAGACAAGAGAGTGGAGTGATCCACTACATACTGATTTTGAGTTTTCCAGAAAAAATGTCACCCCGGGCGGGGTTCAAACCCTCAAACTCCGCAAAAAGGGGATGGTTTTCACTCAGTTATCACTCCCTGGTAGCGTAATTGATAAAGGAGTCAGACCAGGAGTCAGTGAAGTTTACGGGTTCGAACCCCGCCCGGGGTGACATTATTTCTGGAAACTCAAAATCAGTAGTGGCTCACTCCACTCTCTTGTCTCGGGTAATGACTTATTTTTACTTTATTTTACTTCTGAATGTTAATTAGCACTCCTAACAATTTTTCTGGTGAATTCAGCGCTTCTTATCAATTTTAGACAGGCGGTATCTCTCTTCTCAATGTTATCCGTGAATTGGAGATTTTTCTCCGTTTTAGCCGCGGACTAGTGTGTTTCCCCGATTATGCCGAGAATTAGCGTGCCCCCGACTTAGTGAAAAAACGTTTCTCGATTTCAGCTGCGAATAAGCGATTTTTTCCCAATTTTTTTTTTTTTTTTTTTTTTTTTGTTTTACTGTGATTCAGCGTTTTTTCTATGTCAGAGAAGCTGCCTCCAGATACCACAATTGGTGTATTTTTCTTCATTTCGGTGTCAAATAAGGGCTTTTTAAGAATCTTAGCCGTCTGAGGACCTACAGAAACTGGGCATTCGTGTTTTTTCTCAATTTAAGAAGAGGCGCTTCTCTGGAGTCATGAAGAATCATCCAAAAGTAGCAGCAAGGTGAAACGTGCCACTTTCGGTGCTAATGAGCCCTTATTGCGAAAGAAATGGCCACGAAAATCAGTTCAACATTTATAATTAGACGGAACCACGTATCTCGAGACGTTGAATCCGACGAAAGAAACAAGCACCGAAAATCAAAACCCTTCGAGATATGATTTTTTCAACGATTTTTAAGCCTTACATCACTTTTCTCAACAAAATGCGAGAAACTCCCTTTCAATTTGCATTTTAGCAACTTTTGGTGATGGATTCGGAAAGAGCACACTATTTCCTGTCGGCATTAGCCATTTGTGGTGCACATTAACTATTTTATGTGGCCTCAAAGTGCGGCTTCAAAGCAATTTGAAGGTCAAATCAAGCGATTTAGAAGAGAAAAATCATTATTTTTTACAAGAAATCGTCATTGCTGACGAAAAATCAACAAACAACTAAGGAAACGCTTGTGACTATTTTTGAAAAGGACACTTTGAAGATGGTTTCCTGAATCACGGGTTGTCCGTAAACTCAGATTTAGTGTCGACAAACGGGGACTGACTTTTAATGCCTAATTTTACTGTACTAGCGGGATAGTGTTATTTCTTAAACGGCGTTCTAGTGTCTGCCAGTGACATTTCCCCCGAAAACTCTCGCTAGGCCCCGTAGGTTGTGAATGCATCTCGGCTAACCGCAAACGCCATGGATTATTCCCTAAAGAGTTGAATATTCAGCCCAAAAACTGCTGAGCATCCTGCAACGTTTCATTCTCCTGGTCGGATGGAATGAAAATCGTCTACAAGCGTAATAAAGGAGCCAAATCGATGTCCAAACATCCTTGGACATAAAACCTCGAAATGACAATTTTCCGTCTTTTTTCGGGGGGCCCTATCTCTCATCAACAACGGCTGGGGGTTCTCTCACCCTAGAAAACGAGCCAATAAAGTAGTGAGATTTTCTTTAGGTCACCATTTACCATGTTTACAGTTGATATGAGAGCCAAGAAAAGGCCACGTCAGCTAGTATAATCTTATTGTTTTTACTTCTATTTTCAGATCATATCGTACGGAGTCCAGGATCTCCTTTATACTCGCGTCTTTTCTATGATCGTAGTCCGAGATGCGGGCGACCCTCGAAACCCTTTCGAATGCCACGGCTTCGTCTGTGAGTCAAGACAGTCGGCCCGTCGACTCACATACTGTTTGGCGGCGGCATTTCAAGAGTATTCGCATCGTGTTCGCGCCTCCGGTCAACACCCAAGGGAACGGGTTTGGGACCCTCCAAAATTCGCCATCGATCTTCGAACCCCGGAAGAAATAGAGGCAGAAATGCGCAGTGACAGTGAAGCTTGACAATAATATTTTTGCGTTCCAAGGACCGATAAAACGGGTGAACATCAATTTAATCCTAGAGAAATTCAGTGTCTTCCTTCCAAACATTTCAATGAAGGCAGGAATCATCTATGATTCATAGACTAACTAGTCATTATTACCTTTCTTTTTACATTACATCACTTGTATAGAATCACAGCTCAAGTGCTATGTTTTCTTATTTGAATTTATCGCCCCCACCTTCATTTCTTCATCACACTAAAAACCAAACTTACTGGTAGTACAAATTCCTGCAGCCTGAAAGCAGCTTGCTTCTCCATATCAGAAAGTATAATATTGTAGAAAGCGTTCCTGAATTATTTATAGAACATTTTCGGTCTCTGTGTTAATAAGTGAAGCATCAAGAAGAGGGAAGATAGGTTGGTGGAATGAGAAGAGAGGTGCCCCTGATTCAAACCTTCTGTGCCTTAACTCTCATTTTTTGCTTTAAATACTTGAGAGAAAAACGAATTTCGTATCTCGTACCCTCGTCGTGCGAGGGAGTTGCACAAATGATTTTCTTGACAGCCAAACTATCATTCTTCCGTCTTTGGTGAACCCTGGATTTTAAGGGGGAGTTTCAGGCGGGTTTCCTCGACCCGTTCCCAGTCAGCCCTCGCCTAAACTTCGCACATAAATTTTGGCTCCATTTCTGCATCAATATTCGATTTCAAAGTCTTATTTTAAACTTCACGAAGTTCTACAGTGGCGTTAGATCTTGGTTTTCCAAATTTCATCCCTGAAATTAACTTAAAACACATTCGAATTCTAAAGTGCTTTGGGGTTATTTTAGGGATAAAATTTGAAAAAGCAAGATCTAACGTCACTGTAGAACTTCCTGAAGGTTAAAATTAGACTTTGAAATCGAATATTGGAGCAGAAATGGAGCCAAAATTTATGTGCGAAGTTTAGTAAGAGGGGTGACTGGGAACGGGTCGAGGAAACCCGCCTGAAACCCCCCCCCCCTTAAGGCCTCGTTTTAATCACTACTTTTGCGCTGATCCCTTTTTTCTCAGTTTTGTCCCCAGAAATAACATAAGCCCCCTTGAACTTTCGTTCTAAAAATCCCATGCTTTCCATCGAGTTTTATGATTGCGTGTAGGGTGGGGCTAGGAGTCATATGTGCAACTCACCCTTAAACTCACTGTTAATATTAGCAACCGCATTTGATGATGTTGAGGAGGCGAGATTGCGTATCTTTGAACTCTACCACTGAAGTAGAATTATGTAAATAAAGAAAAATAAATAAAAGAGTAATGCGTGGATAGTGATTCTGTTGTTTTTTAATGGCCCTGAGCTATTGAAAGCTGCATCCGGGGAGGAGGATGGCTGGGAAAATCGGACCGGAACCGTGATTACAAGCAGTCGCAGTTCAGCGTGTTTCCTCTTAGAGAGAAGGGAATGGAAAGCGATTTCAATTTGTAAACTTTGAATGAATACGAAAAATAACTTAAGGCTAAACGTCCCCCTGATTTAACTTTCAGCGGCTTTTTCAGGTAGCTCTGAACGGATTAATTCCTCATTTCATTGCCGAACCCGTGAATCTCGAAACAAGATTCTGCTCGCGTATCGTATAACATCGAATTCTGAGTAATCATGTTTGCAAATTTTCATTAATCAACAAGCGCAATTTTTGGGGGTAATTTTTCATAATGTAGTAAAATTTGGAAAAAAAAACTTTGTTATTCACGATTTTTGCGAGTTCAAATCACAAATAAAAACGACAATAATTCATCTATTAGGTATTATTCATTTCCAGAGGAAATAGAAAAATGGTCTCGAGTTGATCACTTGCAGAATTTTATCACTAAAGAGAAGACATTTAGCGACTCAAATAAAATGTTATGACTTATGAAAAACGAGACCTCGGAGTGATCGTATAAACTGGATATCCCTGGCTAAAGCAAATCATGTTGGAATCATTTGATCTGTGCTATACGCGAACATACCCCATTTTCAGATTGAAAATTGGTTTACGGATCCGAGAGTAAAGTGAGGAATACAACAGGGACATTTAGCTATAATAAGCCTAAAAAAATTCCCTTCCCTCATTCGATTTTCCTAAATAACCTTCATCCGGGCGCGATCCCTTTTGTAACGCTATCGGGCGTGGGCGGGGCGGTAATCTACCGCCTTCTCATTTTTCAATTGTTTTTCTCCACAAATTCCTCCAAATCATCATAATAAGAGTTACAAAGTTTTTTGGGGGGATTTTAGGAAGGTGGGGGGGATTAGTTTGGTTGGTTGATTGATTGGAAAATTGGTTCCAACATTTTGGTCCTGGTAGTGATCCAAATAAAGTTACACTCCTGGGCGCGCGAGGCGGTAAATTACCGCCGGCCACGTCATTATGAATTTTAACGACGAATAAAATGGAATAAAGCCAATCACTAGGACGAACTGCCCCTCCAACTGTAGTGCAACAGTGTATCAACGAGGAATACGTCATGTCCTTTTGGCTATTTTGCTGTCAATCACACCAAAGGTATCACTCGTTGAAGCACTCGGGTGGTAGTTTATCGCCCGCGTTTTAACTGGAATATCTTTTGCTTAAGCGTTATCAGACGCGCAAAAACCTTCTTCATTTCTTTAGAAAATAAATTAGTGTACAAAACCAATGGTCAAAACTTGAAAAATCAATTTAATTGCAATAAAATAAATCGGAGGAAACAAGGAACGCCTAACAACATAGGGAAACGCTAGTGCATGCCTCCTTTTTTACTAATTAAAGAAACCAATTAGACAGTACAATATAAACACGACAAGATTTTTTTTCACATTATTGTGAGGAATGGGTTTCAACCTTTTAACATTACTGGGATCATTGTTACGACAAAAAGCACCCCGGTTTCCCCACAACTTAAAAATTGCCAAACTGAGAGCTGCGAACAACCGGTATATTGGAAGTTGGGAATCCCACGAGAATCTCGGACGCTTTAGAAAGATGGGGTACTCGAAAAAATAATATAACAATCATGCTAGAGGTGCAAAATGATTTGAATTGAGGAGCAAACTATCTAATTAATTTTATCGTAAGTAACACAAAGCTATGCTGAGAAGGGGAGGACCTCATCGAGATATTCGTGACGAAATTTGAGTCAGTGACATTTGCGTGGCAGAGTTTTCCCTCAGAGAAGATGTTTTAACGAAAAAGACCAATCAAATCAAAATGAAATCCAACGGTAACCTTTACTCATCTCACTTATAAAGGTAAGTTCTGTTTAGTCCCACTTTTTCCGGCGATCTGAAGGTAAAGCCCTCCCTCTCAACTGTCTTGGAAAAAAAATTGGCTCTTTGAATGCTTCAAAGACATTCAAAGAGGGTCAAACGATTCCTTCCCCCCCCCCACCACCACCACCGCTGAATTCAAAGGTTAGACTTTTACAAGGGCTTCAGGTTACAAGGGCGTACGGCCCATACGCTAGGGACAGTGGAGAGCGCTCTGTCCCTTCGGGGCTTGAAACGGATAAGTTTTTTGGGGGAAGTTTGGGGGAGTTACCAACGTGATTAGAAACGGCATATATAATTTCACTCTTAACGAAATTTACTTTTGTTCCCAATTCCAAATGAAGAGAGCAGTTAAAATTGTCTTGAGGCTTACTTTGAGATCCACTGCACACCAACCACCCACAATTATCATTTTCAGTTTACCTCGAGCAGTGGAAACAACTATTTTCCCCCAAACGCAAACAAGAAAAAGTTATGATTTAGTTTCAGAAAGAGGTTATCCATTCCCGAATCATAAGGTTTTCGAAGATGGCTCACTGCTGCGATCGACGGATCATTCTGGGGGATAAGAAAACTGACAATCTTTCCCCTGCCATTATACCCTACCATTGTACCATTTTCAACAAAAATTTAGACCAACAGCCGTGGCTATATGGGATACAGTCTTTTACCCCGTTCTTTTGGCGGCAAACTGAGGGAGTTGCTGGAAAGTTCCGGCACGTGCAAGACCGAGTCACCGACTTCCCCACGAATTTCCAGGCCGAATGCGTCCAGTGTGGCGCCATGAAGGCGGGAGCAGAGGTGCTTCTGCACTACAAACCCCGTCTCTCGCTCTTGACCTGTTTTGGCTAAATAGAGTAGAGGACCCAGCTCACCATGAGTCCGAAACGGGGAGTGGGAACGTTGCGGTCAAGCTCCGGCGATTTAGTGCAAATTAACGAGAAATATGTTGGTGGCTAAGCCCACCATAGTTAAGCTGCGGCACGTCCCCAGTACGCTAGGCCATTTCAATGTGTGTATTATGATTTCTATCCTGACTAAAAACTATAGACTAAAACTATAGAGAGGAAGTTCGGCGCGCCGCGATGGTTGGATACAATACTTGCTTCGCAACCCAGCGGGACTATTGCCCATTCACTATAAGGCTGCGGCGAGCTGTGACACGGCTCACTCGGCTTCGTGTGGGCTTTCACAGTGGGTGCGCGTATGACAAAACCACGCATCAACCGAAACGCCTACGAGTGTGAAGTCCACTGCTGATGGATCTCAGGGTATGTTGTAAAAGCCGCTCAAGGGCTCAGTTATTACTATCAGAACCTGAAAAAAAGTGTATTTTTGCTCTTCGGGATAGAAATACATAAATTTGCTCCCACGGTGTCTCTCTCAAGGATTGAAATCCTTGAAATAACTTCTAAATTTTCGTGTTACTGGAGCTAATGGAGATTTTCTCCGAATAAGGCGGTCTCTGTGTTCTACCGCTTACATTCATTCTACCGAGCACCCCGAACGAAAATACTTCGCATTTTATCCTTTAGAAGTGTGTCGAATATGTCAGTTTGCAGGTACCTACCACCAATACTCACCGGGTGACCGGAGTGGATGTGGGTCACCGACGTGGCTTTAGGTCTTACTGAAAACAGTTTCGCAGGTTTTGCTAATTCAGAGAATGAATTTGGCTCTTTTAAAATCCAAATTCCCGATTTTTGAGTATTTCAAACCTAAATTTCATCAATTTGAGTCTTATAAATCCCAAATTTTGCGGATTTATCTTATAAACCCCAAATTTTACGAATTTATCTTCATTCAAAACCTAATTTTTTTTATTTGGCTCTACCACAATTTCGCAGATGTTGTTCATTCTCTTTCCAAATTTCGTGGGTTTGGCTTTTTCTGGAGTCCACAGTCACACGGCTTTGAACAATTCGAAAAGCTAACATCGAAAACACAAATTTCGTGATTTTGGCAGTTTGAATCCAAATTTTACTGAGGATTTTCGCTCTCTCATAACCAATATCGCGGATTTTGCTTCTTCAAAATCTGATTTCACGAATATTTGCTATTTCAAACCCTAATTTCGCGTATTTTCATCCTTTCAAAAACAAAAAAAAGTTCGAAAAACAAACGTGGCTCTTTCAAAAAGCAAATTCATGGATTTGTCTGGGTCAAACACATTTTGTCATTTTGGCTCTTTGCGGGCCACGTTTTGCGGGCTTTCGCTCTTTATAAACCTAATTCGCCGATTTGGCTCATTCAAAAAAACCTTAATTTAATAGATGGCTCTTTCAAATTCCAGTTTCGTAGTTTTCGTTCTTTCAAAACTTATTTCCTACCTGAAACGCGGACCTCTCCTTCAACATCAAACTGATCAACGATCAGTCGTTGATAACTTGTATTTAGGCGTCCTACTTTTGTGTTTGTGTCCAACTTTCTGTCGAAAGCGTACTACTTTTCAAATTGAAGCAGATTGGATGTGAAGGGGGCCATGCACCCACCATTGCATTCAGGGTGATTGCACCCAAGGGGCGGGAAAGTCTCCGTTTCGACCTCAGACCTTCACCCACCAGGGCTACTCTGTCCTGCTCTCATCCTGGAGCCGGGCGGGTTGAGAGGGGTGGCGGGAATCAATTGCTGGGCTAATGAGACCAGGACCGAGTATCCCTGGTGTCTGAAGGTTTGTTGGCGGAGACTGGACCGCACCTTCCGAAACCACTTTTACATCTGGTCACCCTATAGCTACAGCTGTAGCTGCACGTGGCGTATCTTCATATGTTAGAAGTGAGGAACTCCAAGGCCCATCATCCATCATTCTTCCACATTGCATGACTGTGCTGTGAGAATTATATGTCATCAAATGTGGACCCCTCCCCCCCACGCGCGTTATGCTCCTTACCACAGATACCCCGAGGATAGGAGCATTTACCCCTCCCGGCGTGATCTTTGGTTACGCCCCCAGGGTCAACCTTGACCTTTATAGTCAGTTGCATTGAAACATCTGCAGTGCTGAGGCAGTTGCATGCGTTTCTGTTTCCAAGAATTATTGTGCTCAATTTCAAATTTTGAGAAACATACAACAGAAACTTGAGACAGATTGCGACGCAGGTCATAATTAACCAAACCGAGACTGTCCCGGGTACTCTGGGACCGTTGACGACCCTACTCTCGTTCTTGCTGGACTGTACATACGCACGTAGGCGAACGCGCGTATTTTCTCGTTATTTTCAGTATCCAGCCATACTTTACACTGAAATTTTAAGTGGTAAAATTCAAATTCAGGTAAATGAAGATCAATTCAAAAAGAAACGACACGCGCGAGAAAGTATTTTCACTTGAAAAAAAGGTAATGCTCATAACAGGAAACAACATGTTCCATTTTCACTTTTTCGTTGATTTATTTTGAATTTCCGTTTAATGAGTAGGCGAATGACCGCTCTAATTACTTTAATTATAGTTTTTGAGAGAGTTTATGTTATGTTTTGAGCCTACAGATTATTCTGTCTCGAGAGTCAAAAGTCGTATACACTTTCGCAAATGAAAAAATACTGTGGAGATGAAAAAACACGTATTTGCCACCATCGAGTCGCATAGTGCACTTGTCATAAATGAAATGCTCTAATAGGAAAAAAAATAGCCCAGCTATAAACTGGCCTTTTTACCCCAACATTTTCCCCCGCTTGAGTTGTGGAATACGAGAAAACCCCTGGAAATAATGCTGCAAAGTAGAGTTATTATACATTGAATTATAGCACTTTTTGCTATAATAAAATTAACAAAACAATAAAAAATTAAAATAATAGAAATAAATTAATAAAAAATTATAGTTATAATAAAATAAAATTATTATAACAATCCTGAAGAAAATCTCCCCGTTTTTCAGAGCGCTAAACAATTATGCGTACTCCATATTACATACCTACATGTTTGTAAAATGGGTCGTATGACACACGTTATTGAATTATGAACTCATGATGGAAGAAACAGCAAACCTTTCATGTTTCTCTGATCCTTTTAGTGCACTTGAAACAAGTAAAAAAAAAGTAATAGCAAACATGAGTCATCATACGTATAACTTTACATTGCAGGAGTCAGGACCTCTACGAACCCAACGTCCGTTGACATTATCCCCGTCCGTTCACATTATACGTCCCGTTCACTTACGTATAACATGCAGTTAGCTTGTGACCACGATATCTCCGAAATAAATTAACTTTAGGAAATGAACTTTTGTGCAAAAATTATTATTTATAGGGCCACGGAAGAGGGGGTGACAATAAGGGTTGAAATTTATTTTGATCGCCATATTCCACGAGATTATCCTAGCGATTCATATATGTAATACAGCGTTAAATTTCACCGTCATTCAAATTTCCCGAAAAAGGTGAGTGGGAGGGGATAAAAGTCGGGAATGAAATTTGAAAGTGGTCAAATTTAAACAGGCATCCCGATGTATTGAGCTTAAAAATTGCGTGCTATACGTTGCGTGCTAGTTAAGTGTCATTTAAATGTCGAATAAGTTAAGTGATATTCTCATAAATTTATTGGATGGTCTGAGTATTCCAATATTCGTGAACTGCACTCTTTCCAACCTCCAGCTGCCAGACCTACTTTTTTTCTTTAATTTTTGATATCTCATTTCGTGTACCAAGCCCTCGTAAAAAACAAACCAGAGAAGAAAAAAATGATTTGAAGGAATTGGAGGCATAAAAAATGTCCAGGATTACCAACAAACAGTAATTCGCGAATTCCCATACAACCGTTCCCCACTTCTATTGTGTTTTCTGTTAAGCACCGAAAAAGGGATATATATAAGTTACGAGGAGACGCTTCTTTCCCATCACTTTTAGCCAATTCTTTCTCTCTCGTCTCAGTTTGAAAAAAAGTGAAAAGTAAAGAGTGCTGTGAGCCAAAGATTCTCTGCCTTTACACGCGCGTTTGGATTTTTTTCTCACCAAATAAAGCTCTCTTTCCTAAGGTGAGTTATTATCATTATTCTGTGCCTACCTGACATATCCAGCAGGGAATGTTAATGAAGTGCAATTAGTGATTAGCAAAAAGTGAATGAGTTCATGTTGAATCTTATTTTCGTGGATGTGGATGGAGCAAAGTTTCTTCAATTTTAATAAGGTTGTGAATAAACTGCATATTTTTGGATGTAAGACTCATACCATTTCGAACCGGCAAGGGATTCATTTTGAGGCTTCATTTCATGAAGATATTGCTACGTGAAGTTAGAAAAGCATTACAATTATAAGTTTTGAAAAAAATTAAAATATGTATTCACAACGATAATAATAATTATGTATCATATTTCACTTCAAAGAATTATTCAATAAACGGATTATTCAATTTCTCCTTAAAAGCCAGCTCGAGTTAACTAGTTGCCCTCCCCCTGTCATCAATTTACCGCAAATACATACGAAAACGACGGTTGTGTTTGAATTTGTTAACTCGTCTTTTGTGTGCTTTTTTGAAATGAGATGGACAAAAACATCGTAAAGACACAAAACCATAGGGCTGGTTTTGGGCAAAACACAAGTCCTCAGATACATATTTAAATGTGGGGTAGGGGGACATGATCGAAGACCCATACGCAGTGCATTTTTCTTGACTGGTCATGCGATTGACCCGTTTTGCGTTTTTGTTTCGTCTGGGATGAAACTGAAATCCAGTCGACCCAAACATCCGGCTATTGTGTCTTAATTGAATTTTAAACAGAAGTGTTAAAACGGGGAACTGATGAAACATACCGAGCACACCTTGAAGGTTCGTTAAGAAAATCAGAGGATTCTATCTTGCACTTTTGGAAAGACGTGTATAACGAGGTGACGGGAAGGGGGAAAGGATAATATTGCCTGACTGAATTAATTAATTCGACAATCCTCGGGACGTGGCCAAGAGAATTCGGATGCATTCTACGGGATACACACAGCGAGATCAAGAATTGCATTCTTTTGCACATATTTTGAAATAAAATAGCAAGGCTCCTCAGATCACGGCATTAACTTAAATAATTGAATGAATAGACCCAACACGCTAACAACACGACACGAAACCCATAATAAAAATCCAGCCAGCATCACGAAATAGCTTTATTCAGTCTGTGCTTCATACAACAATTAATTAATGCCTAGTGAGAGATATTTCTCGGCTCATTCAAGATTTTGCCAAAAAATGCTAATTGACTGATCAGAGTGTACAATATTTTCAGATGAGATCAATCGAGTGGACTTTGTCTGTAGCGTGCTTATCTGTTCTCCTTTTTGTGCAATGGGTGGTAAGTATGATGAAGTACTGAAAATACATATTTTTATTATAATTATTAAAAGAAACTTAAAAGCGCTAAGGGAGAAAACATTTTTTTTTTTAATTTTCCCCACTATAACATATGTATAAGTACCTGATCACTAGGGATCATAGTTTATCGGGTGAAATGAATGTTTGAAAATTATTACCTCCCTCACACACCCTCCATTATGAACAAAGATGACTCTTTCTTATTTATCTATTCAAAAATTATTAAGAAAGCCGGTGAGAACCTGGTTTCATATAGCTTTACAACCTCTTATTCCGGTTATGAAAAATTACAGCACTCTTGTCTCGAGGAGTACGGCGGTGTGGGAAATACATTCCGAAATTGTTACAATTCCCAAGACTCAATCCAATAGCAAAGGAAACTTTAAGTTCACACCCACCTGGGCCGTTGAATTTGATCATACGACTACACTTTAATTAAACCGATTGTTTGCTCAGATTCGACCTCGACCTATTAGCCAAAAAGTACAGCATCTAACTTTATTTAAATTTTAATTTGCACCTCTCTCTCTTACAACGCAGAACCACACACACTTCGAAATTAACACTAAAACAAACAATATGTACCTTCATGGATATTAAGGTCCGTATTTATGAACGTTCCTTGAAGCTTCCTTGAGTCAAGGAACCGTTGAGAACAGTTTTGATCACAATAAAAACATCTGTTTTAATGAATTTCAAGGGTTCCTTAATGTCAAGGAACGTTCATAAATACGGGCATTAGACCGTGCTAATGATGATTTGATTTGTGTTCACAAGGTAAGCCAAACTCAGTTTGAGTACCCCACGTACAACGAAGTGCCAAAAGGGCTACCGTTCACCTGTAAGGGGAAAATAGCGGGATACTACGCCGACCCCGACACTCAATGTCAAGTAAAGCAATATGTATTTCATGATTAATAAACAAAAGGGCCGAGTCGACCGTGTCCATTAAAGGGTTGCTTGGGTATTTTGGATGCAAAATACTAAATTGTAATTTGGAAAGGGGTCAGCTCAATGCAAAACGTTACTTCAAACTCACTTGGTCGACCCGGGTCTTAATGATTCAAATCTGTCCACCTAATATGTGATTTCAAATTAGGTTTGGCACTGGTGTCTACCAACGGGAGCTCAATACAGTTTTTTGTGCCCGAACGGCACGGTGTTCAATCAGGCCGTTCGAGTCTGCGATTGGTGGTTCAACGTGGATTGCGCGTCGTCACGCGATCGATATAATATAAATGAAGATTTATACAGAGACGCTAAAGGAAATTACATATGAGTCCGTTCTCCATACACTGATTTTTAGACTAGGTTCATACCTTAACCATTTCAACACGAGTTCCTCTTTAATGGAAGGCGGGAACCAAAATGAAACATTTATTTCCCTAATTTAGTATCAACTTGTACCTTCTAATTGGTTAGGTACTACTGTCTACCATTTAGATTCCTAAAGTTACCAATGTTCAATGTAATTACGTTACCCAATTTTTTATTAATGTGTAATTATTTTTGTACGTACTTTTAAGTGAATTTTTTCCCTTGAAGCAATAAAAAAAATGAAATCTGCCAAAATGTAACTTATTAATTGTTAGTTTAAGAAAAAGTGATCCTTGTAAGTGGAATATAACGCCATCTAGTAGTGTCTCGAGCCAGTTCGGTACTAGATCCCTTTTTTGATATTTCATTCTAAGACCCTTGTTCTATCCATTCGAGTAACCGAAAAAGTGCCAAATAAAAATATTTTGTATAGTTTAAGGTACACATGTTTTCAATAAAATTATCGTTAAGGATTGGCCACACATGTGTGTCCATATTGGACAAAATATCTTCCAATATTAATTAATTTCCAGCATTCCCTAGAAACCGTGATTAACTGGAAATCGAAAAGCTTTGTCAAATATTTGGCAATATGTATTTGAAACATGTGTGGCCCCTCCTTGCGCGTGACTCGCGGTAAATCTCCCCCCCCCCCCTTCCAACCGTCAGATTAGACGGACACTCAGTGTGAAATAATGGATGAGACAATTTTATAATCGAAAGATTAACTCGAAATTACGTATCGAATACATATTTTTGGTATTAGGACGAACATCCCTGCTACAACCCTGTAAAGAGAGAGAGTGTGCGTGTGTGAAATAGAGGGAAATTGTTCAATATTCTCCGAGATCCAACTTTTCACATCCATTTTTCTGGAAGTTGAATAGAAACTGTTTCCCTATCTTCCTGACGTTACAAAAAGCAGCTCGAAGAATTATTTATTGTACCTTTTAAAATCTTACATGGAAAAAGGGATGCCTGAACTGAATTGATGTACACCAAACACGGCATAAAATTTTACTCCGGCAGCTGGCAGTCTGAATAAGATCATATTAAGATACAGGTGATAATGAATGATCGGGAATTTATGGATATTTTTATTAAATTTAACGGTCGGTAGGACTATCCAGCTAATTTAAATTCGTGGATAATTTCTATCGTGTCAGTTACTGGTACAGTTACAGTATAAGTCAAAAAATATCCATTTTCCGTTTTTGCACTCAGCTTGACGGCCTGCCTCTACTCTTCTGTTTTCAAGAGTATAAGTCACGAAAAAAACCGAATTCCTATTCCTAAGGGGACTTATACCGAACAGTATTGTTTGGGTTTCATTTAAATTGAAAAGTTTGGAACGCTTTCTTGAAAACTTAAATTTTTTGACTTATACTCTTAGTAACTGACACGTTAGATTTAGTGACAGAATAAAGATATTCGACTTGAAGGCCGCTGTGTAATCTTCATTATAAAATATAGCCATTAAAAGTCAAATCAGGGGGGTGATTCTATAACTTGCAAAATTTTCGGAACTGGGAAGGAGGGGGAGAGGATGTACCCCGTTGACTTGGTTTTTCCACACATTTCTTCAGAATTTATTATTTTTTCTTCGAGACCACACATTCTTGCGTGAAAATTCCGCAGTTCAATTTACTATGTATCGTAAAAACCATGGCAACGAGGTACCTCCCCTCGCCCTTCTTCAATTTACGACACGTAAACTTTTAAATTTACTGAATAACCCCCAAGAGGAGGATTAGTTATAGAGTCTATGACTGCTCACACTCTCATGGAGTCTCACTCGCCCTTAAAATTGATCGAGTGAGCTTCCTCTTTGACCTACCCATTCAGTGTCAGTCTACTGAAGTCTGGCCCGCCCCCGAATTTAGTGAAATGAGCTTCCCCTTTCCCCTTCTTCTATAAATAAAGCACCGAGATTAATTTTAGAACAAATGATCGCTGTGTAGCGTCTATACGTAACCGTAGTGCCCGTAGTAAAAGTTTTTTGTTGCTTTCTTTGAATATTTTTGGTGGGAGTGAACAAATCGAACTATCGAAGTGAATCAACTCGTTCGAGAGTCCATCAGTGGACAGACTATAAAAACAAAGCGCGCCAGGATTAGTTTATAAGCCAGGAATATTCAGCAATGTCTTGAAAATCAGTCGTGAATTAGGTAACGCTTTTCTCAACCTCATAATTTTTTTTATCATTTATTTATGGAAATGTATGCGAAGAAATATACGAGGGGTGACTTGAGGGTGGTCGAGGAATGATCTGTGAAACTCCCTTATCGACCTCCTGGATATTCTTGTGAAATTCCATCACATACTGTGAAAAACACAAACACTTGTCATTTGGTAGTTTTATCTGGAAAATGTTCCGGCAGTTTTGAAAATTGGAAATTTTATAGATTTCGAGGTGCTCTTCCCAAATTTCAACTTTGCCACCTCGTACCTTTGCCGCTCGCACCGCCATATAGGCTAAATGGAACCTACAGTCGCTTTTAGCGTGAAACGTCTTTAGGGAACCCTGTACCTAAAGAACCCAGTTTTTCCTGTCATGCGTTGTCACGCTTTACCACGTGACCATGTCAAAACAAGGTGACTAAATTTTCTATAGGTGCCGCAGATCACTGTCCTTCACCTACGTCACGAGCAGTCCCAACCGCCATTGCGCTGGACCTGGAGAGATTTTAGGATCTCCTATTTAGATAAATACGATTATTTGTTGAAACGATAAAACCGAACTGCTTTATTTTTGTTAACCATGTGTCGGAACATAAATAAAAATAATAAAAGTAGTAGAAGGGGGGCCACCGCAGACCCAGTACATTATTAATTGTTATAGGGCTGTGATTTTTGAGAATTCATAAACTTTAATTTCAAAATTAACTTCCTCTGCTGCCCTGGGGTGAGCAATCGGGAGCAAAGGACTGCTGGTGACGTCAGTCTCCACCCCTCCAGTCAGATAGGCAGGGGGAAATCTGCGGCACCTATAGTAAAGTTTAGTCGCCTTGTTGTCAAAAGGTTCCACGGCAAACGTTGCCAAGGAAACCGTTACCATGTGCTCTGGTAACCCATAGTAACGCCATACCAGAGCAACAGTTGATATTGGTCCCGTTGTAAAAATTAAAAAATTGTTCAGCACTTGATGAGGGTTTGTTTTCGACACACGTAAAATAAAAGGGAAGTATTAATCGTGTTATAGTTTAACGACGAGTCCATGGTTAAAATTACCATGGCAACTGACGCTACAGTAACCGTTGCTATAGTAACCGTAGTTACCAAGTGGACAGCATGGCAACCGGCATGTTGAAGTTTCCATGGAACTGTTTCATTGTCATCGTTACGATAACAATGGTTACCACGCTATCCATTGCCATGGTCATCGTTACGATAACAATGGTTACCATGGCAATGGATAGCATGGCAACCGTTACTATAGTAACCTTTACCATGACAAACATTGCAATAGTTACTGATACCGTGGCAACTGATGCTACGGTAACCTTTACCATAGCAACCGTTGCTGTGGGAACCGTTACCATGACAACAGTTACGGAGGCAATGTTCCATTGTAATTGTAATCGTTACCATGACAACCGTTGTCAGACAACGATTGCCGTAGCGACCGTTATTATGGCATCCGTCACCATGGTAACCGTTGCTATGGTAACATTTATCACGGAAACCATTGCTATAGTAACAGTCGTCAAGGCAACTGTTGCTATAGTAACAGTTATTACGGCAACCGTTGCTATGGTAACTGTTATCATCTGAGCCGTTACCATGATCGGCATGGTAACTGTTATCATCTGAGCCGTTACCATGATCGGCATGGTAACTGTTATCATCTGAGCCGTCACCATGATCGGCATGGTAACTGTTATCATCTGAGCCGTTACCATGATCGGCATGGTAATGTTACTCTAGCAACTGTAACTATGGTAACCGTTACCATGGCAAACGTTGCTATGGTAACCGTTACCATGGCAAACGTTGCTATGGTAACCTTTACCATGGCAACCGTTGCTATGGTAACCTTTACCATGGCAACCGTTGCTATGTGAGCCGGTGTGATGGCAACCGTTGCTATAGTAACGCAGTTACCATGCCAACCATTACTTCGGTAACTGTAACTTTAAAACAGTTACTACGGTTGCTTGCTAAGACAACCGCAACTGAGACTGTTGCTATGGCAACAGCTGGCTGATGCTATGTGAGCCCTTACCGTGCCAACGTTTGCCGTGGTAAGGTAACTATACAACCGACTGAACCTACCCGGCAATTTACCGGACCGGTGGGTATTTTTAACGGTATTTTTTTAATATCCTTCTATATCGCCTCTTCATGAGTCTTCATTCGTCACTTCAATCGCTTCACTGCGCTAGTCTCTTGACTATTTCTATATTATTAGTACAGGGTGTTCGGCCTTGAGTAGCAAAAAAAAATGGGTGATAGTACATCAAAAATGGGATAAAAAGGTCCTATTCGGATAAGTGACCTATCTCTTTTTGTTTTTGAGTAATGAAGGAACATTCGCATTTTCCCCCTAGTCCAGTCAAATCGTATAAAAAAAATACCACACGTGGAAAAAAATATCGTCTTAGATTTTTTCACCATTCTATGTTTTTTGGGGTGAGGAACACGAATCTGAAGAGATCCAACACAATTTCCTGGTGCGTTTTTAGAAAATCGCGAAAAACTGATACTTTTTACACTTTTTTTAGTTTTTCGCTTGCAACTCCTCAATGACGCCTTCTACGGAAAATTGTACCCTGTTCTTTTTTGAAGAGCATCAAGTTCTGCGTCGAATCACTTTTTCTTTTGTCAAAATTGACCCAACCGTTTCGCCGGTATTGATTTTTTTGAAATGGTCATTTTTAGTCGCTTTTGGCAAAAGTGTGTGAAAAAATAGAAGTAGTTCAACTCTCAGTTAAGTGATGTAATCTCTGACGCTACCTATAAGACTGGTGATATGGTGAGTTTTAACATTTGTGGACAAAGTTAGTGGGTATAGCCACTTTTTTTAAAAAACAAAACCTATTTTCCTATTTTCATCGCCCTGAATATATATTTTCCGGGTCTTGAAAAATTTGGTAAATATGGTTTCTGACTGTAAATTTTACCAGCTTTCACTGAAAAATAGTGCAATTTTCATCGAAGGCTTCGTTCGATAGTTATAGGCAAAAACGTTCGGCTGAAGAAAGGAGTTATTGGGAAATTACTCATTTTGCGAATTTCCCACCGCGTTTTATTGCAACTTATCGGATCTTTATAAAAACGTCATATATGACTCCTTATAGGAAATTTAATGAGCTTTCAGATGAGTTTCTTTAAAGTTTAATCGGATGGATAGTTTTTGAGTTATAGGCCGAAATGTGACAAAAAACGTTTTTTTGCAGCAAATTTTAAATTGTTTGACGTTATGGCCCAGTCTTATATTAATCTTCAAATGAAATTTCATATAATAGGTCTGATAGAAAATTCAACCAGCTTTCAGATCGTTTTTCACAGAAAAAAATTGGACTACTAGTTCTCGAGCTACTGGCAAAAATGTGCAGAAAAACGTCGTTTTTGGGCCGCCTTTTTTCGCGTTTTTTGTCGCTAACTGATACCACTGATTTTTCCTGTAGGTTTCAAGGCTTTTCACTTATGTAAAATTCAATTCTGAAAACTTTGATTTCTTGACATTTTTCGATTGGAACAGCCGTTTTTAAGTTGCAGCTGCCTTAGTCATTTTTATTAATTTTACCAAAAGTGGCTAAAAATGACCATTTCAGGAAATTAATACCGGTGAAACAGCTGGGTCAATTGTGACAAAAGAAAGAACGATTCGACGCAGAATTCAATGCTTTTCAAAAAGTGAGAGATTAACATTTTCCGTAGAATGTGTCGTTAAGGAGTTTTAAGCAAAAAACCGAAAAAAGTTCGAAAAATGAGCAGCTTTTTCGCGATTTTCTCAAAACGCAAAGGGAAATTTTGTTGGATCTCTTCAGATTCGTGTTCCTCACCCCAAAATACATAGAGTAAAGTGAAAAAATCGAAGACGAGATTTTTGTCCTCGTGGAACTACCGTTTGACTGGACTACCCGAAAAACTGTCATTTCTCAGCTTGTACTGCACTTTTTTTCAAAAGTGATTGCAGTTTCGAAATCTACGGAAAATTTTCTACGGAGTGGAAGCAAAATGGATCTACACAATCTACAAAAACGCCTGGAAACATCACGCTTTTTTGTGCTCATACGAAAAAACTAGAATTTTTAATTTTTTAAACAAATTACTGCTTTATGAAAATCGCTTTTCAGTTTGTCAAACAACAGAAAAACTTCTCCGTTTTCTCAGCTTTCCAACGGTGTACTCACAACTGGAATTATCTCCCTCCTTCGATAAGAAAATAGGGAAAGAAACGAAAACATCCTTGAATTTAGGGCTAAAAATGAATAATAACGTGGCTGGCTGTGGCAGACACTAACGCGCCACTTTAGAAATACATTGCCTTCAATGGGAGTGTTCTCACGGAGCCACTTCCACGCGTTTGTGGTGCTTGGCGCGACCAAAAAGGCTGTGGCAGGTTCCCGCCTCAAAGGGTTCCACGGATAATTTTTTGGAAAAAGAATTAAATAATAATAATAATAAAAAAAAAAAAAACCTATGCAAAAAGAATTTGATTTGTGACATCGTCTCTCATTTGCCCCATATAGTGCTATACCAATCACTGGTTTTTGCACAGTCACCGGAGCTAGTTGTCACTGTGACAGACAAACAAAAGCTGAACACGCCACACCTCTACCCGTTACCATGGCAACCGTTGCTATGGTAACTGGTATCATGTGAGCCGTTAACGGGGTAACGGTAGAGCACTGTAGTTATCACACAGGTAAGGACAGCCTTCATCTTGGGACCCAACGTGATAAATAAGATAAGGTGATAATGGTATCTTGCCATTTGGGAATTCAACGTTTAACGCTTAATATTGTGAAATATAATTCGTATAAGTGAAAGGATTTGTACTTTTCATGAAAATCTCGAATTTTTAGCGTGCGCGAAACACAGTGGGATGAACACGACCGTACCACAGCTGCCCATTCACGTGCATTTCGTCTACATAGTACTTAGTTGTTGTCACGTTCACTTTGTGGTTAGAACATATCATCAGAGGAAATTAATTCAACTTCTATTTTGAAAATTATTTATGAATAATTAAAGATGGGTAGGAACCGACGATGAAAACAATCACCACAGCAAAAAAGACAAAAAAAAAGGCCGTATCGCTTTACATCTGAAAGTATTAAGTAAGACTAATGAAAATAAATCGGTCTGGCAAAGAAAACGTTTTCGCAAATTTAATTTGCTATTAATTTTATTCAAAGAGGGAAAGGGTGGTCTTTGGCGTTACGACGTTTACGGGCTGAAGTCATAAAAACAAAATTAGTCACATTTTCCGTGACCCACTGCAGCAGTTCAGTCGATTTCTAATTTTTCTTATAGTATATTCACTCCCCAGCTACCCCAACACACGGAGAAATAAAAAACGTTCGTACATACAGGCTTTAAATATTTTTGATTAAATAATTAGAACACAAATCGACAGTGCACCCGGAAAACCTCGTAAGTCTCTTTTCATGAATTTTGCAGGAGACGCTAAAAACAGAATCTTTGTTTAAAATACACAGTTCGGCATTCATTTTGTGTCCTTCTTAACAGTCGTATTGAGCTGTGCATTGTATAACTCAACTATAGAGCTGTTCAGCATCGCATTGCCTAAAACGCAAACGTCACAACTTACGAGGTTTACGCAGAGAAGGGTTGGACTTACAAGCTATTCCAACTGACGGTAAATAGCGTAGCATTTATCTGACATCCTCCCGCTTCATAACAAAGACGCAAGGATCCTCAATGAGCCGAATGACGTCAAAACATTAAAAACCCCGAAAATGGACTTACGAGGTTTTCCTGGTGCAGTGTCGAAATGCATTCTTAAATAAAATGAAAACCAGAGGGTTTGAAGTTATCAAGAGATGATACAGTATCAATTTTATCTCCAGGGTCCCAATATGGAGGCTGTCTTTACTCGTAGTTTACAGAGCCTTAGTAACGGTTGGCAAGTTGGCATGGTAACTGTTTCTATAGCAACGGTTGCTATGGTAAAGGTTACCATGGCAACTGATGTATGTGAACCAATACAATGGCAACCATGGAGGTAGGAACAAGTGGAGAGAGAGAAAGGCATTTTTAATGTAGAAACATGTGAAGCCGGTTTTTCTGGAACTGTTATCATTCTCCTAGAGAGGACGGGAGGGGAATTTATTACTTTTTCACTGATAAGTATCAAATTGTCAATGTTTTTGTTCGGTGAGGCCTGATATAACAGATGGTGTGTAGTAATGGCGACCGGCTTCACGAAAAATGCATTTCACTCCCTCCACTTGTTCCTACATCCATGATGGCAACCGTAATTCCCGGTTCTCCTAGTTTTGTTCTTTTTTCCTCTAGTATGTCTAGAAATTGTCACTATGAGTTTTTAGATCGTTTCACAGGGCATTAATAAAGTGAATAACCCACAACTATACTCCGGAGAATCTTTATTTTCAACGGTCGACCATGAGCGAGTTGTTGGACTTCTTTTCCGGATATTTCAACGTGCGCAAGTAGCTCCAATCCTCTTCCGGGAATCACGACAGAAGCCACCGGGAAATCCGTCACTCATGTTCTTCATGGAATACGTCGTGTTTCTGAATTCAAGATAACTTGTTTTTTACTGATGCATGTGTTGTGTATTTTTGGGTATGTTTCTTCAGGGGTCGATCCTCTGATAGCAAAGAGAAATACAGGGCTAAGAAATCACGAACGCTTATTTCACATAATAATCGCTCGCAAGCAAGAAACAAACTAATTCAGAAACATTATATGTACCAGCACTGCGAATGAGAAGACCCGTGGTTCGAGCACAGCGAGAACTGCATGACTTTTTCGACTTGGCGATGTGGCGACTTTTTTTCAAATCCTTGTTTCGCAGTCCTCAAGAGACGGAGCGGCTCTTTCTGAACTCGTGACTGTCTCGCCCATGTAATATTTTTCCTAGTATGTTGATGGAACGCGATCAGGGCCACTTATTTTAGAAAATACACTTGAAAACACTTGAGACACATTTACAATGAAATCGTATGAACATCAAGTCGTCCACGCTTTGAGAACGAGAGTGTCGACGAGTTTGTTTTAGTTTCTACCGAACAAATTCCCCGAAATACCCTTTGTTCATTCTAACTCGGGCTCTTTTTTTGTAATTTTGCATTAATCTCAGGGGGAAGGTGAGCATTTTTGTTGATAACCTGACGATGTAGAGGTAAATTCAAGTTTCTGAAGGTGTACTTTGGCGGCCATATTTGTGACAACCCTTCTACTCACCGCCCAGCCCATTCAGGCTTTCTCCAGTTATTTACCTCTATGCCGGTTCTCCACGTCTGTAGACACCACGTTGCTATGTGAGCCGTTACCATGGCAACCGTTGCAGTGGTAACTGTTACCATGGCAACTGTTACTACGCAAAAGGTTACCACGGCAACTGATGATATGGTAACCGTTATCGTGGTAACCGTTTCCATGGTTACCTTGGTCATGGTAACGATTATTTTTTGAAAAGATATACATATATTGAAAAAATCCACAGACAAAGACATTTTACGATCTTCAGGATCTCACCCAGAGCTTGTCCAATTTTTTTGGCAGCCAGTATTTTTCCCAGTAGGCTAATCCACAACTTCAAATTTTGCGCATTCTCCTTCCGTTACGCTGTTTTTGATGAACCAGGTGATACGAGTTCATTGTCTACCGGGTGTACAATAACGACATTCTCAGAGAAAACCCTAAGCATGGGCACGTCATTTGGGATCTAAATGACTATGCAACTTTTTTTTTTAATCCTTTTCGATTTCTCAGAATAGACGATTTCCGTGGAAAAAGCGAAGGTTTAGAACTGCAGGTTATGGGTTTATTTCTAGTTGCCTAGAGCCTCTTTAACAGTATTTTTTTTTATATTACTAGCATTACTACGAGTGTATTTCGGTTTCAAATACTACATGATTTTTGAGTTTTTCGTTTATTTCGAGTCTGCAATTACACTTCCCTCGCGTGCTTCTCATCTAAAGTCAGAAAAATGCGATACTATTGATGCTTCGGTGACTTTACGAGTTCTTCCATTCCGGGTCGACCTGGTTTTGACCCAGCTACTAAATTTATCCCTTTCCCTCAACCTTACCGGCACTTTACTGAAAACGTCTCAAATTGAGGAAAAAGGGAAGAGAAAGTACATGTGAAGGAGTGTGATAAATGCGCAACTATGATGGGACTTCATGTTAAGGTGCCCCCGGAACGACGAGTTTTCATCGATACGTTTCGTGAGACGGAGGCTGAAGAATAAAATCAGAATTGAATAACTGCAAATGTGGTTTTAGTTTGACGGGAATGAGAGAAAAATAAATTCACTTTACACAGCACAAGACAAGAGTAACCCATAACCTGGCCTAAGCGGGTTGCAAAACTGTTGAAGTAGGACTGGAGAGCGCATGCGTGGAAATCGTCTATTAGCCATTAAGAACCCTGAAAATAAATCATCAGCAATTTTTTGGTATTTTTGGCTTGCCACTACTTTTTTTTAGAGGACCTATAGCTACACACAGGTACTGACAAAATATCCGTCATATGTGGTCCTGTAGAGAGAGGAGGGCTTGCGATTGGCTGCTGAGCGTAACCTACTCGACCGGAGCAGCGAATGATCTCTAATCTATTTGAATCTAATCTATATTTGAATCTATTTGATCCTAATGGCGACTGTCAGTACTCGTAGGAACTTATAGAGCCTTACTTTTTTCGTCGTATGATTGTTACGTGCTTATTACCTAACTGATGCAACACAAAAACTAAGGTGCTAATTGGAAAGAACTGAAATATAGACATGCGGGCATGCTGCACTAATGTAGCGTAACTCGAAATTCTTCAAACAATTCAACAAGAGGGTACGACTTTTTTCTTACTATAATTTCATATTTCAGAATAGATTCACAGGTAGCGTATTTGCACTGTTCTCAAAGGACTGTGACCAGCGAGCACAAATAAATAATAGAGGTAGCGTAAACAAATAACATTGGCTCATTTCCCCCCCTCTAATCGCCCAAATAATTGGGTGAGAAAACTATTGGAAACTATCATACAAGCCAAAGCATTGACGTTTAAAAACGAATTGTAATAAAAAATCCTGCTTTCACTGAACGGTGAAACGGGGATGACACCTGAAAATTTCATTAGCGGAAGATTTAACTTCAAACTATAATCTAAAAATTATTATGAAAACATTATGAAGAGGCCTTGAGCGTGCGAGAACAGGGACATTCTAGGGCATCATAGATATTATCTTCCTCGTCGATTTCCTAAAGCGTTTGAGTCGTGTATTGCACTCTTCGAGATGCACCTCACGCGTACTCAGCAAACTTCATTTTTGGAAGATGATGCATGTTCTAAGTGCACTTATGGTGGCAAGTTATTATGAAAACTATCAACCACTTCAACTATCAGCCACTATCAACAAAACAGTAGCCCAGCACGCGTTTGCAGTTGCATTTTAATTAATTTTTCCGACAAATTTCGCGGAATGTTGACCACTTGTTAGTCAACCTATTACCTAATCGCGTTCTAATTCGTCGTTTTGAAGAAAACCCCAAGGAGAGAAACTGCCAGTTAAAACAAAATTGATTGCAAAATGCAGTTCTAAAGATTTCTCTCAATGGAATAGACTTTAACGAAACCTCCACATGCTCAATCTATGATTTCTGTTGTTCACAACCCTTGAGAAACTCCAGAAACATCCCACACCCCCTAATATAATTCATTACGGTTCTTCCACTTCATTTGTACCCTGCACTGACAACAAAATCTGTCAGCCTTGACGTCAAGAACAACAACAGAACAGTTGGGCCATTAAGTCCTTGACGCGCCTCGTGAAATTGTCCTTTATATATATTTTTTTTCATCAATCGAGGATCGTTAACAAGAGATGCGTAAGAAAACGAAGGCGCTTTTTCTTGTGCATGCCGCGTCAGTTTACTTTTCATAGTAAATAGCGAGGGAGTCATTATCATCATTGCTATATTTGCACGCTAAAGTGTTATTCTTACATTAAGGGACCTCTTGAGGCTTAAAGACTCCAAATTGTATTACATACAATAAACACAAACTTAATTTTCAGGTTAGGCTCGCCCTCATTTTCATGTCGTGAGGTCGAGTCGTGACCAGTGCAAGTGAAAATGAAAACGAAGGTCCACTGCACTTTGGCTATAAGCACTCAATGAAAAGAATGCATCACAAGTCATATTCTTCGAATTTCCGTGTGCACGAGTAATAATTGACCGCCAAGAATAATAAACATTTGCAACGATTTTTCCCCCTTTTCTCAATTACCGCACACCAACAAGTTAGGTACGTGGAGATGGGCCTGACAAATGTGAATCCTGTAGCGCAATCCGAAGGATTTCATCCTAAAAGATCAAAGTGGTTTAAACCTTACTAAACTAGTTAACAAGAAACGACTCGGTTCGTGATCGTCTTTGTACGCTTAGGCATATTTTCAGCGAAATGATAAAACAGTAGGCCTTGTTCTACTACTGCGCGTACTGTAAAGTTTCCATAATAAATAAAAGATGACTCCATGTTCGAGGGGAAAATCTCTAATTGGATGAATTGACTTCATATCACAGCACGCTAGTGAACCGGACTGTAAGAAACTCTAAAAGAGGTGGGGAAGAGGGTGGAGTAACGGTATCCGGGGAAAGAAAAGAATAAAATGCAAAAAAACACCTCGTTAATCGCTTGGGCGTTGACGGAAGACCTTGCGTTTTTAGAGGTGACTGGTCTTAAGTGGTTTGCGACCTTGAGACCTCTTCTGGTCACTCTCGATTTCTAATGTACTTCCCGATCAAACGAAATGGGAGGGAGGGAGGTAGTAACAAACAATAATAGCATTCGTGCGGGATTCGAACGATCTGAAGACTTGGGACAAGCCTTATGACAAGGGGCAATCAGAACAATCGAACTTATTTTTCTGTTTTAAATGCCTCAAGGTTAAACGAAAGTCACATTTTCTTGATAGGGGGAGATCACGTTCCACTTTCTGTTCAAAAAGAGTTTGTAGTGAAATTGCTCAATCAGTCTCAGTATTGCGAACATTTTTGTTGAGCCAAAAAAAAAAAAGTTTATTGGGCAACGATACTGGTTCGATAGGTACACAGCTAAAACGTTTGATATATGAAACTGGTGTACATAACATTGCATCTACTTAACGTGACTTGGCATTAATTATTTATGAAGTATGAAGAAATCTTAGTTATTCGAACATTTTAAAGTGATTAAGAGGTATGGGCGTCTGAAAGAATGAAATAAAAATATCATATTTTTTCGTGTATCTCATCACAGCTATACTATTAGTGCTACAGCACTCACCTTGAAACATTTATATTATAATAATTGTATTAATAGTATTACATTTAATATTATCATTATATTGTATTGTATTTGTTCTTTGTCATATAATTCGTGTAGGTGCACATAATTAGAAAGTGGTCCTACTATAAACAGTTGGGCCTAAATCGAGAAACAAATTTCTTGATATCCTCGGTATCCAGAACAATAGGAAACATATAGAAAGAAGAAGTGGCCTGCTGTTTTCTGGGCTAATTGGACGAAGGAATTTTGTGACTCCTGTTTTCCCCCTCCTTTCGAAAACATCAAGAGAATCGATTTTTTAGGTCATAACTTATTTATACGTGATGAAATTAATACTACATAGAACCGGGCATAAATCAAGAAACCCAACAGTTTCTTGAGCAAGTTTTGTATATGAGAGCATCAGTGAGACATCACGGTTCACCCTTAATTTATTTAAATTTGAAAAATTAAAATAAAATGAATGATCGACCTCCAAAATTTTACTCGCGAGGATTACAAGGGAGAAAAAAAGAATACGCTTCAAGTCCCAGGCAACCGCGGATCCCCTCCTTTGTCTTAAGAGGGAGAGGGCCTAGTTACCACGGAGGAAGGTGAGAGTTGTCCAGTCGTCAAGAAGCTCTTTCCAATACTGGATATGTTAATTCTGTGATTCGCACGCACAATCAAAAGTGTCTTTTTCTGAACAAACCAAGCCGCGTCAGTGAAAAGTGCCCGCGAACGACTCCAAGGAGTTCTCGCCTATTAATCCGACCACAAATGTCTGTATGGTTTCTTACAGGGTCAATCATCATCTAGGAATTAAGGTCCACCTAAGTGAGTACATCCTCGATTAATTACAACTCTTAAGGAAAGTGGGAACGGTATTAGCGAATTACTACCAAATCTTTGGATTAGCACACTGTCCTATCTAATCTAGTGAGCTTAGAAGGTGCCACTTCAGACAAAACGATTTCTCTCACCGGTAATCTATTTCAAACGAAAGTTGGAGACGGCTCTCCAAAAGCCTAAGGCTCGAAAACGTCAATATCACTTTTTTTTCGTAATGTCACCACAACAATGCATTTCTAGACGTCGGGAAAACCGTGTATAAGTATGCCAAAAGGTTGGGTGAGAGCAGCTGGGTACAGGAATAACAATTTTCTTGTAATTCCTGGCGAAATTGAAGAGGATTTTTAACACTGTCGAGAAATACAGTCGTTTCTGGAAGCTACAGCTATATAAATTTCATTTGAGAGCATGAGGAAAGTATGCAAAAACCGGTAACACCACCCTGTTTCAACTTACCTAGCAACTATCTATCCTGTAGTTTATCAAGTGGGGCACAATGCACGAATACCCCGCACGTTAACCCGCGTACATAAATTGAGGCATAACTCAAACATGATGTTGAATCACGCCCACGCTACCAGGCTCTTTAATTTCGAATTTAATATCGTTTCTCGGATTTAAACAATCGGAGTAGACTGTTTTAAACAACAATTATATAACTTTCTGCTTCAATTCCTCTGGAGTCGGTGCCTTTCACTTAAAGCTTTGTGTACTTTCTTAAAAATCATTAATCAAAATAAGTAAAAACAATATAGCTCAACCGGTGAGAACAAAGTTATTTCGCATGTTCATCCCAACACCGTGTCTTCCTTTTCCAAGCCCCCCCCCTCTCCCATTTCAGTCTTTCACGTGGAAAATTGTTTACCTTGTCCTCAATATCAAGGCGTGTGTGACTTTCAGGCTTTCTACGAGTATACCAGGCTGCTATTTCATTTATTTTGCTTTTATTATAAAGACGCACTTGTAAGTCAAATTGGGAGGAAATATTTCGTAAGGAAGTAAAGGCAGGGAAGAGGAGGCAAAACAAGACGACCGAAAGTTTGTTTTTTTTTTTCTTAAGTAAAGCATCTTTTGTAGGAAAACAAGAATTTCAACGAAATACGACCGAGAAGAGAAGAGAACGAACAAGAAATAAGAAAAGAAAAAAAAATGAAAGCCTCTGGAAGTTATTGATACGGTTTGGAATAATAGACAAAATAAAATATTCCAACGCAAACGTGAAAGTAACGGTTCGATCAGAGATCTGACCCAGTACTTCCACATTTCCTATGCATTCAAAACCGTCGAAGAAATTATGTAATGCAATTTCTCGAGCAAGTCGTTTGTGAGTGTAAGTTTTGATCCGGTTTTGTGACCATCCCCCTACTTTTTGCGCGATTAACCAACCTAACGTGTAATATGTATAAGGGATGCATTTGGCTAATATTTTCAGATTTCGTAGGTACTCATGAATTGAGATTAATACTTGAACTTTGAAAAAATCGTTCATTACAGGCGCAGCCTCTTTTAAACGCTGAGTCATACACACACTTAAGATTGCTTAATAGATCAAGTGGTAATCAATTAGAAACACTAGTAATACCCATTGATGTGGTTAGTGTTTCAAGAGGTGGTAATCATGGAAAAACGCTGAATGGGCACCCTGTAATTGGGATTAAAAAAAAAAAGTCTTCCATGGAGTTTATTTTCGTGACAAAGATAGAATGTATGACTCTAGACTTCGATCCCAACTGTTTTGATAATAGTTGGGGTAGGGTGGACCAAAACTGGTTGAGACGTAGGATATAGCAGAAAATTAGAAAGTTTGAAAATTCAAATTTTAACCTGACAGTCTGGTGACTTTTTCTTAAGGCACCCCCCCCCCCCCGAAACAGGGACAAATTGATTTTGAGAATTCAAGAGTTAAGATAGGTACCTAATCCAGCAAAATCACCAAAGACACAAATGTTTCAGAAAAACATAAGTACTTCAAAAAGGTACTTAAAAAAATGAACAGATAATTGGAATTTATCACACCAGCAAAACGATTAAGGCCGCACTTTTTAGCGAAAACCTTGATGTCTTCATTTTTGTCGCAAAAACCCTCTCTTACGGGCTACTATTATGTCGAAGATAAATTCTTATGTGACTTTATTTCGTCATTAGATCGACGTTGAGCAGCTTCAAACCATGTTTGTGGAAATACGATCCCATTTTTCAAAAATAGCTCATTCTTTGGTCGTTTTTGATGTATCTGCTGGTTATAGTTTTCCTCGCTGACTTCGTTTTTAGAAAATTGTCGCCACATGTCCTCGGCGTGGGGGCAAGCTGAATGTCAAGCTAAATTGATAACCTCCCCTGTTCTTGTTAAAGTCGAGAATTTATCATCCATAATGAAACCTGAATGAGCTACTTGAGCATCTCCAAACGGGACGTAATATTGCCTTTTCCATTTACACAAAAATCTGCTAAGGAGCAGTTTTTTCCACCCGTCATCTCTGAATTAAAACATATCTTAATGGAAAAGACGGGTCGAAATGAATTGTTCTGGAGCAGAATTTTATGTAAATGGAAAACGCTATTAGTCTATTAGATGAGGTTTAGCGTCTTTTCGGTAAATAATCCGTTAACCTTTTTTTTTTTCAAATGGCCATCAATTTGGTGGTCAACCATGAACAGGCATAAAAAATAATGCTAACGTCTATCAATGACGACATATCGGGCGATCTTCACATGACCGTGAACCTGACCCGACACACAACACAGAAAACTACGAAAACGGTCCTTATCATTTGGATACCTTTTATTTACGTTTGTTTAGCCAAAATTTGCGTTTAATTTGTCTTTTAAATTCTTTAATCGCTAATCTAACTTGGGTGCGGCAAAGTTGACGCTTCCTGAACCAAACACGAAATCGTTTGTTTAGCGGCATATCTTGACGTAAAATCGTTTGTTCGCGTTTGTTAAGCCATATTTTTTTTTGTTAAGCTTTTCTAAACATTGATATTGTTATAGTGAGATCGCCTAAACTACGAGGGTTAGTAGGTAATGCATGCAAAAATCTGTAGCCGTGGGAGCCTACATTGACTGTCTTCCCTCGTTGAGGTACTGCGTCAAAAACGAACCGGTTTCGGCTGCTCACCATCTTCAGCGTCTGTAAGTACAACTTTTGAGCTGTCAAGTTGGTACTGGAAGTACAAGTTTTCAGTTGTACTTCCAGTCGGTGAAGATGGCGAGCTACCGAAACCTGATCTTTTTTGATGCACCTCAACAAGGGAAGACAGACAATGTAGGCTCGCGGGCAAATTTAGTCAGTTTTGAATTCTCGTCTGCCATCCTTAGACAATCGCTTTTTGTTGGCAGATGTGGGTTTTTCGTGCCACCTTGCCATGCGGTTTCTCCTGGCAAATTTTCAAACATGACAAAATAGTTGTATATTTGGTGAAAATTTACCCAATTTAAATTCTCGTCTGCCGCTCTGACAACGAGACGACCAGTAGAGTGATTTGCTTGAATTTCATTCATGACAAAATATGTGCACAGATGAGCATAATTTGCATCATCAAAATGGCCATGTGAGAAAATGCATGTGCCTTTATGGGCCTGGCTCCAGGACTATTAGTTTGAGTACCTACTTCACCTCGGTAACCCAAATCAGTTATTCAATACCCCAATAACTTGAACCCCGATTAGTCGAAGTACCTTCTCGATAACTGGAATTTTGTCGTTTACCCCTGAGGTTCGCGTTATCGAGGTAAACGATTTCTTGTAATAAATAATCTCGATTATAAATCAATAATAAAATCGATAATAAATAAATA